>CM060903.1:1437620609-1439090609 GCA_030737815.1 Allium fistulosum | reverse complement strand
ATTAATTTTGATAATCAATTAGATTAATTAATTTATATGAAATTGGTTAAGTAGAATTACTTAATGGAAGTAATTAAAGGAATTAATTACTTAAGGTAATTAATTAAATAAATTTGATTAAGTTAAATTAATTAATTAAATTAATTTAAGATAATCATTTAAGAGATGTGATAAATATAATTACTTAAATGTAATTAGTGAAGAGTAATTACTTAGGAAAGTAATTAAAGTTAATTAGAGGATGTAATTAACTAAAGAAGATATTTAATAATAAAAGTAATTTTAGTTTAATTACTTTTGTATAATTAATCAAGGGATTAATTAAAGGATAATTAATTTTAGAGAAATTAATTTATGGAAGAGTAATTAAGGGTAGTTAATTACTAAATGTTATTAATCAAAGGTGATTAATAAATGTGGTTTAATTAAGAATTAATTATTAAATATAATTAATTTAAATGATGTAATTAAGGATTGGTTAATTAAGATTAATTAATAAATAATTAGTGATTAAAGTAATTAATTAATTGTAATTAATTAAGGATTAATGTAATCAAGTATAGTTAATTAACTAATGAAGTAATTAAAGATTAATTACTGAATGGTTTAAGATAATTAATTTGTGAAATTAATTAAGTATTAATTACTTAAAGTAATTAAAGGGTAATTAATCAGGAATGATTAATGTAGATGGATACTTAGAGTAATGATTAATTAATTGGTTTAATTAATAATTAATTAAGCAGGATTTATAGGATGAAGTAATTAATTTAATTCACTTTAAATTAATTAAGAGATGAAGTAATTAATTTAATTCACTTTAAATTAATTAAAGACAGAGATAGTTAATTTAATTCATTTTAAATTAATTATGTTGTGATTAAGTAAATCATTGCTTATATAAGAATGGATGACATTGATTGTCTTGAATGGATGTAATCTCAGAAATGAGATAAGAAATGTTGTGTAGTATGAATGCTTGGTTGCATTATGATGGTAATATAGATTAACTATTATGATGTTGATATGGATTACCTATTTTGTTATGAATCATTTGTTTATTTGATAATGTGATTATCAATTGTGATTTGTGAATTATCTATCTGTATGAATATAGATAAGTTAAATTGTTTAAACCTTTAAACAACTTGGCCCTTAAAAGATACGTTTTGGATTTCGATGAGACCGAGATCGGGTTTCCGTATACCGGAATTCCAGGTCTGGAGACCCGAATACCACATCGATCCAAATTTACGATAGGTCGTGAATCTCAAGTGAAGATGAAGATTCAGAGTGCAAGGGTTATTGTCGTTAACTCTGAGGGTGATTCCAAAACGAGTGTAACGAGATAATGCCTTCGGTTTCGTTCGAACCCGGAACGAACTTGTATGGATTGAATGCTTTCAGCACATCGTCAGGCAGACGATGAGCATTCTAAGTGATATGTTCTGATTAAAGGTAATCGTAACCTCAAGCCTCATCAACCGGGAATGGCTAAAACAGGGGAGGTGCAGCAAGGCTTCGTGGGTAGCACCCACTGAGAGCAAGATAGATCCCTGTCTAGAGGTCCCTTTTCTTTTATTCGGCTTAGTGTGTGGTTGGTCGCGCCAACTACGGGATTATCTTGTTCGGGATTATCCAGTAAGGGATGGTTCCGGCTTTGTGTTGCAGGGGAGCGGGCGTACTCCTTGGTACGGTGATCTAGGCCACGTACTGTGACGGGCGGTACCCCAGTAGCCCTGCCATTGTATGGAATCCAAACTCCAATAAGTGCCGTACGTATTAGTTGTGCCCAACTATGTTGGAATGTGAGATGTAAGCATTTCAGCTATTTCTATATTTTACTTGAAAACCCTAGACCCTATTATAATAAAATCAGATTTCCTATCAAATGTTTTGGTTAGCGTAAGGTAAAAACTTACCCATGTTTATTTGTGGGGAGTCTTACGTGATACCTTTTCTTTCTAAAGGTTTTGAAGTTAAGCAAGTTTAACCTGTTACTCACACCAGACCCATGTCTGACCCAAGTGTTTATTTCTGTTTTATAAACTCTTGGGTACTCAAATTTTTACGAGTAGCCAAGGGATTCAGGTTTAGCTTTGACGAATATTCTGGAGGAGCAATGGAGCACGAGGCTTCGGCGTTCGTAGATATAGTATTCCGCTGTGTTGATATCTGTGATAGTGTCTTGTCTTGTATTTGAGTTGTAATGTCTAGACAGATGTTTATAACTGTCTAGTAAGTGATGTATATGCTGTGTAACTCTGTAAATTGTTGTATACTATGTAATAGTTTATGTTATTAATATAATTTTTTCGTTCCGCTGTGAGATCGTTGTTGTTGTTTCTTTCTTTCTTCTCTTCTTTTCTATTTTCTACCCCTTTCTTTCTTATTAACGATGCGACTTTCTGTGGAGAGAAAGTACGTGGTCGTTACAGATTACCTGTCATATGATCAGTAGCACCTGAATCTATGACCCACTTAGTTGTTTGCTTTTCATCATTAGCAGCTTTAGCAACTGTAGTGACTGAAAGAGAATTTTGACTTTGAGTATTGTCCTTCAAACCTTCCTGATATTTCAAATATTTATTATACTCATCAGTAGTCATCAACACCGTTTTACTTGAGTTAGAATTATTATTTGCCTTTGAAATTTTATATTGCAATTTCCTGCACTCAAACTTCGTATGCCCAGGCTTCTTGCAATAAGCACAAAACTTCCCTTGATTTCCTGATTTACTTTCTTGAGCACCTCTATTTGAAGAATTATTCCAGAATTGCTTGTTATCAGATTGTGAACTTGATCTCTGAGATCCATAATTCCTGTTACTACTAATTAATGCACTATCAATTGGCGTAATTGGATTTTGGACACCTTTAGTTCGTAGAATTCGACTAAACACCTCTTTCAAAGAAGTAACATCAGATCCAGATAAAATTTGTGATTTCGCAGCTTTAAAATCAGGTGTTAATCCCGCAAGAAAACTCATTATCGCCATTTGTTCTCGCTGCTGCTGTTGAATTTTAACATCAGGACTCAGAGGAAGCAACCGATTCAATTCCTCATATACTTTCTTAAAATTCATAAAATAACTTGTTAACGTTTGCTCCTGCTTTTCTGCTCTATAGAATGATTTACATACATCAAACATTCTTGTCAAATTACCTTTTCCAGAGTACAAAAACTCCAAATATTCCATCAACTCCTTCACGTATTCACAATGATCTACTAAACCAATTACCTCGGTATCAATCGAGTTTCGGATCTGAAGAAATAAGCGAGCATCATCTCGTAGCCACAACAAATCTTTCTCTTCTTTTGAATCAATACTCGGTGGATCTTCAAGTAGATGATTCCCTTTGTCAATACTCCTAAGATAAAGACGAATCGTCTTGCTCCAATTCAAGTAGTTTTGATTATTCAATTTGTGATCAGTGATTTTGGGCATCATCTGAACCGCATCGTGAATAACCTTGTTTTCCCCCATACTGTTGATTCAAACAAATTTGAGAATGAATTTGACTTGAAGATCAAACAATCAATTTAAGATGAAGAATTGGGATCGATTTATTCATGGCTCTGATACCATGTTAACAAATGCTCTAGAAATGAAGAGAACTCCCAAAATCTTATGTTATTCATGAAGAAGGAAGTATTTATACAACCTATCAAATAGCCCATTCAAGCCCATTATTCAATAACAAGAATATCACAATTGGGCTGGGCGTTATCACAACATATATACAAGCCAACTGAAATAAACGAATGCACAAAACACTATATACAAAAGGTTATACAGAAATACTACTAATACTACTGAAGCTATGTGTGTATCACAACAATACTTAATCAAAAGTATAATTATGGAAAATGATATAGTTAATCACTATTAACTAGCGATTAAGGAATTGGATTTTGAAATTAAGAAACCGGAAGGAGTTTTTTTTGACCCAAATCTTTTATGAATGATTTCATAATAATTAATTATGTTTTTTAAGATTTATTTGGTAATTTTCTAAAGACTTAGAAAAATGGTTAAATTCTATAGTCAAATGAATTGTTTAAATAATAAATAATATTTGGAAATAAGCTCAGAGTTGGAATTAGACTTCGAGGTATGAAAGTGACTATTATTTAAAGGATAAAGAATGTGATCGAACCAAGGTCTTAGAGGAAATAATTCCCCAACTTGAAAGGCCTCGTTGTTTGTTGATAAATAATTGAGTTTGAAATCGAAGACTTAAGTTATGAATGAGGTATTATCTCTAAATGAGAATTAAAGTAATAATAGAAAGGGGTATGATGTAATACCTAAGAGTACATCTTGTCCCGCCTGTGAGATCTGAGAAAGCAAACAAGGTAGTTAACAGTATGGGAAATCCATATGACCTTGTTTATTTCTTAGACGAGGGGTGGAACGGATCGAAAGGTATATTCTGGTACTTATTAAAGATCATGTAAAAGTTTTGAAAAGATAAAGAAAAGAATACTGGATAAGCGAAAAGGAATTGGAGCTTGATTGTTGTGATGTTAAGTTGGCTAGTTTTCTGGGTGTCGATCTGATGTTGGTTTAAGCCTTCAAGGTTTGCACTTGGAAAATTATTCTCTTAATGTTTTACGATCACGAATTGATTCTAATTGGGAAAAAAGGTTAAGCAATTAAATTAAATGAGGCTTAAGGATTCTATATACACATATACACATTTTATTTCTATAATTGATATCAAAGGAACCGGGGTCGGATTTAGGGTAAAGTCCCAATCCAGATACCACTTCGAATCAATGAGCGGCGTTCCAGAAATGGACAAATGATTGAAGAAACCGAGATGGAAAATCTCTATGACGTTGAAGACCGGAGATCTTCTACGGTAAGTGGGTTGCTTGTTGATAACCTCGGAGTTGCTCCCGAGGTAAATGAATAGCAGTGATTCCTTGTTGTGGGATTTGCGATGATGCAAGGGCTGCGACTACTGCGATTAGGGATGTAGTAGGGTAGTGCTTCGGTTCATCCTTTACCTGAATGACTTGCATGGGAGAATGTCTGACAAAGCATTTCCAATGATTACGAACGTTGACTTTTACAAACGTACATCTGTTTGGTGCTGGAGAAGGCAACTTCTCTTAGCTTAACACCCTTCTTTGGGATGTACAAGCTCGAAGGTTGTATTTTTATAGGAGCCAATTAGTAATTGTTGGATCTAGCAATGTGGCATTCAGAGTGAATGAGCTGGAATGAAAAGGTAATGCAGTATGTCGAGCCTCATCAAATGGGGAGTGACTGAAACAGGGCTTGCGGCAAGATGAGTCATGGTTTAGCACCCATGAGAATTCCCGCAATTTCCTTTCTGGATATAACTGATCTGCCGCTATATTTCGGGCCTGAAAGTTATGATAAGAGCGCTCTCGGAAGGTCGAAAACGACCAGGGGAAATGGCGTATTCGGTTTATCGGTTAGGTAGACAGTCTTGTTTAGGCATTTGGTGGGGAACTCACACATAGGTGCATCCCTCTAGAGGTGTACTGTACCGTAGGTAGTCCCTTACCTTGGTTGCTAGTATGGAATCCATTATCCAATAAGAACCCGTAAGAGTTTTATTGTAGACCAAGATGTTGGAATTTAATGAAACTAATAATTTCGGCTAAGATTCATAAGTTTACTTGAAAAGCATTTTCAAAAAGCACAATATCATTAAAAATAATATCCCATTATTTTGGCCTAACCACTTTTGGTTATCATAAGGTAAAAACCCATTCCATGTTTTATCCGACATGGCCTTATGAAATACCCTTTGTTTTCAAAAGCATAATTTGAGTTTCTCACACTATCCCCATGACTGACCCGGAGTGTTTTCCCTTTCCCTAAACTCCGAGTTCCCTATTTTTCCGAGTAGCCTGGTATTTAGATTACTATGGAGCATTTTGGAAGCTGGAGCTATGAAGCCGAAGCCATGGCAAATGGAGGTTGGAGCTGGATCATTAGAAGAGATTATCTACCGTTATTTCCACTGTAGTTTTTATGTGTTATTGATTTATGTATTTTGTACCGACACATGTGGGAGCAAGTAGTTATAACTGTCCCTGGCTGGGTTAGTATCTATCTTATTTCATATGGAACACTATTTAAGTTAACTCTGATGTATAATTATATTTGACTCGTGTGTATGTGAGAATCTGTTGTTTCTATTATCTATCTTTATTTTTTTAAACCATGATTATTCAATTTTCTGGCACTCGAATTTGTGACATGGTTATGTTAATGTCAATTCTCGGAAGTCAGAATTTTGGATCATCACATTGTGAGTTTACTTAAGTGAGATAAATTCAAAATCAAATGGTTAATCTTTGTGTTAATTAGTTTTCTTTTTTGGTTTAACTACAATGAAATTTCGGGGATGAAATTCTTTTAAGGGGGAAGAATGTAATGACCCATAATTTTATCGTTTTTGTTTATGAATATTTAATTCAATTTAAATATTCAGTTAATGGTTTTTAATAATAATAATAACCCTTTTTAATTTATAATTAATAATTTTAAATTTATTTAAATTTTTTTACATAAATAAATAGTTTGATGGAAAACTGGAAATGTGGCCGAACGCAATTTCCAAATTTTTAGCTTTTATCGAACTACAAGTTGTTAGAAGTTGTAATATCATAGTTTGGCTTAAACAACAACATTTAAATTGTTTAAAACACTTTTATTTTGGAAATATAATATTAATATGCTTTTAAAAGTAAATTTTATTTTAATTTCAAAAAATGGATTTGACATGAAAAGAGGTTTATGTGTAAAGGTGGATTTAGTACATAGAACCACCTTATATCCACCTTCTTTCTCATTTGCTTGTACTTTGAGTGGCTTATGAAATGATGTATGAGTTGATAAAAATATGATTTAGGGCATTTTTGTCTTTTGCTTCTTTTATTTTGTTTATTTTTATTCCGTCTTATATACACAAACATATTTCATTTCTCATTTCATTTTAAATTTTCAATTTTCTTAAAACTTCAAACTCTATCTTCTCTAATTCTTTAAAATTTTGGAAAAATCGCTTCTTTTTTAATATCAAGAATTTAAAAGCTTAAAGCAAGTTTTCAAAAGCATGGAAATGGTAAAAGTGAGCTATTTCAAACTTGATTTAATAATTTTGTGAAATTAATTAGTGGGTGAATGTATTGATTAGCTTGGTTGCAAATTTGTGTTTGATTTTCATGTTCGAGTATTTATTTGGAAACTATATATTGTGTGTTCTCTGCTTTGAAATGACCATGTGTCTACTGTAAAACAACATGTACAGGAAAAACGTACACCTCTCTTCTTACTTTCATTTTTACTGCTCCTTATTTTGTTGTAAAACGATGCTCATCTCACCTTTAAAAATCTATATCTCCCAATCTATTCACTTTTAGTCTAGACTGTCAACTAGAGAGTTGTTATTTTTAGTGGCAACTATATTTCAAAATTAGATTCGAAATTTTTTATTGATTGTGGTGAGAGTTGTGTGTTGGTTACAGTAAGTGGCTTTAAAACGGTGGAATTTTGATGAGCATAATATGGCGAATGGAGTATACCATCATGTTCATCTCGATGAGTTAGGAATTTAGAAGCTGTTTGCAAAAAAATTAGTAGCTCAGTTCATCGTGGAGGAGGAGATGACCAATTTCTAGTCATAAATTATTTTCCGTCGATCTAGGGGACGATGGGTCATGTCGTTTGTGCTGGAGGGAGCCTCGGGTCTGCGGAGGTATGGCAGCATTCGCTCGTGGTTCGGTGGTTGACGTTGGGCTATGGAGCTCGAAATACGTTTATAGGGTTTTACATTTATGGGTTCAGGTTTCTCATTACGGTTTGACGTGGGAAGCACCGAGTGGCGCGTGGGGAGGCCTAGGGTAGAGGAGAGGCTGGCGGTCTCGTTGGTGGTGGAGGCAGAGGAGATTGTCCTGTAGTGGCGGTGCGAGGTGGTTGAATGGAGATGAAGTCGCGGTTTTCATATTTCTTAGGTTGCGTCATTTTGAATAGGAGGTATGGGCAGGCCCGTTAAAATATAATAGGGATTGAATATAATAGGGATTGTTTTTTTTAACTTAAATTGTTTATGAAAGTGTTAAATCTTGTAAATGTAATATCTCACTCGTTTTGAATCCGATTCGTCTATGGATTTTTACGTTAGACTCGTATTGACATGTTCAACATGGTAGCGTAAATTTTTGGTAGCTTTGGTGACGTTAAAAATATTGACATAATAATAGGGTTAAATTCAATTGCGTTATTTTAAACAATAACGTCGTTAAGTTATTTATACCTTATTGGTAACATCTATTTGGCCAAATAAAACACCATTCGGTTAAGTTGAATTTAATAGATTATTTTTGGACACGTATGTAGCGGAATAAAACACCATTCCGCTATTTGTTAAATTGGACATTTATAGATAACATCTGTTAGCAGAATAGATCACCATTCTACTATTTGTTAATTTGGACATTTATTCTTATGCCGGTTAATTAATATATTGATTAATTAATATCGGATAAGTGATGGATTAGCTTGTGATTGCTAATTGTTGATTTTATTTACATATATGCATGTTTATGTAAATACAAGTAGTATGACTTGGAAAGTCAAATTGAAAACGGTAACTTGATTTAGTATCATTGTGGTCGCCAAGCCTCTTTCTAAATTTGTAAAGTTATGGATTTAAAATTACTGCAATTGTATAACAATATTTGGTTACATGTTTATAAATAATGTTCTAAACTAAGTTATTTAATTATTTTAATAAAGATGTTTAATGTTATTTAATTTTATTATTAATGATATTTTATGTTATTTAACTATATTATTAGTGTTGTTAGATAATTGGTTCAGTTTTGTTTAAAGTTAATTAATTATTTAATCAATGATGTGTTTAAAGTTAATTACTTATCATATTAGTGTTTTTTAAGTAATTTAATTATATATTTATAATGTTTAAAAGTAATTTATTAATTGAATAGAGGTGTTTATAAATGATGAATGGTTTTATAAATAGGATTATACTTAGTAAAAAGGACTTATTAAAGGAGATTTAAAAATCATATTTTGTAAAGGTGTTTATAAATCATTTTAGAGTTTTATAACGAAGTTTTATAAATTAATTTGGAAATTTACAGAAGTATTTGTAAATATGAAATATGCTTATAAAAAGGGAATTCTATAAAGGAATGTGATTTGTTTTGACTATTTATCTTTCCTAATTATGGTGGTATAGAAACATTCTTTCCATACTTAAAACTGAAGAGTAGTGGTTTGGTTTATAGTAAATAATGTTTTGAATGAAAATTTTGTTAGCCCATTTAAATATGAATTTAGGAAAAGAGAAAATCTTCCTTAAGTTTTGTAAATATAATCAAACCGTTGAGATAAGTATATAGATATATTTTCTAAGTATTAAAAGCAAAATGTTTTGTGTAATATACTCATTAAGATAAGTATATAAATGTTTCCCAAGGATTGGAAGGAGTATAAGAGGTTTGTGAAAATATAATTGTAAAGGTATTTTGAATTAACGATTTAAAGTGATTTGATTTATGGAAAGTAATTATTAGAGACATAGTGGATTCCACATGGAATTAAATTTATGCCTGATTGATATTACTTTATAGTTAAATAACCGACTATCAAACCTTGACCAAAATATAACTTCGGAAATATCTATGTGGAATACACGAGTTATATGGCATAGTCATCTTCGATGATGTTGTACTATGCGTATAAATTTTGTTCTGTTCTCCCAGGACAAATGATAGGGAGATTCCTCCACTTAAACGGTTAGGAGGGTGATCCCCACTCCTATGTATTGTCACATTTCTAAAAAGAACTGGAGTTAATTTTACCGGAAACTAGCGAATGTTGGTTCGAAGAGACCGAGGTCAGATAAGTATGAATTATCCAAAAATCACTTTGATCCAACTCAAGGTCGTATTGAAGACATTTTGAAGATGATGGAATCGAAGATGGAGTTCTTTGAGGTGCAAGGGAACTTACTATTAATCCTAAGGGTGATTCCAAAATGGATGTAGTAGAAGTAGTGCCTTCGGTTTGTTCATATTCTGAACAACTTGTATGGATGAATGTTGGCATTGCATGGTGCCTAGAAGGCAGTGTTAGCATTCCAAGTGAGAATTGTAAGAGAGGAAAATGTAATCATGACCTTACAAGCCTCACAACCTAGTAATGACTAAAACATGGTTAATACGGCAGAGCTATGTGGTTCGCTACCATTAATAGCTATCATTACTCAATCTAGAATCGATATTTATGGATTTGGTATGCGCACGAAAGTGGGGCCAAGGCTGGTGCACATTGTTTTAGTGCCTTTATCCTTAGGAATGATGTAATTCTGTTTGTCATATTAAAGGGGCAGCCGGCTCTGTGTTGGTAGGAGTTCCATATGTGGTACTCGGTACATTTTTCAAGAGGTATATTGTAGCAGACGGTACCCCAGTAACCTTGCTATTGTGGGAAATCCAATCTCCAATATGTGCCTTTACGGACTTAGTTGTGCCCAACTATTTTGGAATGTGACATGCAAGCATTCCAGCTATTTTATATATTTATTTTCAACCCTTAGACATTATTATAAATCACTGAATTTTTATAATGCTCGGGTTAGACCGAGCATATTTTTCAGATTTTGCTTGGATGTTTTGGAGCTTCAGAGGACGAGCTAGATCCTCTAAGACGTACTTCCGTATTTGTTTATCTTTCTTTGTTTCATTTCTTATTTGTATTTATCAGAACATTTGTAAAAATAGATTGTTATAACTGTCCAGGCTAATGATGGGTTAGTGTTGTACTCTGATTTATGTATGTATATTAAAGTCTCTTCTTTCTGTAAAGATTTGTTTAGTATTATATATTACTCGTCACTTTTTTTTATGAGATTCTATCTTCCTTCTTCTTTTATTATTCCCTAACAAGCTGTCTTTCCAGCACTTGGACGCCCGGCATGTAATACTGTTGATGTATTAATGTCGACTTTTGAGGGTCGAAGAGTGGGTTGTTGCATTTATGGTTGATTTTATGGGGTCTTACAATAGGCATACCAACCATGATGGTGTAGGTGGCCTTCTGCACCACTGGATAAATTTGGCAAAACTCCCTATCTTTAAGATACTGAACTATGTGAACGATATTGCAGGTGGTAGGTCGCAAATTGTCTAACCTCTGGACACCGATATCACAAAAAATGATTCATTGTAAAGTCTCTGGATCAGCCATCTCAGCATCTTCTAAATTCGCTCCCTCCATAGCCATCCCAAAAATATAACGGAAATCATCGTCCGGCAAATCGATTTCGAATCCATTCACCTCCTACTTGAGATTACCGATACCTTCATCAAATTCATATGCCAGATGAGCATCAAATACACACATGCAACGCGTGTAGCATTCCCAATCAAAAGTGTCATGGTGGAGAATCAATGCTAATCCTGTCACCGTGAACAATTCCTCGAGTCTGAAAGTGGCAAAATCTTCAAGTTTGACCGGTCGTCCTTGAAGAATGGTGAAATTTGCTGAGGCCAAATAAATGGAAATTTTCTAATCATCCATTCTAACAAAGAAAGCTCCTGAGGGGTAAGACATGGGTGGCGTGAGGAAGAGCCGGAGGTTCAAGGTGGTGCCATGGACTGAGTGGAGGTTAAAGAGGAGTGATTGGGTGAAACACCCCACACCCCTTAGTATACCCAAAATGGACACACTAAAAGATATGGTGCGTTATAGGTATAGCTAAAGCATGACAAGGACTAAGGTTCACAAGACAAATAAATATAAACAGCGGAAACATTTGAATGGTAACTCATTATTCAAAATCAAACTTCATAAATAAGTCTAAAAAACATCACATGTCTCAAATACCAAATACACATGTCTTATGAAAAATACATCTCAGTCTCATAAAATCATAGTACAATAAAATAATCATCCCTCTCATAGGTACTAGTACATCCAAAGTTAAATGAAAAGAAAACTCAAAGAAGAAGAATACATAAAGAATGAGAAAGCTTTACAAATGGGTCTCTAAGAAATCTGAATCTATTGTCCTTGCCTCTGCTGGCCTATGGGGAAAAGGGGAAATAGAGGAGTAGGTCAGATTATAAGTCTGGTGGGTGAAAGTAACTACTAGTATTTTTAAGCAAGATAAATATAATAGATTTAACAAAAGTTCTAGTATAAAAGGAAATAAAGGAAAGATAAAACTGGGATAAAATACTGTTTAACTGTTTGCTTTGACTGTGATTGTTTGCACTTGTCTTAGATTGCTGTGATTAGGTTGAAATTCTAATCCTATTTTAATTAGGCTGAGTCCTAATTCTACCCGTTGATCGGCCTTTTATCTCTATTGTGCCACTGTGAGCTAGTCCCATCCTGTAGGTCCCATAACAAAAGACACATGTTTAGCGCTTGGAACGCGGTAGCGAATTACAACCCTAATCAATGTCGCACGCTCGGTCACCGTTGCTACACACTCACTGTCGCCCCCCTCTTGTGACCTCTTACTTACCCTGTCAGCATAAGCGTGCCCAGCCTTACCTAGTCTGTTGTGGGACCATCAGTCCTTGCCTGAAAGGGTCCTGGTCAGCCTCACCTAAGTGTTTTGTGAGGCCATTAGTACTAGTCTGAAAGGGAATGTTGTTGGTACGGGTCCTAACAAACAAAATCTAGTTGCGCCCCTTATCCAAATCCCCCGATTTGAGCTTTTATCTATTGGCCACTTATTTACCTTATGTCCCAGCCTCACCTAACTATTGTGAGACCATCAGTCCTAGTTTGAAAGGGTCCTGCCTAGCCTCACCTAACTATTGTGAGACCATCAGTCCTAGTCTGAAAGGGAATGCTATTGGTATGGGCCCTATTTCTGTTCTTGCTCATTAACTTAGTGTAAGTTTTAAAATAAGTCTCTTCTGTTATTTCTGCTCTATTTGCTTATTAGTTTAATCTAAGTTTTAAAATAAGCCTTTTTATGTTATCTCTACTATATTTGCTTATTATCTTAATGTATGTTTTAAAATAAGCCTTTACTGTTCTTTCTGCTTAATTATAACCTACGTTATAATTGTTATTCTTCTTTTCTATCTTTTTAGTTATAACCACTAGTTATAAACATGCTTGCAAATGTCTCAAATTTGCCTATTTCAGTCTGTTTTCTTTTTATTACCGTCTTTCTTATTTTACATCTAGTTTCTGTATATTTAGTGTTTAATTCTATTTAATCCATATTTACGAATTATTATTTTTTTCGCGTAAAAAGGAATAAAAAGAAACTAACATTTACAGGCTGAATTTTAACGTAAAATAGACGTAAATAAATGTAAATAACTATAAATAACTGAATAAAATAGTTAAATAAAAATAGCTGAATAAAATAGACTGAAAAGAACTTTAAAAATTAATTGTAAATAACTTATATAAAAATTGTCTCAAAATTGCAGAAAAACTACAACTATTTAGAGTCCAGCCTCAAGCAATGAACCCAAAATGGAGAAAATCTGAATGAGAAAAATAGCTAGGCCTAGGGTCTTATTTATAGTGTGGTTTAGGGATCTCAGACCATTGGATTTGAAGATTAAATCTTGTGCAACCATGTCATTGGCTCGTTGGGAACCGTCAGATGGAAGCACAAACGCACAGGATTGGAGAGAAGTTGAAAAACACGTCATATACGAAGCTAGACAAAATGTCGTTCAAATACAGGGGCGGGTCGACCTTGGTGTCGACCCAGGCATGTTAGGGGTCTAGGTCGACATAGCAATGGTGAGGGTCGACCTGACCTTATATATATATATCGTTTCTTATTTATATCGTATCTTCTTCGTTTTAGCTCGGATGTTGACAAACTATATATGGAAATTGATCGAAAATTCGCCACACACACGTTGGTGCAACTCCCGTAGCTCGATCATGATAATTTCACAAACTTATTTTATTATTTAGTTTATTCGTTAATTAATTATTATAGCTTAAATTTTGGGTTGTTACATTCTCCCCTCCTTAAAGGATTTCGTCCCCGAAATCTCCAAGGATAGAAGAATGAAATAAATATTTTCGTCCAAATTCTACAACTATATACTCAACCACCATCCATTACACCCATTGTCCTTAAGTTTTCTAACGCAATCTATGATATATATATATATATGCAAATAGTGTAGTGTCAATGTCCCTAACTAATGCAAAAAATTAGACGGTCTACTGATTCAGTCGACCTCCTTTTTATGCAATCATGTCTATGCCATGTATCCAAATAAATTCAAATTCCCTAATGGCAACTGATAATTCTTCATGCGTGCTACAATCATCATCCAAATGCAACAATCATATGCTAATCATCCATTTATAGCAACCATGGAAATAAAATAAAAATGCAAATGCACATACATCCATATGCATAGCTTTAGTGACCTAGTTAGGCCGATCCCTAAGAGATAATAGTGCCTAGTGTGTATATATGCGTCCATTAGCATCCACTAGCAAACACTTGCAACCACTAGCGTCCATCATACATAACATGTTCTAGTAACATGTTTACATTCAGTCCTACCATCCATAGGTTAAATCCTAAGATCTACCCTCCTAAAGGATACTGGAAAAAACCTATTCAAAACCAAAGATGGAAATATGAAATTCAAAACATACCATCGAAGAGATACGTATTTTCTCTTCAGCCTCCTACGTAGCGTCTTCAATGTTGTCTCCCCACTGCACCTTAACCAAAGGTTCTTCCTTATTCCTAAGCATCTTGATATCACGCCTAACGATCTTGGTAGGAATGCGATGAACCGATGCTTCTCTCTGCATTTCAATTTATTCAAGTTGACTAGGTTCCACTACCTCTGCAGAATCATGTAAGCACTTTCTCAAGTGAGAAACATGAAAAACATCATGAACTCCCATGAGCCTCTCCATTAGCTTTATCTAATACGCCATCTTCCCTACCTTTTCCACAATGGAGAACGGTTCTACGAATCTGGGAGCAAGTTTCCCACTTGATCCAAACCTTACTACCTTTCTTATTGGAGACACCTTAATGAAAACCAAGTCTCGTACTTCAAACTCAATATCCCTTCTCCGCTTATATGCATAGGATTTCTATCTATCCTGGGACGTCTTCATTCTCCTTCTAATCAAATTAATCTTTTCTGAAGTCTCTCTAACCATGTCGGGACCAAGTAGCAATCTCTTTGTAGATTCCAACCAACACGAAGGCGACTTGCAAGGTCTTCCATAAAGAGCTTCAAAAGGTGCCATCCCAATGCTAGCTTGTAAACTATTATTATAAGCGAATTCCACTAAAGGAAGATGCTCCCCACAAGTTCCTCCAAAATCAAGAATGCACATCCTCAACAAATCCTCAAGAATTCTATTAACTCTCTCCGTTTGGCCATCCGTTTGAGGGTGATAGGTCGTACTCAATCTAATCTGCGTCTATAAAGCCTCCTGCAAGCTCCTCCAAAACTCACTAGTAAAGGTAGGGTCTCTATCGCTCACTATGCTAGAGGGAACTACATAAAGTCGTACTATCTCACGAACATATAAGGATGCCAAATAAGGTGTTGTCCTCTTACTCTTGACCGGAATGAAGTGGGCGCTCTTAGTCAAACGATCTACAATCACCCAAATACTGGTATTGCCCTTCCTCGATCGGGGTAAACCATCTATGAAGTCCATCGAAACACTATCCCACTTCCATTCGGGTACATCCAATGGTTGAAGCAATCTACCGGGCTTCTGCTGTTCTGCCTTAACTCTTTGGCATACAAGGCACTTAGCTACAAACTCTGCTACATCCTTCTTCATTCCACTCCAATAAAATACTCTCTTCATGTCCCTATACATCTTATCACCTCCTGGATGAATAGCCATTCGTGAATGGTGTGCTTCTGCTAGAACTGCTCTCATCAAATCACTAGTGCGGGGGACACAAAGTCTTCCATCTCTCCTTAGCCACCCTTTACTATCAATGGAATAGCGTTGGAGATGTCTAGAGACCTCTCCTCTGCTAATCCTCTCTAGAATATCCATAAGCTCTGAATCCTCTCGCTGCCTTGAGCCAGTCCGATCTATAAGGGTAGGCTTCACCTTAAGTGCTGCTAATAATCCATGGGTAATGTCCGTAGAGGGCTAAAAATCAAAGGTGGAAATAAACTCTAGGCTTCTCCACTCCACGAACATTGGACTAAGGGTTGCTTTCTTCCTAATTAATTCATCTGCAACCACGTTTCCCTTGCCTGGGGTGTAGGCTATCTCAAAGTCATATGATGCCAAGAACTCCATCCAACGCCGCTGCCTCAAGTTTAAATCCTTCTATGAGAATAGGTACTTCAATGACTTATGGTCAGTGAAAAGCTCGAACCTCTCTCCTAGCAAGTAATGTCTCCAAGACTTGAGCGCGAAAACAATAGCAGCTAACTCCAAATCATGGGTGGGGTAGTTCTTGTCATGAGTTCTCAACTATATACTTTCATAGCTTACTACCCTCCCTTCTTGCATCAATACGACTCCAAGACCAGTCCCACATGCATCAGTGTATACAGTAAAAGGCTTAGCTTCGTTGGGTAAAACTAACACAGGTGCACTAGTAAGGGCCCTCTTTAGCATCATGAAGGAATTCTCATAATCTACGTCCCACATGAATGCCGTATTCTTCTTAGTGAGGCGAGTAAGCGGTGCTGAAATCTTAGCAAAATCTTTGATAAACTTCCTATAATAGCCAGCCAAACCTAGGAAGCTTCTAACTTCGGTAATGTTCTTGGGGCCTTCCAATCTTGCACTGCTACTACCTTAGTGGGATCAACAGCTAAACCCTCTCTTGAGACTACATGCCCCAAGAAACGCACCTCCTCACGCCAAAAGTGACACTTCGAGAATTTTACCTTCAACTGATGAACACGAAGTGTGCAAAGAACCTCCTCTAGATGAATAGCATGCTCTTCTATACTCTTGGAAAGCACTAAAATGTCATCCACGAATACTACAACGAACTTAGTTAGGACATCTATAAAAACACGACTCATCAAATCCACAAAATAGGCTGGGGCGTTGGTTAGTCCAAATGGCATAACCAACCACTCAAAAAATCCATCGGGTGTCCTAAATGTTGTCTTATATATGCTATTGTTAGCGACCCTAAGCTAATGAAATCCAGTGGCTAAATAAAGATGAGAAAATACCGAAGAGCCAACCAACCGATCGAAAAGATGGTCTATCCTAGGAAGTGGGTAATGATTCTTCTTCGTGAGCTTATTCAATTCTCTATAGTCTACGCAAAGTCGAAGGGAACCATCCACCTTTGTAGCGAAGACGACTGGCGATCCCCACTCAGATATGCTCCGTCTGATGATGCCTTTCTCCAATAGCTCACCAATCTACTTACTTAACTCCTTCCTCTCCCTAGGAGCCATATGTCTCACGGGCAATGCCACTGGCTTAGCATTGTCATTCAGATAGATCCTAAAGTCGATCTCTCTCTTAGGGGGTAATCCCCTAGCTTCCTCAAAAACGTAGGGTAAATCTTTAACGACTGGAACGAAATCTAACTTTCCTAGTGATGAATCAAAGGAATAAAGGAAGCTCAACATGACTGACCCATGTGGGTCGCAAGAAACCTCGAGAGTCCTTCTGTTGCATGTATCTAGTCTGACGACTCTCCTCTCGCAGTCTAATATCGCTCCATAAGTGGATAGCCAATCCATACCCAAAATCATCCCATATCCCGAAAATCCCAGTACATAGGCGTTGCAATCAAACTCTACGCCTAGTATAAAAAATTTCAAACCCCTACAAATCATGGATAAACGTGTCGATCCTCCTATGGGGTTTGAAACAACTACAGGGTCTACTACTAGAGAAATATCTAAGTGCAAACAATCAACCAAGGAACTAAAAATTAAATAATGCGAAGCTCCATTGTCAAAAAGAGTCCGAATAGGAAAATCCAAAATAGAGATCAAACCTTCTACAAAAACTTTCCTTCCTTTATCCGATCCACTGCTAGAAGGTGCTGCATCCAAAGCCTGCATTGCACTGTAGGTGCGCCTGCTCTCTGCCTCGTCCTTTGAGGACAAGCTCTGCTAAGGTGACCAGGCTGCCCACAGTTGTAACACCTCCCCTTCATCGTGTCCTTCTTACAGTCTTTTGCAAAATGCCCAACCAATCCACAATTATGACATTTCCCACCTTTCCTGATGTGCTTTTGAGGTCCTCCTTCTTTCCTCTTGTCCTTATCCTTCTTATTCTTTCACCATTTCTTCTTAGAGTTTTCTGATTTTGGAACCTCTTTAAGCTCTCTCTTCGGTTGCCAAGATGCAAGCTAAACTCTATGTTGGTCCTCCAATCCTAACAGCCCAAATATCCGCTCCGTATTCCTCAACCAAGCTCATGCCTCTACGAAATCCTCTGTGCTAGAAAACGTTGCCTCCTAGACTAGCAAAGTCCTTGCATAGCTTAGAAAAATTGGCTGCTGCAGGTGGGCTAATGGGATCTCCACCCGTCGGTGCTGCATTGGGCGCTTTCCCTTGCACCTCTGGTGTCGTAGCTTGGTTGAATCTACAGAACTAGGCAGTGGCTTGGACACCCTCTGGAAGATTTGGGGCGTCCGCCATTCTATGCAAAGAAAAGAAAATTTAGGCTCGAAAGAATCGAAAGAAGGTTGAACTAGACTTTGAGGGGAATTTTATAAAAACTCTTTTATGCTTGAAAACCATTTCTATAATAAGAGTTTCTTTCTGAAAAATAATTTTAGTTTGAAGATAAGTTATTTTTGAAAAATACTTTACTTTTAAAACAAGTATTTAGGAATCATGTAACCTTAGGCTCTAATACCAAGTGAAACACCCCACACCTCTTAGTATACCCAAAAAGGGCACACTAAAAGATATGGTGCATCATAGGTATAGCTAAAGCATTACAGAGACTAAGATTCACAAGACAAATAAATATAAACGGCGGAAACATTTAAATGGTAACTCATTATTCAAAAAAACTTCGTAAATAAGTCTAAAAAACATCACATGTCTCAAATACCAAATACACATGTCTTATGAAAATACATCTTAGTCTCATAAAATCAGAGTACAATAAAATAATCATCCCTCTCATAAGTACCAGTACATCTAAAGTCAAATGAAAAGAAAACTGAAAGAAGAAGAATACATGAAGAATGAGAAAGCTCTGCAAATGGGTCTCCAAGAAATCTGAATCAATTGTCCTTGCATCTGCTGGCCTATGGGGGAAAAGGGGAACTAGAGGAGTGGGTCAGACTATAAGTCTGGTGAGTGAAAGTAACTACTAGTATTTTTAAGCAAGATAAAGATAATAGACTTAACAACGGTTCTAGTATAAAATGAAATAAAGGAAAGATAAAACTGGGATAAAATACTATTTAACTATTTGCTTTGATTGTGATTGTTTGCACTTGTCTTAGATTGCTGTGATTAGGCTGCAATCCTAATCCTATTTTAATTAGGCTGAATCCTAGTTCTACCTGTTGATCGGCCTTCTATCTCTGTTGTGCCACTGTGAGCTAGTCACATCCTATGGGACGCACCTCACCCCGTTAAATAGTCGACATCCTCAGGGCAAATGGTCAACTGCTACCGCTCGACCGTTAAGGGTCCACCGGTTTCCAAAGTGCAAGTGCAGGTAGAACCTGGACCCTATTCGGGCCGGGTTAATTATTATTAATAATAATAACTATAACTATCGTTTCGCACTGTTTCCTTCAATCTGACTCGATCCGAAAAATTCTCATCCTCTTCATGATGATGCCCTAGCTTATCGTCTAGCTCTTCAAACCTATTCCCCAATTATATTGCAATATTCCTAACTTATAATGCTCCTTCCTTCAACGACTTCAAAAACCAAAATTATTCTAGGTAATATTCTCCGTATTATTTTTATATGGGAATATTCCTCCTATTTGCTGGCTGGTACAACTACACTTCCAACTACATATCCTAACAGAATTAAATGTCATTCTATTCTATCTGCTCCTTAAACAGAGAGAGAATTTAAAAACTTTCAAAAAATTTGAACAGGAAAAACCGTCAAGCTATATATACGCTCATTCTAAATTCCTTTTCAAATTGAAAAACTCTTTTTGCCAAAAACTTTTTAAACCAATAACCAAACTCTTATTTTATTATATTTAAGAATTTCAAATTTTTCTTTTTAAAATAAAGTTTTTCAACACAAACAAATTCATCAGTGAATATATTTCTTAAAAAATAGATTCTTTTAAAGAACTCTCTTATTTTCCAAACAACAGCTTCCAAATGAACCCTTGGAAAATCATTATATTTTTAGTTTTCCTCTTTTGAAAAACTCATTCAAATATCTCATGGTATTCTCATATGGGTTTGGACTAATAAATGAGATTTACTTCTCTTCAACAAAAATCTGGTTCGTCGTCTTGAGGTGATTAATGAACATTCTCTTGCAAGAACATGCCTCAAGATGTCAGTGACATATAGATTCAAAGTTACTGCTTGCTTGGATAAAACACGCATCTTCAATCGATAATCCATCAAAATCCATAATCACACGGTAGCCAAGTCTCCATAATCAAGTCAAACACCATCCAACCTCTAGGATCCTTCCATATGTCATGCTCATACTCTTCAAAGTTAACACCTTACGTATAGCTAATGCTCCATGTGGTAACCAGGGTAGGCACATAATCTTTAACTCTATAAAAATTTCCAGCCTATAGTCGCCTCGCCCATCCTTTTGAGATATGGTCGCAACTATTTTATGGTGTGAATTTATAGAGTTCGGCGTAGATTTAGATAGAAAAATATAAATAGGTTATCTTGATATATCCTAATCCCCATGATCGACTAACCTAGGCTCTGATACCAAACGTAACAACCCGCACCTTAATGGACCTGAATTTCAACAAAAAAATCAAACAAGCCTATTAGGGTACAGATCATTGGTTTTGGTAACATATAATAAACATAAGCATATCAGAGATCGATCAATTTAAACTCACAGTGACATGTTACATGTTCCTTTAAACCTATCATGTAGGTTGCAATGAGGAGGTGGTCAGAACAACGTTCTGGTGATAGGAAATGTTACATACTTTACCCATAACATAAACTTATACCGATTGGCTTCCATTTAAATGTTATTTCTGTTGTTTAATTCAATATGTGCGCGTACGATATGTCTAGCCTCTTCCGAGGTATAACTACATATATATATATATATGCCTGTATACATATATATTCCTAAATGTTTTACTACCTAAAATCGTCGACCACTTAATCTTCTTAAATAGAAAGGAGGGAAACCCAACGACCATTAAATTAATATAGTATATAATTTAATTGATTGGTGTATTTAATGGTCGTTGAGTTTCCCTCCTTTCTATTTAATTGATTGGTGTATACAAAGACATCGTATAACTTTATAATATAGTATATAATTTAATTGATGCACTACTAATGCCATTTCAACTACACCAAACCAATAATTTCAATTATAAGCCTAAGAGCTTTTCTAGTCCATTTCCAACATCTTAACACAACTATCCTTGATGATGCAAGAGGAAATACCTGAACCACTCAATACTTTTTTATTGGGGATTAGATAGACTCTGACTATTTGATACCTATAAAATAGGCAATTCCCTGTCATTTAATACCTAACCCAAGGTGAGTCACCTTGTAGTTCCCCCTAACTGTCATCGTAACAGATCTTGTAAGGTCATTTAATTCTTCTTATATGGAAAAGAGGTGGACCCTACAATAGTCACTTAATAACCTTAAACCGGACCCTTATAAGGATCTCCTCCCACCGTACTCATAACGTGACTATAACCCATAATCCAACTGTGACATCCCAAATTAGTCTGACAATATGTATGTACTGGTAGCCAGATTGACTGGGCAGACTTATCCTACAGAATTGGAACTAACTTCACGTCTACTAAGGTTATTTATTATAGAGGATGTCCTACATCAGTCCTCAAAGTTACACTGCTGATAGCCAAATTTAACTTGACACACTTCTGTGTACTTTGGACTGACCATGCATCCCTATAACTTAGTCATACTATCATATATACTAAGTGTATATATTATATCTTTCCCACAACTAATACCTAAGGCCATATAAGGGAGACTCCTTATTACGCCTTAAAATTTTGATTTCCATACTTAAACTAACTTCCTTCCTAGGAAATTTAATACTATTCACTAATAGTAATTCTTTACAATTACCTTAACAAATTTCACTAATCGGTTCCGCTAATCAGTTTATAAACTATTTTAAATTTTTATAACTCCTAATTCATTGAACACGTATTCCAATTCATTTCTGGAGTTACAACCTTTCCATCTTTATTTTCAAATATTATCATTTATTATGCATTTTACTTTACCGTCCTAATTATATTTTATGCGAATATTAACATGCATTTCATTGTTTTAATTAAAATTCGATTTCAAATGTAAGTTTGGTTATATATGTTTATGAATTTATGTCTTTTATCTTTCTAGTCATTAATTCTTTAACTAGAATATTTCTTCATATTTTAATCCGTAAGGATTGCCCTTCTAAAAAGATTTTCCATTCTAACTTTCCATAAATCAACCTAAAACAAGAGATTTACTTCGTTTGGAAAGGAATCAACCTAACACATCTTTTTCCTTTTCTATGAATATCCCTTGTCAAAGTAAACACCGCACTTTTCTATAAAGTTGGGAAATTGGATAAATTTATTGAATTTAAATGGATTACATTTCTAACAGATTAAAATATAAAAAATTCACATTTCAATGGAATTAGAACAAGCCCAAATTATATTTCCACTCTTCAACCCAATTGTGGATCTGAAATAAATTCTACGTTCTTATCCATATTCAACTTTTCAACATCTTGGGAATTGATTTCCAAATCTAGGTGTAATTAATATTTCTATTCCATCTTTCTACAATAAGTAGGTAGTCTTTTATATGTTGAATTCAAGCCTACAACTCTTAGATCATTTAAGTAGGCATAATAATCAAACAAAAATCCAACAAAATAAATTCCAATGTTATAAACAAATTACATAAATTTCTCACTCGCATTTTTATGCTTCCCAAAAATCCAGATCTGAATTTGATCTTTTGATTCAACTCCTTCTCCTTGTTATTCCAAGAAGTATATGTAAAAGGGTATATACATAGTGTTATAATTTCAGATCTGAGTAGTGGATTAGGAATTAAGGGAATTGCATATTTGTAATATTCTAATTTACCTTATTATTGCGCAATGCTGATTCGCATTTTCTTCTTTTCTTCTTATTTTGTGTTCTTGTACGATATGTATAATTAAAGTCTATTTTATATTTGAGAGGAATGGTAGAGAAGAGAAAATGGCAGAGCTTCGTTGTCTGAATCCGAAAATATGAGAAGAGAAGGGGGTTTGGGCCTGTATTTATAGGTCCTTGAACCAATCGCATCCGTCAGATCAAAATTACTAAATCTGAGCCATCGGCTAAGACTCAAAGCCTCAAACACTAGCCATCTTTGATGGACCGGTCGACCGCTAAGATCAACCAGCCCATAGAGAGGGGCGACCTGTTGGTCCCGTGATTTATTATATATTAAATACATGATTTTGTTTTTTAATTATTTTCGTTCTGAAATCTTTAAACATCCGTAACTTCTTCGTTTGAACTTCGTTCGCGAAACTCCAAATATAGAAGTTGCTTAGAAAATCGCCATGATCGCAATGGTACAAATTTCATGACCAAATTCTATTTTTAGAGCCTAATTAATTATTAATTTATTGACGTAAATTTGCAGGGTGCTACATTGTGTTTGATGGAAATAAAATTAACAATGGTGTTTTGGATAGTGGTATTTATGTTCTTAATTCTGGGATGTCGTGAATATTAATTTATAATAACTTTTATTTATAGTTGTCTTACTCATTGATTGTAAGTGATCGCAGAACCACATTCAAGGAAACGTTATAACAATTATCATTATAAAAGTCCACCCTTTTTCAAAGTCAAACAACTATTGCTACCCATCAATCTTTGCTCAATCAAAATTGTTATGTCACTACCAAATCGGAATTCTAGTATCCAAATCTTCAGTTAAGCACAAAACATCCATTAGCTTGTAGAAGAAGATAAATATCACTATGATATCGACATTGAAATAGTATTTGAATGCTAACTTCAATCCCACCAGAAAAACTGTAGGTGTGTTTTGACGAAACAAAAGGTTCGTTTTGAATGGAGAGTTTTGAACGGAGTACGAATGGAGAAAGTTCAATGAAAGGGAAATGTGTGTTCTGTGAATGAAGATCCAAAAGGGGAACGACTGTCTACTTCTATTGTATTTTTAGTTTTAAACTGTTTAAATTATTTTTGAGTAAAAACTAATAATTGATATTAAATTATAAACTAATGAGTCGGATCGAAAAAAAAGTAGACATAATAAAATATGCGAAAGAATATATAAAAGAAAATAATAGGATTTAAAGAAAGTAATGATTTTTTAAGCGAATATTTTCAACTGCGCAAAACTGCCACTATAGAGTGTGGTTGGATGGGAGGTTGCAACACTCATAGATAGAGGTGCATGAGCAACACCCCTACTGGTGGCTGTGAATCTGGTCGGTCAGATCGTAAATGTCCGAAGGCATCAACACGTTGCGGGTCTCATCGAAAAAGGCATATGTTATCAGTGCAATTTTTATTATTATACAAAATATCACATTAATTTAAATATTTATTGATTATTTGCAAAATATGTTTTGTTTTATTGTAATTTTTATACTAAAAATAAACATCTTTACAAATTACAAATATTTATAATTTTTAAAATTATTATTATTTTATACTATATATTATTTGATTTTAGATTTGTATCATATTATCATTTTAAAAATTGAAGTACAGCTTGCCCCGTTCAAAATTTCCGATGCATCAGAAAAGTTCAACAACTCAAGTAAGCAAAACACCCTAAAGCGGACCATAACGCTTCAATGAAATCAATTTTCCATATATTTCTAAAGTTCATCTATTTTCGTTTATTGGTTAAATTTTAGGGAAATTTTGGCTAACATCCTTGTTAAAGTTTAAAATGTACAAAACATCCTTCACAAAAAAGTTGTAAAAGACATCCCTGTTTTTGAATTTACGTACTTCGTTTCCAAAAATACCCTTACACTGGCTGAATACAAAACCCAAAACCCTCGAAATTTATACATCAAAATCTGTTGAAGCATACGATTAAATTTTTGACATAAAAATTTCTAAGCGAACGAAAATTAAACAAAGAAGATGAAATCAAAACGACAGGAAAAGAAGAGTGAATTGAAGAAGACGGAATCAACTAAAATGGCGAAATCGAAGGTAATCGCCTACTTTTCTTCTTGAAGTAGATTTTTTTCATTTATAATCCATCGATTTGTTTTAAGGATTCGTTGATAGCTCATTTCATGTTATTCGCACATATACATGATATTATTTAGGAAATTAAATAGGTAAGCACGAATCTGCAAGATTTCAAAATAATACCCAAAAAAGTTAAGGATAATTGCAGAATACTCTACAATTAAACAAAATAAATGAAGAAGATTCAACAAATTACCTAAAAATTCATGCATGCAAGCAAGAACATGTAAACTACAATACAGTTCCAAAAAAATATGAAAAATTACAAATTAATCTACAATTAATCAAAATAATTGTAAACTACATCAATTATACACAAAATAGAATGCACATAAGCAATTATCTAGAAAATTGCACACATATTTCAAAAAATATAAATAATTGCAGTATAATCTGCAATAATCAAAATAATTGAAGAAAGAACAGAAATTAGATGGAAATTGAATGCATCCGGGTAATTATATGAAAAATTGCAAACATATTTCCAAAAATTAATAATAATTATAGAATAGTCTACAATTAATAAAATAAGTTGAAGAAATGAAGCCAACTATATTGAAAATTCAATGCATACAAGCATTTATCTAAAAATTTGCAACATATTTCCAAAAAAATACAAATAATTGCAGAGTAGTCTACAATTAATCAAAATAACTGAGAAAATAACAGCAATTATGTAAAATATTGAATGCAAACAATTAAATGGTAAAAATTAATTTCATGTTACTCTGCAATTATTTATAATAATTACATATTTATCAGCACTTATTCACTAAATATCACTTATTATCATCTTTCATTGCAATTATTCATAATAATTGCAGTAGTGTTTGTTTGCAATTACTTACTCAGCAGTTATTGGGAATAATTGCATCTATCTCTGCAGTTATACTGATTATTGCTTATTTATCAGCCATAGTTCCAAAAACTAATGCAATAATTCAAAAAAGTGCAGAAATACATGCAAATATTCAAAATATGTGCAGAAAAAAAGTGCACGAGTTTTAAACATTTGCTATAAAACTTTTGCATATCATTTGTTAATATTGTTTCCAGATATCTAAGAATTTTTTGTACATTACTGCAGAAAATAATTCAAAAAAGAATCGAAGAAGAAGAAAAGGTTATTGAAGAAAAATCAGTGATTCCTATTCAAATTGTTGTGGAGTCTGAAAAAGATAGCGGTAAAAAAACAAAAAAGAGGAAGACAACTGAAGCAACAAAATTTCCTAATAAACAAGAAAATTATAGAAACAGTCTGAAGCCATTCTTGAACTGATGACGTGGATTAGAAAGGAAAACTTGCTTAGGAATTCTCACACAAAATATCTTGAAAGCTTACCTTTCTACAATTTTATTAAAATGATTTATAGTGGAAAATTTTCAATTAAAGAAACAACCAAAACCTCAACATCTATTGATATAATCATTATAAACTATAAAAAAATTGAGATATTTTGAGTTTGGAGATCAGAATATTATATTTTCAGAGCTTGATATTGCACAAATACTTGGAGTTCCTACAGAAGGTCAATTGGTCAAAACATTCGGCCATATTAAAAAGGAAGATAAAAGCGACAATGAGTATATCTCATTCATCACCGGACATTTTGAAGGAGATGCAAACGTACATAAGAAAAAAAAAGAGCAACAGTTATTTTCTACAATTAGAGGACTACAGAGCAAGACAGAGAAGACACATCAAAACTTCTCTAATTATATTTGGTTGCAACATTTCTTATATCAAATTCAAAATCAAATGTATCATGGAACATAGTTCCATACTTCGTATGTAATGCAAAAATGTTCCTGATTTCATGGCCCAAAACAATTCATAAACATCTTATGGATCAAATAGAAAAATATGTTGACAAGCCAAGAAAAATCACAGCTTGTGTAACATTATTATTGGTATGATATTTCAACTTAAATAGATAAGATGCCAAAGTATTTATGTATATTTAGTTTTGATATTAAATATTTTTGTTTTAGTGGTGGATTTGCAAAAAGACTCAAGTGCTAAAATCAATTAAATTTGAATACAACTTCTCATACCCATTAGCTGGAAAATGGGACAATTCAAAGCTTAAACCAATAATGCTGCTGACGATGAAATACAAATCTGTAAGTATACAAATAATAACAATAGAATTTGCAAATTTTGGAAAATATTTGAAGAATGATGTTATTCAGTATACTTGCAGACATATCTGCATATATAAGATATATTTCAGATATAACTGCAATTTATAGAAATACTTGCAGACATATCTGCAGTTATCTTTCATACTTGTAGAGATATCTGCATACATAAGATATATTTCAGATATAACTCAATTTATAGAAATACTTGCAGACATATCTGCAATAATCTTTGATACTTGTATACATATTTGCAAATATAAGATATATTTCAGATATGACTACAATTTATAGAAATATTTGCAGACATATCCGCAATAATCTTTGATACTTGCAGACATATCTGCATATATAAGATATATTTCAAATAATTGCAATTTATAGAAATACTTGCAGACATAACTGCAACTTTCATACTTGCAGATATAACTGCAATTTATAGAAATACTTGCAGACATATGTGCAATAATCTTTGATTCTTGCAGACATATATGCAAATATAAGATATATTTCAAATATGACTGTAATTTATAGAAATATTTGTAGACATATCCGCAATAATCTTTGATACTTGTAGATATATCTGCATATATAAGATATATTTCAGATTTAACT
The DNA here is from genome assembly GCA_030737815.1 of Allium fistulosum. Taxonomy (NCBI): domain Eukaryota; kingdom Viridiplantae; phylum Streptophyta; class Magnoliopsida; order Asparagales; family Amaryllidaceae; genus Allium; species Allium fistulosum. The sequence continues at coordinate 1,439,062,406 of CM060903.1, read as the reverse complement.
GCAATTAATAAAAATACTTGCAGACATATCTGCAATAATCTATTATACTTGTAGGCATATCTGTAATTAAAAAAACATAGTTCCATATATAACAACAATTATCAGCAATACTTTCAAACATATCTGCAATTATATATAATTCTTGTAGACTAGTCTGCAATTATAAAACATACTTGCAGAATAGAATACAAATATTGAAAATAATTTCTTAATTGCTGAGTTATATACTCCACAATAACTACAGACATATCTGCAATAATTTGTAATACTTGCTGTTTCATATGCAAATTTACTAATAAATTCTGAAACTACTTGTTTTAACTCTTTGTTTCATGATACTCAAGGAAAACAAATAGACTTATTAAAAGATGCTTTAGAAAAAGGGAATGAATATGAAAAAATATACAAAGCAAGAGAGGAAAAATACAAAAAAATAATTCGAAGGCTGGAAATGGATAACAAAAGCCTTCAAAATCAGAATGCCCGTCTGAAAATGAGACTAAGTAAATATGAAAAGGAAACTTCTTCCACTGATTCTGATATAATGACTTTACCCTTACAAGAAGTAAGTGGTACTGAAAATTATTCCTCTGAAAGTGATGAAGTTGAAGAAAGTGAAGAGAGTGAAAGTGATAACGCTTCTAAACAATTTGAAATACAGGCAAAGAAAAATGTTGATAAGTAAGAAGATGATAAAGAAGAAGAGGAAGAAGATAATGAAGAAGAAGAGGAAGAAGATGATGAACAGGAAGTAGAAGATGATGAAATAGATGAAGAAAGGATTGAAGAAGAAGAACAATATGTTGCAGAAGAAGATGTTTCAAATACTGCAAAAGAAGAACTTAAAATGGTTCAAAGTGTTGAGCCAAAAGAAAAAAAGGAAAATGCAGGCAATATATGAAAGAAAAAGATGATGATGAAGAAAATAAGGAAGATGAAATAAAACAAACTGAAAAAATAAGAATGTTGATGAAAGTAATTTGAATGAAGAAAAAACCAAGATGAAGCAAAGAAAAATGAAGATATAAATGTTGCTAAAGCATATGATCAAAAACACACAAAACCTTTATTCGGTAATTTACTTACTTATTCTCTGATATATCTGTACTTATTAATAAATATTTGCTGATATATCTACACTTATTCATAACATTTTAGAAACATGCATTTAAAAAGAATAAATGCAGATAAAACCTGCAATAATTATAAATAACTGCTGCATATTCTGCATTTTTTCTTGTTATTTGGGAAATAACTGCATATATTCATTATCATTTCAAATATTTAAATTTAAAATATTTAAATTTCAAATATATTACAATTTCAAATATATTTTTCAGTTGAAACCACTAAAGGAAATTATGAGGAAATTGATCCTGCTGCTAATAACGAAACAATTCAAGTTAAACCTGCCAAGGAAAGTTCTGAAAAATGGAAAGAGCTATTGGAATATAACCCAACCTTTAAAATTGTTTCAACTGAAAGCGGCAGTGAACCACAAGGTATCAAAAGCAATTAAGAGCTTGTAGATATCTTTAAAAAGGCAGAAGAAGAGACTGAATAAAACAAAAACCAAATTACAGAAATCAACGTAGAGAAAAAAAGATCAAAACCAAGTGAAGAAACTGAAGTTGAAAATGAAAAGCAAATCAAAAAAGCAAAGAAGCAAAACAAAATTCAGTCAATATCAATAGAAGACTATCAAGCAGAACCAAGATCGAATGAGTTTCTTTCAAATGCAAAATAAATGTCAGATAATGTCTGAATGTACAAAGGCTAGGCAACGAAAAAGTCATATTGCTTGAACAATTCTTCAAAAACAATGACCTCTGGTAAAAATGAATGCAGATATATTAACAAAGTACAAAATTTAAATAACTGTTTAAATTGCTATGTTGTTTGAAAAATAACCCCAATAATTGCTCTGTTGTCTGTAAATATACCCAAAAATTGCAGACATATAAGCAACTATTGGAAATGGTTGCTGTGTTATTAAAATTCCCTAATAGCGGCAGACATATCAACAGAAATTAGAAATAATTGCTATACTGTCTGGACATATATCTATTAATTGCAGACATATCGGCAAATATTGATAATAATTGCTATATTGTCTGAATACTGATAATAATACTAATAGTCTTCAATAATTTTGCATCAAGAGTGCATATCTCAATGGGGACAACGATATTATAATATATGGATCTGCCCTTGGTGAATTAGTTATTGGAAAATTCATTGATGGCCAAGTACAAAAGTTTGAAAATAGTTTTTTATATTAAATTACAAATTAGAATTTACAATTATTCATAATATTTACTGTAATTTTTCATATTAATTGCAGACAAATCTGCAAATTTCCATAGTATTTGCGTATATATCAGCAATTATTCATAATTTTTGCAGAAAATTCTTCAAAATTGCCCTAAAAATCAAAAATATATTATTACTTAACAAAATAACTACTCTTGTAGATCATTGACCGGTATGCACATGAGTTGCAAAAGATGCATCCAACAATTTTGTTCTTCAAAGTCTATGCTATTGTAAGTTTTATAAATGTTTAATGAAATATTTATTTAAAAATTTATAAATTCAGTTTACTAATATATAATACTATAAACATTCCTACCGATCAATACAAAAAAGTCATTCAAGCTCTAATTGACGAGCCGATCAAAAATAGTTTGACAAACTATCATAAAATGTTCTTCCCAATCCATGTAAACGGACATTTCACTCTATTGAAATTCATAAAAGAAGATAGACAGTGGATTAATTACGATACAATGAAACCAAGAAGTGAAGGTGTAACGACCACGACTTTCTCTCCATAGAAAGTCGCATCGTTAATAAGAAAGAAAGGGGTGAGAAGTAGAAAAGAGAAGAAGAGAAAAGAAACAAACACAAATACTCACAGCGGAAACGGAACAAAATATAATATATCACATAACTATTACATAGTCTTTACATAATCAGAGTACACAACTTATACATCACAAAATAGACAATTATAAATTTCTGTCTATTATACAACTCAAGATATAACTCAAACAAAAGACTCAGAGAAACCAACACAGCGGAACACTATATATCTACGAATGCTGAAGCCTCCTGCTCCATATCTCCTCCATAGATTCGTCAAAGCTAACCTGAATCCCTTGGCTACTCGTAAAAATTTGAGTACCCAAGAGTTTATAAAACAGAAATAAACAACTTGGGTCAGACATGGGTCTGGTGTGAGTAACAGGTTAAACTTGTTTAACTTCAAAACCTTTTGAAAGAAAAAGTATCACGTAAGACTTCCCACAAATAAATATGGGTAAGTTTTTACCTTACGCTAACCAAAACATTTGATAGGAAATTCGATTGTATTATAATAGGGTCTAGGGTTTTCAAGTAAAATACAGAAATAGCTGAAATGCTTACATCTCACATTCCAACATAGTTGGGCACAACTAATACGTACGGCACTTATTGGAGTTTGGATTCCATACAATGGCAGGGCTACCGGGGTACCGCCCGTCACAGTACGTGGCCTAGATCACCGTACCGAGGATCACTCCCAATCCCCTGCAACACAAGGTCGGAACATCCCTTACTGGATAATTCCCGCACAAGATACCTCACGGTTGGGATCAGCAACAGCACACACTAAGCCGAAATAAGAAGGGACTTCTAGACAAAGGTAATCTTGTCCTACTTGGGTGCTACCCACTAACCTTGCTGCACCTCCCCTGTTTTAGCCATTCCCGGTTTGTGAGGCTTGAGGTCACGATTACCTTTAAATAGAACACATCTATCTTAGAATGCTCATCGTCCACCTGACGATGTGCTGAAAGCATTCAATCCATATAAGTTCGTTCCGGGTTCGAACGAAACCGAAGGCATTATCTCGTTACACTCATTTTGGAATCACCCTCAGAGTTAACGACAATAACCCTTGCACTCTGAATCTTCATCTTCACTTGATTCACGACCTATCGTTAATTTGGATCGATGTGGTATTCGGGTCTCCAGACCTGGAAATCCGGTATACGGAAACCCGATCCCGGTCTCATCGAAATCCAAGGCGTATCTTTTAAGGCCAAGTTGTTTTAAAGGTTAAAACAATTCAATTCAATTATTATCTATATACACATGGATAGATAATTCACATATCACAATAGATAATCACATCATCATCATAAACAGATAATCCATATTATCAATTCAAACAGATAATCAATATTATCCTACTTAAAACAAGCATCTATATCACAATAGATATTATTCATCTCATATCTGAGATCAAAATCAACCAATGGGATATCAATATCATTCATCCATAAGCAATGATTTATTATTCACAATCTATAATTAATTTAAAATGAATTAAATTAATTACTTATATCCTTAATTAATTTAAAGTAAATTAAATTAATTACTTCCATCATTTTCAATCTTGCTTAAATCACTATTAATTAATTATCAATCAATTAATAAATCATCATCCATTTATTCATTTTAATTAATCATCCTTGATTAATTTACATTTAATTACATTCAAGTAATTAGTATTAAATTAATTTCACAAATTAATTATTCTTTAACCACTTATAGTAATTTACCTTTAATTACTTCGTTAATTAATTAACTATAATTAATTACATTACTCCTTAATTAATTACATTAATTAATCACTTCATTTATTAATTATTTCTTAATTAATCAATACTTAATTACATCATTAATTATATTAATTAATGATTCCTAATTACATTTTTTATTATTAATTACTTTATTTAAATTAATTACATTAAGTAATTATCTTTAATTAAATCATAATTATTAATCTCTCTTGATTAATCATATTCAGTAATTAACTACCCTTAATTATTTCTTTAAATAAATTAATTATTCCTTAATTAATTATCTCCATTAATTAATCCTTTGATTAATTACAAAAGTAATTACCCAAATTACTTACTTACAAATCATCTTATATTAATTACATTAAGTAATTACCATCTAATTACTTCCCTAAGTAATTATGCTCCATTAATTACACCAAGTAATTTCACTTATCAAAATTAATTAAACTCAATTAATTAACTTAAATTAATCATATTATCAAAATTAATTACAATAAGTAATTAACCTCTTAATTACTTTTATCAAGTAATTACATTTAACAATTTACAATAGATTATCTAAATTAATCAATCTAATTAATTATCAAAATTAATCACATTAATTTAATATTTAAATAATCGTTAGTTAATTATCTTCATTTATTAAAAACAATTCCTTAATTAATCTCTAATCATAAATTAATCTAAAATTATTAATTTATAAATTAAATACAAAAGTCCTCACTTAATTATCTTACTAATTCACTTCAATATCTTAATTATCTAAGATAAATTATTCCTTTATTAATGACTTAATAATTATTGAAGTGTATTTTAAACATTACCTCTTTTTGAATTTAAATTTGAATCCCATTTTGAATTTAAGATTCAAAATGATTTACCATTTAACATTAACCAAATTTAAATATTAATTTATAAAGTTTTAAAAGAAATGTAAAAACATTTATTACTTATATAAGAAAAGCCTTTTAATTTAAACTACTTAATTTTAAAACATTCAAATTTAAAAACTGATTTAAGATTTCAGATTTGAATTCAAGAAAACTTGAATTTATAAATTTAACTTTGATTTAAATTCGATTTACTTGCTTTTAACCTTGATTTTTAATTCTTGATTTAAACTCCAAATTCATTTTAAAACCTTAAGATTCAAAAGATTCGTTTGAATCCATACTTTAAATTTATATTTAAATCATAGTTTAAATCCTGCTTTTAAATTTGAATAAAATTTAAAAACCTGGAAATAGACAAGCTTACAATTGCCTGAACCAAACAATTGACTCGAGACAACCAGATTTTTGCTTCGAGTCCTTCGTCCTCTGCTTCGAGTAAATCACGAAATAACTCGAGAGTCTTCTGCTTCAACCCAGGCTACCAAACTTTCCCAGGTTCCAGAACTCGTGCACGTGAACGTGCACGGCATCTCTGATCAACTCCAGACGTTGCCTCGACGTCGAACAGGTCGGCGATCACCCATACTTCTCTCCCCGATCGCCAGAGCTTTGTCTTCATCTCGAATTCGAAATCGAACTCGAATTCGAAACCTGGAACAACATATTCCCACCATCACCAGACCTGTCATCATCCCTTCCTCGAAATTCCGACCACTTGAACTCCAGCGCCTCCGGCCATAGCACCCACTACTACACCTCTACCAATTCCCAAATCTTCGCTTAAATCGATGCTCCAGAGGAAACAAACAGAGCCAAAACCCACAACCCAGATAAACTAGGTTTAGGAAATTAAAATGACCACCACTGCCACCACTTGCCGCCGACCATCCATTCCCTATTTTTCGCAGATACCCCAATCATCCACCTAACTCCAGATAAAATTCCAGCCTTCCATATCATCTAGATTTCCATAGGCAACTAAAAATTCCCCAGCTAGTCAAACCAGAAATGGATGTTCAAAGCTCAACTAAAAAATAAAATCTTGCTTTCTAAAATCATTGTTTGGTATACGGATTCAGTTCGTGTTCCTGAATTGCTAAATCAACACATTTGAATTTTGACTTATCTTAAGCAATCCAATACTTATGGTTTCCAGAGCCAAATAAATATTATTTTGACTTAATTTAAAATTCTAAACCAATGTTTGAAATGAAACAATCAATTTTTGTTTTAATCTTAAATCCTAAATAAGATCGGATCAAGTGATAATATAATTTTTACCAAATTCCTAATTTTAAACTCAAGAACAGTCAAGAACAGATACACATCAAACACACATATATACATTCATATACACACAGAGGATTCACCAATATATATACATGTAAAGCATACTCATTCCAGAAATCAACATGCAAATAAATAACCAATACTTATGCTTTTAAAAATGATGTTACTCACCTTAAACAAAGATGAAGAACAGAGCTTCCCAGGTTTTATTTTTAAAACTGAAGTGTCTTTGAACTTTAAAATCTTTTTAACTTGAATTGCCTTTTTGAAAACTGGTTTGCTTGCTAGAAAACTTGCATGTTGAAATATAGTTGATTTGCTTTAATTTTCCCTTTGAACTTGCTTTCAATCTTTGAAGAAGATGCAGGTTTGCTTGCTTCCAGATTTTGAAATGCAGGCTGAAACTTTGATTTAGTTGTATTTTGGAAAATGGGTTACAGAGATTTGATTTTGATAATCTCTGGTTTGAGGAGTATATTGATTACAGATTTCTTTGTTGAGAGAAATTGTTTTTGAGTATTTGGTTTGAGAGGAAGTGATTTCAGATTGAAGAAAAATGGTTTTACATGCTTTCAGATTTTGAAGAAATGCATTACAGGTTTGTTGAAAAATGGTTACAGGCTGAAGTTTCTTAGTTTTGAATTGAAGAATAGAAAACGAAAAGAAGATGAGAAACATATGTTTATATATAAGCTGAAAAATGATTTAATAAAAATAAAAGAAAAACAAATTTAAATGACACTTGTCTCATTGTTAATCCATTACTTAACACATGTTATTTAGGTGTCTTAATTTTATTACACTTGTCTTTTAAGTAATTAATACATAATTTTTTTATTTATTTTAAAATGTTAATAAAACTTTTATACTAGTTTACTATTTATAAATACTTACCTAAATGTATATATGTATATAAATTACTTTAAAGAAAATGTAAATAAAACCAATTATATAAAATTAAAAGCTTTTTACTTAATTTATAAATTTACAAATACTTATCTATATACATAGATAATTTTTAAAGAAATAAAACCAATTATATATATAAATAAAAGCTTATACAAATATCAAAAAAAATCCAAATATTTAAAATATTACCCCTTTTTGAATTTCAAAATTAATTTAAATTCAAATTCAAATTATATTTAAAAATCCAATTTAAAGTCAATTTAAAACAACACATTCAATTTGAAATAACAATCCTATTTTATTAATCTCATTTCAAAACCATATAGTTATTTTGTTTAAATAACTTTGAAAAGCAAATATTAAAATTTCCAAACTATCAATATATATATATATTAGAAATTTAAAAACAAGATTTTATTTATTTATTATATTTCAACCCAAAGCTAATCTATTTACAATATATACACACATATATATACACATTATAAATAGAAATCATTTTATTAGTAAAATTCACTAATTAAATATTTATTTAATTAGATTATTAAACCAATTCAAATTTAATTATCAAAGATTAGCAAATCAATTTAATTATTTAAACAGATCATTAAATTGATATTGCCCATAAATTCCGGGATATTACATTCCTCCCCCCTTAAAATAATTTCGTCCCCGAAATTTAAAGCAAAGGTAATTTAATAATCTATTTAAATCACAATCATATATCATCATCCATATGCTAACAACCATCGCAAACAATTCATCCAATCAAACAATTCTAATTATCCAAACAAAATTCTGAATACAATCTCCTCGAGTTTCCCCAAGTATAAATATACCGGGATACTCGCTCTACAAAATCCAAACAATCAACAATACTAAGCTATAGAGTTCTTACTCATCTAGATCTATAGAACTAAACAAGATATCAGACTACAGACGAGTCTGACTCAACAACCAAATCTTCCAGAACTGCTGGTTCCAAAATCAGAGATAGATCAAACACGTACTTCCTCAGAGATACGTAAAATACATTGAATTCCAGTTATCCAAACTGACAATTCAACCTTGTAGATCAAAGTACTTATCCAAGTTAGATCACAAAAAAGATCCAAAATAACTCGGAGCTAACTTCCCAGACTTACCCAATCTTATAGCTCCCTTTAACCAGAGAAAAACTTCACAACAACGAAGTCTCCAACTTCGAATTTCAAATTCCTTCGTCTTTTATCCACAGAATCCTTCAGACGATCCTGGGCTATCTACAGATGCTTACTGATCAGCTCAACTTTCGCTGATGATTCTTGAAACAAACAGGACCAAAGATAACTCAACAGAATAATCCTCTCCAGATTTACCCATAATCCAAAACACAACTTTACTCACAAACATCAGTAGATTCCAAACTTACTTCTCCTATCCAGTGATTCACTCCCAAACTGCTTCTGCTGCTCAACTCTGATCTGGAGTAGAGTGAAAATGCTGATGAAGAACATAAGCACAGACTGGACAACACATCCCAGAAAAAAACTCAGATAACTCAAGAGAACCCTCAGACTATCGCAAGTCACTTTTGCGATCAACCCAGCCAAAATGAAAAGAAACTGTTCTCTCTTTACCAATCAGAACAGCTTACGCTTATCTATCCAATCCATTGAAGAAATGGATCCACTCTGCTGCTTCTGAACTCCACTTCAGAAAAACTGCTCAGCCAGAAAACTTCCTGCCAACACAAAGAATACTCCTGAGCTGCACTGCTGCCACAGATGCCAAAGACTTCTCAATCCAAAGCTCTTCGAGAAACTCGAATCTCAACCAAACAGAATCACCATGCTGAACTCAGCCACAACACCAAAACAGACACACTTCATTAACTTGTTCCAAAGAAAACATCTTCGGGAACATCCATATTCACTACGTCTCATCACACAGCTTCTATTACCTGAGATACCATCACTCGCTTCTGTTCTCCGACAGATCCAACTCTACTCATCCAACTCCTAAGATGAACTCCGAACCTTAACAGGTTTCCTTCAGAGATTGTGAAATCCTTACACAACTGTAAAGTTCACTCGAGACGGTATTAGGTTTACAGTCTCGACAGATACTCTTCCAACCTCAACACTCAGACTCCCAATCCTAGATGATAAATTATTATCATCTCAACCAATCATTACAAATACCATATACATTTAAAATGATACTTTTTATATAGAAATTATATCTGAGTAGAATTATTTCATCTACCTCTTTAAAACAATATTGTGTCCGTTGGCCTGGTCAAGTGTTTAGAGATCCCTATCAATAACGTTAGCTACTCGTATTGACTAGAATCCATATACCACTCAACCGATCAATTAACACAATATAAAACCATTTTATATAACTAACAAATACGCGCTCTCGTATATATATACTTAGACTTAACAGGTTGCTACAGATCCTATCTCTAATGAACAATCCTTCCGAACCTAGGTATTCACTCAACCTAGTGTTCTGATATTCACTTAACCAAAAGCTTAGGCATTCGCTCAACCTATGCTCTGATACCACTGTAACAACCACGACTTTCTCTCCATAGAAAGTCGCATCGTTAATAAGAAAGAAAGGGGTGAGAAGTAGAAAAGAGAAGAAGAGAAAAGAAACAAACACAAATACTCACAGCGGAAACGGAACAAAATATAATATATCACATAACTATTACATAGTCTTTACATAATCAGAGTACACAACTTATACATCACAAAATAGACAATTATAAATTTCTGTCTATTATACAACTCAAGATATAACTCAAACAAAAGACTCAGAGAAACCAACACAGCGGAACACTATATATCTACGAATGCTGAAGCCTCCTGCTCCATATCTCCTCCATAGATTCGTCAAAGCTAACCTGAATCCCTTGGCTACTCGTAAAAATTTGAGTACCCAAGAGTTTATAAAACAGAAATAAACAACTTGGGTCAGACATGGGTCTGGTGTGAGTAACAGGTTAAACTTGTTTAACTTCAAAACCTTTTGAAAGAAAAAGTATCACGTAAGACTTCCCACAAATAAATATGGGTAAGTTTTTACCTTACGCTAACCAAAACATTTGATAGGAAATTCGATTGTATTATAATAGGGTCTAGGGTTTTCAAGTAAAATACAGAAATAGCTGAAATGCTTACATCTCACATTCCAACATAGTTGGGCACAACTAATACGTACGGCACTTATTGGAGTTTGGATTCCATACAATGGCAGGGCTACCGGGGTACCGCCCGTCACAGTACGTGGCCTAGATCACCGTACCGAGGATCACTCCCAATCCCCTGCAACACAAGGTCGGAACATCCCTTACTGGATAATTCCCGCACAAGATACCTCACGGTTGGGATCAGCAACCGCACACACTAAGCCGAAATAAGAAGGGACTTCTAGACAGAGGTAATCTTGTCCTACTTGGGTGCTACCCACTAACCTTGCTGCACCTCCCCTGTTTTAGCCATTCCCGGTTTGTGAGGCTTGAGGTCACGATTACCTTTAAATAGAACACATCTATCTTAGAATGCTCATCGTCCACCTGACGATGTGCTGAAAGCATTCAATCCATATAAGTTCGTTCCGGGTTCGAACGAAACCGAAGGCATTATCTCGTTACACTCATTTTGGAATCACCCTCAGAGTTAACGACAATAACCCTTGCACTCTGAATCTTCATCTTCACTTGATTCACGACCTATCGTTAATTTGGATCGATGTGGTATTCGGGTCTCCAGACCTGGAAATCCGGTATACGGAAACCCGATCCCGGTCTCATCGAAATCCAAGGCGTATCTTTTAAGGCCAAGTTGTTTTAAAGGTTAAAACAATTCAATTCAATTATTATCTATATACACATGGATAGATAATTCACATATCACAATAGATAATCACATCATCATCATAAACAGATAATCCATATTATCAATTCAAACAGATAATCAATATTATCCTACTTAAAACAAGCATCTATATCACAATAGATATTATTCATCTCATATCTGAGATCAAAATCAACCAATGGGATATCAATATCATTCATCCATAAGCAATGATTTATTATTCACAATCTATAATTAATTTAAAATGAATTAAATTAATTACTTATATCGTTAATTAATTTAAAGTAAATTAAATTAATTACTTCCATCATTTTCAATCTTGCTTAAATCACTATTAATTAATTATCAATCAATTAATAAATCATCATCCATTTATTCATTTTAATTAATCATCCTTGATTAATTTACATTTAATTACATTCAAGTAATTAGTATTAAATTAATTTCACAAATTAATTATTCTTTAACCACTTATAGTAATTTACCTTTAATTACTTCATTAATTAATTAACTATAATTAATTACATTACTCCTTAATTAATTACATTAATTAATCACTTCATTTATTAATTATTTCTTAATTAATCAATACTTAATTACATCATTAATTATATTAATTAATGATTCCTAATTACATTTTTTATTATTAATTACTTTATTTAAATTAATTACATTAAGTAATTATCTTTAATTAAATCATAATTATTAATCTCTCTTGATTAATCATATTCAGTAATTAACTACCCTTAATTATTTCTTTAAATAAATTAATTATTCCTTAATTAATTATCTCCATTAATTAATCCTTTGATTAATTACAAAAGTAATTACCCAAATTACTTACTTACAAATCATCTTATATTAATTACATTAAGTAATTACCATCTAATTACTTCCCTAAGTAATTATGCTCCATTAATTACACCAAGTAATTTCACTTATCAAAATTAATTAAACTCAATTAATTAACTTAAATTAATCATATTATCAAAATTAATTACAATAAGTAATTAACCTCTTAATTACTTTTATCAAGTAATTACATTTAACAATTTACAATAGATTATCTAAATTAATCAATCTAATTAATTATCAAAATTAATCACATTAATTTAATATTTAAATAATCGTTAGTTAATTATCTTCATTTATTAAAAACAATTCCTTAATTAATCTCTAATCATAAATTAATCTAAAATTTTTAATTTATAAATTAAATACAAAAGTCCTCACTTAATTATCTTACTAATTCACTTCAATATCTTAATTATCTAAGATAAATTATTCCTTTATTAATGACTTAATAATTATTGAAGTGTATTTTAAACATTACCTCTTTTTGAATTTAAATTTGAATCCCATTTTGAATTTAAGATTCAAAATGATTTACCATTTAACATTAACCAAATTTAAATATTAATTTATAAAGTTTTAAAAGAAATGTAAAAACATTTATTACTTATATAAGAAAAGCCTTTTAATTTAAACTACTTAATTTTAAAACATTCAAATTTAAAAACTGATTTAAGATTTCAGATTTGAATTCAAGAAAACTTGAATTTATAAATTTAACTTTGATTTAAATTCGATTTACTTGCTTTTAACCTTGATTTTTAATTCTTGATTTAAACTCCAAATTCATTTTAAAACCTTAAGATTCAAAAGATTCGTTTGAATCCATACTTTAAATTTATATTTAAATCATAGTTTAAATCCTGCTTTTAAATTTGAATAAAATTTAAAAACCTGGAAATAGACAAGCTTACAATTGCCTGAACCAAACAATTGACTCGAGACAACCAGATTTTTGCTTCGAGTCCTTCGTCCTCTGCTTCGAGTAAATCACGAAATAACTCGAGAGTCTTCTGCTTCAACCCAGGCTACCAAACTTTCCCAGGTTCCAGAACTCGTGCACGTGAACGTGCACGGCATCTCTGATCAACTCCAGACGTTGCCTCGACGTCGAACAGGTCGGCGATCACCCATACTTCTCTCCCCGATCGCCAGAGCTTTGTCTTCATCTCGAATTCGAAATCGAACTCGAATTCGAAACCTGGAACAACATATTCCCACCATCACCAGACCTGTCATCATCCCTTCCTCGAAATTCCGACCACTTGAACTCCAGCGCCTCCGGCCATAGCACCCACTACTACACCTCTACCAATTCCCAAATCTTCGCTTAAATCGATGCTCCAGAGGAAACAAACAGAGCCAAAACCCACAACCCAGATAAACTAGGTTTAGGAAATTAAAATGACCACCACTGCCACCACTTGCCGCCGACCATCCATTCCCTATTTTTCGCAGATACCCCAATCATCCACCTAACTCCAGATAAAATTCCAGCCTTCCATATCATCTAGATTTCCAGAGGCAACTAAAAATTCCCCAGCTAGTCAAACCAGAAATGGATGTTCAAAGCTCAACTAAAAAATAAAATCTTGCTTTCTAAAATCATTGTTTGGTATACGGATTCAGTTCGTGTTCCTGAATTGCTAAATCAACACATTTGAATTTTGACTTATCTTAAGCAATCCAATACTTATGGTTTCCAGAGCCAAATAAATATTATTTTGACTTAATTTAAAATTCTAAACCAATGTTTGAAATGAAACAATCAATTTTTGTTTTAATCTTAAATCCTAAATAAGATCGGATCAAGTGATAATATAATTTTTACCAAATTCCTAATTTTAAACTCAAGAACAGTCAAGAACAGATACACATCAAACACACATATATACATTCATATACACACAGAGGATTCACCAATATATATACATGTAAAGCATACTCATTCCAGAAATCAACATGCAAATAAATAACCAATACTTATGCTTTTAAAAATGATGTTACTCACCTTAAACAAAGATGAAGAACAGAGCTTCCCAGGTTTTATTTTTAAAACTGAAGTGTCTTTGAACTTTAAAATCTTTTTAACTTGAATTGCCTTTTTGAAAACTGGTTTGCTTGCTAGAAAACTTGCATGTTGAAATATAGTTGATTTGCTTTAATTTTCCCTTTGAACTTGCTTTCAATCTTTGAAGAAGATGCAGGTTTGCTTGCTTCCAGATTTTGAAATGCAGACTGAAACTTTGATTTAGTTGTATTTTGGAAAATGGGTTACAGAGATTTGATTTTGATAATCTCTGGTTTGAGGAGTATATTGATTACAGATTTCTTTGTTGAGAGAAATTGTTTTTGAGTATTTGGTTTGAGAGGAAGTGATTTCAGATTGAAGAAAAATGGTTTTACATGCTTTCAGATTTTGAAGAAATGCATTACAGGTTTGTTGAAAAATGGTTACAGGCTGAAGTTTCTTAGTTTTGAATTGAAGAATAGAAAACGAAAAGAAGATGAGAAACATATGTTTATATATAAGCTGAAAAATGATTTAATAAAAATAAAAGAAAAACAAATTTAAATGACACTTGTCTCATTGTTAATCCATTACTTAACACATGTTATTTAGGTGTCTTAATTTTATTACACTTGTCTTTTAAGTAATTAATACATAATTTTTTTATTTATTTTAAAATGTTAATAAAACTTTTATACTAGTTTACTATTTATAAATACTTACCTAAATGTATATATGTATATAAATTACTTTAAAGAAAATGTAAATAAAACCAATTATATAAAATTAAAAGCTTTTTACTTAATTTATAAATTTACAAATACTTATCTATATACATAGATAATTTTTAAAGAAATAAAACCAATTATATATATAAATAAAAGCTTATACAAATATCAAAAAAAATCCAAATATTTAAAATATTACCCCTTTTTGAATTTCAAAATTAATTTAAATTCAAATTCAAATTATATTTAAAAATCCAATTTAAAGTCAATTTAAAACAACACATTCAATTTGAAATAACAATCCTATTTTATTAATCTCATTTCAAAACCATATAGTTATTTTGTTTAAATAACTTTGAAAAGCAAATATTAAAATTTCCAAACTATCAATATATATATATATTAGAAATTTAAAAACAAGATTTTATTTATTTATTATATTTCAACCCAAAGCTAATCTATTTACAATATATACACACATATATATACACATTATAAATAGAAATCATTTTATTAGTAAAATTCACTAATTAAATATTTATTTAATTAGATTATTAAACCAATTCAAATTTAATTATCAAAGATTAGCAAATCAATTTAATTATTTAAACAGATCATTAAATTGATATTGCCCATAAATTCCGGGATATTACAGAAGGTCCACATGCTAAAGCTACAAGAATACTGGTATGTGATTTAAAAAAATAAATAAATTATTTAAACTGAAAATAAATTATCTAATAAAAACTTTTATTTTTTACAGAGAGTTTATGTATCAGCCTTGGTAAAAAAATGGAAAAGAAAGATCACAAACTTTCAATTTTAATTACATTTGCATACTGCCCACAACAACGCAGTGATTCATAAGTACACTACAACAAATAAATTTGAAATATTTGCACATCATGCTGCAATTATTCTGACTAACTTGCAAAAAATCTGCAATTTTTGTAGGGTTGATTATAGGGTTTTTGTAATGAATATAATGAGAGAATGATGTGAAAACAAGTCCATAAACAATGAAGACAATCGGTATGGATATGATGCTATAGAAATACAAAGAGCTAAATTAGCATATCAAATTCTATCATCCAAACCATACAGTTGGAGCATTGAAGAAAGCCTTACACAGCAATTTTTATTATCAGAAGCCAACAAACTTTAGTGATGTTTTGTAATTGTGGTTTTTAGTGTAAAATGTACATATACTGGTAAACTTGTGTTTGAAAGCCGAATTTAATGCTTCAATATGATAATAGTTATCAAAATTACTAAATAAGCATTTTGTGAGGTTGAATTCAATTATATGTATCGTTGAAGGAAAAGTAAGAAAATATATTGAACTGTTGCAGACAGTTACGGAAAATTTTCAAATTATTGCTGATATGTCAGCACTTATATAGAATAACCGCAGACAGTAACGCAAAATTTCGGAAATATGTGAAAATATTTTCACATAAAGATGTTGTTGAAGGTAAATTTTCGAATTATTAATAACTTTAAAATAAAACATATTAAAATCTATTCATTGATAAATTCGCAATTATTCATAATATGTGACAAAAAATACTGCAGACAGATCTGCAAATATTGAAAATCAGCATTGTGATACAATTTTTGCAGTCAAATCTGCAATTATTGAAAATAAATGTATAAAATACTGCAAAAATATTGTTGACATTTTGTAGTGAAGCATTTAATTATACAAAATAAAAAATTCAAAAAAAATTCATTAAATATTTGCTCATTTATATACAAATATGTTGATTATTTTGAGTTATATACAATTTTATTGAAATGTTGCAGACATATATGCAATTATTATAAATAGTTGTATACATCTTTGCAATTACTATGAACTTCATTTTTAAATGCATTTCACTTATGAAGTTATAAATTGTAGCATTTTTAAATGCATATCTGATATGCAGCTTAATATTGTAGCTGTTACATGCAAATTTTAACTACATATGAAATATGCAGTTAAAACATATAGTTAAATGATGCAAATTTTAAGTGCATTTCACATACGCAGTTATTATGAATAGTTGCATACATGTTAGCAATCATTTATAAACAACTGCATTTTTAACTGCATTTCGCTTATGCAGTTATGAATTGCACCATTTTTAACTGCATATCTGTTATGTAGTAAAAAATAGCATATGTTAAATGCAATTTTTAACTGCATATAACATATGAAATTAAAACATATACTTGAATTATGCAAATTTTAAAGTGCATTTCACTTATGCAGTTAAAACACATATCGTATGCAGTTAATAATGCAGCTGTTAAATACAAATTTTAACTGCATTTTACATATGTAGTTAAAAACTAATGATATTCTTCAGAAATATTGGTAGTGTACTGCTGAATTTTAAGACTGCATATCTATTACATAGTTAAAAAAGCACTTTGTCAAAATACTTGGAGTTAAATCTGCATTTAATATCAATAATTGTTGCATACTCTAAAATTTTCCTACTGAATGAATGTTAACAGCAAATATTCATATAATTATTTTGAAAACATTAAAATTATTGTTTTATTTTTTTTAGATCAAACAACTGAAAGTAATAATAATAAATATTTGCAGACAAATCTGTAAATATTGCAAATCAACACTGTAGTACATTTTTTGTAGTCATATCTGCAAATATTGAAAATAAATGCATAAAATACTGCAAAAATAGTGTTGACTTTTGCAAATAAAAATGCAAAAAATTTTAAGAAAATATTTGCTTATTTATATGCAGATATGTTAATTATTTTCAGTTATATGCAAATATATTAAAAATTTGCATACATATATGCAATTATTATGAATAGTTGCATACATGTTTGCAATTACTATGAATAACTGCATTTTTAAATGCATTTCACTTATGTAGTTAAAAAGTCACAATTTATGCATTTCACTTATGAACAATTCATACATTTCACTTATGAACAACTACATAATGTTCTAAACCCGAATAAAAAAATTCACAATTCATGCATGTTCT
The DNA here is from genome assembly GCA_030737815.1 of Allium fistulosum. NCBI lineage: Eukaryota > Viridiplantae > Streptophyta > Magnoliopsida > Asparagales > Amaryllidaceae > Allium > Allium fistulosum. The sequence goes on along the minus strand of CM060903.1, from coordinate 1,439,044,212 downwards.
AAAATATTATAGTTCAAAATTCATTAGATTTTCAACTGCATATTGCAGATGTAGTTAAAAAATTAAACACTTTTAGTACGCTAATAATTCAGAATAAATTTATTTTAGTTATATTAGTTGTATTTTATTTATAGCTCATTGTTGTATGAATTTTTACTACATTTAAAAACTGTAGCCTTAGAATTTTAGGGAATGAATAAGACTTAAAATACTTTAATTGCATTTTATGAATCATTCGGCTTTCATGTCATTCATGAGTTATAAAAAGAAGATATATCTTTGTTTGTTTGTTATAAAAGGACATAAACTTTTAGTATTCATGTGATTCTTTCAGCTTTTAGTCCAACATCTTGACCAAAATTATATTCCTTGAATCAGTTATATCTACGATTGAGATTTTTTTTTCTGTGTCTATATATTCTATCTTTCCTTCTTCTTTGCTCTACATCTTATACTTTAATGAAAAATCATATCTTTAGTATTTATTCAATGGGTATTTACAATTATATTTTGTTTTTTCTTATCTACTTGGCAATCCTTTTTAGTTTGAGTACTGAAGGTGATTTTTACAAATTATTCCATCAGTACTCCAACTAAAATGAGTGCCAACTTGATAGTTGCTGCACTTAAGTGATGAAGACAATAAGTTACAAGATAAAATTAAAAATTCTTGTCTTTGATTTCAAATGAGAGATTAAAGTAAAACCTAACTGTTCTCCAAATTTGGGGTACAACAAATCCAAGTTGAATTATCCATGTCTGAGAGAAGTTCAATAGAGTTGCCATATTTTCTTATTCAAACAAATTATTCATCTTAAGATAATAAAAATTTGCCTTCGCACAACTACATTGTTCCAAAATATTTACTTGAAAGCAGGAGTCGCTGGTTAACTTGAACAGTAAGAGATCATTTTCCTTCAACCAATAAGCAACTGAAAAATCTTTCCGTCCATTCGACACTATGATGGTTGGATATTTATTTGTTCTAAAGTATGGTGATGAGCAACTTTAAAGTTCACACATAAGACTCAATATGACATTTTCAACAAGTACTGATTGCATTATCTAGATTGTACATAGCTATAACAAGACCATGACTAAAGTCAAAAATGATTTTGAGAATATTGTTGAATCATTCTAAAATAATGTATAATAAAAACTTGTTGTATTATTCAGGTTTTACATTTCTATAACTATATCTTGATGTTTTTAGATTTTATTAACTGCAGTTGAGCATGATTTTGTGTTTGCTGTTAAATTATTAACAACATTCCACAAATGTAGATTTTATTAACTGCAATTGAGCATGATTCTGTGTTTGCTGTTAACTTATTAACTACATTCCACATATGTAGTTAACAAATACACTCAAACGAAGAAATAAATTCATAAGTGTAATATAGTTAAGAATACAATTAATAATAATAATGCAAATATGTATAGATTTACTTCTAATAATTTCAAAGATTTATGTAATTATTCACGATAATTGGAAAGATGTCTGCAATTATACTGAATAATTGCATGTATGTCTGCAATTATACTGAACAATTGTTTGTTGTTCAGCAATTGTACAAATAAATCCATTTCAATAAATGCTGGCAGTTATTCACTTAAAACCATCTATAACCTTCAATGCATGGCTCGATAATATATTATTATATTTTTTTATTACAAATATTCATCATCTTTGCATACCTTAAATAAAATTCTCAATATTTGCAGAGAATTCTGCAGTTTTTTAAGTATAATTGTTGCAATAACTGCAAATATTCAAAATCTCTGCATATAAAGGAGTATTTTCTACTAAAAAAATTCTTACATTTTTATTTCTACAATTAGATACATTACTGCAAAATTTTAAAAAAAAACTTGTACTAAGTTATTTAAAATTTTTCAATATTTTCCAGTTTTTCAGCAAATATCTTGAAAAGTTGCAGAAAAAACTGCAATAATTTTGAATCTGTGTCAATTATTCACATAATGTCATTTATATTGTACAATGTATGTCTACAATTGTATCAATTCAAAAACATTTTCCACTTCCAAGTCATATTATTACAAATTTTACTTCAAATATTAAAGAATATTTTTGCAGAATTTTAAGAAAAATTAACTATTGCAAAGATTGCAGAGAAATCTTATCTACTATTATTCACAATGATTGCAGAGAAATCTTCAATCATTTACAATAATTGCGAACAACACTGCAATTATATGCAAATCAATACATAACAGTTAAAATCATAATGCTTCACATGGAATCAAATCTTCTACTATTAACTTGTAACAACCCTGTATTTTTCAAATATTTTTAAATTGATTTTTCCAGATTCAAAAGCTTTATTTATGAAAAAGAATAAATTTTGTTATTTTAAGTATAAAATTTGATTTTGATGTGGATTAGAATTCCAAATATGACTAAATTTAATATTTCCAGAAAATGTGAATTTTGGTCAAATAGTCAAACTTTGACTTTTAAATTTAAATTTTAAATATTTGAAATTATAATTTTATCTTTTATTATGACCAGAGATTTAATAACTTGAATACTGCTTTTCGTTTCGTTGGAAACGGAGTTAAAATGTAAAAGTTATGTACATTTCAATTTTTAGTATAATTTGTTTTATTGTGCAATTTTGCCTATTTTAAATTTTATAAATCATATTTTCTTTCTTATATTTTATTTAATATGTGTCAATATGTTAATTTATGTATATTTTCATCTCTAAATATTTCAAAAATAATAATAAAATTTTTCCAAAATTTACTATGATGATTTCCTATTTTTAAAGGCTGTTTTCCTATTTTCTGCTATTTCTTCATTAAAAATTATATGTAAATTTAATTTTAAATATTTATTTTGAGAATATATTTTTATTTTATGTTATTATTTATGTTTAAAAATATATTACAAGCTCATATGAATTTTTCTAAAATTTATTCTATTCAATTTCAAATTTCTAGACTAGTTTACTATTTTAGCTATTTTCTTAATTTAACTTTATATTATTGATAAATATTTATATAAATTATTATATTTTGCTCAAATTTCGAAATTTTACCTGGGATTATTATCTTTTTCCAGAAATATAAAGTTATAAAAAAATAAAATAAAGAAATTTGAAAGGCCTTAAACTTTCTATCTTCCTATGGGCTTTTATAGTCCACATTTTTACTTTTAACCTAACCTTTCACCAATTAACCCTAACTATTCCTCATTCTTTTTTTTTGCCGACTTCCTCCTATTATTCACGAATTTTCAAAGCTCCAAAACCCTAAAAAAAAATCATGGCCTCCATCTTGCAAAATTTTTTGGTAAACTCCCTCTTTTCTTTCTACTTTTTTTTTCTTACTTTTTCTATGCAAATTTGCCTTGCTTTCTCCCTTGTTTAGATCGGCCTCTCCCCCTTGTTCCATGGCCACCACCTCCTTCCATCTCTTCTAGACCATCATAGCCTCTACTCCTCCAACCATGACCAAGGCCGAACCCCCTTGATGGCCAAACTCTTCCAAATACAACCTAGATGCCTAGATCCATGCTTTGTTGACCACTTTTTGCTCATCCACTTCAACCACCACCCAAACCACCACCATAGCCGCCACCACTCCTCTGACCTGACCACGGCACACCCTCTCCCACCTCTGTCCGGTCTTGGTGCACCAAAGGCCGAGCCCAATCCCCATGACCGAGCCCTTGTTTTGACTAAAAACCACCTAGTTGCCTTCAAAACCACATCACCTCCTCATGTACAAACTCCACCTTGTCTTGCCTTGAACCCGAGCTATGTTAGCCCAAACCTGACCCAAAACTTGACCACATCTGAACCACATCAGACCCCAAAGCCATACCAAACAATAGAGAAGGCAAAGCAAATGACTGCGTAGTTGTATCTCCTTTTATTTCAATGTTATTGCATTTTAAAGTCGTATTGAATTTTGCTGTTTTGATTGTTTGTTTTGGGTTGTACACAAGAGTTGTAGATTGGATTCGCTCTCCACTCAAGTCCGTAGTCTTGTCATCGTGCTTTTGTTTCCATTGTGTCTGTGACGACCGCCCATGACCCCTGCACTGAATCTAGAGATAGTGCGCTGTAAAGTGTGTCAGGCGACCATGGACGATTGTCAGGGTAAATTAAAACAACAGAATCTATCGTATTACTCACAGCGCATGGACAAAAATACAATAGAACATATGTATAGTGAAGCTTTACAGAATAATATGCCATCATATAAAACTCCATAATAGTTGAATACAAGCATCCAAATAGTCAATACATCAAGCCTCACTACATAACACTCAGAGATTATACAAACAACGGAACATCCAGTACATATAATATGAAGATAATATGCAACCCTCCAGCTCGTCTTCGATATCAGCACCGTGGAAAGCAAGAACAGCACCTGTCACCTGCTACCTAGTCTGCCCGTCCCAAAATGGACGAACAACCCAAGGCAATAAGAATTAAAACATAAAGCCTTGAGTCAGACAACAGTCTTAGTGAGCAGTAAATTAACAATCAACATACCAAAAGAGCATAAAGGAAAAGGAATAGGAATACAACCCTCCCACTCCAACCTCTTTCTACAGTGATAGCCCCCAGACACACACTAAGCAGAAGCGAACATAGCAGAGCATACAATTTAAAGTAAAGCAATTATCACTCGAGTCAAGGGCAATGGTTTCCAAGCACAAACCCCCAAGGCCTAAACCAAGATCAGATAAGCACCCAGAAAATACCGCTCTTGAGACCGAATGACGATACAATCAAACATCCATGACTCTGGCTATCACTGTTATCATTGCTTCGGTATCACCGTTAATTGAATGACCGGCACATTCTTTCAGCCGTCCGTCAAGGGCTAATGGTAACCCCGGTTCTAGACATAACTCCCGCACGTCATCGTGACCCGTGCCTAGGACTATCGAATCTGCCCAGAGTACTCGACCATCAACAGTTGGTCGTTGGGACTATCGAATCTGCCCAAACGTACTCTTGCTTAGAGCATGCTAGAACCTTCAACAACGATGAGACCCAAGCCTCCTAGTCATCCTCCTTGACGACCATTCTCATATCCATCCATTATCCTCAACTCGAACCATTCACCGAGTTATCAACATGCTTGGAATGATCCCGTCTGGATTAGACCAAGTCTTCATCACATGATGCCTCGCTTCATTACATCCTCGCAAAGCCTCATCTCAACATCACATCATCAAATCTATGCATAAGAGCTTCATCATCCCGCTACATATGCCATGAGCAACTTTCCCAATTCAAGAACCTTTCCCTTAGCTTTTGAATCATCTTCGGTCTAAATCAAATCATCAATCATCTAATTCATAGTGATCAACCAAGTCAAACATTAATCCAAACAATCAAGCATTCAAATATGATCTAAGTAGACAATTATCACAATAATGGCAATTTCGTAATTAGGGAGTTGAAAGTCTAACAATCATGAAATCATGAGAAATATCTCTACAATCTTGATGAATGAACTTGCATAGGTTAACACTTAGTAAAATGGATGTAACATCATCATGAACAATGGATCTACACTTAGGATGAAGAAAATGTATGGAAATCACTATTTTAACACCAAATCGAGCCAACAATCCGATATACTCCTTTGGGTCCGTGTGAGAGATAATCACCACTCACCAAATCACCTAAACAACCTCAAAACAACACGCTTCAGATCTGGACAGCGAAGGATCAAGCTTGATCTATTTACGAATCCGCTTCAAACGAAGAAATCTCACTTCAAAGGATGAAGATCTTCAATCTAAGCTCTTGAATCTTCAATTTGATCTTCAACTTGGATGGATAGAAGCACTAGATTAGAGTGGAGAGAAGAAGTGAAGAAGTGTAGAAGTCGAGCTCTCAAAATGGCAGCACTTCGTCGCTTTGAAATCCAGATCCCAAAAAGTGAGAAAATGGACGAGTATTTATAGCTGAATTCCTCCTTAACTCGTCCGCCTTCCCTAAGTCGTCTCCGACTTATAACCTTCCGACTTAACATCCCAGACGACTTACGACTCAACTGCTATGCCAACCTACGACTTATAACTTAGCAGAACTGGGTTACGACTCAACTCCTAAGTCGTCTTCAACTTAACGCACCCAGCAATCTACGACTTAACGCGCGCGCGACTTAATAGGTCTACGACTCAACACATTGCGCGACTTACCAGTCTACGACTTAACTAGGATACGCCTTAACGACTTAATAGCTCTACAACTCATCAACCTCACGACTTAGCTAGGTTATGACTTATGACTTAGCAAACACACGACCTAACACATGCGCGTTCCCTCCTAAGTCGCTTGGACGACTTAACAACTTAGCACCATTCGACTTAACACTACGCGACTTAACTATAACAGAGCTCACGACCTAACTACGATAACACCTTAGGTCGTAAACCCACTTAGCTCCTTATGTCGCTAACTCGCCTAGTTACTTAGGTCGTTGCCTTACCATAAGTCGTTCAAATGACCTATCCCCGAGCCCTTAACTCACCATCCCAGGGTCGCTCCTATCCCCTAAGTCATAAACGACTTATGACCTATACTAAGTCGTGAACGACTTAGGACTTAGCATTATTTTGCTCAAAAATCTAAAATGACTTAACAACAATGCAACCAAAGGTCAACTGTTTTACGATGTTTCGATCCGTAAAATACGGGTCGTTACATTCTCTCCCCCTTAGGAATTTCGTCCCCGAAATTCCAAGCAACAAAGCAATCAAAGATTATTCTGTACACCTACTATCCATAGCAATCAACAAACCATGCATCCAATTCTAGCTTAGCGTACAGAATTCTAGAATTAGAACAAGTTACAATATCGCGAGATGACACGACACCTTAGGGCCATACCTTGAAGAGTTCAGGATGAGCTGCCTTCATCCTCTATTCCACCTCCCACGTACAGTCGTTATCATCATCACTCCATTGTATCTTGAGCAACTTAACTACCTTCCTCCTAAGCTATTTCGTGTCAGTTCCCACAACACGAAGTGGCTTACGAGGTCTTCTATCGACTGAATCAACTTTGAAATCTTCACAGCTATCAGCAGGAACCACTGTATTCGAGTCGTGCACGTACTTCCGTAGATATGACACATGAAAAACATTGTGCACACCCGCCATCTTCTCCAGTAATTCCAATCTATAGGCAAGCTTTCCAATTCGCTCGATGATCGGGAATGGTCCAACAAATCTTGGAGTCAATTTTCCTTTCTTCCCGAATCGGATAACATTCTTCAGTGGAGAAATCTTCACAAAAACCATATTACCAACGTCGAACTCCAAATCCTTACGACGCTTATCAGCATAACTCTTCTGACGGTCTTGGGCTGCCTTCATTCATTGCCGAATGATTTCTATGCACTCCGTAGTCTGACGGATCATCTCTGGCTTGTCCATCTCCCTACTCTGTTATTTAATCATCTTGTCTTTTGTTCCAATCTATCTTCCAAACATTTTGAACTGTACTTGTAAATTAAAGTTTTTTTTTATATATTGTGTTGTTTGGGTTGTTGATGTTGATTTGGGTTTCCGATCGATTTGTCTGATCGACGCTATCGATAGGATTTCTAAAACACTTTGACAGAACAAACAGACACAATATTATTTTAAAATTTGGTTAATAAAATAAATTTTGATATATAAGAAAATTTTATGGAACTTAATAAATTGATTTAAATTGATTATTTGAAATGATAATACTTGATTTATCATTTATTGTTCTATAAATGAATTTATAAATAGTTGTTTATAAATTTATTTGGGAACTGAAATGAATTTAAAACGAGAAATTTAAGAATTTAATTTCCGATGGATTTCAAACCTTGTGTTTAAAGTTTTAAAAGGATATATTATTTAAAGTATTTCCAAGTAGAAATTTGTTTCTAAAGGATTTTTAAGTTTAAAAATTTAGTGCTCTTCTCTTTGTCGCTGGAAAATAATTTCGGTGATGACTGCAGCATCATCGACGTTCATTTTCGAGTTTCGAAGGGAAGAGACTGTTCTGTAGTCTTGCTACAGCTTTGTTTTGGGGAATTTAATTAATTTGAATTTCTAAAATATGACTTGATTTATAATATATATAGAGATATATGATTTAAATTTGATTTGACATATTATGTATATATAATTACTTATCTCCAAATGGTTTGAAGATGTTCGAAGATTCAAATTCTTAAATTTTATCTTGAAGAATAATTTCAATTATAAAAAGAAAAATCAAAAATTTGGATAAATGATTCAAACTTGAGATAATTGAATTGGAAAGTTTTATTTGTATAACACACAATTTCATTTCCAATATAACTTACCTAAATTACACAGAATTTGAATATGAAATTGGATAATATACAATATAGAAAGGATTTTATAAATAAAATTTGAGTGGTTATAATAAATGTTATACACTTAAATTTAGTTATAAAAGATTAACAGAGGTAAATAGTGAAAAAGGAATTTAAAGAGATTTTATTTAAATAACTTAATAATCAAATTTGATTTACTATGTGTTTGCGCCAAAAATGGTCACAAACCCCGAATGTTGTGAAAGCACCAGTGTATGAATACAAATCAGCAATATTCAAACACAAATCTCAGATCTAAACAAACTACAAACAGCAATCCAGAAATAATGAACAAAAAACACGAGATTTATAGTGGTTCGGCTATCTCCGGCCTACGTCCACTCCAAAGTTTTTATCTTTTATTGATCGATGCTTGAAGATTACAATTTCCTATCGCGTAGTACAATGGATTTTATGATTATAATTTGAATCTAAGGTAGCAATGGCGATCTGGAGTAAATCTGGCAGAGTCTGGGCGCTCCTTAGCTCTCAAAATTGTCCGACCCCTCTTCTGAAAGACCAGGGGCTCTATTTATAGGTGTAGGAGGCTGATATTTCGCCTAAATTGAGGGGAGACCAGTTCTGGCACGTGAGGGGGGCCCTCATGCCCGCTTTCTGGAAATCCAGGCCCACTTTGGGATCGATTCGAAGCTACGTTCGAATCGATCAAGAATTTGTCCAATCGAGCTGAAATTTGGCATGAACATTCTTCAACATGTGCTCAAGCTACTGTGAAAATTTCATAGCATTTGGACTTGTAGATATCAAGTTATGATCGATCCAAGATGACGTTTTTCGGCTGTGCATGTCGTTCGAATCGATCTCCTTCGAATCGATTCTTTCGAATCGATCATGGCACGCGCTCTCGTGGTGATGTGTCGCGCAATCTTCGAGCTGATCCTCCTTTTTCTCCGAGTTTACTGGGTCGAATCCTTGGTTTTAGCCGCGTTTACCTGGTGGACTCGAGACGTTGGATTCGAAGGTTCGCTTCCTTCGAATCGATGGAACTGGAGCTGGTTCGAATCGATCAAGACGCGCTGCTGTGGATCGATTCGGAGTTGTCTTATCCTGGGGATTCAAAGGTTATGGAGTCGAGGCACCCTTAATTGCATGGATTCGAAGTAATGGTTCCAGATGGATACGAAGTGACCAGCCTTTGTGGATTCGAGAGAGTGTTCACCCAAGGGTACGAAGTAGATGCAGTCGATCCTGATGGAGTCGAGCGTGATGGATTCGAAGCTGGGTGATCGATACGAACAACTCCACCCTAATCGATACGAAGTCCCATCGATTCGAACCGTGCTCTGTGCATTTTGGTCCATTCATATCTTGTGCGTACGGACTCCGATTGGCCTGAAAATTGAAACATAGCCTCTCCCGGTCCTCATCATCATCTCCAATCGATTTCGTCTCGATCGGAGCCCGGTCAAATTTTGACGTTATCCATTGCAGCCTTGTTTCCAATTGCACTCCAATCCTGATATCCATCCTTTCTTGTCGATTTGTTTGATATTCCGGCTTTGACCAAAAAGCGGGATAACATTTGCCCCCCAAAACATGCCTTGTGATAAGAAGGCGTGTTTTGAATAATTCCGTATCCGATATCCAAAGTTCATAGCCAATTCCATGCCCAAACTCGAAGACTGGGTTATTAGTCCATCCTTATCCAACAACCGAATCCAAGACCTATCCGGGTCGATATCCAAATCCGTAACCTCTCTGGGCTCTTGCCAAGCGCAATCCACACCTGACGACCGTGGTCCAGTGTCCCTGGACGTTGAGCTAACCTCTCCGGGTTCTTGCCAAGCGCAATCCACACCTGACGACCGTGGCCCAGTGTCCCTGGGCGTAAGTAATGCCGTGGCTTAAGTCCTAAGCCGAATCCTGGTCACTCCGGACCCTTGTTGAGCATAGTCCATACTCAACGACCTGAAACAATAATCGATAATAGGGGGCCTAAGTCCTAGGCCGAATCCTGGTCACTCCAGACCCTTGCCGAGCATAGTCCATACTCGACGACCTGAATGAGTCACTTTACCGCTTTCGGGCAGAACGACTCACCCCTTGCCAGGCATAATCCATACCTGACGACTGTTTATCAAAAACCAAAAAGAATCCAACCAAGATCCAATCCAAAATCCAAGTCAAATCGGAAAACCAGAAATCCATATCAAAAATCGAAACCATCATCCAAAACGGAGAACAATCATCCGAATGAATGCCAAAACCAGAAAAACAAGCAAAATCACGAGTTCAATCCAAACTCCAAAAACCAAACCAGAAAACTAAGTGTCCAATCCAAAAAACAAAAGACAGATTTCGCAAACCATGGCTTTGCGGTTTATCATCACTCAGAGCATGCCTAGGGGCTATCTCCGTCCCCATACATGTGTAAATGACTTGGTTGCTCGTCAATGGTTTGTTACTTATTTCATATTATCCTGATCAATGGATGACCAATCGACCATCATTCCTGGGCCTCGCTCCATCATGGCTCGAGGTAGGCGGTGGTTGCTCCTGCTCCACCGCTGCATTCCGTACTCCAACATACTGCCTCAACTGTCCATTCCTCACATGCTCCACAATAATGTCCATTAAATGCCTGCAGCTATTGGTATCATGCCCGTCCAGATCGTGGAAGACACAGTGCCTTCCTGATGCCCTTTCCCGTTCAGATGGTTCTCTTCTAGCCGGCCTTCGGTAAGGAAGGCGATTCTGAGTTTCCAAGTAAATCCGCTCCAGCGCCTCATTCAATTCTGTGTATGTGGAAAACTTTGGATCCTTCCATCGCTTCCTAGCTTTTTCAGAATTTTCGTCCAGCTTCCTTTTTCCTTTATCTTTATCCGAGCTCCCGTCGGATGGTCCTCCACCCCCGGTCACATTCACCTCTTTTAACTGTAAATCCATACATGCGTCTTCTTGCCGAAGAAATCTTTCAGCTTCGTGAAAGAATTCCCCGAGATCCAGTGGTGGGTCTCGTACTAAAGATACCTTAAAATCTGAATCCTCTTTGACTCCCGACACTACCGCCATCAAAACCATCGATGGATCCGGCTGATCCACCGAAGAAACCGCCGCATTAAATCGAGTTAAAAATGCTCTAAGCGATTCATCCGTTCTTTGCTTTACCGATGTTAACGTCATCACGTTCTTAGGTCTTTTGATATGAACCCGAAACTGTCCCAAAAAACCTATCCACCAATTCCCTCCAATTCCTGATAGATCCTTCCTCCAGCTGCCTAAACCACATTGCCGCTAGGTCTGTCAAGTATAAAGGGAAACATCTGGCCATCACTTCCTCCGATGCCCCCAGCACTTCCATGTGTCTAGTGTATCTCATCAAGTGATCAGTCGAGTCAACCTTTCCATTATATACTTCCATGCTAGGTAACTTGAACTTAGGTGGATTCTGAGCCATCCTAATTTCCCGAGCGAACGGACTCCAGTTCACTCCTTCAAAGTCTCTATTGGTCGAACCTTCACGCATAGTCTTCCTAATGATTTCCATTAATCCAGCATTGCCTGTTAGGTGTTGCCCCCCATGCTCTCGAGGGAATTCCGGCACATATTCTTCGTGTGGCTCATTAGCAGCAACGTTTGCCCTAGCCTGTTGAACTCCTTTCGAAGGTCCTCCTGCATTAGATCCTGTGGGCCTGCCCCCAAGTCCTTGTTGATTGCCTTCCGGTTCTGTATTCTGTCCTCCATTGGGTTCCGCAACCCTAGTTCCTTGTTCCACATTTGCAGTCGCTATAGTTGGTCCAAGGTTCTGTATTCCTGTAGCTCTCATCTGCTCGAAAAAAGTCTGCATCATATCCTGTTGACTCTTCAGCAACCTCTCATGCAATGAATTTGCCATAGCTTCCATTTCGTCTTTGGTAATGTAAATCGAAGCTTGTCCTTCTCCAGCTCCGGAGGATGCCTCTTGACTTCCTCCCTGTTGGCTTCTCTTAGCTCTTTGCCTTGTTTGTCGAGTCATTGTTGAGTCAATCCGAATCCTTCAAACTTTCAAGGCTAAACTTTGAATTGGTGTAACGGGTGCTAGTTCTTCTCAGTGAAAGCACTAAAGTGTTTGCGCCAAAAATGGTCACAAACCCCGAATGTTGTGAAAGCACTAGTGTATGAATACAAATCAGCAATATTCAAACACAAATCTCAGATCTAAACAAACTACAAACAGCAATCCAGAAATAATGAACAAAAAACACGAGATTTATAGTGGTTCGGCTATCTCCGGCCTACGTCCACTCCAAAGTTTTTATCTTTTATTGATCGATGCTTGAAGATTACAATTTCCTATCGCGTAGTACAACGGATTTTATGATTATAATTTGAATCTAAGGTAGCAATGGCGATCTGGAGTAAATCTGGCAGAGTCTGGGCGCTCCTTAGCTCTCAAAATTGTCCGACCCCTCTTTTGAAAGACCAGGGGCTCTATTTATAGGTGTAGGAGGCTGATATTTCGCCTAAATTGAGGGGAGACCAGTTCTGGCACGTGAGGGGGGCCCTCATGCCCGCTTTCTGGAAATCCGGGCCCACTTTCGGATCAATTCGAAGCTATGTTCGAATCGATCAAGAATTTGTCCAATCGAGCTGAAATTTGGCATGAACATTATTCAACATGTGCTCAAGCTACTGTGAAAATTTCATATCATTTGGACTTGTAGATATCAAGTTATGATCGATCCAAGATGACGTTTTTCGGTTGTGCATGTCGTTCGAATCGATTCTTTCGAATCGATCATGGCACGCGCTCTCGTGGTGATGTGTCGCGCAATCTTCGAGCTGATCCTCCTTTTTCTCCGAGTTTACTGGGTCGAATCCTTGGTTTTAGCCGCGTTTACCTGGTGGACTCAAGACGTTGGATTCGAAGGTTCGCTTCCTTCGAATCGATGGAACTGGAGCTGGTTCGAATCGATCAAGACGTGCTGTTGTGGATCGATTCGGAGTTGTCTTATCCTGGGGATTCGAAGGTTATGGAGTCGAGGCACCCTTAATTGCATGGATTCGAAGTAATGGTTCCAGATGGATACGAAGTGACCAGCCTTTGTGGATTCGAGAGAGTGTTCACCCAAGGGTACGAAGTAGATGCAGTCGATCCTGATGGAGTCGAGCGTGATGGATTCGAAGCTGGGTGATCGATACGAACAACTCCACCCTAATCGATACGAAGTCCCATCGATTCGAACCGTGCTCTGTGCATTTTGGTCCATTCATATCTTGTGTGTACGGACTCCGATTGGCCTGAAAATTGAAACATAGCCTCTCCCAGTCCTCATCATCATCTCCAGTCGATTTCGTCTCGATCAGAGCCCGGTCAAATTTTGACATTATCCATTGCAGCCTTGTTTCCAATTGCACTCCAATCCTGATATCCATCCTTTCTTGTCGATTTGTTTGATATTCCGGCTTTGACCAAAAAGCGGGATAACACTATGGAACGTTAAGTCTAACCTAGGAATTTTAATAAAGGTTATTTCCTAAAATGAATGTGTTGTATAATAAATAGTGTATCTTTGAATAGATAAAATAAAAAAATACATTTGAATTGGACATTTTGTAATAAAGTTTATTTAACTTGAATTCATAGTTTAATTGATGTCTAAATGAATAAATGTGTAAAGAAATTTGATTATTATATTTGCTATGATAAATATTTTAATTATGAAATAGATATGTCTGAAAAAAAAGAATAATTATGATTTAAATAGTTAAAATGTATTTTAACACCACTAAAATTTGATAATTGAGAATTTGGTTTTCAAATGGAATTTTTAGTGTAACTTATTAAAGGAATATCTATTTATGAAATGGGTATTTTAAATAAAGAGTTAGGTTATGTGTTAAATTAAGAGTTAAGTAAAATAGTGAACTTTTGACTTAATAAACAAAGTATAGTTTAATTTGGATATTCCATTCATAAAAGTTTGTTTTAATAAGTCATAAGTTAAATGATATCCAAATGAATATTTCTGAAATTGAACTGATTTGAAATACTAATATATCTACTGTAGCATTTTATAAGTGCTACTATTTTGAAAATACAATGTTTTGGAATTTTTATAATTGAATGAACTTAGAAATGTTACAACTTTAAAATGAATATTATTTGACCTTGAATTAAAATGGTTTAAATAAAGATTATTTTTAAAAAGTGTTATGATTTTAGTAGTATGATTTCCAAATGATAAACATCCCTAAATTGTTATGATTTCAAAGCATTATGGTTTCAAATTTATTATCTTATTTTGTTTTTTCCAAACTATCTTTTGGTTGTCCTTATTTCCCTTATTTTGTTACAGAATGGGAAGGCTATTGCTTATACCAGTCTATTTAGAAATCTTTCTGTAATCTTTGATAATCTTTGTTACTCATCTGGATCTGAACACTGTTTTTCCATTCATAGACCGTCGGTCAAGTGAAAAGGGAGATTCAGACTCTAGAGGATCTTTTTCGTGCTTATATTCTTGATTTGATCACCTCCATCTTGTTAAACTTACCTATAACAATAGTTATCAGGTGTAATTCCAATCTTCTTATCATCTTATTTTAATCTTATTTCACTCTATCTTTTCTATGCTTTCCCGTACCTCATTCCTTTTCGAGGACGAAAAGCTTTGAGTGGGGGAGAGTGTAACAACCCTGTATTTTTCAAATATTTTTAAATTGATTTTTCCAAATTCAAAAGCTTTATTTATGAAAAAGAATAAATTTTGTTATTTTAAGTATAAACTTTGATTTTGATGTGGATTAGAATTCCAAATATGACTAAATTTAATATTTCCAGAAAATGTGAATTTTGGTCAAATAGTCAAACTTTGACTTTTAAATTTAAATTTTAAATATTTGAAATTATAAATTTTATCTTTTATTATGACAAGAGATTTAATAACTTGAATACTGCTTTTCGTTTCGTTGGAAACGGAGTTAAAATGTAAAAGTTATGTACATTTCAATTTTTAGTATAATTTGTTTTATTGTGCAATTTTGCCTATTTTAAATTTTATAAATCATATTTTCTTTCTTATATTTTATTTAATATGTGTCAATATGTTAATTGATGTATTTTCATCTCTAAATATTTCAAAAATAATAATAGAATTTTTCCAAAATTTACTATGATGATTTCCTATTTTAAAGGCTGTTTTCCTATTTTCTGCTATTTCTTCATTAAAAATTATATGTAAATTTAATTTTAAATATTTATTTTGTGAATATATTTTTATTTTATGTTATTATTTATGTTTAAAAATATATTACAAGCTCATATGAATTTTTCTAAAATTTATTCTATTCAATTTCAAATTTCTAGACTAGTTTACTATTTTAGCTATTTTCTTAATTTAACTTTATATTATTGATAAATATTTATATAAATTATTATATTTTGCTCAAATTTCGAAATTTTACCTGAGATTATTATCCTTTTCCAGAAATATAAAGTTATAAAAAAATTAAATAAAGAAATCTGAAAGGCCTTAAACTTTCTATCTTCCTATGGGCTTTTATAGTCCACCTTTTTACTTTTAACCTAACCTTTCACCAATTAACCCTAACTATTCCTCATTCTTTTTTTTTGCCGACTTCCTCCTGTTATTCACGAATTTTCAAAGCTCCAAAACCCTAAAAAAAAATCATGGCCTCCATCTTGCAAAAAAATTTGGTAAACTCCCTCTTTTCTTTCTACTTTTTTTTCTTACTTTTTCTATGCAAATTTGCCTTGCTTTCTCCCTTGTTTAGATCGGCCTCTCCCCCTTGTTCCACGGCCACCACCTCCTTCCATCTCTTCCAGACCATCACAGCCTCTACTCCTCCAACCATGACCAAGGCCGAACCCCCTTGATGGCCAAACTCTTCCAAATACAACCTAGATGCCTAGATCCATGCTTTGTTGACCACTTTTTGCTCATCCACTTCAACCACCACCCAAACCACCACCATAGCCGCCACCACTCCTCTGACCTGACCACGGCACACCCTCTCCCACCTCTGTCCGGTCATGGTGCACCACAGGACGAGCCCAATCCCCATGGCCGAGCCCTTGTTTTGACGAAAAACCACCTAGTTGCCTTCAAAACCACATCACCTCCTCATGTACAAACTCCACCTTGTCTTGCCTTGAACCCGAGCTATGTTAGCCCAAACCTGACCCAAAACTTGACCACATCTGAACCACATCAGACCCCAAAGCCATACCAAACAATAGAGAAGGCGAAGCAAAAGACCGCGTAGTCGTATCTCCTTTTATTTCAATGTTATTGCATTTTAAAGTCGTATTGAATTTTGCTGTTTTGATTGTTTGTTTTGGGTTGTACACAAGAGTTGTAGATTGGATTCGCTCTCCACTCAAGTCCGTAGTCTTGTCATCGTGCTTTTGTTTCCATTGTGTCATTGGTTTCGATATCTCCAGCACAAACATGTGAGTTATTCTCACCAGACAATATGTACCTATATAACTAGTAAATTGACACCCTCTGAATCTGTAGATATATATTATCATGTTATACTTGACTATGTTATGATCATATGATGTTTATACCCCTGTTATATCATCCGTTACTGTTACATAATGTATTCTGTTCATTTATATCTGTTTATAACACTGCAAGTTCCCTGTAGACTAGAATCACTATGGGTTGAAATGATACATACCCGAATGGACTTTAGAATAGGGATAATTCATTATGGGCTAAAATGATAGGCCTGAATGGTTTTTATTTAACTTATTTTAACTTAGGATTGCGGGTTTGAAATGATAGAACCCGGTTTTTCTTTGTAAATTGCGGATTGAAATGATATATATCTGTATCACTTGACCTAGGTTAGAAAACTATATACAGGCCCGTGGTTATTTTATAAAGTGTTTTTGGATATTTTTAAGTATTTTAAAAATATAAATTTATGAAATTTGATTTAAATAGATTTTGAAATGTTTTAAAATAAAGAAATTATGATTTTTCTATGAGTTAAAAATGTAATTAATGAATGGTTAAATTGGATTATTGAAATATAACTTAAGTTTGGAATTTGCAATTTTGGTTAAAAATGATATTTAAGTTATATGAATAAAAATGAAAATTTAATTATATTTGGAAAATGGTAAATATGATAATTTGATTAAATTTGAATTTAAGCGATTTATTAAAGTATTATTGATTTTTCTATGAGTTTAAGTGGTTAAATAAATGAATGTTTAAAAGTGATCTTTTAAAATATAACTTGACTTGGAAATGTGAAATTTGGTTTTAATTAAAGGTTTAAGTTAATTAAATAAAATTGGAAATTTAGTTAAATTTATGAAATGATAATTTAAATTTGAAGTGTCAAGTTATTTGTTGAAATGTGAAGAATTGGAAACTTTTACACTTAAATTTATTAAGTAAATTGTTGAAAATTGGATTTAATTATAAGAAATTTATTGTGAAAAAGATATATGTTAAATGATATGTAAATGAACATTTTAAATGTTAAAATATGATTTTTAAAATGTTTATGTGTTTTAAATTGAAGTTATTTAGTTGCTGGAAATACACTAAAATCTGGAATTAACCTTTAATAGCTTTCAGAAATGCTATAGTTTCTGAATTGAACTAAAATTGTGTAAAAAGAGCTATTACAGCATTTCTGAAATGCTGTAGTTGCTGTAATTGAACTTATAGGCTAATATTGAACTCAGGTCTATTATAGCATTCTCTGGAAATGCTATAGTGGTCTGTAGTCTTTGCTGAAATCAAATAAAACCTTTGTTTTGAAATCTGAGATACCGCAGCACTTCTGAAATGCTGTATTTTCTGTTTTGAACTATAATCTAACTAAAAACTGAGTTTTAACAGCAGTTTTAAATGCTGTATTTGCTGAATAAAAATGTTTTCAAGTATAAATTATAACAGCTTTTTCTAAATGCTGCGAAAGGCTGAAATTTTAATAATTATGGTTTTTGACTTAGTAAACGAACTCAGAATGGTTTGAAACTTTGGAAATTGAATACTTGATTTGAAAATATAATAATTACACTTTTAAAAGGTTTAAATGAATTATTTTGATTGGAATATAAACTATTTAAAGGTGATTTGAAATGATAGTAAATGAACGATATCTTTGAATTTAAAAGGTATTTAAGGTTGAATATTTGGATTTGAACTGATAGGATATTTTATTATATTAAAATGATTTGAAATGAAGTTTTGTTACGATATTTTATTATATTAAAATGATTTGAAATGAAGATTTGGAAAGATTGATATTTGATATATTAAAATGATTTGAAATGAAGTTTTGGAAAGATATGATATTTTGATATATTGAAATGATTTGAAATGAAGTTTTGAAATGATATGATAATTTAAATATATGGAAATGGTTTGGAATTGATTTAATCTTTATTTTGATAAATATATGGTTTTGAAATGATATTTTATTTTGAAGTAAAGTATTGTTTTAAAAGTTATAACCACGGGTTATAATAACGATTGGTTGTTAAAGAGACCGGGATCGGATATGGACATACTCTCTGTCGATACCGAAAACCACTTTGACAACTGTGTACGCGGTGGAGTTTCCAGAATGAAGTAGGATGGTGGCGACGATCCTAAGGTATATACGTGGACCCAACTCCCATGAGTTGGCATAAGGTAGCTAAAACAGGAGCGATCTCGGACCAGTGAGGTAGCACCTCTTATCGGACACACTTCTTCGATACCATTCTATTACTTTGTGATTTTGGTGGCCACCCTTGATTTGGGAGTGTTGTTCGAGGTGGAACGGTAGTGGCTGCTATGCGTCTCCATCAGTCCGTGTGCGTAATTGGTATATCTACCCTGGCATTGCCTTGTGTGCCGTGTCACCTACCATATCGAGCCCACTACGATTTTGGTTTAAAGATCCGACCGCGTTAAGGTTCACCATTGACGCAGCGGATTACACAAAACAAGGTAGATCGATGAAAATAGCAATCAGTGGATTGATGAATACTGAAATGCCCAAATTCGTTGATCCGAAGATACCGAATTCTAGCTATATCTGACACGTTGATCGCGCACGATACCGTGGAGAGAGATCTACAATTCTTCGAGCGTTGATCAAGCGCACTTGATTCCGCGAATTGGCTTTAACGATCGAAGATTCGAGCGCACTCGAATGTCGAGGGTGGAGATAGGAGATTACACTCAACTACCAATTTGGTGAAAGCACAAAGCTAACAAAAACAAGAGTTTTATTTCAAATCAACTAAACTATTACAAATGACCACACATTCCTATTTATAGGCTACAACTCACGCCACAGAAAAACTGTACAACTCCTAAGTCGGCCACGACTTAACACATCACGACCTAAAAGTACACGACCTAAAACATCACGACTTAACAACAAAGTACAACATAAGCAAATACAACACAATGTTTTACAACACATAGGTCGTAAACGACCCAAAACTACACGACTTATCATTTGAACGACCTAAAACAAGGCATCATCTTCCAAGGATCCATGCGGCAGCGAACTGTAGCAATCGGCGATCTAAAGTTCTCGCGACCTAACATAGGTCGTAGGTCGTATGCGACCTAACTTAGGTCGTAGGTCGAGGCATTCTTCATTCTAAATTTTGGAGCGACTTATCTTAAGTCATAGGTCGTTTACGCGACCTAACTTAGATCGAATCAAAACTCTGCGACCTAACATAGATCGAACTTCAATCTCGTGACCTAGCTTAGGTCGTATCCTTTTAGCTCGTTCGCACTCCTTCACACTGAATCCAGTAACTCATGTGCCGTCTTCACTAAGTCGTGAGCGACCTTCACTAGGTCGTCAGCGACTTAAGACTTCAACCTTCCACGACTTATCTCCAAGATCTAGTTCGTTAACTCGTGCGTCTCCACTAGGTCGTTGTCGACCTTCACCAAGTCGCTGGAACAACTTAAAGGCCTCGTTAGGTCGTACGCGACCTAAAACCTCAACTTCCCACAAGTCTTTACGAAGTCTTAACTCTTTAGCCTCCTCTTTAAGTCGTACCCGACTTACCAGCATGTTAGGTCGTACACGACCTATGTCTTCAACTTTCTGGGCTGCATCATCCTCCCCAGGCTGAGAAGAATTCGTCCCGAATTTGCAACCTCTTCTTCCACAACAGACTCATCCCCATGATATGGTATAAGATGGTTAACATTGAAAACATCAGAAGTGTATACATCTTCTGGTAGCTTCAATCTATAAGCATTTTCATTGATCCGTTTCACAATCTTCACAGGACCAATCTTTCTGGCTTTCAACTTGTTGTAAGTGCCTACTGGAAAACGATCTTTTGTTAGCACGGCATAGACTAAATCTCCTTCATTAAATTCAATGCTTCTTCGTTTCAAATCTGCAGATCGTTTATACTTTTCATTTGCTTTCTCCAATCGTTCCTGAACGATTTTATGACATTTCGCCAATCCATTAACAAAATCAATAGCCCGTTTAACGGTCCCCTTTGGTTGTGGTATTATCGTCAAATCCAACGGCCCCTTTGGTAAGCTTGAATACACTATCTGAAATGGACTGAAACCCGTACTACGGTTTATAGCATGATTATGAGCAAACTCTGCTTGGCATAGCTTCATATCCCAACTCTTCAGATTATCTTTCACCAGACATCGCAATAAATTCCCCAACGATTTGTTAACCACCTCCGTTTGTCCATCAATTTGTGGATGGTAAGCACTACTAAACTTCAGTTTTGTTCCGACCATCTTCCACAAACTTAGCCAGAAATGACTCAGAAAACGAGTATCCCTGTCCGACACAATAGATTCTGGCAATCCATGAAGTCGATATATCTCTTTGAAAAATAACTGAGCAACATGAACAGCATCCGCCGTCTTCTTACAAGCAATAAAATGTGCCATTTTCAAAAATCGGTCAACCACCACATAAATGGAATCGTTTCCCCTTTGAGTTCGCGGTAATCCAAAAACAAAATCCATACTCACATCAACCCAAGGCTTACTTGGTACAGGTAACGACATATATAATCCGGCATTGGTCGTAGTTCCTTTCGACACTTGACAGATATGACATCGTTCCACAAATCTTTCCACTTCTTTCCTCACTGATGGCCAAAAATAAGATTGAGAAATTAGCTGTAGCGTACGGTCTCTACCCACGTGGCCTTATTCATGTAGCTCCTTTACAATCTTCATTCTCAAACTACAATCCGGTATGCACAATCGATTTCCTTTGAACAGAAAACCATCTACCATCATAAACTCGTCCGTCTCTCCCTCCTTGACTTTATCAACAAACTTTGCAAAGTAAGGATCATCGACAAATAATTCTGGCAACACATCAAACCCTGTCACCTCAACTTTCATTGTAGTCAACAAATGATTCCTTCGGCTCAATGCATCTGCCACACGGTTTGTAACTCCAGATTTATGTTTCACCACAAACGTAAACTGTTGAAGGTACGCAATCCATGATGCATGTCTCGCTGAAATCTTGTCTTGCCCTTGTAAATGCTTCAACGCCTCATGATCAGTGTAAAGAACAAACTCTTTTTGAAATAGATAATGTCTCCAATGTTTAATGGCTTGTACAACAGCATAGAATTCCACATCATACGTACTATATCTCATCTTTGCTCCTGATAACTTCTCACTGAAATATGCAATCGGACGTCCCCTCTGACTCAACACTCCTCCAATCCCAACCTTGGATACATCAGTATGTAGTTCAAACACTAACTGAAAATCTGGTAGCACTAGAATTGGTGCAGACGTCAGCAACTCCTTGATTTTCCCAAAAGCATCCCCTGCTTCCTCTGACCATGCAAACTGTTTACCCTTCATACAATCAGTCACAGGCGCCATCACACTACTAAAGTGCGGAATAAACCTTCGATAAAATGAATCCAACCCGTGAAAACTACGAACTTCTGTTATCGTCTTGGGCTGCGGCCAATCTCTGATAGCTTCAACTTTACTTTAGACCACCTGTATTCCTTCTTTCGATACAACATACCCCAGAAATAAAACACTCCTCGTCATAAAAACACACTTCTTCGTAGCAGCGTAGAATTGTTCTTCATGAAGGATAATTAACACTTTCCTCAAATGCTGAACATGCTCTTCTGTACTAGCACTGTAGATCAGAATATCATCAAAGTAAACCACCACAAATTTCCCAATGTACGGCCTAAAAATTTGGTTCATCACCCTCATGAATGTACTTGGTGCATTCGATAGACCAAACGACATTACCAGCCATTCATACAATCCTTCCCTCGTCTTGAATGTTGTCTTCCATTCGTCCCCTGGTCTAATTCGTATCTGATGATAACCACTTTTAAGATCAATCTTCGAAAAGATCACAGACCCACTGATTTGATCTAACAGATCATCAAGCCTTGGCATCGGAAATCTGTATCTGACCGTTATCTTGTTCAATGCTCTACTACCTGTGCACATTCTCCATGAGCCATCCTTCTTCGGTACGAGTAATGCTGGTACATCACACAGGCTCAAACTTTCCTGAACTCGCCCCTGTTCCAGTAATTACTCTACCTATCTCCTCAACTCTTCGTGTTCCTTAGGACTCATCCGGTAGTGTGGTCTATAAGGCAATGCAGCACCTGGCACCAAGTCAATCTGATGCTGTATGTCTCTAAGCGGTGGTAACTCCTTTGGTAACTCCTCTGGAAACACATCTTCGAATTCCTCCAAAACTGGTTTCACTTCCTCTGGAACTTCAGCAACTTCCCTGCTTTCATGCCCAATCAACATAAAAACTTCAGGACACTCTTCTATCTCTTCCACGAACTCCTTCAATGTCAACAAAGTTTTCAATTCCTCGATCTCTTCTAGCTTATTCTCATTCTGCGGTCGCTTCTTCGGAACTAGTGTGATCTTCGTGCCTTCGAACAAGAAACTGTAACTATTCGTTCGACCATTATACTGTACTTCACGATCGTATTGCCACGGTCTTCCTAACAGTAAATGGCAAACATCCATGTCAACCACGTCACACCAAACCTCATCCTTGTATTTCTTTCCAATAGAAAATGGAACATGAGCTCGCCTCTCTACCTTTACTTCTCCTCCTTTCCTCAACCAAGCAAGTTTATATGGACTAGGATGTTTCTCCGTTTTCAGTTTCAACTTTCTCACAGCTTCCGTTGAAATGATATTATCGCAACTCCCAGCATCAATGACAAATTTACAAACCTTTCCCAAAATAGTGCACGTAGACTGAAAGATGTTACTCCTCAACCAACTCGACTCTTCCTCCTGCTTCGGGGTTAAACAAGATCTTCGTAGCATCAGATTACATCCCTCATCTCCTGACACTTCTTCCTCCTCATCACGCTATGAATTGAGATCTTCTTCGACATCCTCATCCTCCACTTCAACAATCATAGTTCCCTTCTTCGGTTTTGGACATTCGCTGCTCTTATGACCCACTTCCTGGCAATTGTAACTGGTATTGACTTTAGGTTTAGCCACTTCATGAACAACCGGCTTATTCGCTGCTTTAGGAAGATTAGAACTACTACCCGCTCCTTTGTTCTGCCCCGTAAAATTCGGAAACACACCTCCCCCATGCCTTCCTTGTTTCTCCCAAGCCAACGCCTTTTGATGTGCTTTGGCCACAGATTTGGGGTCGAACATGTTCACCATATCTTAGATCTGTGCTCTAAGTCCACCGACAAACCTCGCGGTCATTTGTTCTTCTCTTTCCATGATATCATTTCGAGCAATTAATTGGTAGAACTCATCAGCATAATCAGCAACCGTCTTCGTTCCTTGCCTCAAATTCTATAATCTCTGATACATTAGTGATTGGTAATTATAGGGCAAGAACGTAGCCTTCATCAATTTCTTCATCTTTTCCCAAGCAACAATTTTTGACTTCCCCATCCGATCCCTAGTAAGTTTGGTTTGCTGCCACCATGCCATAGCTCTCCCCCTCAGTCTAGTAGCAACCAACTTCACTTTACGATCCTCCGGAACCTCCTTGAAGTCAAATATTTCTTCAACATAAGCTATCCATTCAAGAAATTCCTCGGCTTGCATACCTCCTTTGAACTCTGGTATTTCAGTCTTCATCCCGGATTCCCACTTGTGATCGTACTCCGACTGATTTCTGCCTTGTCCACGTCCTCGTCCATGAATACTTCCATCGTCATACTCCTCTTCAAGATTAGATGTATATCGATGTCGATCCTGACCACCAACATCTCTACTTCCATCCCGTCTTCCACCAACATCCCTTCTATCTACATTCCTTCGTTCTCGATCATTCACATTCCTATCACGTCTTCGATCATCATTATTTATATAACAATCTCGACTTGCACTCTATGATCATTATCAACACTTCTCTCCCGATTGGAATATGGTGAGACTCTACTTCCCCCATGGTTAGATTCAGGTGAAACCCTTCTCCGATTTTGATTCATCTCTAACATCATCTTCTCTAATCGTCCAATTCCTTCATTAAGTTTCTCACTAAAGTTTTCATTAATTCTTTGCTCCATCTCATCAGCTTCTTCTCTTCTATACAAAGCTTCTACGTTTTGGTGACGATTAGCTCTTCTCGGCGGCATGGTTCAAACTTCTCAAATACTTTAACTTTCGGCTCCAACTCCAAATTTCAAACACTTCTCAACTTTTGATCCAAAAAGAAATGGATCGAAAACTCCCACTTTGTTGCAATTTGCGATGAACACGATGAACAATTACTTCTCGGCCTTGAGTGATATTGCTCGGCTCGACTTGATCTCTTCAAACTTCTTCAAAAGAATTGGCTCCAAGGACTCGATTTAGCTATGATTGGCTAAAACAAGCTCTGATACCAAACTGACGCAGCGGATTACACAAAACAAGGTAGATCGGTGAAAATAACAATCGGTGGATTGATGAATACTGAAATGCCCAAATTCGTTGATTTGAAGATACCGAATTCTAGCTATCTCTGACACGTTGATCGCGCACGATACCGTGGAGAGAGATCTACAATTCTTTGAGCGTTGATCAAGCGCACTTGATTCCATGAATTGGCTTCAACGATCGAAGATTCGAGCGCACTCGAATGTCGAGGGTGGAGATAGGAGATTACACTCAACTACCAATTTGGTGAAAGCACAAAGCTAACAAAAACAAGAGTTTTATTTCAAATCAACTAAACTATTACAAATGACCACACATGCCTATTTATAGGCTACAACTCACGCCACAGAAAAACTGTACAACTCCTAAGTCAGCCACGACTTAACACATCACGACCTAAAAGTACACGACCTAAAACATCACGACTTAAAAACAAAGTACAACATAAGCAAATACAACACAATTTTTTACAACACATAGGTCGTAAACGACCCAAAACTACACGACTTATCATTTGAACGACCTAAAACAAGGCAGCATCTTCCAAGGATCCAGGCGGCAGCGAACTATAGAAATCGGCGATCTAAAGTTCTCGCAACCTAACTTAGGTCGTAGGTCGTATGCGACCTAACTTAGGTCGTAGGTTGAGGCATTCTTCATTCTGAATTTCAGAGCGACTTATCTTAGGTCGTAGGTCATTTACGCGACCTAACTTAGGTCGAATCAAAACTCCGCGACCTAACATAGATCGAACTTCAATCTCGTGACCTAGCTTAGGTCGTATCCTTTTAGCTCGTTCGCACTCCTTCACACTGAATCCAGTAACTCGTGTGCCGTCTTCACTAAGTCGTGAGCGACCTTCACTAGGTCGTGAACGACCTAAGACTTCAACCTTCCATGACTTATCTCCAAGATCTAGTTCGTTAACTCGTGCGTCTCCACTAGGTCGTTGCCGACCTTCACCAAGTCGATGGAACAACTTAAAGGCCTCGTTAGGTCGTACGCAACCTAAAACCTCAACTTCTCATAAGTCTTTACGAAGTCTTAACTCGTTAGCCTCCTCTTTAAGTCGTACCCGACTTACCAGCATGTTAGGTCGTACACGACCTATGTCTTCAACTTTCTGGGTTGCATCAACCATCCCCTTAACGCTATTTTCTATATGATTATACTTTACTAATTAGACACTATTGTATATAGCGTATATTACTACATAGTAAATAGTTTAACGGATCCTTAAAGAATGGGCGATCCCAAGCATTCTTTAAGTTACTTGTACCTTATTATAGTTCACTTGAGTTGGTTTACATTATATAAGTATATATTGTCCTGACTCGAGTGTTTTGTGTTTTGCTTTACGCTCGGGTCAGCCTGAGTTATTCACAGATTTGGATTTCCGCTCTCTTGGAGATTTGAATCATTGGAGATTATCTGCTTGTCTTGTCCTATCTATTTCAGTTCTGTTGTTCTATTCAGCTTGTACTTGGTTATCATATTTAGACTTCTGTTGTACTTTATTTCTTCTATTGTATCTTATTTAACTCTGATATATTTACATAGTAGCTTCATGAACTACTATTTTTTTTACTTCCGCTGCATTATTTTACTCTGTGTTTGTGATCTGTGATTATATTTATTTACTTTATATTCTGAGATTTGCCAAATTTTATTTACAACGCGGTATTTTGAGCAATTCAATTCCGGCATGAGTGTCTACCTATACACTTATAATGGATGCGAATGGTGGAAAATATCGGGTCGTTACATAACTATTGTTCAAAATTGGTGTTCTATTGTAGTTGTTGTTTAACTATATTTTGAACATATTACAAACAATGCAGTTATGACTACATTTCAAACAAACTATATAAATATATTTTTTAACTTCATTATGGTAAAACAGTTATAATTGTATTTCGACAATGTAGTTAAAAATTGCATTAAACATCTATATTTTTAAACTGCATATCAAATATGCAGTTGAAAAATGCATTTAAATGGTGCAATTTATAACTTTATAAGTAAAATGCAATTAAAGATGCAATTATTCCTGATAATTGAAAAGGTGTATGCAACTATTCATAATAATTGCAAAAATGTATGCATTTATTCTGAATAATTGCATGTATCTGTGCAATTATGATAAAAATCTTCTGAATTTCTAACTCCATAAGTAAAATGCAACAAAAAAATTTCACCACTTAAATGCCTTTTTTAACTGCATACGTGATATGCAATTAAAAATCACATTTAACATGTACCTTTTTTAACAGTAAATTGTTCTACAAATTTGAACATTTTAAATATTTGCATATTTCTCTAATATTATTAAGAATAATTACAGAAATCACAACAACCATTTATATTCTTCAATGCATGTCTACATTAATTTCAATTCAAAAAACTATTGCAACTCCAACATATATTATAATATTTTTTACTAAAAGTATAGAACATATTTACAGAATTTTAAGAAGAAAGAAAATCTCAATACTTACAGAATTTTAAAAAATTATGTTTTAAAGGATAATTCATTGTAGTAAAAGTGATGGTCAAAAGTGCATGTGATTGACTCATAAAAAGTAGTTACATCCTTATCTATTTGTAATAAACAGACAAAAATGTTCAGTATTCATGTGATCGACTCAATTTTCAATTCTATATTTTGACCAAACTTATATAACTTGACCACTTACATCTACGGTTGAGATTTTTTGTATGTTTATATATTCTTCTTTCTATTCTTCTTTACTCTATATCTTGTTCTTTAATAAAAAGTCATATCTTCATATTTTCTTCAATGTCTATCTACAATTATATTTTATATTTTCTTGTTTGGTTGACAATCCTTTTTAGTTTGAATATTGATCGTAATTTTTATGTATTATTCCTTCAGTACTCAAACTAAAATGAATGCAACCTTGATAGCCTTTGTAATTACTAGTTCTCCACAATCTGTTTCTTTATCTTCAGGTTTACTTGCACGGTTATCAAGTCTTAATTCTGTAACAACCCGGATTTTTATCCGCTAAATTTGTGAACATTTAATTCATTTTAAATGTTTAATATGGATTTTGAATTTATTTTGAAATAAAAAGAACCGGGTTAAATCAATAAAATAAGTTATAGTTTTTGAATATGGAAATTCTATTTGAATTTGGATAATAATAATAAATATTAGAACTGAGAATAATTTGGAATTTGGATGTAAATAGTTATAAAAATAGTTCTAAAATTTATTTTTAGATTTATTTAGTTATAAACAATGATGTTGGATTTTTAGATGAAATTAAAAGTCAATAAGTCAATATTTATAATTTTATATAATTTAATAATGGATTTAATATTGTAATCTTGCAATTAATCAGATTTTGGTTCGAAATGAGTCAGAATGATTTTTAATATGATTATAAATTTTATATGATTTATTATTAAGTCAGTAAAATTTTAAAAGTGAAATTTTAAGCGTTTTCGACAATTTTGGAAATTGCTCGATTTAATCGACGAGTTAAAATAGCCTTCCGGGGCACAGTCTCGGGATTTGACGAAACCTGTTCCATTGGATCCGTAACAGTTAGTTATTATCGGAGTTCAATTTTCATAGCAATCAGAGTTGTCGTTTGACCGTGGCAGCTCAAAACGCATAGAAATCGTTTTAATCAATTTAATTTAAAATTGATCGTTTATTTCCGTAACTCGCGCATATGACTGAATTAGCCTTCGAAACATGTTCCATTGTGTTCGGAACGCGGATAAAACCCTAGGAACATCAGTCGGCACATGTGAATTGGAGTTCGTTTGCATAAGTTGTTAAAATTTGAGAATAATATTAAATTAATATTATATAATGTTATATACACGTTTTAGGTCAAAGCCCTAGATCTTTCTTCCAGGCCGCCGCTTGTATGTGTTCTATGGCCGAAATTTAATCACCTTTCAAATCTCCCACCATCCATCGAGTTTTGGAAATTTTCACCAACTAGAAAATTGTAGAACTCTCCGAGGCCGTCATATCCAACGGCTGAGATCGTCGTTGGCGCAGCGTAGAGGGAGGGAGAGGGTCGCGTGGCCGTGCGTTTTGTCATCTCTTTTTTTGCGAGCATGGGGAAACCGAGCTTCGATTTATTCGGGGTGATGGTAGTAGGCGGGGTGGGCTATGCCGCGACATTCTCCGATCGAGCTAGATGTTGACGTGGTGGTCGCAGAAATATCAAGGAGGATGGTGACTATGGGTTTGGGAACCCTGGGTGGTCGCATGAAGGAAGGAGAAGCTCCGATGGCCAGATTTTGTTTTCGAATTTGGGCGGCCACGATTTGTTTTGGGTATATAAAATATATATATATATAAAAGGAATTTGTTTTAAATTTATAGTCAAATCTTTAAAATTTAATAACTCTTTCATACGTCATCAGATTCAAACGAAATTGAAAGCATCGGAATCGCAGCGACGCGCTCTACGCTGCAGCGCAAGTTTGGAGACAATTGGAACTAGTGAAATTTTAGGTTAAATCGAACGCGGTTCGGTTTAATTTAAAATTTCAAGCGCTCGTCAAAACTCAAGGTGAGTTAATCTCACTCATATCTGGATACTAGTTAAATTAACTAGTCAATATTTAATAAATTGATTGATTTGTTGAAAATAAATATTTATTTCAGTCTGGATTGATATATATATATATATATATATATATATTTGTTGTGCTAACCTCTATGGATGCAGGGAAACAGGTTGGAGGGATCCAACTGGATTCCTCACAAATAGAAACTATATTCATAATCTGTGATATATTTCATTTATATCCCGTGATAGATAGATTTGGAATCTTGATATGCTGTGTTATGGTTTGATAAATATAATCTGGAAATTTAAATAATAAATAAAATAAATTGGGTTTTAAAAATAAAAATTTAAAGGATTTTAAAGGAATTAAATAAGGGAAATTGGATTAGAATTTGTAAATGCCTTTGAAACGGTGATTTGAAAAGGGAATGAGAAATGAAAATTTATAAACTGGGTTTATAAATAAAATCGAGATATTTATCAGTGGATAAATTTGGGATATAGATTTCTAGTGAGAAATTTTATAAGAAGTTATAAATTGATCAAAATAAGAATGGGGTTATTTTTCTGATAATGAATAGTGTTTTCCTGGAAATTAAATATGATTTTGAAGAAGCTTTCAAATATAAATTAGCAGTTTAAATGTCTATTAGAATATTTTAAAAATACTATTTTAAACCATTGGAATTTAAGTAAGCATTTATTTAAGTTATTTCTTAAGTATTAATTTCATTCAATAAAATTCCTAATAGTCTTATTTAAAAATATTTTAAGCATATACTTTGGTATGGTCTTCCAGAAAATGGAAACATATTTTAATTATGGAAGGAAGTTTATTTTTTAACATGGAAAGAAAGTTTATGTTATTTAACAAAAATTTGAATTTGAATAAATCAGACTAGATTTATAGGGAAATTCTCTGGGTTGTTTGAATGAAAGTGTATTCCCTGGAAAAACCAAATTCGTGTTTTTAAACAGTTAAAGTAAATTTGATTTAAGGAGTGTTTTAAAGGATTATTATTTTAAAGTAAATAATTAATAAATTGGCAATAATAGAAATTATTTAAGAATATTATTAGTAATTATTTTTTTATATGAATTTATTTAAAGGATAGTTAGATTTAAGTCTTTTGAAACTAGTATTAATTGTCTTAAAACTCCACTTTTAAATTTTGTTTAACTAAACCCTTCTTTTAAATCTAGCTTATATCTTATGAAATAGTTTACTTTAAATATTTAAAATTTTATTTCTGAATAACATAATTAAGTAATTAAATGTGAATATTTTTAAAAGTATATTTCAGAATAAAGTGTTTTAATTGTTTTAAAATCTAAATGTTTGGGGACTTGGTTATTTCCCATGGGAATAAATGTTAGAGAATTTACCTTGTAGAGAAAAAGACTTTGGAAATTATTTCAAATGAGTTGAAACAGATATATCTTGTAAAGATATTTGAGGCAAATAAATAATATGAGAAATTATTTATTAATTGATGGATGCTTGTGAATGTGAATTGATAGTTAAATCACCGACTATCAATATTGGACAAATGCGTTGATCGTTTCGAAGAGACCGGGATCGAGATTTATTTCTCAAAAACCACTTCGATCCGATTTTGTACGTTTCATGTGGAAACGAGTTGATATCGAAGATGGTGTAGTGAAGTGCAAGGGCTAGTCGCTACTAATCTTGAGCATATTTCCAAATGGATGTAGTAGGAGTAGTGCCCTCGGTTCCGTTCGAACCCGGGACGGACTTGTATGGATGAATGCTATCGGAACATCGTCAGGGAGACGATGGGCATTCTAAGGGATATGTTCTATAAGGTAACGCTTAGCCTCGAGCCTCATCAACCGGGAATGACTGAAAATCAGGGTTATGCAGCAAGGCTTCGTGGGTAGCCCCCACTTGAGAGTAAGGTCATCCCTGTCTAGATGTCCCTTTTATTTTGGCTTAGTGGTGCGGTTGCTGATCACAACCGTGGGGTGATCTT
Organism: Allium fistulosum; assembly: GCA_030737815.1. Classification (NCBI taxonomy): domain Eukaryota; kingdom Viridiplantae; phylum Streptophyta; class Magnoliopsida; order Asparagales; family Amaryllidaceae; genus Allium; species Allium fistulosum. Next base: position 1,439,012,414 of record CM060903.1, on the reverse strand, counting down.
ATTCGGAATTATCCAGTAAGGGATGGTTCCTGCCTTGTGTTGCAGGGGAGCGGGCCTACTCCTCGGTAATGTGATCTAGACTACGTACTGTGACAGGTGGTACCCTAGTGCCTAGTTATTCGTTGGAAATCCATTTTCCCTACGCGCCTATACGGTTTTGATTGTGCCCAACTATTGCTGAAACGTGAGATGCAAGCATTTCAGCTAGATTCTATTTTACTTTCTATAGACACTATTATAATATCAGAGGATTTTAATAAAAATGTTTTAGCTATCGTAAGGTAAAAACCCGACATGTTTATTTGTGGCGTGGTCTTACGAGATGCTTTTGATTTCCAAAGGATTTTTGGAACTTTAATAATCAGTTTTGGATGTATTTATCTCACGCTAGTATTCCAGACTGACTCGGGTGTTATTTTATTATAATGCTCGGGTCAGACCGAGTATATGTACAGGATAGGTTGCTATGGAGCAGGCGAGGAGCTAAAGTCGAGACGTATTCTTCGTACGTGTTTATATCCGCTGCTGTGTTTGTTTGATGTTATTAGGCATGTATTTGATGTTGTTGTGATATATTCTGATGATGTACCGTGTATATAAACAGATATAGTTTCATTTGTGTAAAGATCTGTTCTTATATATTATATTTTGTTCCGCTGCGACTGTGAGATTCTGATTTTGTTTAGTTCTTTTTTCTTCTATCTACTTTCTTATTCCACTACAATCTGTCTCTTCCGGCGTTCGATCATTGGCATATCATATTGTTGAGTATTTTGTGTCGATTTTCGAGAGTCGAGAAGGGTGGGTCGTTACACTTGGTATCAGAGCTTAGGTTGGCGACAACCTAGGCTTTGGTGGGGGAAAATTACTCATTATCAATAGAGTCAAAAGTACTCTATGATGAGTTTGAGAGTAATAATAGCTATGAGAGCGTACTTGCTAGTGGATATAAAATTATTTTTATACTGTGTTGACTTATCGGTTGGGTGTTTATGAATTCTGGTCGGTGCGGGAAGTACAACCGTATCGATAGGGGTTTCTAAACTCTTAAACAAGGTAAATCGACATAGTATTGTTTTTAAAGTGGGTAAATGAAATAATTTTACCCAAAATTATATTTTGATATAAAAGAAATGGTTTTCCAAATTTTTATATATATTGGATGTTTGGTTGTTAATACTATAATCAAATAAGAATCTGAAATTTGATATAAAATTTGAAATGATTTATAAGCAAATAAGAATTTGAAATATTAAAATGGTTTACAACCAAATAGAATTAACTAAAAATAGTTTAAGTATAAAGAAGTATAATTAAAATTTGAGTTAAACCAGAATTTAAATCCCGGAAATTTTGAGAAGTGTTTTTAAATGAATTTAAATAAAAAATTTGGGAATTTAAACCTTGGAAATGTTAGAAATGCCTTCCAAAACTTTTGTAGGAAGAAATGGAGTATTATTTTAGGAAATGTTTTGAATGGAAATTGTTTTGGGAGGAATTTATGGAAGTAAGGAAGCACTGAACCCACTTCAGTCGCTGGGAAATAATCCTAATGATGATGGCCACATCATCAGAATTCATTTTCGAGTTTCTAAAGTGATGGATTGCTTCCGTGGTGATTGGTTAAGATATTGTTTTAGACTTGTTCATATACAAGTTGTTTTAACAAATTCAAAAGAGAAAACTGTTTTGGTAAAAGCAGATTGTTTTGAAATCTGGGGTTTGATTTGATATAGCAAGTGGGAATATGTTGATTATTATTTCAAAATGGTTTTGAAATAAAACCGGGCAATTGAAATTTTGGAAATTCTATTTAAAATGTGAAAGTGATATGAAGCAACTATATAACTTATAATATGAAGTTGATTTAAATAAGAACAGGGGTTGATATTGTAAGAAAGGAAAATGAAACTTTATCCGGGAATTAAAAAAATTCAATTTGAATATATGAAGTGAATAAAATATATTTGAATTTAACTTAAGATAAGTTAAATAAATTGAGAATTAAAATTGAATTAAATGTAAATAAATTGAAATTGAATTGAATTGTATATAAAGGTGAAATGTACAATGCTTATAATTGTGTAAAGGAATTTATATTCTTAAGTTATTAAGTGTTGTAATTTGGAAAATTATGATTAATAAATGAAAATGGACTTTGAGTAGTAAATAAGGTTTTAGATCTATCCATTGGAAACTATATGATGAATGGAAAAATAAATTTTGACTCAGATTAAAATTAATTTAAAGTAAAAGGGAATTGAGTGGGATTTGAATTGAATCAAAATTAAAATCCAGATGAGCAATAAATAATCTTGAATGGAATGGAGGTTTTATTTAAAATGGATAAAGGAATGGTATGAATTTAAGTTGGGTAAATAAAATTTGGTTGAACTTGAGTTAATTCTGGAAAAGAATTAAATTGGAAGAAAATTTAATTTAGTTAAAATTATATTGGATAATTGAATTTTCACTCAACTAAAATTCCAGGAAATTGGTGGAACTAAATTAAGCATAAGAAAAAATTGAGTAAAGGATAATAAAAAGTTGAACTTGTAAATGGAATTGGATTTTGATAGCGATGGTTTGAATTGTAAATAAATTCAAGTGGGTGAAATAATGTGAAGTGGCCTTGTTATTAATAAATAAATCTAAATAAATTATTGAATAAACTAGAATTGGGTGAATATACTAAATTGAAATTAACATTTGGTAGAATGTATAAGTTAGTTGATTTGGAAAAGAATCGATTTAAAATGGAAATAAAAGAAGATATTATGAAATTGAAGTTACTGAAGAAAATAGTGAGATGGGTATTATTAAGTTTATGAAATAGTTTTGAATGGAATTGGTTTAGATAATCAAGTAAAGCACATGTTACTTTGGTTGTATTAAATATGCAAATGAACCATAAAAGGGTGTTTATAAAGTGAATTGATTTCCAACTTTACAGAAAACGAATCAAAGATTGTGTAACGACCCACATTTTTGACCGTTCAAGTCGACAATAATCCACACATGTCCAACTCAAACCGTTCAAAAAGGCAGATGGTTATTGGGGTCAAATAAGAAAAGGAGAGAAAGAACAGAAGCAAACTCAGAATCTTACAGAGGAAGGAACAAGGTATAATAATAAAATAACAGTTCATGAAGCTGTTAAATAAATAAATTTGATTATTATTATACATCATAAATCAGAGTTACATACATATCAGAGATAATACAATAATGCAGCGGAAAAATAATACAGTAGCAGAATACAAATGATGTAATACCAAACTCCGTCTTCGTCCTCCAGAATAGATCTTCGACCTTATCTGAAATGCTCAGGCTGACCCGAGCGTAATGAAAAGACAAAACACTCGAGTCAGGACTAAAATATCTCATGTAAGTCAAATCGAATAAGAAATAAGAGTGTAACGGCGTCAGAGATGTTTACGGGGTTTGACATCTCCTATCCAGTGTCAACGTGAGTGCAATAACTTAAGAGATGTTACGGGATTTTCCATCTCTTAAGGATCCGTTAAACTATCTACTATGTAGTACAATACGCTATATATGTAATGTCTATCAAGTAAAATAAATATTTTTCATAGTGTTAAGGCTTTACATTGATCCCCCTTAACACATTTTTAAGCCCTAGTGTACAGTTTGCATATAACACACCAGTAAACCATCGGTGGATAGTGACGCGCCGTGATACACTAACACTAAATCAAAATCGTAGTGGTCGCGCATAAGGGTAAAAGTATGACAAGGCACGTGAGGCAATGCCCAAGGTAGGATACTACCGTTTCGCGTCTCCGGCTGGTGGTAACGCATCGCTGCTACGATCGCCCACCGCATCACATCACTCCCAAATCAAGGGTGATCACCAATCGACAACAAAGTAGATATAGTATACGAAGGAGTGTGAATGCTAGAGGCAGCTAACCTCACTGGCACGGGTATGGCTCCTGTTTTAGTCATTTCAAATTTGACATAAGTGTCAAGGCATCCATTAACGTTCTCTTACTTCAAATCAGCAACGTACATCAAAACCATCCACTTCATTCTGGATCAACACTCCGCGTGTATTAGTTATTAAAGTGGTTTTCGGTATCGACAGAGAGTATGTCCATATCCGATCCCGGTCTCTTTAATAACTACGTATTTTTACACTGGTGGCTCTTTTACATCTCAAATCGATTCATAATTGATATCAAAATATCATATTCGCTTCAAAATCAAATCCATTCAAATATCATCATATCTACTCAAAGTATACGATTTCATTTCAAAAATCATTTTCGCCTCAATATCTCATTTCGATTTCAAAAATCAATTTCAAATACATATTTGAACCATAAAATAAACAAATTCACTTCCAATATATTTCGAAATTTTAAATATTTCACATTTCAAAACAGTTCATATATTTATATAAGATTCGCTTTAAAACCATTTCGTATTCAAATTAGAATATACTTCAAATTACACATCTGTATTAAGTAGTTTACTTAATTTCTGGAACAATTCCAATTCAATAAACTTAGATTAACATTCGAATTTCAAGAATTCATTTAAGTATTACATTCCAAATCAATTTCAGTTCAAATCCTATTCAGATCAATTTTATCTTCAAATTTAATTCAATAGTTTCAATTTAGTCCAATTCACAAATTTCTTTGAATTTCAATTAAATTCCAAATTAATTAAATCTCAATTTCAAATTAATTTTCAATTCCAAACTCAAACTTGAAATATCATTTCATATAAATTTTCTTAGAAATATTCAGAGTTCGATTAAAAGTCCAATCTTTTAAAACAAATCAACTTTCGAAAATTTACGTCGTATTTCAATCTTTTTCTTAAAAATCTAAACTTTGAATAATTAAACAATTTCATTTACCAAGTTTAAATTCCAACATCTCGATCTTCAATTCAAAATAATTCAATCTCCATAAATTGGATTTTATTCTTAAAATCAATTCATTTAAATAATTTCAAAACAACTTTTAAAATCATTTAATTTAACCAACCCGGTGTCCGTATATAATTTTCTAACCTATGGCCAAGTGGATAATTATTTCGATTTTAATTTCAAGGATGGATATGTATCATTTCAATCCAAATAGATGTCATAGGTATATCATTTCAACCTATTCCTTAATTTATTCGAAATGATTCAGTTTACAATTTTATATGCAATAAACAATATTCATGATGATAGCATGATATATCAAAACAAATAAACAACCAATATCGACCAATAGCATCCATCACCACCAATCAACCATAAAGCCAATAACATTCACAACAATTTTATAATTATCAATATCGAGTAATATACTGCCAATTTAAATTTAAATTTATTTTGACGGTCAATTTAACTTCTATCAATTAATTCATACATCAATACAGATGGTAATTAATCCTACCAAACAACAGCCAATAAATTTCATATCACTTCAGAATATAAGTTTAACTAACACAAATTATTTTAGTCAATTGTGAGCGTATAAACACTCACCTTGATTTTCCGTTGTCGCCGAGGCATTCCGGTTTGGAACTAAAACTGGACGACGCCCAACTTTAACCCAAATTTCCACCGTCTCCAAATCCATTCAAACCAGTTTCATTTCGAAGCTCTCGTCATTACGATCGCAACGCAAAAAGTTTCGTTCCAATCGGACCTCGTATGAAAAAGTTATACATTTTTGAAGTTAACACGAATTTATTTTATAAATATTTACAATTTTCTTTTATAATTTTAAACCTCATCAGATCTGGGCCGTCCATTTTTTTCTTCCACCAGATCAGGCCATCCACTCCCTTCTCTTCTCCCTCACGTAACTCCCAGAAAATGAAACCCATAGGCCGTCGTTTCTTCCATCAATTTTCACGACCTCCACGATGACTTCCAGAACGATCAGGGAATACCACGTCGAAGGCCTTCAAGGAGGCTACCATCGGCCAGAGTAGGGTGGAGCTCGGCCATCTCTGCTGCACGCAAATCGAGGACAAACACGAAACTTTAAATGCAAATTCCCGTTGATCCGTTGCTCCGTTTTCGATCATCTCCATATGGATTTGAAGAGCTCGCCGAGATCTACACTTTTGCTTTTGGAATTTTTCGATTTCGTTGAACGGATTGAGAGATATTAAGGAAAGAAGTTTCGAAATTTTCTGGCCATTGAATTAAAAGTGGCGGCTAAGGGCTGAAACCCTAGGGTTTTTGGAAAATAGAGAAAGTGAGGGGCTTTTATAGAAAAATACGCGACACTATTCATCCCGGATTTTCCGAACTCCAAACGAAGCGTGCCGACTGACGTTTCTAAGGTTTACCCCGCGTTCCGAACACAATGGAACAGGTTTCGGAAGCTAATTCGATCATCTGTGCGAGTTACGGCAATAAACGATCGATTTAAAATTAAATCGGTTAATCAAATTTCTGTGCGTTTGGGCTCGCCCCGGACAAACGGTAAATCCGATTGACACGAAATTTGAAACTCTACAATAATATGACATTACGGATCCGATGAAACTGGTTTCGTCGAAATCCGAGAATTTTTGAAAAATGACTATTTTCTCTTGCCGAATTAATATTAAAAACAATTCGATGCGTTTCGAGCTGCCACGGTCAAACGATAACTCCGATTGGTACGAAAATTGAAATCCGACAATAACAAACTATTACGGATCCAATGGAATGAGTTTCGTTCAATTCTGAGACTGTTCGAAAAATGGCTATTTTTCAGTCGATAATAAAATATTAAAATATTCAATTTTCACAAATTAACTTTAAATTCAATTTTAAAAGTTCTATAACATTACTATAACTCCAATATGATAAGAAAAAATTTTACAAATCATTTTCAATCATATTCAACTCGATTTCAATTATTTCTGAAATTTAACTTATTAAATTATCGATTTAATTGTCTAATTAAATCCAATATTCGAAAAATAAATTATTCGACGGTTTAATTTCAATATAAAATTCCCAATTTTAAATTATTAAATTTTAAATCAAATTTCAATTGTTCACAAATTCCATTTTTAATTTCACAGTAATTAACAATCTTTTACAACGCAATTTTCCATTATAAATCCACTATAAAAGATTATATTAGATTCAGCGTTCAATTATATTGTAATTCAAATTCAAGTTATTTAATTCCAAATGAATTCTTTTATTTCGATTTACACTTTCATTATTGAATCAACCATTTACTTATATATTTATTATCAATAGTTATAATTCATTTACTTTCATTTTCTTCAGCTATCATCTTATTTAAATTCAAAGTAATATTAAATTACATTCATTTACGTTGATTTCCATATTATAACTTCAATATTAAATCTACCATTTTATTTATTCTTGTTTACAATCATAACCAATTTGGTTTACAACTTGAAATTCACATTTAACAACACAAAATTTTATTTCCTTCGGATTTTTATCAAAAATTTTCATTTTAATTCGTATTTTTAAAGTGTTAAAAATACGGGTCGTTACAGATTGTAAATGGATAAGAATTGAAAATCGAAAATAAAAATTTAAGTGCAAATGAAAGAATTATAATTAATTATTGTGATATAATAGGAATATAAGTGTTGTAATAATCCAGAATTAGATTTGAAATATGAAAATAAAAACTTGATTTAAAAAGAAAACATTGCAAAAAAAAAAGAACATTTTGATTGTGAATAATTCTAACGAAGTAAAGATTGATATAGATTTTTAGATGGAATTAATTGGAACTTTGTATAAGCTTATGTAAATATTGTTTGTATAAATAACAGTGGAATTTGCTTAAGAAATTTGTTGTTGTTGTAAACGAAATAAATGAATTAAGTGAAGCAAATGAAGTTGGTTTTTGAATCAAACGGGAATGGATTGAAATTTTTATTAGGTGGATTTGAATATGAATACTAATGAATCATAATAGAGATGCAAATAAATCAAATTGGAAATAAATTTGATTGTAAATAAATTTGGAATTGGATTGAAGTAAATTGTTGAAAGTAAAGCATATGTTGATAATATTGAAGTGCATATGAATTGGTTGTGGTAATTATGAATTTAGAATGGTAAACTTGAATGTACTCATTATAGTGAAATACAAAATGAAATTCGAGTTGGCAAAAGGAAACTAAAGTAGTATTGGTGCTTGTGATTGCTTATAACATATGGTTTACATGTAAACTTGTGAAATGTGTTGCTTACGCTTGGAAATTGATGTGTTGGCCTAAATTAATAAATGAAATGTTCATATTTTGGAAAGCTGATGAGTTTGTTTAAGTACAGGTACGGGAGGCGATCGATAGAGTTGGAGCATGTATATGCGTTATTTAAGCCGCTTGCTTTAAAAATTTGCTAAAAAGGTACGCCTACGCAAATATAATTGGGCAATGATATATATATTGAAATATATTTTGGTTTCCGACCGTGTGGGTCGCTATATATATATTTATCTGTATTGTGATATCGCAAAAGCTCCTCCGTGCAAGGGAGACTCTACCAAAATTTTCCAGAAATTTTGGGAGTTTGAAATTTTTTGGGAATTTGGTAAATTTTTTAATTAATTTGGAAAGTTATTTTTGAAATAATGTTAAAAAAATAAAAGCTTTAGAGTAAATAAAGCAAACGAATTTGGATTTGAGCTAAAGGGTTTAGGGAAGTGTATATAAGCTTTTAACTAAGTAAGTTAGGTATGTAAATGGGTTTGGTAACATTCTTTACCTTAGCAAATTTCGAGGACGAAATTTTTATAAGGTGGGAGGAATGTAACAACCCGGATTTTTATCCGCTAAATTTGTGAACATTTAATTCATTTTAAATGTTTAATATGGATTTTTAATTTATTTTGAAATAAAAAGAACCGGGTTAAATCAATAAAATAAGTTATAGTTTTTGAATATGGAAATTCTATTTGAATTTGGATAATAATAATAAATATTAGAACTGAGAATAATTCTGAATTTGGATGTAAATAGTTATAAAAATAGTTCTAAAATTTATTTTTAGATTTATTTAGTTATAAACAATGATGTTGGATTTTTAGATGAAATTAAAAGTTAATAAGTCAATATTTAGAATTTTATATAATTTAATATTGTAATCTTGCAATTAATCAGATTTTGGTTCGAAATGAGTCAGAATTATTTTTAATATGATTATAAATTTTATGTGATTTATTATTAAGTCAGTAAAAATTTAAAAGTGAAATTTTAAGCGTTTTCGACAATTTCGGAAATTGCTCGATTTAATCAACGAGTTAAAATAGCCTTCCGGAGCACAGTCTCGGAATTTGACGAAACTAGTTCCATTGGATCCGTAACAGTTAGTTATTATCGGATTTCAATTTTCATAGCAATCGGAGTTGTTGTTTGACCGTGGCAGCTCAAAACACATAGAAATCGTTTTAATCGATTTAATTTAAAATTGATCGTTTATTTCCGTAACTCGCGCATATGACCGAATTAGCCTCCGAAACATGTTCCATTGTGTTCAAAACGCGGATAAAACCCTAGGAACGTCAGTTGGCACATGTGAATTGGAGTTCGTTTGCATAAGTTGTTAAAATTTGAGAATAATATTAAATTAATATTATATAATGTTATATACACGTTTTAGGTCAAAGCCCTAGATCTTTCTTCCAGGCCGCCGCTTGTATGTGTTCTATGGCCGAAATTTAATCACCTTCCATCTCAAATCTCCCACCATCCATCGAGTTTTGGAAATTTTCACCAACTAGAAAATTGTAGAACTCTCTGAGGCCGTCATATCCAACGGCTGAGATCGTCATTGGCGCAGCGTAGAGGGAGGGAGAGGGTCGCATGGACGTGTGTTTCGTCCTCTTTTTTTTGCGAGCATGGGGAAACCGAGCTTCGATTTATTCTGGGCGATGGTAGTAGGCGGGGTGGGCTATGCCGCGGCATTCTCCGATCGAGCTAGATGTTGACGTGGTGGTCGCAGAAATATCGAGGAGGATGGCGGCTATGGGTTTGGGAACCCTGGGTGCTCGCATGAAGGAAGGAGAAGTTCCGATGGCCAGATTTTGTTTTCGAATTTGGGCAGCCACGATTTGTTTTGGGTATATAAAATATAAATATATAAGGAATTTGTTTCAAATTTATATTCAAATCTTTAAAATTTAATAACTCTTTCATACGTCATCAGATTCAAACGAAACTGAAAGCGTCGGAATCGCAGCGACGTGCTCTACGCTGTAGCGCAAGTTTGGAGACAATTGGAACTAGTGAAATTTTAGGTTAAATCGAACGCGGTTCGGTTTAATTTAAAATTTCAAGCGCTCGTCAAAACTCAAGGTGGGTTAATCTCACTCACATCTGGATACTAGTTAAATTAAATAGTCAATATTTAATAAATTGATTGACTGGTTGAAAATAAATATTTATTTCAGTCTGGATTGATATATATATATATATATATATTTGTTGTGCTAACCTCTGTAGATGCAGGGAAACAGGTTGGAGAGATCCAACTGGATTCCTCACAAATAGAAACTATATTCATAATCTGCGATATATTCCATTTATATCCCGTGATAGATAGATTTGGAATCTTGATATGCTGTGTTATGGTTTGATAAATATAATCTGGAAATTTAAATAAGAAATAAAATAAATTGGGTTTTAAAAATAAAAATTTAAAGGATTTTAAAGTAAAGGATTTTAAAGGAATTAAATAAGGGAAATTGGATTAGAATTTGTAAATGCCTTTGAAACGGTGATTTGAAAAGGGAATGAGAAATGAAAATTTATAAACTGGGTTTATAAATAAAATCGAGATATTTATCAGTGGATAAATTTGGGATATAGATTTCTAGTGAGAAATTTTATAAGAAGTTATAAATTGTTCAAAATAACAATGGGGTTATTTTTTGATAACGAATAGTGTTTTCCTGGAAATTAAATATGATTTCGAAGAAGCTTTCAAATATAAATTAGCAGTTTAAATGTATATTAGAATATTTTAAAATACTATTTTAAACCATTGGAATTTAAGTAGGCATTTATTTAAGTGATTTCTTAAGTATTAATTTCATTCAATAAAATTCCTAATAGTCTTATTTAAAATTATTTTAAGCATATACTTTGGAATGGTCTTCCAGAAAATGGAAACTTGTTTTAATTATGGAAGGAAGTTTATTTTTTAACATGGAAAGAAAGTTTATATTATTTAACATAAATTTGAATTGGAATAAATCAGACTAGATTTATAGGGAAATTCTCTGGGTTGTTTGAATGAAAGTTTATTCCCTGGAAAAACCAAGTTCGTGTATTTAAACTGTTAAAGTAAATTTGATTTAAGGAGTGTTTTAAAGGATTATTATTTTAAAGTAAATAATTAATAAATTGGCAATAATAGAAATTATTTAAGAATATTATTAGTAATTATTTTTATATATGAATTTATTTAAAGGATAGTTAGATTTAAGTCTTTTGAAACTACTATTAACTCTCTTAAAACTCCACTTTTAAATTTAATTTAACTAAACCCTTCTTTTAAATCTAGCTTATATCTTATGAAATAGTTTTACTTTAAATATTTAAAATTTTATTTCTGAATAACATAATTAAGTAATTAAATGTGAATATTTTTAAAAGTATATTTTAGAATAAAGTGTTTTAATTGTTTTAAAATCTAAATGTTTGGGGACTTGGTTATTTCCCATGGGAATAAATGTTAGAGAATTTACCTTGTAGAGAAAAAGACTTTGGAAATTGTTTCAAATGAGTTGAAACAGAATATATCTTGTAAAGATATTTGAGGCAAATAAATAATATGAGAAATTATTTATTGATTGATGGATGCTTGTGAATGTGAATTGATAGTTAAATCACCGACTATCAATATTGGACAAATGCGCTGATCATTTCGAAGAGTCCGGGATCGAGATTTATTTGTCAAAAACCACTTCGATCCGATTTTGTACGTTTCATGTGGAAACGAGTTGATATCGAAGATGGTGTAGTGAAGTGCAAGGGCTAGTCGCTACTAATCTTGAGCATATTTCCAAATGGATGTAGTAGGAGTAGTGCCCTCGGTTCCGTTCGAGCCCGGGACGGACTTGTATGGATGAATGCTTTCGGAACATCGTCAGGGAGACGATGGGCATTCTAAGGGATATGTTCTATAAGAAAACGCTTAGCCTCGAGCCTCATCAACCGGGAATGACTGAAAATCAGGGGTTATGCAGCAAGGCTTCGTGGGTAGCCCCCACTTGAGAGTAAGGTCATCCCTGTCTAGATGTCCCTTTTATTTCGGCTTAGTGGTGCGGTTGCTGATCACAACCGTGGGGTGATCTTATTCGGAATTATCCAGTAAGGAATGGTTCCGGCCTTGTGTTGTAGGGGAGCGGGCATACTCCTCGGTGCTGTGATCTAGACCACGTACTGTGACAGGTGGTACCCTAGTGCCTAGTCATTCGTTGGAATCCATTTTCCCTACGCGCCTGTATGGTTTTGATTGTGCCCAACTATTGCTGAAACGTGAGATGCAAGCATTTCAGCTAGATTCTATTTTACTTTCTATAGACACTATTATAATATCAAAGGATTTTAATAAAAATGTTTTAGCTATCATAAGGTAAAAACCCGACATGTTTATTTGTGGCATGGTCTTACAAGATGCTTTTGATTTCCAAAGGATTTTTGGAACTTTAATAATCAGTTTTGGATGTATTTATCTCACGCTGGTATTCCAAACTGACTCGGGTGTTATTTTATTATAATGCTCGGGTCAGACCGAGTATATGTACGGATAGGTTGCTATGGAGCAGGCGAGGAGCTAAAGTCGAGACGTATTCTTCGTACTTGTTTATATCCGCTGCTGTGTTTGTTTGATGTTATTAGGCATGTATTTGATGTTGTTGTGATATATTCTGATGATGTACCGTGTATATAAACAGATATAGTTTCATTTGTGTAAAGATCTATTCTTATATATTATATTTTGTTCCGCTGCGACTATGAGATTTTGATTTTGGTTAGTTCTTTTTTCTTCTATCTACTTTCTTATTCCTCTACAATCTGTCTCTTCCGGCGTTCGATCGTTGGCATATCATATTGTTGAGTATTTTGTGTCGATTTTCGAGAGTCGAGAATGGCGGGTTGTTACAAATTCCTTAGATGTCAAGCAAGCTTTTAGAAGATTCAATGTCTAAATTGAACAAATCATGGAGCAAATTGAAGAAAAGAAGACTATCATAGAGGTGCTAATGGTATAAATTGAGAAGGAAAACGAAGCCCATAGAATAGCCGTAGCCAAATTCCGGAAAAGAGAGGAAAAACTGAAGACACATATAGAAGCAAAAAGATCAAGCGTGGGAAGCTTGTTCCACAATCTCAACCTTTCAAGAACTAGTTAAATGATACATGTTCACACCTTTTATGTATTAGTTTCCAAACTCGAGTTCTCAAACTAGAACTGAAATTTGCTGGGTAAGTTTTGTCTATAAATCAAAATCATAAAGAATTTGAAATAGTGATTGTGATGAAGCTGAAAATATGAAGTATTGGAAAAAAAATTATGGTGAGGAAAAAATAATAATGAAGATATTGAGAAGGACAAAAAATTATTCAAGAAAAAAGATAATAGTAAAAAGAAAGATCATGACAATCATGCTGATAATGATCACAATCAATAAAGTGTCAAAGACAAAGATGATTAGAATAATTGCATAAAAGTCTGCAACAATTCTAAATAATTGTATATGACTGCAATTATTTTAAATTAAAATCGCAGTTACTCCTATAAATTACAAGCATGTTTGAAAATATCCTGAAATAATTGTATATATGTTTGCAATTATGTAAAGAATTTCATGAACTTATATCTGCATAACTGAAATACACTTTAAAAAATTCAGCATTCAAGAGTTTTTTATAACTGCATATATGATATGCAGTCAAAAATTGCATTCAATAGGTGCAATTTTTAACTACATAGCAGATATGCAGTTAAAAAATGTACTTAAATGGTATAATTCATAATTTCATAAGGGAAATAAACTTAGCAATATAGTTATTAATATTATTTAGAATAATTGAAAACATATTTTCAATTATAATGAATAGTTGCATACATCTATTCAATTATTATAAATAGTTGCATACATCATATCAGCCATTTCTGCACTTATTTAATATAACTACAAAGAAGTCTGCAATAATTTAAATAATAATACAAAAAATTGAACCTCTTTAATTTGTTATACCACTTTAGTTCATTTACAGTGATTACAGAAAAATCTACCATTATTTACAAGAAATGTACTTAAATGCTGCAATTATTTTAAATAATTACAGAAAAAATGCAATTATTTTGAATAATTGCTTACTTATTAGCAATTATTCACTTAAAACAATTTACATTCTTCAACACATGTATGCAATTATTTCAATTCAAAAAACTCTTGAAACTCTAACATACATTATTACATTTCTCACTGAAAAAAAAGTTAAACACTTTTAACAAAACACATCAATATTTTCAAAATTTCTGCAATTTTTAAGAATAATTGCAGGATTATCTGCAAACATTCAAATTTTCTCCATAAAAATAAGCAAATATTTACTTAATTTTTTTTTACATTTTCAACTGAAAATATTTGCTGATAAAAGAGCATATATGATACATTTAACCACTTCAATGAACACTCATCAAATTTTGCACTAATTTATAATCTGCAACTTATTTACAATACTTGGCCATTTCTGCACTTATTTAGTATAACTACGGAGAAGTCTGCAATTACTTAGATAATAATACAAAAATTGAACCTCTTAATCCATTAAAATACTTTAATTACTTTACAGTAATTGTAGGAAAACCTACCATTATTAACAAATCAAAATACAACATATACAATCACACTACAATGGATAGGATCGGATTTCTTATTATAATAGTTATCAAAATTACTAAATAAGCATTTTGTGAGGTTGAATTCAATTATATGTATCGTTGAAGGAAAAGTAAGAAAATATATTGAACTATTGCAGACATTTACGCAAAATTTTCAAATTATTGTTGATATATCAACACTTATCCAGAATAAATGCAGACAGTAACGCAAAATTTCAAAAATATTGCAGATACGTCTGCATTTATCCACAATAAAAGCAAACATTTATGCAAATCTTCAAAATTATTGCAGACATGTCTGCATAAATCCTGAATAACTACAGACATTCGTGCAAGTATTCACAAGATTATTAGGTGGGTTGCAAATTAATAGAATATTTACACAATTATTCAGAACATTTACGCAATTATTGAGAATATTTACGCAGTTATAAAGCAAAGTAATGGTTGCAAAAATATATGCAACAACATTTACAAAGTGCAGAAATATAAACAAATATTCAGGAAAACTGCAGATATGACAACAATATTACTCAACTATTGCATAAAATGCTAGAAATATTCTTTCTATTCGTTTAAAAATCAGTAAATATCCAATATAATAGTGGAAGAAATACAAAAAACAATTGCCTCATATCATTGGCGACATCCCAAAACAACTGTATGGTTTCAATGAACAATGACTCCTAAAAAGGAGTAATCTCAAACTCAAAACTCAAGAAGCGCCATAAATGACAAATACTAATATGAATTCAAAATAGGGTGATTACAAAACTCAAAACACGCCAAATGGAAAACTCATCAATATATATATATATATAAAACGCCAAAAGCGGCGAACTCAAATCTCAAATATGGGCCCAACAGCCCGATAAAAATCTCTAACTCAAATCTCAAAATATGGACACAACAGCGCGATAAAAGAATGGACCCAACAGCCCAATAAGTACCCAACAGCTCAAATCTAAAAATATGCACGTGCAAAACTCTTGTCCAGTACTATATAAATTATAGGTACCTATCCCAGACAACTGAAGTCGTAAACATCGTGATGACCAATGTCTTAAATCACAGATGACCAAAGTCGTAAAACATCGTGATGAGCCCAACGGCTCGATAAAGAATGGACCCAACAGCCCAATATGAGCCCAACAGCTCTAGTACTGGCATAACTCAGAATATGTCACAAACTCTCAACTAGGAACCCGAAAAGTGGTAAAGTGCATCCCATACCACATGCTCTCATTAAACGATTTACTAACCGCTAATCAATGACACATTAGGAAACTCAAAAATCTCAGAAAACTCATGACTTATCTCAACTCATCGACAAGTATAAATAAACCTCGTGAAGGTTCCTCATGAAACATAAATCTCAAGACAGGAAATCATATACTCAAGACTTGCCTCATATCATCGGCAAGTATAAAAACATCGTAATGGTTTTCATCGACCATAACTCCTAAAATAGGAGATCTCAAACCATAATAACTCGCCAAATATTGGCCATCCCAGATAATTCCTATAAATAAGAATTATAAAACTCATAATACGCCATAAAATGGCAAAACAACTCAGAATCGATAACTTCGAATAGCTTCGATCGTACAAGTCCAGAATTAACCGAAACAATAAACGCACGTGTCCCGTACCATGTGTTTTACTAAATCATTTAATTCTCTTTCTCATACGTTCGAATAGTGCAAAAATGTGTATTTTATATTTAAAATAATTTACTTTGAAAAACAAGCTTTTAAAACCAATTTCCGAAATCAATTTGAAAACCATATTTGAAAATTTCTCTTATTATAGAGAAAAATAGATTTTATACTTGAAAATACTTTAAAATATTATATAATAATTATTTTGAAATGCCCATTAATTTTAAAAATCATTTCAAAAAGATTTGGAGAAAACCATGCTCGAAAACAAATAAAAACAAGGAAAATCACTCAACCCGATATCCGAATTTAAATTCGAATTTATATCAAATTTAAATTTCAAATTCCACAAAACTTGGCTAGTCCATTAATAGATATCATAGCCTTCTCACACATTCAAAATCATCTCAAAATTGTAAAAGAAATGGTGTCAAAAGGCCTCGGAATCAAGCGAAAAAGTAGAAGACAACTCGGAAAATAAAATATAAATGGACCATACGCAGGTCGACCTGAAGGTCGACCATGCATCTCCTCAGGTCGACCGCCAGGTCAACCTTGATGTAACAACCCTGAGATTGCAATTACCGAATAATAAACTAAAATTATGATTTTAAGTTGAAAAAGGAGCTAAACAAAAATTTGGGAATTTAAATTTGCAATTGGTTTGCAAATTAAAGTATTTTGGGTTTAAAATGGGGAAATTAATATTTTTGGAATTTAATATTTAAAAAGGGGAATTTTTATATGTGATAATGGGTTTAATTGGCTAATGAGACAATTATATGGTTTTGATTAAAACTAGGTTGCTACTTAGGATTTTTGTTCACATGATAATAAAATCAAACATAGTTGGACTTAAAATTTTTTTACATTTACATATGCACTTAAGTAATTGAACTAAGCCTTATTGGGTTGTAAAACCTCTTACCATAACCCATTAGCCTACCCACTTCTATATAATATCTTAAACCCATTTCATTACCCTAACCCTCATCCTCTTCATAAATTCCTAAACCTAAATCTAAGCAAAACTAATGGCCTCCCTTTAGAAGATCCATCTCCTTCTCTTCATAATTAAATTAGTTTAAATCCTATAAAAAAAGAAGAAAGGTAATGCAATCTCTCCTAATCTCTAATCCTTCTTAATCCTTCTTAATCCCTATTTTATCTCTACCATCATGTTGTAATTTTTGTTTTGCTTTTCTTTTGATTTTTGGGTCCTTGAAGTTGCTTGATCTTTTGCTTTGGGGTGAGAATTTTGACTTGCTTTGGTTGTTGCACACAAACTATTTGATCCTTTGCTTCATTGAGGTAATTGCTATTTATTAGTAATTATTGTTAGCATAATTTTGATGAAAATTTTGATGTCCAAAAATTGAAAAAAATCACCCCAAAAGCTCAAAAACAACAAAATTGGCTGGCTGGAATTTGCTACAGCCTGAAAATAGGCTGAAACCCCATTCTGGGTGCACCAGGGCAGGCCTGGGCTGCACCCTGGCTGCTGCCCTGGTGCAGTAGGCTAGCCCAACTGGGCTAGCCAGAGGCAGGCCAGCCCTGGATGGGCTGGCCGCACCCCACACCCCCCAGCCCGCCTGGGCTGGGGTTTTACACGGCCTCCCCAGCCCGGGTGGGCTGGGGAAGCGGGGACGCGGGCCGAAGCCCGCGTCCCACCCCAGCCCAGGCGGGCTGGGGATTTAATTCCCCCCCCAGCCCGCCTGGGCTGGGGGATAGAAGATGCGGGCTTCGACCCGCGTCTCAACCCCAGCCCAGGCGGGCTGGGGATTATAGTATCTCCCCAGCTCGCCTGGGCTGGGGAGCAGTGGATGCGGGCCGAAGCCCGCGTCCCAGCCCGGCCCAGGCGGGCTGGGGCGGACTGACGCGGGCTAGGCCCGCGTTAAAAAATAATAATTCAAATATCACCTCTGTTTCCAGTTTTTGAGCGCCACTTCGCGATGCCGCCACATTCGCATCAGAAGTCGGAATTCGACGTTTTTGGTCTCGTTAGAAAGGTGGAGTTTCGAACTCCATCTCAGGAAAATTTGGACAACATTGGAGTTCGTTTGGTACTTCGAATTTCGTGCCGAAGTTGAACTCTGGTCGCTGTTGGAAAACAGTATGAATCTTTTTCTGGGTTCAACTTTGAGATGTCGCTGCCACTTCGTCTCAACTCGAAATCCAGAAATTCTTTTTGCATCTTAAAGTAGGGATGTTGGACTATATGCCTACCAGTTTTCATGTCATTTGGATTCAGTTTGCTGGTCCAAATAAATTGCCGAACTTGGGTTCGCAGCAGTTTTGAATGGTCAAACACTTTGAATAATTTTGATGATTTTCTGGTTTTCGTCGATTTCTTTGAGATTTGTCTCTGGATTTCGTACACGGGCTTTATAAAAAGGTTTTAAAAGGATTTTTCACTCAAAAATGGCTTTTGAAAATTATTATATAATATTATTTTAATTATTAAATTAATTACTCCATAATAGGAGACCTTTCAAAAGACCGTTTTAAAAGTGATTTCGAAAATCAATTATAAATCCATTTTACACCATTATTTTATATAATAAAAATCTCACACTCACTTTTAGCATGTCGAACGAAGTGGAAAGGTGCTTAAATGGTTAGGAAATCTCCGGCCTATGGAAACCGTGTGTATTTTCTTTCCGGTTAATCCCCGACCTATTCGATTGATCGTTTTGACCTTTGGGTCTAGTTTACCGATGATATGAGGTAGACTTTTTATTGTTTGGAGTGTGAGCTTGCTATTGGTTAGGAAACCGTTTAGTGCGAACGTGGGGTATGGGACTCATTGTTAACACTTTGCGGGTTCCTCTCCAAGAAATTAGTGACACATTAGCCTCTGGGCAGCCAGTACTGGACCTCTGGGTCACCACGCCTCTGGGCAACCGTCTTTGGACACCTGCTCTTTGGAGCAGTTTATTTTTCGGCATGTGCCTCTGGGCCTTTATCCTTCTGGGAAGGATCTTGCCGTCTCGCGCGTTCCGCATCTGTGCGAGTGATCGATCACAACTCTACAGTACTTGGCAACAACGACTCTGGTCGGTGCACGTGCAATATTGTTATTATTTGATGATTTTTATATCCATTCGAGTACCGCCATTCGGTGTTGGTTCTATGGAACCATACGATGTAAGTGTGATTACCTTGTGGATTCACAGTGTCTCTGGACATTGCTTTTCAATGTTTGATTTCATTGACTTTTCAGTATATCCCTATTGCTCTTTGGAGCATCGATCTTTGCTTGGGCATTGATTACAGACTCTGGTCATTCTTGGGATTATTGCCTATGGGCATCTTTTTATAGCTTTGGCTACGACGATGATATGAGGCGATTCTATTTATTCTACACTTTGGTGTTGATTTCTCTTTGGAGATTTTTATTGTTTATTGATGATTAGGGATCGTCATTATATTCATGTGGTTCATAATATACTTCTCTTTGGATAAGTACTGTTTTATTTATGTACCACATTATTATATATCTTAGTTATTACTGATTGTTTAGCTAGCCTGACCCGAGTGTTTTCACTCGGGTCGGACCGAGTTGTTTCAGGTTAGGTCTCTGGACTTAGCTTTTGTGCTTCCGCTTGGACATTATCTGCTATGCTGATAGATAGCGCTTTTATTTGTCCACTATTCCGCTACTCTGTTATTATTCAGACTTTGATATGTACATATTTTTGACTCACATGTGTGAGCAGTGGCTTTGTACCCACTTATAGTATTTGGATCTGTATTGATGATGTATTGTTCTGGGATTTTATATCTGTGATGTGATTCTGTTCTGTGATGTTTTATCATTTATTACTATGCTTATTCTGATATATCTTTAGCCATTTGTAATTTCGTTATAAGTATTTACCGAATATGTCGAACCACCTGATTGAGAAAAATTTAAATAGATTCCACCTTTCGACGTATTCGGTAGATAGTTATAGCTTGATTACAAATGGTCGCTTCCACTATACTCTATTCTCCGCTTTAACAGATGGTATTACTCCCGTAATACTCTTTGTTACAGTGGGTCTCAGAGTGGGGCGTTACAGCTTGGTATCAGAGCCTGGTTTCAGGAATAAGCATAATAAACATAGAACAGATACACTTAGTACAATACATTTTAAATTAGATCCGAATTAAATCAAATCCCTTCCTTATGTTTATTGATAGGTAAGTTAGGAATATGTATAGGAATCCGTTATATTCCGTAGTATTCCTTAATTAATTATCTATCATTGAATCATGTCTAACTCTAATTCCCGTTACGACATGTTGAGCGGTGCGAAGGTCTTCTCTCAGCTTGACCTTGCCACCGAATTCCATCAGCTACGAGTTGGGGAAGACATCATTCCTCTTACAGCATTTCGCACTCGTTATGGTTCTTATGAGTGGTTGGTCATGCCGTTCGGCTTGACGAACGCTCCGGCTTTCTTTGTCGATCTCATGAATCGAGTATTCCGGGAATACATCGATAGATTCGTTCTGGTTTTCATCGACGATATTCTTGTTTATTCTAGATCCGAGGCAGAGCATGCTCATCATTTGCGGATCGTCTTGGATACTCTTCGTCAACTTCAGCTTAAGGCCAAGCTCTCCAAGTGCCATTTTTGGGAGAGCAAGGTCAAGTTCTTGGGCCATATTGCATCATCTGAGGGTATTTCTGTCGATCCTGCCAAGATCGAAGCTATTCAGAATTGGAAGCAGCCCGAGAACGTTCATGATATTCGCAGCTTCCTTGGGCTGGCGGGTTATTACTGTCGGTTTATCAAGGATTTCTCTTGAGTTGCACTTCCCCTCACGACTCTGACTCATAAGGGGGTTCGCTTTATTTGGTCTGATAAGTGTGAAGTTTCTTTCCAGCGATTGAAGGAACTTCTCACTCATGCTCCTATCCTTGTGGTTCCTGAGAGTAACCAGGATCTTGTTGTTTACAGCGACGCTTGTGGTAGCGGCCTCGGTGCTGTGCTTATGCAGAAGGATCGGGTAGTTGCTTACGCTTCTAGGCAGCTATGTCCGAATGAGGTTCGCTATCCTACTCATGATCTTGAGTTAGCAGCTATCATCTTTGCCTTGAAGACGTGGTGTCATTATCTATTGGGCGAACGTTTCGTTCTCTACACCGATCACAAGTCGCTGAAGTATCTTTTCAGCCAGAGAGATCTCAACATGAGGCAGCAGCGATGGCTTGAGTTTCTCGCCTCATATGACTTAGATATTCAGTATACCCCTGGCAAGGGTAATCGTGTGGCTGATGCACTCAGTCGCAAACACTCAGCAGTAGTTTCTATGATGATAGCCGAGTGGGATATTCTTGAGACTCTTTCTATGTGTGATATTCGAAATCGAGCTCCGTCTTCTGATCCTCAGATCTTGTTATTCAGCATGGAAGCTCGACCTATTCTATTGGATCGCATTGCCCATGCTCAGCGGCAGGATCCAAACTTGTTGCGATATATTCATCTCCTTGAGTCGGGATCCAGTGATGAGACATTGCTGGATTATTCTATTGATTCGCATCGGTGTCTTCACAGGAAGAACCGTATTTTGGTACCATCTGATTTATCACTTAGGCATGACATTCTGGACGAGTGTCATCGCACTAAGTACACCATCCATCTCGGATCGAGTAAGATGTATGCCGACATGTGTCGCCTATTTTATTGGGAGGGCATGAAGAGTGATGTTGCAAGTTATGTAAGCCGTGGCATGACTTGTCAACAGATCAAAGCTGAGCATGAGCGTCCATCTGGTCTTCTTCAGCCACTAGAGATTCCATTATGGAAATGGGATCAGATATCCATGGATTTTATTGACGGTCTTCCTCGATCGAGGTCAGGCCATACTTCTATTTGGGTCATCGTCGATCTCTTGACCAAATCAGCTCATTTCATTCCTATTAAGTCCACTCGGACTACTCCTCAGCTTGCCAAGCTATATGTGAAGGAAGTCGTTCGACTTCATGGTATTCCTAGCTCTATCGTCTGTGATCGAGACACTATCTTTACTAGTCACTTCTGAAAGTGCCTACAGTCAGCTTTGGGCTCAAAGCTGAATCTCTCGACTGCTTATCATCCTCAGACCGACGGTCAGACGGAGAGGGTGAATCGTGTTTTAGAGAATCTTTTGCGCTGTTGTATTCTGGATTTTGGTGGTAGTTGGGAGGATCACTTACCGCTTGTAGAGTTCTCCTACAACAACAGCTTTCAGTCTAGTATTGGCATGGCTCCTTTCGAGGCTCTTTACGGAAGGCCATGTCGTTCTCCTTCGTGTTGGTTAGAATCTGGCGAGAAGCTCCTTCTTGATCCAGATTCAGTTCGGGAATCTTCTGAGAAGATTATTATTATTCGTCAGAGAATGAAAGAGGCGCAGAACCGCCAGAAATCCTACGCGGACAACCGTAGGAAGCCTCTTGAGTTCTCCATTGGTGATCATGTCTTTATTCGGATATCTCCCATGAAGGGGTTTGTGCGTTTCAGCTCTACAGGGAAGTTGGCTCCTCGCTATGTCGGACCATTTCCTATTACTGAACGCATCGGCCCCGTTGCTTATCGTGTGGCTCTACCTGCTCATTTCCTTGGAATACATGATGTGTTCCATGTCTCTCAGCTTCGCAAGTGTGTGCGCGACCTTGATTTGATTATCGAGCCTCGTATCGTGCCTGATTTGGAGATCTCACCCGAACTATCTATAGAGCAGCATCCTCTTCGTGTGCTTGATTCGGAGATCAGACGTCTTCGAAACAAAGAGGTTCCGCTTGTGAAGATTCAATGGTCGTCTAATCCTAAGGACTGCACTTGGGAGACCAGAGAATTTATCGAGCGTACTTATCCTGGTTTTCTTTCATCTTCCGGCACGGGTGAGCATCTATATTTTATCTTCTGTATTCCTTTTGTGGATTAGATGTTATAGACGACTTCTATATTTAAGGAATTGCGGGGACGCAATTTTCTTAAGGGAGGGAGTCTATAACAACCCTGAGATTGCAATTACCGAATAATAAACTAAAATTATGATTTTAAGTTGAAAAAGGAGCTAAACAAAAATTTGGGAATTTAAATTTGCAATTGGTTTGCAAATTAAAGTATTTTGGGTTTAAAATGGGGAAATTAATATTTTTGGAATTTAATATTTAAAAAGGAGAATTTTTCTATGTGATAATGGGTTTAATTGGCTAATGAGACAATTATATGGTTTTGATTAAAACTAGGTTGCTACTTAGGATTTTTGTTCACATGATAATAACATCAAACATAGTTGGACTTAGAAATTTTTTTACATTTACATATGCACTTAAGTAATTGAACTAAGCCTTATTGGGTTGTAAAACCTCTTACCATAACCCATTAGCCTACCCACTTCTATATAATATCTTAAACCCATTTCATAACCCTAACCCTCATCCTCTTCATAAATTCCTAAACCTAAATCTAAGCAAAACTAAAGGCCTCCCTTTAGAAGATCCATCTCCTTCTCTTCATAATTAAATTAGTTTAAATCCTATAAAAAAAGATGAAGAAAGGTAATGCAATCTCTCCTAATCTCTAATCCTTCTTAATCCCTATTTTATCTCTACCATCATGTTGTAATTTTTGTTTTGCTTTTCTTTTGATTTTTGGGTCCTTGAAGTTGCTTGATCTTTTGCTTTGGGGTGAGAATTTTGACTTGCTTTGGTTGTTGCACACAAACTATTTGATCCTTTGCTTCATTGAGGTAATTACTATTTATTAGTAATTATTGTTAGCATAATTTTAATGAAAATTTTGATGTCCAAAAATTGAAAAAAATCACCCCAAAAGCTCAAAAACAATAAAATTGGCTGGCTGGAATTTGCTACAGCCTGAAAATAGGCTGAAAACCCATTCTGGGTGCACCAGGGCAGGCCTGGGCTGCACCCTGGCTGCTGCCCTGGTGCAGTAGGCTAGCCCAACTGGGCTAGCCAGAGGCAGGCCAGCCCTGGATGGGCTGGCCGCACCCCACACTCCCCAGCCCGCCTGGGCTGGGGTTTTACACGGCCTCCCCAGCCCGGGTGGGCTGGGGAAGCGGGGACGCGGGCCGAAGCCCGCGTCCCACCCCAGCCCAGGCGGGCTGGGGATTTAATTCCCCCCCAGCCCGCCTGGGCTGGGGGATAGAAGACGCGGGCTTCGGCCCGCGTCTCAACCCCAGCCCAGGCGGGCTGGGGATTATAGTATCTCCCAAGCTCGCCTGGACTGGGGAGCAGTGGACGCGGGCCGAAGCCCGCGTCCCAGCCCGGCCCAGGCGGGCTGGGCCCGCGTTTAAAATTTTTTTTTCAAATATCACCTCTGTTTCCAATTTTTGAGCGCCGCTTCGCGATGCCGCCACATTCGCATCAGAAGTCGGAATTCGACGTTTTTGGTCTCGTTAGAAAGGTGGAGTTCCGAACTCCATCTCAGGAAAATTTGGACAACATTGGAGTTCGTTTGGTACTTCGAATTTCGTGCCGAAGTTGAACTCTGGTCGCTGTTGGAAAACAGTATGAATCTTTTTCTGGGTTCAACTTTGAGATGTCGCTGCCACTTCGTCTCAACTCGGAATCCAGAAATTCTTTTTGCATCTTAAAGTAGGGATGTTGTACTATATGCCTACCAGTTTTCATGTCATTTGGATTCAGTTTGCTGGTCCAAATAAATTGCCGAACTTGGGTTCGCAGCAGTTTGAATGGTCAAACACTTAGAATAATTTTGATGATTTTTTGGTTTTCTTCGATTTCTTTGAGATTTGTCTCTGGATTTCGTACACGGGCTTTATAAAAAGGTTTTAAAAGGATTTTTCACTCAAAAATGGCTTTTGAAAATTATTATATAATATTATTTTAATTATTAAATTAATTACTCCATAATAGGAGACCTTTCAAAAGACCGTTTTAAAAGTGATTTCGAAAATCAATTATAAATCCATTTTACACCATTATTTTATATAATAAAAATCTCACACTCACTTTTAGCACGTCGAACGAAGTGGAAAGGTGCTTAAACGGTTAGGAAATCTCCGGCCTATGGAAACCGTGTGTATTTTCTTTCCGGTTAATCCCAACCTATTCGATTGATCGTTTTGACCTTTGGGTCTAGTTTACCGATGATATGAGGTAGTCTTTTTATTGTTTGGAGTGTGAGCTTGCTATTGGTTAGGAAACCGTTTAGTGCGAACGTGGGGTATGGGACTCATTGTTAACACTTTGCGGGTTCCTCTCCAAGAAGTTAGTGACACATTAGCCTCTGGGCGGCCAGTACTGGACCTCTGGGTCACCACGCCTCTGGGCAACCGTCTCTGGACACCTGCTCTTTGGAGCAGTTTATTTTTCGGCATGTGCCTCTGGGCCTTTATCCTTCTGGGAAGGATCTTGCCGTCTCGCGCGTTCCGCATCTGTGCGAGTGATCGATCACAACTCTACAGTACTTGGCAACAACGACTCTGGTCGGTGCACGTGCAATATTGTTATTATTTGATGATTTTTATATCCATTCGAGTACCGCCATTCGGTGTTGGTTCTATGGAACCATACGATGTAAGTGTGATTACCTTGTGGATTCACAGTGTCTCTGGACATTGCTTTTCAGTGTTTGATTTCATTGACTTTTTAGTATATCCCCATTGCTCTTTGGAGCATCGATCTTTGCTTGGGCATTGATTACAGACTCTGGTCATTCTTGGGATTATTGCCTATGGGCATCTTTTTATAGCTTTGGCTACGCCGATGATATGAGGCGATTCTATTTATTCTACACTTTGGTGTTGATTTCTCTTTGGAGATTTTTATTGTTTATTGATGATTAGGGATCGTCATTATATTCATGTGGTTCATAATATACTTCTCTTTGGATAAGTATTGTTTTATTTATGTACCACATTATTATATATCTCAGTTATTACTGATTGTTTAGCTAGCCTGACCCGAGTGTTTTCACTCGGGTCAGACCGAGTTGTTTCAGGTTAGGTCTCTGGACTTAGCTTCTGTGCTTCCGCTTGGACATTATCTGCTATGCTGATAGATAGCGCTTTTATTTGTCCACTATTCCGCTACTCTGTTATTATTCAGACTTTGATATGTACATATTTTTGACTCACATGTGTGAGCAGTGGCTTTGTACCCACTTATAGTATTTGGATCTGTATTGATGATGTATTGTTCTGGGATTTTATATCTGTGATGTGATTCTCTCTGTGATGTTTTATCATTTATTACTATGCTTATTCTGATAGATCTTTAGCCATTTGTAATTTCGTTATAAGTATTTACCAAATATGTCGAACCACCTGATTGAGAAAAATTTAAATAGATTCCACCTTTCGACGTATTCGGTAGATAGTTATAGCTTGATTACAAATGGTCGCTTCCGCTATACTCTATTCTCCGCTTTAACAGACGATATTACTCCCGTAATACTCTTTGTTACAGTGGGTCTCAGAGTGGGGCGTTACACTTGAGGACACTCAGGTCGACCGTACGGTCGACATGGGTATGTGTATGGTCGACCACACGGTCGACCATGCATACACGAATTCATTTTTTTTATCTCCAGGTCATTTTTCCCTTGCGCGATTCAGACTTTGAGCTCAATTTTGACATATCAAACAACAATATTTTTCCATGAAATTTTACAGAGATGAAGTTCAACATGCAAGCTACCAAACGCAAGAAATTCAACAGCATTTCGTTGCTGGAATCAAAAGTTATAAAATCTCAAAGATGCAACAGAAACTGATTATAAACAAGGAAAATTCAACTACAGGAAATAACAAACATAAGCTAATTTTTTTTCACAGTTTCAAGCTTTAGCACTTTTGTTTTTGCTAGATTGTGAGCTTATACAACTCAACTTGCTGTTAGATGAAAATATCTGGATTATAGCAGCAAAGAGGAAGCTTTTTGCAAGGTTAGAGCTTCTAAGAGCCTGTAGAGGAAGAGAAAATAACATGCAAACCAAATTTACAGTAAATTAGAAAATCACTTATTGTAATTAGAAATTTTGATGAAATTTGATGATTTGGACGTAGATTACCTTTGATTTATCTCTAGATTGCAAAAAGACTATCATTTGGTGAATTTAACTGAAGAAAATGGCTTGATTGAGAAATTTGGTGAGGAGGGTTTTGTTTTCAGCTTACAGGCTAAAGAGGAAGATGGAGATAAGAAAAAGAACAAACAGCTAATACATTTTCCTCTTTCTCAACCAGGCTAAGAGGTAATAGGCCTAATTGGGTTCAAAAATTAAAAGAAATAAATGGCCTAAAGTTTAAATCAACACTTAACTAAATAATGTGTACATATCACATATACACATAAATAAAAATGCATTTTCCTCCATATTTACACATAAGAAAAATATGAGATCTTGAATACTTATAAAATAAAACATTTTCTATCATATAAAAATATTAATTTGTATTTTGAAAACATTTTTGTTATTAAAATCCTTTATTTAACAAAAATGCACTATTTACTCAAATAAATAAATAAAACCTTGTTTTTACCTTCTAAAATTCCACAAAATTTATTTTCTCACTTAGAAAAATAATCCAAACCATTTCAAGACTTTATTTATAGTCGAAACCTATTTTAAAACCAATTTCTACCTTTGATTTCAAAAAATCAACTTTTAAAAATAAAATACTCCTCTTAAAAATTATTAAAAGAAGTAAATGGGCAATAATTGATATAATTATTGCATTTTCACTTATATAAAAATCATTTCCCATTTATTGACAACCCAAACTAAATAAAATAAAGTTCTAAACTTTATTTTCACAATTTAAATCCAAAAATTCATTATTTATTCTAAATAAACAATTTAATTCTCCAATTTTAATTTTAAATCACAATATTAAATTATAATCATCGTTATAATTTAATATTGACAGGTAATGTCCAAACCAGGGTTGTTACAGACTCCCCCCTTATAAAAATTGCGTCCTCGCAATTTCTAGAGAAGAGTTTGTATTCAACATAATAATTTCACCAATCAAAAGTGGGATAAACAAACTCGAGTTTTAAAAATTCTCACACTCTCAAGATAGGATGGTTGAAAACCAATATAAGACTTGCTCAATTAATTCTATGGTTTTCGAAGTGTTAATATTAGGATTAGTGAATCATGGAATTTTCTGAGCAACACACAAGATTTTGAAGGCGTTTCACCTTCGAATGAGAACACAACATGAAGCTACACAAAGAATCAATTAAATGAGGTTGATTCCTCATACGCTCCTCGAGTAGGGTCAGGATTTGGCACACTCCGACCCGAACTCTAATCAACAAGATGATTATCGATATGATTTTCCGTATGACACTACGGAAGGAACCACACCGATACTAGATAGACATAATAGAAGCAAGATAGATCAACCAAAAGGTGGGTTTTTTCCAAAGGCCACCATATTCAAACGACCGCATAAATGCACGTCGTTAGAAAATAGCAGCAAAAGTAAAATAAACACAAGGAGCTAAAATATATGGATTAACTCATAACCAAAATTCTTAGAGTTCCAAAAATTCAATATCTTTATAATTGTAACTACAATTTTCAACACTTGAAGAAAATTTTCAAAACTTCTTTAATATAATACTTAATAAGTATTACAAAGACTCAAATTCTATTCATATTCCTCTTGTTACAAATTAATTTTCAATTTTTTTATAAATTCATACCATCAAATCTTTAAATTAAATTT
The DNA here is from genome assembly GCA_030737815.1 of Allium fistulosum. Classification (NCBI taxonomy): domain Eukaryota; kingdom Viridiplantae; phylum Streptophyta; class Magnoliopsida; order Asparagales; family Amaryllidaceae; genus Allium; species Allium fistulosum. The sequence goes on along the minus strand of CM060903.1, from coordinate 1,438,983,167 downwards.
AAAATTTCTTTACTCTTTATTTTCCAAACCACCAAAAGTTTTGAAAACAAGCTTCAAATTTATTACATATAACTCTATTTTTTAAAATATCCAATAGACATTTTAATTTTAAAACTCAAAACCTATTTTTAATCCATTAAACAACATTTTAACAATAAAACTTATTTATATTTAACTCTACAAATTAAAAACAATATAATGACATTGCCTCGCCATTGGTTTATAATGAACGACTTTATCCATTGGCTGCAGAGTTGACCAAGTGATCAAAACTACCTCACCACTTAATTAACCATTACCATGGTTCAATGGCTGCATATACCACTCAAAATAAAATTTTAATACGCAATTCCCAAAATAATTTATTTCCAAACTCAATCTCATAAAAACTCAATTTATCGCGCCTGATGGCCTCATCACATCGTTTAGGAAATTCCTATCGATAACGTTGATAAAGCACATCGACCAAAATTCTTAAAGCACTCGATGGACAACCCAACACAAAAATCATTTCTATAAAAAAATACATCTCATATAAAATACACAAAATATTCTTTGATTTCATACTAACTAAAATTTCAATTTCTCTTAAAACATATATCAAATAGCTGCAAAAACTCAAAACCAAATAACACTAAAGAGAACTCATCGAGATATTCCCAGAATACTCGATTCACAAGGTTGACAGAATAAAACAGAGTGTTCGTCAATCCAAATGGTATCACGAGCCACTCACAAGAATCATACGGTTGTGGAATGCAGAAAAAGGAATGTTATCCTCCGCAACTCGTAATTAATGAAAATTGGTGCAAGGTCAACTAAGGAAAGACTCTATCACCACACACTAGATCAATATGAGATCAACGAGACATTTAAGATAAGGGTAAGATATTCTTCTCAAACGAGAAGATGCACACCGTCAACATATCATTACTTTGAGTGAAGTAATGTCATAAAGTATAATACCAAATGAGCATCCTAAAAGGATATCTCGAAAGAAGCAAGAATGATAATATCAATTGAACTCAATCAATCGCCTTATTCCTAAGTGGATATCCTCGTGGAAGGATAACCGAAAGGCTAAAGGCCAGGAATAAGGACAACATAATACTCGATTTCCCGATTGGGTACCAAACCCAAAACGGACTCACAGAAATTAACAGAGTCACAATAAATAGAATTTGAGATACATTATCATCATCTCAAAATTCTAGAACAGATAAAGATATTTTGGAATTATCATCAATATTCTGAAGGACAAGAGGCAATAAATCAACCAAATCAGGATACCTAATATATATATATATAGGATCCCTCCAAAGCATAGGATTGGTCCTAAAAACAATCAAGCCAATCCATTCCCAAAATATACAAATCTCAAGATGGTGAATAATATGCAAATTCACATGAAAAGGAAACATACACAGAATAATCTCAACACCCTACACACAAAATACTAAGATTGCGGGTCCCTCGATAGGATTCGCAATCCTTAAGAAGTGATGAAACATGCAACAATCAAAAGCAAAACACCATCAAGCTTCTTCGATATGAGTGACCATGAAACACCCGAATCGAAGAGAACATAAATAGAATGATCATAACATAGATTGGAATTCTTAAAGAAAAGAAAAGGGAGTACCTCTATGCTGAGAGGGACCACCAGAAGCATCCATCACGATGATCTTTCCTGAATATGGACCCTTAGAAGAATTGGGGCATTCGAAAGACCAATGTCCCTCTTGTTTGCAAGTGCAGCAAACGATATGCTTAGAACATTCTCGAATAAAGTGATTGTCAGAACCACAGTTGAAATAAGACTTGTGAGATAGATGACTTGCACCGGAATGAGAACCAGAGGTAAGATGCTTCTTGTTCTTTTAAGGAAAAGATTTGGATTCTTGGAAGGGAAATTTTCTCTTGTTTAGGTTCTTGCGAACCTCAGCCTCATCCCTACTATCCCATTCCTTCTCGATGGCTTCAAGGTGAAGCGTCGAATCAACAAGCTCTTCGAAGGATAACTTAAGCTGGAGCATAAGAGATTTCTTCAAGTATTTCTTCAAACAAAAAACAAATCTAAGATTCTTTCTATATGGAGTGTTGATAAATTCGAGCCCATACTTGGATAGGGACTCGAAAGAAGAAACATACTCCAAAACAGATAATTTCCCTTGCTTCAATTCAAGGAAGCGACGGGCAAGGGAAGCTTTCTCGAATTTGGTCACAAATTTAAGCTTGAACCGCTATCTAAACTGTTGCCAAGTGAGGGTGGACTCGTCAATCTCGGCAATAAAAAGCTCATACCAATCGAGAGCACGTTCTTACATCATACTTGATGCTACAAGAACTCGATGATGATCAGATAAATCCATGCGAGAGAAGATGCGCTCGCATGTCCGAAGCCAAGCCTGAACCTCAAGAACAGTCTCGGAACCTTTGAAAGGCTTGCTTCCCAAATATGAATAATCACTACACATACGCGTAGATATAGATTTGCACGAAGGAAAAGAATGAGCTGGGGCTGGAGGCTGGATGTTTCGGATAAGCTCTAAGATCTGATCAGTTGACATGTACACACCTTCGGGACATGAGCCTTTAGGCTGCTCAACCTTCGAGGTGTGACCTCTTTCTCTTCCAACCATGAGCTGAAAGTTGAGATGGTTGAATTATTCACAGAGTAGACATTTTCAATAAGGTTTGGAAATTAAGGAATACTATGGAATTATAAAATTACATTCCTAGACGTATTCCCACTCGTCTACCCCAAAGGACTCGAGAAGGTCAAGGCGCGACTTGAAACAAATTCAATTAAGGACGATGATTTCACTCATATTGTACTTTGATGTATCGTAATATATGTTCTGTTCTGTTTTTATCCTATTTTGTTCTGAACTCATAAATAAAGAAAACATAATGTTTTAGCAGTACATTAAAATATTTCCAAAGGAAAAAGCAACAATACTACATGTGTTTCAAACGAAAAGTCCTTTTATTGTGACCTTACTTCTTACATAAACTGCATCTAATTGTCTTTGTAATCTCACCAGCAGATTTAATCCTCTTAGAAACTTATGGATGGCCAGGCATTCTTCTACCTATTGGAGGTGCTATATCAACATCATCAAGTAAGACATCTTCTTGTGTGAAGTTTACAACTAAATTTATTGCATGGGAATAAGCTGAGCGAAAATACAAAACTTTGAAATAATCTTCAATGTAACCATACACATTCAACTTTTCACAACTGAGAATACATCTAACAGTATGAACACAAGGAAAGCCATATATTTGCCACAAATTACAAGAACAAACCCAATTATATAGATCAACAGATTGGCGGACTGGAGAATGAACTTCGAATACATGTTCACTTGATCTAATAACAAACCATGTAGCTCCCTCCAAATGTAGATTTCTCAAATGATTTTCATTCACTGGACATAAAATGCTATTCCAACTACTAGCAAGTCCTCGACGATCAGACATAAGCTTCATCAACTTAATTCTATATCCAAGCAAGCAGTAATCGGTAAATGCCTTTCTTCCAAAATCCATTTGTTAAAACTCTCAGAACAATTAGATGACATTTCACCATAACGACATGTAGGAAAAAAACATTAGTAAACTTCTCAAAAGAAATTCCATTCAAAAAGTTTGCCACGGTAGATCCACCAGCATCCTTAAAATTTCTCAATGCTACATTGAAATCATCCAAGTTAGACGCATATGCAACACGTGCAAACAAATCTATCAACCATTTCTTCTTAGATTTCGGAAATTCAGTTTTTAAAGCAACTTTCAAATTATTGTTCAAATGACAAAAACATAAATCATGAGCTGAATTCGGAAACACTTTTGGAACAGCAACAAGAAGACCAGGATGCCGATCAGAAATGAAAACAAAATTTCTAAGATCATCTTTTAGAAAGTCTTCCAATTGTTCACAATACCAAATCCAATTATTTTCATCTTCACCAGAAACAATTGCAATTGCTATAGGGAAAAAACTTGATAGAATAGTAAACATATAAATAAATAAGTAAAAAAAACAATGCTATAGCAATTAATCTAAATAATTGTAGAAAAGTAAGCAACTATTATAAAATAGTGCAGAAAAATACACTATTATTTATAATATGCGCTGAAGACTAGAAAATAATTGTAAATAATTATAGCCATTTATGCATACAACCTGCGTAATCGAATTAAAATGATAATACAATATCATGTACAATATGATTTTTTTTAAACGGTTACATAAAATACAAGAGAGTAAGAAGAAGAAAATATACAAGTTTATGATATAAACAATTTCAGATTTTCTGCACTTAACATTAAATTTTGCAGAAAAATCAGCAAATTTAAATTCTTATTGCAGACATATCAGCAATAAATTAGAATAACATAAGGTATTGAAGCAGATATATAAAAAAAAGTAAACAATATACCTTCATTGCCATTTTTACCAGTAGCATCCATCAAACAACCTTGAGCTCCGCCTTTCATAAAAGTAGCATCCAAAAATATTACTGGGTGACAAAATTGAAAACCATGAGCACAAGCTTCAAAACCGATTAAAATCCTTTCAAATTGACGAGTACTAGAATTATGTTCCAAAACAACTTTACTGTCAGGATTAGTTTCAAGAACAGCATCACAGTAAGACTTCAAGTGATGATTAGACATCATATAACTTCCATGTAAATCTTCTAAAGCTAACCTCTTTCCACTATAAGAAAAATTTATGCTTCAAAAAAATACTATACTCAGTTTGAAAAAGATTAATAATGTCCTTAGTTTTCATCAATGGATTAGCTTGAATATGATCATAAACCAACAATTTAATCAATTTACTTGAAACTGGAGGATCCTTAATATCAAGAATTCCAGCACCACAAGAATGCTCAGGCTGAAATCTCTTTATAACAAAATAGTCAAGAAGATTAAACTTAATAGAAGCATGAATCTGAAGGTACATTTAGATCGAGAACAAACATCATTGGCTCTTTCCTTGTCATTCTTAACCAAATGAAGCTTGTACCCATTCTTAATACTATATATCATCAAATTGAGCCTAAATTCAGTAACACCACCTGGAAACTGTTACCAACACCAGTAAATACAAATCGATTGGAATCATTTCTCAATAACTGCCTCAAATGAATATTAGAATCATCGGTGCTAGCAAAGGAAGAATCACTACTACAAGAAATTGCATCTGACCTAATAGTATCAACATTGTTTGTCGAACAACTAGAAGGTACAATGTCAACAAAAATAACCAAATAATCCTCACGATTATGAGCAGACAACAACAAGATAGATTGAAGATCAGAATTAGTTTCAATATTCCTTCTCATACCATCTCTAACATAATATAAACCAAATGACACTGGAATTAAATCATACCATTTACCACAAACAGCATTTCTCAACATATCAACCGTACTATCAAAATGAACACGTAAAGAAAAGCTATCACATCCAACCATCAGAAGCACTAAAACACCAATATTGCCAGCATCACTGTAAATTAAAATAACAAAACATCATAATAACTACAAAATTATAAATAATAAACAAACCAGAAAAGAATGCATATCATTACAACTAGAAAATAGATTATTTGCTGATAAATATGCAATAATTATTAAAAAAACTACAGATAAATCTGCAAAAAAGTATGATAATTTCAATTTCAAACAATATAATTATTGCGATCAATCTTTAACCTATAAACAATCATAAAAATCATAAAGAACTAACGAAAGACAAGTTTGCATGCTATACAATAATTGCACACAAGTCTTCAGTTATATACAAAGAATTGCAGACGTGTCTACAATTATTCACAATTCTTGTAGACAAGTCTGCAATTGTTTACAATGTTTGCAGATAAATCTGCTTTTATTTACAATTATAACTAGTATAATTCAATTAAAACTTCTACAATTAGAATCGAACTTTGTCATATATACACTGATCAAATTCTACAATCATTTACAATAATTGATAAAAAAAAAGAAACACAATCAATTAGAAAGTTAAATTGTTGATTAAAAAGTAGATCTCATTTTTAACTAGAAGATGATGAAGCCATAATAAAGCGAAAATATGATTTTAAAAAGTAGATCGATAAATGGAAACGAAGATTTCAAATCTTGGTTGCAATCACAAAACCGCGATAAATAAACGAGGGTATTTATGAAAAAGAATTAAGTGAAAACAAAAATAGGGACCGGATTTATAAAGTTAAAAAATGGGAGGAGTTTTTGTGTATTATGTTTGGTTTTCGGAAGTTAGCCAATTTTCGCTCAATTTTATTTTTTATTTTTCCAATAAGCAATCCTAAAATCTACCCCTCCTCTTCCACTTCCTCTTACGATGGCGACAGGATCCCCAAAACCACTACCCTCAACGAATCCCATTAGACTTTCATCTGCATCTTCCACCCCAACCTCCAACCTCTCAGCCCTCCTCTGCATCCTCTCCAACGCGGCCTCCATCTACTTCCAAAAAGCCCTGCTTCGAAATGGAAACCGAACTCCCCACCCCGATCCTGTCCATCGAGTACCACCTCACTCTGGAGCATTGCCTTCCGGCCGCCTACAACGATGCCCTCGATGTCGTATATGGTTTAGGGAGTATACTTTGTCGATCTGAGTGATTTTTCTAAATATTTCTCTTGAATCGGGTAAGCATGAATGGATAATAATTACATACAAGATACTATTTATGTTTTAATTTGGGCAAATGAGAAAAGTAAAATTATGGTTTAGTTGGTTATCCATGTAATAAATATGATGTGCACTCATCGTTTTCAATAGATAAGAGAGTAGGTAAAAGGAAGAGATATTTAGGCTACTGTACTTCGTTCCGATAAGAAAGTAGATATTTCATAATTCTAACTTCAAATTTCTATCTTGGATATCATTTTACTTCAAGTTGTGTTCCAATGTTAATTTTTTTTTACAATAGAAAACTTGTCCCTTTAGTTTGCAAGTGTTGAATTATTGTCTATTAATGCAGCTTACAGCAATCAACTTTCATTTGAGGAGAGCAGTGTAGTTGTTGTTATCCCACCTTTTGGCAAAGCTGAGATACCCAAAACTGACTGAAAATCGATAATAACTAATCATGAATATCCACTATGCGTCGCAGGATGACCATGGAAATCGATAAATTTTGTCCGAGTCCGGATCGGGCTACAACTGACAAGGCATGACAAGCAAAGGCATAGAAGCCAGTGCTACAAGTTTCAGGTTAATCGGAGTTTGTATGAGTGAGATATGATCAATACAAGTTAGGTAAAATATGTTGTTCGTATCCATCATAGAGCTGAGGTGATGCCCTATTCGAATCCATCAGGTTCGTATCCATCGAAATGGCATCGCCTCAGTATGTTCGAACCCATCGAGTTTTGTGTAGTTCGAATCCATCAGGTTTGCATCAATCAAAGTAAATCTCGGTTCGTATCGAATCGATCAGAACGAACCCCATCTTGTTCGCATCCTCATGTTCGAATCGGTCAAGACCACCTGTTCGTATCGATGACGTGTGAATTTTGTCGCATCGATCCTAGATTCAACCTTCGTATCGATCCCCACAAATGATGAATCATCGTTCGTATCGATCAATAGGAACCTTTGGTTCGTATCGATCAGTAGATAGATACGATCAAAGGTAAAACCAATCAATACGAGCAGTGCCCCCTTTAGTGATCGATGCGAAGATGCATTCCAGATATCGATACAGTCATCAATGCGAATAGAGCTTCATCGATACGAAGCAAATCCCGGTCCATAAGATGCGAACGTGTCAATACAAACGAGGCGAAAACCTAGGAACGACTCGATCAACTCGGCACAAAAGGTGGAGCGATCCAAGAGTCGCGCGCCACATCACCGCATGCTCACGTGCCTTGGTCGATTCGAAATGTAGTGGTGCGGAGGATGGATACGAACGCGACAGCATACACGGAACCATAATCTGGAATCCATCGTATCTCCTAAATTCCTGGTCCAAATGCAATGAAATTTTCACAGCAGTTTGCATACAAGGTAAAGAACAATCCTGCCAAGTTTCAGCTCGATTGGATCATTTCTTGATGGATATGAAATTGCTTCGTATCGATCGTAAATCGAGTCGAAACTTGGTGGGGTCGGTCGCGTGGGCCCCCTCACGTGTCAGAAGAAGTCACCCGAAGTTTGAGCGCGATCTCAGCCTCCTACACTTATAAATAGCCCCCTGAAGTATACAGAAAGGGGATCTTTTGGCCATTGGACGCCTAGACTCTGCCGGATTCAATTCTACTTCTTTCCATTGTGGTTATACTCGAAATTCATTCATTGTATCTACTGCAATCATCTGTAACCAGCAAGGATAGTCAATAAAATATAAAACTTTGAAGTGGACGTAGGCCAGAGATAGCCGAATCACTATAAATTGTGTGTCATTGTTCTTTATTTCTGGATTGTTGTTTGTTGCTTGCTTAGATCTGAGATTTGTGTTTGAATATTGTTGATTTGTATTCGTACACTGGTGCTTTCACAATACTTGGGGTTTGTGACATTTTTGGCGCAAACACTTTGGTGCTTTCACTGAGAACAACTAGCACCCGCTACATCAGATTCAGAGTTCAGATTTAAAAGCTTGAAGGGATCAGATTTGGGAGACAATGACTTGACAAACGAGACAAAGAGCTAAGAGAAACCAACAAGGAGAAGTCAAGAGGCATCCTCTGGTGCTGGAGAAGAACCAGCTTCGATCTACATCACTAGAGACGAAATGGAGACCATGACCAATCTGATGCACAAAAGAATAATGAAGAGCCAACAGGAGATGCTGCAGAATTTCTTTGAGCAGATGAGAACTACGGGAATACAAAACTTAGGACCAGCTACAGTGGCTGTCAATGTGGAACAAGGAGTCAGGATTGCGGAAACCAATGAAGGTCATGCTCAAGGTCAGAATGCAGATCCAGAAGGCAATCAACGAGGACTTGGGGGTAGACTCTCAGGATCTGATGCTGGAAGGCCTACAGATGGAGCTCAACAAGCTGGAGCCAACGCTGATGCTAACGGGCCACACGAAGAATACGTACTAGAGTACCCTTCAAGACCAAGAGGGCAACCCCAAGATGGAGATGAAAAGATGGCTGGATTAGTGCGACGACTCATGAGAGGAGGATTGTCTAGCGGAGGGTTGGAAGAAGTCATTCGGAGTCCGTTCACTCCGAATATCAGGAATGCAAGGAACCCTCCAAAGTTCAAACTACCAACGCTGGATCCGTATGACGGAAAGTCGGATCCGACCATGCATATTACCAGATACATTAGACACATGGAAGTACTGGGAGCATCCGAGGAAGTGATGGCACGACGTTTCCCTTTATTTTTGTCAGACTTGGCTGCACTTTGGTTCAGGCAATTAAAGACTGGATCGATAAGGACATGGGGCGAGCTTGTAGATTGCTTCATGGAACAATTTAGGGTCCATGTGACAAGACCCAAGAGTGTGATGACTTTAGCTTCGATAAAGAAAAGGACCGGAGAGTCCATAAAAGGTTTTCTGTTGCGATTCAATGCAACGGTGGCTTATGTAGATCGCCCGGATCCATCGATGATTTTGATGGCGGCGGTGGCAGGAGTTGGAGAAGGCACCGAATTCAAAGATTCATTGACAAGAGATCCACCACAAGATATTGGAGAGTTTTACCATGAAGCTGAGAAATTCATTCGATTAGAAGAATCACGAGCCGAGAGGCAGGAAGTAAATGCTGCACAAGGCGAAGGAACCGCCAGGGAACAGTCTAGGGCAGACAAAGGAAAGAGAAAGCAGGATGACGCACATGATGGTCTTGATAAACGGAAGAAATTCCGAGAGCCTAGATTCAGGCAATACACAGATTTGACGGCAAGCCTAGAAAGGATTTACACTGAAACTCGGGGGCAACTCCCCTATCGAAAACCACCCAGGAGAGATCCCACGGAGCGGGAACGCAGGACTGGAAAATACTGCCTATTCCATGAGCTGGATGGGCACACTACCGATGAATTCCGCCACCTAAGGGATGAGGTGGAAGAACATGCCAGGAGTGGTAGATTGCCACAATATACCAGAGAACGGGCAGCGATAGTAAGACCTGAACAACCACCTCCTCCACCTAACAGGAATGATGCTGGATCGGGATCACGACTCGTCATCAACTGATTATGATGGCAAGGGCCAAGTTCAAGATTTGGACTTTGGTCAATTAGTTTTCTTAGATTTGATTTCCAAAATAAAACGGCTATCCCACTTACTCATGTACGGGAACCGGAGAGATCCCTAGGCATGCTCTAAGATGGAAATAGACCGCTCCGCCCGGAGAGGCATTGTCTTGTTTTTCCTGGTGTTTGAGATTGAACATCTAGGATTTGAATTTAATAAAGAAACATTTATTGAAATAAACCTTTGACCGGAGAGTTAAAGGATAAACATTAAATATCAATATTAAGATGATCGCTATATGATCCTACCCGGAGAGGCGGGGTCCGGAGTGCAAGAAGTGAGTTGCTTCGCCGGAGAGCGACAGGATCGACTCACTTAAGCATCGTTTCCTATTCACCAGAGAGTGATTGGATCGGGATTTGATAAGAGCCCGGAGAGGCTGTGATCGGCCGACGATTCATGTCATGACATCGCTTAATGTTCAGATACACTGAACCGGAGTGCAAGAAGTGGGTTGCTTCGCCGGAGAGCGACAGGATTGACCCACTTAACGATGTTTCTCCTTCACCAGAGAGTGACTGGACGGGATCCAGCAGGAGCCCGGAGAGGCTGCAATCGGTCTAGAACAACCAAGACATCGCTTTATGCCCTAACTGGGGCCAGAGTGCATGAAATAGAAAGCAACACCGGAGTGCAATAGGATCTTTCTATTCGATCGTTAAGTCTGGAATGGGCTTGGCAAGGGTCCGGAGTGACCATCGATAGTCTGGAGAGACCGTAGAATTTCATTCTTAACTTCCACGGGAAGAAATTGATAACGATTTGGCTTCAAACAGCCATGGACTTGATTGAAAATGTTATAAGCTCTGAATAAAACATGAACTCACTGCATTCAATTTGAGACTAATCAAAACACACCTTTTACCAAAAGGCATGTTTTGGGGGGCAAAGTGTTATCCCACCTTTTGGCAAAGCTGAGATACCCAAAACTGATTGAAAATCGATAATAACTAATCATGAATATCCACTATGCGTCGCAGGATGACCATGGAAATCGATAAATTTTGTCCGAGTCTGAATCGGGCTACAACTGACAAGGCATGACAAGCAAAGCCATAGAAGGCAGTGCTCCAAGTTTCAGGTTAATCGGAGTTCTTATGAGTGAGATATGATCAATACAAGTTAGGTAAAATATATTGTTCGTATCCATTATAGAGCTGAGGTGATGCCCTATTTGAATCCATCAGGTTCGTATCCATCGAAATGGCATCGCCTCAGTATGTTCGAACCCATCGAGTTTTGTGTAGTTCGAATCCATCAGGTTTGCATCAATCAAAGTAAACCTCGGTTCGTATCGAATCGATCAAAACGAACCCCATCTTGTTCGCATCCTCATGTTCGAATCGGTCAAGACCACCTATTCGTATCGATGACGTGTGAATTTTGTCACATCGATCCTAGATTCAACCTTCGTATCGATCCCCACAAATCATGAATCATCGTTCGTATCGATCAATAGGAACCTTTGGTTCGTATCGATCAGTAGATAGATACGATCAAAGGTAAAACCAATCGATACAAGCATTGCCCCCTTTAGTGATTGATGCGAAGATGCATTCCAGATATCGATACAGTCATCAATGCGAACAGAGCTTCATCGATACGAAGCAAATCCCGGTCCATAAGATGCGAACGTGTCGATACAAACGAGGCGAAAACCTAGGAACGACTCGATCAACTCGGCACAAAAGGTGGAGCGATCCAAGAGTCGCGCGCCACATCACCACATGCTCACGTGCCTAGGTCGATTCGAAATGTAGTGGTGCGGAGGATGGATACGAACGCGACAGCATACACGGAACCATAATCTTGAATCGATCGTATCTCCTAAATTCCTGGTCCAAATGCAATGAAATTTTCACAGCAGTTTGCATACAAGGTAAAGAACAATCCTACCAAGTTTCAGCTCGATTGGATCATTTCTTGATGGATACAAAATTGCTTCGTATCGATCGCAGATCGAGTCGAAACTTGGTGGGGTCGGTCGCGTGGGCCCCCTCACGTGCCAAAAGAAGTCTCCCGAAGTTTGAGCGTGATCTCAGCCTCCTACGCCTATAAATAGCCCCCTGAAGTCTACAGAAAGGGGATCTTTTGGCCATTGGACGGCCAGACTCTGCTGGATTCAATTCTACTTCTTTCCATTGTGGTTATACTCGAAATTCATTCATTGTATCTACTGCAATCATCTGTAACCAGCAAGGATAGTCAATAAAAGATAAAACTTTGAAGTGGACGTAGGCCAGAGATAGCCGAACCACTATAAATTGTGTGTCACTGTTCTTTATTTCTGGACTGCTGTTTGTTGCTTGCTTAGATCTGAGATTTGTGTTTGAATATTGCTGATTTGTATTTTGTACACTGGTGCTTTCACAATACTTGGGGTTTGTGATCATTTTTGACGCAAACAGTTGTCCTAGCTAATCTCCAACCACGAAACATGCATGGGATAAAATATGATGAAATGCTAATGGCAAGATCTGATGCATCTAATTAAAATATCAAACTTCTTAGACCCCCAGAAGGCTCTGTTATAGGCGAACGGATTTGGTTTGGTTCAGAGGAAGAGAAAGATAAGCAATTGGATGCTGCATCACCAAATCAGGTATAAATATACCTCAAATTAACCGAATAGTATCACAATGCCATAGGCAAACAAAATCATGTGACATATACATGCTACCTTATTTGACAAGTTGGCGTGACTTTTAGTTAAACTGCGAGACATGTTAGTCTAACTTTATTTGACTTCAAACAAGCCTTTACTCAGATGATGAATGTTTGAAATAGAAAACCTTTGAACAGTTATATCAGATGATGAATGTTTTCTTGAAGGAATAATAGTTTGTCTACAAGTTTGGAAATAGTATCTATTCTTTCTCGTGATATGAAATTGTTAGTTTGATGAAATGTTTTAAAATTTCATGATTCTTGAAAGTATAATATCATTTGATACTTCTTAAGCGGATAGTTTGATTATATTCTTAAAAATATGCAGTTATAATAATATTTTTATTACTTCTAATTAAAAGTATGTAACAATGCTAATTTACAATACAAGAAAGTATATAAACACGCCCTCATGTTTTGAGGACGGCATATTGCAGATCCCAGATGGGCACTGTTTTGAGGACAACGTATTTGTTATCTCATGTGGGCATAGAGTGCAGTAAACTGGTGCAGCGTAGACATACAGTTTGAAAATTTTCATTCGCATCATAATACACTACCAAACTAAAACCCTTCTATTGCTCTCGGAAACTAAGTTCCCGTTTGGTTTGTCATTTTTAGTTTTATGTTTTCGTCCAAAAATATGCGCAAGACGCGTGCATTTTTGAAAAAAAAATGATTTGAAAAATAACACTAAGATATAAAATACAAACCAAATATTTTTTTTTCGTGTTTTGAGAAATAACAAAAGAATGAAAAACAATCCATTCTTCACCGTCCCTCTAACCCCTACGATGTTCCTCCGTTGTCATCGTAATGGCGTAAAATTTAAGATTTCTTTTTCGTTATCCTCATATTTTGTTATGATCATCTAAAATTAAAAACATAAAACACAAAATGAAACCAAACAGATTCTAAGAATCTGACAAAAATAGTCTCAAATAATCAAACGCCTCTATTATTTACTTATCAATACTAGTACATATATGCAAATTACCATATGCTTTAATAAGCTCATTGTTTCCAAATAATTGATACACGGTAGTACACATCTAAAAGGTTATATTTAGTGTTAAATTTAATCTCGAACCACTATTTTAATTATTGTAGGAAGAGTTTAATTTTGTTCTCCTTCTTCCTTCCTTTTATAACCAAATATTCTGCGGTCTTCGAACGGACTAAACGAGCGAATTGAACGAACAGACGATGAAGAAATGACCCAATGACTTTGAAAACATCATGAAAATGCATGAAAAAGGGAATATCAAAAAATGAGCGACCGTGAGCTTTTCAACTTGGTGCTTCAAACAGTACCCGAGTTGTACTTGAGCTGAACCTAGGAAAAATGAAGGAATATCTAAGTCAAGAAATAGCAAGGCAAGACAATATAACTTAAAGTCAGACCCGAGTTAACTCGGTATTGAGTTTTAAGTCACAACTAAGTACCGAGTGGCGGTCAGACACACAAAACTTCCAGGTAGGACTCGAAGCACTTCAACCTTTGGACGACTCCAAGTAAGACCCGAAGCAAACACACAAGCCACTCAAGTCGGACAACAAGTCAGGTCGGCACCGACCTGAAGCTCATTATTTTCTCTCCAACATGATTACACTATCTAGAACGATGATATGAAGTAACTCCAGAAATATGAAAGCAGATTGAGCAATAAAAAGAGGTCGGTACCGACTACTTTATAGTCAGTATCAAGAAGAATTTCTTTAGGCGGGGTCCACTTTAGAGATTTGGAAGATGAAGGCTTGCAAAAACACATAGGAACTCATGTCGAAAAAAAGCAAAAACAACTCGCCGCTACCGACCTGATTTATTGCCTCGAAACTCATGCGGGGTGACTTATTATTTATGTTATGTTCACAGATCTTAGAGACTTAGATGAATTCTGGTCCATTTACGAGATTGCAGCAGGGATTTGCCTATAAATATCAACTAACTTCAACTGGAGGGTGACCTTTTCTCTTTTGTACTTTGGGAAGGGCATTTTCAAATGTAAGTGATATCTTCTTCTTTACTCTAGAAATTTCATTGTAAATCTAAGATCCACTAGATTATGGTCGGATCTGATTGAATTCATTGTAATCTGGAGAGGAAACAATCAATAACAAGGATTAAAGTGGACGTAAGCTAGAGTATTCTTCGAACCACTATAAAAAGCATTGTTTATTCTTGTTTTTGCTTGTTTGATTTGGATTTATCTACTTTAGGTGTTGTGCCATTTTTTGGCGCAACACTCCCAAATTTAAGGCATTGATTCTCTAATGTTGTGAATATTGCCATGTAACACTCCACGCCCATTAGTATACCCAAAAGGACAAACTAAAAGGCATGGTGCGTTGTAGGTATAACTAAAACTAGCAGAGACTAAGATTCACAAGACAAAATTTAAATAAAAATAATAATAATAACGCAGCGGAAACAATTATAGTATTTTGCTAAAAATAAAAATCCATAACATAAGATGATAAAAATAAGTCACCAAATACCCAATACATCATATGACAAAATACCCATACAAGTCTCGTGAAATCAAAAACCCAAAGTCTCAAATAATATCAGAGTATAATACATCCCTCTCAAAATACTAGCTCAACAAAAGAACTAAAAACTGGAACTGAAGGAAAGAAATACATGATAGAATCTCCAACAAGTCTCCAAGAAGCTGCGGTCTACTTTCCTTGCCCCTGATTGCCTATGGGGGGAAAAGGGGAAAATAGAGGATTGAGTCAGACTGAAAGTCCGATGAATGATAGTAATTACTAGAATCTTTAAGCAAAGTAAAAGTAATAGACCTTACAATAGTTCTAGTAAAAAAACAGAAACAAAGGAAATATGAAGAAGGAATAAGCTGGAAATAAATACGATTTAACTAAATTAACAAAATTGTTTAACTTTGATTGTTTGCACTTGTTTTTGATAGCGGCTAAGATTAGGCTGAATTCCTAATACTACCCTTTGACCGGCCTGCTACTCCATAGAATCTACTGTGGACCGAACGCTAAAGCTCCCTATGCATTAGACATTGGTGCCTACGAAAGGCACACACTAAGCGCTTAGAACTCATAACGATTACGGAGCACCCGAATGGAAGTCGCACGCGTAACCACCACCATGCTCATGTTACATGTTGTTCCATCTATTGGGTCTTCTTGTACCTCAAGCTCCAGCATAAACGTGCCCCTTGTCTCACTTCAGGATTATGTGAGACATCTTGTCTCACTTCAGGGTTATGTGAGACACGTTGTTTCACTTTAAGGTTATGTGAAACACCGTGTCCATAGAAATAATAGTGGAAATGCTGTTGGTACTGGCCCGTCATCCAAACAATATCTAGTTGTGCCCCTTGCCCAAATCCCCATGATTTGGACTTCTACTTATTGACCATATACTACCGTTATTAACATAAGCGTGCCCCTCGTCTCACTTTAGGGTTATGTGAGACACCTCGTCTCACTTCAAGGTTATGTGAGACACCTCGTTTCACTTCAGGGTTATGTGAAACACTGTGTCCATAGAAATAGGGGAATGTTATTTGGTACAGGTCCTACTTTAATTCTTTGCTTATTAACTTGGATAAATTATTTAAATAAGCCTTTACTTTTGTTCTTACTATCTTTGCTTATTAATTTATCCTAAGTGTTAAAATAAGCCTCACTCTATTCAATTTCTTATTATAACCTACGTTATAATCATTCTTATTACTTAACCCAAGGTCTAAGTGTAAAAATAAACTTCTTTCATCTTATACTCTTTTTAGTTATAATTCTAAGTTATAACGAGGCCAATTATCTTTAATTAGTCCAATTCTAACATCAATATCATAATTAGGCTCAATTTCAGTCTTAATTCCATTTTTATTACAGTATTTACAATTTACATCTTATCTTCCGTTATTTCAGTATTCTTATAATTTTAATCCATATTCGCGTTTCATTTATTCCAATCCATACCCAAAGAAGAAGGAGAAATAAAAGAAAACTAAAAATAGAAGAAAATCCAAAGCGTAGGTAAAAGATGTAAATAACGCATAAATAACCGTAAATAAAATACTGTAAATAAACTGTAAATAAATGGAAAAGCTGTAATTAACAGAAATAAACTAAAATTAACTGAAAGTAATAGCTAAAAGAAATAGACTGAAAATAATTCTAAAAAATGTAAATAAACTACTGAAAAGGTTATTCCAAAAATCGTAGTAAAACTACAACTATTGGAAACCCTATTATTTAAAATTACTTAAAGAAATCTAAAATAATTACAATCACTCACCTGTGGTCCTAAGCTCTTCCTTTTTGGTCTTCCCGGATGCACTTGAGGGTATTAAAATATTTTTATTAAAAGATTCTCTCCTTGGAAAATTATTCCTTTTAGGGTCCTTCCTGAAAAGGTGAACCCAAGCGAAAAAAATCTAGAATGAGAAAAAGTGTTAGACCTAGGATCTTATTTATTGGGGTATAAGTGGATCTCAGACCATTGGATTAGGAGATTCAATATGATGTAACTACGTCACAGGCTGAATAGGAGCCGTCGGATGGAAGCACGGAAGGACCAGATGAAGCCAAAGATCGAAAAAAATCGTGTACAAATCTTGCTGGAACAAACAAAAAGTTCATTCGCTCACCACGTACGGCGGGGCGACCGCACGGTCGACCTTCCCCCTCCTAGGTCGATCGGCCGGTCGACCTAGGGTGTGAAGACCCAAAATTTTTGAGAATAAAAAAATTACTTTAAAAAAATATATATAAATAGCTTGAAAATGAATATCAGAAGTAAGTGAAGTAATTATGCAAGGGGATAATTATTTTTTTTATATACAGAGATGAGAGGAAAATGATCAAGTATAAAATGAATTCTAAAATTCACATGACTTGTATATATGTGAATATTGTATAGAAAGTATATACATATGATCAGAGAAATATGCGATGATAAAATAAAAATCCTCTTGATTACTAAAATACCTAAAAAAATCAGTCAAGAAATATTCATGATTGTGAATGCATTTTTTAAATAAATCAAGAAAGAAATAAATGATAAAATAGGTCAACTGAAAATTGAACTTGTAAAGAGAAACATGAAAAATAACTCGGGTATAATAATGATACATTGTCAAGTTGAGTCATAGGAAAGAAATGTGCAGGTAAAAATCATGCAAAAAGTATGCACATAGAAAAAGCAGAGTAACAACTGTTTTCACCTGAAATGGAAATAAAAAGAAAATGGCCAAATTAGCCATAAACATACATACAGTCTTCTTTTATTTTTGTGAGGATAAAATGGGTGTTTCCTCTATTAAAACCCTAGTTAAATGATTTAAATCAAAGGGGTAAGGCAGAGGTTTTCTCTGGGGAAGAAAAACAGAAGTTTAATTCAAAAAAAATTATAAAGGAGAAACTCACACAGTCTTCCAGCTAAAGCATTCTTGGGGAAGAGGAGAGGAAGGTGAGTGATAATCATTTAAAAGAATTAAGGCATTAAGACCCAAGTAAGGGCAGCCAAATTATTTTATATAAGATTATAATATGTTTTTCTGTTTGGCTTTATTCTTTGAATAAATACATGTTGATTATGGATGGTATTTTGGTTGGATTTCTGGTTAATGTTTGATCTGTTTTGAGTTGTTATAATTGTTTACATTTTTGCTTTGAAATATAAATAACCAAACATATATTCATATTATAGAAATGAATTTTATAATCCAGTTTTATATGAAGAATGAACTAAATGTTTTACTGAGGAATAGGATATCAAAGGAGAATGAAATGGGCAGTGTGAATAATGAGATTCATGCTCATGCCTAGTTCATATTAAAAATGATATGAACAATGCAACAATATAAACATGTGCTGATTTGTTCAGATCATGGACCAATATGTTTTTATGGGTTTTTCTTAAAAATCCTATCCTATGTTCACAGTAAAATAAATATAGTACTTCTTATGGTTCCATCGGATCTATGTAAGCAATGGGGAAAATATCTAGAAATAAATATATAGGCAGTTTTATAAAATAAGATTAAGCCAGAATGTCTATGGATGTGCAATTCTACATGAATGCTCTGTATGATTGGATGTAATCCCTTGAGTGAGTTCAATAATTTTTGGGGTTTATGCAAAGAAAGGAAGAACATGAGCACCCCTGGAATTAAAAAGAAAATTTCTCAGCAATTAAATGAGCATGGTCTCTAAATTACAAAGTAATTTAGGAGAGGTGCCTTGATCTACTCATCATCAGGTGGATGATGGGTATGTGCATGACTTGTTCAAGTCCTGAAGGCCTCTGTGCAAAGGTTAACAGAATTGAGTCCTTTGCAATGCACACTTTGTGTTCAAAGGCAAGAGTTTAGACCATATAAAATATAAAATGGGATTGAAAGGTTATGCTATGGATTTTAGGAAGCTAAAATCCATAGAAGTTTGTACATGTACAACTGATTGGATTGAATGGATGAATGTTTGGGTGTATGTTTGTTAGATAAATTTGAATGCACATATGCTCAGGATTAACATGAAATTGAATAGTGCAAATATATATGTCCTCTGCACAATTTTAAGAATTTATAAATTGATTTAATGATGATTTCACTCATACCAGAATTTTATTTCTGACCCTATCTGTTGCTTTGTAACATTTGGGGTGTCTCATTTTTATTGAGGCAGCTCTAGATGTTGCTGCAGGGAAGGAAGCATAAGAAACTTGCATGCATGGACAATTGAAGATTTACTTGCATTTAGAATGCTTAAGGAATTTGGCAGAAATGTTGTAATAATTAGGCCAGGCAAAAACTTCATTATGTTTTAAGTATTTTCTAGATTGATATGTGTTTATTTTTCTGAGTAAAGGATATGTAAGACTTTTAGTATTATATATGTGTATTTGTGGATTTCTGGTTTAAGTAACTGATCTGGATAATCTCTGGGAAGTATGATATAGGGGATCATGTCATATAATTTGATATGTGATCATGTCTCCCTTGGCAATGTCTGATGAGCTCTTAAAATGGTAAAGTAGAAATAATTATAGAAAGAAAGGCATATAGGACATTCAATGAATCCTTTAAAGATTGAGTTGAACCAAAACTGGGCTAACCAGAAAAGCATGAACATGAATTATAATTGATATAAGTATATATCAAACCTGAAAATGAAATTTGTAATTCTTAGACTAGGCATTTAAATTACATTTGAAGTTTGCATTTCTTTGTGAAATAGATCCATAGGTATTATTGTAATACTAGTAGGTCTCACAACACGATGCTTAACACATTTTATTACCTAAATACAAGACTCAGGTCTGAATGCATTTGGTCATGATCAACCTGAGGCTATTGAAATGACTTGCAGTCCTATTTGTAATAGACAAGGCCATCACCACACAACTCCTTAGTCACTTCCACATATTGTTTAAGAAAACATCAGTTGTCTACTTGATAAGTTCACCTGAGAATTTTGTATTAATTTAGTCTGTAACATGGATTTAATTATTTTGTCTTCAATCATATGCTAAGTCTTAAATTAGTATATTTGCTTGCATATGCACTCTGCCTAAATATCTATATTGATTTCTCTGCTTGGTCTTCAATCCAGTTTAACACTTGGTTATTCATATGATCCTTGTATAATGTATAAATCAAAATATAATTACCCTTACCTGACACAAAAATTGTTTGATTATGAATTATGAACCCCGGGCTAATTTGCAATGAATGAGTTATCTTAAACACCCTGATATTTAGCATAGATCAAATAGTGGTAAATTACAAAATCCCAGAATCTAAATATATGGCTTGCAAAATTCAAGGATCCAATGATCTGAGAAGTAAAATAAGAAAATAAGAAAAATGGTATTATTTGATTTTATAATCAAGCTTGAGTTTAAAAAAAAGAATGAACAGAAAAGGCTATGTGACACCATATCTCTGGAATGTGAGAAATAAGGTGTGATTGAATTTCTTTGTCAATTTAAATTACTCTGATAGACAAAGAGTCATATATATATCTTCATATATATATATGAATTAAATTAATTTTATATACTAGTATTTTTATATTGGTAAAATAAGGAATCTTGGGAAAAATTAAATTAAGAGAAGTGGACCAATGAAGTATATATATATATATATGAAAAAAAAACTCAATAGAAAATTATCTAAAATAATTGAATATAAGAAGTGGGTCACTTCAGTTGATATCAGAGCTATGTTGATAAAACATAGCATAAATATATTATCCAATTTTCTTGTATGGATAAAATTCTAAAAAAAAAATATAATAGTGATAGAAATAAATATCCACAGTAGAAATAAATTGAAGAAAATAATTAAAATAGAAATATGACTAACTAGTTATGCAATTGAATAGTGAATCATGGTAGGAAGACCACCAAGTCATGGAGCAGGACCCTCCAATACAACACCAGTGATTAATTTGCAAGATTTGGTAAAGGCATTTAGAGAAGGAGCGGTGCACAGGGAAGAGAATCCTCATGAGGAATTAGCCAAACTATTGAAGACATTTTCAAATTTAGGAGGCAAGGATTTTGAAGGCACTGAAGGAGTTATGGGTGTGTAGACATGGTTGAGAACTTTGGAAAGAATATTTGCAGATATGCAAATTAATGACCAAAGAAAGAGGCAGATAGCTTCAAGGAGACTTAAAGGAGCAGCATTAGATTGGTGGGAGGTGATCATCACAGGAAGGCCAGAAAATGAGATAACATGGGATCAATTCAAGGAGATGCTTGAGGCAAGGTTTGTCCCAGCAACAGCTAAGGCAACATTGCTTGAGGAATTCATAAGACTGAGGCAAGGACCAATGAGTGTGACTGAATACACTCAAAAATTTGAGAGTTTGTCCAAGTATGGAATTATGCTCATAGGAGATGAAGAATCAAAGAATTCAAGATTTATCCAAGGACTAAATGCAGGTCTGAGTAAAGCAATGTTACCATACAAGGATAAAACATTTGATCAAGTCATAGACCTTACTCTTTCTTTTGAACAACATGATAATGCAAGGGAAAAATTTAGGAGCATGAGGGCTAACAATCAAAAGAAGGGGAAAAATAGAGCACATCCCTATGACAAAAAGAATATGGATAAGAAAGTGGAGGGAGCAGCCACTGGGGAAGCTAAGAAGAAAGTTACTTGTTATAATTGTGGCAAAGAAGGACACATGAGTAATAGGTGTCAAGCAGCCAAGAAGGCACCATTTAGCTGCTATAACTGTGGGAAAGAATGTCATATTAAAAGAAACTGCCCAGAGTTTAAGAAAGGAGCAAAGGTAGGAGCATTGGAAACAAAGGCAAAGGCATATGCAGCAGGAAGCTCTGGACAATTGGAAGGTATACTTCTAATTAAAAGTTACCCACTCACAGTTATATATGACACTGGAGCTACACATTCTCTGATATCACAAGACTTAGTGAATAAATTAGCTCTCACATGCAACAAAGTTGAAAAACCCTTATTTGTTCAAAGTCCCCTGGGTAGCTCTTGTTTGCTAGGATTAAAATGTTTGGGAGTAGAATTAAACATAGGAGGAAATGTGTTTAAATCTGATCTGTTTGTATTGAAATACCATGGAATAGGAATTATTTTAGGGGTAGATTGGTTGAGCAAATTCAAAGAAATTTTGAATTTGGAAAATTTTACTATTTCTTTGAAAACAGAAAATGGTAAAAATATTTTAGTTATGAGTGAAATAGCTAAGACAAACTGCCTTAATCAAATATGGAACATGACTGAAAAGGAATTAACTCTAGAAAATATAAAAGTGATAAATGAATATCCAAATGTTTTTGGAGAAGTTATAGGAGTCCCAGAAAATAGACTAGTTGAGTTTCAAATAAGATTACTTCCTGGATCAAGTCCTATCATCAAGAAACCTACTAGAATGGTTCCAAAAGAATTAATAGAATTGAAGCAACAAATAGAAGAATTGGAGCAGAAAGGCTTCATAAGGCCTAGCAGTTCAAACTGGAGTTCTCCAGTGGTGTTTGTGAAAAAGCATGATGGTACACTAAGAATGTGTATTGATTATAGAGAACTAAATAAAGTCACCATCAAGAACAAATACCCACTCCCCATAATTGATGATCTATTTGATCAATTAAATGGAGCAAAGTTCTTTTCAAGGCTAGATTTAGCCTCTGGGTTTCACCAGATGAAGGTAGAGGAAGAAAGCATTAAGTATACTGCCTTCAACACAAGGTATGGGTTATATGAATTTTTGGTGATGCCTTTTGGATTGACAAATGCATCATCATATTTTGTAGATCTAATGAGTAGAACATTTAAAGATTTTCTAGACAAATTTGTGGTTGTCTTTATTGATGACATATTAGTGTATTCAAAATCAGAAGAGGATCATGCAAAACACTTGCATCTGGTTTTGTCTAGACTGAGAGCACATGATTTAAAGGCCAAATTCTCTAAATGTACATTTTGGCAGAATGAAGTAAAAATTTTGGGGCACATTGTATCACAACAAGGGGTTAGTGTAGATCCAACTAAGGTGATAGCAGTGTAGTCATGGAATAGACCCAAATCAGTGACTGAGGTGAGATCATTTTTGGGAATGGCAGGCTACTATAGAAGGTTTATAAAAGACTTTGCAAGGATAGCCATCCCATTGACCAAGTTAACTAAAAAGGAGCAACCATATGTGTGGACAAAGAAGTGTGAACAAGCTTTTTCATCACTAAAGAAGGCACTGGTGGAAGCTCCAGTCTTACAGGTTCCAGAGGGTAATGAAGGGTTAGTAGTTTACACAGATGCTAGTGGATCTGGATTAGAGGCAGTGCTTATGCAACATGGTAGAGTCATAGCATATGCATCAAGGCAACTCAAGCCAAATGAAACTAGGTATGCCACACATGACCTAGAACTAGCTGCTGTAGTATATGCGTTGAAACTATGGAGACAATACTTATTAGGTGCTAAGTTTGAATTGTTTACAGATCACAAGTCACTTAAATACTTGTTTTCCCAAAAAGACTTAAACATGAGGCAACATAGGTGGGTAGAATTCCTAGCTGCCTATGATCTTGATATATTATACACCCCAGGAAAAGCTAATAAAGTGGCAGATGCATTAAGTAGACATCAAGCAAAATTGGCAAGCTTAATGATGGTTGAATTCAGGGATTTAACCATCCTTAGTGAGGTGGAAGTGAAAGAAGAAACTAGTGTATCAGATAAGATACGTAGTGAGATGATTGAATATGGTAAATTAAGCCTCATTTCTTTAAAGTCAACACCGGTTGATAAAATAGGACAAATGCAAAATCAAGATACAAATTTGAAGGAGAAAAAGAACATGATATCACAAGGCATGACAGTGGAAAACTATGAGGTAGATGATAAAGGATACTTAAGGAAAAAGGGGAAACTCTGCATACCAAATGTAGAGGAACTGAAGCAAGAAGTTATGGATGAGCATCACAAAACAAAATATACCATACATCCAGGTGGTACAAAAATGTACCATGATCTTAAGAGGAATTATTGGTGGCCAGGAATGAAAGTAGCAGTGGCAAAATATGTGGCAAATTTTTTGACATGCCAACAAGTAAAGGCAGATTATCAAAGACCCTCAGGTTTACTGCAACCTTTGGAAGTGCCTACCTGGAAGTGGGAAAGCATTTCAATGGATTTTGTGGATGGTTTGCCAAGAACAAGAAGAGGCAATGATAGTATTTGTGTAACAACCCTAGATTTTTACATATATTTTAAATTTGAATTTATATTATTTTGAATTTATTTTTAACTTGTTTTATTTCAAACATTTCATTTTTAAATATAAATGTTGATTATTATGTGAATTATAAGTTCAAACTGGTATAAATTGTATATTTTCCTAAAAGGTGAATTTGTGGTCAAACTGGTCAAACTTTGACTTTTAAACATCAAATTTAAACATTTAAATTTCTCAAATTTTATCTTTTATTATGAAAATAGATTTAGTAACTTGAACACTGCTTTTTGTTTCGTTGAAAATGGAGTTAAATTGTAAAAGTTATGTACATTTCAATTTTGAGTGCAATTTGATTTATTTAACAATTTTGTCTATTTTAAAGTATATAAATTACATTTTTTTTTCATATTCTCTTTTAATATGTTTTAATATGTTATTTTATGTATACTTTGTCTTTTAACATTTTTAAAGTGATGTTATAATTTTTCCAAAGCTTATTGAATTTATTTTCTATTTTTAAAGGCTAGTTTCTATTTTTCTGCTATTTTCTTCAGTTAAATTATATTTAATTAAAATTTATTTATTCATTTTGTGAATGCATTTTTATTTTATGTTCTTATATTTATTTATAAATATTTTCCCATGTCCATATAATTTTTCCAAAGTTTATTCTGTTTATTTTCAAATTTTCTAGACTAGTTTTCATTTTTGTGCTATTTTCTTATTTTTAATCATATATATATTATTAGTTATTTATTTAAATTTTATATTTTTGTTACATTTTCGAATTTAAACTGAATTTATAATTTTTTCAGTTATTTAAACTTATATAAAGAAATAAAGGAAATTTGAAAAGGTTTACGACTTTTGATTTTCCTGAGGCCTTTTATATTCCACCTTTTCACATTTTAACCTAACTTTTCATTCAATTGGACATTACTCCTCACATCTTCAGCCGCATACTTCTTTTATCATTCACGTAAACTTCATTTTCTCATTTCTGAAAGAAAATATCGGCCTCTTCTTGCTCAAAGGAATTGGTAAAAATTCATTTCTTTTCTTTGTTTTTATGCTTGATTTCATGGTTTGCACTTGATCTCCTTCCTCATAGGTTTGGCCTACCTCCTCTACATGCCCTGCCGCCTCCACCACCACCTGAGCACATCACCATCACCACCTCCTCTCTGGCCAACCCCAAGCCGAGCCCTCCATGGTGACCAAATCCACTAAAAATGCAACCTATAGCCTAAAAACATGGAATTTGACCACTTTGGCTTCATCCACTTCAACCACCACCCTAACCACCACCTAGGCCGCCTCCACCACCTTTGACCAGACCACCACACACCTTTCCTCCCACTGACCTGACCCATGCTCCTCTGGTCAAGCCAAACAAGCCCATAGCGGAGCCCTATGTTGAACCAAAAACCCACTACTTGCCTTAAAACTCTTCACATGCCTATGTTGTAACTTCCCCATCATCTCTAGCTTGTAGCCGTGCATCCCTTAGTCCAAACCAGACCCAAACCATGATCAAACCTGAGCCAAATCATGTCCAAACCTGAACCAAAACATCCCATAGGCTGTGCAAGCATATGTAGAAAACAAGGCAAAAGTTGTGTGTTCGATTTGCTTTTCATTTCAAAGTTATTCAAATTCAATGTTGTATTGAATTTTGATTTATCTTTATTTAGTTTTAGGTTGTAACACATGTTCCTTAGCTTGGTTCTCTTCCACTTGAATCCATCTTTTTGTGTCATCGTGCTTTCTGGTATCCGTTTGTATCATTTGAATTGATAACTCCAGCACAAAAGGTGAGTAAATCTCACCTGACATTTTATACTTATGCAAATGTGGATTGACAACAATTTAATGTGTAGTACTATTATGTTATGCTATAACAGCCTGTGATTATTTATGTATGATGTTAAACCTGTAAATTACATGTCATATCATCCGTTACTATTATTAACGCTATTCTGTTTATTTATATCAGTTTATCACACTGCAAGTTCCCTATAGAATAGAATCACTATGGGTTGAAATGATACATACCCGAACGGACTTTAGAATATGGAAAATCATTATGGGCTGAAATGATAGGCCTGAACGATTTTTATTTATTTCATTTAACTTGGTATTGCAGGTTTGAAATGATAAAACCCGGATTTATTCTTTGTAAATTACGGATTGAAATGATGTATTATCCGTATCATTTGACTTAGGTTAGAAAAATTTATATACAGACCCGTGGTTAATATATATATTTTCTTGAAATTATAAAAATATGTTAAAAATGTAAATATTATGATAATTTGATTTTTATTTTAATTTAAAATGATTTTATAAAGTGTTATTGATTTTTCTATAAATTAAAAATAGTTAAATAAATAAATGTTTAAAAGTTGAAATTTGAAGTATAACTTAACTTGGAAAATGTGAAAGTGTTTTAAAATAAAAGTTAAGATAAGAAAATAAAATGGAATTTAAATAAAATTATGAAATGGTAAACTCAATTAAAATGTTAAGTAAATGAAATACTATAAATTTTACATTTATTTTATAAGTGAATTATTAAAGATTTGATAATTGTTTGTGAAACTTTCACTTTGTAAAATACTAAATTAAGGGTTATTTAAATGATTGTTTTTAAAGTAAGAAAATATGATTTTTATAAGTTAAAATGGATTTAAATTAATTTTAATTGTTTATGAAATTGTAGTGAAAGTTTGGAATTTAAATTGACAGCATTCCTGAAATGCTATCATTTCTAAAGTTAAAGATATTACAGCATTTTGTAAATGCTGTAATTGATATAAATGAACTAAATGGCTAAAATGAACTAAGTGCTGTAGTTGCTGAATTTAACTAAAGTTTTATTTGAAATCTAAACCGATTACAGCATCTAAATGTTGTCTTTTGCTAATTGAATTGTTTTTAAACATAACTTTCCATAGCATTTTCTAAATGTTGGAAAAGTTGAAATTTCACTGTTTTAATAAATTTAAGTGAATAAATGAATTCTGAAATGGTAAAATTTTAAGAATTGAATATTGATTATTAAGTATAATAACTTCATTTTTAAATGATTTAAATGGAATAATTTGATTTGAAATATTTTGATATTTTGAAATGGATTTGAAATGATATTTGATTTCGAAGTATAAATTACCATTTTTGAATTTTAACCACGGGATGTAATTAAATTGATGGTTTTATGGATCCTTAAAGGATGGGCGATCCCAAGCATCCTTTAAGTTATTATGCATTGCTATTACAGTTCACTTGAGTTGGTTTACATTGTATAAGTAAATATGTCCTGACTCGAGTGTTTTGTGTTTTACTTTACGCTCGGGTCAGCCTGAGAATCACAGCTTTGGATTCACCTTCTGGAGCTAGAGATCTGTTGGAGCTTATTTATCTATCGGTTCATCGACTTCTATTCCAGTTATTTCTTATTCAGTATTGTCTCTGTATTATTGATTTATGTATCCTGACTTCTATTATATTTATTTTGACTATGAGATTTTGTATATGTTTTGAGAGTTTGTATATAGTAGCTTCATGAACTACTATGGCATTTTATTTCCGCTGTGAGTTATTCTGATATTCTGTGTCTGTGATTCTGTATTTGATTTTATTTGCTCCAAATTTTATTACAATCTGTTATTTTGAATTATTCAAGTCAGACATGTGTGGATTATTGTCGATTTGAATGGTCCAAAATTAGTGGGTCGTTACAATTTGGGTAGTGGTTGATAGGCTTACAAAAACAGCACACTTCATTCCAATAAGTTCAAACAGAAATGCTCATAAATTAGCTCAATTATTTGTGAAGGAGATAGTGAGATTGCATGGTATCCCCAAGACTATCATTAGTGATAGAGATACTTTGTTTACTTCAAGGTTTTGGAGTAGCTTTCAAGAAGCTATGGGGACAGAACTAAGCCTAAGCATAGCCTACCACCCACAAACAGATGTGCAAACTAAGATTGTCAATAAGGTTTTAGAAGATTTGCTTAGAGCATGCATACTTGATTTTGGAGGCAACTAGGAGGATCATATTTATTTAGCTAAATTTGCTTATAATAATAGCTACCAGTCCACCATAGGAATGGCTCCATTTGAGGCTTTGTATGGAAAGCCTTGCTTATCTCCTGCATGTTGGATGGAGGCTGGAGAAAGAGTGTTGCTTGGACCAGACAATGTAAAAGAAACTTTTGCAAGAATTGAATTAGTGAGGCAAAGAATGAGAGTGGCTCAAGAGAGACAGAAAGCATATGTAGATAAAAGGAGAAGGCCAGTAGAATTTGAGGTGGGAGACTATGTGTTTCTCAAAGTTTCACCAATGAGGAAAATATTGAGGTTTGGCAAAATAGGGAAATTATCACCAAGGTATATAGGACCATATGAAATTGTTCAAAGAATAGGAACTTTAGCTTATAGGTTGAAGTTACTAGAGGAATTGAGCAACATACATAATGTATTTCATGTATCTCAATTGAGAAAATGGGTGCATGATAATGAGACTATTCTTGAATCTCCTACACATGTTGAAATTCAAAAAAATCTGGTTTATAAAAAGGAACCAGTGGGCATTGTGGCTAGAGAAGAGAAGAAATTGAGAAATAAAATAATTAAACTAGTGAAAATCCAGTGGAGTTTAGATGGAAATGACTGCACATGGGAGGCTTAAGATAGGATGAAGGATAAGTATCCTAATCTATTTTCTGCTTGAAGGTATGTCTAGAACAGTAATAACTTTAAATATTACTTAAGTGTATTTGACTGATCTTAGATGAATGAATTTTTGATATGCTTGAAATATACTAATAAACCAATATATAATTATGGGACACAATTCCTTTTAGGAGGGGAGTATGTGAAGACCCAAAATTTTTGAGAATAAAAAAATTACTTTAAAAAAATATATATAAATAGCTTGAAAATGAATATCAGAAGTAAGTGAAGAAATTATGCAAGGGGATAATTATTTTTTTTTATATACAGAGATGAGAGGAAAATGATCAAGTATAAAATGAATTCTAAAATTCACATGACTTGTATATATGTGAATATTGTATAGAAAGTATATACATATGATCAGAGAAATATGCGATGATAAAATAAAAATCCTCTTGATAACTAAAATACCTAAAAAATCAGTCAAGAAATATTCATGAGTGTGAAAGCATTTTTTAAATAAATCAAGAAAGAAATAAATGATAAAATAGGTCAACTGAATATTGAACTTATAAAGAGAAACATGAAAAATAACTCGGGTATAATAATGATACATTGTCAAGTTGAGTCATAGGAAAGAAATGTGCAGGTAAAAATCATGCAAAAAGTATGCACATAGAAAAAGCAGAGTAACAACTGTTTTCACCTGAAATGGAAATAAAAAGAAAATGGCCAAATTAGCCATAAACATACATACAGTCTTCTTTTATTTTTGTGAGGATAAAATGGGTGTTTCCTCTATTAAAACCCTAGTTAAATGATTTAAATCAAAGGGGTAAGGCAGAGGTTTTCTCTGGGGAAGAAAAACAGAAGTTTAATTCAAAAAAAAATATAAAGGAGAAACTCACACAGTCTTCCAGCTAAAGCATTCTTGGGGAAGAGGAGAGGAAGGTGAGTGATAATCATTTAAAAGAATTAAGGCATTAAGACCCAAGTAAGGGTAGCCAAATTATTTTATATAAGATTATAATATGTTTTTCTGTTTGGCTTTATTCTTTGAATAAATACATGTTGATTATGGATGGTATTTTGGTTGGATTTCTGGTTAATGTTTGATCTGTTTTGAGTTGTTATAATTGTTTACATTTTTGCTTTGAAATATAAATAACCAAACATATATTCATATTATAGAAATGGATTTTATAATCCAGTTTTATATGAAGAATGAACTAAATGTTTTACTGAGGAATAGGATATCAAAGGAGAATGAAATGGGCAGTGTGAATAATGAGATTCATGCTCATGCCTAGTTCATATTAAAAATGATATGAACAATGCAACAATATAAACATGTGCTGATTTGTTCAGATCATGGACCAATATGTTTTTATGGGTTTTTCTTAAAAATCCTATCCTATGTTCACAGTAAAATAAATATAGTACTTCTTATGGTTCCATCAGATCTATGTAAGCAATGGGGAAAATCTCTAGAAATAAATATATAGGCAGTTTTATAAAATAAGATTAAGCCATAATGTCTATGGATGTGCAATTCTACATGAATGCTCTGTATGATTGGATGTAATCCCTTGAGTGAGTTCAATAATTTTTGGGGTTTATGCAAAGAAAGGAAGAACATGAGCACCCCTGGAATTAAAAAGAAAATTTCTCAGCAATTAAATGAGCATGGTCTCTAAATTACAAAGTAATTTAGGAGAGGTGCCTTGATCTACTCATCATCAGGTGGATGATGGGTATGTGCATGACTTGTTCAAGTCCTGAAGGCCTCTGTGCAAAGGTTAACAGAATTGAGTCCTTTGCAATGCACACTTTGTGTTCAAAGGCAAGAGTTTAGACCATATAAAATATAAAATGGGATTGAAAAGTTATGCTATGGATTTTAGTAAGCTAAAATCCATAGAAGTTTGTACATGTACAACTGATTGGATTGAATGGATGAATGTTTGGGTGTACGTTTGTTAGATAAATTTGAATGCACATATGCTCAGGATTAACATGAAATTGAATAGTGTCAAATATATATGTTCTCTACACAGTTTTAAGAATTTATAAATTGATTTAATGATGATTTCACTCATACCAGAATTTTATTTCTGACCCTATCTGTTGCTTTGTAACATTTGGGGTGTCTCATTTTTATTGAGGCAGCTCTAGATGTTGCTGCAGGGAAGGAAGCATAAGAAACTTGCATGCATGGACAATTGAAGATTTACTTGCATTTAGAATGCTTAAGGAATTTGGCAGAAATGTTGTAATAATTAGGCCAGGCAAAAACTTCATTATGTTTTAAGTATTTTCTGGATTGATATGTGTTTATTTTTTTGAGTAAAGGATATGTAAGACTTTTAGTATTATATATGTGTATTTGTGGAAATCTGATTTAAGTAACTGATCTGGATAATCTCTGGGAAGTATGATATAGGGGATCATGTCATATAATTTGATATGTGATCATGTCTCCCTTGGCAATGTCTGATGAGCTCTTAAAATGGTAAAGTAGAAATAATTATAGAAAGAAAGGCATATAGGACATTCAATGAATCCTTTAAAGATTGAGTTGAACCAAAACTGGGCTAACCAGAAAAGCATGAACATGAATTATAATTGATATAAGTATATATCAAACCTGTAAATGAAATTTGTAATTCTTAGACTAGGCATTTAAATTACAGTTGAAGTTTGCATTGCTTTGTGAAATAGATCCATAGGTATTATTGTAATACTAGTAGGTCTCACAACACGATGCTTAACACATTATATTACCTAAATACAAGACTCAGGTCTGAATGCATTTGGTCATGATCAACCTGAGGCTATTGAAATGACTTGCAGTCCTATTTGTAATAGACAAGGCCATCACCACACAACTCCTTAGTCACTTCCACATATTGTTTAAGAAAACATCAGTTGTCTACTTGATAAGTTCACCTGAGAATTTTGTATTAATTTAGTCTGTAACATGGATTTAATTATTTTGTCTTCAATCATATGCTAAGTCTTAAATTAGTATATTTGCTTGCATATGCACTCTGCCTAAATATCTATATTGATTTCTCTACTTGGTCTTCAATCCAGTTTAACACTTGGTTATTCATATGATCCTTGTATAATGTATAAATCAAAATATAATTACCCTTACCTGACACAAAAATTGTTTGATTATGAATTATGAACCCCGGGCTAATTTGCAATGAATGAGTTATCTTAAACACCCTGATATTTAGCATAGATCAAATAGTGGTAAATTACAAAATCCCAGAATCTAAATATATGGCTTGCAAAATTCAGGGATCCAATGATCTGAGAAGTAAAACAAGAAAATAAGAAAAATGGTATTATTTGATTTTATAATCAAGCTTGAGTTTTTAAAAAAAAGAATGAACAGAAAAGGCTATGTGACACCATATCTCTGGAATGTGAGAAATAAGGTGTGATTGAATTTCTTTGTCAATTTAAATTACTCTGATAGACAAAGAGTCATATATATATCTTCATATATATATATATATGAATTAAATTAATTTTATATACTAGTATTTTTATATTGGTAAAATAAGGAATCTTTGGAAAAATTAAATTAAGAGAAGTGGACCCATGAAGTATATATATATATATATATATATATGAAAAAAAAACTCAACAGAAAATTTTCTAAAATAATTGAATATAAGAAGTGGGTCACTTCATAGGGGTTGGTTAGGTCAATCCCCTGGTCGACCTAGCCTTATATATTATTATTATTATTATTATTATTATTATTATTTTCTTGTTTTATTTATTTCGTTTATCCTCCATACTAACTCGGATTCTGACGTTCTATATATGGAAAGTGATCAGAAAACTACCACGGACACAATGGTGCAACTCCCGTGGCTCAATTCTGATAATTTCACAAAGTTATTTTATTATTTCATTAATTAACTAATTATTTATTACGGGTTAAATTTTGGGTTGTTACATTCTCCCCTCCTTATGGGATTTCGTCCCTGAAATCTCTAAGGATAAAAGAATGTACTAATGTTTTTATCCAAGTTCTACAACCAACTATTCAACCATCATCCATTCATCCATTGTTCTTAAGTTTTTCTAAAGCAATTTATGATACTATGCGATTAGTGTAGTGTTAATGTCCCTAACTAATGCAAAAGATTAGGCGGCCCATTGATTCAGTTGACCTCCTTTTATGCAATCATGTATGTGCTATGTATCCAAATGAATGCAAAAATTCCTAATGATAACTTATAGTTCTATATACGTGCTTCAATCATCATCCAAATGCAACAACCATGTGATAAACATCCATCTATAGCAATCATGGAAATAAAATAAAATGTGCACACATCCATATGCATATGCTATAGTGTCATAGTTAGGTCAATCCCTAAGAGATAATAGTGCCTAGTGTAAGTATATGCGTCCATTGACTTCCACTAGCAAACACTTGCAACCACTGGCATACTTTATTCATAACATGTTCTATTAACATGTTTACATCAAATCCTATCATCCATAGGTTAAATTCTAAGTTCCACCCTCCCAAAGGATAATAAAGGAAAGAACCTTATTCAAAACTAGAGATGAAAAATAGGAAATTCGAAAAATTACTATCAAAGAAATACGGATATGAGATACGAATTGTCTCCTAATCAAACTAACCTTCTCCGAAGTCTCCTTAACCGTGTCAGAACCAAGGTAATCCCTCTATAGACTCTATCCAACATGAAAGCGACTTGTGTGGTCTTCCATAAAAGAGCTACGGAAGGTGCCATTCCAATGCTAGCTTAAGAACTACTATCTTATGCGGATTCATCTAAAGAAATATGCTTCTCCCAAGTTCTTCCAAAATCAAGGACACTCATTCCCAACCATGTTTGACTTACTATTCTTCTTTAGTTTGCTCACATGAATCAACATTCCTAGGTTCTCACTAGGGTCCTATATACTTTATGAAAAATCTATTATTACTTCCAAAAGTAATTATTGTTGTCTCCTTTGTAGCCTTACACCTTTTCCGTTACACCTAGGAAATGATTCCTATCTACTTCACATTTATGGGTTTAGTTCGGTGTTTATAGTTCCATTTTAAAATTTAAGGTTTCTAAATTTTTAAAACATCAAATCCTAAAACCTTCGTCATTAAAGTGTTATCTTTAAGTTTCTATTAAATTCAAAAATATTAGGTTACTTAAAATCTTATCTTTCTGGCCTTACATCTTCACAGCTTTTTGAATTCACATTATTTTTCCAAACCTAGAGGGAAAACTTTCAAATTCTAAGTCCAAAAATAATTCCTCTTTTTATTTTAAAGAACTTTACAGTTTTCTATAAAAATTTGGATTTTCAAATTTTACTTTTATTAAGTTTTTCATTTCCAAAAACTTATTTACTTTTTCACCAAACCCTTTTCTTTTAAAATATCTTTAAAATGTCCTTATGTGTTCTTAAAACATCTTCCTATTACACCTCACGGTTTCATACCCTAATGTATTGGAACTACTTTCTCTAATGAGAGATTATTAACGCTAAAATTTCCTATGAACCTTTTAAAAGAAGATTTCATGTTTATTTGAAATTACAAGGAACTTATTTTATATTTTTCGAAATAGGCTATACAAAATATGGTGCTCCCATACCTCGTATATCTCTTTCATGCATTACTTGCACAAAACATTTTTATCGGTTTCATAGAAAATTATACCATTATTCTTTTCATTCCAATAGATTAAAGTATGTTTAAATTATATTTTCTTATGATAGACATCTTCTAATATCTAACATTTTCTTTTCAGAAAAACTCATCTTTAAAACTATTTTAATATATCCATAACCAAAAACATTTTCTTATACCTATTTAATTAATAGGTGTATTCACAAATCACTCTTACTTCTATTATTAGAAATTATCTTTTAAAAATACATTTTTATTTGGATTTAAAACAGATGTTGCGTTAAAACACTGTTACTACAACCCAAAATTACTAGTGTATGAATTTAATTAAAAATAAATACTAATAAACCACATCTACTATGTAAAAACATTTCCTTGGGAGTCACTTACTATAAAGGTAGCGTTATGGTTTATGCTCCCTTTATTTTCACGAAAACATCTATTACAACAATAAATGTTGTAATCTACATTTTCGATACTTAATACATTTTAGGTTTTTATATTTAAAATCTATGTTTATTTACAAAGAAACTAGTGAGCTATATACGTTCTATAATTATTCAAAAAGAATTTCACTTTTAACAAAATTCATATCATATAAAAACCAATTTAAATTTCTTACCATATTCCCAAAAACCCACTATTTACTTTTTTAAAAAATATTGACAATTCTTCTTTTCAATTCTAATAATTTCATTTTATTGGGTTAGACATAAAGTGGATTTTCCTACTTACTACCCTAGGAGTATCCTTTCTAAACCTTGGAAATCTCATTTCCTTACTTAAAGTCTTTTGTTCCTATACTCATATTTATTCTAAGGTGCTACCGTTAAATCCACTTATATGAAACAATTATAATTTCTGCAATTATCTACACGTGGCTTTCTTCTTTCTTGATCAACTGAATCTATTGTACATCTCCAATCTTTGCCTACCTCTCTTTGGATTTTCACAATCTGAAACTAAATGTACAAAATCGTTTCTCAAACTCTTTCCATGTGTAGACCTTCTCTATGCCCAAAGAACATGCTTCCTTATGCCTAAAGTGATACTTCAAGGACTTTGCTTTTAACTGAAGAATGCAAGGTGTACGAAGAACCTTCTCGAGATGAACGACATGCTCCTCCATACTGTTGGAAAACACTAATATGTCGTCCACGAATACCACCACAAACTTATTTAGGACGTCTCTAAAAACATGGCTGATCAAATCAACAAAATAGGCCAAGGCATTGGTTAGCCCGAAAGGCCTAACCAACCACTCAAAGAATCCGTCGGGTGTCCTAAATGCGGTCTTATTAATGCTGTCATCAGCGACCCTAAGCTGATGAAATCCTATGGCTAAATCAAGCTGGAAGAATACCGAAGAGCCAACTAACTGGTCAAAAAGATCATCTATCCTTGGAAGTGGATAACGATTCTTCTTCGTGAGCTTATTCAACTCCCTATAGTCTACGCAAAGTCGAAGGGAACCATCCGCCTTAGTAGTGAAGACGACTGGTGCTCCCTACTCTGATATGCTTCTTCTTATGAAACCTTTCTCCAAAAGCTCACGGATCTTTCTTTCTCAATTCCTTCCTCTCCCTAGGTGTCATGGGTAATGCTACTAGCTTAGCATTATTAGTCAAATAAATCCTGAAGTCAATCTCTCTCTTAGGGGGTAGTCCCCTAACCTCCTCAAATACGTTTGGAAAATCTCTGACGACAGTAATCGAATCTAACTCTGATGATGATGAATCGAGGGAATAAAGGAAGCTCAACATAACTGACCCTTGCGGGTCGCAAGAAACCTCGAGAGTCCTACCGCTGCATGTCTCTAGCCTAACGACTCTCCTCTCACAATCTAATATAGCTCCATATGTGGATAGCCAATCCATTCCCAAAATCATCCCATATCCCGAAAATCCCAAAACAAAGGCGTCCCAGTCAAATTCTGCGCCTAGGATAAAAATTTTCAAACCCCTACAAACCATAGACAAGTGTGCTGATCCACCTATAGGGTTTGAAACAACAATGGGGTCTACTACTAAAGAGATATCTTAGTGAAAATAATCTACTAGAGAACTAGAGATGAGAGAGTGAGATGCTCCAGAATCGAAAAAGACCCCAAATGGGAAAAATCAAAATAGAAATCAAATTTTCCTACCTCGATTTGGTCTACTACTGGAGGGTGCTGCCTCCAAAGCCTGAATCTGTGCTGCTGGTGCACCCGCTTCCTGCCCCGTCTTTTGGAGACAATACTTACTAATGTGATCAGGTTATCCACAATTATAGCATTTTCCCTTCATCTTCCCTCTCTTGGAGTCCTTGGCTAAATGACCAGCCATCCCACAACTTTAGCATTTTTTCTTGATCCATTTCCGAGGACCTTACTTTTTCCTCTTGTCCTTATCTTTCTTGTCCTTCCACCACTGCTTCTTAGAACCTGTAGGAACCTCCTTACATTCTCCCTTCAGCTGCCAATATGTAGGTTGAATTCGCTGTCGGTCCTCCAAACCTAACCGTCTAAACCTTTGCTCCATATCCTCCAACCTAGCTCAGGTCTCCTCGGAATCCTCTGTGCCAGAAAACGTTCTGCCTCCTATACTAGCGAAGTCCTTGCATAGCATAAAAAAATCGGCTGGTGTAGGTGGATTAAAGGGATTTCCACCTACCGGTGTTGTATTGGGCGCTTGCCCATGCACCTCTGGTGTCGTAGCTCTACGGAGCCAGTCAGCCATACTATGCAAAGAAAAGAAAATTTAGGCTCGAAAGAATCGAAAGAAGATTGAATTGGACTTTGAGGCGATTTTTATAAAACTCTTTTATATTTAAAAACTATTTCTAAGAGTTATTTTCTGAAAAATACTTTTAAAACAAGTTATTTTGAAAAATACTTTACCTTTAAAATAAATTTTTAGAAATCCTGTAACCTTAGGCTCCGCTACCAAATGTAACACCCCATACCCCTTAGTATACCCAAAAGGACACACTAAAAGGCATGGTGCGTTGTAGGTATAACTAAAACTAGCAGAGACTAAGATTCACAAAACAAAAACTAAATAACAATAACATTAATAATGCAGCGGAAACAATTATAGTATTTTGCTAACAATCAAATTCCATAATATAAGATGATAAAAATAAGTCACCAAATACCCAATACATCATATGACAAAATACCCATACAAGTCTCGTGAAATCAAAAACCCAAAGTCTCAAATAATATCAGAGTACAATACATCCCTCTCAAAATACCAGCTCAATAAAAGAACTAAAAACTGGAACTGAAGGAAAGAAATACATGATAGAATCTCCAACAAGTCTCCAAAAAGTTGCGGTCTACTTTCCTTGCCCCTGATTGCCTATGGGGGGAAAGGGGAAAATAGAGGAGTGGGTCTGACTAAAAGTCCGGTGAATGATAGTAATTACTAGAATCTTTAAGCAAAGTAAAAGTAATCGACCTTACAACAATTCTAGTAAAAAAATAGAAACAAAGTAAATATGAAGAAGGAATAAGCTGAAAATAAATACGATTTAACTAAATTAACACAATTGTTTAACTTTGATTGTTTGCACTTGTTTTTGATAGCTGCTAAGATTAGGCTGAATTCCTAATACTATCCTTTGAGCAGCCTGCTACTGCATAGAATCTACCGTGGACCGGACGCTAACGCTCCCTATGTAGTAGACATTGGTGCCTACGAAAGGCACACACTAAGCGCTTAGAACTCATAACGATTACTGAGCATCCGAATGGAAGTCACACGCGCAACCGCTACCATGCTCAAGTTACCTGTTGTTCCACCTATTGGGTCTTCTTGTTACCTCAAGCTCCAGCATAAGCGTGCCCCTCGTCTCACTTCAGGATTATTTGAGACACCTCGTCTCACTTTAGGGTTATGTGAGACACCTCGTTTCACTTCAGGGTTATGTGAAACACCGTGTCTATAGAAATAATAGAGGAAATGCTGTTGGTACTGGTCCGTCATCCAAACAATATCTAGTTGCACCCCTTGTCCAAATCCCCATGATTTGGACTTCTACTTATTAACCATTTACTACCGTTATTAACATAAGCGTGCCCCTCGTCTCACTTCAGGATTATGTGAGACACCTCGTATCACTTCAGGGTTATGTGAGACACCTCGTTTCACTTCAGGGTTATGTGAAACACCGTGTCCATAGAAATAGGGGAATGTTATTTGGTACATGTCCTACTTTAATTCTTTTCTTATTAACTTAGATAAATTATTTAAATAAGCCTTTACTTTTGTTCTTACTATTTGTGCTTATTGATTTATCCTAAATCTTAAAATAAGCCTCACTCTGTTCTATTTCTTATTATAACCTACGTTATAAGCATGCTTATTACTTAACCCAAGGTCTAAGTGTAAAAATAAGATTCTTTCATCTTATACTCTTTTTAGTTATAATTCTAAGTTATAACTAGGCCAATTATCTTTAATTAGTCCAATTCTAACATCAATATCATAATTAGGCTCAATTTCAGTCTTAATTCCATTTTTATTACAGTCTTTACAATTACATCTTATCTTCCGTTATTTCAGTATTCTTATAATTTTAATCCATATTCGCGTTTAATCTATTCTAATCCATACGTGAAGAAGAAAGAAAATAAAAGAAAACTGAAAATAGAAGAAAATCCAAAGCATAGGAAAAAGATGTAAATAACACATAAATAACAGTAAATAAAATAATGTAAATAAACTGTAAATAAATGGAAAAGCTATAATTAAAAGAAATAAACTAAAATTTATTGAAAAGAATAGCTAAAAGAAATAGACTGAAAATAATTCTAAAAACTGTAAATAAACTACTAAAAGGTTATTACAAAAATCATAGTAAAACTACATCTATTGGAAACCCTATTATTTTAAATTACTTAAAGAAATCTAAAATAATTACAATCACTCATCTGTGGTCCTAAGCTCTTCCCTTTTCGCCTTCCCGGATCCACTTGAGGGTATTAAAATATTTTTATTAAAAGATTCTCTCCTTGGAAAATTATTTCTTTTAGGGTCCTTCCTGAAAAGGTGAACCTAAGCGGAGAAAATCTAGAATGAGAAAACGTGTTAGGCCTAGGGTCTTATTTATAGGGGTAGAAGTGGATATCAGACCGTTGGATTTGGAGATTGAATAGGATGCAACCACGTCACAGACCGAATAAGAGCTGTCGGATGAAAGCACGGAAGGACCAGATGGAGCCAAAGATCGAAAAAAATCGTGCACAAAACTTGTTGGAACGAACAAAAAGTTCATTTGCTCACCATGTAGGGCGGGTCGACCTTCCCCCTCCTAGGTCGATCGGCCGGTGAACCTAGGGGTTGGTTAGGTCGACCCCCAAGTTGACCTAGCCCTGTATATTTTTTCTTCTTCTTGTTTTCTTGTTTATTTCGTTTCTCCTCCATAGTAGTTCGGATTCTGACGTTCTATATATGGAAATTGACCAGAAAATTACCACGTACACAATGGTGCAACTCCAATGGCTCAATTCTGATAATTTCACAAAGTTATTTTATTATTTCATTAATTAACTAATTAATTATTATGGGTTAAATTTCGGGTTGTTACATGCCAAGTAGCACAAGCACAGAACTTCCTACCTACGTTAAAAGGTACTGATGATGAACATTTTAAACTATGCAAAAATGATCATTATATGGATGATTGTTGATTACCATACTATTTCAGCTTTTATAGAAAAGTATGAACTTGTGTATATTATTTGTGCTAATGTGCATGAGTGTGTATAAGATTGAAATTCTTTACTTTTTACAAACTAGACTTGCTTATATAATAATCATGAAATACATACATTATAATCTTCACATGTACCTATTACGACTAAGCAGTTGGGTTTCCGTTGAGTCCCGATATAACTCAAAATATTTACCCATTTCAACTAGTTTAATCTAAAACTGAGGCAAATGCCTCGATTTGCATTTGAAGGAACCAGGCCAATTTGTAGCGGGTGTAATAAGTAGATTTCAATTTTTTTTTCTCCTTATTTTTGGATTTATTAGGCTTACAAAGTCTAAAGGGTTATTAGATCCAATCTAAATTTTTTTTAAATAAAATATTATTTTATTTTTGTTTATAAGGTTTAATTTAATTTGAATTAAATATATTACAATGAGAGTATCAAATACACTCATCTGTGTATAGTGCAAGTGCAACACGTAAATAGTGTGCATAGTTAATGTGTATGTTTATTGGTGTTGAGATTTACACTGCAAATGACATATTTTTTTCTTTATATATGCATTTGTTGTCCATAGTTTTTTCTAAAAACATGTAAATAATATATATATGTAAAATTTACTTATACCCATACATAGTATGTTGTAACATATTTTTAACTAATGGAAAATATTTTACTAAAATTTATAATGTGACAATTAATGAATTCAAGTAGGCATTTAATGAGAGGAAAAGGTAGAGGATATTTCTTCTTCCTTTATTTCTTCACTCAATATCATTTCAAATCAACATTTGAACACTTAAACCTTTACATCTACAAAAATTAATTGTGACAAGTTTCATTGTTTTGAAATTTAAAATTAGCATTTGTAATCCAACTTTGACTTAGGAAAGATCCAACGGTGATTTATGATTTTAAACAAAAGTCCTATAAAATTTTGAATTGAAATACACACACATGTAATAAACAATATTTTAAATTTAAAACAACACATATATGTAAAACTTGTAACTTTATATGTTTTGAAATATAAAATTAATAATTTGAAAACAAGTTTTGATTTAGGATGACTCCAAAGTTAGATTAAGTTAGATTTATAATTTTACACAAATGTCCTCTTATGATTTTGAGTTGACATAAAATATATAATCATATGTAAATAATAACCAAAATGTATTTTATATTTTGAAAGACATACATACATGAGACTTACATTCAATTTCATAAAATGATTTCAAGTAACTAATGTACATAATTCACTTATATTTGTATATGCGATATGTTACCAAATATTTCAACCAATTAATATTATGTTTAGATCCAATTTTTGTTATTATTAAATATTAATAAAAATAGTAAACAATAGATTGGACAATATAGGCATATACAAATTCATTGTATAAGATATGGAATTTAAACAATATAAAAAAATAACATAAAATAAAATGAGATGTATAAGATATGAATCTAAACTGTACTAACATGGTGTAACATATAATCAAATGAAATTGAGAACCACCTTTTGATGTAGCCTAAAACTCACACCTTGAATGTATGAAAACTCCTAGATCTGATTGAATTACCTTCAGAATTAGCAAATATCTGAAGCCCAACTTTTGTATTCCATTTTTTTTTTGATTTGGGAATTTTTAGGGCTTGAAGCCATGAATTTTCGGCCAAGAGGGGAGCACGAGAAATGAATTATCAGGAAGAATGAATGAATGAAATTTTGTTTTAAAGGAATCATTGAAACCTTTCTAATTTCTTCCTAAACCTTCCCTTTTTAATTCCTCACTAAATCTCAATTAAATCCCCTCCCCCATGTCATGTATGGCGACCAAGATATATCCGAAGATAGGCCTTCAAAATTTCCAAACCTACTTAGTAATTAATTGATTGAAATTAAATTTAAATATTTATCGATATCGTATATCGATATATACATATATTACTTTTATATACGCACTTTATTAAATACCAAGGACTTTCAAATAAATCAAGAAAAATTGAATAATTAATATTTTATAAATATTAATTAATCTAATTAGTTTAAAACAATTATAAATTATAAACTGTGTGGTTTTTCAGAATATCCATTATTGTGGTTGGACGACTCAATGGTG
Source organism: Allium fistulosum (assembly GCA_030737815.1). Lineage (NCBI taxonomy): Eukaryota > Viridiplantae > Streptophyta > Magnoliopsida > Asparagales > Amaryllidaceae > Allium > Allium fistulosum. Next base: position 1,438,940,320 of record CM060903.1, on the reverse strand, counting down.
TAAATTCAATCAGCAATTAATATCGAACAATTTGAATATTAACGTTCGCACACCACCTTAGCTAGAGATGTGACATTTTTTTTCTTTCTTAGTTGGTGATACATGGAGCTTCCGATCCAGATGTATGGAGCTTCATTTTTCTTTTGTTTTTAGGTACTTCTAACACCTCAGTATTGGGTGGTGGCCATGCCGGAACTCGATATTGGGGTGTGATGGGTGGTGGCCTTGCCGGAACTCATCTTAGGGGTACCTGAGTTTCTTTGATTCTTATATTTAGTTTTGTTACCAGCCAGGCATGTTGGCAGCACCTTATTATTTGATATACATATATTTACATGTGTGCTATCCTCTATTTATAGAGGATCACACATTTTTCTCAAAAAAAGTAATGACTATTTACATCAATTCTCTTCACCGATACTATATCATATTAGGGACTTATGGATTCTGGTTTCGGTCAAAATTCCAACATTGTCCACATTCAACTTGATTAATCCAAATACAAAATCCTTGATTCGATAATAACATTTATTATTAATCATGATGCTCTGGCCAAAGACTTTGACTTTGAGTTGACTGCAGTTGACTGTGGTACTAATCTCATAAAACCGAGGAGAAAATTTCTCAATTGAATAGTGTTTCACTTTCAATGCTTCAACTCAAACTCAACTATTGTCATTCGATGGATGTCATGCCATGATTTAACTGTAATCAAAGTGAAGTATCCACATTAAAGTTCAATTGTACTCTCAAATCGAGAGAACTATGTAATATTGTCACTTCAAGATTCTCTGTTTGACATTAGTTATATTAACCAACAAAAAACTCTTGAGTTGACATCTATTTGACATCCAGAATATGAAAGGATCAATGTCGATTGGATAGCTGGACTAATAGATACCGCAACCAAGTTGGAAGATTAACCTTGATAAAGTTGGTTATATTTTCAATAATAGTGTATTGGTCTAGGACCTTCATTCTTCCTATCAAGTTGGTTAAAATGATTAGAAGTGCTATGATAAATTCTTTTTAGAAAGGAAGCATACACTCGAACTATATGGCCCCTTGTTCTTTCAGCAAATTGGAGGCTCCAAGTAGCAAGGGAGGACTTGGTATCAAAAACATATTATTATGGAATAAAGCTGCCTTTGCCAAACACCTTGATAACTTCTTATGCAAGAAGAGCAATACATGGGTGACATGGTCCTCTAAGTACATTGTCGGTAGCAGGAACTTTTGGCAAATGCAGGCTCCTCAAAACACAAGTTGGACATAGAGGATTCTGTTTAAGCTCAGGGGAAAAATCAGGTACGAAGTTTCCATAGATGGTAGAGTCAGTTTTTGGAATGATCCTTGGTTGAGACCTGATTTTATTCTAAGCAAGCATCTTAGTTACCAGCGGATTCTACAATCAGGTATTAACAGACATGCCAAGGCTCATGAGTATATACATTATGGGTATATTCAACTTCCTTATTCCAATAAATAGAGAATCAGATTGATATGGGCTAGTGTATAGGTATACATCTCCCTATGGTTGATGGGGATGGTGTAAAGTGGATAGGCAAAGGAACTAGTTTTAGAATTGATGATGTATACAACTTTTTGGCCAAACATGATAATGCCTTAAACTATAGCTGGAATAGAAGAACATGGTTAAGGCATAACAATGATAAGGAGAACCTTTTGTTATGGAAGGTCATGAGAAATGCTTTGCATACAAAAGTCAATTTGTAGGCTAGAGGAATGAGTATTGACCGTGTTTGTTCATTTTGCAATATAGGGGTTGAAGATAATTTGCATTTATTTTTAGCCGCCCCTTTGTTTTCAATCTCTAGCAGCCTCCGATGATTAGTTTGGGCAGTTATGATACCACAAATGGATAGAGCTATTCATTGATTTATAAGGCAATAAGGTGGAGAGGAATGAAGACTTATGCTTTGTTATTTGTCTTATAGAAATTTCTGAAGGGAATATGCAGTGAGAGGAATTCTATTCTTTTTCTAGGTCATAGGAGATCCTCAATAGAAGTTAAGCACTTCCTGCTGCATGAAATACGTGTGGGTTTGGCTATGTCAGTTTTTGAGTTTGACCCAGGGATTATGGGGGCTTTTCACTGACTTGTTGCCTCCTTCATTCCATGTCTTTATTTTTGGTCTTGTGATTTCATTCTTCTATGGTTGCTATGTCGTGTTGTCTCTATTATTCTTCTGTTTTTTATCTAAGTTTGTCTAACCAAAGCTTGTTTTGGTTGGCTTTATTTCTTTTTTCCTCCTTTGTAATTCCAAGGCATATCAATAAACTGGTAAGGGCCTAGTTAACCCCGCTGTCTTTACCCAAAAAAAACTCTTGAGTGAGTCATTCTTTTAATCTAATAACTATTAGTACATAACCCCTTGGTGTATCCAGCTGTCGTGAGTAATACACTGTCCAACATTTAGAGAGCGTTACATACTCTAGTCTCACAGATGTGTCAATATCTCATCTCGAAACATCTTTCCTAAGAATATTTAAAATAACATGTTATTTTAGTGTGATTAAATTTCTCTTGATTATAACACGCTGTAATTACTACCATATAACGTATCATTTAAAGATTTTCTATTTAATATACTTTAAATTAATTATTTAATTAATTATATCACAATATAACAAAATATATTATAGAAATCACACATTTATTATGGAAAAGATTTGTTATCGAGTTAGTGATATGTAACGAATTACATAACTGCCCCTAGGGCATATCCTTAACTCTATAACAACATATTGAGGCTACTACTACCGACAAGGGGAAAGAAAAGAAACCAAGAGTTTATAATAAAAGAAAATCCAAGGATCCTCAAGTTAATCATTCAGTTGAAGTAAGCACCGATATCGGAAGACATGAGACCACATAGTTACAAGTTGTTGGCTCATGCTTGGATTGAAGCTTCCGAACAGGATATTCTAGTGGGAAGTTCTTTTACACACACGTTTATGAGTTCTACAACCAAGTCCTAGAATGCCTAGCAAAACATTCCTTTTAAAGTACAAAGTTAGCATGGTACACCTTGAATGGTATGTGACAAAATACAAAGGTATTATAGCATAAAGAGGTGATATGCTACGAAGTGAACAGTCATTTAAAGACTTTAAAGATAACTACAATAAAATTTATCAGGGTGCTTACAATACCAACTTCAAAGCTCATGAGGCATTTGAAGTTCTTCTTGTGAGATCTCAATGGTCTAATCAAAACAAAGACAGTGTCAGTCAGGGAGACACCAAAGAAATAAATTTTAAAAACATATCTTTAAGGGACCCTATAGATGAGTCACCAGGCCAGTCGAATGATCCTCTAATGTCAATAGGGAATGAGGGGAATAATAGTAATCCAACAACTCCTACTTCATGAATGTTATACAGTGTGGTTACTAGTCATCCCAAATAAATAAAATCAAGCAAAAGATCTTTGTTTGAGAAACAAAGAAGCATACGATTTGGAAATGACCAGTGACATGCTATGCAAACTGAACAAGTGCACTTAGAGAGAGGACAGAATTAAAGAAGGCCAGTGAAAGACATATACGGGAGAAGGAAGACGAAGAGTTTTTATCGAAAGACATTTTAAGATGTATACGTGAGAAGGAAGAAAAAGAGTTTTTATAGAAAGATGCTTTTTATTCAATCTAATGACCATTTAAATATGTTTTGGTCAGAAAACAAAGCATTTTAACGGTTCAACGACAAAGATACTAAGCCGAAGATGAAAGTTCGGGAATGTAGATGTGTTGTAATTTTTAAATGCATACGTTTATTTATTTTTGTGATTTCTTTTTTCTATATGTATTAGTACATTTAAATTGGAGTGAAAGCTTTGTGTTTATCAGATGATCTTATCTATTTTCCTCTTCAAGTATTTTTCTTTAATTTTTTAAGCCATTTTTTACGAATCCAACCATACAGACTGGATTAACACATTACCAATCATCAGTGGTTCGAATTTGATCTCGATCCAAGGTCGTCTGGCCTTTGAATGAATGGTTTTTAGTTCGAATATCGACTAATGACTATAAATTTAAAATTCAAGTTCGACACCCTGCAGTGTTTATTTTTCATCATCTTCTAGAAATAGATCAAATATACTTTAGATCGACATAAGATCTAATAAATTTAATTTTTACCGATTATTTTATTTTATATAACTTTATCATGTTAAATACGGTTAAAAATGCATAATTAATTACCCAACGGTTTAAAAAATATATTCTAATTCATAAAAATGTTACATAAAATCAACTTTATCGAAGTTGCTTAAGGATCGACTAAAAGTAGTATAGATTGGTTATGGTTGTTAGATTTTCAATAACGTTAAATATCGGAATTACGCGAAGATAGATCATCGAAAATGCTAATTTAACCGATCAGAATAGTCGTTACGTTGAATGATTGTGCTCAAATATATTGTTTATTTTTTAGAAATTAAACTAGTATTTTTAAACATTTTTTAAGATGTAGAATAAATAAAAAAAATAAATAAAAAATACAAAATTAACATGCCGTCGCTAGCCGACAGCAAATCGAGTATGCAGAAAGAAACCATGCGACTTTTCCTCATTCTCCCTCTTTCCCTCCATAATTTCATGCACGTAGAAAAAATCCAAACCTGCCACCGATGCCCCCCTCGTAGCCGCTGCCTCTCATCGCTTCACCTTAGGCCATCAAAACTCGGAATCACCAATCTCACCAATTCCATTGTAATTTAGGTAAAATTTTAACTCTAATTTCGGATTTGTGGCTAATTGATATGATTATGGGTTTGAAATTGATGTTTTGTTGCATATTAGTTAGTGATAATAGTGTACTACTTGATTTTGGAATATTAATTAGTGTTGTGATTTTTAATTTATAATTAAAAATTAGGATTGATTTAAAATCCAAAAATTAGTGTATAATTATTGATTAATATGTATGTTGATTAGTTTACGCGATTGTTTGTTATGGTTTATAATAGTTTTTGGGCTAATATGTATGGTTAAATAGTGAATATGTTAAATATAAAGCTCACGGTTAAACATAATTAATTTATTTTAATTTATTATTGTGTGTTAATTATAAGTGTTGGTGGTAAATATAAAATAAAGTTATTTTTAATGATTAATTATTTTTAGTAATTAATTAATTGGTGCGCCTTTTTGCAAACTTCAAATTTTAGTTTACGAAGTAGTTAAATTAAAATTTTAAATAGTTAAATGAATTATAAAATATGTTCTAATATTTCAAATTTAGTTAATAAAATATTTAAATTGTTGAATGAATTGTAAAATATGGTTTAAAATTTAATTTGTAGTTATTAAAATAGTAATTTGTGTATTTTTGGAAGTAGTTTTAAATAATAAATTTCTCTAGAAATAAAATATTTTACTAAAATCGATTTGTAAAATTAAGATATGAATATATTGTTTATTTGAAAATAAACGTTAAGTGTTATTTTAACATATACAACAAATATATAAAGCCATTAGTTCCAAAGAATTTAATTTATTTTAGAAAATACAACACACCCCTTGGATGTCAAATTATTACTTGTGGGATCGTCATGGAGAACTTGTTGCACCTACATGTCAGAGGAGGAGGTGAATAACAAGTGTGTTATGGTGGTCCCACAAAAGATACGGGGAAGGTGCGACACGATCAATGTTCCCTACCATTCAAGTTGACGATGAAGACGTAAATGTCGAAGAAGAACGGTTGTGGGAGCGAAAAGAATCTATGGTTTATTGGATGCTGCTAAGAGGTCGTTGTTTGATGGTTGTAAAGGAGAACTGAATTATCAGTAACTGTCGAATACATTACTATGAAGTCAAAATTCAATTTTACAGAATCTGAATTTACAGCAGTTGTACAAGATGCAAAACGATATATGCCACCTAATAATATGATGTGTGATAGTCATTATGAAGTGAAAAAACTTATGTCCGCTTTTGGTTTGTCGTACCAAAAAATAGATTCATGTATAAAAGGTTACATGTTGTTTTGGAAAGATGACATTAACCTTAGGAAATGCAAAATATGTAATGAAGAAAGATACAAATCAAGAAAAAAGAAAGAAAGTTCCATACAAGAGAATGCATTATTTACCCATCACTCCTAGACTCCAAAAGTTATATATCTTCTACTACGACATATCATATGCAATGACACATTGTGAGAACACAGAAAGATAGAGCTTTGACACATCCATCTGATGGAGAAGCATGGAAATATTTTGATAAGACTTATCCCACGTTTGCTGCAGAGAACCGTAATGTCAGACTTGGTTTATGTACGGATGGATTTTCACCATTTTTTCAATTTGGTAGCAAATATTTATCTTGGGCTATTATCATTGTGCCTTATAATTTCCTCCATGGATATGTATGAAAACTCCATATATGTTTCTCACTATTGTCGCCTCTAGCCCTGATGATCCGACATAAGGAGTCAATGTTTATTTACAATCATTGATTGAAGAGTTGAAAACACAGTAGCATGAAGGAGTTGAAACATACGACATTCAAAAAAAAGAATTTTCGTATGTTCGCTTTTTGTTATGGACTATTAGTGATTTTCCTGCGTATGCAATGCTTTTATGTTGGAGTACGATCAGTCGTCTAGCTTATCCTTATTGCATGGAAGAAATATGAGCATTTTCCACTACAATAAAAAAACATTTTTTACAACTATCAAAAAGAGTTGTAGTAGGTATTTTACAACGTTTTCCGAAACGTCGTCTTAGCCGCAGTTGTAATATAGTCTATGTCTATTACAACTTTTCAAAAATGTTGTAATAAAATATTTTACAACTACTTAAAACTATTGTAATTTGTTTGCATCCAACCAAATACCCTTCTTACAACTTTTAGTTTATGTTGTTAAAGAGTTCTTACAAATGTTCATGATAGTTGTAATATACTAAACTTCAGCCTTTTTTAGATGTTGCGGAATATTTTTACAACTTTTATAAAATGTTGCAAAATATATATAACCAGTTGTAATATGAATGAGCCAATTTCTACAGATCATTATGATGAAACACACATATTAACCAGTTAATGAAGAAATAATTTTCTTACAAAGAAAAACATAAAACAATAAGTTTTCCACTGCCAGTTGACTGCTATTGGTGACAAGGACGCATATATGGCAACATGTTGGCAGAAATTGTTATCGTACCGTTGACATATAGAAATATCAATATATTGGAACATGGTTGAGCATGTTAATTAATGTGACTAACTGAGTGTCAACAAGATTTTATCATTGACAAAACCGAATAACAAAATATATACTTCAAGTTTCTACATCACCAATCCATTACTATGAATCTGTCTGCACCACCTCCTCGTCAAGCCGTTGCTATACATATATTTTCCACTTCCTGTTTTTTATTTGTGTCAGAGAAAGAGAATTTGTTGTCTTTACTTGGAATAACATGAATCTTACAATTGTTTTCTTTCCTTGGAATAACGTGAATTAGGGGCGCTCTAGTTCATTTTCAAAATATAAGTCCGTAGCAAACATTACAAGGGAGTCTTTTTCGCTCACAAGCTTAAATCAAAGATGCTTACTCTTGAATGACACTGCTTTTTGATTGCTACTCCGAACGCAAACTTTATACTTTCAACTTAAGCCAAAAAGAGACAAAGCACCACACATATATCTTTTACTTAACAAGGATGCTTGGTCTTTACTGTTTTATGGTCAAGGAAGTTATCGCCTCACGAAAGGGCATTGGTAATGGAGGAGGTCAACAAAGTGGAGTTGAACTGCCGGCGTTGTTGAGTCCAGCGAACCCGTAAGGTGAAAGAGGGTTGACTTGATCTGATGGTAAGAGTAGTGAGGTAGGCGGAGTTATTTTAGGGGAGAAGGCGGAATTATTTGAGGGAGGAAGAAGAATTATTTTGAATGGATTTGGGGAAACAGCAGTGGGAAAATAGATTGGGAGAGGAAGATGCAGGTGCCAACGTCGGTTAAAACAAACAATTGAGATTGGAGCCAAAAATTATCAAATTGGAGGGAAAAAAAGGATTGGAGCCAAAATTTAGGTTGGTTAAAGCAAAAAGAAAATTGTATAAGTTAAAGTTGATTAATCACAATTACTATTTGTTTTTTAGTATATATATTTAATATTTAATTAACTCAAACTTAAAATTCAAATACGAACGAGATATACCATTTTTTCGACGGGGCACTGCCTCGCATCCCGCTAAGGGGCGTTGCCCCGGACCATCGTGACCTGACCGGTCAAGTCGATCGTCGTTAACAGTGGCGTTGCCCCCATATCATACCTAGGGGGTTGCCACCCCCGGACCCCCCTTCGTGGTGCAAAAGATCGTTAATATTTAAATTTTAAATTTTATGAAAATTTCATAATTTGTGTTTTTATATCATGAATAAATTTTAATTTCTTTTACAAAATTTTAAATTCCAAATTTTTCAAAATATTATATATTAAATATAATTATAACTAATAATTATTAAATATTAAATACTAGATAATACTTATTAATTATTAATCATTAAACATTACTTATTAATCATTAATTAATAAATAGAAAATACTAATTTTTTTTGATGAAATGGAAAATACTAAATATTATTCTTAATTATGTTGATCAATAGAGGTGGAGCCTTATGCAACGGTTAGGTGGATGGTGATTTGAAAGTCCAGGTTCGAGTCCGGAAACAGCCTCTTCGGAAAGCGAGGAAAAGGTTACGTACACTATCGACCTCTTCAAGCCCACTATCGTGCGGGAGCCTCGTGCATTGGGTTCCACCTAATTATATTGATCAATACTTAAGTAATTTTTTGTATCATACAGATGTTGAAATGCTTAATATTTTTAAATTTATTTTAGAAAGGTTTAAAATATTAATTTTTAAAATATTAAATATTGAATATAATTATTGGTTGTAGTTATTAAATTTTAAGTATTCTTAATTCTCAATTATTACTTAGTAATTATTAGATCTTAAATACTAGTCTTAATAATTAATTATTTAAAAGTAATTATTAATTATTAAAAATTAAAATTAAAAATTAAATATTACTTCTTATTTATTAGTTATTAATCATTACTTACTTCTTCCTATTTATATTTGAATATTAGTTAACTAATTGTTATTTATTATGTATATATTATTAATTATTAATAATAATTATTAAATAATTAAACTACCTTTTACAAAATTATTTAACTAAGTATTAAATATTTGTTATTAATTATAAATTATTAATTATTAAAATATTCTAAGAAATCTGAAACATATTCAAAAAATTTAACATAAACCTATGAGTAAAATTAATTTTAAAAAAGTTGTAGTTAATTAATATCTAGTCATAAAGTACAACTTTTTCAAACTGTTGTTTAAGGGTGTTGTGACAACGTTTGGAATAAAGTTGTAAAAAAAGTAGTTTTTTACAACGTTTTTATAGAAAACGTTGTTAAAAGTCGTCTTCCACAACGTATTTAAGGAAAAGTTGTAAAAAAGATGCTTTTTACAACGTTTCCCCAAAAAACGTTGTGAAAGATATTTTTTACAATTACAACGGTTTAAATGCAAACGTTGTAAAACTAAAGATGTAATAAGGTGTATTTGTTGTAGTGTTCTTTACCACATATGAAGAAAATTTCATGGTTTGATTGTCATTGGTGTTTTCTCTATGTTAGCCATCATCTTAGAAGAGATAAAAAAATTTACAACTAACAGAGCATAGACTATGTAACCACCAACAATTTGGTAAAGCGAAGAAATATATGAAGTTGTAAAGGAACATTTATACATGAAACTGGAGTATATATTTAAATTCCAAGTAAATTGATAATTCATAATTGGTACAAACAAAGTATATTTTGGGAGTTATCTTATTGGAAATATCCTTACTCAACATAATATTAACATGATGCACAACGAGAAAAACGTATTTGATAATGTGTTTAATACAATTTTGAATATTAAAGGGAAAACCAAGGATGATCTGAATTCAAGACGTGATATAGAACATTTATGTAAACGTCCCGAACTTCATATGAAGCCCATTGACAGTAAAAAAAAATCAAAGCATGCTATAAAGTAGATAGCAAGCAAGTAAAACTTGTGCTAAAGTGGGTGGAAGAACTAAGATGTCCTAATGGAATTTCTTCTAATCTCTGTAGATGTGTTGACTTTAAAAACAACAAATTGAGTCGGATGAAAAGTAACGATTGCCATGTCATGATGAAAAATTTATTACCCTTGGTTTTCAAATAACTATTGCCCGTAAAAGTATAGAGTGTTATAACGGAATCAAGTTTGTTTTATAAAGTGCTTTGTTCGACAATGTTAAAAGTCGAGCGTATACGTAAACTTGAAACAGTATCCCTATACTACACTACAAACTAGAGAAAATATTTCCTTCTGGATTCTTTAATGTAATGGAATATTTACCTATTCATCTTCCATTCGAAGCACTTCTTCAAGGTCCTGTGCAATATGGACGGATGTACATACATTTGAGAGGTAATATTGAATATCTGTAATATTAATTTTAACTTTAAATATGAATTAAAATACAAATTAATTTAATATCGAGGTCCTATGCAATATAAATTAATTTTTTAATAGCTTGAATAATTTTAAGAAAAAAGTTAGACAAAAAGCACGAGTTGAAGGTTCGATTTGCAAATCATATCTTGAAGTTGAAGCTTTGTTCTTTTTCTCTCATTGTTTCAGTGACCATGCGAACTTATCATTTGTAAGTGTAACGACCCGTATTTTAGCTATTTTAAATTATTAAATTTAATGAAATTATTATATAAAAATGGTTAAAAATAAAAATTTAATGAGTTTGAATGTAAGTTATTGGATATGAACTTGGATAAATTTTGAAATAAACTAATTTCGAAGATTTAAGTAATAACAAGTATGGAAGGGTAATGTTATGTATTGAATGTGTTTACAATCAATAGTTGGATTAAATAATAAATGTTGGATTCATTAGATGTAAATAAAGTAATTGATTGATAAATAAAATCCAATATTGAAATTTGTTGAATATTGAACAATTAACTTGTTTAAATTAATATTGGGAATTATTTGAATAATTAAATTCTGGATTTAATATCACTGAAATTAATATCGAAAGTTGATGTAAATTTTATTTAAACAACAATGAAGATTGTTAACATTTAAAATTTGATTTAAAAGTGAATAATTAGAAATTGAAAATATATTTTAGTTGACGTTAGAAAATAACCTTCCGGGACATAGTCTTGGAATTCGACGAAACCACTTCCATTGGATCCATAATAGTGTATTATTATCGGATTTCAAATTTCGTACCGTTTGGAGTTATCGTTTAGTCGTACCGAATATAAACGCATTGAAATTAATATCGAAAATTCAATATAATAATTGGGTCCAAAAAGCTATCTTCTCCATACGATCGAATTAGGACCCGAAACCTTTTCCATTGCGTCCGGAATAGGGGTATAACATTATGAACGCCTAGCTGCACGCCTCGATAGAGGTTCGAAATTTTGAGCTGCGTAATCAAGACGATTTGAAAATTTAAATAATAAACTTATAATTGTTGACTTAACCTTTTATTTCCATCGGCCCTTTTTCCCTTCACTTCAAAGCACTGTAGCCTATCACCTACACGCAAGAATCATGTCTCCCTCCCCATTTTAAAATGCATGCACGGTTACAGTAAAGAGAAAATAAATCAAAACTTCAAAATTTCTTTCTCCGCCAATACTCGATTAAAAATCACGAAACCTGTCTTAAAAATCAAGTTTTCTTGTGAGCTTCGTGCTGGTATAAGATGGTAGGGTGCGGCTGCGTGTTGGGAGGGTCGATTGTAATGGAATGCACGGTAGTCGATGCTAGGGTTTAGGTTTCTTGGAGATATAGGCATCGATTCGTATTTTGGTTATCGTTTTTGAATTTGTGGTGGAAGATTACATCTCCAGCGAGAATTTTGTGAGGTGTGGCCCTAGTATAGTGCATGCGACATTAGCGTGGTCGAGGGGAGATGCTCCAGGTCGCGACTTCTTTGAGGGTGTCGAGCTCGATGATATGGGTATGGGTAGGTGCGGTTTGTCGAGAGATGTTCGTTGGCCAAGTCGGATTGTCGATTAGAAGACCGGAGCTCCGTATCACTAAGAGCGTGCATGGCTATGAATGGGTTCGTGGAAGATTCTCGTGTACAGGCTTTTGTTTGGGGAGAAGGACTCGGGGGTATTTTGGTAATTAAGCTAAAGTAATTAAATTTTAAAATTAATTATATCGATAACTTATAAATTTAATAACTTATCCATATGAGATTGGATTGGGACGAGACTTTATGCATTGCGATCATGGTGATGAGAGCTTCGTAGTGAAACTGGTTTGGTCGAATTTGGAGACGGTCGAAATTTGGGCTAAAATCAGACGTTGTTCGGTTTTAGTTCCAAAACGGAACGTCTCGGCGACAACAGAAACTCAAGGTGAGTGTTTTATAACGCTCACACGTACTAGAATATTTTTATGCTAGTTAAATTTGAATTTATGAAGTGATATGAATTTATTGGTCGTTGTTGATAAATTTGATTGCCATTTGAATTAACCGTTATAAATTAAAATTGACAGTTAAATTTGAAATTGAAATTGAATTGCCAATAAATTACCCAAAATCAATAACTATGAAACTATTGTGAATTGTATTGTCTGTTTGTATGATTGATTGTGATGGATGCAAATTGGTTAATATTTGGATGTTTGGATGTTTATCAGTTTATATATATATATATATATATATATATATATATATCATGTTGTCACCCTGTATATTATTTGCAGTGTATAAAACTGTAAATTGAATTATTTTGAATAAATTAAGAAATAGGTTGAAATGATATATACCTATGACATAGTGATTTGGGTTGAAATGGTATATATCCATCCCAGAAATTAAATTGAAATAACTGATCACTTGGCTATAGGATAGAAAATTATATACGAACACCGGATTGGTTAAATTTAATGATTTTAAAATCTTTGATTTGAAATTATTTACATGGTTTTGATTTAAAGGAAATAAAAATTAAATTTATAGAAATCAAATTAATCTCGAATTCGAGTTTGAAATGTTGAAATAAATTTTGATTAAAAGAAATTGTTAAATAATTGAAGTTGAGATTTTGAAGTTAAAATCAGAATACGATTGAATTTCATAAATTAATTTGTTTTAAACGATTGGATTTTTATTCGGATTTTGGATTATTGCCAAATAAAAGTTTTATAAAATGATATTTTGAAATTGAGCTCAGAATTGAATTTTATTTAGAAATTTGATTTTAAATTGAATATTGAAGGTAAATTCGATTAAGTGTTTAAAATCAATATTTTGGAAATCGAACTAGGAATTGATGTAAATCAAAATGCTTTAAAATTAAGAATTGAATTGAAATGGTTTCAATTTGGAATTGAATCAAATAGTTGAAGTTGATATGGAAATCAATTTGGAATTTTAAATTGACTGAAATCGAAATCGTAATTGAATTGGAATAAATTGGGATTGAAGAATTGAAATCGGAATTGAATCAAATTTGAATCGAAAGGGAAAATTGAATTGATTTGAATCGAGGAGATTTGGAAATTGAATCAGTTTGACTTTGAAACTATTTTCAAACAAATTATCTTAGTATAAACTGTTTTAAATCTATATTCTTTAAAATATTCAAATTAGTTTGATTTTCCAAATTATTTACTATATTAACCATTTTAATACTCAAACTATTTTATATTAAACTAATTTTACCATTTAAACTATTTTTAACAATTTTAACAATTTAAACTATTCTTGCTATTTTAATTATTTAAACTATTCAAACTATTTTTCAAAAATTCAAACTGGTCAGGAGTGGAATGTTTATTTTAAATCGTGGATTTAAATACGAATTGGTTTAAATTGAAGTTATAACCTAAACTGAAATTCAAAACAATTTTGGGATAGCGATCGAGATATGAAGATGAACATGATTTTGAATTGAAATGGTATATTTTGAGTAAATATGATGATTTCGAAATGGATTTAATATTTAAGCGAATATGATATTTTGATATCAAATACGAACTGTTTTCGAAATGTAAAAGTACCAACCGATGTGTAAAACGACGTTTGGTTGTTAAAGAGACCGGAGCCGAATATGTGCATACTCTATGTCGATACTGGAACCACTTTAATGACTGTTTACGTGGAATAATGGTCCAGAACGAAATGGTTGGATTTCACGTCGTTTGCTGGATTTGAAGAAAGAGAACGATGATGGATTATGTGACGACCCAGAATTTTGGACATTTGAAATTGGAATATTTAATTGATTTTAAATATTTAAAAGTTAATTATTAACTTGAATTTCAAATGTCACTATTTATTGAGTGGTTTAATTATTAAATTAAACAATTGAGAATTAGGTAAATTGTTGAATCTAAAATTCTAAGCATGTTAAAAATAATTTGAAGGCATATAAAATTTATATTAATAGTACTAAAGATAATGAAAGCTTTAGAATTGAATTTGGAAGTGTTTTGTTAAGTTTTGAAAATATATCGTTTAAATCAACATTTAAAAAATAGCTTTCCGAGGCACAGTCTCGGAATTCGACAAAACCAGTTCCTTTTGGATCCTAATATTGTATTATTATCGGATTTCAATTTTCATAGTGTTTGGAGTTGTTGTGTGAGCGTACGATAGATAAATGCGCTGAAATCTATATCGAAAATTCAATATATTAACTGGGTCCAAAAAGCTATCTTCTCCATACGATCGAATTTGGACTCGAAACCTTTTCCATCGCGTTCGGAATAGGGGTATAACATTATGAATGCTTGGCGGCACGCCTCGATAGGAGATCGAGATTTTAAGCTACTAAATCGAGACGATTTGAATTTAAATTGAAATTAAATATATATATTTATTAAATCGACAAATTTAACATGTTTCATTCCTTGTACTCGCGTCTTCTACCTTCTCTAGTTCTTTCCAGATGCCTTTTCCTTGTTCTAGCCGAGTATTGCTAAAGGAAATATAACTCAAATTCATTTGAAAAACAAAAGGCCAATTTCTTTCAAAATCAAATCCACACTAAAGCAATATAATGGCCGAAGCCTCTCGTTCACAAACAAAATCTCGTATTCCCCTTTTCCCTCAATCCAGTTTGAGAGATAATTTGCCGTTCGAAATCAATGGTCGTTGATTATAATTTTCGTTCAAATCGAACGCAAATCAATTAATAGCTTCGTCTTCGCTCGATTTGGGAAGGCTAGGGTTTCGCGTAGAGGCGGGGCATGGGGCTGGAGGCACTGAAACTTGTTCGACTTGAAGGGATTACTCACGTGAACGACGCGAGTCATTCGTGGTCGCGATGGGCAATGATGAAGGGTCGCGTACGCGCGCGCTCGCGTAGGGGACAGCAAGGCTAGGGCTCGTGGTGGGTGCAGCAGCGTCTTTTCAATGAGGTAGTCTTGGGTTTCGAGTCTCTGCAGGTTGGAGGAATGATCTCGTGCTCGTGAGCAACTCCGCGATGGTGTTGGGGAGGGGCTTACCGAGCTTGTTCGCAACTACAGTAAGGGTTTGTTTTTTAATATTATTTATTTTCAATTAGTTAATATATACATAGATTTATAAGGGAGTGAAAATACAGTAGATAGATATACAGTTTTTATATACAGGAAACAAATTTTCCACACACATATATTTTGATATATAGGTAAAACAGGGAAAAGAATAATATATATATATATAGGAATTTCAGAAATGTTGAAAGTTATATATAAATTAAATTTCTATAAAATCTGTATAAATTATTTTATATGCAGTTTGAAGAGAATATTAAATACAATTTACTAGTTTGTATTAAAATAATTCATTTAGGTTATTAATTTGTTTAATTTACTCATATCATTATTGGAGTTACTAATAATATTTATTATAGGGAAATTTGTTAGAATAAGTTATTAGTCCAAGTTAAATTATTAGTTAATTAAATTAAATTCATCAAATGAAAATTAATTATTCAAATTGTTTGAATATTTATAAAATCATCTAATATTTATTCAAGGTCAAAATCCAAAAGGGAACAAGTCAAGTTTGGATCGAATTGCAAATTAAAAAGGGCAAAGGTGAGTTAACCTCACTCATCTGGGTTTAATTTAAATTTAAATGGTTAAATTTAAATATTTGGTTGAATGATTGAATTGAATGGATGTGGTATATTATATAGTAGTATATAGTATATATTGGAGTGATTGATTTCCCGCATTATATATCGGATGAGACCCTATGCGCCACATAATAGTGGATGATATTTTATAAACTCATATACCGCGATATTCCATCTCGAAGTGGAATTGGTATTGTGCTAACATCTGTGGATGCAGGGAAAACAGGTTGGAGGGATCTAACTGGATTCCTCAAAATTATTTAGATTATTTAATATTATGTGTTATAAATATTTGGTTTTCTGTAATGGATTATATGGGCAATTGAGATTGAATGCTATGGATTGTTTGAATATATTTCGATACTCTGAGTTATCAAAATATATAGAATTGGAATTATGAAAAGAAAATAAAAGAGTAAATTTTCAAGTAAGATAATTTTAGAGAATTTGAATAAATTTAAGAATGAATTGGAAAAGAATATAAGTGATTTTAAAATCCTAATAAATAAATTCCGGGTACGGAAAAGAGGATTTTGAGCAAACAGAGAAATAATGGAAATTTAAACTTAAGTGATATTATTTAAAGTAATAAAGAATTTACTTTAAAATCCATGGTTTAAATTTATTTTAAAAAAAAAGATAAAGAAGGAATTTGAAAAAAATAATATGAAATTGGTATCTTCAGATAAAAAGGTTTTAAAATCAGAAGTTAATGGGTTTTGAAATAAATTGAGTAAGTAAAGGGATTTATTTCAAAATGGAGAAATTTGGAAATCAATTTGAAATTGATTTAAGTGTTTAAAAGTGGGATTTTAAAAGAGAAGTGAGACTTTGGAATTTATGAACTAGTTTTATAAAGTGGTATATCAGTGGATATTTGGAAGAATAAATTCACGGTGGGAATTTATTAAAGGAATGGGTAAATTTGATTAAAAATAAATAGTGATTTATTTTTAAAGATGTGAAAGAGAAGTATATTTCCCTGGATAGCCAAGAACGTTTTCAAAGCAAATTCTTAAGCATAAGTTAAAGTTTCAAAGTTGTTTTGAAGGTATGTTTTGGAAAATTTATTATTTTGAAATGTTTAGATTTTAAAGTAAGTATTCTTCAAATTTATTATAGTAGTAATTATTTAAAGGTGACTTGGTATTTTGTCTCAAAAAGATAAAAATTTAGTCTTATGTTTTCTAATGTAGCTTTATTTTAAATATTCTTAAAGTATACATTTTTGGATAAGTATTAAAGTAGTTTTTAACTTAAATATCTAAAAGGATATTTTATAATAAAGAGTTTCTAAATTATTTTTAAAATCTAAAGTGTTTGTACTTGGTGATTTCAGTGGAAATAGAAATATTTGGGAAATTTATTCCATGAGAGAAGGACGGTTTAAAACTGTTTTCAAAGGGTTGAAAAGTGGAAATATATCTTGCGAAGATATTTTGAGATAAATAAATAATTTTGAAAATTATTTATGTGTTTGATGGATGTTTGTGAATGTTAATTGATAGTTAAATCATCGACTATCAATATTGGCCAATGCGTTGATCGTTTCGAAGAGACCGGGATCGAGATTAATTTATCGAAAACCACTTTGATCCGGTTTGTACGTTTTCATGGGAAAACGAGTTTGGAGTCGAAGATGGAGCAGTGAAGTGCAAGGGCTAGTCGCTACTAAACCTGAGGATGGTTCCAAAATGGATGTAGTAGGAGTAGTGCCTTCGGTTCCGTTTGAACCCGGAACGGACTTGTATGGATGAATGCTTTGTTAGTCCATAGGATAGTGGTTTTGATGACAACAACTATAGAAGTGTTATAAAATATATATGTGCAGGAAATCTATATGCAGGTATCAACAAAAGAAGACTGTACAGTAAAGAAAACAAAATTGATGAAGACAAAGATCAAGAGTTCAAGATTGAAGACTCATGAGATTCAAGATATTCAAGAGTTCAAGACAAATAATATAGTTAGGTTAGATATTTGTTAAAACTCCTTGAAAGCACTATCATTCTTTTTTATCCAATTTACTCGTGGAATGGAATCCACTTCGTTCTTGTTAAAGGGATGGAACCCTAGTGAGATGGAACTCACGAAATATCTAGTGGAACGGATAGTAGCCCTATTTTGTTATCCACTAATTTTGATTCAAAATGATTTTCAAAATTATCTCTTGTTTTATAAAATGATTTTCAAATATTCCTTTTCAAAAGAAAAACCTTCGTTCACATTTCCAAAAATGTTTTAGCCTCAAAATCATATTTATCATTTTGTTATATTTTGATTTCAAAATTGTCCTTGATATTTTAGCCTCAAAATCTATTTTAATATTATACTTACTTTAGTTTATTTACTTTGATTTTAAATATATTTTAGTATATATACATATATACATTCATAAGTATTTCTACTTCTAAATACCTTCTACAAATACATAGAGTCCATTTGAATAAAGTTGCATATGTTTTAAATCATCATTTTCAAAGTAAAGCAAATCATCACTTTTTACTAGACCATGTCGACATCCTATTTACCTGTCATGTCGACATACTTCCCGTTACAGCAAAGGTTGTTTTCAAAAGAAGTGTCTATTCGTTTAAACCTCTTCGAATGGACACATCCATTCATTCTCTATAAATAGAGACTGTTATGGACGTTTTCCAGTAACTACTTTCTTTATTTTCTCTCCTCTTTACTCTCTTATCTTATTTTCTAATCATCCTATCCATATTCTGCCGAAATCTTAAGTGAATCAAACCAGAATATCTCTAGTTTGATTCTCTGCCACTCTCTCCAAAGAATCTCAGTGCTTATCAGAGTTATAGATATATTTGTACTCAAAGAAACTTGTGTGGGGTTATAAAGGTGTGATCGTGTCCTTGGAAATCGATCGGGTGAACTTGTGTCCTGTGAATCAAGTGGTTCTACCCAAAGACCTGAGAATCTGGAGGGTGTACCTCGTTGCCTTGGAATCGAGGGATTGTAATCTAGATTATTGTTGAATAGAAAGCCGTACGGGTTGTGCGGGACTGGATGTAGGGTAACACCGAACTAGTATAAAATTCCCGGTGTGTTCTTTCCTTTACTTGCTTTTTATTTATATTTGCATTTGTTTGTGATTCTGTGATTTGATCTGTGATTGTGTATTTGCATTAAGTTAGTTAATTCAATTTAAATCAAAGAAGTTTTAAAGAAATTCTTAAAACACTATTCACCCCCCCTCTAGTGTTAAATAGCCTTAAGATCATCTTCCGCGTCCCTTTCATTTGGTATCAGAGCAAGTTTTTCAAAGTATTCATAACCTAATTTTTGAAAAGTAACAATAGCTACCAACACTGGTATTTCTAGTTCATTTGTAGAGGGTCAGTCCACTGCCAGACCACCACTTTTCAATGGCAGTAACTATGCATATTGGGCATGTAGAATGAAGATATATTTACAATCCATTAGTTTAGAAACATGGAATATGACACAAACTGAATACACTGAGCCCACAACAGATTTTGCTCAATGGACGACCGTTCAAAGAGAAGTGGCTCAAAACAATTCAAAAGCCATGAATATTTTATTTTGTTCACTAGATAGAAATGAATTTAATAGGGTATCTGTTTGTAAAACTGCATATGAAATCTGGAAAACTCTGCAAGTTACTCATGAAGGAACAAGCAAAGTTAAACAGACCAAAATTTCTATTCTTACTAATCAATTTCAATTATTTAAGATGTTGCCTAGTGAATCTATTCCAGATATGTATAGTCGTTTTCAGGATATTGTTCATTCACTAGTATCTCTGGGAAAAGCAATCTCCGAAGAAGATCAAGTCAGGAAAATTCTGAATTCACTCACTCCAGAATGGGATTTGAAGACACTGGCGATTGAAGAAGCAAATAACATCAGTACCTTGAAGATTGATGAATTAATTGGAAATCTGATGCCATATGAAGTCCAAATTCAGGGAAGGAGGGAGAATAAGTCATCAAAAAAAAGTCCATTGCCTTTAATGCACTAACTGGTGAATCAGACTCTAGTGATGATGATGAAGAAATAGCCTTCATGACAAGAAACTTTCGAAAATTCTTGAAGTATAGAAAAATGAATAATCATAAGAGAAAAAGTTTTGGAAATAACACTGAATCACTCAACAACATCAAATGCTTCAATTGCAATGAGTTTGGTCATTATCAAAGAGACTGTCCACATCTAGAAAAGCAAACTCCTCAATCAAACAAAGAATATTCAAAGAAAAGAAAGAAAGCATTTGCAGCAACACTGGATGATTCAGATATGTGATATCCCGGGTTTTTGGGTAATATAAATTTAATAATCTGTATTAATAATTTATTTGGATTGATAATCTTCCCTTATAATTCTAATTTAAATTGATAATTTAATCTTTTAAAAGTTAATAAATATTGAATCTGGCAATATTGATAAGATTTGATTGTTAAAATTAATAAAGTTTTAATCTATTTATAATATATATTTTGCTATATATATTGTGAATAGAAATCTTTTGTTTAAATAAAAGATGTATTTTCAAATTGTAATATATATGTATGTATATGTTATGATTTGAAGTTGTATTGAAATTTAATATAATAATTCTCAAATTTATGTTAAAAATATTTTCTATTTATATATATATATATATATATATATATATATATAAAGTATAATTTGGAAAGTATAATTTAATATAATACTTTTTAAAAGGGTATTTGGTATTTTAATTTATATCTCTTAAACAAATAAGATAATTAAATTGGATTTAAAAATATATAAGATTTTATTTGTTTTATAATATGTTTCTTTAAAGTAAGATAAGTGTTATTTATTAATAAAGTAAGTATGAAAAGCTTTATATTAACATTTAAATTAATTAAAAATTTAATTAATGTATTTAAGTACATGTGTTAATATCTTAACACATGGTAATAACATTTGTAAGAAAACTAAACATGCATGGACATTTGTCTAACTTATAAAATTACAAGTGGCCTTCATTTAATATTATTTGAAAATTTAGAAAACTAAATTATCTTAAATGACATATGTATGGAGAAGCTTGGCATTTTTCTTTCGTTCAAAACTTATTTTCTCAGTTTGAAATCTTCTTCCTCCATCTTCTTTTCTTTCCATCTTTCTAAATTCATTAGAAAATCAAAACTGAAACCAAAATCAAAAGAAAGTAAAATCAAACAATTATCTCATCTTCAATCTGGGTTCAAGCAACTAAATCAAGCTCTGTAATTCAACATGCAAATGAAGTTCAACAGCAACTTCAACACCAGATTCAACATAAATAAAGCATGCAAAAGGATTTCAAATCTCAATAACAAAATCAAGAGCAGTTTCCAGAAATCAGAAATTTAAAAGCCTGTCTCTCTGTTTTGATATTAAGGTGAGTAAATATATTTTAAAAACAGTTAAATTTAGATTTCATTTAGATGATTGTGAAAGAAAATATCTTGTTATCTGAAATGTTGGAATCAAATGTATGCATGTTTGTATATGGTTGTTTGAATGCCTGTGTAGACATAATATAGCTCTGTTGTATTATTTACAGGTTTTTGATTACTTCAAAAATTCAATATCTTGTCATTGAATCATAGATAGCCTTTGATTTGTAAACAAAAGATGTTTAAAATTATATGATATCACCACTAAAAATAATTCCAGAAATTTATATTTGAAATTTATCTTGAAATTTTATAATTTACAGTGAAATTCAAAAATTGGGTCAAAAATGTATAAGTTTAATTATTGAATTTGATTGCATAATTGAATTCAATATAGAAAACCATAAATTTTAAAGGTAATATCATGATTTTAAATTTTGAAATGATTGAGTATTGTCGAGATGAACATTTGGGCTTTTTCGAGCAAGTTCTATCGATCAACGTCGATTTGGACGTCGTGGTTGGTTTTGAAGGTAGAGGGGATGTTGGAGTTCATCAGAAAAATAGTATGGTGATTTATCTTTAACCGTGATGATCGGAGATCATAAGTGTAGGGTTTTAGACGCTGTTTTTTTCGTTGATGTTCAATCGAGTCTCGAGACGTCGACAGATGGCCGGAGTTGATCGCATGTGTCCTGGTGGTTGCTGGTAGTCGAGGCGAAACTGCGGTGAAGATGGCGTGGTGCATCGATCATGGATCGTCGGAGGTGAGTCGATTTTACTGGTGATCTTGTTTGTCGAACTGATGGGTTCATAGCTCGATTTCGATTTCGTTCGAATCGAAGAGAAAATGGTGGTCGATCGCGATGTAGTGATGAAAGGTGACTTGTCGGAGGCCATCGTGGAGTTCGCCGTCGATCGACGTGGGTGTGCACGTTTATGTGCACGATTTCGTGCACCTGGAAGTTGGAATTGGGGAAGAAGCTAGAGCTTGTGTTTTGTTCGGGGGAAATCGAGTTTTACTCGAAGCAAGATGTTACGTGGGTATGACGTGAGTGTTACTTCGAGTTTCTGATGGTATTACTCGAGAGTTGCTTCGGGTTTTCTTATGGTTTTCTCGGGTTTGAGTTTTAGAGCAGGCCTTAAGATTTTAAAAAGAAATGTACAGGAAGTTTTAAAAAGTTAAAACAAAGGAAATTGATTTTGTAATGTTTCTAAGTTTTAAAAAACAAAAGTTAACAAGTTTTAATTGTAAAATAAATTGTTTTCAGAATTAAATGTTTTAACAAGTTTAAATTAATTTAAATAAATAAGTTTTAAAGAATAGAAAATAGATTTGTAAAATGATCTTTGTATTAAAAATTATTTAAATAACTTTGGAAAGCTTCAAAGATTTTAAAGGTAAAAACTAAATGTTGTAATTGTTTAATTATAATAAAGGTTTTATCTTAAGTAATTAAGATTTTGATTCACTAAAGGAAATTAATATGTGAAATTAATAAGGATAATTTATTTATTGAAAATGATTTAAGAATAGATAATAATTTAATTAGGATAATGATTTTTCTTAATTAAGATCTTTAAGTATAAGGAGTTAAGGAATTATTTAATTCAATTTAAATAATTAGTTAAATGATTAACTAAATAGTTAATTAATGATTAATTTAAGATAATTCCTTATAATTATTTAAGTATAATGTCTTAATGAAGTAATTAAGGAAAATTACTGGATATAATTAAATAAAGATAAATTAATTAATGAAGTAATTAAAGGATAATTATTTTATAAAAGTAATTAAATAGAAAATGATTAAGGTTAATTACCTAGTGTTATTAATTAAATAATTTAATTAATAAAGTTAATTAAAGGATTAAGGTTAAATTAATAAGGTAATTAATTATTTGTTAAGGTAATTAATTAAAAAGTAATTAATTAATGAAAGTAATTAAGGGAAGATAATTACTGGATTAGATTAATCAAAAATGATTAATAATTATGGTTTAATTAAGATTAATTATGTAATTAATTTAAATAGGATAAATAATTATGGATTAATTAAGAATAATTACTTAATCTAATTAATAAAATAATTAAAGATGTAATTAGGGATCATTAGTTTATAATAAATTAATGATATGATTAAGAGTTGATTAATTGAGATTAATTAATCAAATGATAAGTGATTAATTGTAATTAATTAAGTATTAAAGTAATTGATTATAATTAATTAATTAATAAAGTAATTAAAGGTTAATTACTGTATTTAGTTAAGAGTAATTAATTTGTGAAATTAATTAAAGATAATTACTTAAATGTAATTAAAGTATAATTAATCAAGATGATTAATTAAATGAATAATTAGAGAATGATTAATTAATTTATTGTAATTAATTAATGATTATATAAGTAAGATTTATAATGATAAGAAATTAATTTAATTTATTTTAAATTAATTAAGAGATAAAGTAATTAATTTAATTCACTTTAAATTAATTTAAAGATAGAGATAGTTAATTTAATTCATTTTAAATTAATTATATTGTGATTAAGTAAATCATTTCTTATATAAGAATGAACGACATTGATTGTCTTGAACGGATGTAATCTCATAAATGAGATAAGTAATGTTGTGTGGTATGAATGCTTGGTTGCATTATGATGGTAATATAGATTAACTATTGTGATATTGAAATGGATTACCTATTTGGTTATGAATCATCTGTTTAATTGATAATGTGATTATCAATTGTGATTGTGAATTATCTATCTGTATGAATATAGATAAGTTAAATTGTTTAAACCTTTAAACAACTTGGCCTTAAAAGATACGTTTTGGATTTCGATGAGACCGGGATCGGGTTTCCGTATACCGGTATTCCAGGTCTGGAGACCCGAATACCACATCGATCCAAATTAACGATAGGTCGTGAATCTCAAGTGAAGGTGAAGATTCAGAGTGCAAGGGTTATTGTCGTTAACTCTGAGGGTGATTCCAAAACGAGTGTAACGAGATAATGCCTTTGGTTTCGTTCGAACCCAGAACGAACTTATATGGATTGAATGCTTTCAGCACATCGTCAGGCGGACGATGAGCATTCTAAGTGATATGTTCTGATTAAAGGTAATCGTAACCTCAAGCCTCATCAACCGGGAATGGCTAAAACAGGGGAGGTGCAGCAAGGCTTCATGGGTAGCACCCACTGAGAGCAAGATAGATCCCTGTCTAGAGGTCCCTTTTCTTTTATTCGGCTTAGTGTGTGGTTGGTCGCGCCAACTACGGGATTGTCTTGTTCGGAATTATCCAGTAAGGGATGGTTCCGGCTTTGTGTTGCAGGGGATTGGGAGTGATCCTCGGTACGGTGATCTAGGCCACGTACTGTGACGGGCGGTACCCCAGTAGCCCTGCCATTGTATGGAATCCAAACTCCAATAAGTGCCGTACGTATTAGTTGTGCCCAACTATGTTGGAATGTGAGATGTAAGCATTTCAGCTATTTCTGTATTTTACTTGAAAACCCTAGACCCTATTATAATACAATCAGATTTCCTATCAAATGTTTTGGTTAGCGTAAGGTAAAAACTTTTCCATGTTTATGTGTGGGAAGTCTTACGTGATACCTTTGTTTTCAAAAGATTTTGAAGTTAAACAATTTTAACCCGTTTACTCACACCAGACCCATGTCTGACCCAAGTGTTTATTTCTGTTTTATAAACTCTTGGGTACTCAAATTTTTACGAGTAGCCAAGGGATTCAGGTTTAGCTTTGACGAATTGTGGAGGAGCAATGGAGCAGGAGGCTTCAGCGTTGTAGATATATATAGTAGTTCCGCTGTGTCTGTATCTCTGTAGTGTATTGAGTTGTAATGTCTAGACAGATGTTTATAACTGTCTAGTAAGTGATGTATATACTGTGTAACTCTGTAAAGTGTTGTATACTATGTAATAGTTTATGTTATTAATATAATTTATTCGTTCCGCTGTGAGATTGTTGTTGTTATTTCTTTCTTTCTTCTCTTCTTTTCTATTTTCTACCCCTTTCTTTCTTATTAGCGATACGACTTTCTATGGAGAGAAAGTCGTGGTCGTTACATATGGTATCAGAGCATAGGTTGAGCGAATGCCTAAGCTTTTGGTTAAGTGAATATCAGAACACTAGGTTGAGTGAATACCTAGGTTCGGAAGGATTGTTCATTAGAGATAGGATCTGTAGCAACCTGTTTGAGTCTGAGTATATATATATATACGAGAGCGCGTATTTGTTAGTTATATAAAAATGATTTTTATATTGTGTTAATTGATCGGTTGAGTGGTATATGGATTCTGGTCAATACGAGTAGCTAACGTTATTGATAGGGATCTCTAAACACTTGACCAGGCCAACGGACACAATATTGTTTTAAAGAGGTAGATGAAATAATTTTACCAAGAAATAATTTCTATATAAAAAGTATCATTTTGATATATATATATATATTTATGTATTTCTACCTATTTGTTGGGTTACCTGTTCGGGTTTTCCAATATAAGTTATAAAGGTAGATAAGGTGGTAGTGTGAGTAACACGACTACCAATAGTTAGAATTTGAGTGTTGAGGTTGGAAGTATATCTGACGAGACTGTAGACCTAATACTGTCTCGAGTGAACTTTGTTGTGGTGTAAAGATTTCACCGATCTCTGAAGGAAACCAGTTATGGTTTAGAGTTTATCTTTGAAGTTGGATGAATAGAGTAGATCTATTGGATGAGCTGAAGAGAGTGATGGTATTTTGGTAACCTCAGGAAGTAGTAGCTGTGTGATGAGACACGGTGGCTATGGACGATTCTGAAGATGTTTCTTCTGGAACAAGTTTGAAGAAGTGAGTCTGTTTCAGTGTTGTGGCTGAGTCCAGTGGGGTGTTTCTATTTGCTTTGAGGTCCGAGTTTCTCGAGGAGTTTCGGATAAGAAGTCTTTGGTTTGTGGCAGCAATGCGACTCGGAGTGTTCTATGTTGGCAGAAAGTTTCTGGCTGAGCAGTTTTCTTGAAGGTGAAGTTCAGAAGCAGTTGTGTAATAACCCGACTTTTTCTCCATAGAAAGTCGGATCATTATGAAGAAAGAAAGGGTAGAAAATAGAAAAGAAGAGAAGAAAGAAAGAAACAACAACAACGATCTCACAGCGGAACGAATAAATTATATTAATAACATAAACTATTACATAGTATACAACACTTTACAGAGTTACACAGCATATACATCACTTACTAGACAGTTATAAACATCTGTCTAGACATTACAACTCAATACACTACAGAGATACAGACACAGCGGAACTACTATATATATCTACAACGCTGAAGCCTCCTGCTCCATTGCTCCTCCACAATTCGTCAAAGCTAAACCTGAATCCCTTGGCTACTCGTAAAAATTTGAGTACCCAAGAGTTTATAAAACAGAAATAAACAACTTGGGTCAGACATGGGTCTGGTGTGAGTAACAGGTTAAACTTGCTTAACTTCAAAACCTTTTGAAAGAAAAGGTATCACGTAAGACTTCCCACACATAAACATGGGTAAGTTTTTACCTTACGCTAACCAAAACATTTGATAGGAAATTCGATTGTATTATAATAGGGTCTAGGGTTTTCAAATAAATATGAAATAGCTGAAATTGTTACATTATTAAATTCCAGCATACTAGCCACAAAGTGGGTTATACAATCAAGTCCGTTGGCACTTATTGGATTTTGGATTCCATACAATGGCAGGGCTACTGGGGTACCGCCCGTCACAGTACGTGGCCTAGATCACCGTACCGAGGATCACTCCCAATCCCCTGCAACACAAGGTCGGAACATCCCTTACTGGATAATTCCCGCACAAGATACCTCACGGTTGGGATCAGCAACCGCACCACTAAGTCGAAAATAGAAAGGGACATCTAGACAGAGGTAATCTTGTCCTACTTGGGTGCTACCCACTAACCTTGCTGCACCTCCCCTGTTTTAGCCATTCCCGGTTTGTGAGGCTTGAGGTCACGATTACCTTTAAACAGAACATATCACTTAGAATGTTCATCGTCCGCCTGACGATGTGCTGAAAGCATTCAATCCATACAAGTTCGTTCCGGGTTCGAACGAAACCGAAGGCATTATCTCGTTACACTCGTTTTGGAATCACCCTCAGAGTTAACGACAATAACCCTTGCACTCTGAATCTTCATCTTCACTTGATTCACGACCTATCGTTAATTTGGATCGATGTGGTATTCGGGTCTCCAGACCTGGAAATCCGGTATACGGAAACCCGATCCCGGTCTCATCGAAATCCAAAACGTATCTTTTAAGGGCCAAGTTGTTTTAAAGGTTAAAACAATTCAATTCTTATCTATATACACACAGATAGATAACTCAATAGATAATCTATATTATCATCCAAACAGATAATTCATATTATCATTTCAATTCAACCAAACATCTATATCATAGATCAGCACATCTCTTATCAGAGATATTAACAATGCAAAGCATTCAATATCATTCATCCATCCTTAAGTAATGATTTATATTATCTCTAATTAATTTAAAGTGAATTAAATTAATTACTTCATTTTATAAATCCTGCTTACTTAATTATTAATTAAACCAATTAATTAATCATACTTTAAGTATCATCTTAATTAATCATTTCTGATTAATAATCTTTTAATTACTTTAAGTAATTTATCCTTAATTAACTTCACAAATAAATTATCTTAACCCATTCAGTAATTAATCTTTAATTATTAATTAACTGTACTTAATTACATGAATCCTTAATTAATTACAATTAATTAATTTCTTTAATCACTTATTATTTATTAATTAATCTTAATTAATCAATCCTTAATTACATCATTAATTATATTAATTAATTAATGATCCTTAATTACTTCTTAATTAATTACTCTATTTAAATTAATTACATTCAATAATTAATTAGTCACATTTATTAATCACCTTTGATTAATCTCATTTAGTAATTAAGTACTCTTAATTACTACACTTCATAAATTAATTATTCCTTAATTAATTATCTTTTAATTAATCCCTTGATTAATTATTTAAAGTAATTAACTCAATTTACTTTCATTATTAAATCTCCTTTAATTAATTACATCCAGTAATTACCTTTAATTACTTTCCTAAATAATTACACTTCATTAATTACATTTAATTAATTATACTTAACAAATCACCAAGTGATTATCTTAAATTAATTTAATTAATTAATTTAAACTTACCAAATTTATTTAATTAATTACCTTAAGTAATTAATTTCTTTAATTACTTCCATTAAATAATTATACTTAATCAATTTCATAAATGATTATTATTAATTAATTAATCTAATTAATTATCAAAATTAATCATATTAATTAATTATTTAATAATCTCTAATTAATGATCTCTCATTAATTATTAACAATTCTTTATTTAAGTAATTAAACTTAAATCAAACATTATTAATTTACAAATAAATAAATTCTTAATTACTAATTAATTAATTTCTAATTTCTTAATCAATTACTTAATTAATCTTTAATTACTTGATTAATTAATTCCTAATCATTTATTAATAATCTATACTTATCTAATTAAATGATCCTTAATTCCAAATTAATTAACCTTTAACTAATTTACTTATAATCTTAATTAATTAACCCAAATCATTAATTAATTCAATTATTAAATTATCCTTTAATCACCTTATTAATTTAATGAATCCTAAATCATTAAACTTTAATTAATCTCTAAATTAAAGTACTAATCTTTATAACAACTTTAATTATTATTAACAAAAGATTTTAAACATTTTACCTTAAAATCTTTCCTTAATTCATTTCAAATTAAAGATTTAAATTTGAATTACAAATTTAACTTTAACCAATTTTAAATTAAATTTACAAAATCTTTTTAATCCAAATGTTAAAGAAACACTTAACATTTATAAAAGAAATTTACAAGATTTTTGAACCCATTTATTTAAATTCAAACCTTTTTAAAATATACTTTAAACAATTTAAATTTGAAAACTTTCTTTTATTTCAAACTGGAATGCAGATTAAACTTTGATTACAGATTAACTTTAGATTTTTAAACCTACTTACATTTAAATCTTCATTTTAAAATTCAAACCTTTAACCATTTTAAAGTAGTTAAAACAATTTAGATTTAAAAACTTATATTATTCCAAAACTAAGATTCAAACTAAATTAGATTCCAGATTAAACTTTGATTTAAACTTAGTTTAAATCTCTTCTTTACAATTTAAAATTTTAGTTTTAAATTTAAATCTGACAGGTTTTAAAACCTGTAACACAGTAATTTGACTCGAGCCTATACTACAATTGCTTCGAGTCCAACCCCACGTTACTTCGAGTTAAACGCTCGAATCACTCGAGAATCACTCGAGTACACTTCTCTGCCAAAACCAATCTCCACCCGTATCCAAATCATCACCGTGCACGTGCACGATGACACCGCTCCACTTCGATCACCGCCGATGATCTCTCCAAGTCATCGATCACCTTCATACCCAAATACGATCATCAGAACCTCGACATCAACTCGAATTCGAAATCGAACATCACGCCCAAACCTGGAACAAGAAACTGGATCAACACTTCAAACTGGAAAACGTTCGAACTCACTCCTTCGACCACCATCGTCCTTGAAACTCCGGCGAAGACCTCGTCAACCCACCATCTTCCAGTACCCAAAACCTCAGGCAACTCGATCAACAGAGGAAATCAAACCCAAGCAAAAACTGTAACCCAGTAAAACTAGGTTTAGAAACTCAAATCAACAACCACCATCGCCACGGTCATCTATACGGCCATCCAACATTTTTCTCTTAATCCCCTATTACTCCTCTATCACCAGAGAAAATTCCGACCACTCCGATGAACTAGATCGTCAGAGGCAACCTAAAACTCTTATTTTGATCAACCACGAACTGCTCCCTCAACCTACTTCTAAAAATCATCATTCGAATCTTAAAAATCATGTTTTCAAACAAAGATTCAGATCATATATCTGAATCAATAGATTTAGAAGTTCGAATTTTTAACAAAATTCAAGTTTCCTGTTCTATTTAGTTTTCCAGAGAAATTCTTATTTTATTTTAACTTAAATAAAATTTTAATCTCTAATATATGATATAACAATCAATTATTGTTTATAATTTAAATCATGATAATGACTAGGTCAATAGATACAAAATTTAAATCAAATCTGAGCTTGAAACTGGAAACAGAGATATCATAGTTAACAAACATGCACACCAACCTATATATACATACATGCACAGAGATATACTTAGAATATATTCACAGACAACTTATTTCAGAGATAAGCATGCAACCAGATTATATAGAATACTTAAGTTTTTAGAAAGTGTTACTCACCAGGAACAGAGCTTCCAGATTTTATTTGAAAAGCTTTTTGAATCTTTTTAAACTGAGATGCCTTTTGATCTTTAAATACTTGAATTTCTTGTTAAAGAAACTGGAATGCTTGTTGTTTAAATTTCTTGTTAGCTTGCTAGATTTATCTCAGATTGGAGCAGAGATGGACTGCTTGATTTCTAGGAAGAAAATACTTTGCATGCTCCAGGTTTGATGATGAAAATGAATGGCAGGCTAAATACTTTGATTTGGAAAATGAGTTAACTGGTTTGTTTTGAGATTATGGTTTGAGGAAGAATATTCAGGCTTAAAGAAATGCAGATTTGAAGAACGAGTTACAGGCTTTCAGATTTGAAAAGAAGTGCATTACAGGTTATTTGAGGAAGATGTTTATTGAGTTTGATTTCAGATCTGGCCATTTTTCTTGCTATAAGAGATGAAGATAGAAAAAAAAGAATTGTAAAGAAGATATGTGCTTTTATAAGTTTAAATTAGGATTTTATAAAAATAAAAGAAAAATGAAATAATTGTGACACTTGTCTCAACTTTGATTAATATGTTAACACATGATATTTAAAGATGTTTATAACTTAACACTTGTCCTAATTTATACTTTATATTATTTATAAATGATTTTAAAGGCTTTTAAATAAATTTTCCTAATTAATTTGTAAATTTCCTAATAAACAAATACATTTATAAATTTATAAATACTTTCTAAATTTTATAAATACAATCTTTAAAAGAAAATAGAATATAAACCAATTATGATTCATATAAAATAATTTAAACTCGTTTTTAAAATGCTAATTTAAAAGCTTTTGTATTTATTCCTATTAAATAAATATTCTTCCAAATTTCTATAAACAAATTTCTTTAAAGAGAATAATATAAAACAAACCTTATTTTTAAATAAAAACTTTTATTCATATATTTTAAATCCATACTATATTATTATTTTTATTTTAAGATATATATATATATTTCTTTAAATTCAATTCTTAAACCAAATTCAAATGTAATTTAAAAATCCAATTTAAAATCAACTCAACATATATATATAATTAAATAATCACATTATTATTATTGTTTGAAAACAACACACTTTACAAATTTTAAATGATTAATTTAAGAGATTATCACATTTAAACTTCCCTGAAATCCCGGGATATCACATTCCTTCCCCCTTAAAATAATTTCATCCCCGAAATTTAAACAAAGGTAATTTAATAATCTCATTAAAGATTTTAAATTTGAAATCACAAGTATATTTTATCAACCATAGGTTAACAATCATAGCAACCAATCATCCAAACAAACAATTCTAACTATTCAGAGAAAAATTCTAGATAGAATTTACTCGAGTTTCCCCAAGTATATATATATATACCGGGATACTCGCTTTATAAACAATCTAAACTACGAAGCTACAGAGCTCCTACTCATCTAGATCTATAAAACTAAACAGAATATCAGACTACAGACGAGTCTGACTCAACTACCAAACTTCCAGAACTGCTGATTCTACAACCAGAGATAGATCAAATACGTACTCCCTCAGAGATACGTAAAACTCAATGAATTCCAGTTATCCAAACTAACAATTCAACCAAGTAGACCAATTACCTATCCAGATCAAAACAAGGAAGAGATCCACAACTTTACTCCTCAAACAATAGAAGACTGAACTAACTTCTCCTATCCAGGAAACAAGACAGATGCACTCCCAAACTGCTTATGCTGCACAACTCTGATCTGAGGTAGATAAGAATGTTGATGAGCATAACTGGATAACTCATGCCAGAAAATATGGTTCACTGATCCATAAAGAAAATTCATATACTTTATCAAATCCTGAGCTGCTTCACCAAACTCTATCTCTAGGAACTATCCTTCAACTTGGCTGAACCACCGGTACCACTCCTGGAATCCTGTTGATAAGAAAACTCATCTCCAGATGCGGACAACTTCTGACTTCCCTGAAGACATCTAGAAAACTCCGATAACCCAATAGAATACTCAGCAATCGCAAGTCACTTTTGCGATCAACCCAGTCTAGTATCCAAAGATACTATTCTCTCTTAACAAATCAGAATAGCTTACACTTATCTATCCAATTCATCGAAGAAATGGATTCCACTTTACTGCTTCTGAACTCCATTTTAGAAAAACTGCTCAGCCAGAAAACTTCCTGCCATCACAGAATACTCCGAGCTGCACTGCTGACACTGATGCTCCTATCCAAAGCTCTTCGAGAAACTCGGACTCCAAACCAAACAGAAACACCATGCTGAACTCAGCCACAACACAACACCGAAACAGACACACTTCCTTAATCTTGTTCCAAAGAAAACATCTTCAGGAACATCCATAGTCACTGCATCTCATCATACAACTACTATTACCTGAGGTATCAAGGTACCATCACTCACTTCTGCCTCATCGACAGATCCAACTCTACTCATCCACACTTCAAAGATAAACTCCGAACCATTACAGTTTCCTTTGGAGATCGATGAAATCCTTCACCACAGCAAAGCTTACTCGAGACGGTATTGGGTTTACAGTCTCGATATATACTTCCAACCTCAAACATTCAAACTCCAACTATTGGTAATTGTGTTACACACACTACCACCTTATCTACCTTTATAACTTATATTGGAAAACCCGAACAGGTAATCCAACAAATAGGTAGAAATACATAAATATATATATTTAAAATGATACTTTTTATATAGAAATTATTTCTGGGTAAAATTATTTCATTTACCTCTTTAAAACAATATTGTGTCCGTTGGCCTGGTTCAAGTGTTTAGAGATCCCTATCAATAACGTTAGCTACTCGTATTGACCAGAATCCATATACCACTCAACCGATCAATTAACACAATATAAAATCATTTTTATATAACTAACAATTATGCGCTCTCAAGATAGACACCACTTCAGAGCCTAGGTATTCACTCAACCTAATGCTCTGATATTCATTTAACCAATAGCTTAGGTATTCGCTCAACCTATGCTCTGATACCAACTGTAATAACCCGACTTTTTCTCCATAGAAAGTCGGATCATTATGAAGAAAGAAAGGGTAGAAAATAGAAAAGAAGAGAAGAAAGAAAGAAACAACAACAACGATCTCACAGCGGAACGAATAAATTATATTAATAACATAAACTATTACATAGTATACAACACTTTACAGAGTTACACAGCATATACATCACTTACTAGACAGTTATAAACATCTGTCTAGACATTACAACTCAATACACTACAGAGATACAGACACAGCGGAACTACTATATATATCTACAACGCTGAAGCCTCCTGCTCCATTGCTCCTCCACAATTCGTCAAAGCTAAACCTGAATCCCTTGGCTACTCGTAAAAATTTGAGTACCCAAGAGTTTATAAAACAGAAATAAACAACTTGGGTCAGACATGGGTCTGGTGTGAGTAACAGGTTAAACTTGCTTAACTTCAAAACCTTTTGAAAGAAAAGGTATCACGTAAGACTTCCCACACATAAACATGGGTAAGTTTTTACCTTACGCTAACCAAAACATTTGATAGGAAATTCGATTGTATTATAATAGGGTCTAGGGTTTTCAAATAAATATGAAATAGCTGAAATTGTTACATTATTAAATTCCAGCATACTAGCCACAAAGTGGGTTATACAATCAAGTCCGTTGGCACTTATTGGATTTTGGATTCCATACAATGGCAGGGCTACTGGGGTACCGCCCGTCACAGTACGTGGCCTAGATCACCGTACCGAGGATCACTCCCAATCCCCTGCAACACAAGGTCGGAACATCCCTTACTGGATAATTCCCGCACAAGATACCTCACGGTTGGGATCAGCAACCGCACCACTAAGTCGAAAATAGAAAGGGACATCTAGACAGAGGTAATCTTGTCCTACTTGGGTGCTACCCACTAACCTTGCTGCACCTCCCCTGTTTTAGCCATTCCCGGTTTGTGAGGCTTGAGGTCACGATTACCTTTAAACAGAACATATCACTTAGAATGTTCATCGTCCGCCTGACGATGTGCTGAAAGCATTCAATCCATACAAGTTCGTTCCGGGTTCGAACGAAACCGAAGGCATTATCTCGTTACACTCGTTTTGGAATCACCCTCAGAGTTAACGACAATAACCCTTGCACTCTGAATCTTCATCTTCACTTGATTCACGACCTATCGTTAATTTGGATCGATGTGGTATTCGGGTCTCCAGACCTGGAAATCCGGTATACGGAAATCCGATCCCGGTCTCATCGAAATCCAAAACGTATCTTTTAAGGGCCAAGTTGTTTTAAAGGTTAAAACAATTCAATTCTTATCTATATACACACAGATAGATAACTCAATAGATAATCTATATTATCATCCAAACAGATAATTCATATTATCATTTCAATTCAACCAAACATCTATATCATAGATCAGCACATCTCTTATCAGAGATATTAACAATGCAAAGCATTCAATATCATTCATCCATCCTTAAGTAATGATTTATATTATCTCTAATTAATTTAAAGTGAATTAAATTAATTACTTCATTTTATAAATCCTGCTTACTTAATTATTAATTAAACCAATTAATTAATCATACTTTAAGTATCATCTTAATTAATCATTTCTGATTAATAATCTTTTAATTACTTTAAGTAATTTATCCTTAATTAACTTCACAAATAAATTATCTTAACCCATTCAGTAATTAATCTTTAATTATTAATTAACTGTACTTAATTACATGAATCCTTAATTAATTACAATTAATTAATTTCTTTAATCACTTATTATTTATTAATTAATCTTAATTAATCAATCCTTAATTACATCATTAATTATATTAATTAATTAATGATCCTTAATTACTTCTTAATTAATTACTCTATTTAAATTAATTACATTCAATAATTAATTAGTCACATTTATTAATCACCTTTGATTAATCTCATTTAGTAATTAAGTACTCTTAATTACTACACTTCATAAATTAATTATTCCTTAATTAATTATCTTTTAATTAATCCCTTTATTAATTATTTAAAGTAATTAACTCAATTTACTTTCATTATTAAATCTCCTTTAATTAATTACATCCAGTAATTACCTTTAATTACTTTCCTAAATAATTACACTTCATTAATTACATTTAATTAATTATACTTAACAAATCACCAAGTGATTATCTTAAATTAATTTAATTAATTAATTTAAACTTACCAAATTTATTTAATTAATTACCTTAAGTAATTAATTTCTTTAATTACTTCCATTAAATAATTATACTTAATCAATTTCATAAATGATTATTATTAATTAATTAATCTAATTAATTATCAAAATTAATCATATTAATTAATTATTTAATAATCTCTAATTAATGATCTCTCATTAATTATTAACAATTCTTTATTTAAGTAATTAAACTTAAATCAAACATTATTAATTTACAAATAAATAAATTCTTAATTACTAATTAATTAATTTCTAATTTCTTAATCAATTACTTAATTAATCTTTAATTACTTGATTAATTAATTCCTAATCATTTATTAATAATCTATACTTATCTAATTAAATGATCCTTAATTCCAAATTAATTAACCTTTAACTAATTTACTTATAATCTTAATTAATTAACCCAAATCATTAATTAATTCAATTATTAAATTATCCTTTAATCACCTTATTAATTTAATGAATCCTAAATCATTAAACTTTAATTAATCTCTAAATTAAAGTACTAATCTTTATAACAACTTTAATTATTATTAACAAAAGATTTTAAACATTTTACCTTAAAATCTTTCCTTAATTCATTTCAAATTAAAGATTTAAATTTGAATTACAAATTTAACTTTAACCAATTTTAAATTAAATTTACAAAATCTTTTTAATCCAAATGTTAAAGAAACACTTAACATTTATAAAAGAAATTTACAAGATTTTTGAACCCATTTATTTAAATTCAAACCTTTTTAAAATATACTTTAAACAATTTAAATTTGAAAACTTTCTTTTATTTCAAACTGGAATGCAGATTAAACTTTGATTACAGATTAACTTTAGATTTTTAAACCTACTTACATTTAAATCTTCATTTTAAAATTCAAACCTTTAACCATTTTAAAGTAGTTAAAACAATTTAGATTTAAAAACTTATATTATTCCAAAACTAAGATTCAAACTAAATTAGATTCCAGATTAAACTTTGATTTAAACTTAGTTTAAATCTCTTCTTTACAATTTAAAATTTTAGTTTTAAATTTAAATCTGACAGGTTTTAAAACCTGTAACACAGTAATTTGACTCGAGCCTATACTACAATTGCTTCGAGTCCAACCCCACGTTACTTCGAGTTAAACGCTCGAATCACTCGAGAATCACTCGAGTACACTTCTCTGCCAAAACCAATCTCCACCCGTATCCAAATCATCACCGTGCACGTGCACGATGACACCGCTCCACTTCGATCACCGCCGATGATCTCTCCAAGTCATCGATCACCTTCATACCCAAATACGATCATCAGAACCTCGACATCAACTCGAATTCGAAATCGAACATCACGCCCAAACCTGGAACAAGAAACTGGATCAACACTTCAAACTGGAAAACGTTCGAACTCACTCCTCCGACCACCATCGTCCTTGAAACTCCGGCGAAGACCTCGTCAACCCACCATCTTCCAGTACCCAAAACCTCAGGCAACTCGATCAACAGAGGAAATCAAACCCAAGCAAAAACTGTAACCCAGTAAAACTAGGTTTAGAAACTCAAATCAACAACCACCATCGCCACGGTCATCTATACGGCCATCCAACATTTTTCTCTTAATCCCCTATTACTCCTCTATCACCAGAGAAAATTCCGACCACTCCGATGAACTAGATCGTCAGAGGCAACCTAAAACTCTTATTTTGATCAACCACGAACTGCTCCCTCAACCTACTTCTAAAAATCATCATTCGAATCTTAAAAATCATGTTTTCAAACAAAGATTCAGATCATATATCTGAATCAATAGATTTAGAAGTTCGAATTTTTAACAAAATTCAAGTTTCCTGTTCTATTTAGTTTTCCAGAGAAATTCTTATTTTATTTTAACTTAAATAAAATTTTAATCTCTAATATATGATATAACAATCAATTATTGTTTATAATTTAAATCATGATAATGACTAGGTCAATAGATACAAAATTTAAATCAAATCTGAGCTTGAAACTGGAAACAGAGATATCATAGTTAACAAACATGCACACCAACCTATATATACATACATGCACAGAGATATACTTAGAATATATTCACAGACAACTTATTTCAGAGATAAGCATGCAACCAGATTATATAGAATACTTAAGTTTTTAGAAAGTGTTACTCACCAGGAACAGAGCTTCCAGATTTTATTTGAAAAGCTTTTTGAATCTTTTTAAACTGAGATGCCTTTTGATCTTTAAATACTTGAATTTCTTGTTAAAGAAACTGGAATGCTTGTTGTTTAAATTTCTTGTTAGCTTGCTAGATTTATCTCAGATTGGAGCAGAGATGGACTGCTTGATTTCCAGGAAGAAAATACTTTGCATGCTCCAGGTTTGATGATGAAAATGAATGGCAGGCTAAATACTTTGATTTGGAAAATGAGTTAACTGGTTTGTTTTGAGATTATGGTTTGAGGAAGAATATTCAGGCTTAAAGAAATGCAGATTTGAAGAACGAGTTACAGGCTTTCAGATTTGAAAAGAAGTGCATTACAGGTTATTTGAGGAAGATGTTTATTGAGTTTGATTTCAGATCTGGCCATTTTTCTTGCTATAAGAGATGAAGATAGAAAAAAAAGAATTGTAAAGAAGATATGTGCTTTTATAAGTTTAAATTAGGATTTTATAAAAATAAAAGAAAAATGAAATAATTGTGACACTTGTCTCAACTTTGATTAATATGTTAACACATGTTATTTAAAGATGTTTATAACTTAACACTTGTCCTAATTTATACTTTATATTATTTATAAATGATTTTAAAGGCTTTTAAATAAATTTTCCTAATTAATTTGTAAATTTCCTAATAAACAAATACATTTATAAATTTATAAATACTTTCTAAATTTTATAAATACAATCTTTAAAAGAAAATAGAATATAAACCAATTATGATTCATATAAAATAATTTAAACTCGTTTTTAAAATGCTAATTTAAAAGCTTTTGTATTTATTCCTATTAAATAAATATTCTTCCAAATTTCTATAAACAAATTTCTTTAAAGAGAATAATATAAAACAAACCTTATTTTTAAATAAAAACTTTTATTCATATATTTTAAATCCATACTATATTATTATTTTTATTTTAAGATATATATATATATATTTCTTTAAATTCAATTCTTAAACCAAATTCAAATGTAATTTAAAAATCCAATTTAAAATCAACTCAACATATATATATAATTAAATAATCACATTATTATTATTGTTTGAAAACAACACACTTTACAAATTTTAAATGATTAATTTAAGAGATTATCACATTTAAACTTCCCTGAAATCCCGGGATATCACAAGTTGAGTGAATCCATTTCTTCGATAGATAGGATAGATAAGTATAAGCTGTTCTGATTGGTAAAGAGAGAACAGTTTCTTTGCATTTTGGCTGGGTTGATCGCAAAAGTGACTTGCGATAGTTGAGTGTTCTCTTGAGTTATCCGAGATTTTCTGGGATGTGTTGTCCAGTTTGTGCTTGTGTTATTCATCAGCATTCTTATCTACTCCAGATCAGAGTGGTGTAGCGGAAGCAGTTTGGCGAGTGCTCCTGTTTGTCTTTTCCAGATAGGAGAAATTAGTTCAGTCTACTGATGGTAGTAGAGTTGTGTTTTGGATTGGGTAGATCTTGAGAGGATCATTGGTTGAGTTATTTTTGTCCTATTTGTTTCTAGAAGCATCGGCGAAGGTTGAGCTGATCAGAAAGGATTTGTAGGAAGCCAAGATCGTCTGAAGATTTTGTGGATAAGAGACGAAGGAATTTGAAATTCGAAGTTGGAGACTTCGTTGTTGTGAAGTTTTTCTCTGGTTAAAGGGAGCTATAAGATTGGGTAAGTCTGGGAAGTTAGCTCCGAGTTATATTGGATCTTTTCGGTGTTCTAATTTGGATAAGTACTTTGATCTACTAGGTTGAATTGTCAGTTTGGATAACTGGAATTCAATGTATTTTACGTATCTCTGAGGGAGTACGTGTTTAATCTATCTCTGGTTTTGGAACCAGCAGTTCTGGAAGATTTGGTTGTTGAGTCAGACTCGTCTGTGGTCTGATATCTTGTTTAGTTCTATAGATCTAGATGAGTAAGAACTCTATAGCTTAGTAGTATTGGTTGTTTGGATTTTGAAGAGCGAGTATCCCGGTATATATATATACCTGGGGAAACTCGAGATAGTGTTAGTAAAGTCTATCCTGATTTATATCAGAATAGTTAGTTAGGTTTGATTGTTTGATTGGTTGTTATGGTTGTTAGGAATTAGATGATAGGTATGCTTTGTTGTAAAAATCTTTACTGGATTATTAAATTAACTTTTCTTTTAATTTCGAGGACGAAATTATTTTAAGGGGGGAGGAATGTGATATCCCGGGTTTTTGGGTAATATAAATTTAATAATCTGTATTAATAATTTATTTGGATTGATAATCTTCCCTTATAATTCTAATTTAAATTGATAATTTAATCTTTTAAAAGTTAATAAATATTGAATCTGGCAATATTGATAAGATTTGATTGTTAAAATTAATAAAGTTTTAATCTATTTATAATATATATTTTGCTATATATATTATGAATAGAAATCTTTTGTTTAAATAAAAGATGTATTTTCAAATTGTAATATATATGTATGTATATGTTATGATTTGAAGTTGTATTGAAATTTAATATAATAATTCTCAAATTTATGTTAAAAATATTTTCTATTTATATATATATATATAAAGTATAATTTGGAAAGTATAATTTAATATAATACTTTTTAAAAGGGTATTTGGTATTTTAATTTATATCTCTTAAACAAATAAGATAATTAAATTGGATTTAAAAATATATAAGATTTTATTTGTTTTATAATATGTTTCTTTAAAGTAAGATAAGTGTTATTTATTAATAAAGTAAGTATGAAAAGCTTTATATTAACATTTAAATTAATTAAAAATTTAATTAATGTATTTAAGTACATGTGTTAATATCTTAACACATGGTAATAACATTTGTAAGAAAACTAAACATGCATGGACATTTGTCTAACTTATAAAATTACAAGTGGCCTTCATTTAATATTATTTGAAAATTTAGAAAACTAAATTATCTTAAATGACATATGTATGGAGAAGCTTGGCATTTTTCTTTCGTTCAAAACTTATTTTCTCAGTTCGAAATCTTCTTCCTCCATCTTCGTTTCTTTCCATCTTTCTAAATTCATTAGAAAATCAAAACTGAAACCAAAATCAAAAGAAAGTAAAATCAAACAATTATCTCATCTTCAATCTGGGTTCAAGCAACTAAATCAAGCTCTGTAATTCAACATGCAAATGAAGTTCAACAGCAACTTCAACACCAGATTCAACATAAATAAAGCATGCAAAAGGATTTCAAATCTCAATAACAAAATCAAGAGCAGTTTCCAGAAATCAGAAATTTAAAAGCCTGTCTCTCTGTTTTGATATTAAGGTGAGTAAATATATTTTAAAAACAGTTAAATTTAGATTTCATTTAGATGATTGTGAAAGAAAATATCTTGTTATCTGAAATGTTGGAATCAAATGTATGCATGTTTGTATATGGTTGTTTGAATGCCTGTGTAGACATAATATAGCTCTGTTGTATTATTTACAGGTTTTTGATTACTTCAAAAATTCAATATCTTGTCATTGAATCATAGATAGCCTTTGATTTGTAAACAAAAGATGTTTAAAATTATATGATATCACCACTAAAAATAATTCCAGAAATTTATATTTGAAATTTATCTTGAAATTTTATAATTTACAGTGAAATTCAAAAATTGGGTCAAAAATGTATAAGTTTAATTATTGAATTTGATTGCATAATTGAATTCAATATAGAAAACCATAAATTTTAAAGGTAATATCACGATTTTAAATTTTGAAATGATTGAGTATTGTCGAGATGAACATTTGGGCTTTTTCGAGCAAGTTCTATCGATCAACGTCGATTTGGACGTCGTGGTTGGTTTTGAAGGTAGAGGGGATGTTGGAGTTCATCAGAAAAATAGTATGGTGATTTATCTTTAACCGTGATGATCGGAGATCATAAGTGTAGGGTTTTAGACGCTGTTTTTTTCGTTGATGTTCAATCGAGTCTCGAGACGTCGACAGATGGCCGGAGTTGATCGCATGTGTCCTGGTGGTTGCTGGTAGTCGAGGCGAAACTGCGGTGAAGATGGCGTGGTGCATCGATCATGGATCGTCGGAGGCGAGTCGATTTTACTGGTGATCTTGTTTGTCGAACTGATGGGTTCATAGCTCGATTTCGATTTCGTTCGAATCGAAGAGAAAATGGTGGTCGATCGCGATGTAGTGATGAAAGGTGACTTGTCGGAGGCCATCGTGGAGTTCGCCGTCGATCGACGTGGGTGTGCACGTTTATGTGCACGATTTCGTGCACCTGGAAGTTGGAATTGGGGAAGAAGCTAGAGCTTGGGTTTTGTTCGGGGGAAATCGAGTTTTACTCGAAGCAAGATGTTACGTGGGTATGACGTGAGTGTTACTTCGAGTTTCTGATGGTATTACTCGAGAGTTGCTTCGGGTTTTCTTATGGTTTTCTCGGGTTTGAGTTTTAGAGCAGGCCTTAAGATTTTAAAAAGAAATGTACAGGAAGTTTTAAAAAGTTAAAACAAAGGAAATTGATTTTGTAATGTTTCTAAGTTTTAAAAAACAAAAGTTAACAAGTTTTAATTGTAAAATAAATTGTTTTCAGAATTAAATGTTTTAACAAGTTTAAATTAATTTAAATAAATAAGTTTTAAAGAATAGAAAGTAGATTTGTAAAATGATCTTTGTATTAAAAATTATTTAAATAACTTTGGAAAGCTTCAAAGATTTTAAAGGTAAAAACTAAATGTTGTAATTGTTTAATTATAATAAAGGTTTTATCTTAAGTAATTAAGATTTTGATTCACTAAAGGAAATTAATATGTGAAATTAATAAGGATAATTCATTTATTGAAAATGATTTAAGAATAGATAATAATTTAATTAGGATAATGATTTTTCTTAATTAAGATCTTTAAGTATAAGGAGTTAAGGAATTATTTAATTCAATTTAAATAATTAGTTAAATGATTAACTAAATAGTTAATTAATGATTAATTTAAGATAATTCCTTATAATTATTTAAGTATAATGTCTTAATGAAGTAATTAAGGAAAATTACTGGATATAATTAAATAAAGATAAATTAATTAATGAAGTAATTAAAGGATAATTATTTTATAAAAGTAATTAAATAGAAAATGATTAAGGTTAATTACCTAGTGTTATTAATTAAATAATTTAATTAATAAAGTTAATTAAAGGATTAAGGTTAAATTAATAAGGTAATTAATTATTTGTTAAGGTAATTAATTAAAAAGTAATTAATTAATGAAAGTAATTAAGGGAAGATAATTACTGGATTAGATTAATCAAAAATGATTAATAATTATGGTTTAATTAAGATTAATTATGTAATTAATTTAAATAGGATAAATAATTATGGATTAATTAAGAATAATTACTTAATCTAATTAATAAAATAATTAAAGATGTAATTAGGGATCATTAGTTTATAATAAATTAATGATATGATTAAGAGTTGATTAATTGAGATTAATTAATCAAATGATAAGTGATTAATTGTAATTAATTAAGTATTAAAGTAATTGATTATAATTAATTAATTAATAAAGTAATTAAAGGTTAATTACTGTATTTAGTTAAGAGTAATTAATTTGTGAAATTAATTAAAGATAATTACTTAAATGTAATTAAAGTATAATTAATCAAGATGATTAATTAAATGAATAATTAGAGAATGATTAATTAATTTATTGTAATTAATTAATGATTATATAAGTAAGATTTATAATGATAAGAAATTAATTTAATTTATTTTAAATTAATTAAGAGATAAAGTAATTAATTTAATTCACTTTAAATTAATTTAAAGATAGAGATAGTTAATTTAATTCATTTTAAATTAATTATATTGTGATTAAGTAAATCATTTCTTATATAAGAATGAACGACATTGATTGTCTTGAACGGATGTAATCTCAGAAATGAGATAAGTAATGTTGTGTGGTATGAATGCTTGGTTGCATTATGATGGTAATATAGATTAACTATTGTGATATTGAAATGGATTACCTATTTGGTTATGAATCATCTGTTTAATTGATAATGTGATTATCAATTGTGATTGTGAATTATCTATCTGTATGAATATAGATAAGTTAAATTGTTTAAACCTTTAAACAACTTGGCCTTAAAAGATACGTTTTGGATTTC
This sequence comes from Allium fistulosum, assembly GCA_030737815.1. Lineage (NCBI taxonomy): Eukaryota > Viridiplantae > Streptophyta > Magnoliopsida > Asparagales > Amaryllidaceae > Allium > Allium fistulosum. Next base: position 1,438,895,710 of record CM060903.1, on the reverse strand, counting down.
GATGAGACCGGGATCGGGTTTCCGTATACCGGTATTCCAGGTCTGGAGACCCGAATACCACATCGATCCAAATTAACGATAGGTCGTGAATCTCACGTGAAGGTGAAGATTCAGAGTGCAAGGGTTATTGTCGTTAACTCTGAGGGTGATTCCAAAACGAGTGTAACGAGATAATGCCTTCGGTTTCGTTCGAACCCGGAACGAACTTATATGGATTGAATGCTTTCAGCACATCGTCAGGCGGACGATGAGCATTCTAAGTGATATGTTCTGATTAAAGGTAATCGTAACCTCAAGCCTCATCAACCGGGAATGGCTAAAACAGGGGAGGTGCAGCAAGGCTTCGTGGGTAGCACCCACTGAGAGCAAGATAGATCCCTGTCTAGAGGTCCCTTTTCTTTTATTCGGCTTAGTGTGTGGTTGGTCGCGCCAACTACGGGATTGTCTTGTTCGGAATTATCCAGTAAGGGATGGTTCCGGCTTTGTGTTGCAGGGGATTGGGAGTGATCCTCGGTACGGTGATCTAGGCCACGTACTGTGACGGGCGGTACCCCAGTAGCCCTGCCATTGTATGGAATCCAAACTCCAATAAGTGCCGTACGTATTAGTTGTGCCCAACTATGTTGGAATGTGAGATGTAAGCATTTCAGCTATTTCTGTATTTTACTTGAAAACCCTAGACCCTATTATAATACAATCAGATTTCCTATCAAATGTTTTGGTTAGCGTAAGGTAAAAACTTTTCCATGTTTATGTGTGGGAAGTCTTACGTGATACCTTTGTTTTCAAAAGATTTTGAAGTTAAACAATTTTAACCCGTTTACTCACACCAGACCCATGTCTGACCCAAGTGTTTATTTCTGTTTTATAAACTCTTGGGTACTCAAATTTTTACGAGTAGCCAAGGGATTCAGGTTTAGCTTTGACGAATTGTGGAGGAGCAATGGAGCAGGAGGCTTCAGCGTTGTAGATATATATAGTAGTTCCGCTGTGTCTGTATCTCTGTAGTGTATTGAGTTGTAATGTCTAGACAGATGTTTATAACTGTCTAGTAAGTGATGTATATGCTGTGTAACTCTGTAAAGTGTTGTATACTATGTAATAGTTTATGTTATTAATATAATTTATTCGTTCCGCTGTGAGATTGTTGTTGTTATTTCTTTCTTTCTTCTCTTCTTTTCTATTTTCTACCCCTTTCTTTCTTATTAGCGATACGACTTTCTATGGAGAGAAAGTCGTGGTCGTTACAAGATACGTCCTCAAGTGATGATGAACAGAAAACAGAATTGGCAAATATGTGTTTTATGACAACTCAGAATTCAGATAATCAGGATGATATGGAACTCAAACAAGGTACACGTTTACTATTTTAATTGGTTGAAAATTGGTTGCTTAGAATAGTTTATTAGTTAAGTATATAATTGATTTTATTAACTTAAAATTTTTTAAATATCTTTCAAAAATTTATAAAATATTATTTTTATATATTTTCTGTATAATATATTTTCAAAATATATTCAGACAATAATCATAATATATATAAGTATATATATATATAAATCTTGTACATGCTTGAAATCATTTTTGCAAAATCTGATGTGCATGTCGACATGGCACTTATTGGTAATGTCGACATACCTATAGCAAATCAGATTTCTAAATTTGAATTCAAAATTCAAATTTCCCTCCACCTTTTCACTAACTCCTATGTTCTGAATAGTTATGACTCTTTGACCAGAGAATCCACCTATTCAACCTCTTTATATCTATCTTCTATCAACACTTATCTCCATCTTCAATTCAAATTCAAAACAACTTTTATCTTCAAACACTCTTATCTCTTCAAAAATGGCATCCACTAGCAACATAGCCGGAATGAGGCTGTCAAGAGCCACCAAAGATCATCTCTACAATAATATAGATGCCATACTTGCATACATTAATTATGCAACTTATGGAAAAGTTCATTCGGGTAATTTTGCTATTTTTAATGACTTCACTTCTTATGAAATTGATGCTCTCTTTCAAAACAATGGTATTCTAAGCTTGGTTGACAATAACCAAAATGATTTTGTTTGCTATCCAAACCTTGTCAAAATGTTTTATGCAAATTTAAATCGTGGTTTTTATCATGGAAGGGACGATGAAGTGTGGAGTAGTGTCAAGGGGACACAAATTGTTTTGGATACCGATGTTTTAGGAACCATACTTGAGTGTAAAAGTACCGGTTCCAATCTTTCTTCTTTTGAAATCGAGGAAACCGATCGTGAAACTTTTCACAATATTTTTGAGGAAGAAATGGATTTCAAAAACAAATTTTTTCGACCAAAAGCTCGTATTGTTAATCTTCTCCTTCAATGCACTATTACTCCGAGATCGGGAAATTACAATAACCCGACTCAAAAAGTGTGTAAGGCTCTTTTTGCAATTTTTGGAAATTATGATATTAATTGGGCACAAGTTATCTTGGATGAATTTCGACACAAAAACTTGGATTCGGGAGAGAATGCATTATATCATGGAATATACCTCACTAGAATTTTTAATTACTTTGGAGTGGATATGAGAGGTGAAGAATTCTTTCCACGAAAGGTTTTTAATCATTCCAATATTTCACTTATGAAAATTCCGCACGTGTTTCAACCATACGAAACACTAACGGAAAAAGAAGCACGATTGGGGTATGAGGAAATGCAAGAAGAAGAGGAAGAGGAGGAAGAAGAAGGTGAGGAAGAAGAAGGTGAGGAAGAAGAAGAGGAAGAAAGTGAAGAAACTTCCTTAGAGAGTATTGATTTTTCCACACGACCATCAAACAAGACTCTCCTTCACAATCAACGAGTGATTGTGAAAAATCAAAAAGCTCTCAAACACTCCGTAAACAAAAAATTGGACAAAATGTCCAATACTATAAACAAGTTCTTCTCCAAAGTCAGCAAGAAGCTCAATATCTCATCATCTTCATCCTCATCTACTAGTTTCTAGAGTTTACTTTTTGTATATCAATGAAATTTGGTGTATTGAAAGTTGTATCTTTATGTTTTCTTTATGAAATTCATGTACTTCTCTGTTCTAGTATGAAATGAAGCTTATTCTCTGTTTATCTGTGATATCCCGGGATTTTGGACAATATAAATTTAATAATCTGTATTGATAATTTAATTGGATTGATAATTTTCTTTATAATTTTAATTTAATTTGGTAATACTTATCTTTTCTAATAATTTAATATTGATGAGATTTGTTTGTTAAAATTAATAAAATTTTATTCTATTTATAATATATATATATTTGATATATATTGTGAATAGAAATATCTTTTGTTTTAAATTAAAGATAAATTTTCAAATTGTAATATATATGTATGTATATGTTATAATTTGTATTGTTATGAATTTAATTTCAATCTATTGATAATTTATATATGTATGAATTGTGATTTAAAGTTTTGTTTTAAAATTAATATTTTTCAAAGGTTAGTTAAGATTTATTCAATTGTTTTCAAAATATAAGATAATTGTTTATTTTAAATATGATAGTTTAAATAAAGTTTTATTTTGTATTCTTTAAAGTGTTTAAAATTTAATAAAGGTTTTAATTTTTATCTTGTTTTCTTTTAATAAGTATTAAACTAAAATGGTTATAAGTATGTATATATGGTTTAGAATAAACTTTCTTTTTAAATATCTTTTGGATTTAGAAGGTTTGTAAAAATTTAAATAATATAGCATAAGTAAATTAAATTCACATTTCATAAATAATATGATATAGATACTTAAACTAAATAGTTTGTAAATAAATAAATAAAACATGAATTTATATAAAAAAAACAAAAAACCGGGCCGAACTTCTAAAAAGCTGCCTGCCCGCTTCCATAGAACAATATCGTGGCAACGTAGAGGGAAGGGGTCAGATTTATCCTGATGGGAGCAAGAGTAACAATACAGTCTATAATGCTAAGGTTTTATATAAATTCATGTTTTATTTATTTATTTACAAACTATTTAGTTTAAGTATCTATATCATATTATTTATGAAATGTGAATTTAATTTACTTATGCTATATTATTTAAATTTTTACAAACCTTCTAAATCCAAAAGATATTTAAAAAGAAAGTTTATTCTAAACCATATATACATACTTATAACCATTTTAGTTTAATACTTATTAAAAGAAAACAAGATAAAAATTAAAACCTTTATTAAATTTTAAACACTTTAAAGAATACAAAATAAAACTTTATTTAAACTATCATATTTAAAATAAACAATTATCTTATATTTTGAAAACAATTGAATAAATCTTAACTAACCTTTGAAAAATATTAATTTTAAAACAAAACTTTAAATCACAATTCATACATATATAAATTATCAATAGATTGAAATTAAATTCATAACAATACAAATTATAACATATACATACATATATATTACAATTTGAAAATTTATCTTTAATTTAAAACAAAAGATATTTCTATTCACAATATATATCAAATATATATATATTATAAATAGAATAAAATTTTATTAATTTTAACAAACAAATCTCATCAATATTAAATTATTAGAAAAGATAAGTATTACCAAATTAAATTAAAATTATAAAGAAAATTATCAATCCAATTAAATTATCAATACAGATTATTAAATTTATATTGTCCAAAATCCCGGGATATCACATTATCTTACTGTTACTCTTATTTATATCAAGTAATATATATATAAATCATATGTATATACACTGAAAATTCAAAAATAAGATGTGCAAAATCTGCTATGTATGTCGACATACTGTATAGAGGTCATGTCGACATATACTGGTAATATTCTGAATGGACATTTCAATTTGAAATTCAAAATAACTCCTTATGTCTATTCATTTCAAACGACTTTCCTGTCTATTTAAGTCCTATTTTCTTCCAGAAAACTTCTCATAACTTCTCTCTACTCTTATCTACTTATTTCCTTCTTACTTATCGTCAAAATGGCTTCATCCTCTTCAAATCTAAGTGATAATCTTGAAGAGACTCTCAAATCCTTCAAAGATATTCTTACTTTTATTCTACGAAATCAGAGGCACTTAGAACTGAGTCAAATGCAGATGATAAAGGAACAAGAAAGGCATTTCGATGCACTACGATGGATGATCTCCGCTCTCAACAAAGAGGATCTCCAAGTAAATCCACCGAAGACATTGCTCCAGGACGATGAAGATTGGGAAGTAATCAAAGCGGATCCCATCTTTGGAAAAGAGGGATGGGTTGAAGTTCCACGTAACATTTAACTTGTTTGATTTGGTTTAAAATTGATTTTATTTGAAATACTTGATTTGGTTTGGTTTTAAACATGGTTGATTTATGATAACTTACTATATTGATTATGTAATAAGACATAAATAGGTGTGCTTATGTTTGATTGATTTGTCTACTTATTGTATGCATTTTATTTTCATTTAACAGTTATGTATATAGTGATATGAATAAAATAATTTGTGGTTACACTTATTATTCTCATTCTTATATTACTCATATATATCATTCTGAGTATACAATATTTAGCATTGTTATATCTAGTTTCAGTATTATTAATGATAACACTATCATTAATATCATAAATTTAGGGGGAGTTAGTGTCATTTTTTTGTTGATGACAAAGGGGGAGAAGTATAAAATAGGTTAGTTAGGCATAGATTAAGGGGGAGTTATTAGATTTAGGGGGAGTTATAAGGAGAATATAAATATTTTATAAACAAAGGTTGTCATCATCAAAAAGGGGGAGAATGTTAGTCCATAGGATAGTGGTTTTGATGACAACAACTATAGAAGTGTTATAAAATATATATGTGCAGGAAATCTATATGCAGGTATCAACAAAAGAAGACTGTACAGTAAAGAAAACAAAATTGATGAAGACAAAGATCAAGAGTTCAAGATTGAAGACTCATGAGATTCAAGATATTCAAGAGTTCAAGACAAATAATATAGTTAGGTTAGATATTTGTTAAAACTCCTTGAAAGCACTATCATTCTTTTTTATCCAATTTACTCGTGGAATGGAATCCACTTCGTTCTTGTTAAAGGGATGGAACCCTAGTGAGATGGAACTCACGAAATATCTAGTGGAACGGATAGTAGCCCTATTTTGTTATCCACTAATTTTGATTCAAAATGATTTTCAAAATTATCTCTTGTTTTATAAAATGATTTTCAAATATTCCTTTTCAAAAGAAAAACCTTCGTTCACATTTCCAAAAATGTTTTAGCCTCAAAATCATATTTATCATTTTGTTATATTTTGATTTCAAAATTGTCCTTGATATTTTAGCCTCAAAATCTATTTTAATATTATATTTACTTTAGTTTATTTACTTTGATTTTAAATATATTTTAGTATATATACATATATACATTCATAAGTATTTCTACTTCTAAATACCTTCTACAAATACATAGAGTCCATTTGAATAAAGTTGCATATGTTTTAAATCATCATTTTCAAAGTAAAGCAAATCATCACTTTTTACTAGACCATGTCGACATCCTATTTACCTGTCATGTCGACATACTTCCCGTTACAGCAAAGGTTGTTTTCAAAAGAAGTGTCTATTCGTTTAAACCTCTTCGAATGGACACATCCATTCATTCTCTATAAATAGAGACTGTTATGGACGTTTTCCAGTAACTACTTTCTTCATTTTCTCTCCTCTTTACTCTCTTATCTTATTTTCTAATCATCCTATCCATATTCTGCCGAAATCTTAAGTGAATCAAACCAAAATATCTCTAGTTTGATTCTCTGCCACTCTCTCCAAAGAATCTCAGTGCTTATCAGAGTTATAGATATATTTGTACTCAAAGAAACTTGTGTGGGGTTATAAAGGTGTGATCGTGTCCTTGGAAATCGATCGGGTGAACTTGTGTCCTGTGAATCAAGTGGTTCTACCCAGAGACCTGAGAATCTGGAGGGTGTACCTCGTTGCCTTGGAATCGAGGGATTGTAATCTAGATTATTATTGAATAGAAAGCCGTACGGGTTGTGCGGGACTGGATGTAGGGTAACACCGAACCAGTATAAAATTCCTGGTGTGTTCTTTCCTTTACTTGCTTTTTATTTATATTTGCATTTGTTTGTGATTCTGTGATTTGATCTGTGATTGTGTATTTGCATTAAGTTAGTTAATTCAATTTAAATCAAAGAAGTTTTAAAGAAATTCTTAAAACACTATTCACCCCCCCTCTAGTGTTAAATAGCCTTAAGATCATCTTCCGCGTCCCTTTCATGCTTTCGGAACATCGTCAGGTGGACGATGGACATTCTAAGGGATGTGTTCTAAAAAGGTAATGCTTAGCCTCGAGCAGGATTAACCGGGAATCACTGAAAATGAGGGGTTATGCAGCAAGGCTATGTGGGTAGCGCCCATTAGGGTGAGGTCATCCCTGTCTAGATGTCCCTTTTTATTCGGCCTAGTGGTGCGGTTGCTGACCCCAACCGTGGGGTGATCTTACTCGGAATTACCCTTAGGTAGTTCCGGCCTTGTGTTGTAGGGGATCGGGCTTGGTCCTCGGTATGCTGATCTAGACCAGGTACTGTGACAGGTGGTACCCCAGTGCCTAGTCATTAGTTGGAAATCCATTCTCCCTACGTGCCTTTACGGTTTTGTTTGTACACCTATTAGCTGGAATTTAATAGATGTAACAATTTTGGCTATTTGAATAAGTATTTGTATATAGACACTATCATAATATTAGAGGATTTTGATTAAAAAGTGTTTTGGCTATCGTAAGGTAAAAACCCGACATGTTTATTTGTGGCGTGGTCTTACGAGATGCTTTTGATTTCAAAGGGTTTTGAAACTTTAATAATCCAATTGAGTGTGTTTTCTCATGTTGGTTTTCCAGACAGGCTCGGGTGTTATTTTATTATAATGTTCGGGTCAGACCGAGTATTATAGATTACAGGATATGATGTTGTGGAGCTCAGGAGACGAGCTGGATGGCGAGACGTATCACTCGTACTTGATGTATTCCGCTGTGTTATGTGTACTGTGTATTCTGTTTGTGGGACAAGTTAATATAACTGTCCAGTATTTGATTCTGATTTTGTTGTACTCTGATAATGTAATTATATAACAGATATAGTTTCTTTGTGTAAAGGATCAGTTATTAACTATTATATATTATTCCGCTGCGATGTGAGATTCTGATGTTGTTTGTTTTCTATTTTCTTCTTCTACCCCTTTCTTCTTTAAATCCTGATGGTTCGTATTTCCGTTCACTTTGAGTCGATATGTTGGAGAATAGTGTCGATTCAGGGGTACGGGTTTGCGGGCTGTTACAGTTGGTATCAGAGCTTAGGCTGGCAATAACCTTGGCTCTGGTGGGAATTACTCATTATAAATAGAGTCGGTAGTACTCTAGAATGAGTTTGAGTGTAATAATAGATATGAGCGCATATTTGTTAGTGAATATAAAATGGTTTTATATTGTGTTGACTTATCGGTTGAGTGTTTATGGATTCTGATCGATATGTGGGATGCCATGTCATCGATAGGGGTTTCTAAACTCTTAAACAAGATAAACTGACACAGTATTGTTTTAAAATAGGGTAAATGAAATAATTTTACCCAAATTATTTTCTGTATATGAAAGAAATAATTTTTAGTAATTATTATTATATATATCTGGTTGCTTTGTTGTTAGGGAGTGATAATATTAAATTATTATCACTATTGTGAGAAAATTTAATAAGAAATTGAAATCATAACTAAAAGCTAAGGAATAAATTCATATACAAATGGGATTTGTAAATGTGAATTATAAATGTGATTTATAATTGAAAATGAAATAAAATTCCAGAGTAATGTTTGAATATGAACTGGATGGATTTGGAATTTGGAATTTTGAGAAAATTTTAAATTCCTTTGGGTTTGAAAATGGTTTTCAAGGGTTTTGAAGGAATAATAGTGATATTATTATGGAAATATTTTGAATTGGATATGAAATCTGGAAGATTTGGAATTTAAAAATATTTGAGGGATTTTAAAGAGATAAAAGCATTGAACTCTTTCAGTCGCTGAAAAATAACTTCGGTGATGACTGCAGCATCATCGATGTTCATTTTCGAGTTTCCAAGAGAGAAATTGCTACCAATTTGTTTTAAATTGGAATTGTTTGCAAAAGTTGGGTTTGACTTTAGAGATGCAAAGGATTTTGGATATAATTGATTTCAAATGATTTTTGAAATACTTAAGAGATTGTTGGAAACTCTGGAGTTGGTTTAATTGTTTTGGAATGATTAAGGAATTGTTTAAAATTCTGGAAGTAAATTGAAAATGTATAATCCCGAGTTAAAAAGTAAAATGTGAACGGGATTGATTGTAAATGGATGAAAGTATGGATATGAATAAGTTGTGACTTATAAAACTTAGAAGTGGAATAAATAAGCCAAAATAAAATTGTTTTGTATTTTAGGAAATGAATAAAAATCCAAAACTTGAATTATAAAATAGATTGAACTCAAGAAAATTAAGTGAAGTGATTTTTGAAGGTAAAAATCAAATATTGAATTAAAAGTAGGGAATGAACTAATTTGAACAAATTAGTTAAGTGAGTATGTTAATGTAATTTTGATTGGTTGGATAAAAATTGAATTATGAGTTAAAAATGGATTTTGTGAAGATAAACTTGGGTTACAAACAAAATTCAACTTGGAGGTGTTAAGTGAATTGAATATGATTGAAATATGGTGAAATGAAAATGTGAAATGAAGTTTAAAATGGATTGAATGAATATACTAATTGAATTTAATAGAATGAAATTTAAATGAAATGGAGATGAACTTTAGTTGTTAACTTAAGTAAATTGTGAAATGGTTGTTGTCAAGATTTATGAAATAGTTTTGAGTGAAACTAGTTTGGTTAGTAAAATGAGATGCAAGTGAATGGATTAAAATTTAAAATGCAGTGAAAATGAGCATGCATGGATTGTGAATAAATTTAAAATGGAATGAAATTTATATAAATAGAGTTGGGATCAATTTTAAAATGGTTATAAGCTTAAGTAATTATTTATTCACATGGATATAGTCGAATTGCATAGAAATAATTAGTCGTTCAACTTAAACGGAAGTAAATAAAATTCTATAACTTGGTAGAAGTAAATAAAATCGATTTTTGGAATCAATTGAAATAAATGTGAGTTGTTTGGGTTAAAAATGAATTGAATTTAAGCAATTGAGTTGTAAACTATTTAAATTGAATGAAGTTGTATATCAATTGGTTGAAAACAATTAAAATTAATGTCGGGACCCTATACGTTGCTTATAAATATTGTTTAACCGGCACTGCTTATAGAAACTCGCATGTTTACTAGTTAAATATGTAAAATGTTGTTAAGATACATGATTTTGGCACTTACATATTTAAATTGAGTAAGTACAGGTTCAGGAAAGCCGTTTGGCTGGATAGGGTCGTGCAAAGTGATATAAAAAATAAGCTGCTTGCTTAAAAGTGCTAAATAGAGGTACGCCTACGATATAAAAATAGGAAATATGAACTGTTTTGTTTTTCCGACCGTGTCGGTCGATGTATATATATTTATATCTCTTGTCAAATTGCAAAAGCTCCTCCGTACAAAGGAGACACTTCCAAAATTTTCTGAAAATTTTGGGAGTTAGAAAATATTTAAAATTTTCACAAACGACAAATGGTTTAAAATTGGAATTTGAGATAAAGGTAAATAAAATTCAATATTCAAAGGTTGGAGATGAATTGAATTCAAGTAAAATTGAAATGGAAAATCTGAATGAAAATTGGGAAAAAGTATTTAGATTTGAAATAATTTGTAAATTGAAGCAAATTGAATTCAAATGAAATTGTGAAGGCAAATTGAAATTTATATGGAATTGGAATTCAATTTGAATATAAACTTCAGTAGTGAAGTAGTGAAAATAAATAAGAAATATTTATATTGGACTTAAGAAATGAAGGATGAAATTCTTAAGTAAATTTGGTATTGAGAAATTTATTCTAAGTGAATAATTGAATGAAGGTTTAATACTGAAAGTTGTGAAATGGGATAATTGTAACGACCCACCCTTCTCGACCCTCGAAAATCGACACAAAATACTCCTCAGTATAATATGCCGATGATCAAACGCCGGAAAAGACAGATTGTATATATAAGAAAGGAGGTAGGAAACAGAAGAAACTAAACAATATCAGAACCTCACAGTCGCAGCGGAATAAAATATAATAATCAATACAGATAATCAAATTTCACAAACGATAATCAAATTTCACAAATATCTGTTTATCAAAAACGATAATCAGAAACACAAAGATTCGATTATCAAATCGAAAAATATTTAATTATCTCAAACGATAATCAAATTTCACAAATATCTGATTATCAAAAACGATAATCAGAAATCACAAACATCTTATTATCAAAAACGATAATCAGAAGTCATAAATATTCAATTAACGAGTCCGGAATTAACCGAAGTAGTAAAAGCATGGTTTCATAGTCCGTACTTTTGCTAAATCGTTTAAATCTCTTTATCGTTTCCTTGAAAGTGCAGGATTGTGTGTTTTAAAAATAACATTTCACATTCTCAAACGGACAAGTCCGGAATTAAGCGAATCAGTAAAAGAAAGGGGTCATAGTCCTTGATTTTTCTGAAATGTTTAAATCGCTTCCTCGTTCTTTTGAAAATGTAAGCTGTAAAAATTTGAAAACAATTTTAATTTATATTTTTGAAACAACTTGTAAAAATAAAGAATTTTGAAAACACGTGATTAAATTAGCAATATCAGTATTGCGGGAGAACCGCTTGTAAATCCATTTCAAAATTGACGAGTACTGATGTTAACACGTCAAAATCTCATCAAAATAACTGGCATCAAAATATAATGCCAAATGAATTTTCATTCATCAAAAATGTCACAAGAATCTTCTCAAAGATAGAAAGGGATTTCATACCCTAAACTTGTATTCATAACAAGTTAATAACACATGAATTCACCAATACACAAAAATTGACGAAACTTGTCAATAGAAATCACGAAAATTGGTGAAGCACAAATTCTAGAAATCATCACAAGAAATCCAGAAAACACATGAAGGGGGGAAGGCCTAGCATAAAAATAGGAGTATGAAAACTCCAAAACACCGGTATCACATGAACGAGACGCTATCTCTTGGTGGCTAACCAATAAAGTTTCACACAGGAATGGTCCGAAGACCGTAGGGCGCTACCCTACAACAAAGCGGGGTCTAGTCTCCCTCGCAGACAAAGAGACATCGCATAATCGCTAGTCTAAATCATAAAAAGAAAAGGGGAAAGGCCTATCACAAAAATGGGAGTATGAAAACTCACCGACCGGTATCACATGACGAGACGCTATCTCATGGAAGCCATCCATTAAATTTTCACACAGGAATGGCCCGAAGACCGTAGGGCGCTACCCTACAACAAAGCGGGGTCTAGTCTCCCTCGCAGACAAAGAGACATCGCACAGTTGCTAGTCTAAATCATAAAAATCACACAAAGAGTATCCAGACAACCCTCAAAGCCAAAGAGATATGTGTGAGACGAAATCACACCGATGAGGCCTAGTCTAACCGTGCAATATGTGTGAGACGAAATCACACACTGGTGTCTAGACAATCCTCAAAGCCCAAGAGATATGTGTGAGACGAAATCACACCGATGAGGTCCAGTCTAAATCATAAAAATGATCGTCATGATCATAAAGAAGTGTCAATCACACCAAGCTAGTAAATATATGAGTTTAGCTTCATGTCCCATAACCACTTGCTTAACTTAAATATTTACGAACAAGCTGTAAATCTTCACTAGGAAATTGTCACGAAAAGGGTTCAATCGAACAAGTCCAGGAGTTAACCGACGAAGTAAACGCAAGCGTTTCATACCACTTGTTTTACTAGGCCGTTTAATTCAATTTCTCATACGAGTGAAATAAAGGCTTGTATATATTAATAGATTGGAAAACGATTTAGGAAAAGAGCTTTGTAGTAAAATAATTTTTGAAATCGTTTGGAGAAAAGGATTTTAATATTTACTACTAGTATAGAAAACCTTTATATTTTTAAAGTGACAAATCACAAAAATGATTGTAGAAACAATCAATCACAAGAATTCACATACGAAGATGTGAATGGAATCCAAAGAAATCGATACTGAATTTATTAAAATAGGAACACCCAAAAATTCCAGAAAATAGAAGTTATCAAAATCAATAAAGGTGATAACAACTAAATAGGAAAGAAGAATCGATATCAACTGGAAAAACAAAGCAAAACGAGTAGAAATGCATAATTGACTTCAACAAAAGTAAGAATCAAGTCAATGTCGAAGCCAACAGTTAATAGCCGCAGTCGAGTACAAAATGAATCAATCATCATTATCAAAGAAACCAACGGCAAATAAAATCAGAGTCTTGAAAATCAAGAAATTAACAATTTCTCAAAAACAAAGTGACCGAAGTCGAATGGAATTCAAGATGAGGAAAACACAAAATATCAAGTTCAAAATCGTTGAGATTCGAACTAGATGTGAATGAGAAATCAAAATCACTCAATTTGCAACTGGTCCAGCTATTTTTCATCACAGTGTAACAGGTACACAATGACACTCATAGCATAGAACAAAAGTGGAACAAAGTCCAAAAGTCAAAATGGCTTTAATTTGCCAAATTAAAACAAAATCAACATCGGCTAAATCAATTCAAAGCCGAAAACACAAGAATAAGCGTTAGGAATTCATACCTAACAGTCAAAAATAATCATATGTAAAGATGAGAGATAAAACATCGACAAATAGTTGTAACACATGCTCCATCTAAGTTATGTTTTATAATTGTCCTAAACCTCAGGCTCTGATACCAAGCTGTGACGCCCCACCTCTATAACCATGCTAGCCAAGAACACTACGGTGTAGTGCTGTCAACTAGCACGGAGAATAAGGCTGTTGAGGAGCGACCATCTATGTAATTGCTTTGTGCGAGCACCGATATGTCAGATAATAAAACATTGCATTTCATCTTTAGAGGAAATCCGACATACCGATACAAACTCAAAGCTACTACACAGTGGCTATAATAGTTTAGGACAATAGATATAAAAATAACACAGATAACATAAATGCGGAATAAAGATGGAACGAAAAGTCTCATATATATACAATAACTGATATCAGTTACAATACATTTGACACAATACAAATGATACAACTACAATTGTCGACTCAAGAAGTTATATATACAAGTACATTATCGACTAATATACATGAATACATTATCATCTTACAACAGACACACTGGCTACTACAACAAGACGAAGACCACTTAAAATGATATAAAAAGTCTTCATAGCTCTAGCAGCAACCCAAAGCTAAAAATCTACAACCTGTAAATACTCGGTCTGACCCGAGTATTACATTCAAAAGAAAATAATACTCGGATCAGTCTAATTCAAAATCAGTTATTAGAGCATAGAAGCAATAATAATCAATCTCAATATAGATGACAGTCACAGAAATCTCGTATATCCAACTCTCGATACGAGAACTGGATAACGGCAGATATAACACTAAACAGTGTTAATCCACAAAACAGAAACCCAAAGCAGTTTAAGCAATTGAAATGTCAATTTAAAAATATCAATGCTAATTGGCTGCAGTACACGCTAACGTGTACTGCCTCGCCAATACAGCCTACGAATTACGCAACAGGTCGATGAATTAAGAATAAAAGAGATATCGATTAAAATCTGTCAATTCGGTGTGACTGCAGTGCACGCACGCGTGCACTGCCTCGCCACAATGGAATATAAAGTCACCACACGGGACAAGGGTAAAACTGCTACGAAAATGCAGCAGGTCAGCAAGTGCTCAAGGATGAACAGATGCAAGTGAAAATGACACATGGATATGCAAAAGTGAACATACATCTGAATACATACTTGAAAGTATGTATACAAATGGTCAAGTGAATCAGAAGGCAATAGAACAACTACAAATTCAAGTAGCAGCAATAATGCAATCTAGAATGCCACAGCAACAAGACACATGCGTGTACAAGTTCAACAAGGCAAGTACAAACTGGACAACAACAAAAGGTACCAAGCAGGCAATCTCGGGTGATCGAGCCTGTCACCTTATACTGCAACAACGACAGTTCAAGTAAAACTGGAATCATACAGGCTATACGAACGTATGAAGTCAAGACCAAAGTTTGGCAGAACTTATATATACAACAGCTACAACAGTGAATCAGGCATGAACCAGGGATGTGCCACGACAACAAATGCAACCGGTCAGGGAAGTACCAAGTGATACAAATAAAGTGCATAAGCACAACCGGGTCCAAACAGTAATTTCATAAGGAGATAGACCAGATCAGTACATATGCAATATGGATATGTAAGCCTACACTTTTAACATGTACAGCTTCAATGAAATGATCTAAAACAACTAAGGAAGTTCTCTAAGTCAATGGTAATACACTGAGATGCAGACTAGTCTGGAAATCACTCAGAAATGAACACAAAAATAGTCAGACTCGAGGACACAATGTCTACAGTCATAAGTGAGACTAAGTGCAACAAGCAGTAGCATGCAAGAGCAGACCACCGAGGCAAAGCCTTAACATCAGATCTGAAACAAAGTTAGTGAATGAACATAGATAAACCAAGCAGTGACAGTGCCAGAATCACAGAGTCAAATTCAAATCCAGGCAATACTAAGTTCGAACAAAGGCTAAGTCATAAAGTATATCCAGTTCAAAATCAATGTTGAAGCTACAAAGAAAAGGATCAATTTCAGGTATCAAAGCAGCTGATCAAACATGTACACGTGAATGGCAAAAGAATTACACAATGAAGCATGAATGCTACAGGGAATAAGATGAAGACTACACAAATAAGCTCAGCTAATACATCAAACCAAGGTCAAACCCAAGTCTCAAATTAGGTTCAACTCAAGGCCAATGAACATCAAAAGTTCAACCGGAATGGTATCAAATTCAATTCAACATGGTACAAGTACCAGAAATGAAATGCAGACACATGAAAGCACCAAACTCAACAAGACCAATATCACAGAAGCATCAACAGGAAAACAGTGCTCAAGATGAATCAACAAACATGACTCAAGTGTACAAAGACCAGATCAAAGAAATATCAGACTTCAGTGAGGCTACAATCAAATGCATCAAAGTTCAAGCAAATGAAGTTCACCAATACACAGTGCTACTACAAAACAAGTACGGGTGATACTATTGTCAAATACACCAAGTAAACGAAAGCTGCAGCAAAACCCAAACAATAATTTGAGTGTGCTACAAGAGTGAACACATAAACAATACCCAATGAACAAGGAATCATGATATAGCAGTTAACACAGGTGAAGGCAACTGAAATGTCAAGACTCAACCAAGATCACAAGCAATGCAACCAGAGTTAACTGCAAGCTTCAACATGAATAACGCATATATACCTACAATGGCAACTGACTCAACAAGGCAAAGGTTATGGAGGCCAGAGCATAGGAATGTGCAGACTCAAGCTACAAGTTCAAATGTCAACAAAGCACATCGGTATGGCAACACAACAGCATGCACATATATGATGACTGCACAACTTCAAATGCAATGCAAACATGATCAAATATCAAAGAAACGACTGCGGGGTGAAGAATAGAGCAAGCAAGAACTATCGAGTTCAAGCATGAATCAAAGGAAAAGCAACAGAACACTTAATCAGAGAAACCCCAAAATCACGAAAATCGAACAGAGCTTCGAACTCTAATAACTCAAAGCATGAATTAGATGTGAGCGGGGGGAAGAAACCACTCACCTTGTTCGAAGCGGAGGCGAACTCGAGAGAAGGAGTTGAATCGCCAGAGAGTCGAAGCATCGCCGAAGCCCTAGTTTTCAATTCCAGACTGAACGAAGACGTCAAGCTAGAACGACCAGCAAACGATCGAAGAAAGAGCAATCGCGACCGCCATTTTTATTTCTCTCGTATGCTTTGTTTTCGGTTAGGGTTTGAAACGCGATTGAACGAAGAGGGGAATGGGGATGGGTTGTTTGGGTGTTGAGTGAAATCACGGTTTCAAAACAAAAGATCATGGGCCGAGATTATTGTTTAAACCCAAACGACACTTAACGAATCTTTCTAAAGCTCGTTTACCATTTAGAACGGCTTTAAAAATTCCAAATAGCAAATAACAAAATTTTATCCCTGAATTTCAATTTGATTAAAATGCCAGAAGCTATTCGTTCCCAGATTAAATCGTCAAGAGACGATAAGAAAATGGGTACGGAATGCCGGGTTGTTACAGACTCCCCTTCTTAAAGAAATTGCGTCCTCGCAATCCTAAGGGATAAGTGGGAAAGAGGTAACAACCATAAGAACAAAACAACGTCGAATGCATAAGCAAAGAAAATGCCAACAGGGAAGCATTAGAATTATGGAAGTATCAGATATAGAATCAAAAAGGTTCGACTGCTTCAAGTCAAAAGGATCAACATCGTGGGGATCAAGGAATCAAAATCAGACGACTATTAGAAGCGAGGATCAATCGAGTTCTAGCAATTGAAAGAAAATGAATCAGAGCAGAAATCACGTACTGCACGAATTGAATGTGAGTAAATCAAATTACTCACCTGAATCGTCAGAGAAAACGACGAAGCTCGAATCTCAAAATCGCAAATATTCAATCATCTAAAACGATAAACGAATTTTCACAAATATCTGATTATCAAAAACGATAAGCAGAAATCACAAAGATTCGATTATCAAATCGAAAAATATTTAATTATCTCAAATGATAATCAAATTTCACAAATATCTGATTATCAAAAACGATAAGCAGAAACACAAATATTCGATTAATCAAATCGAAAAATATTTAATTATCTCAAACGATAATCAAATTTCACAAATATCTGATTATCAAAAACGATAATCAGAAACACAAAGATTCGATTATCAAATCGAAAAATATTTAATTATCTCAAACGATAATCAAATTTCACAAATATCTGATTATCAAAAACGATAATCAGAAATCACAAACATCTGATTATCAAAAACGATAATCAGAAGTCATAAATATTCAATTAACGAGTCCGGAATTAACCGAAGTAGTAAAAGCATGGTTTCATAGTCCGTACTTTTGCTAAATCGTTTAAATCTCTTTATCGTTTCCTTGAAAGTGCAGGATTGTGTGTTTTAAAAATAACATTTCACATTCTCAAACGGACAAGTCCGGAATTAAGCGAATCAGTAAAAGAAAGGGGTCATAGTCCTTGATTTTTCTGAAATGTTTAAATTGCTTCCTCGTTCTTTTGAAAATGTAAGCTGTAAAAATTTGAAAACAATTTTAATTTATATTTTTGAAACAACTTGTAAAAATAAAGAATTTTGAAAACACGTGATTAAATTAGCAATATCAGTATTGCGGGAGAACCGCTTGTAAATCCATTTCAAAATTGACGAGTACTGAAGTTAACACGTCAAAATCTCATCAAAATAACTGGCATCAAAATATAATGCCAAATGAATTTTCATTCATCAAAAATGTCACAAGAATCTTCTCAAAGATAGAAAGGGATTTCATACCCTAAACTTGTATTCATAACAAGTTAATAACACATGAATTCACCAATACACAAAAATTGACGAAACTTGTCAATAGAAATCACGAAAATTGGTGAAGCACAAATTCTAGAAATCATCACAAGAAATCCAAAAAACACATGAAGGGGGGAAGGCCTAGCATAAAAATGGGAGTATGAAAACTCCAAAACACCGGTATCACATGAACGAGACGCTATCTCTTGGTGGCTAACCAATAAAGTTTCACACAGGAATGGTCCGAAGACCGTAGGGCGCTACCCTACAACAAAGCGGGGTCTAGTCTCCCTCGCAGACAAAGAGACATCGCATAATCGCTAGTCTAAATCATAAAAAGAAAAGGGGAAAGGCCTATCACAAAAATGGGAGTATGAAAACTCACCGACCGGTATCACATGACGAGACGCTATCTCATGGAAGCCATCCATTAAATTTTCACACAGGAATGGCCCGAAGACCGTAGGGCGCTACCCTACAACAAAGCGGGGTCTAGTCTCCCTCGCAGACAAAGAGACATCGCACAGTTGCTAGTCTAAATCATAAAAATCACACAAAGAGTATCCAGACAACCCTCAAAGCCCAAGAGATATGTGTGAGACGAAATCACACCGATGAGGCCTAGTCTAACCGTGCAATATGTGTGAGACGAAATCACACACTGGTGTCTAGACAATCCTCAAAGCCCAAGAGATATGTGTGAGACGAAATCACACCGATGAGGTCCAGTCTAAATCATAAAAATGATCGTCATGATCATAAAGAAGTGTCAATCACACCAAGCTAGTAAATATATGAGTTTAGCTTCATGTCCCATAACCACTTGCTTAACTTAAATATTTACGAACAAGCTGTAAATCTTCACTAGGAAATTGTCACGAAAAGGGTTCAATCGAACAAGTCCAAGAGTTAACCGACGAAGTAAACGCAAGCGTTTCATACCACTTGTTTTACTAGGCCGTTTAATTCAATTTCTCATACGAGTGAAATAAAGGCTTGTATATATTAATAGATTGGAAAACGATTTAGGAAAAGAGCTTTGTAGTAAAATAATTTTTGAAATCGTTTGGAGAAAAGGATTTTAATATTTACTACTAGTATAGAAAACCTTTATATTTTTAAAGTGACAAATCACAAAAATGATTGTAGAAACAATCAATCACAAGAATTCACATACGAAGATGTGAATGGAATCCAAAGAAATCGATACTGAATTTATTAAAATAGGAACACCCAAAAATTCCAGAAAATAGAAGTTATCAAAATCAATAAAGGTGATAACAACTAAATAGGAAAGAAGAATCGATATCAACTGGAAAAACAAAGCAAAACGAGTAGAAATGCATAATTGACTTCAACAAAAGTAAGAATCAAGTCAATGTCGAAGCCAACAGTTAATAGCCCCAGTCGAGTACAAAATGAATCAATCATCATTATCAAAGAAACCAACGGCAAATAAAATCAGAGTCTTGAAAATCAAGAAATTAACAATTTCTCAAAAACAAAGTGACCGAAGTCGAATGGAATTCAAGATGAGGAAAACACAAAATATCAAGTTCAAAATCGTTGAGATTCGAACTAGATGTGAATGAGAAATCAAAATCACTCAATTTGCAACTGGTCCAGCTATTTTTCATCACAGTGTAACAGGTACACAATGACACTCATAGCATAGAACAAAAGTGGAACAAAGTCCAAAAGTCAAAATGGCTTTAATTTGCCAAATTAAAACAAAATCAACATCGGCTAAATCAATTCAAAGCCGAAAACACAAGAATAAGCGTTAGGAATTCATACCTAACAGTCAAAAATAATCATATGTAAAGATGAGAGATAAAACATTGACAAATAGTTGTAACACATGCTCCATCTAAGTTATGTTTTATAATTGTCCTAAACCCCAGGCTCTGATACCAAGCTGTGACGCCCCACCTCTATAACCATGCTAGCCAAGAACACTACGGTGTAGTGCTGTCAACTAGCACGGAGAATAAGGCTGTTGAGGAGCGACCATCTATGTAATTGCTTTGTGCGAGCACCGATATGTCAGATAATAAAACATTGCATTTCATCTTTAGAGGAAATCCGACATACCGATACAAACTCAAAGCTACTACACAGTGGCTATAATAGTTTAGGACAATAGATATAAAAATAACACAGATAACATAAATGCGGAATAAAGATGGAACGAAAAGTCTCATATATATACAATAACTGATATCAGTTACAATACATTTGACACAATACAAATGATACAACTACAATTGTCGACTCAAGAAGTTATATATACAAGTACATTATCGACTAATATACATGAATACATTATCATCTTACAACAGACACACTGGCTACTACAACAAGACGAAGACCACTTCAAATGATATAAAAAGTCTTCATAGCTCTAGCAGCAACCCAAAGCTAAAAATCTACAACCTGTAAATACTCGGTCTGACCCGAGTATTACATTCAAAAGAAAATAATACTCGGATCAGTCTAATTCAAAATCAGTTATTAGAGCATAGAAGCAATAATAATCAATCTCAATATAGATGACAGTCACAGAAATCTCGTATATCCAACTCTCGATACGAGAACTGGATAACGGCAGATATAACACTAAACAGTGTTAATCCACAAAACAGAAACCCAAAGCAGTTTAAGCAATTGAAATGTCAATTTAAAAATATCAATGCTAATTGGCTGCAGTACACGCTAACGTGTACTGCCTCGCCAATACAGCCTACGAATTACGCAACAGGTCGATGAATTAAGAATAAAAGAGATATCGATTAAAATCTGTCAATTCGGTGTGACTGCAGTGCACGCACGCGTGCACTGCCTCGCCACAATGGAATATAAAGTCACCACACGGGACAAGGGTAAAACTGCTACGAAAATGCAGCAGGTCAGCAAGTGCTCAAGGATGAACAGATGCAAGTGAAAATGACACATGGATATGCAAAAGTGAACATACATCTGAATACATACTTGAAAGTATGTATACAAATGGTCAAGTGAATCAGAAGGCAATAGAACAACTACAAATTCAAGTAGCAGCAATAATGCAATCTAGAATGCCACAGCAACAAGACACATGCGTGTACAAGTTCAACAAGGCAAGTACAAACTGGACAACAACAAAAGGTACCAAGCAGGCAATCTCGGGTGATCGAGCCTGTCACCTTATACTGCAACAACGACAGTTCAAGTAAAACTGGAATCATACAGGCTATACGAACGTATGAAGTCAAGACCAAAGTTTGGCAGAACTTATATATACAACAGCTACAACAGTGAATCAGGCATGAACCAGGGATGTGCCACGACAACAAATGCAACCGGTCAGGGAAGTACCAAGTGATACAAATAAAGTGCATAAGCACAACCGGGTCCAAACAGTAATTTCATAAGGAGATAGACCAGATCAGTACATATGCAATATGGATATGTAAGCCTACACTTTTAACATGTACAGCTTCAATGAAATGATCTAAAACAACTAAGGAAGTTCTCTAAGTCAATGGTAATACACTGAGATGCAGACTAGTCTGGAAATCACTCAGAAATGAACACAAAAATAGTCAGACTCGAGGACACAATGTCTACAGTCATAAGTGAGACTAAGTGCAACAAGCAGTAGCATGCAAGAGCAGACCACCGAGGCAAAGCCTTAACATCAGATCTGAAACAAAGTTAGTGAATGAACATAGATAAACCAAGCAGTGACAGTGCCAGAATCACAGAGTCAAATTCAAATCCAGGCAATACTAAGTTCGAACAAAGGCTAAGTCATAAAGTATATTCAGTTCAAAATCAATGTTGAAGCTACAAAGAAAAGGATCAATTTCAGGGTTCAAAGCAGCTGATCAAACATGTACACGTGAATGGCAAAAGAATTACACAATGAAGCATGAATGCTACAGGGAATAAGATGAAGACTACACAAATAAGCTCAGCTAATACATCAAACCAAGGTCAAACCCAAGTCTCAAATTAGGTTCAACTCAAGGCCAATGAACATCAAAAGTTCAACCGGAATGGTATCAAATTCAATTCAACATGGTACAAGTACCAGAAATGAAATGCAGACACATGAAAGCACCAAACTCAACAAGACCAATATCATAGAAGCATCAACAGGAAAACAGTGCTCAAGATGAATCAACAAACATGACTCAAGTGTACAAAGACCAGATCAAAGAAATATCAGACTTCAGTGAGGCTACAATCAAATGCATCAAAGTTCAAGCAAATGAAGTTCACCAATACACAGTGCTACTACAAAACAAGTACGGGTGATACTATTGTCAAATACACCAAGTAAACGAAAGCTGCAGCAAAACCCAAACAATAATTTGAGTGTGCTACAAGAGTGAACACATAAACAATACCCAATGAACAAGGAATCATGATATAGCAGTTAACACAGGTGAAGGCAACTGAAATGTCAAGACTCAACCAAGATCACAAGCAATGCAACCAGAGTTAACTGCAAGCTTCAACATGAATAACGCATATATACCTACAATGGCAACTGACTCAACAAGGCAAAGGTTATGGAGGCCAGAGCATAGGAATGTGCAGACTCAAGCTACAAGTTCAAATGTCAACAAAGCACATCGGTATGGCAACACAACAGCATGCACATATATGATGACTGCACAACTTCAAATGCAATGCAAACATGATCAAATATCAAAGAAACGACTGCGGGGTGAAGAATAGAGCAAGCAAGAACTATCGAGTTCAAGCATGAATCAAAGGAAAAGCAACAGAACACTTAATCAGAGAAACCCCAAAATCACGAAAATCGAACAGAGCTTCGAACTCTAATAACTCAAAGCATGAATTAGATGTGAGCGGGGGGAAGAAACCACTCACCTTGTTCGAAGCGGAGGCGAACTCGAGAGAAGGAGTTGAATCGCCAGAGAGTCGAAGCATCGCCGAAGTCCTAGTTTTCAATTCCAGACTGAACGAAGACGTCAAGCTAGAACGACCAGCAAACGATCGAAGAAAGAGCAATCGCGACCGCCATTTTTATTTCTCTCGTATGCTTTGTTTTCGGTTAGGGTTTGAAACGCGATTGAACGAAGAGGGGAATGGGGATGGGTTGTTTGGGTGTTGAGTGAAATCACGGTTTCAAAACAAAAGATCATGGGCCGAGATTATTGTTTAAACCCAAACGACACTTAACGAATCTTTCTAAAGCTCGTTTACCATTTAGAACGGCTTTAAAAATTCCAAATAGCAAATAACAAAATTTTATCCCTGAATTTCAATTTGATTAAAATGCCAGAAGCTATTCGTTCCCAGATTAAATCGTCAAGAGACGATAAGAAAATGGGTACGGAATGCCGGGTTGTTACAAAATCCCAATGGAGAAGACGGTATTTTAAAATATTCTATTTACATTTAAAACTGTAAATTTTACATTTGGAAGCTTCATTGCAACATATGTTAAATTTCCCGGACAATGCCATTCATTATTAAAATAAACCATCGTTATTTTAAACAATTTATAATTCCCATAGAATTCATTTCAGAAAATTTATATTTCACATTTATCAATCGATAAATTTTTCACTGCATTTTAACTCCCAATTTACCAATTTACATTTTCCATCCAAACCAGATTTCAAATTTTATTCTTGAATTTCTTATTTTAACAATTCATTTTGTTTCGTAAAAACCCCATTTAATCCATTCATAATTTAAATTCAGGATTTATAATTTTATACAACAATTTCACAGAACAATTTTAATTCCAGATTTTATCAGTCTCAACATATAAACAGGTATCACTATCAATTATAAAATAATTGCTACATTGTGAGGGATCCAGTTGGATCCCTCCAACCTGTTTCTCCCTGCATCACAAATATTAGCACATCACATATATAAATATCAATCCAGACTGATAATAACAATTATATTCAGCCAATCACACAGATATTTAAATATCAACTATTTAAAATGCCTAGCATCCAGATGTGAGTGAGAATAACTCACCTTGAGTTCGGCGAGCGTTCGAAATTCAAATTAAATCAAACAACGTTCAATTTAACTCAAATTTCTACTTGCCCGGAATGAATCCGGATCTGCACCATTCCGTAGTGCTCTTCTCTGCGTTTCCGGTGCTACCAAATTTATCGAAATCTGATAACGTACGGAGAAGTTATTAAATTCTAAAATTTTGTATAACAATTTAAAACAAATCTCTCTCTTTTTTTTAATAATATTATACCAAAACGAACTCAGGCCGTAGATTTGAAATGCGGTAATCAAGGTCGTTGATCCCCCCTTTCTCCCTCGCGTCTCCCAGGTAACAACGAAGACAAACGAACCCATCGTTCGTGACTAGGGTTTCGCCTCACTCCTCCCACGATCGCCTGCACTTCGATTGCCGACCACCAACGAGTTGCCCTAGCCGCCCCGCACCCCCACCAACCTTCGCGTCGAGCTCGGTCCTCCACGTTGCTCAAGAACCGAGCACGAACCAGCCACGAACGGGCCTCAAAAACTCCCTCTCCACTTCACAGAACTCCATCTCCACCGTTCACTTCGATGTGCTCGACGAGATCTACGATATCTCAGTTGGAACCTAAGGCTATAAGTGAGTGGATCGATCGATAATTGGGGAGGAAATTAGTTGATTTCCGGCCAATAAAGGAAGAAGTGGCGACCGGCAAATATAACTAGGGTTTAGAGAATAATAAAAGTGAATTTATAAAATTTTAATATTATTTAATTAATATAATTTCTCAAATCAACAGTTAATGCAAATAACCTCCAATTCTCACGTTCCAATAGGATATCCTGTGGTTTTTCCATGTTCTAGACACCATGGAACAGGTTTCGTAAGCTAATTCGGTCATATGAGCGAGATACGGAAATAAACGATCAATTTAAAATTAAATCGGTTAAATCGATTTCGATGCGTTTCGAGCTAACACGGTCAAACGATAACTCTGATCGCTACGAAAATTGAAATCTGATAATAACTAACTATTACGGATCCAATGGAACTGGTTTCGTCGAATTCCGAGACTGCGCCCCGGAAGGCTATTTTAACTCGTCTATTAAATCGGGTGATTTTCAAAATTGACGAAAACGCGTAAAATTTCACTTTTAAAATTTTATTAACTTAACAATAAATCATATAAAATTTATAAACACATTAAAAATCATTCTGGCTCATTCCGGACTAAAATCTGATTAAATTGCATTTTAATAATATTAAATTCATTTTTAAATTAATATAAAATCCCAAATATTAATTTATCAACTTTAAAAATCATCTAAAATTCCCACCACACTATTTACACTCAAATAACTCAAAATAAATTTTTAAAACCATTTTATTACTATTTACATCTAAATTCCCAAATTGTTTCAAATCCAATATTTAATTACTATTCCAAATTTGAATCGAATTATAATATTTTAAAATCTATAACTCATTTTATAAATTGAACTCGATTCTCTTTGTTCCCAAAATTAATTAAAAATCCACAGTGAGCATTTAAAATGAATTAAATGTTCAAAATTCAACGGCTCAAAAATCCGGGATGTTACATTCCTTCCCCCTTATAAAAATTTCGTCCCAGAAATTTGCTAAGGTAGAAAATACTCTCCAACCCATTTACTTCCCAATTTGCTTAGTTAAAAGCTTATATCCACTTTCCAAAACCCTTCAGCCCAATCCCACATTAATTTGCTTCATTTATATTCAAAAGCCTTTTGTGGCAACATTGTTTCCAAATAACTTAACTAGTTAATAAAAAAATTTCCAAAACCCCAAAAATTCTCTAACTCCCAAAATTTACGGAAAATTTTGGCAGAGTCTCCCCTGCACGGAGGAGCTTCTGCGATATCGCAGGATGCACAAATATATATACATCGGCCTCAGGCCGGAAATCACAATATATCACAATATATATATCATTTTCCCAATTATATTTGCGTAGGCATACCTTTTTAGCAAATTTTAATAGCGAGCGGCTAATATAACTCATATACACGCTCCAACTCTCTCAAACGCCTCTTGTACCTGTACTAAACTCAAGCAAACTCATTAGTTTCCAATGATATGAGCATTTTAACAACATTTCCAATGTAAATGCAAGCCAAACATATCCATTTCATAACCAAACCAAGCATAGTTCACAATTTAACAATGTTAACCATACTTTATTAACAATTCAAAGATTTCAATCACTTTTCAAATTACTTGTTCAAGTCCAACTTCATTTTATTTCACTTGAATGATTTAC
This sequence comes from Allium fistulosum, assembly GCA_030737815.1. Taxonomy (NCBI): domain Eukaryota; kingdom Viridiplantae; phylum Streptophyta; class Magnoliopsida; order Asparagales; family Amaryllidaceae; genus Allium; species Allium fistulosum. Next base: position 1,438,868,775 of record CM060903.1, on the reverse strand, counting down.
ATTCAAGTTCACCATAGACAATTCATATTCATTTCAACCAATTCATTTTCACTTCAATATAATTGCATATGCCTTTCTTACATCTCTTCATTTCAATTTTAAATTCCCAATTTGATTCACAATTAGATTTTATTTACATTTGAAGCATTTGCATTTCTTTTATGATCCATTTCTATTCATATCCAAAATTACTCATTAAAAGATCAATTCATTCCTATTGATTCAAAATCAATTCCATTTGTTATTTTTAAATCAATTCACTTGCATTTATTTACAAACTCTTTAAATTAGATTCCAATCCATATCAACTTATTCAAAAATCAATTTCAATTGCTTGTTAAACAACTCAACTCCGAATACATGCCAATTTCATTTCATTCAAGCAAAATAATCACCACTTAAGCTTATAACCATTTAAAATTAATTCCAACTTGGATTTATATTAATTTTATTTAACTTTGCCTGGTACACAAGCCAAGTATTTCTATTCCAATGCAATTTTTAAATTAAATTTTCCCTTACATCTTTATTTCATTTCAAAAATTAATTAATACAATTACACATATATTTCTATTTTATTATTTAGCAAATGCATTCAAGATTACTTAATAATGCCCATTCACACTCATTTTGTTTTTCTCCAAGTTGCTTAAGTTATTCCACAATATTTTCATTATCTTCTTATATCAATTTTATTTTATTTCCATTTGATTCTCATCCAATCAAATTTCAATTCATTTACAACTTTAACGCTCTTTGTTTATTTATCCAATCCATGTACAAATTTATTTTATTAACAAAGAGACCATTTAAATTATTTCACTCATTTGAATTTTATTTACAATTCAAACCATCACTATTATAAGCTAATTCCATTATTCATTCTCACTTCCAACATTTATTACCAAACTTAAATCCCATCCCAAAACTGGATTTTATTTACCTTTCAAACTTTGACCAAACTATCAAAATTCTATTCATTACCATACACATTCCATTTAATTTAGCTTACACAAAATTCATTTCCAACCAATCATTATAGATTTAATTGAGTAAGCATTTACTACATTCAACATCATCACAACTGAATTAAATTTCTATCCAATTCGATTCTTATCCAAATTTATTCCAAGTTTAACTAAATTTTATGTAGCCAAATTAAATCCATTCCACTTCCTTTACTACTTAAATAATAATTGAATTCCATTCAATATTGCTTATAATACATCTGAATTTTGAATTCCACTTCAATCCAATTTATTTCTCCATAATTAAGTTTAAAGCTTATTTACTATTTAAGTTCATTCACATCTTTTATATCTCACTTACCTTATCTTACTTTACATTCCATTTAATCACAACTTCAAATTATAACACTTTATACTTAAGAATATGAATTCACTTACACAATTATAAACATTTACATTTCACCTCTATACCAAATTCAATTTAATTCCAATTCATTTCGGTTTAATTCAATTTCAAATTCTCAATTTTATTTAACTTATCATAAGTTAAATCCAAATATATTCCATTCACCTTCATTTATTCGAAGTAAATTTACATTCCAAGACAACATTTCATTTTCCTTTCTTACCTAAATCAACTTCACCCTCAAGGTTATAGTTAATTTATTTCAATTTCTACATTTTTATTTTAACAGTTACCCTAGAATTCCATTTTACCCGGTTTTATTTCAAAACCAATTGGAAACAAAAATCAACATATTCCCATTTGATATCCAAATCAAATACCAAATTCCAAAACAATATGCTTTTACCAAAAATTTCCTTTTTGAAAATTCTAAAGTCACATGTTTCTCAAACAAGTCCAAACAATGTCATAACCAACTATTTTGATAGCAATCCATCACTTTAGAAACTCGAAAATGAATTCTGATGATGTGGCCAGCATCATCAGGATTATTTTCCAGCGACTGAAGTGAGTTCAGTGCCTCCTTACTTCAAAATTCATCACAATCAATTTCCATTTAGAAAGATTTTCCAAAATATACCTCATCATTGACTTCAAAAGCTTTGGAAAACATTTCAACATTCTCAAGGTTTCTAAATTTTTCCAAACCTTTGTTTTAAATTCATTTGAAATCCCTTTCAAAATTTCCGGGTAAAAATTCTGGTTTAAATCAAATTTCAATTTCACTTCTTCTTATTTAAACATATTCAGTCAATTCCATTTGGTTATAAACCATTTTAATATTTTAAATTCCTATTTGCTTATAAATCATTTCAAATTTTAGATCATATTTTAATTTCTTATTCAATTATAGAAGAAACAACCAAACAAACATCCAATACATATAATAATTTAGAAAATTATTTCTTTATATCAAAATATAGCTTTGGGTAAAATTATTTCATTTACCCACTTTAAAAACAATACTATGTCGGTTCATCCTGTTTAAGAGTTTAGAAACCCCTATCGATACGGTTGTACTTCCCGCATCGACCAGAATTCATAAACACTCAACCGATAAGTCAACACAGTACAAAAACAATTTTATATCCACTAACAAATACGCTCTCATAGCTATTATTACACTCGACTCGTTATAGAGTACTATTGACTCTGTTTCAAATGAGAAATTATTTTTTCCCACCAAAGCCTAGGTTGTCGCCAACCTAAATTCTGATACCAAATGTAACGACCCACCCTTCTCGACCCTCGAGAATCGACACAAAATACTCCTCAGTATAATATGCCGACGATCGAATGCCGGAAAAGACAGATTGTATATATAAGAAAGGAGGTAGGAGACAGAAGAAACTAAACAATATCATAACCTCACAGTCGCAGCGGAATAAAATATAATAATCAATACAGATCTTTACACAAAATGAAAGCTATATCTGTACATATACAAAACATCATCAGAGTATATCAAATACAAACATCAATAACCAGTCAGAAAATCTCAACAATCACAGCATCGGGAATATACACAAGTACGAGAAATACGTCTCGGACTCCAGCTCTTCTCCTGAGCTCCATGCAGCCTATCCTGTATATATAATACTCGGTCTGACCCGAGCATTATAATAAAATAGCACCTGATTCAGTCTGGAATACCAGCGTAAAAGAAATACATCCAAACTGATTATTAAAGTTTCAAAAATCCTTTGAAAAACAAAGCATCTCGTAAGACCACGCCACAAATAAACATGTTGGGTTTTTACCTTACGATAGCTAAAACACTTTTTATAAAATTCTCTGATATTATAATAGTGTATATACAAATACTTATTCAAATAGCTGAAATTGTTACATGATTAAATTCCATCATACTAGGTATACAAACAAAATTCGTACAAAGCACGTAGAGAAAATGGATTTCCAACGAATGACTAGGCACTGGGGTACCACCTGTCACAGTACGTGGCCTAGATCACAGTACCGAGGATCGCACCTGACCCCCTGCAACACAAGGCCTGAATCACCTATGGGCAATTCCGAATATGATCACCCCATGGTTGTGATCAGCAACCGCACCACTAAGCCGAAATAAAAGGGACCTCTAGACAGGGATGACCATACTCTTCAGTGGGCGCTACCCACGAAGCCTTGCTGCATATCCCTTGATTTTCAGTCATTCCCAGTTGATGAGGCTTGAGGCTAAACGATACCTTTCTAGCACATATCCCTTAGAATGCCCATCGTCCACCTGACGATGTCACGAAAGCATTCGTCCATACAAGTCCGTCCCGGGTCCGAACGGAACCGAAGGCACTACTCCTACTACATCCATTTTGGAAATATCCTCAGGATTAGTAGCGACTAGCCCTTGCTCTTCACTGCTCCATCTTCGACTCCAAACACGTTACACGAAACGTACAAATCGAATCGAAGTGGTTTTCGAGAAATAAATCTCGATTCCGGTCTCTTCGAAACGATCAGCGCTTTTGGCCAATATTGATAGTCGGTGATTTAACTATCAATTCACATTCACAAACATCCATAAGCACCCATCACGCAATAAATAATTCCCATATTATTTATTTGCCACTAATATCTTTCAAAGATATAATTTCAAATTTTCAAAGCTCATTTGGAAACAATTTCCAAAATTTCTTCCTTAACTCGGTAAATCCCTTTACCATTTATTCCCATTGGAAATAACCAAGTTCAAAATAATTTAGATTTAAAACAGTTAAACATTTTATACTGAAAAATATACTTTAAAATATATAAACCACTTCTTTTTATTTACTCAAACATATAAATTTAAAATATGTGAAGAAAAAGAAACTATTCATTAAGATATAACTTTGATTTTAAATAAGGGTTTTGTTAAACTAAATTTTAAAAGTAGATTTTAAAAATAATAATATAAGCCTTTACCAATAACTTAAAACGACTGATTGTAAAACAAATTTTATTAATTTCTTCTTTAAAATAACCATTTCTTAAAATTACTCTTTAAACAATTTAAAACTTTAACCTTTAATTAAATAAAATCTTTTAAAACACTAACTTGGTTTTCCCAAGGAAATACATTCCCATTCAAACATCCCAAAAACCCGTCTCATAAATCCAACCGATTTATTTCAATTCAATTTATGTTTAATAACATAAAATTTCCAATTTCATGCTTATCCATAACTTCAACTGAAATTCAACACAATTTCCTATCCTGGAAATTCATTTTTTAAAATATAGTTTAAAACATTTTAAATAAAACATTGGAGAATTCGTCAATGAAAACCCATATTTACAATTTACTTAAATGAAATCCCAATGGAGAAGACGGTATTTTAAAATATTCTATTTACATTTAAAACTGTAAATTTTACATTTGGAAGCTTCATTGCAACATATGTTAAATTTCCCGGACAATGCCATTCATTATTAAAATAAACCATCGTTATTTTAAACAATTTATAATTCCCATAGAATTCATTTCAGAAAATTTATATTTCACATTTATCAATCGATAAATTTTTCACTGCATTTTAACTCCCAATTTACCAATTTACATTTTCCATCCAAACCAGATTTCAAATTTTATTCTTGAATTTCTTATTTTAACAATTCATTTTGTTTCGTAAAAACCCCATTTAATCCATTCATAATTTAAATTCAGGATTTATAATTTTATACAACAATTTCACAGAACAATTTTAATTCCAGATTTTATCAATCTCAACATATAAACAGGTATCACTATCAATTATAAAATAATTGCTACATTGTGAGGAATCCAGTTGGATCCCTCCAACCTGTTTCTCCCTGCATCACAAATATTAGCACATCACATATATAAATATCAATCCAGTCTGATAATAACAATTATATTCAGCCAATCACACAGATATTTAAATATCAACTATTTAAAATGCCTAGCATCTAGATGTGAGTGAGAATAACTCACCTTGAGTTCGGCGAGCGTTCGAAATTCAAATTAAATCAAACAACGTTCAATTTAACTCAAATTTCTACTTGCCCGGAATGAATCCGGATCTGCACCATTCCGTAGTGCTCTTCTCTGCGTTTCCGGTGCTACCAAATTTATCGAAAACTGATAACGTACGGAGAAGTTATTAAATTCTAAAATTTTGTATAACAATTTAAAACAAATCTCTCTTCTTTTTTTATAATATTATACCAAAACGAACTCAGGCCGTAGATCTGAAACGCGGTAATCAAGGTCGCTGATCCCCCCTTTCTCCCTTGTGACTCCCAGGTAACAACGAAGACAAACGAACCCATCATTCGTGACTAGGGTTTTGCCTCACTCCTCCCACGATCGCCTGCACTTCGATCGCCGACCACCAACGAGTTGCCCTAGCCGCCCCGCACCCCCACCAACCTTCGTGTCAAGCTCGGTCCTCCACGTTGCTCAAGAACTTAGCACGAACCGGCCACGAACGGGCCTCGAAAACTCCCTCTCCACTTCACAGAACTCCATCTCCACCGTTCACTTCGATGTGCTCGACGAGATCTACGATATCTCAGTTGGAACCTAAGGCTATAAGTGAGTGGATCGATCGATAATTGGGGAGGAAATTAGTTGATTTCCGGCCAATAAAGGAAGAAGTGGCGACCGGCAAATATAACTAGGGTTTAGAGAATAATAAAAGTGAATTTATAAAATTTTAATATTATTTAATTAATATAATTTCTCAAATCAACAGTTAGTGCAAATAACCTCCAATTCTCACGTTCCGACAGGCTATCCTGGGGTTTTTAAATGTTTCGGACACCATGGAACAGGTTTCGTAAGCTAATTCGGTCATATGAGCGAGATACGGAAATAAACGATCAATTTAAAATTAAATCGGTTAAATCGATTTCGATGCGTTTCGAGCTAACACGGTCAAACGATAACTCTGATCGCTACGAAAATTGAAATCCGATAATAACTAACTATTACGGATCCAATGGAACTGGTTTCGTCGAATTCCGAGACTGCGCCCAGGAAGGCTATTTTAACTCGTCTATTAAATCGGGCGATTTTCAAAATTGACGAAAACGCGTAAAATTTCACTTTTAAAATTTTATTAACTTAACAATAAATCATATAAAATTTATAAACACATTAAAAATCATTCTGGCTCATTCCGGACTAAAATCTGATTAAATTGCATTTTAATAATATTAAATTCATTTTTAAATTAATATAAAATCCCAAATATTAATTTATCAACTTTAAAAATCATCTAAAATTCCCACCACACTATTTACACTCAAATAACTCAAAATAAATTTTTAAAACCATTTTATTACTATTTACATCTAAATTCCCAAATTGTTTCAAATCCAATATTTAATTACTATTCCAAATTTGAATCGAATTATCATATTTTAAAATCTATAACTCATTTTATAAATTGAACTCGATTCTCTTTGTTCCCAAAATTAATTAAAAATCCACAGTGAGTATTTAAAATGAATTAAATGTTCAAAATTCAAGGTACCCAGAGTTTAGGAAGGGAACAATAAACTCCAGGTCAGTCTTGGGACTGGTGTGAGAAGTAAAAACAGTTTATCTTTAAAACAACAACAACAAAGGAAGTTAAAGACATCCGCAATGCTTTTTTTTGAAAATGAAACTACCATAAGGCCTCCCGCCACACACACAATGCAAACGCAGAATTGGAGGAGATTTCTCCTTATGATAGTCAAACATGCTTACTACGCAAAATCATTGGATTATTACTATTAGTGCATAGTGCCGAAAAAACATTTCGAAATTATAATATTAATCTTAGCCAGCATAGACATTTCTAACTATGCCTACTATAGCTACCATCTAAACAGTGGTGACCACCATAAGTAAATGGCAGGTTCTACAACTAATACCGTACAAGGTTCGTATTGGAAGATGGATTGCCAACAAATGGTCAGGCTAAGGAACTTCCTACTGTCAATGGGATCGCCTCTGGCGGGACGTCCCGAGAGTCAACTTGCTCTCTCCCAACACAAGGCCGGGTTACCTCTTACACTAGGTAACTACTACACGAATATGCCACCCCCCGGTCCTTTGGGACCTTTATCCGAGGCGCCTCGATCACACAACAACAATCACATAGTAAATGAGATTGGAGCAACCACATAGGTTAAATACCAGGGCTCCATACCTGATACCACCCTTTTCCAGAAGGAAATGACATACCCTAAAGGGAGCGACCCTCATAACCTTGCCGCATCATTCCTGTTTCGACCATTTCCGGGTTGTGAGGTCCGAAGAGGTCTCGTCCACAAAGCTACGCTTTTTCACAAAGCCACGCTTTGATCAACAAATGATCAATAAATAATCATCACATAGCAACACTCAGCATGCCATACTACCAAATTGGGAATATATCACTGATAACCTTCAACTACATAACCTCTGATCTCGTACGTCTCAGAGAAGGGTGTTAAACTAAGAGAATAAATTCTCCGCCACCAACGGATATGTATTTGAAAGAAATCAGCTTTATATCTCAAAATGTAATGTCAGACATGTAACCATACAAGTCTGTTCCGGGTTTGAACAGAACCGAAGGCACTTCCGAAGAAGCCCTTGCAATCCGGGTATTCACAATCCCGATCGAACTTCCCAACACAAAGGAAATCTCTATACCGTAGCTAATGGTGCAGAGACAATCGATAGGTCATCCTATCGTTTTCACAAATACCCGGTCTTCACCACCGGTCTTCAAATGTTATCCATATCATCATATCACTTATTCGGAATGGGTTATATGACACAAAGGTCCTCTCCCGGCTAATCCGAATAGTGAGCACGATATTTAAAACATATGGATATAGGGATTTCAATTAAGTCGCAACTTATTACCCAAATCCTTTCCTTTAAATGGTTTAAACAAATTACCATTTCAAATCTTTAAACAAAAAGATTTACTTCACAAAGTTTACCCAATTTCACAAAGATTCATTCACAGATTTCCAAATCAATTTCTATTTCAATTGGATTAACCCATTAAATCTTTAAATCAAGATTTAATTTATAGCTTTCAAAACTATTCACAATTCAAGTCTTTTATAATATAAAAGATACACCTTTTAAAATCTTCTTTGATTTCAAGATAAAGCTTAATCATCTTTACAAAGGTTAATTCATAGTTTTTCCAAACTATTCACAATTTCATTTCAACTTGAAATGTTTCAATACAAATTGGAAATCTTTCCACTTTATGAAAGCTATTATTATTTGAAAAATAGATAGTTTTCGTTTTGGGAAAAACTGGTTACAATTACACAGTTTAAAGCCATCCAAGTACAAATCTTGGATTTAAATTTTGTGACGACCGCCCATGACCCCTGCACCGAATCTAGAGATAGAGCGCTGTAAAGTGTGCCAGGCGACCATGGACGATTGTCAAGGTAAGGTTTAAAACAAAAGAATCTATCGTATTACTCACAGCGCATGGACAAAATACAATAGAACATATGTATAGTGAAGCTTTACAGAACAAAATGACATCATATGGAACTCCATAATAGTTGAATACAAGCATCCACATAGTCAATACATCAAGCCTCACTACATATCTCTCAGAGAATACAAAACAGCGGAATATCCAGTACATATAAGAAGATAATATGCAACCCTCTAGCTCGTCTTCGATATCAGCATCGTGAGAAGAGAACAGCACCTGTCACCTGCTACCTAGTCTGCCCGTCCCAAAATGGACGAACAGCCCAAGGCAATAAGAATTAAAACATAAAGCCTTGAGTCAGACAACAGTCTTAGTAAGCAGTAAATTAACTAACAACATACCAAAAGAGCATAAAGGAAAAGGAATAGGAATACAACCCTCCCACTCCAACCTCATTCTACAGTGATAGCCCCCAGACACACACTAAGCAGAAGCAAACATAGCAGAGCATACAATTTAAAGTAAAACTACTATCACTCGAGTCAAGGGCGATGTTTTCCAAGTACCAAGGCCTAAATCAGATAAGCACCCAGAAAATACCGCTCTTGAGTCCGAATGACGATACAACCAAACATCCATGACTCTGGCTATCACTGTTATCATTGCTTCGATATCACCGTTAATTGAATGACCGGCACATTCTTTCAGCCGTCCGTCAAGGGCTAATGGAAACCCCGGTTCTAGACATAACTCCCGCACGTCGTCGCAGCCCGTGCCTAGGACTATCGAATCTGCCCAGAGTACTCGACCATCAACAGTTGGCCATTGGGACTATCGAATCTGCCCAAACGTACTCTTGCTTAGAGCATGCTAGAACCTTCAACAACGATGCTATCCAAGCCTCCTAGTCATCCTCCTCGACGACTATTCTCATATCCATTCATTATCTTCAACTCGAATCATATCACCGAGTTATCAACATGCTTGGAATGATCCCGTCTGGATTAGACCAAGTCTTCATCACATGATTGCCTCGCTTCATTACATCCTCGCAAAGCCTCATCTCATCATCACATCATCAAATCTGTGCATAAGAGCTTCATCATCCCGCTACATATGCCACAAGCAGCTTTTCCAATTCAAGAGCCTTTCCCTTAGCTTTTGAATCACCTTCGATCTAAATCTAATCATCAATCATCTAGTTCATAATAATCAATCAAATCAAACATCAATCCAAGCAATCAAGCATTCAAAAATGATCTAAGTAGACAATTATAACAATAATGGCATTTTCGTAATTAAAGAGTTGAAAGTCCAATAAGCATGAAAACATGGATTATATCTCTACAAACTTGATGAATGAACTTGCATAGGTTAACATATGATAAAATGGATGTAACATCATCATAAACAATGGATCTATAAGGATCTACACATAGGATGAAGAAAATGCATGGAAATCTCTATTTTAACACCAAATCGGGCCAACAATCCGATATACTCCTTTGGATCCGTGTGAGAGATAATCACCACTCACCAAATCACCTAAACAACCTCAAAAGATATCAACTTCAGATCTGGACAGCGAAGAACTAAGCTAGATCTATCACAAATCCGCTTCAAATGAAGAAATCTCTCTTGAAAAGATGAAGATCTTCAATCTAAGCTCTTGAATCTTCAATCTTGATCTTCGATTTGGATGGATGGAAGCACTAGATTAGAGTGGAGAAAAGAAGTGAAGAAGTGTAGAAGTCGAGCTCTCAAAATGGCAGCACTTCGTCGCTTCAAAATCCGGATCCCAAAAAGTGAGAACAACCCCTCCTATTTATAGCTGAAAACTGCCCTTAAGTCGCTTAACTCGGCTATCTCCCTAGGTCGTTTCCGACCTAAGCCTCTCCGACCTAAGACTCTCCGACCTAACAGATAGATCTACGCGACCTAAATCCTAGCGACCTAACAACTTAACAACCTACGCGACCTAACAGTGTTACGACCTAACACATAGCCTAACTCTTAAGGTCGCCAACTGTTAACTCCTTAGGTCGCCAACTCAGAACCACTAGGTCGCTAACTCGGAACCACTAGGTCGCTAACACAGAACCACTAGGTCGCTAACTTGGAACCACTAGGTCGCTAACACAGAACCACTAGGTCGCTAACTCGGAACCACTAGGTCGCTAACACAGAACCACTAGGTCGCTAACTCGGAACCACTAGGTCGCTAACACAGAACCACTAGGTCGCTAACTCGGAACCACTAGGTCGCTAACACAGAACCACTAGGTCGCTAATACGGCACCACTAGGTCGCTAACACAGAACCACTAGGTCGCTAACACGGCAACTCCTAGGTCGCTAACAAGCTAACCCCTTAGGTCGCTAACACGGCAACTCCTAGGTCGCTACCGACCTTACCACCCAAGCTACCAGACGACCTAACACATAGCGACCTATTCCTTAACTCGGTTACTACGACCTAACTCTAACCTTAAGTCGTTGCCGACCTAACCACACACCCAGTAACCACTAGGTCGCTCACAACATTCTCTTAGGTCGTTGCCGACCTAACTCTACCCCAGAATACTTAGGTCGCCTAAACCTCCTAAGTCGGTCACGAATCATCACTTAGGTCGGCCACTACCTTAAGTCGGCAACTCGACCCAGACCTATCCTTTAACTTACCTATCCCCTTAGGTCGCAGATCTTCTCTAAGTCGCCAACAACATTTAGGTCGCGTACGACCTAGGACTTAGACAAATCTGCCTAAAAATCTGAAATGACATGAAAGTGCTAAAATTCCAGATTTTGACAAACTTTTCGATCCGTAAAATACGGGTCGTTACAAATTTAAATTTCCAAAATCATATTTTAAATGGTAAAAAAACCCATATAAACACCTTTTATAACTGGTACAATCTTTTAAACAAAAATTCCCAAATTATTGAATTCAATTTCAAGTATTGGATTCAAAATTTAAATCAAATGATTTAAATTCCAATTTTATTAAGTTATTTAAAATAACTCTTATTTTTGAAACTCATTTTCAAAAAAAAAAACTTTCAATTCCAATTTTACAAAACTAATTTGGATTCAAAAATTCAATCTTTAGAATTGTCAAAAATATGTGACTTAACCGATTTCCACGTGAAATCCACATTGGTGTGTGTATTGTGTAGTCCAGGGGTTTAACACAATAGTGCAACAACATCCAACCATCACAGATCAGAACACAGAAATATAGTTGATAAGCGGTATAAACTATAACGCTTATCTTTAATTCACAGATCACAGATATTCATATCATAGATACATAGATCACAAATCACAACACAGAACAGGATATATCACAAAACATCACATATTTGGGATATCAAATAATTCAACATCCAATACGATTCAAACATCCATACGATTCAAATCTATTTAAAAATCCAAATTTTAAATAAATTCTTCAACTTATAAATAATATTATTAAAAATCCCTTTAATAAGCCCTTTTTCCCAAAATTTGAAAATTTAATTCAATATAGTTCAAAAATAAGACTTTTATCTTTTTAAAACTCCTTTTTAATTTATCCAATTCTCAAAAATAAATTTTTCGATAAATTTTCAACTTGAATTTCAAAAATCCAATTTTATTTATTTCTGGTATCCAACGATACCAAAAATATATCCGGCTAAATTATAGCCTTCAACAATTCCAATTCACGAATATAATCACACGGAGATTATAAATAATCAACACACAACATATGAAACCAATTCAAATGTTTGAGGAATCCAGTTGGATCCCTCCAACCTGTTTCCTTGCATCCACAGATGTTAGCACAATACCAATTCCACTTCGAGGTGGAATATCGCGGTATATGGGATTTATAAATACTATCCGCTATTATGCGGTGCAATAGGGTCTCATCCGCTATATAATGCGGGAAATCAACTCCAAATACATATATAATACCAATTCCACTTCACGGTGGAATATCGCGGTATATGTTTTTAATATAATAACCTCCACTTAATATGCGGCGTATAGGGTCTATTTCAGCACAATAGATAACAACCATCAATCCAATTCACACAATCAAGCAATTTTAAATTTAACTATTTAAAATTTAAATCGAAACGCAATTCGATTGAGTGAGGAGTTCTCACCTTGCTTTTTAAAATGTCGAGCGTTCAATTTTTACATTAAATCGAACACGTTCGATTTAACGCAAAATTTTCACTTGCTCGAAATGATTCCACGTCTGTTCCACAGCGAGCTGCTCGTCGCTGCGATTCAGGCGCCGCCAGTTTCGCTTGATTCCGACCTCGTATCAAAAAGATATGATGTTTTAAAGTTTATACGATTTTATATAATAAAATTTACACTTTTTTTTTCAAACCCTAGATCATAGCCGCACGTTTTGAATTGCAGATCAGGGCTGCACCTTCTATTTCTTCTCCCTCCCAGGCAAACACGCACGAAGATGAACCCATAGCCGCCTTTGATCTTTGAATTAACGCGCCTTCCTCGTTCATTTCTACAACGATCAGGCACCACCACGACGAAGCTCCACCTCTCCTTACCTTCGGCCAGAGCACGGCCAGGCTCGGCCTCCACTTGTGCGTAGAAAACGTGCGTAACCCTAATACGAACGCAAGCAATTTCCCATTAATCCATAGCGTTAAATATGACCGTTGGATTGGAAGATCTCCTCTAGCTCTTCATCTTTGTAGTTGAGTGATTTTCATATAGATTGATGGATTTGCAGATAATAGAGGAGAAAGATCAGAAGCTATCGGCCATTGAAATGTAAAACTGGCGGCCATGAGATTATCTCTAGGGTTTGGCCCAGAATAAACGTATATATACGTATAAATCTAATTATATTATTATTACATTCACCAATTCACAAAATTTTCGAACGAACTCCGAATGAGACGTGCCGCCAGGCGTTTCTAGGGTTTAACCTGTGTTCCGGACACAATGGAATGTGTTTCGGGAGCTAATTCGACCGTATGCGCAAGTTACGGAAATAAACGATCAAATTTAAATTAAATCGATTAAAACGATTTCTATGCATTTTGGCTTGCCCCGGACAAACCGTAAATCCGATTGACACGAAATTTGAAATCTTACAATAATATAACATTACGGATCCGATGAAACTAGTTTCGTCGAAATCTGAGACTATTTGAAAAATGACTATCTTCACTCGTCAATTAAATATTAAAATATTCAAATTTCACAAATTAACTTTTAATTCAATTTTAAAAGTTTACAAACATCATTCTAACTCTAATATGATTTAATATAACTTTATAAATCATTTTTATTCACATTTAACCCAATTTCCAATTATTTCTGGAATTTCAAATATTAAATTATCGATTTAATTACCCAATTAAATCTCTATATTCGAATTTAAATTCATTCAACTTACAAAACTTACTTGTTAATATTTAAAATCAATTAAATATCTGAATTTCAAATGACAGAAATTCTGGGTCGTTACGGAGAAGCTGGCAAATTTTTTCGAAAATTTAAGGAGTTAGAAAATTTTGATATTTCAAATTTGGTTTCAAATTTAAATTTAAATAGTTAAGTAAGTAATGTTGTTTTGGACTTGTAGATAAGTTTGAAAAGTTAATAAGAGGGATATTGTGCCTTTGATAAAAGATTGTTTTGGGAAGTCATTGAAAACTGTTTGGTTTTAGGAAAAACTAAACGGGTGATGGACCATTCTTCTTAACTAGCAATTTCGGGGATGAAATTCTTTTAAGGGGGAGGAATGTGACGACCCAGAATTTTGGACATTTGAAATTGGAATATTTAATTGATTTTAAATATTTAAAAGTTAATTATTAACTTGAATTTCAAATGTCACTATTTATTGAGTGGTTTAATTATTAAATTAAACAATTGAGAATTAGGTAAATTGTTGAATCTGAAATTCTAAGCATGTTAAAAATAATTTGAAGGCTTATAAAATTTATATTAATGGTACTAAAGATAATGGAAGCTTTAGAATTGAATTTGGAAGTGTTTTGTTAAGTTTTGAAAATATATCGTTTAAATCGACATTTAAACAAATAGCTTTCCGAGGCACAGTCTCAGAATTCGACGAAACCAGTTCCTTTGGATCCTTAATATTGTATTATTATCGGATTTCAATTTTCGTAGTGTTTGGAGATATGTGAGCGTACGATAGATAAACACGCTGAAATCTATATCGAAAATTCAATATAATAATTGGGTCCAAAAAGCTATCTTCTCCATACGATCGAATTTGGACTCGAAACATTTTCCATCACGTTCGAAATAGAGGTATAACATTATGAACGCTTGGCGGCATGCCTCGATAGGAGATCGAGATTTTAAGCTACTAAATTGAGACGATTTGAATTTAAATTGAAATTAAATATATATATTTATTAAATCGACAAATTTAACACGTTTCATTCCTTGTACTCGTGTCTTCTACCTTCTCTAGTTCTTTCCAGATGCCTTTTCCTTGTTCTAGCCGAGTATTGCTAAAGGAAATATAACTCAAATTCATTTGAAAAACAAAAGGCCAATTTCTTTCAAAATCAAATCCACACTAGAGCAATATAATGGCCGAAGCCTCTCGTTCACATACCAAAACTCGTATTCCCCTTTTCCCTCAATCCAGTTTGAGAGATAATTTGCCGTTCGAAATCAATGGCCACTGATTAAAATTTTTGTTCAAATCGAACACAAATCAATTAATAGCTTCATCTTCGCTCGATTTGGGAAGGCTAGGGTTTTGCGTAGAGGTGGGGCATAGGGCTGAAGGCGTTGAAACTTGTTCGACTTAAAGGGATTACTCGTGTGAACGACGCGAGTCGTTCGTGGTCGCGATGGGCAATGATGAAGGGTCGCGTACGCACGCACTCGCGTAGGGGACGACAAGGCTAGGGCTCGTGGTGGGTGCAGCAGCGTCTTTTCAATGAGGTAGTCTTGGGTTTCGAGTCTCTGCAGGCTGGAGGAATGATCTCGTGCTCGTGAGCAACACCGCGATGGTGTTGGGGAGGGGCTTGCCGAGCTTGCGTTCACAAGTACAGTAAGGGTTTGTTTTTTTATTTTATTTATTTTCAATTAGTTAATATATACATAGATTTATAAGGGAGTGAAAATACAGTAGATAGATATACAGTTTTTATATACAGGAAACAAATTTTCCACACACATATATTTTGATAAATAGGTAAAATAGGGAAAAGAATAATATATATATATATATGAATTTCAGAAATGTTGAAAGTTATATATAAATTAAATTTCTATAAAATCTGTATAAATTATTTTATATGCAGTTTGAAGAGAATATTAAATACAATTTACTAGTTTGTATAAAAATAATTCATTTAGGTTATTAATTTGTTTAATTTACTCATATCATTATTGTAGTTACTAATAATATTTATTATAGGGAAATTTGTTAGAATAAGTTATTAGTCCATGTTAAATTATTAGTTAATTAAATTAAATTCATCAAATGAAAATTAATTATTCAAATTGTTCGAATATTTATAAAATCATCTAATATTTATTTAAGGTCAAAATCTGAAAGGGAACAAGTCAAGTTTGGATCGAATTGCAAATTAAAAAGGGCAAAGGTGAGTTAACGTCACTCATCTGGGTTTAATTTAAATTTAAATGGTTAAATTTAAATATTTGGATGAATGATTGAATTGAATGGATGTGGTATATTATATAGTAGTATATAGTATATATTGGAGTGATTGATTTCCCGCATTATATAGCGGATGAGACCCTATGCGCCGCATAATAGCGGATGATATTTTATAAACCCATATACCGCGATATTCCACCTCGAAGTGGAATTGGTATTGTGCTAACATCTGTGGATGCAGGGAAAACAGGTTGGAGGGATCCAACTGGATTCCTCAAAATTATTAGATTATTTAATATTTTGTGTTATGAATATTTGATTTTCTGTGATGGATTATATGGGCAATTGAGATTGAATGCTATGGATTGTTTGAATATATTTCGATACTCTGAGTTATCAAAATAAATAGAATTGGATTTTTGAAAAGAAAATAAAAGAGTAAATTTTCAAGTAAGATAATTTTAGAGAATTTGAATAAATTTAAGAATGAATTGGAAAAGAATATAAGTGATTTTAAAATCCTAATAAATAAATTCCGAGTATGGAAAAGAGGATCTTGAGCAAACAGAGAAATAATGGAAATTTAAACTTAAGTGATATTATTTAAAGTAATAAAGAATTTACTTTAAAATCCAAGGTTTAAATTTATTTTAAAAAAAAGATAAAGAAGGAATTTGAAGAAAAAAATATGAAATTGGTATCTTCAGATAAAAAGGTTTTAAAATCAGAAGTTAATGGGTTTTGAAATAAATTGAGTAAGTAAAGGGATTTATTTCAAAATGGAGAAATTTGGAAATCAATTTGAAATTTATTTAAGTGTTAAAAGTGGGATTTTAAAAGAGAAGTGAGACTTTGGAATTTATGAACTGGTTTTATAAAGTGGTATATCAGTGGATATTTGGAAGAATAAATTCACGGTGGGAATTTATTAAAGGAATGGGTAAATTTGATTAAATAGTGATTTATTTTTAAAGATGTGAAAGAGAAGTATATTTCCCTGGATAGCCAAGAACGTTTTCAATGCAAATTCTTAAGTATAAGTTAAAGTTTCAAAGTTGTTTTGAAGGTATGTTTTGGAAAATCTATTATTTTTAAATGTTTAGATTTTAAAGTAAGTATTCTTCAAATTTATTATAGTAGTAATTATTTAAAGGTGACTTGGTATTTTGTTTCAAAAAGATAAAAATTTAGTCTTATATTTTCTAAAGTAGCTTTATTTTAAATATTCTTAAAGTATACATTTTTGGATAAGTATTAAAGTAGTTTTTAACTTAAATATCTAAAAGGATATTTTTATAATAAAGAGTTTCTAAATTATTTTTAAAATCTAAAGTTTTTGTACTTGGTGATTTCAGTGGAAATAGAAATATTTGAGAAATTTATTCCATGAGAGAAGGACGGTTTGAAACTGTTTTCAAAGGGTTGAAAAGTAGAAATATATCTTGCGAAGATATTTTGAGATAAATAAATAATTTGGAAAATTATTTATGTGTTTGATGGATGTTTGTGAATGTTAATTGATAGTTAAATCACCGACCATCAATATTGGCCAATGCGCTGATCGTTTCGAAGAGACCGGGATCAGGATTAATTTATAGAAAACCACTTCGATCCGATTTGTACGTTTTCATGGGAAAACGAGTTTGGAGTCGAAGATGGAGCACTGAAGTGCAAGGGCTAGTCGCTACTATACCTGAGGATGGTTCCAAAATGGATGCAGTAGGAGTAGTGCCTTCGGTTCCGTTCGAACCCGGAACGGACTTGTATGGATGAATGCTTTCGGAACATCGTCAGGTGGACGATGGGCATTATAAGGGATGTGTTCTAAAAAGGTAACGCTTAGCCTCGAGCTTCATTAACCGGGAATCACTGAAAATGAGGGGTTATGCAGCAAGGCTATGTGGGTAGCGCCCATTAGGGTGAGGTCATCCCTGTCTAGATGTCCCTTTTTATTCGGCTTAGTGGTGCAGTTGCTGATCCCAACCGTGGGGTGATCTTACTCGGAATTACCCTTAGGTAGTTCCGGCTTTGTGTTGCAGGGGATCGGGCATGGTCCTCGGTACGCTGATCTAGACCAGGTACTGTGATAGGTGGTACCCCAGTGCCTAGTCATTAGTTTGAAATCCATTCTCCCTACGTGCCTTTACGGTTTTGTTTGTACACCTATTAGCTGGAATTTAATAAATGTAATAATTTCGGCTATTTGAATAAGTATTTGTATATAGACACTATCATAATATCAGAGGATTTTGATAAAAAGTGTTTTGGCTATCGTAAGGTAAAAACCCGACATGTTTATTTATGGCGTGGTCTTACGAGATGCTTTTGATTTCAAAGGGTTTTGAAACTTTAATAATCCAATTGAGTGTGTTTTCTCACGCTGGTTTTCCAGACTGACTCGGGTGTTATTTTATTATAATGCTCGGGTCAGACCGAGTATTATAGATTACAGGATATGATGCTGTCGAGCTCAGGAGACGAGCTGGATGGTGAGATGTATCACTCGTACTTGATGTATATTCCGCTGTGTTATGTGTACTATGTATTCTGTTTGTGGGACAAGTTAATATAACTGTCCAGTATTTGATTCTGATTTTGTTGTACCCTGATAATGTAATTATAAAACAGATATAGTTTCTTTATGTAAAGGATTAGTTATTAACTATTATATATTATTCTGCTGCGATGTGAGATTCTGATGTTGTTTGGTTTCTATTTTCTTCTTCTACCCCGTTCTTCTTTAAATCCTGATGGTTCGTATTTCAGTTCACTTTGAGTCGATATGTTGGAGAATAGTGTCGATTTAAGGGTACGGGTTTGCGGGCTGTTACAGATTAGTTTGGCACTTGTGCCAATTTGAAATGACTAAAACAGGAGCCGTACCGGCCAAGTGGGTTAGCTACCCCGAGCGGACGCACTTCTTCGTATTACCATCATTTACTTTGCGATTGATTAGTGTGCACCCTCGGAATTATGGGAGTGTAAGACACGGTGGGCGATCATAGCTATGATGCGTTACCACCAACCTGGAAGGGTAAACTGGTAGTATCCTACCTTGGGCATTGCCTAACGTGTCTTGTCATACTTTTATCCCTAAACGAGACCCCTATGATTTTGGTTTAGTGTTGTCGTATCACGGTGCGTCCCTATCCACCGACCGTTTAATTGGTGTTTTATATGCAAACTGTACGACAGTGCTTAAAAACGCGTTAAGGGGGATCGATGTAAAGCATTAACGCTAAGAAAAATATTTATTTTACTGACTAGACATTATATATATATAGCGTATTCTACTACATATAAATATTTTGATGGATCCTTAAGACATGGAAAATCCCGTAACATCTCTTGAGTTATTGCACGCACGTTGTACACTGGATAGAAGATGTGAAAACCCGTAAACATCTCTGACGTCGTTACGCTCATGTTATATGCGATATCGATTTGACTTACATAAGGATATTTTAGTCCTGACTCGAGTGTTTTGTCTTTTCATCACGCTCGGGTCAGCCCTAAGTTTTGCAGCTTATTTAAGATTTATTCTGGAGGACGAAGACGAAGATTTGGTACCACTGCTATTAGTATTCCTGCATCATGTTATCTGTTGCATTATTTATTTATCCCTGGTGTATATATAACTCTGATAATTGTTGTATAGATTATAATCAAATGTATAGTATAAACAGCTTCATGAACTGTTTAATTGATTATTATATTTTATCGTTCCCCTGCAAGATTCTGTGTTTGTTTCTTCTTCTCTTCTTATTTTTCTTATTTAACCCCAATGATTACCTATGTTCCGGATTGTTTGGATTGGACATGTGTGGATTATTGTCAATTTAAACCCTCTGAAATATGGGTCGTCACAGTTGGTATCAGAGCTTTGGTTTAGCGATAACCTTAGATTTGTGGGGTAACTCATTAGAGATAGGGTCAGTGGCACCCTAGAATGAGTTTGAGTGTATTAATAGATATGAGCGCGTATTTGTTAGTGAATATGAAATGTTTTATATTGTGTTGACTTATCGGTTGAGTATTTATGAATGCTGGTCAGTACGGGAAGTACAACCGTATCGATAGGGGTTTCTAAACTCTTAAACAAGGTAAACCGACACAGTATTGTTTAAAGAGGGTGAATGAAATAATTTTACCCAAACTATATTTTGATATAAAAGAAATATTTTCCAGAAATTATTATAGTATATTAGAATGTTTGATTGTTAATATTAGAATCAAAATAAGATTTAAAAAAAATTGGAATGGGATATATAACGAATAGAAATTGTATAAGTATGATTATACATACGAGTTGTAACTGAAATTGGATTCAAACCAGGATTTAAATTCATGAAATTTTGGGGAATGTTTCAAATGGATTTGGGCTAAGTACTTGGGAATTTTTAAATCTTAAGAGATTTTGTAAATGTTTTTCAAACTGTTTTGGAGAAAATAACAATAATAATATTATTTTGGAAGTATTTTTGAATGAAAATATTTAAGAATGGTTTTTAAAAGAGATAAAAGAACTAAACTCACTTCGGTCGCTAGAAAATAATTCCGACTATGATCGCGACATCATTAGTGTTCATTTTCGTGTTTTTGAGTGATGGATTGCTACCTTAATGATTTGCTAATGGAGTCTCGTTTTGATAAACAAGTTTTTGCTTTTAAGAAACTTAAAATTTTAATTTGATATAAAAGTGAGATATGTATATATATGATTCAAATTGATTTGAAATTAAACTGGGTGTTTAGATTCTAAAATTTTCTATCTAACTGCTTGTAAAATAAATAAGGGAAATAACAAATAA
This sequence comes from Allium fistulosum, assembly GCA_030737815.1. NCBI lineage: Eukaryota > Viridiplantae > Streptophyta > Magnoliopsida > Asparagales > Amaryllidaceae > Allium > Allium fistulosum. The sequence continues at coordinate 1,438,847,480 of CM060903.1, read as the reverse complement.
ATTTGCAAATAATGGTTGAAATTAGATTGTAGCCTTTGGAGCTAATTATAAACTTGAATAAGTTGTATTAAAAAAGAAAAAAGAAATGAGCCATTATAAAATGATTAAAGATTTAAGAAACTGATAAATGAGATGTTTCGCAAAATAAATTGATATCAAATGAAAGTGTGGAAATAATTGTAAATTAAGTTGTAAAGAACTTAAGTGATGATATAAGAAAATGTTCATTAATAATATTAATGCAAATAATGAATATTACAATTTAAGTATTTTGTGAAAACATAAAAGTAAAAAGGGTTGCAACTTATACCACTTATAGATTTGATGAAATAAGTAAAACAAAAATTTTAAATTTTTTATACTGGATGATAGAAAAAGAAAATCCAAAATAAGATATGAAATTTAATCTAAGTAAAATGAAATGAATAAATGAAATAAGTTAATGAATGGATTAGTAAAACAAGTTAAATGAAACAACATTGACTTAAAATGGAAATAAACTTAAGTTGTAGAATGAAAGTGAATATAATGAATGTTAACAAGTAAATGTAAATAGATTTGGTTTAGGGGAATGTAAATTGATAGGATGTGAATTCAATGAATAGGAGTAAGTGAATGTGAACATAATAAATTTGAAATGAATGTAAATCAATTGAAACAAATGAATCAGAAAATTGAATGGGAAAGAAGTAAATATAAACAAAGGAATTTGGTATAGCTAAGAATCAATAGAAATGAATACGTAAGTTGTACACAGATTATTTTATTCGCATAACGATTTAATCCAGACTCGAGCATAGAATTTTGAGATAATTTATATCGATACGAGTTAGGAATTTTCACTCGATTCTCGATGGCGAACCCTGGATATGGATTTTTGATTTGATTCTGGAATTCTCTATCATAGTATATGGCTATACCAGGAGAATGACGGTTTCTGATCAAGGAACCAAATCTGAGTCCGCACTAGAGAGTCGTATGAACGATACTAGTTTGGAAGTGAAATTGTGCGATCGAGTGAGCGATCAGATTTGATATTGCGTACGGATGATATATCTACATCATACGGGCTTAAGTAAAGTAAATATTGGAAATTGAAAAGGTAAATTATAAATTGATTTTAAAGTATACAGTTGGATATCATTGGTAAATAAGTTGCGAGTATTTAAAATCAAGAAAAAATTTGGGTTGCCCAACAAAAAGGTACATATTTATTTTGTCATTGGATTTGATGGTTTTATGATTGAGCCACTTGGCTTTTGTTTTTCTTTTGTTGGTTTAGGGCCCGTGGTAGCATTTTGTATTTGTTCTGATCGAGCCACGCAAAGGAGACTCTGTCGAAATTTTTCGTAAATCCGGGTGTTAAATTTTTTTAAAGTTTTAAAATTTTTATAACTTGTTTGGATAACTAACTTGTATTTTCCGTAAGCCGATCGGAGTAGCGTAGTAGAAAATATATTAAATGTAGTAAAAGTTTTCTAATGGATTTTATTGTTTTATAAGTTGATAATTTTGAATAAAATATATCAAATGCTAAATTCTCTACTTAGTTTCTTTTCGAGGACGAAAAGTTTTAAGTGGGAGAGATTGTAACGACCTGTACTTTTAGCTATTTTAAATTATTAACTTTAATGAAATTATTAAATAAAAATGGTTAAAAATAAAAATTTAATGATTTTGAATGTAAGTTATTGGATATGAACTTGGATAAAATTTTGAAATAAACTAATTTCGAAGATTTAAGTAATAACAAGAATGGAAGGGTAATGTTATGTATTGAATGTGTTTACAATCAATAGTTGGATTAAATAATAAATGTTGGATTCATTAGATGTAAATAAAGTAATTGATTGATAACTAAATTTATCTAAAATCTAATATTGAAATTTGTTGAATATTGAACGATTAAATTGTTTAAATTAATATTGGGAATTATTTGAATAATTGAATTCTGGATTTAATATGATTGAAATTAATATCGGAAGTTGATGTAAATTTTATTTAAACAACAATGAAGAATGTTAATATTTAAAATTTGATTTAAAAGTGAATAATTAGAAATTGAAAATATTATATTTTAATTGACGTTAAAAAATAGCCTTCCGGGGCACAGTCTCGGAATTCGACGAAACCAGTTTCATTGGATCCGTAATAGTGTATTATTATCGGATTTCAGAATGTTTGGAGTTATCGTTTGGTCGTACGGAATATAAACGCGTTGAAATTAATATCGAAAATTCAATATAATAATTGGGTCTAAAAAGCTATCTTCTCCATACAATCGAATTAGTACCCGAAACCTTTTCCATTGCATTCGGAATAGGGGTATAACATTATGAACGCCTTTCGGCATGCCTCGATAGAGGTTCGAAATTTTGAGCTGCGTAATCAAGACGATTTGAAAATTTAAATAATAAACTTATAATTGTTGACTTGACCTTTTATTTCCATCGGCCTTTTTTCCCTTCACTTCAAAGCATTGTAGCCTATCACCTACACGCAAGAATCATGTCTCCCTCCCCTTTTTAAAATGCACGCACAGTTACGGTAAAGAGAAAATAAATCAAAACTTCAAAAATTTCTTTCTCCTCCAATACTCGATTAAAAATCACGAAACCTGTCTTAAAAATCAAGTTTTCTTGTGAGCTTCGTGCTGGTATAAGATGGTAGGGTGTGGCTGCATGTTAGGAGGGTCGATTGTAAAGGGACGCATGACAGTCGAGGCTAGGGTTTTGATTTCTTGGAGATATAGGCATCGATTCGTATTTTGGTTATCGTTTTTGAATTCGTGGTGGAAGATTACATCTCCAACGAGAATTTGGTGACGTGCGGCCCTAGTATGGTGAGTGCGACATTAGCATGGTCGAGGGGAGATGCTCCTAGTCGCGACTTCTTTGAGGGTGTCGAGCTCGATGATATGGGTATGGGTAGGTGTGGTTTGTCGAGAGATGTTCGTTGGCGAAGTCGGATTGTCGATTAGAAGACCGGATCTACGTATCACTAAGAGCGTGCACGGCTATAAATGGGTTCGTGGAGGATTCTCTTGTGCAGGCTTTTATATGGGGAAGAAGGTCTCGGGGGTATTTGGTAATTAAGCTAAAGTTATTAAATTTTAAAATTAATTATATCGATAACTTATAAATTTAATAACTTATCCATACAAGGTCAGATTGGGATGAGACTTTATACGTTGCGATCATGGAGACGAGAGCTTCACAATGAAACTGGTTTGGTCGGATTAGGAGAAGGTCAAAATTTGGGCTAAAATCAGACGTTGTACGGTTTTAGTTCAAAAATGGAACGTCTCGGTGACTACAAAAACTCAAGGTGAGTGTTTTATAACTCTCACATGTACTAGAATATTTTTATGCTAGTTAAGTTTGAATTTATGAAGTGATATGAATTTATTGGTCGTTGTTTGATAAATTTGATTGCCATTTGAATTAACCGTTATAAATTAAAATTGACAGTTAAATTTGAAATTGAAATTGAATTGCCAATAAATTACCCAAAATCAATAACTATGAAACTGTTGTGAATTGTATTTTCTGTTTGTATGATTGATTGTGATGGATGCAAATTGGTTGATGTTTGGATGTTTGGATGTTATTTGTTTATATATATATCATGTTGTCATCCTGTATATTATTTAAAGTGTATAAAACTATAAATTGAATTATTTTTAATAAATTAAGAAATAGATTGAAATGATATATACCTATGACATAGTGATTTGGGTTGAAATGATGTATATCCATCCCTGAAATTAAATTGAAATAACTGATCACTTGGCCATAGGATAGAAAATTATATACGAATACCGGATTGGTTAAATTTAATGATTTTAAAATCTTTGATTTGAAATTATTTAAATGGTTTTGATTTAGAGGAAATAAAAATCAAATTTATAGAAATCAAATTAATCTCGAATTCGAGTTCGAAATGTTGAAATAAATTTTGGTTAAAAGAAATTGTTAAATAATTGAAGTTGAGATTTTGAAGTTAAAATCAGAATATGATTGAATTTCATAAATTAATTTGTTTTAAAAGATTGGATTTTTATTCGGATTTTGGATTATTTCCAAATAAAAGTGTTATAAAACGATATTTCGAAATTGAGTTCATAATTGAATTTTATTTGAAAATTTGATTTTAAATTGAGCATTGAAGGTAAATTCGATTAAGTGTTTAAAATTGATATTTTGGAAATCGAACTAGGAATTGATGTAAATCGAAATGCTTTAAAATTAAGAATTGAATTAAAATGGTTTCAATTTGGAATTGAATCAAATAGTTGAAGTTAAAATGGGAATCGATTTGGAATTTTAAATTGATTGAAATCGAAATTGTAATTGAATTGGAATAAATTGGAATCGAAGAATTGAAATCGTAATTTAATCAAATTTGAATCGAAAGGGAAAATTGAATCGAATTGAATTGAGGAGATTTGGAAATTGAATTAGTTTGATTTTGAAACTATTTTCAAATAAATTATTTTAGTATAAACTGTTTTAAATCTATATTCTTTAAAATATTCAAATTATTTTGATTTTCCAAATTATTTATTATATAAACCATTTTAATACTCAAACTATTTTATATTAAACTAATTTAACCATTTATACTATTTTTAACTATTTTAACAATTTAAACTATTTTTAACTATTTTAATTATTTAAACTATTCAAACTATTTTTCAAAAATTCAAACTGGTCAGGAGTGGAATGTTTATTTTTAAATCATGGGTTTAAATATGAATTGGGTTAAATTGAAGTTATAACCATAACTGAAATTCGAAAACAATTTTGGAATAGCGATCGAGATATGAAGATGAACATGATTTTGAATTGAAATGGTATATTTTGAGTAAATATGATGATTTCGAAATGGATTTAATTTTGAAGCGAATATGATATTTTGATATCAAATATGAACTGTTTTCGAAATGTAAAAGTACCAACCGGTGTGTAAAACGACGTTTGATTATTAAAAATACCTGAGCCGGACATGGACATACTCTCTGTCGATACCGAAACCACTTTAACAACTGTGTACGTAGAGTGATGATCCAGAACGATGTGGTTGGATTTGGCGTCGTTTGCTGGATTTGAAGAAAGAGAACAATGATGGATTAGTCTGGCACTTATGCCAATTTGGAATGACTAAAACAGGAGTCGTACCAACCAAGTGGGTTAGCTACCCCGAGCGGTCGCACTTCTTCGTATTACCATCATTTACTTTGTGATTGATTGGTGCGCACCCTCCGAATTATGAGAGTGTTGGACGCGGTGGGCGATCATAGCTATGATGCATTACCACCATCCAGGAAGGGTAAACTGGTAGTATCCTACCTTGGGCATTGCCTAACGTGCCTTGTCATACTTTTATCCCTAAACGAGACCCCTACGATTTTGATTTAGTGTTGTCGTATCACGGTGCATCCCTATCCACCGACCGTTTAACTGGTGTTTTATATGAAAACTGTATGATAATGCTTAAAAACCCGTTAAAGGGGATCAATGTAAAGCCTTAACGCTAAGAAAAATATTTATTTTACTAACTTGACATTATATATAGTGTATTCCACTACATATAAATATTTTGACGGATCCTTAAGACATGGAAAATCCCATAACATCTCTTGAGTTATTGCATGCACGTTATACACTGGATAGGAGATGTGAAAACCCATAAACATCTCTGACGACGTTACACTCATGTTATATGCGATATCGATTTGACTTAAATAAGGATATTTTAGTCCCGATCGAGTGTTTTGTCTTTTCATTACGCTTGGGTCAGTCCTGAGTTTTTCAGCTTATTGAAGATTTATTCTGGAGGACGAAGACGAAGATTTGGTACTACCACTATTAGTATTCCTGCATCATGTTTTCTGCTGCATTATTTCTTTATCCCTGATGTATATATAACTCTGATAATTGTTGTTTAGATTATAACCAAATATATAGTATAAACCGCTTCATGAACTGTTTAATTGATTATTATATTTTGTCGTTCTGCTGCGAGATTCTGTGTTTGTTTCTTCTTCTCTTCTTATTTTTCTTATTTAACCCCAATGATTATCTATGTTCTGGATTGTTCGGATGGACACGTGTGGATTATTGTCAATTTAAACCCTTTGAAATTTGGGTCGTCACAGTAAGTGTTTCTCATAATGATGAAGTTGTTGAACAAGATTCTTCTCAAATAATGTTATCTATTTTTAGACAACATGGCTGATCAGCTGGAAAATGTGTGGAAATATGGTTAGATGATAGAGATTACTATGTAGCACACACATATGTTCTTCTTAATTATGCTGAAGTTGCATCATTTGTTAGGTAATATTAAATTTATATTTATTTCAATTATACTTACATGTTATAATGGAATATATTATATATATTTACAGTATTTACGAATCGCAACATCCACTTGGCGATCCTAGTAAAGAATTTGCTAATTGGTTTTCGAACCACGTTTATGAATCAAGAAATTGTGTCATTGATGAAGGATCAAAACATCTTGCACTAGGACCAAAAAGAAATGTCAAGACTTATCTAATATTCTTCATCAATGAATTTAAATTCAACCCCAAGGAATATGGTGCTGAAAAATTAACCTATAACAATGGTTTATTTGTTAAAGTATTGATGATCTAGATGACCATATAAAAGATTTTTACGGCATCTTAACATAGGTTTTAGAATTGACATATTTGATACGACCTACAGATTTTTTTTTATTAAAATGCCATTGGTTCGGCAATGTTCTTAGTTCTAGAATCAACGTGCATATAGATTATAAGTTTATTGAAATAAAGCATACCTCGCATTACTCTAAGTACGACCCTTTCGTATTAGCTAAGCAAGCATTACAAGTTTATTTTGCTCTGTATCCATTCCTAAAAAGAGATAAAACGGATTGATCGGCTCTTTTTAAAACAAAGGCAAGATTTACATTTGATGGAAATAATATTCCGAACAAAGCAGCTTATCAAGCGGAGCTTGAGCCAAATAATGAAATAATAATAACTGGTGATCATACCGATTTACGGCGTTTGAGCGATGAATCAAATGTTTTAATAAAAGCATTTGAGAGTACAAAGGAAAACGATATAAGTACGACATCGAGTTTGAATCAAAAAATGACTAAGACTGTTAATTACTAATGATGTAATGTATATATGATGAATATTTGTATCGCTTGTTGTATAATTTATATTTTAAGTTTCTGCTGTTATTAATGTGATGACTATGTTGTAAGCTATGTATTATTCTGTTTTATTAATTCTATGTATTCAGAAGATCTTGTTCCATTTTTGTAGTTTTAGTGGTAGTTTTATATGATTATTAATCAGATACGTTTTCTAATAATAAAATGATATGTTTTTATATTATATGAAATGATATATTTCTGGCAGATATTATATATGTCTCGTAGGAGATCTTCTAGATCTCATGCTTCTGCTTCTCCTGCCACTGGCCAAGGTGCCAACTGCTTTGCTGATTTACGCCCAAGGGCAAGTATGATTCCGAAAAGTGAAGGGTAAATATCAAATTTATCGCAACGTTATTAATATTTAGTGCATGTATATTATTTAAAATTTATTAAATGTCTACATCAAAATTAATATAGGGGTTTAGAGCTAGAGCCTTCCGACTATATTCTAGTTATCTCTAGAAATGCGTACATAAGTCGGATGTCGCCTCAGTGGGATGAAATCCCACTGCATATTAAGAATGCTATATGGGCCGACGTGATGGTAAATATAAATTTATAAATCACTTGAAAATTACATATTTTATTTTTTAAAATTAATATACTGTATATAATTCATTTTAATTTCAATGTGTAGGCTGCAGTAGCTGTAGAAGAGGAAGATCAAGATTTTTTTATGAATCATTGGAACAAGAAGCTAAGAAAAAATTATAAGGATGCCCTCTCACGCATTAAAAATAAAAAACCCGATTGGATGAGCGTTAGTATTTGGATGGAATTTCAACAGCACTGGGAAACTCCCGCCGTGAAAGTAAGTTTTCTAGTTTTATATTATTGTTATAATTTGTTTAAAATATGTATAATAATTTCATTAATTTATTCAATCATATATTTAAATCAACAAGAAATTGCCGAGCAGAACTCGACAAACAGGAATAAAAAATTTATTGTACACCGTGGCGGCTCAAAATCCTTCCAACAATATCGGATGAAATTGGTAAATTTATAAATTGCGATTATAAAATATTTATAACATTATTTAATCATATATACTTGTTTGTTCATATATAATTTTTGTCTAAGGAGAAGGGCCGTGAGCCTACATTTGCGGAGGTCTTCACTTGGACTTATGCCATCGAGCACACCAATGATAATGGCTCGGTTTCATTTACTTGAATGGACCATAAATCTCCACCCATAATGGTAAACATGCTTAAACTTTTTCTTTTATTTCACATTACATAAGTTGTAAATTTAATATTTATTATGCCAAAATTCTATTTCTAATCGCAAGAAAAAATTGAAATGGAGCGAGCTCGAGTACAGCGGTAGAGGATTGACTATGCTATTAGAGCACGGGTTATTTTCTTCGCATGGGTCAGGAAATGATGATGAGTAGGTATGGGTGTATTTTTCATGGATATTTGGTCGTCTTGTTTTTACTTATTTGACATGTGTTAATGGATTTGATACTTGTTTGATGGTTGTGTTGTTTGTGAATGTTTGATGGATTTGTGGATGTTTGATGGTTGTTTTGCTTGATGGATACGAGGATTTGTAGGTATGGTTGTATTGTTTGATGGAATATTAATGTAAATATTGATTTTTGTGATATAAATTTGGTTGTGTATGATATGTATGAGATTATACGATGTATGTGATGGTTGTAATTGTGAAACTGGGTTTATATGTGTTATATATGAGGTGGATAGACAGATGAATACATATGTATGGATAAATGGTGCAAATAGCAGCTGTTATATAAAATATAATATACAGGCTAGCGACGGCCTATTGGCACAGGTTACCGACGGCTAGCGACGACATATTTTCATGGGTTACTGATGGTTAGCGACGGCTATCGACCTCCTATTGGCATATATGTGGTGCACAGATTCATGCCATATGTCCATCGACCTTCGTCGGCTATCAGCGACTAGGCCATCCCTAGCCATCAAAAAGTTAACGACAAAGCCGTCGCTTTTTCATAGATCGATGACTTAAAAAGCGATGGCATTTACCATCGGTTAATGACGGTTAGCGACGGTCGTCGATGTCTTTAGGCCGTCGCTAAATCTAGTATGTCTTGTACTGTATATAGGTAGCCAAAGTGAAGAAAACAGAAATAAAATCAAGATGGTTTTTCAATGATAAATGAAGAGATAATCAAGATGCTTCACCATTCTAAAATGAGATAATAAGCATGATTCATAACTATAAAATCTTAGGAAGTAAATGAATCAATTATCAGTTAAAAATCTATTTATTAAAAACTAAACTATGAGATAGTAAATTGAATATTTATAAATGATTTGAGATGACAATTCATTTCAGTGTTTATAAGAGAAGATTAAAATGGATTCATGCCTTTGCCATTTGATTTAGTACGAGGAAGAATAGATTTAAAACGGCAAAGTGAGGTATGGAAAAAAAGTAAAACAGTGACTAAAATAGGTTGTCACTTTCCAAGTGCTTCTACATGATTTTTTGTTTCATAAGATGAGGGGTTAGTGGGGGCAGTCGTGGAGGAGGATGGTTTTGGACCAGAAACGATACCAAAGATGGGGTTAAGCATTGCAATTGAAAGTTAACAGAGTTGCTTTTTTGTTGACATGGAATCAGCCAGCCACCTGAAGTCTTTGTAAATTACGAATCTAAACTGTTGTTGGTCTTCATAGTTAACTCCGAGCAATTTTATTATATAGATTGCAACATTAAGAAGTTATAATGAAATAAATATCTTGAATTTTAGTGCTTACCCATATATGAATTGCATACTTAGCGCTCTTAAATATGTAAAAAGTAAAGAAATGCAAGCTTACTCATCACAGTTTTGACAATCTCGCGCTCCTCGTAATTACATCATCTTCTATCTGAAATACTCTTTCGAGCCTTCATTAATGTATGCCGCATACCTGCACATCTTCTGCCATGCATGCCCAGTTACTGCAGCATCCTTAGTATTACACAGCAAATGGAGCTGAACTCTGCATTAGACCCATTCGCTCAATCCTAGCTGTAGCCACTAGTGCTTTAGAAAGTCTCTCCCACAATCTCCATGCAACATACAAACATACTACCGTTGAAAATTATAAAGTAAATACTGCAAGTGTGAAGAAGTATGCATTTACAATAACAGTTAAAGGGAAAGTGATTACACACTAATGCTAAAAATATTAATACAGTTAGCTTGTAAGTGTTTCAAAAACTACTGCTTTACTACACAATATCAACTTACCTCCCTGAAGTAGCAAATCCAATGTTGTTAAATGCATGTATATACATTCAATTCCATTAACTTATGTCACTAACAATCTATTTTCAACCTAAAAGAGATTATCATGTTCACTCGGCAGTCAGTGGCGTAGGCAGGACATAATATTGTAGTGGGCACAAAGTGATATGGGGTCCAGGGACAATGACCCTTTAGGCTTTTTTTTTATGTCACTGATATTTAACAAAATTTACACAGGAAACTTATATGATTGAAATAAGAAAAATAGTACCTTTAACATAATAGACTTCAGATTCATTACAAAAACGATCAGTATTTGATCTTCCAAAAGAAAATTAATCATAACATGCATATCTTAAATTTGTTCCCTACGAGTTCTCATATTTTGAAAACGATCAATAATTGCATCATTGTCAATGGTATCAAAGACATCTCTTTCAATATAAGTGATACAACTGTCGTTCAGCCATTCATCCCCCATTCGATTTCGAAGATCCATTTTCACTATATTCATAGCTGAAAAAGTCCTTTCAACTGTAGCGGTTGAAACTGGTAGAATTAAGGATAACATGACGAGTTTATAAACTAAATTATAGACAATATGCTTTCCCGTCAAGACCATCTTCTTAGCTAAATCACTAATGCTTTCACTTCTTTGAATTCATTATTAGATGTCATATCCATCACATAAATCTCTATTTGATTGTAAAGATCCATACGTTCCGCTTTGGAAAAATCATTTGGATAAAGTTCAGATAGACGAACTAGTTTCTTGACATCAAAAGAAGCAAATAAATCATTAGGATTCAAAGAAGCCATGCATAGAAGCAATTCCGTGTTAACCTCATCAAAACGATTATTAAGGTCGACAAGTTGTCTATCCAAACAAACGTAGAACAAATTAATTTGATAGTGATGCAAGTTTGTTAACTTTGGTCCTCGTCTTGATCTACCTAAAAGAAGATAATTATCCTCCATATATGGAATAAGAATATTTTGCTTCGTGTAAAAAGAACTTACTTCAATAAATAGGTTATCCCATCCATCATTTCTCATTTTTTGTAGTCGTTCCTTAGATAATTTCACCAAAGTTATAGCATTGTCGATATCTTGATCTTTTCGTTGAAGTGCTTTTGAAAGATCATTGGTGATTCAAAGTACATTTTTCATCAAATATAATATGAATACGAAATCAAAATTTTGCATCACTTTTATCAAATTTAAAGATTCTCCTTTTTTACCTTCAGAGAGATCTTCCACCAAATCTATAAGAACATCTATTATAGAGGAGAACATAACAATCAAATTAATTAAGATTCCATAATGTGAACCCCAACGTGTGTCCCCCGGTCGTTTCAAACTTCTCTCTTGATTCAATCATCGGCCACTACATAATTCTCCTCTCTGTAGTTGGTTGAATACTCTTTCTGCTTCTTTTTCTTGTAGGATATCTCGATGCTTACATGACGCTCTAGCATGATTCACCAAATTGTTAACTAAGTAAAAGAATTCAGTAATGTGGTTTATATCTTTCGCGACATGAACAAGTGCTAATTGAAGTTGGTGTGCAAAACAATGCACATAAAATGCAGAATTGTTCTCTCTCAATATAAGTGTTTTGAGACCATTGAACATTCCTTGCATATTACTTGCCCCATTGTAGCCCTGACCATGCAACTTTGTAAAGCTCAACTTGTGCATGGAAAAAAAAGCTTCAAGTGATGTTCGAAGTGAAATTGCAGTTGTATTGGGAACATGTATCATGCCCATAAATCGTTCAATGACACAACCATTTTTATCGACAAATCGTATAACTATAGATATTTGCTCTTTAATTGAGTTATCACGTGCTTCATTAATTAAAATTGCAAAAAGGCCACCACCAAGATGCTTTAAGATAACATTGACAACTTCGATAGCAATTGAGTTTACAACATCCTTTTGTATATCGGGTGATGTCATTTTGGAATTTTGTGAAGCATTTTCCAAAACAACGGCATTAATATATGAGTTTTGATTTTGCAAGCCATTGTAGAAGTTCTAAAAAAATTCCCTTATTCATAGAGTTTTCAGATTCATCGTGAACACGAAAAGCTAGTCCTTGACACAAAAGATATCGAATGCAATCTATGGTAGCATTTAGTTGAACTCGATAGTCAATTCGACATTATTTTGTTTGCCTTACAATTAGTGGTTCAATGTGTTTGGCTTGAACCATTAAATTTTCAACTTTCATACATGCGGTGTTATGTGCTTATGATTGAGCGTGTTCTTGGAAACTTCTACGGTTTTTCCAATTTTTGTACCCACCCGTTATAAAAACCTCACTCATATTTCTATTCACTGACTCTGGACGAAATAGATAACACTTCAAACAAAAAACTGAATCTTCTTTTACACTATATTCTAACCAACTCCCAAATTGACTAAACCAATTTGGATTAAAGCGACGGGCCTTTACTCCAATGATAGTTTGTGGAAATACTAATAAAGAAGGTTTACATGGACCTTTCTATAAATAAGCTCTTCGAACTATATCTTGATCATTTGGGTCAAAGTCTGAAATTCGGTTTCGTAAACTTGGATCAGAAGGAAGATTTAACAAATCAACATGAACGCGATTTCAAATCACTGTTTTTGGAATAGCTTCATTTTGAATATCATTATCTACAATGTTGGAAGAAGATCCCACATTGTCGGAAATAGTATCATGAGCTCATGTATAATATTTGCGCAAATCTGAAAAGATGATTAACAATAATTAGATAATCTAACCATTACAAAACGGTCTAAATTACATTCCACTTTTTTCAACCTTTGATTTGCACTAGTATTTCTAATGCATTTTGTTGTCGAAGAATACTTTGATGGTTTTTTTTCATCAACAAATGTGTCAGCAGTGGTTCACCACTAGATCAATTATGAAATCAAATCCTTTTAGCGAGAAATTTTATATTCAGCGAGTTCAGACCACTGATCACTAACCAATTACCTGAAAGATAAATGGACTTATGATTTCTGGTATTTGCATCATTTTGGTCATATGGTAAATGCCTGATGTACGTACATATTCATAGTACATAAATAAGTTTTTACAATTGTATGTCATACAAACAATGAACAATTTTAAAAAGATCAGCAACCTAAAACAATGAATAATTTTATTCATTTCTCAATCAACCCATTTCACTATACTGAATTGTCTAAATTAATCAAATTAAACTATCTACCTTAATCCCTAAAATATGTACATCACAAGAAATCAAAGAAAAAACAAAATAAGATTCCCCATTTAACAAAATTTCTGATCTACGATATTGCTTTCACAAAAGATATCTCGGCTGAAGTTGAGAAAGGAGGCGCGTTTTTGTTCGTTCTTAGGTGATGGAGAAGAAGAAATCTACCATGGCCCGTGCTTGATGAAGATTGGAGGAGCAGGCGAGCAGCGATACTTTTTTCGTTCGTTCTTTTTTTTCCCCTCTTTCTTCGTTTGGGATAAAGCTCGTATGTTGCTGTATCTTACTTTTTTTTATCAAAATACCGGGGTAGGCACGTGCCTACCTCATATACATGCGGGCTCTGCCCCTGTACATATTCATAGTACATAAATATGTTTTTACAATTGTATGTCATAAAAACAATGAACAATTTTATAAAGATCAGCAACCAAAAACAATGAATAATTTTATGCATTTCTCAATCAACCCATTTCACTATACTGAATTGTCTAAATTAATCAAATTAAACTATCTAGCTTAATCCCTAAAATATGCACATCACAAGAAATCAAAGAAAAAAAAATAAGATTACCCATTTCAAAAAAATTCTGATCTAGGGTTTTGTTTTCACAAAAGATATCTTGGCTTAAGTTAAAAAAGGAGGCGCATTTTTGTTCGTTCTTAGCTAATGGAGAAGAAGAAATCTATCGTGGCATGTGCTTGATGAAGATTAGAGGAGCAGGCGAGCAGCGATACTTTTTTTGTTTGTTCTTTTATTTTTTCCCCCCTTTCTTCATTTGGGATAAAGCTCGTATGTTGCTGCATCTTACTTTTTTTTATCAAAATACTGGGGTAGGCACGTGCCTATCCCATATACATGTGGGCTCCGCCCCTGCTCAGCAAGTTGTTTCTTCTACATACATAGTTCGAACCTTAATTTACACTCACTCAACCTGTTTGAACCCGATTACCTACCTGAAGCTGCCCCCATACCACAAAGTTCACTTGCAAACTCGTTGTCCATACTTACCTGAGGTTGGGTATCTCTCCGTTCATCTTATTCCCACTTTGCAGCTGTACCCTACCTACTTGCAAAAACGCTGGCAAGCCTTCTCTAACTTTGTCAAGCCTACTTACAAACATTTTTTCCTGCCCAAATTCTTCCCACCTGCACATTTCTGGTAAGTTTGATGTCTATATTTGAGGAATCCATACCCTGCATAGTTCCTCCACTTTTAGGAACATTAATATTTATTAAATAATGTACATAATCCATTCATTTAGTACATTAAGTATTTTAGTGCATAGAATGGTCGATATTTACTTCATTATCAAGTAAATAGTTTATAGTATGTGTACACATGAATGAATATTTGTTCTCAAAACTTTTTTTCATTATAAATTTATGTTTCTTGTATTTTTATATATATTAGTACTAAAAAGTTTTTTTAATTAGATCTAAAATTTCCATTTATGCTTTAAATTTATATGCGAGTAGATTGACCAAGATCTGATATCTGCCTACTATTTGCAGATATAGACATCTGATATTTTTGAATGATTTTAGATGGGGATACAAATACGATGCTATGTATCTATACCCTCCCGTTGATCGGCTTATATGTAATTGTTACAACACAAAGCAACAACATATATTTTGGATACGTTATCCAACTCAATTACAAATGACTTCAAATCAAACGACACAGGGAGAATATGATTATTTCTTAAGCATATAAATTAACGAGCTAGCAAAATAAAATAACTAGGATATTAAAGACCAAAGTTGATGGTTGTACCATATGTATCTATTTTAGAGATTTTGATACTAGTTATCATTAGAATGAAGAAAGATGATTTTTGGCGTCGTTTTCATAGCTTGAATCCTAGTTTCTTTTCATAAAACTCAAAGACTAAAACTGTAAAACATGTTGCTCGATAATTGGATAAGATGGTAATGCAAACAAAATGTAGTTTGAATGTATGCATATTTCACCTCCCAGTTAAACAACATTGTGCATGCACATCCAAATCTTATAAACAAAATTTGAGTGAAATAAATAGTTTATTTTTTATTCATTTGAAAATATAGGTAGTGGAATAAAATAATTATTCCTTTAATGCAAATAAACTAATGAATATGCAATCAAAAAAGAGAGGAAAAAAAGCACTAATAAGGCAAAGCCTGATAGCAGTGGTATAAATGAGAAACTTTGAAGCATCAAGTTAAACAAATTATAAGAATACGAAAGTTTCATCTCTTTTGATATCTATATTGTCTTACCTCTATTTCATCTTTAGTGAAATAAATGTTGCTAAAATGGCAACAGTTGCTTCCTGACAAAAACCTTTAACTAATACCTACAAGGAGTAATACATTACAAAACCATCAAAAGGAATATTTTGAGCTAGATTGCACTTAGTTTAAAGATAAAAACTAATATTCATGCCTACTCCATTTTTAAAGTATTTATAAGACTGAGAAATCAATAACTGTGCACTTAGTTACCACATTAAGTTGTCAGTGATTGCTAATTGTGAATAATGTATGCATTTTATATGACTTGTAACTCTGCACATTTTTTAATATTAGTTAATCTGTAATAGTAAGGCCAACATGCTTATTAAAAAAACATTAAAAATATAAAGGTTGTTAATTCCTTAAAATGTGCATACTTCATGATGCAGAATATATCTTCTCAAGACAAATGAAACTCAACGATGGTTTATCGAAATATGCTATTTAGAATTCTTGTAATGACCTAGATTTTTTAACAGTTTATAATTAAATATTGGAATTATTTAAATAATTGAATCTTTGAGTTAATTCAAATAAAAATGATTTTGAAGGCTTATTTAAATTATGTTTAAATTATAAATTGTTGTTGTAAATTTTAATTTGCAATTTAAGTAATTTAAATTGTTTTAAAAATAATTCGTTTTAATTAACGTGTGAAATTATCATTTCAAGACACTATCTTGGATCTTGATGAAGTCAGTGCCATTGGATTTGAAATAATGAATTGTTGTATGCCAACGAGTTTCATGACGATCAGACATACTGTGCGATCGCAGGGACTCAAAACGCACAATGGAAATAAAAGGAGAATAAAATATAATATTTATTTGCCTATAAATACATCATTAACCCTTACCCTAAATTCATCTTCTTCCCTCTTTCTCTTCTGTTCTGAAATTTTGCTCGCCGCCTCATTTCAATTTCTTCCTTCAATTGTTTTGAGAGAAATACTCAACGGAATCAAATGATTTTTGATCCATTAGACTCCTATTGGCAAGGTCTTTGTGGTGGTGTTCTTGGATTCATGTGCGATGATATTTGATGGTGCTCGATTTTAGAGCAATCAAGGCAATGGCATGGAACTGTCGTTGATGGAGGTGGAGTCTGGTCTATTGGACGGTAGCAATATGTGGCTCGAGCGAAGACAAGCACATGGTGATATGTATTGGTTATGCGATAAGGGTTTGTAGGTCGCGACAATTTATTCGTCGTTGATTGGCTTCAGGTCGCGTATGAATGTAGGGCGTCGGAGTGTGTTTGGACGTCATGGATGAACTCGGTGCAAGAAAAGAAGGAGATCGATAGTGGTTTGGTGTTCTCTGGAGGAGTGGAGCGAAATGCGACCTTTGAAGTGGTCAATTTGGGGCATGGAGAACGAAAATTGATCGAAAGGAGCAGACGTTGATTTGTTGGGTTGTGCGCGTCGAGCGTGTGGAGAGAAGATCGACGGTTTTGGATTTAATCATGTGTAGCTCCGTGTCGGTGAAATTAGTGCACGCGTTCGTGCATATCAGGAGCTTATATGTTTATAGAAGAAAGGGATGAGGAAGTGATTAACGGCGGGACTAAGGTAATGATTTGGATTAGTGTTTTAATTAGTTTAATTAATTAAGCTTTTTAATTCAAATTCTTATATAAATCGTATCTTGTTCATATGAGGTTCGATCAAGGCGCCGTTTTTCACCGTTGCGTTCGTATCAGGATTATCTACGCAATGCAGTTGGATTCATCGAATTTGGAGCTTATGGGAATTTTAGTCAAAATCGAACGACGATCGATTTTGGACTATTCGGAAACGCGTATGCGTTAGCTTAGGTGAAATTTACTCACCAGTTGATTGTACAATTACTGTGTATATAACTGTTGTTGTATTGAAAATATAAACTGTATAACGAACGGTGCAAGTTATTACTTTTAGACCTCACCTTGTTTTGTAAAACAAGTGAGAACATTATTATTAAGTATAATATCTCTTTTGATCATCTATAACATGTATCGTGGCTTAGACTACTTGTTTATATGTTTGATATTGCTTTGTGAAAAGTGATAGTGTGTTATAAATGTTAGAAATGATATAGCCGTTATAAACGTTCTTTAAAATCCTCGATATGTGACATATATTAAATTGGATAAACTGGATACATTGTGGAAATATATATATATATGGATATATATTGGTTTGTTCGACATAAATGGAATTTAGTTTGGATATTTGTGGGAAATTTGAAATTGAAAAATGTCAGAAGTGAATTGGTCGCGATGGATGCACTTTGAAATCACTGTGATCTGCGATTTTAAAGTTAACTTTGGAAGACATCCTATGGCTTCTTCGTATTTATAATAATTACTGTTAGCGTACTTATTATCGGGAAATAATAAGGTTTAAATATATTGTTGGAAAATTATTTATCGGGTTTTGAAATGATGGTTTTAAATTATAAAACAGGTTTCTAAATGGGTTTTAAATAAAGATTTTTAAGTAAGTATAAGTATTTTACAAGTATGTTTTAGTACGTAAATGATTTTGGAAACTTATTAAGATTTTATTTTATAAATAAAAGGCTTTAATATTATAATATTTTATAAATGGTTCATAGTATTTTATTAAATATCTCAGTTTTACAAATAAATTACTATGTGTATATGTATATGTGTGTGTGTGTATCATTTTAAAGGTATTTTAGTATACTTAGACGTTAAAAAGGAGGTTTGGTATTTGTAAAGGAATTGTAAAGGAGTTTTTAGATTATAACACTTATGTTATAGTAGATTTTTTAATAAATTGATTAAAAAGGTATATAACCTTGTTTAATAAATGGAGATGTACTTAGAATTTTAAATGGATATTTTAAAGTAAATGGCAAGTATAAAAGTGATTTTGGGTTTATAGTAACGATGTTTGTGCAACATTTATTTTAACCCATACTTTTAAAAAGAATTAGATCTTTAAAATGGAGTTTTAAAGATAATGGAATATTGGAGTGTTTTGGGATTTGTCGTAACAATGTTTTGGTAACATTTATTTTTAAACCCTTGAATAATATTTTAAAGTATTAAAATATTGTTAAATGAGTTTGGAAAATACTTAGATATTTAATAATGGAATTTTAAAGAGAATAACAAGTATGAATTGGTTTTGGGTTTGTTGTGGCAATGTGTTAATAACATTTGCCTTTAATCCCTTCCGACTACACTTATGAATGTAAACGGATATTTGGAAAGAACGTTTTAAAGATAACCATAAATGAAATGGTTTTGGGTTTGTAATGATAGTGTTTGAGTAACATTTCTCTTAAGCCCTTTGAAATTTATTTGTGAATATACTTATACGGTTGAGATAAGCATATGAATACTTTTGAGAAGCATTGAAATGTGTTGAAATGAATAGTGATGTTTTAATTAAATAGTGGAGTTTAATTAACAAAGGAAGTTTCATTAACAAAAGAGTTTATTGAGTAAAATGGGTTTTACAAATAAAAGGGGATTTTAATTAATAAAGGAAAATTAATTAAAAAGGGGATTAGAAGTCTTTATATGACTTGATCGTGCTTATTTATTTTGATCGTGCTATGTGTGTTACTGCTTATGGACAACATATGGCAACTAGTTTCCCATATGTGATTATTCTCATTGTTATTTGATTTGGCCAAATATACTCTTGAAATATTTGGGAGAAACACGAGAATTATATGGTACAGTTATCTTCGGTGATGCTATACTATACATATAAACTTGTTTTGCTCTTCCTGGACAATGATAACGAAATTCATCCGCTTAAACGATTAGGAGGTGATCTATGATCTTATGTATTATATGTTTATTTCCCATGGAGCCGAGGTTGAGATTACCGGAAAATCGATCGATTGGTTTCGGTGCACCCGGTAAGTGGATGAATGTACTTATATGAGATGGTTTGAAACCGTAACCACTCCAACAAAACCATATATGTGTTCTATACTTTGGAAGAGGTTCATGATTGGTTCATGATTCGTTCGTGATTGCTTCATGATGCTGAAATCTCTGTGGAGATTCGATATCTATTTGAGATGCTCGAACACATGTAGTTGTTTGTGATCTATTAAGGATGTGGAGATCCATGTGTGATTCCGAGACCTATTGAGGTATGAGAATCCATGTGTGATTGCGAGACCTGTTGTGCAATCCATGTGTAGTTCCTAGATTTGTTGAGATATAGGAATCCATGTGTGGTTCTGAGATCTGTTAAGATATAGGAATCCCTGTGTGGTTCCATGACATTTTCAAGTTAGAGCTCGTATAGAAGATTTACTCAAGTGGTGACTCGTGTGCTAGAATGTCGGACGTAGCATCACCAGCGGATAAGACAAAAACCAGAGATATGATGCATAGCCATAGAGTTAGCAACCCACGAGGGTGCATGCAACTCTTTTATAGAGTTACTTACAGATATGCATGCGGGAGCGATGCACTCGGCTAGTTTGGCCAGCTATGTATTTCTTATGGTACATTCACTAGGGACGTACGATGCTTCGGAAGGATATCTTTGATCCTTGTGTAGTAGTTCAGATTCAGCATCCCCGAAAGAGATGTACATAGAAGTTCTACACAATTAGCGAACATGGCTTAGCGGTTGTGATTGTATACCTATTATTGTTGCGATGTACACTCACTTGCATTGCAACTATGTGATTATTTATATGTCACGCCGTAGACATTATTATATTATCACTAGATTTCATAACAGAAATGGTTTGGTTATCGTAAGGTAAAAATCCGTCTGTGTTTATTGGCGGTATGGTCTTATGAAATACTCTTATTTTGAAGGGTTTTAAGATACAATAAATCTATATGTTTTGAGTTTCTTACGTTAGTTTACCAAACTGATCCAGATGTTATTTTCTTAATGCTTGGGTCAGCTCGGATATGTTTTCAGATTTAGCTATGGTTCATTGGAGCTCTTGGAGAGGAGCTAGATGATCTCTTACCATACTTATTTTCCGCTGCACTACCTAATTGTATCTATCAGCATTTGTAAAGATTGGATATTATAACTGTCCAAGCTGATGATAGGTTAGTTTTCTTTAAATGATGTATGTATATTAAAGGTTTTCTTTTTGGTAAAAACCTTTTGAGATAATATATATTATCGTTCCACATGGAGATTCTGATATTGTGTTCTCTTCTTTCTTGTTCTATTCCTTTTTCTTTTTATTTTACCTTACCTTTTCATCTTTCCGGCACTTGGGTGCTCAGCACATGAATTCCGTAGGTGTATTAGTGTCAACATTCGGGGGTCAAAAAGATAGACCATTACATTTGGTATCAGAGATGAAGGTTAAGCTAGAACCTTGACTTTGGTGAGCATAACTCATTGAGAGATAAGGTAATGGAATGCCTTATTATGAGTTGAGTGTATACATATGAGAGTGCGTATTTGACATTGCTACAAAAATGTTTTGTATTATGTTAATTGGTTAGTATAGTGGCTTATGGATTCTGATCAATACGAGTTGCCATTGTTATTGATAGGGATCACTAAACACTTAACCGACACAGTATTATTTTGAAATAGGTAAATGAAATAATTTTACTTTAGATTATATTTTATATAAAAAAAATACTTTTCATAAATTGATAATAGTTATTTATGATGTGTTTGTTTGTTAGGAAATGATAATATTTGATTATTGTTATTTATTGGTTGATTATTTGTGCTCGACCAGTTTATAGGCAATTTTACCTTTTCACTGCATGGGTTAGGTTGATAGTAACTTTTGGGAACATTGAAATGACCACCTTGTGAATTAAGTTTTACAGTTTGACAATAAGGCGTTCGGTGATAATGTTGGGTTAAAATTTAATTTTAACAAAAGTTGTTTATTATAATTTAAACAAGGATAAACACTTGTGTAATAGTTTTATATAAGAAAGTGATTTATACAAGTATGGTTTATAAGTATAGTTTATAAATATGAAAGGATTTGAACTGAGAATTTGAGGACTTAAATCCCAGTGTTTTAGAAATTGGTTTTCTAATGTTTTGGAAAATAATACTAGTATTATTTGGAAGTACGTATTTGGGAATTGGTTTATAAAATTGATATCATGGTACTTAGTAATATTTAAGAAGTATTTGATACCATTTTGGAAATGATTTTGGTTAAGTTCGAAAGGCATGGTTTGGATGTATCGAACTCGCATTTGTCGCTGGAAAATGATTCTGGTGACGACTGCAGCATCATCGGTGTTTATTTTCGAATTTCAAAGTGGAGGATGCTACCGTAGCACATTACTACAAAGCTGTTTTGGTAAAACAGATTTCAATTTAAATCCCAGAAGTATGATTTGGTATACAAAAGTTATAAGTATATATATTTCAAAATGATTTGAAATAAGTTCGGTTGTTTAGTTCTTGAGTTTTTGTAACAACCCGTACTTTTAACTATTTTAAATTATTCAATTTAATGTGATTATTGAATAATAATGGTTACAAATAAAAACTTTAATGTTTATTTATGTAATTTATGGAAATTGAATTTGGATAAAATTTTGAAATAACTAATTTCGAAGATTTTGGCGATAACGAGTATTGAAATGAAATCATATGTATTTAATGTAGTTATAATCAATAGCAAGAATTGAATAATAAATATTGAATGACTGTAAAATGAAAGTAGTTATTTATTATTTGAATTTGTTTTAATTAAATTTTATAAGTTAAATAACTTAGATTGAAATATAATTGATTTGTTAGATAATTAAATTCTTTAAATTTAATATCGAATTTATTTAAATAACTGAATTCTGGATTTAATGTGAACGAAAATGATGTCGAAAGTTGATTTAAATTTTATTTAAACAACAATGACTTTTAAACTTAAAAATTGAAAATAAAGTGATTAAATTAAATTTTGGAAATTACTTGTTTTAATTGACGAGTAAAAAAATAGCCATTTTGGCCACTGTTTCGGATTTCGATGAAACTAGTTTCATCAGATCCGTGATAATGAATTATTGTAGGATTTCAAGTTTCGTACCGATCAGACTTATCGTTTGGCCATGCGAGCTTGAAATGCGTAGAAGTTTATTTTTGAATTTAATTAAAATAATTGATTTGAAAAGCTATTTTCTGCGTACGATCGAATTAGGCCTCAAAATCAGTTCCATTGCATTCGAAATATGGGTAAAGCATTATAATGCCAGGCGGCACGCTTCGTTAAGAGTTCGTCCGGGAAAGTATGTGAACAGTAGAAATAATAATATTATAATACATATACACCTATATATACGCGTGCACAGCCAAACCCTAACCAAATAGAATGCAACTGCCTCCACTTATTTTCAATGGTCGAAAATAGCCAACCCTTCTCGATTTTTCTCCAAATCCATCAACATTTAGAAGAAACTCCCAACTAAGCAATCGAAGAGCACGATGAGAGCTACAAATCCATATGGAGATGATCGCCTGAAACTCATCATCGTCGCCGTTATTTACTCGCGTTCATGCAGCATTCAAGCACGAAATTCGAGGAGGAGGTGAGGCTAGGAAGGGTCGAATCATGGGCGTTGGTGCTAGACGTGATGTACTTCGTCGTGGCGTTGGCCGATCGAGTTCTGGAAATGGCTGGAGGAGCGGCGATGGATTGAATGGTTCGCGTGATGGGTTTTGTATTCCTGGAAACGAACGATGAAGGAAGAAAAGCATGGACGGGTGGATTTTCTTGATTCTACATCAACGGCCCTGATGAGGTTTTTAATAATAAAAAACAAAAAATTTATTTTATATAAATTGTATTCGATGTTTAAATATGTGTATCTTTCCCATACGAGGTCGAAATTGGACGAAACAAGCGGTGTTGGAATCATATCGACGAAGGCTTTTGTGTGGAATCAAAGTGGCATTTATTTGAAGCTGAAATATTTTCAGTTTCAAATAAAAGGTGAGTGTTTTATAACGCTTACAACATACTAAAATTTTTTATGCTAGTTAAATTTGAAATTATGAAGTGATATAAATTTATTGAATGTTGTTTGATAAATTTAATTGTCATATAAATTGTCATTTGAATTAACTGTAAAAAATTAAAATTGACAGTTAAATTTGAAATTGGAATTTAATTGGCAGTAAAATACCCGATATTAATAACTATGAAATTGTTGTGAATTATATTGACCGTTTGGATGATTGATTGTGATGGATGCTATTGGTTGATACTTTGTATGATTTGGATGTTTATTTATTTTGATATATCATGTATCATCCTGTATATTATTTACAGTATATAAAACTGTAAATTGAATTATTTCGAATAAATTAAGAAATAGGTTGAAATTATATATACCTATGACAATTATTTTGGGTTGAAATGATTTATATATATATCCATCCCTGAATTAAATTGAAATAACTGATTCACTTGGCCATAGGATAGAAAATTATATACGAAAACCGGATTTGGTTAAATTAAATGATTTTGAAATTTTTCGATTTGGAATTATTTAAAATGATTTGATTTAAGAAGAAAAAGATCGAATTTATGGAAATCGAATTGATTTTGAACTTGAGCTCGAAATGTTGAAATTTAAATTTGGAAACAGGAATTGTTTAAATAATCGAAGTTGAGATTTTGAAGTTATAATCGAAATATGATTTGAATTTCGGAAATTGATTTGTTTTAAAAGATTAGATTTTTATTCGAAATTTGAATATCGCTAAGTAAAGTAATATAAAACGATATTTCAAAATTGAGCTTGGAATTGAATTATATTTGAAGATTGGGATTTTAAATTGAATATTGAAGGTTAAGTTGATTTAAGTGTTTTGAATCGATATTTTGAAAATCGAGCTCGAAATTGATATAAATTGAAATCGAAATTAATCTGAAATCAAAATTGAATTAATTTGGAATCGAAATTGAATTTGATTTAAATTAAAATTGGAATCAAAGTAAAATTCGACTTGAAATCGAAATTGAATCGATTAAATTGAAATTGATTTGAATTGGAAAATTTTGAATTGAATTAGTTTGACTTTGAACTATTTTCAAATAAATTATTTTAATATAAACTGTTTAAAATCTATCTTCTTAAATATACAAATTATTTTGACTTTCCAAACTAATTTACTATATAAACCATTTTCAATACTCAAACTATTTTCTATTAAACTATTTTAACTATTTAACTATTTTCAAAAAAAAATCAAACGGGTCAAAAAGGTGGAATGTTTATATTTAAATCTTGGATTTAAATACGAAATGGGTTAAATTGAAGTTATAACCCAAATGGAAATTCGAAGCAATTTTGAATTGGAACTGAAATCAAGATATTAAGACGAACATGATTTTGAATTGAAATAGTATATTTTGAGTAAATATGATGATTTCGAAATGAATTTGATTTTGAAGCGAATATGATATTTTGATGTACGAATAGTTTTCAAAATATAAATGTACCACCGGTGTGTAAAACAACGTTTGGTTGTTAAAGAGACCGGGGCTTCTTATTGGCAAACTCTCTGTCAATATTGGAACCACTTTAACAACTGTTTACGCAGAGGAGACTCCAGAATGAAGTGGTTGGATTTGAAGAAAGAGAATGATGATGGATAGACCCCGGCACTTGTGCCAATTTGAAATGATTAAAACATATTGGCTTGATAGGACCAAGTTGGCTAATTACCCCTAGCGGACATCCATTCTTCGATTTTCTTAGACTCGGTCCATATTATTACTCTTGTTGTTGGTTTCGATTGGTGCACCTTGATTTGGGATAGCCTCCCTTTGACTCGATATGGGATGGATGGACGCGGTGGGCGGTCATGGCTATGATGTGTTACCACCAGCCCTGCGACCCGAACTGGTAGTATCCTACCTTGGGCATTGCCTCACGGGCCTTGTCATACTTTTATCCCTATACGAGACACTTAAGATTTTGGTTCAATGTTGTCGTATCACGGCGCATCCCTATCCACCGACAGTCTACTGGTGTTTTATATACAACAATGCTTAAAAACGTGTTAAGTGGGATCAATATAAAGCCTTAACACTAAGAAAAATATTTATTTTATTGATTAGACAATATATATGTAGCGTATTCTACTACATATAGATATTTTGACGGATCCTTAAGAGATGAAAAATCTCGTAACATCTCTTGAGTTATTGCACGCACGTTATACATTGGATAGGAGATGTTAAACCCGTAAACATCTCTGACACCGCGGCGCTCATGTTATATGCGATATCGATTTGACTCACATAAGAATATTTTAGTCCAGACTCGAGTGTTTTGTCTTTTCATTATGCTCGGGTCAGCCCTGAGTTTTTCAACGCATTGAAGATTATTCTAGACGACGAAGAAGAATATTTGGTATATTATTACTATTATTATTCCTGCATCATGTTGTCTACTGCATCACTTTATTTATCCCTGATGTATATATACTATGATAAATGTTGTATAAATTATAATCAAATATATAATATAAACAACTTCTGTAACGACCCGCATTTTTTGATAATTAGATTTAATAAGATTTAGAATTCAATATTACATGAAATAAAAATTTATGATTTACAAATGGGAAAGATTATTAGAATGTGATTTAATAAGGTTGATTTATGGTAACTAATAACTACTATAAAATTTTAATCAATTGAAATAATTGTAAAGTTAATTTGGTTATAATCGTAAATAAGAAATAAATTCAATGTTGTGTTAATAATGAAATAGTATGTCCTTTTATTTAATTGGTTTTGGTATATACTGTGAAATCAATTATGTGTACGTAGATTTATAATCTGGTTGAAACAATAAACTTGTAAATGTGATTAAATTACATAAAAGTAACAATTGCTTATTTACCGTCTTATTATTTAATACATTGAAATTAATTTAGAAATTAAGAAAATTTTAATGTAATTAAATATTGTTGTTAATATAAGTTAAGATGATAACTGTAGAATAAGAATGTAATAAAAAGTGAACTAGTGTCAAATGAATTCATATTGGTATTGAATGATTGAATAATAAGATGTAAATCAAAATAAATGAATTTATTGGAATTTAAATTATAATTAATGAATTTATTGCAAGTGCCAATGAACGCTGTAATTAGTGTAATATTTAAATCTTAGGTTTAACAAGAATAATTTATTTTAAAAAGATTATTAAATTTCTCTGTAATAAAAAATGATGAAAATTATTAACTATTTAATTTGAATTTAAAAGTGATTAAACCAATTTAATAATAATTTATTTAATTAACATGAAAATTAGCCATTTTGGCCACTATCTCGGAGTTTGACGAAACCAGTTTCATCGGATCCGTAACAGTGAATTATTGTAGGATTTCAAGTTTTGTAGCGATCAGACTCGTCGTTTGATCGTGCGGGCTCGAAACGCGTAGAAATCAATTAAAAGGATTTAAATGAATATAATCTGATTTTAAAAGCTAACTTCTGTATACAATGAAATTAGGATTTGAAACTAGTTTCATTGAGTTTAAAAATATCGAAAACCTATATTTCGATATATCGGATGACCCATTTTCGTTTCGGGAACGAAATGGGCTTTTCGGGTCGTTGTTATCGTTTCAATCCAACCATGCCTATATATATAGGCTATTATAAACCCTAGTTGTTTCTCATTTCATTATTTCTGTACGTACATCTTCCTCCTCCTTCTCAAACGACTGAACATCAAATCTAATTCCCAAATTCCAAAACCTAATTTCAATTTCAAAAAAAAATGCGGATCTACAGCGACTTCGGGTCGCGCTTCGGGTTCTAGAGGTAAAACCCCTGCAGCGACTTCGGGTCAAAAAGCAAATGACTCAGGTCTCGGGTCGTTTTGACAAATACTCAGAGCAAGCACCGAGGAATTGAGGCGGCGGACCGAAGTTGAACCCGCAGTCAACTCAGGGCCTAAATTCTCCATTCTTCTAAGGTTAATAACTTTTGCATACGAGCTCGAATTCACGCGTGATTTTCTCCATTATGATCGTATCGAAATTTCGGACATTATGGAACAGGTTTGGATGAATTTTGAGACTGTTATATTTTGGACCTTTATTTGGATTTTAAATCGATTGGAAATCAAAGGTGAGTGTTTTAACCCACTCACAACTACTAAATTGTCTTATGTTAGTTAAATTTAATTTATGATATGATTAGAAGTTGATTGTTGTTTGATATATTTAAACTGTCATTCCAGTTAAATCTGACTTTTATTGAATTTAATCGCCATTTAATTTAATATTGAATTTTAAAGTGCCAGTTAATACCTGTTGATGATAATCGGTCAAATTGTTGTTATCTATTGGTTGATTTGAATGATGATTGTGATGGATGTTTGATTGTTGATATTGGAAGAGTGCATGTTATATTAATATTGTTATAACACTGCAAGTTCCCTTAGTTATTGCTAGGAAAATTACTATGGGTTGAAATGATACATACCTGAACGATCTACAGATTAGGGAAAAATCATTATGGGTTGAAATGATAAACCCGAGCGATTTTATGGATTTTGAATTTTATTCGGGATTGCGCGTTGAAATGATATATATCCGTAAATATAAATTATTACGGTTTGAAATGATAAATATTCGTATCACTTAACCATAGGGTAGAAAATTATATATGGACACCGGAATGGTTAAATTAAATGATTTTTAAATTCTTAGTTTTTGAATTCAGTTAAATGATATTTTGAAATAAAATTAGATTTATATAAACTGAAATATTTTCGAAAATCCAAGCTTTAAATGTTGAAATTGGAATTGGTTTAAAGGAATTATTTAAAGAAATTTAACTGAAATTTCAAAGTTGAATTATGAAATATAAATGAAATTTATCGAAATTGAGTTACTGAAATGTTTGAATATTTAAACTTTGAAATCTACGAATTTGAAATGCTTTAAAATTTTAGTTCAAACATGAATTTGAAATCGATATAAATTGAAATGATTTTTGTGAATTTTATTGAAAGAAAATTTAGTTTTGTTCAAATCTGGATACGGTCCAGATTTGTTGAATGGAAGAAATAGTTTAATTTGATATTAATTTCAAATTAATTATTTTAATGTAAACTGTTTAAAGATATATTATTTTAAATTCAGATTTATTTAGATTTTCAAACTATCTACTATATAAACCATTTCCAATAATCAAACTTTTTATATTAAACTATTAAAACTGTATTAAATCTAATTTTAGACTATTTTAACCTATTTTAAACTATTTAACTATTTTAATCTATATTTAATCTATTTTAATCTATTTTAAACTATTTAATCTATTTTAAACTATTTTAAACTATTTTAACTATTTGAAACTATTTTGCTCTATTTTAAACAATTTTAACCCATTTAAACTATTTTAAAGTATTCTAACTATTTTAAACTATTTTTAAACTATTTACGACTATTTATACTATTTACTAAATTTCAGACTGTTAGTCCTTGAGATGATGGTTTTGATGACAACAACCTTAGAATAAGATTATAAAATATAAATACTAACATTATAGTTTAAATATATATGTATATGCAGGATTTAAACATGCAGGTATCAAGAATGAAGACTGTACAGTATAAAGATATCAAGACTGAAGACTCATGAGTATCAAGAAATCAAGTTATCAAGAGTTCAAGATTTTAATAATACAAGATAAGTATTGAGTCTAGAATTATGTTAAAACTTCATAATAGCACTGAAATCTTCACTCCATATTTCATTTGGGATGGAACCCATTTATACCTTTTTAGTGGCTTACAAACCCACGACAAGTAGCTTACAAACCTACGACAAGTGGCCTACAAACCCACGAACATCCTGGTTTTGTACAAGTTCTCGAGTCCTGATGTGATGAGATATTCTGCAGGAAGAAGCTTGCAAAACTACTTCAAAAATAATTTTCAAAACTGCTTTTCAAAATGTTTTAGCCTTTAAAATTATCTTTTCAAATGATTTTCAAAAGGATGTTTTAGCCTTAAAATATTCTTTGATTTTGTTTTTAAATAAACTCTTGTTTTAAACTTAGTTTGTTTTAAACTATCTTTAATAATAAATTTAATATTTATACTTAGATTTAAATATAAAATTATAGTAAAATTATATATATATTATTCTCTATATTTACTTATGTATTTTAACTATAGTTAAGTATATTTATAAAGTTTAAAATAGTTTTAATACAAGATAGAAGGAATTTTCAAAGAAAAACAAATCACCAAAATTTCCTTTGGGATGTCGACATACCCAAAATACCCATGTCGACATAGTGGCAGTTGGTTTCAAAAATTTGAATTTCAAAAGAAGTGTTTATTCGTCATAACCTTTCACGAATAGACATGGATGTTGTTCTTCTATAAATAGGGGATGTTTTCAATGAATTTTCGACAATAATTTTCTGGTTTTCACTCCTCTTATTCTTCGACATTTCTTTATATATATTCTTACCATTACTTTGTCGAAATCACCATTGAATTTAACTAGATCATTTCTGGTTTGATTCTCTATCACTATCTTAACAAGATCCCAATGCTATTCAGAGTTATAGGCTTCTTTGTAATCAATCAATTGAGAAAAGGTGTGATTGTAGCCTTGGAAATCAATCAAGTGAGAAAAGATGTGATTGTAGCCTAGGAAATCAATTGGGTGAACTTGTTGCCCGGGAAATCAAGTATCACTACCCAGAGGATTGTGAATCTGGAGTGGTGTACCTCATGGCCTTGAAATCGAGGGTTGTAATTGTAAAGATTGCTTTTGAAAGGAAATCCGTACTTGTGTGCGGACTGGATGTAGGGTAACTCCGAACCAGTATAAAATCCGGTGTGTTCTTTCCTTTACTTCTTTTACTTTATATTTGCATCTGTGTTTGAATCTGTGATCATATCTGTGTCTGAATATTGCATACATTTGTGTTCAAATTAATATAAACTCAAAAAGAATTAGTAATTCCTTAAAACACTATTCACCCCCCCCCCCCTCTAGTCTTTATACTAGCCTTAAGATCTGTAATCCGCATTTCTCACATTTGGTATCGGAGCAAGGTTTTCATAGTTTCATAATCTGAATTTTGAAAAGTTTTCAAAATGGCTACCAAGACTGCTAATGTTACTAACACTAGTATTATTACTACTGGTACTAGTTCATTTGTAGAAGGTCAGTCTACTGCCAGACCACCACTTTTTAATGGCAGTAACTATGCATACTGGGCATGTAGGATGCAAATATATTTACAATCTATAAGTCTAGACACTTGGAATATCACACAGAATGAATATTCTGAACCCACAACTAATTTTGCACAGTGGACCACTGAGCAAAAGACTGTTGCACAGAATAATTCTAAAGCAATGAATATTCTATTTTGTTCACTTGATAGGAATGAATTTAATAGAGTCAGTTTGTAAGTCTGCATATGAAATCTGGAAAACTTTGCAAGTTACTCACGAAGGAACAAGCAAAGTTAAACAGACCAAAATTTCCATGCTCACAAATCAGTTCCAATTATTTAAAATGAATTCTAATGAGTCTATTTCAGATATGTATAGTAGATTTTAGGATATTGTGCATTCTCTAATATCCTTGGGAAAGGAATTTTTCGAAGAAGATCAAGTCAGAAAAATCTTAAATTCTCTTACTCCAGAATGGGATCAAAAGACACTTGCAATCGAAGAGGCAAATGACATCAGTACCTTAAAGATAGAAGAATTAATTGGAAATCTAATGTCGTTTGAAGTCCAAATGATCGGGAGAAGAGAAAGCAAAGCATCTGAAAAGAAACCAATGGCATTCAATGCATTAACCGATGGATCGGACTCAAATAGCGATAATGATGAAGAGATAGCCTTTATGACCAAGAATTTTCGGAAATTTCTGAAACATAGAAAGATGAATAATTTCAAGAGAAACAACTATAAGAATGCAGGAAATCAGAATGTAGTGCCAAACAATATCAAATGCTTCAACTGTGACGAATCAGGCCATATCAAAAGAGACTGTCCGTATCCAGATAAGCAAAACCTTCCTATAAACAATGATTCCGTAAAGAAACAAAAACGTGCTTTTACTGCTACTATAGATGACTCAGACTCGTCTTCAAGCGATGATGATCAAAAGACAGATAATTGAAATATGTGCTTCACGGCAGTTCACAATTCCAACGAATTCAAAGAAAAGGACTCGGAAAAAGGTACACATTTACAATACAATTGATTGAAATTGCATGCTTAGAATTGATTGCTTGATTGATTGATTTTGAATTGGTGTGTTGTTTTAAATTTACAATTTTATTATTATCTTATTATATTATTACTATTATTTTTATTAGTATCATAATATCTTATGGAATATACTAATAATACTCCAGATATATATAGACATTAAAAATAATAAGAATATATATATATTAGAATTCTTATGAAAAATAAATTATAGAATTTCAAAGACACATGTCGACATGTCCCTACCATGATGTCGACATGGGTACAGAATTTGAAATTCAAAATTTGAATTCAAATGGTTGAATTTCCCTCCACCTTTTCACTTCATTCAATTCTCTGAAAAGGCATCTTTTGACCAGAGAATATGTCCTTTGAGAATCTATTTATTCACTATCTTTTATCACATCTTTTCACTTTCATTTTCAAACTCAAACTCTCTCTTCAAAACTTCAAGCTCTCTACTCTCTACTCTAATGGCTTCTTCAAGCAACCCTTCCACCATGAGAATTTCTAGAAAGATAAAAGAGCAACTCTTCAATGATCCGGAGGCCATAAAAGCATACATCAATTATGCTAACTATAGAAAAGTCCATCCCGGAAAGTTTGCTTTATTTCAAGATTTTTCTACTTATGAAATTGATTCTCTTTTTGCAAATAATCATGTTCTCAGTCTTATTGATGTTTCTCAAAATGATTTTGTTTGCTATCAAAATCTTGTTAAAAAAATTTATGCAAATCTTAATCGAGGATTTTATAATGGAAACGATGATGAAATTTGGGTAGTGTCAAAGACACTAGAATCATTTTAAATTGTGATCTTTTGGGTACCATTCTCAATTGCAAGAATACAGGAATGGATCTTTCTAGTTTTAATATTGATGAAAATGATCGTGAGACGTTTCATCATATTTTTGAAGGAAATGATAATTTTGAATTCAAAAATCGAAACTTTCAACCAAAAGCTAGAATTGTCAATCTTCTTTTACAACATACTTTGACCCCAAGATCAGGGAATTTTAACAATCCTACTTCAAAAGTTTGCAAAGCACTTTTTACTATTTTTGGAAATTATGATGTTAATTGGGCGCAAGTTATTTTGGATGAACTTCGTCCCAAAAATCTTGAAATGGGTGAGAATACTTTGTATCATGGAATCTATCTCACTCGGATTTTTAACTATTTTGGAATAGATTTCAAAGGAGAAGAATTCGTTTCAAGAAAGGTTTTCAATCACTCAAATATTTCTCTTATGAAAATTCCATTTATTTTTCAACCGTATGAGACTCTTGCCGAAAAGGAAGAGCGTTTGGCTCATGAAGAGATGGAAGAGGAGGAAGAGGAAGAAGAAGAAGAAGAAAGGGATGAAATGGAAATAGAAGAAGAAGAAGAAGAAGGTGAAACATCCTTGGAAAGTATTGACTATCCTCCAAATCCAACCAACAAACTCAATAACCAAAAGACCATTGTTAAGAATCAACGGATTCTTAAACGATTCGTTAGTAAGAAGTTGGATAAAATTTCATCCAAGATGAACAAGTTTATTTCCAAAGTAAGCAAGAAGCTTGGATTATCTTCATCTTCATCATCCTCTAACTAGTTCTATCCTTTCATTTCATGTTGTATTAGTTTAGTTTGTTTGAATGTTCATGTAGTTCTTTATGATTAATCATTGTATCACTCTATTATGCAATGAAATTGAATTCCTTTTTCTTTTATCTAGCTTATCTTATCTCCAGAATAAATGTTAGTATATTATATATATATATATATACACAATTATTCGCAAAATCAAAATAAGCCATCAAAATTCACTGCACCATGTCGACATCCCCCCTATGACCATGTCGACATGTACTGGTCAGAAATGACATTTCATTTTAAATTTGAAATTTGAATAACTACCTTATGTCTATTTATTTCAAACGAATTTCTTCACCTATAATACCTATTTCTTCCAGAATTCATCACTCAATATTATTTCTTATCTACTTTGTCTATCATTCTTCTCTCAAACTAAAAAATGGCCAATCCAGTTCATAAGTTAACCGAAAATCTTGAAGAAACTCTTAATTCTTTCAAGAATATTCTTTCGTTCATTCTT
This sequence comes from Allium fistulosum, assembly GCA_030737815.1. Lineage (NCBI taxonomy): Eukaryota > Viridiplantae > Streptophyta > Magnoliopsida > Asparagales > Amaryllidaceae > Allium > Allium fistulosum. Next base: position 1,438,813,193 of record CM060903.1, on the reverse strand, counting down.
CGTAACCAGCGACACTTAGAGTTGAGTCAAATGCAGATGATCAAGGAGCAAGAAAGGCATTTCGATGCAATACGATGGATGATTTCCTCCCTGCACAAGGATGATAACGAAGCACATCCTCCAGTCTCTCTCACCAATGACAATGAAAATTGGGATGCCATTAAAGCAGACCCTATTTTTGGAGAAGAAGGATGGGTGGAAGTTCCTCGTAATGTTTGTGTAATAACCCGCAGTTCCGTACTCCTTGAATCAACACTATTCTCCAACATATCGACTCAAAGTGAACGAAAATACGGACCATTAGGGTTAAAGAAAAAGGAGGTAGAAGAAGAACGAAATAGGATAACAACAGAATCTAACCATCGCAGCGGAATAAAATATAATAGATAACAACTGATCTTTACAGAAAAGAAACTATATCTATTTACATATACATCATCAGAATACCACATCAGAGTACAATACAATCAACATCACAATTCAGGACAGTTACAATAATTTGTCCCACATACATAATACACAACATACAAAATACAACGGAATCTACATCATATACATGTGATACGTCTCGCCATCTAGCTCGTCTTCTGAGTTCCATAGCATCCCATCATGTATTTATAATACTCGGTCTGACCCGAGCATTATAGTTAAATAACACCCGAGTCAGTCTGGAATACCAGCATGAGAAAACCACACTCAAATTGATTATTAAAGTTCCAAAATTCTTTGAAATCAAAAGCATCTCGTAAGACCACGCCACAAATAAACATGTCGGGTTTTTACCTTACGATAGCCAAAACACTTTTTATCAAATCCGTCTGATATTATAATAGTGTCTATAGAAAGTAAAATAGAATCTAGCTGAAATGCTTGCATCTCACGTTTCAGCAATAGTTGGGCACAATCAAAACCGTAAAAGCGCTTATTGGAGATTGGATTCCATACAATGACTAGGCACTGGGGTACCACCTGTCACAGTACCTGGTCTAGATCAGTGTACCGAGGACCACGCTCGATCCCCTACAACACAAGACTGGAACTACCTAAGGGTAATTCCGAGTAAGATCACCCCACGGTTGGCGCGACCAACCGCCACACAGTCGAAATAAAAAGGGACATCTAGACAGGGATGATCTCACCCTAATGGGCGCTACCCACATAGCCTTGTTGCATAACCCCTGATTTTCAGTCATTCCCGGTTGATGAGGCTTGAGGCTAAGCATTACCTTTATAGAACATATCCCTTAGAATGCCCACCGTCCACCTGACGATGTTTCGAAAGCATTCATCCATACAAGTCCGTCCCGGGTTCGAACGGAACCGAAGGCACTATTCCTACTACATCCATTTTGGAATCATCCTCAGGATTAGTGTAACAACCCGTAAATTTCAACTGTTTTAATAACGTAATTTAGTTGAAATTTTGCGAAATTTTACACGATAAAATTTTGAAATAAAAATTAGATATTTGAAATGCGTCGAGTTAAACATAGCAACTGATAAATTTTCGTCTGAAAATATGGAAGTTTATTTCACGCGTAAATTTACTTCAATTTAATCGGTTAAAAAGCGTTGAAATTAAAACGTTTTCAAAATCTAAATATTTTTACATAGAAAAATTCTAAACCATCTTCTGAGCAAGATGTCAGTTTGTAGTTTTTCAAAATTTGGACATCTATTGCTCCGTCGTTCTTATTTTCTGCAAAATAGCAGTATTCTGGTACCGATATCGATTTTTGTCGGATGATCGTACCACTGATATCTGTATACCGATTTGATCGTCTCATCATACTGATCTTCACAGTATCTTCGTTTGTATAGTTTGGGGTATGGTACGCCACGAAATCAGTAAAACGATTACCGTATCGGTAACCGTTTTCGAACATTTTGACTTCCGTGGTCTTTCATTTAACCAACGTGTAAAAACTAGATAGCCACTTACTTTTTATATTTCCTAGTTCCATTTACATGTAGATGGTACGTTTCCACTTCCGTGTATCAACATTCATTCTCGTGACCTGCTCCATTATTAATTTTCAGAATTAAATACTTCTTGTTATAGTCTTTGCCGATTCAAATATTTTTCCATTGCGTTTCATTTCTTTTGGACCGTTCACATTTTCACTATTGATATGTATATTCAAGCACGTCATTTCTCTTCTATCCCTGCTTTTTCACTATTGCCTGTACCTACTCCTCACATATTCATCTTCCATTTTTTTTTCCAATACTACACGTTTCTTCTTCCCACCTGACAAACTTTGCTTATCATGTCTGTCACTCCTCCCTCCACTTCCACCTATCTTTTCTCCTCCCTGACGTCGCAACCCCATGCACCATAAACCCACGCAAGTGAGCCTCTACCCAAACCGCTCCTTTCCTCTGTCCCACCACCGGCTTCTCCACCTCCGCTGCTGTACCCCGACTTCACCCACATCCTCAACCCCCGGCCAGACTGTTTATAGCCATGCCCAAGTTTCCCTGCCACTTCACTTTTTCCTTTCCCCGCGAGCGAGTCATCAGCCGCATCCTCCCAACGCTTCATCCCATCCGCATCCTCATCACCAAGCACCACCCTTATGTCGGTACTCTCCAACACCATAACCGAGCCATGTTCTCCTTCCACCTCGTTGGCCTCCTCCGCCCGGATGCGCGTGCTTATTCCCATCCTTGTTTCAATGCCCTACCACATCATTTCGGTCATCTTCCCCGAGTAAGCTTCCTTCTATCTCCACTGACCACACATGGCAGCAAGCACTCAGATTTGTCCAGCCTGTAGCCGCCGAACTTGCTTCTCGACCCGCCTCTGAGCCTCCTTGCCTTTCCCTTTCTCGTCATTTTTTTAGTAAGTATATACACTAAGTTTATTCAAGTGTTATGACCTGTTATATATTTACAGTAAAGTACAATGTATATATGCTTAAGTGTTATATATTAAATAAGATTTATATATATTGGTATACATATATGGGTTTCGACTATAGTTTATAAGTCATATATTAATTATTCTTGATTTCTATATTACAGCTTTGTGAAATCCATTGAGTCTATATATATTAAATATTTTGAAGCATGTATGCTTTTTGTGTAGCTGTACTAGTATGGGTCAAGGTACATATATAAAAGGATGTTAGATTTAAAATATAGATAAGTTATAAAGTATTTTTACTATATATGTTATACCTATATATATGTTTTACATTCTGGTATTCCTTTTGTTACTGTTTTATGTATGTTTATATATATTTACAGAAGAAAAAAAAATATAATATGAGTAAGTATATATGTTTATATATATATATATATTAGTCTATATAGTTATATTAGATCTGGAATTTTTTTTTTATTATGTGTTTACTTTATATGCCGAATAGTGTTATACAAAATGTTCATTAGCATATGACATAATATGTTTAAAAGCTTGGTTATGCCGATCTGTTTTATATAAAGTTATGGGACGATTTAGTTATATTTAAGTTTATTTAAACTGGGGGTTTTATAACTTGTTGTTAATATACGCAAGTGGTTTGGATATACTATTTATTTTATAACCGCTTTAGCATGAATTTTTCTTATACTATATATATATCTGTTTATACATAATTTGCTTATATATTAGTTTATAAATAGTTGATATTGATGTATACTGTAAATGGTTTCTGTATATATCTAGACGATTCTAATTCGTTTTCGTCAATCCCTATTTATCATCTTCGTCCGTCAATTCGTGCCAATCTTGCTCTACTTTGGGATTCGTGTTCGGATTCGTAACTCATTTCAGCGTCAAATACCTCTAGCCTCGAAAGGTGAGCACTCACTCACGATTAACGTTCTTTTATTTATTAAATTTGGTTTCAATTGAAACGACAATTGAAATATGCTGCTGTTAGATATTTACACTGTTATTACCTGTATCAGTTCACCTGTGACATCTGACACCATTATCTGTTATATATGCAATGATAATCCAGTTTGGCTGTTAAATGATTGATTGTTGATGTTTATATTGGACGTTAAATTGTTAATGATGTAAGTGATAAATAATATGAAATTGAAATTGATATAGGATAGTTAAATGTTAAATTTGATTAACTGACATTTGTATAATATGACCCCTTTAACTGTTAAATTTATTGACACGTAGGATTTGTTTAATTACATTTTGAACCACTGAATGTATGTTGTTAAATTGATGATGGATGAAATTGTAATAGATGACAAGTGAAAACCGTAATGTAATAATCTTTAATCTACATGAAATGATAGTGTAGATTCTAGAAATAATTATATTAATTCGTACAAATAACAATGCGAGTTAATACGGTTATTTCGGGATTATTTGAATTGATTATTGGATTGTTATTGATTGTTGTATTGCTTGTTTATTTACTTTGACACCATCCCAGTTATCACACTGCAAGTTCCCTTTGAGATGTTTTGATTTTGAATTGAATTGGAATCGGGTTGAAATGATAAATACCCAAAGTAAACTTTGACCTAGGATAGAAAATTAAATAAACCCGATTGGTCAATAATTTGATTTAAAAATAAACGAAGATTTTATTTGAATAAATAATATAGTTTTGAAATGAAGTTGAAATTTGAATTTTATTGAAAGGAAAATGTTAATAGTTAAAAATCTGAAACAAAATATTAACAATGTAATTGATGAAAGAACGATGTTTAATTTGAGAAATGATTGAATTAAGTTTGAAATTATTAAACTTTGAAATGATTTAATAATTAAGTTTGAAATTATAATTAAGTTGAAATTATAATTAAGTTTGAAATTATTAAACTCTGAAATGATTTAATAATTAAGTTTGAAATTATAATTAAGTTTGAAATTATAATTAAGTTGAAATTATTAAACTTTGAAATTATTTAATAATTAAGTTTTGAATTATTTAATAGTTAAATAAGATTGAATTATTTAATGATTAAATTAAATTGAATTTTGAATAAGTGGATTTTACTTCGTAATAATTGAAATTGAGTTTCTTTATTAATTAAGTTTGGAAAATCATTTAAGTAAGTAAATAGGTGAAATTGAATTTCTTTAACAAGAAATAAAATGTGATATTTTTGGAATTAATGTAAGACTTGTAATTGAAAGAAATGATTTGACGAATTTAATTTAATTCAAAATTGTAAGTTTTGTTTAATGAAGTTGAACTTAAGAAATTGATTTAATGAATTGGAAATTTGATTGAAATTGTTTTGAATGATAAAGTAACTTAACGAATATTGAATGTAATCGATAAATGAATTTGAAATTGATTTGAATGTTAAATAAAATTTATTTAAATGATTCCGAAATTGAATCTTATATACGAATTTAAATTGATATTTGAATTGTTTAAATAAAGATTGAAATTGAATTATAAGGTTTTGAAATGATAATTTGGAAGTTTTGAAACGTAAATTATTGGAAATTGGTTTTGAAAGACAAATGAAATGTTGATTTACAAATTGAAATTGAATTGAAATTGATTTGGTTTTTGAAATAAACAAACGACCAATCGGTGTAATAATTACGGAAGTTATTAAAGAGACCGGAATTCGGTCATGGATATACTCTCTGTCGATACCGAAAACCACTTTAATAACTAATATACGCGGAGTGTTGATCCAGAACAAAGTGGATGATTTTGGTGAACGCGTTGACTGAAGAAAGAGATCGATTTTGGATGACCCCTGACATGACTAAAACAGGAGCCGCGCCGGGCCATTGAGGATCGCCATCTCTAGCGGACACACTTCTTCGATACCATATCTATTACTTTTGTGATTCGATTTGGGTGCACCCCTCGATTATGGGAGTGTTGTTTCGCGGTGTTGGGGTAGTAGCTGCTATGCCCAACATCAGTCCGGATCAGGCAACTACTAGTATCCTAGTTGGTATCGCCTCATGTACCTTGTCATACTGATTATCCTATTCGCGACCACTACGTTTTGTTTTTTACCTTTAGTATATGGATTGCCCTCTGGTGACTTCCGGTTTTGGGGAAACTACGGTCTTGTATATGCTTTTGGGAATAAAAATGTGTTAAGGGTGGAATTGGCCATGACTTAACGCTATTTTGATATCTTTTTATATTACTGATAGACATTATCTACTTATCGTACACTACTACATAGTAGATAGTTTAACGGATCCTTAAAGGATGGTTATTCCAAACATCCTTTGAGTTACTTGTATTTCAATTGCTATTTCACTTGAGTTGGATTTATTAATATAAGAATGTTAATCCTGACTCGAGTGTTTTGTGTTTTGCTTTACGCTCGGGTCAGACTGAGTGTACCAGTATTCGAGACTCACCTTTGGAGTTGGAGCTTCGCTTGGAGATCCAGCTATCTATCCAGCTTTCAGATATTCGATGATTCCAGTGATGTATTCTGATTTGTATCTGTTACTCTTCCGTTGTATCTAGTTTAACTCTGATGTATCATATTACTCTTCTGTTGTAAACTCTGATGTATTTTATATATTCATATAGTAGCTTCATGAACTACTATCTCTTTTATTTCCGCTGCACTTATTACTCTGTGTCTGTGATCTGTGATTTTTTATTTACTGTATATGTTCAGTTTTGCCAAATTTAAATTAACAAGCGGTATTTTGAGCAATTCAACTCCGGCATGAGTGTCTACCTATACACTTATAATGGATGCGAATGGTCCAAAATGGCGGGTCGTTACAGTTGGTATCAGAGCTTTGGTAGCTCTAGGAAAAACTCAACATATAGGGTAAATGTATTTACAGAATCACTCTCATTCGAGTTTCAACCTCTTCCTTTGACTCAATTCCTTTGAATTTTGGAACGTTCCCCTGCGGTTCCAAAAATTCATTCGTGTCCCTCACTATTCGTCTTCTTTCAATCATGGAGCACCCCATAACTCCATTCTAAATGATATCTATAATAGATCGGCGGCCTCGCCAATCTTAGAATGATTCGAAAGGGGTAAAACTCCTTTACAATAGGCATTGATTTACCGGAGATTTCTGTATCCTCGGTTTACGATGCTATCTATCTCCTGTTATACCTAAATTCTTTTTCTTAAGATCGAATGTCGATTTACCTCGGAATTCTACAACGATCTTATTCTGAAGTCCCGGTCGACCCGGTTAAGGTTGCCCGCGATTTACAATAACCTATCCATCTTCTTATTTCGTTATTTAATCATCCTTTCTTCTGTTTCGAATTTATTTTCGAATCAAAATTCTCTTTGATTTGAGTCTACAAAAATTTGAATCCCTATACTTATTTTGAAAATTCATTCCTGTATCGTCAAGCACAGAAATGTATTTAAACTAATATATAAATATTTTAATATATACTGTGTTGTTTGAGTTGTTGATGTTGATTTGGGTTTCCGATCGATTCGTCTGATCAACGCTATCGATAGGATTTCCAAAACACTTGAACAGAGCAAACTGACACAATACTATTATCAAATTTGGAAAATGAAATAAATTTGTTTGATTATATTGTGAAAATATAAGTAAAAAAAAATTCTGGAATTTAATAGGTAAATTAAATTGTTGTTTGAAATGATAATATTTGATTATCATTTATTGTTGTAAATAAATTTATAAATACGGTTTATAAATTAATTTGGAATTTGAAATGAATATAATTCAGAAATTTGAGAATTTATTAGTTTCCGGTGATTTCGAACTTTGGTTTTCAAAATTTTAAAGTATATATTATTGAAAGTATTTTCGAATAGAAATCGTTTTCAAAGAATTTTTTTTAAATGTTGAAATCAGTGCTCTTCTCTTTGTCGCTGGAAAATAATTTCGGTGATGGCGGCCGCATCATCGACATTCATTTTCGAGTTTCGAAGTGGAGATACTATTCTGTAGCTTTGCTACGGTTTTGTTTTGAAAAATATTTTGATTTGAATTTCTTTAGTATAATTTGATTTATATATATATAGGTATCTTATTTTAAATTTAATTTGATTTGATATAAATATATTATATCTCTAAATTGTTTAAGGTTAATCGGAAATCTAATTCTTCAATTTTGTTAAAGGATGATTCAATTATAAATAAGACCAAAATTTGTAATAAATATTTAAACTTGGATAATTGAATAAAGATGTTAACAAGAGTTAGATAGGATAATAAGTAAAACTCAGTTAATAATGAAATAATTTTTTTTGAAAGGACTAATAAATTGGTTTTGGAAGAATTAATAAATTGAAATTTGACCAACTTATGAAAATACCTTGAATTTAAAAGAAATAAAAAAATATAAATTAATTTAAATCGAAACTTTTATGGTTTAAATTAATTTATATGGGTTAAATATATGTGATCAGATATATTAAGTAGAATAAATTTAACAGAAATTGGAATAAAGAAGAATTTAAAATTGTCGAAGAAAATAGGATTATAATAAAAGACTATTCAAATTTATGGTTTTAGAAATTGTAAATTGAAGATAATTGGATAATAAGATAATGAATTTAGAAATAGTTAAGATTGACTTTAGTGAAATCAAATGGATTAAATCAACTATTAAATACCTATTAATTTAAATTTGAATTTATATGGTTCAAATTAATTGTTATTTTGTATTTCAAATCTGTTTTTCTTTCTGGTTGTTTTTATTCTCCTACCTCGTTCCTTTTCGGGGACGAAAAGTTTTGAGTGGGGGAGAGTGTAACAACCCGTAAATTTCAACTGTTTTAATAACGTAATTTAGTTGAAATTTTGCGAAATTTTACACGATAAAATTTTGAAATAAAAATTAGATATTTGAAATGCGTCGAGTTAAACATAGCAACTGGTAAATTTTCGTCTGAAAATATGGAAGTTTATTTCGCGCGTAAATTTACTTCAATTTAATCGATTAAAAAGCGTTGAAATTAAAACGTTTTCAAAATCTAAATATTTTTACATAGAAAAATTCTAAACCATCTTCTGAGCAAGATGTCAGTTTGTAGTTTTTCAAAATTTGGACATCTATTGCTCCGTCGTTCTTATTTTCTGCAAAATAGCAGTATTCTGGTACCGATATCGATTTTTGTCGGATGATCGTACCACTGATATCTGTATACCGATTTGATCGTCTCATCGTACTGATCTTCACAGTATCTTCGTTTGTATAGTTTGGGGTATGGTACGCCATGAAATCTGTAAAACGATTACCGTATCGGTAACCGTTTTCGAACATTTTGACTTCCGTGGTCTTTCATTTAACCAACGTGTAAAAACTAGATAGCCACTTACTTTTTATATTTCCTAGTTCCATTTACATGTAGATGGTACGTTTCCACTTCCGTGTATCAACATTCATTCTCGTGACCTGCTCCATTATTAATTTTCAGAATTAAATACTTCTTGTTATAGTCTTTGCCGATTCAAATATTTTTCCATTGCGTTTCATTTCTTTTGGACCGTTCACATTTTCACTATTGATATGTATATTCAAGCACGTCATTTCTCTTCTATCCCTGCTTTTTCACTATTGCCTGTACCTACTCCTCACATATTCATCTTCCATTTTTTTTTTCAATACTACACGTTTCTTCTTCCCACCTGACAAACTTTGCTTATCATGTCTGTCACTCCTCCCTCCACTTCCACCCATCTTTTCTCCTCCCTGACGTCGCAACCCCATGCACCACAAACCCACGCAAGTGAGCCTCTACCCAAACCGCTCCTTTCCTCTGTCCCACCACCGGCTTCTCCACCTCCGCTGCTGTACCCCGACTTCACCCACATCCTCAACCCCCGGCCAGACTGTTTATAGCCGTGCCCAAGTTTCCCTGCCACTTCACTTTTTCCTTTCCCCACGAGCGAGTCATCAGCCGCATCCTCCCAACGCTTCATCCCATCTGCATCCTCATCACCAAGCACCACCCTTATGTCGGTACTCTCCAACACCATAACCGAGCCATGTTCTCCTTCCACCTCGTTGGCCTCCTCCGCCCGGATGCGCGTGCTTATTCCCATCCTTGTTTCAATGCCCTACCACATCATTTCGGTCATCTTCCCCGAGTAAGCTTCCTTCTATCTCCACTGACCACACATGGCAGCAAGCACTCAGATTTGTCCAGCCTGTAGCCGCCGAACTTGCTTCTCGACCCGCCTCTGAGCCTCCTTGCCTTTCCCTTTCTCGTCATTTTTTAGTAAGTATATACACTAAGTTTATTCAAGTGTTATGACCTGTTATATATTTACAGTAAAGTACAATGTATATATGCTTAAGTGTTATATATTAAATAAGATTTATATATATTGGTATACATATATGGGTTTCGACTATAGTTTATAAGTCATATATTAATTATTCTTGATTTCTATATTACAGCTTTGTGAAATCCATTGAGTCTATATATATTAAATATTTTGAAGCATGTATGCTTTTTGTGTAGCTGTACTAGTATGGGTCAAGGTACATATATAAAAGGATGTTAGATTTAAAATATAGATAAGTTATAAAGTATTTTTACTATATATGTTATACCTATATATATGTTTTACATTCTGGTATTCCTTTTGTTACTGTTTTATGTATGTTTATATATATTTACAGAAGAAAAAAAAATATAATATGAGTAAGTATATATGTTTATATATATATATATATATATATATATATTAGTCTATATAGTTATATTAGATCTGGAATTTTTTTTATTATGTGTTTACTTTATATGCCGAACAGTGTTATACAAAATGTTCATTAGCATATGACATAATATGTTTAAAAGCTTGGTTATGCCGATCTGTTTTATATAAAGTTATGGGACGATTTAGTTATATTTAAGTTTATTTAAACTGGGGGTTTTATAACTTGTTGTTAATATACGCAAGTGGTTTGGATATACTATTTATTTTATAACCGCTTTAGCATGAATTTTTCTTATACTATGTATATATCTGTTTATACATAATTTGCTTATATATTAGTTTATAAATAGTTGATATTGATGTATACTGTATATGGTTTCTGTATATATCTAGACGATTCTAATTCGTTTTCGTCAATCCCTATTTATCAGCTTCGTCCGTCAATTCGTGCCAATCTTGCTCTACTTTGGGATTCGTGTTCGGATTCGTAACTCATTTCAGCGTCAAATACCTCTAGCCTCGAAAGGTGAGCACTCACTCACGATTAACGTTCTTTTATTTATTAAATTTGGTTTCAATTGAAACGACAATTGAAATATGCTGCTGTTAGATATTTACACTGTTATTACCTGTATCAGTTCACCTGTGACATCTGACACCATTATCTGTTATATATGCAATGATAATCCAGTTTGGCTGTTAAATGATTGATTGTTGATGTTTATATTGGACGTTAAATTGTTAATGATGTAAGTGATAAATAATATGAAATTGAAATTGATATAGGATAGTTAAATGTTAAATTTGATTAACTGACATTTGTATAATATGACCCCTTTAACTGTTAAATTTATTGACACGTAGGATTTGTTTAATTACATTTTGAACCACTGAATGTATGTTGTTAAATTGATGATGGATGAAATTGTAATAGATGACAAGTGAAAACCGTAATGTAATAATCTTTAATCTACATGAAATGATAGTGTAGATTCTAGAAATAATTATATTAATTCGTACAAATAACAATGCGAGTTAATACGGTTATTTCGGGATTATTTGAATTGATTATTGGATTGTTATTGATTGTTGTATTGCTTGTTTATTTACTTTGACACCATCCCAGTTATCACACTGCAAGTTCCCTTTGAGATGTTTTGATTTTGAATTGAATTGGAATCGGGTTGAAATGATAAATACCCAAAGTAAACTTTGACCTAGGATAGAAAATTAAATAAACCCGATTGGTCAATAATTTGATTTAAAAATAAACGAAGATTTTATTTGAATAAATAATATAGTTTTGAAATGAAGTTGAAATTTGAATTTTATTGAAAGGAAAATGTTAATAGTTAAAAATCTGAAACAAAATATTAACAATGTAATTGATGAAAGAACGATGTTTAATTTGAGAAATGATTGAATTAAGTTTGAAATTATTAAACTTTGAAATGATTTAATAATTAAGTTTGAAATTATAATTAAGTTGAAATTATAATTAAGTTTGAAATTATTAAACTCTGAAATGATTTAATAATTAAGTTTGAAATTATAATTAAGTTTGAAATTATAATTAAGTTGAAATTATTAAACTTTGAAATTATTTAATAATTAAGTTTTGAATTATTTAATAATTAAATAAGATTGAATTATTTAATGATTAAATTAAATTGAATTTTGAATAAGTGGATTTTACTTCGTAATAATTGAAATTGAGTTTCTTTATTAATTAAGTTTGGAAAATCATTTAAGTAAGTAAATAGGTGAAATTGAATTTCTTTAACAAGAAATAAAATGTGATATTTTTGGAATTAATGTAAGACTTGTAATTGAAAGAAATGATTTGACGAATTTAATTTAATTCAAAATTGTAAGTTTTGTTTAATGAAGTTGAACTTAAGAAATTGATTTAATGAATTGGAAATTTGATTGAAATTGTTTTGAATGATAAAGTAACTTAACGAATATTGAATGAAATCGATAAATGAATTTGAAATTGATTTGAATGTTAAATAAAATTTATTTAAATGATTCCGAAATTGAATCTTATATACGAATTTAAATTGATATTTGAATTGTTTAAATAAAGATTGAAATTGAATTATAAGGTTTTGAAATGATAATTTGGAAGTTTTGAAACGTAAATTATTGGAAATTGGTTTTGAAAGACAAATGAAATGTTGATTTACAAATTGAAATTGAATTGAAATTGATTTGGTTTTTGAAATAAACAAACGACCAATCGGTGTAATAATTACGGAAGTTATTAAAGAGACCGGAATTCGGTCATGGATATACTCTCTGTCGATACCGAAAACCACTTTAATAACTAATATACGCGGAGTGTTGATCCAGAACAAAGTGGATGATTTTGGTGAACGCGTTGACTGAAGAAAGAGATCGATTTTGGATGACCCCTGACATGACTAAAACAGGAGCCGCGCCGGGCCATTGAGGATCGCCATCTCTAGCGGACACACTTCTTCGATACCATATCTATTACTTTTGTGATTCGATTTGGGTGCACCCCTCGATTATGGGAGTGTTGTTTCGCGGTGTTGGGGTAGTAGCTGCTATGCCCAACATCAGTCCGGATCAGGCAACTACTAGTATCCTAGTTGGTATCGCCTCATGTACCTTGTCATACTGATTATCCTATTCGTGACCACTACGTTTTGTTTTGTACCTTTAGTATATGGATTGCCCTCTGGTGACTTCCGGTTTTGGGGAAACTACGGTCTTGTATATGCTTTTGGGAATAAAAATGTGTTAAGGGTGGAATGGGCCATGACTTAACGCTATTTTGATATCTTTTTATATTACTGATAGACATTATCTACTTATCGTACACTACTACATAGTAGATAGTTTAACGGATCCTTAAAGGATGGTTATTCCAAACATCCTTTGAGTTACTTGTATTTCAATTGCTATTTCACTTGAGTTGGATTTATTAATATAAGAATGTTAATCCTGACTCGAGTGTTTTGTGTTTTGCTTTACGCTCGGGTCAGACTGAGTGTACCAGTATTCGAGACTCACCTTTGGAGTTGGAGCTTCGCTTGGAGATCCAGCTATCTATCCAGCTTTCAGATATTCGATGATTCCAGTGATGTATTCTGATTTGTATCTGTTACTCTTCCGTTGTATCTAGTTTAACTCTGATGTATCATATTACTCTTCTGTTGTAAACTCTGATGTATTTTATATATTCATATAGTAGCTTCATGAACTACTATCTCTTTTATTTCCGCTGCACTTATTACTCTATGTCTGTGATCTATGATTTTTTATTTACTGTATATGTTCAGTTTTGCCAAATTTAAATTAACAATGCGGTATTTTGAGCAATTCAACTCCGGCATGAGTGTCTACCTATACACTTATAATGGATGCGAATGGTCCAAAATGGCGGGTCGTTACAATTAGTAGCGACTAGCCCTTGCACTTCACTGTACCATCTTCGATTCAAATCGTTTCCCCACGAAACGTACAAAACCGGATCGAAGTGGTTTTCGGAAAATAAATCCCGATCCCGGTCTCTTCGAAACGATCAGCGCATTGGCCAATATTGATAGCTGGTTATCTAACTATCAATTAACATTCACAAACATCAATCAAACAATAAATAATATTCCCAAATTATTTATTTACCTCACAAGTATCTTCGCAAGATATATTTCCATTTTTAACCCTTTTGAAAACAGTTTTCAAAACCCACCTTCTCTTGTGGAATAAATTCCCAAATATTTTATTTTCACTGGAAACACCAAGTACAAAACTTTAGATTTTTAAATTAATTCAAAACACTTATTATAAAACATACTTTAAACATTTAAAGTTGAAACTACTTTAATATTTTATTCAAAGATATATACTTTAAGAATATTTAAAATAAAGCTACTTAATAAAATATAAAACTACATTTTTATTCCTTTAAAACACAATATCAAGTTACCTTTAAATAATTACTACTAAAATAAATTTGAAAGAAATACTTACTTTAAAATTTGAACATTTCAAAATGATAAATTTTCTAAAAACATGCTTTTAAAACAACTTTAAAAACATTTAACTTATACTTAAAAATTTGCTTGAAAACGTACTTGGCTACCCAAGGAAATATACTTCTCTTTCCCATCTTTAAAAAATAATTCACTATTTATTTTTAAACAAATTTATCCATTTCTTTAATAAATTCCCACCGTGAATTTATTCTCCCAAATATCCACTGATATATTACTTCACTTTTATAAACCGGGTTTATAAATCTCATGGTCTCAACTTCCTTTTAAAATCCCAGTTTCAAGTACTTAACCAATTTCCAAATTGATTTTCAAAATTTACTCCATTTAAAATAAATTCCTTTACTTATCCAATTTTTTATTTAAAATTCGTTACTTTTATTAATTCCAGACTTAACTTCTAAATTAGGTTTTAAAATCTTATTTAACTTGAAACTACAAATTTCGTATTTATTTCGAGTTCCTTCCTTTACTCCTTCCTTAACAATTTAAAATCTTGAATTTTTAGAAATGATCTATTATTCCTTTAATTAACATCACTTAGGTTTTAAAATTCATTCATTTCCGTTTATTCAAAAATCTCCTTTCCCATACTTAGGATTTATTCATTGAAATTTTAAAAACCACTTTTCCATTTCATTCTCTAATTTATCCAAATTTCAATAATTATTTACTTAACAATTTTTTCCTTTTATTTTCTTTTTTTGAAAATTCCAATTTTATATATTTTGATAACTCAGTATACCGAAAGGTATATTCAATCAAACCATAGCATCCAATACTCCAATTATCAATATAATTCATCACAGAATAACAAAAATCATAACACAGAATTATTAGAACAATCTAAATAATTTTGAGGAATCCAGTTGGATCCCTCAAACCTGTTTTCCTACATCCACAAATGTTAGCACAATACCAATTTCACTTCGAGGTGGAATATCGTGGTATATGGGATTATATAATATCATCCACTATTATGCGGCGCATAAGGTCTCATCCGCTATATAATGCGGGAATATCAATAACTCCAATATATACTATATATACTACCATATATAATATAGCACATCAAACCAATTCAATCATTCAACCAATTATTTAAATTTAACCATTTAAATTTAAATAAAAATCCAGAAGAGTGAGATTAACTCACCTTTGATTTTTTTTTTTGCAATCCACTTCAATATTGATTCGGTCTCCTCACGATTCAAGACCTTGTATAAACGATTCACAATTTATTAACATTTGAATTAACTACAATTATTACCATTTAACCAATTTAATTTACTAACAATTTCATTCAAAGTGATAAATTTCCCATTAAAAACCCTTTTGTAACATAAATAAATTAAATCGGTTTATTAAACCAAAATTAATCACTAATATACATTATTTAGAATAACTGGTAGATTCAAAATTTAGCTTTTATATAAACCCCCTTATATTCCAAAATCTTATGCATGTATATTTTTTTCCTGTCTTATCTATTTATATTTAATTATGAATGTGTATATATATATTTATTAAACTGAAAACAGAATAAATTTATAGCTTACAGTAAACTTATATATATCAATTGAAACAGGCATGTGTACACATATCTCTACATTTATATTACACTTTCCTTTACTGTAAATACATACATACATACATACATATATATAAAACAATCTGCAAATATAACATTCAGTAAAAACGAAAATACCTCATTCATAGATTGAAAACGACGAAACCCTAGCCATCCCGCGTCGTACTCGCTGGAGACATCGAACCCTACCTCCGAACCCCAAGTCGCCGCCTCGAGCTAGGCAAAATCGCGACCATGAAATCGCGAACGTTGCTACCCACGAGCACATTCAACGCAGATCTCGACGACCCCCTGCCCACTGCCGTGCCTCGACGTCGCCATACTCTACTCAACGAACAACCATCGGCTCCATTCGTGCCCTAGCGCCTCGCGTACCCTAAACCCAAGTGTACTAGAGCCAAACTCGATTTCATACCCACTTCGAACGTGAGCCTCTACTGTTCCTTATCTGGAAATTGATTCGACTCCCTCTATTTTTTTCGTATCGCGATTCAAATTTGAATTGGGGTAAAGAGGCGGCCATCACTAAATTTTATTTCATTTAATTCGCTCTGGTTTTTGATTTTAGAACGAGGTCCGCTATTATTTTCTTTTGAACGAAACCCTTCTTTTTTATTTAGATTTTTAGCGTCCTTCAGAAGGATAGAACGACGTGATTTGAACTTGAGGTGAAGGATTGCATAAGGAAGATGTCTTGCTACAGTAACACGAAGTGAAAAGAAATACAACTGATGTGAAGGAATTTCAACTGATGTTTGACCAGGATATAAATATATATATATTAATTCAAATTCAAATCTAAATTGACTCGATAACAGAAACTCAAAATCTTGACCTCCTATCGAGGCGTGCCGTCAGGCGTTTATAATGTTGTACCCCTATTCCGAATGCACTGGAAAAGGTTTCGAGTCATAATTCAATCGTATGGAGAAGATAGCTTTTTGGACCCAGTTATTATATTGAATTTCGATATAAATTTCAGCGCGTTTATCTACCGTACACTCACACAACAACTTCAATCATTACAAGAATTAAAATCCGATAATAATACAATATTACGGATCCAATGGAATTGGTTTCGTCAAATTCCGAGACTGTGCCTCGGAAGGCTATTTTTAAATTTAATTTAAACAATATATTTTTGAAACTGAACAAAATATTTTTAAATTCAATTTTAAAAGTTCTATCAACTTCAGTATTATCAATGTAAATTTTCCAAGCCTTCAAATTATTTTTAACAGGCTTAAAACTCCAAATTCAGCATTTTACCCAACTTCAAATTATTTAATTTAATAATTAAATTACTCAATAAATGGTGATATTTGAAATTCAAGTCAAAAATTAACTTTTAAATATTTAAAATCAATTAAATATCTCAATTTCAAATATCCAAAATTCCGGGTCATCACAGTTTGATTTGATTGCTTTGTTTGATTTGAATTTTTTGCTTTGATTGATTTGATTTCATTTGTTTTGATTTGGTATGGATTGATATTTGGTGTGGATTGATATTTGTTGTACAAAACATGTATACATATTCATTGATATTTATATGATCTTTGATTAATTATCATGTTTATCAATATAATTATCTCTTAATCTATATGTTATATACTCCATTGTATAGTTTATTAATGCAAGTACTTTAGTAAACAATGAGGGGGAGTTATATAGTTTGGAGTTAGTTTTTGTTGATGACAAAGGGGGAGAAGTATAAAATATAGGATAGTTAGGCATAGATTAAGGGGGAGTTATTAGTTGTAGGGGAGTCAATAGGATAGAAATAATATTTTATAAACAAAGGTTGTCATCATCAAAAAGGGGGAGACTGTTAGTCCTTGGGATGATGGTTTTGATGACAACAACCTTAGAATAAGATTATAAAATATAAATACTAACATTATAGTTTAGATATATATGTATATGTAGGATTTAACCATGTAGGTATCAAGAATGAAGACTGTACAATATAAAGATATCAAGATTGAAGACTCATGAGTATCAAGAAATCAAGTTATCAAGAGTTCAAGATTTTAATAATACAAGATAAGTATTGAGTCTAGAATTATGTTAAAACTTCATAATTGCATTGAAATCTTCACTCCATATTTCATTTGGGATGGAACCCATTTATACCTTTGTAGTGGCTTACAAACCCATGACAAGTAGCTTACAAACCTACGACAAGTGGCTTACAAACCCATGAACATCCTGGTTTTGTACAAGTTCTCGAGTCCTGGTGTGATGAGATATTTTGTAGGAAGAAGCTTGCAAAACTACTTCAAAATGATTTTCAAAACTGCTTTTCAAAATGTTTTTGCCTTAAAAATTGTCTTTTCAAATGATTTTCAAAAAGATGTTTTAGCCTTAAAATATTCTTTGATTTTGTTTTTAAATAAACTCTTGTTTTAAACTTAGTTTGTTTTAAACTATCTTTAATAATAAATTTAATATTTATACTTAGATTTAAATATAAAATTATATTAAAATTTTATATATATTATTCTCTATATTTACTTATGTATTTTAACTATAGTTAAGTATATTTATAAAGTTTAAAATAGTTTTAATATAAGATAGAAGTAATTTTCAAAGAAAAACAAATCACCAAAATTTCCTTTGGGATGTCGACATACCCAAGATACCCATGTCGACATAGTGGCAGTTGGTTTCAAAATTTTGAATTTCAAAAGAAGTGTCTATTCATCATAACCTTTCATGAATAGACATGGATGTTGTTCTTCTATAAATAGGGGATGTTTTCAACGAATTTTCGACAATAATTTTCTGGTTTTCACTCCTCTTCTTCTTCCACATTTCTTTATATATATTCTTACCATTACTCTGCCGAAATCACCATTGAATTTAACTAGATCATTTCTGGTTTGATTCTTCTTTGTAATCAATCAAGTGAGAAAAGGTGTGATTGTAGCCTTGGAAATCAATCAAGTGAGAAAAGGTGTGATTGTAGCCTAGGAAATCAATTGGGTGAACTTGTTGCCCGGGAAATCAATTATCTCTACTGTAACGACCCTAATTTTTGACATTTTAAATGTGAATATTTAATTGAGTTTAAATATTCGAATGATTGTTTAATTTGAAATTCAAATATCAGAATGAATTTGGCAATTAAATTATTGAATTTAATTTACTGAAGTTGGGTAAAAATTTGAATCTTCAGTTTTGAGCTGATTAAAAATAATATGAAGTCTTGGAAAATTCATATTGATAATTCTGAAGATAATGGAAGCTTTAGAATTGAATTTGAAATTGTTTTGTTCAGTTTTGAAATTCTATCGTTTAAATTGAATTTAAAAAATAGCGTTCCGGGGCACAGTCTCGGAATTCAACGAAACTAGTTTCATTGGATCCGTAATATTGTATTTTTATCGGTATTTCAATTTTCGTAATGTTTCGAGTGATCGTTTGGCCGTACGATAGGTAAACGCGCCGGAAATTATATCAAAATATATATATATATATATATATGTTGATTGACATATATACTCACATCAGCACACAAAATATCATCTCGTGGTTACTGTAGCAAAACCATTCCTTCACGCCAACATCATTTCCCCTCTTTATTTCATTTCACAGCCGACACTCCTCTTCACTTTAAACTTGAAAGAAAAAAAAACGAATTCACGAAAAATGGCCGGTAAAGAAAAAAAAATTCAAAATCATGGCCGAACGTTCTTCCCCTCAGTTGAAATGAATTTGAATAATGGCCGATGAAAATCGCTTACCCTATCTTCGTTTCCCATTTTCATTTTTCACGAGTTTGAAATCGAAAAAAATCAAAAGGAAACAGCTGAACATAAGAGTTTCATGGCCGCTCCTCTAAAATTAAACCCAGATAAAATCGAGAGCTCGAGTGAATCAATGGCCGAAGCCTGAGAGCAAAAAAAATCGCGAGCATCGATCTGGAGTCCACTGGAGGGTGGCGTTGCATCTGGCATTGGTGCGAGTCACGGTGCTTGAGCTCGCGAGCACGAGGCACCGGAGGAGGGGAAACTCGAAGTCGCGATTTTCTTTAGGGTTCGCCGCCGAAGGTCAACGTGGAAACACCAACGTCGTCTCCGTTCATGACGATGTCATTCATGATATCCCAGCAGTTTCCAAGTCTGAGGTCACATCCATCCTCTCGTACCTTTTGCCTGTTAAAGGGGTGAACTTTGATCTATACTGGCCACAAGGATAGTTCGGTGGCAGTGCATAAGGTAATTAAATTCTTAAAACATTTTAGATACAATGTTATTCAAGTTAGAATCTTCAAATTTATTTAGAGATCATTATTTCACTTATCAGAAATTACAGCAAGAGTTAAAAACGGTTTGTTTTAAAAAAATTAATCGGCTATGTATATGTATATATAAAACAGCTAGACGTATTTCTTCACTTATAGATACTAACCGGGTTTTGATACTAAAAGATTTTCAAAAGGGGATTCGAGTTAATTAAATAAATTGGTAAGAGAAAGTTTGTTAATAGAATAATTTGGCTAATTTAATTTATCTAATAGGAAATAAATTATTAGATTAGTTCAAATTAAAAGTGTTAATATATTTAATCTATTGAAAGAAATTAATTGTTCGATTTATTTCGGATATTAATAAATTATATAAATATTTATACAAGGTTTAAAATCAAGAAAACAAGCCGGAAATGGAAATGAGTTGAAGTGGAATGCAAATTAAAAGCAAAGGTGAGATCTTCTCACTCAAATTGAAAGTTGGATTTGCAGTTATTGATTGATTGCTGTTTGGATGTGATATAGTATATACGATAGGAGTATATAGCAATATATATATTGGAATATGTATATATTGGAATTGTGATTTCCCGCATTATATAGCGGATGAGACCCTATTGCGCCGCATAATAGCGGATGATATTTTATAAATCCCATATACCGCGATATTCCACCTCGAAGTGGAATTGGTATTGTGCTAACATCTGTGGATGCAGGGAAACAGGTTGGAGGGATCCAACTGGATTCCTCAAAATTATATGAATTTGTTTCATATGTTATATGAATTTGTTTCATATGCTGTGTGATGATTTATTTATAATCTGTGAATGATTATATTTGTGATTGAGTTTGTGAAGGCTAAAATTTAGCCGAATGTATTTTTGGTATCGTTGGATACCAGAAAAAAAAATTGGATTTTTGAAATTAAAGTATAAAATTTTAAGTAAATTCTTTTGAAAGAATTGGGTGAATTTAAAAGAAGGCTTTTTAAAAGCATAGAGTTGATTTTCGAAATCTTATCGAATTATTTCCAAAATATGGGAAAAGATTTTTTTTAATGGATTTTGAATAGTATTATTCGAAAGTTGAAAATTTTATTTAAAATGGAATTTTAAATGGTTGGGAAGAATAAAGGGATTTATTTTAAAAGGTGATAAATTTGTTGAAATCCAATTGATAATTGATTTAGTATTTGAAGATAAATCTTTGGGAAATCGATATGAAAATTTATTTGATGTTGAATGAAAAATTGATTTGTGTTGAAATAAATTGGAAATCGATTTGTAAAATAATTTGGAATTTGGAAATAAACTTAGAAATCGATTTGTAAAATGAATTGGTGTTGAAATAAATTTAGAAATCAATTTGGAAATTGATTTGGTGTTTGAAAGTGAATCTTTGGAAAACCATTTTGAAAATCATATATAAGTGGATATTTGGAAATTTAAATTCACAATGGAATTTATAAAGGAAAGGGAAATTTGTTTTAAAAATAAACATTGATTTATTTTTAAAGTGTGGAAAATATGATTTGAAATTTGTTTTCAAAGTGATGAAGTGTGGAAAATGTGATTTGAAATTTGTTTTCAAAGTGATGAAGTGTGAAAAGTGATTTGAAATTGGTTTTCAAATGTGAAGTGTGGAAAATATATATCTTGTGAAGATATTTTGGAAATTTAATAATTTGGAAAAAAAGTATTTAAATTGGTTGTTGGTTGTGAATGTTGTTGATAGTTAAATAACCGACTATCAATATTTGCCTTTGAAATGGCACTTGATTTGTTTTTTAAAACAAACGCTCATTATTCGGTTAAGCCGGGAGAGGACCTTTATGTCATATAACCCATTCCGAATAGTGATACGTCGTGAATGGACATTATTTGAAGACCGGTGTGAAGATCGGGTATTTTCGAAAATGAAAGGACAACCTGTCGAATGTCTCTGCACCGAGTTGCTCCGGTATAGAGATTTATATCACTCTTCTTGTGATGGGAAGTCTGGACGTGATTAGTGAATACCCGGATTGCAAGGGCTTCTTTGGAAGTGCCTTCGGTTCCGTTCGATCCCGGAACGGACTTGTATGGATTTGTGTCTGACATTACACTTTGAGATGTAAAGCTGGTTTCTATCAAATACATTTCTGTTGGTGGCGGAGAATTTATTCTCTTAGCTTAACACCCTTCTCTGAGACGTACGAGCTCAGAGGTTATATAGTTGATGGTTACTAGTGATACATTCCTAATTTGGTAATGTAGCATACGAAATGCTGTTGATCAAAGCGTGGCTTTGTGAAAAAGTGTGGCTTTGTGAAAAAAGCGTAGCTTTGTGGACGAGACTTCGTTGAGCCTCACAACCCGGTAATGGTCGAAACAGGAATGTTGCGGCAAAGGTTTTTAGGGGTAGCGCCCCTAGGGTATGTCATTTCCTTCTGGATAAAAGGTGATATCATGGTATGGAGCCCAGATATTTTACCTATGTTGATGCTGCAAATTTATTATACTTTGTGGTTGTTGCTTTGTGATTGAGGATCCTCGGATAAAGGTCGGTAACGACCGGGGGATGACATAGCTCGTGTGTTAGTTACCTAGTTACAGCTTGGTTAAAGCATGAGGTAGCGTCGGCCTTGTGTTTGCAAAGATCCGGTTAGGTTCTCGGGGCATCTTTCCAGAGGCGTTTCCATTTCGGTGTAAGGAAGTTCCTTTGCCTGACCATTTGTTGAAAATCCAAAGAAACAATACGCGCCCTGTACGGTTTTGGTTGTATTACTTGCTATGGAATGTGGCGGTAACCTGCTATTGAACATAGTAGCAATAGTAGGCATACAATAATGGTTGTATATTGGCTAAGATTGATATTATACTTTCGAAATGTTTTCCACACTAGACATTAATAATAATATCAACTGATTTTGCGTAGCAAGCATCTTTGACTATCATAAGGAGAAATCTCCTCCAATTCTGCGTTTGCATTGTGTGTGTGGCGGGAGGCCTTATGGTAGTTTCATTTTCCAAAAGCATTGTGAATTTTTTTTATTTTCTTTGTGAAAATAACTATTTTACGATCTCACACCAGTCACTATGACCGACTCGGAGTTTATTGTTCCCTTTCTAAACTCTGGGTGCCCATAATTTTCCACACGGGCAGCCTAGAGTTATGTTATCAGGATATTCTGTATATTCTGGAGCTTTAGAGGCGAGCTGGATGGCGAGACGTACTCTCGTACTTGTTTATTTATTCCGCTGTGTTTTATGTATGTGGACAAGTTATATAACTGTCCAGTGATGTGTGTTGTTGTAAACTCTAATGATATGATGTAATGTATAAACTGATATAGTCTTTTGTTTTAAAGATTATTCATTCAGCTATTATATATTGTTCCGCTGCGAATGTAAGATTCTGATATTGTTTCTGTTTCTATTTTTCTGTTCTTTCTTTTCTTCTGTCTTCTTCTACCTCTTCTTTTTATCCCTAATGGTTCGGTTTTCCGGCATTCGATTGCCCGGCATTTGATACAGTGGACATATTAATGTCGACTTTCGAACGTCGAAAATCCCAATCGTAACATGTGGTATCAGAGCTATTGGTTAAGCGACCACCCTGGCTCTGTTGGGTGTTACTCATTAGAGATAGAGTCAGTAGTACTCTAGAATGAGTGTGAGTGTAATAATAGATATGAGCGCGTATTTGTTAGTGAATACAAAATTGTTTTGTATTGTGTTGACTTATCGGTTGATTGTTTATAGATTTTGGTCGGTGCAGTCTGGCCAATTGTAATCGATAGGGGTTTCTAAACTCTTAAACAAGATAAACTGACACAGTATTGTTTAAATAGGGTAAATGAAATAACTTTGCCCAAAACTATTTTTGTATAGAAAAGAAATCATTTTCTATGAATTATTATAGTATATGGATGCTTGGTTGTTAGGAAGTGATAGTATTGAAATATTATCATTGGTATATTGAAATTGAATAAGAAATAATGGTATAACCAAAGATTTGGAGATAAATTCATTTAACAAATGAAATTTATGAAAATGAATTGGAAGTATAAGGAAATGAATTCATATATGAATAAGATTTGTAAACGTAAATTGTAAATGTGATATATAATTTGAAATAGAATTTCAGAAAAATATTTGAAAAATAAAATTCATTTCTGGAATGAAATTGGTAATGTGAATTTATAAATGAGTTTTATAAAACGAAATGAGATTTGATTTGAATCAAGTCAAAGAGAAAATCCAACTTGGAAAAGAAATACAATAAAATGGATTGAATTCAAGTAAACTAACTTGATAAATTATTAATTCATGAAATAATGAATTGGTTGAATTAAAGTTGAGATTGTGAGCTAAATTTGAAAATGGTTTGAATTTGCATATAAATTCAAGTAGTAGAAATAAATTGAAATTTCCTTGTTATTGATAAAGTAAATTCAGGATGAATTGAATATGGAAATGTGAAATTTAAAATGGATAAGTGAATATACTAATTGAATTAAATTAGTAGATGGAATGGATTTGATAGATGAAAAAAAATCAAATCAAAGATTAATTGGAAATTGTGAAATGGTTTTGAATGAAATTTGTTTGGTTAATGAAATAAACCGAATGTGAATATGAAATGGAAATTAAATTATATGTGAATTGGTCGTAAGCGATTAAATTTGTATTGAAATTTTATAAATTGCTTATGAGAATTATTTGGAGTGCATTGCTTATGAAATTTATGTAGTTGCTATTGAAATTAAGTGAAATGTAAATGAATTCCCTATATTTGTCACTTACGTGTTTAAACTGAGTAAGTGCAGGTTTTTGGAAGCCGTTTGGCTGCATTTGGTTGCACAAATGCTAATAAATAACCGCTTTGCTTAAAATGCTAAATAAAGGTATGCCTACGCAATACAAAATAGGAAATATGAACTGTTTTTGCTTTTCCGACCGAGTGGGTTGATGTATATATATTTATATCTTTTGTCAAATTGTAAAAGCTCCTCCGTACAAAGGAGACTCCGCCAAAATTTTCTGAAAATTTTGGGAGTTAGAAAATTTTTGAAAATTTTGAAAATTTTCACTTAACGACAAATGAATTCAAATAGAATTGAAATTGTAATTGAATTCAAATGGGATTGAAAATGCAAAGTTGAAAGAAAATGAATATATAACTTTGTTTGTGAAGTGAAAATAAATATAAGAAGTATGTTAATACTTATATTGAACTTAAGAAAGAATGGAGAAAATTCTTAAGTAAAATTTGGAATTGAGAAATATTCTAAGTTAATAAGTGAATGAAAAATTTAATTGAAATGTTGTAATTAGACATTATTGTCAAGTAAAGTATACAGGGATTATAAAGGCTATAGGAAAATGGAATTGGATTTTGATTTCGAAGATAAATTTGAAATTGCTTGACAATAAGGTATGTATTTGAATTTCAGTATGAAATTTGATGAGTTTCTGATTTTACCACTTGGCATTTTGTTTTCTATTGGGATTTGAGAGTCCGTAGGGACATTTTGTAGTTGTACCGAGTTAGCCGCGCAAAGGAGATGCTGGCGAAATTTTTTGAAAATTTAGAGTGTTAGAAAATTTTTGAGAAATTTTGGTTAATTTAAAATTTGAATTCAAATTTAAATTTGAATTGTGAAGTAAATAAAGTTGTTTGAAACTTATGGAAAAGTTTGGAAAGTTATGAAGTAATAAGAAAGATAGTGTGGCTTCGATGAAAAGATTATTTTATCAAGTTGATAAAATTGTTTGGTTTTGGGAAAATGATAAACGGGATGAAGCATTCTTCTTAACTTGTAATTTCGGGACGAAATTCTTTTAAGGCGGGAAGATTGTAACGACCCTGAATTTTTGACATTTCAAATGTGAATATTTAATTGAGTTTAAATATTCGAATGATTGTTTAATTTGAAATTCAAATATCAGAATGAATTTGGCAATTAAATTATTGAATTTAATTTACTAAAGTTGGGTAAAAATATGAATCTTCCGTTTTGAGCTGATTAAAAATAATATGAAGTCTTGGAAAATTCATATTGATAATTCTGAAGATAATGGAAGCTTCGGAATTGAATATGAAACTATTTTGTTCAGTTTTGAAATTCTATCGTTTAAATTGAATTTAAAAAATAGCGTTCCGAGGCACAGTCTCGAAATTCGACGAAACCAGTTTCATTGGATCCGTAATATTGTATTATTATCGGATTTCAATTTTCGTAATGTTTGGAGTGATCGTTTGGCCGTACGATAGGTAAACGCGTCGGAAATTATATCGAAATTTATATATATAAGTTGATTGACATATATACTCACATCAGCACACAAACTATCATCACGTGGTTACTGTAGCAAAACCATTCCTTCATGCCAACATCATTTCCCCTCTTTATTTCATTTCACAGCCGACACTCCTCTTCACTTTAAACTTGAAAGAAGAAAAAAACAAATTCACGAAAAATGGCCGGTAAAGAAAAAAAAATCAATATCACGGTCGAACGTTCTTCCCCTCAGTCGAAATGAATTTGAATAATGGCTGATGAAAATCGCTTACCCTATCTTCGTTTCCCTTTTTCATTTTTCACGAGTTCGAAATCGAGAAAAATCAAAAGGACACAGCTGAACATAAGAGTTTCATGGCCGCTCCTCTAAAATTAAACCCAGATAAAATAGAGAGCTCGAGTGAATCAATGGTCGAAGCCTCAGAGCAAAAAAAATCGCGAGCATCGATCTGGAGTCCACTGGAGGGTGGCGTTGCATCTGGCATAGGCGCGAGTCACGGTGCTTGAGCTCACGAGCACGAGGCACCGGAGGAGGGGAAACTCAACGTCGCGATTTTCTTTAAGGTTCGCCGCCGAAGGTCCACGTGGAAACACCTACGTCGTCTCCGTTCGTGACGATGTCGTTCGCGATATCCCAGCAGTTTCCAAGTCTGAGGTCACATCCATCCTCTCGTACCTTTTGCCTGTTAAAGGGATGAACTTTGATCTATACTGGCCACAAGGATAGTTCGGTGGCAGTGCATAAGGTAATTAAATTCTTAAAACATTTTAGATACAATGTTATTCAAGTTTAAACTTCAAATTTATTTAAAGATCATTATTTCACTTATCAGAAATTACACCAAGAGTAAAAAACAGTTTGTTTAAAAAAAATTAATCGGCTATGTATATGTATATATAAAACAGCTAGACGTATTTCTTCACTTATAGATACTAACCGGGTTTTGATACTAAAAGATTTTCAAAAGGGGATTCGAGTTAATTAAATAAATTGGTAAGAGAAAGTTTGTTAATAGAATAATTTGGATAATTTAATTTATCTAATAGGAAATAAATTATTAGATTAGTTCAAATTAAAAGTGTTAATTTATTTAATCTATTGAAAAGAAATTAATTGTTCGATTTATTTCGGATATTAATAAATTATATAAATATTTATACAAGGTTTAAAATCGAGAAAACAAGCCGGAAATGGAAATGAGTTGAAGTGGAATGCAAATTAAAAGCAAAGGTGAGATCTCCTCACTCAAATTGAAAGTTGGATTTGCAGTTATTGATTGATTGTTGTTTGGATGTGATATAGTATATATGATAGGAGTATATAGCAATATATATATATATTGGAATATGTATATATTGGAATTGTGATTTCCCGCATTATATAGCGGATGAGACCCTATTGCGCCGCATAATAGTGGATGATATTTTATAAATCCCATATACCATGATATTCCACCTTTAAGTGGAATTGGTATTGTGCTAACATCTGTGGATGCAGAGAAACAGGTTAGAGGGATCCAACTGGATTCTTCAAAATTATATGAATTTGTTTCATATGTTATATGAATTTATTTCATACGCTGTGTGATGATTTATTTATAATCTGTGAATGATTATATTTGTGATTGAGTTTGTGAAGGCTAAAATTTAGCCGAATGTATTTTTGGTATCGTTGGATACCAGAAATAAATAAATTGGATTTTTGAAATTAAAGTATGAAATTTAAAGTAAATTCTTTTGAAAGAATTGGGTGAATTTAAAAGAAGGAATTTTAAAAGCATAGAGTTGATTTTCGAAATCTTATCGAATTATTTCCAAAATATGGGAAAAGATTTTTTAAAATGGATTTTGAATAGTATTATTCGAAAGTTGAAAATTTTATTTAAAATGGAATTTTAAATGGTTGGGAAGAATAAAGGAATTTA
This sequence comes from Allium fistulosum, assembly GCA_030737815.1. Lineage (NCBI taxonomy): Eukaryota > Viridiplantae > Streptophyta > Magnoliopsida > Asparagales > Amaryllidaceae > Allium > Allium fistulosum. The sequence goes on along the minus strand of CM060903.1, from coordinate 1,438,784,520 downwards.
TTTTAAAAGGTGATAAATTTGTTGAAATCCAATTGATAATTGATTTAGTATTTGAAGATAAATCTTTGGGAAATCGATATGAAAATTTATTTGATGTTGAATGAAAAATTGTTTTGTGTTGAAATAAATTGGAAATCAATTTGTAAAATAATTTGGAATTTGGAAATAAACTTAGAAATCGATTTGTAAAATGAATTGGTGTTGAAATAAATTTAGAAATCAATTTGGAAATTGATTGGGTGTTTGAAAGTGAATCTTTGGAAAACGATTTTGAAAATCATATATAAGTGGATATTTGGAAATTTAAATTCACAATGGAAATTATAAAGGAAAGGGAAATTTGTTTTAAAAATAAACATTGATTTATTTTTAAAGTATGGAAAATATTATTTGAAATTTGTTTTCAAAGTGATGAAGTGTGGAAAATGTGATTTGAAATTTGTTTTCAAAGGATGAAGTGTGGAAAATGTGATTGAAATTTGTTTTCAAAGTGATGAAGTGTGAAAAGTGATTTGAAATTGGTTTTCAAATGTGAAGTGTGGAAAATATATATCTTGTGAAGATATTTTGGAAATTTAATAATTTGGGAAAAAATTATTTAAATTGGTTGTTGGTTGTGAATGTTGTTGATAGTTAAATAACTGACTATCAATATTTGCCTTTGAAATGGCACTTGATTTGTTTTTTAAAACAAACGCTCATTATTCGGTTAAGCCGGGAGAGGACCTTTGTGTCATATAACCCATTTCGAATAGTGATACGTCGTGAATGGACATTATTTGAAGATCGGTGTGAAGACCGGGTATTTTTGAAAATGAAAGGACAACCTGTCGAATGTCTCTGCACCGAGTTGCTCCGGTATAGAAATTTATATCACTCTTCTTGTGATGGGAAGTCTGGACGTGATTAGTGAATACCCGAATTACAAGGGCTTCTTTGGAAGTGCCTTCGGTTCCGTTCGATCCCGGAATGGACTTGTATGGATGTGTGTCTGACATTACACTTTGTGATTTAAAGCTGGTTTCTATCAAATACATTTCTGTTGGTGGCGGAAAATTTATTCTCTTAGCTTAACACCCTTCTCTGAGACGTACAAGCTCAGAGGTTATATAGTTGATGGTTACTAGTGATACATTCCCAATTTGGTAATGTGGCATACGAAGTGTTGTTGATCATTTGTTGATCAAAGCGTGGCTTTGTGAAAAAGCGTGGCTTTGTGAAAAAGCGTGGCTTTGTGAAAAAGCGTGGATTTGTGAAAAAAGCGTAGCTTTGTGGACGAGACTTCGTCGAGCCTCACAACCCGGTAATGGTCGAAACAGGAATGTTGCGGCAAAGGTTTTTAGGGGTAGCGCCCCTAGGGTATGTCATTTCCTTCTGGACAAAAGGTGATATCATGGTATGGAGCCCAGATATTTTACCTATGTTGATGCTGCAAATTTATTATACTTTGTGGTTGTTTCTTTTGATTGAGGATCCTCGGATAAAGGTCGGTAACGACCGGGGGATGACATAACTCGTGTGTTAGTTACCTAGTTACAGCTTGGTTAAAGCATGAGGTAGCGTCGGCCTTGTGTTTGCAGAGATCCGGTTAGGTTCTCGGGGCGTCTTTCCAGAGGCGTTTCCATTTCGGTGTAAGGAAGTTCATTTGCCTGACCATTTGTTGGAAATCCAAAGAAACAATACGCGCCCTGTACGGTTTTGGTTGTATTACCTGCTATGGAATGTGGCGGTAACCTGCTATTGAACATAGTAGCTATAGTAGGCATACAATAATGGTTGTATGTTGGCTAAGATTGATATTATACTTTCGAAATGTTTTCCACACTAGACATTAATAATAATATCAACTGATTTTGCGTAGCAAGCATCTTTGACTATCATAAGGAGAAATCTCCTCCAATTCTGCGTTTGCATTGTGTGTGTGGCGGGAGGCCTTATGGTAGTTTCATTTTCCAAAAGCATTGCGAATTTGTTTTATTTTCTTTGTGAAAATAACTGTTTTACGATCTCACACCAGTCACCATGACTGACTCGGAGTTTATTGTTCCCTTTCTAAACTCTGGGTGCCCATAATTTTCCACACGGGCAGCCTAGAGTTATGTTATCAGGATATTCTAGATATTCTGGAGCTTTGGATGCGAGCTGGATGGCGAGACGTACTCCCGTACTTGTTTATTTATTCCGCTGTGTTTTATGTATGTGGACAAGTTATATAACTGTCCAGTGATGTGTGTTGTTGTAAACTCTGATGATATGATGTAATGTATAAACTGGTATAGTCTTTTGTTTTAAAGATTATTCATTCAGCTATTATATATTGTTCCGCTGCGAATGTGAGATTCTGATATTTTTTCTGTTTCTGTTTTTCTGTTCTTTCTTTTCTTCTATCTTCTTCTACCTCTTCTTTTTAACCCTAATGGTTCGGTTTTCCGGCATTCGATTGTGCGGCATTTGATACAATGGACGTATTAATGTCGACTTTCGAGCGTCGAAAATCCCAATCTTTACATCTTCCCAGAGGATTGTGAATCTTGAGTGGTGTACCTCGTGGCCTTGAAATCGAGGGTTGTAATTGTAAAGATTGATTTTGAAAGGAAATCTGTACTTGTGTGCGGGACTGGATGTAGGGTAACTCCGAACCAGTATAAAATCCGGTGTGTTCTTTTCTTTACTGCTTTTACTTTATATTTGCATCTGTGTTTGAAACTGTGATCATATCTGTGTCTGAATATTGCATACATTTGTGTTCAAATTAATATAAACTCAAAAAGAATTAGTAATTCCTTAAAACACTATTCACCCCCCTCTAGTGTTTATACTAGCCTTAATATCCGTAATCCGCATTTCTCACACAGACTATGTAAAGTTGAAGTGTTTATATTTAAATCCTTGATTTAAAAGCGAATATGGTTAAATGATGTTATAACCTAAGTTGGTATTTGAAATGATGTTTTCTAGTGAAATGACATATTTGAGTAAATATGATGGTTTTGAAATGATGGTTTAACCTATTTTGTCGATATGATTTCGAAGGTGAACATGATTTCGAAAGTGATATGGTTTGAATTGAATATGATATTTTGATATCAATTATGAATTGATTTTGGAAATGTAAAAGAACCATCCGATGTGAAAAAAGCGTTTGGTTGTTAAAGAGACCGGGATCAGATATTGTCATACTCTCTGCTAATACCGAAAACCACTTTAACAACTGTGTACGTGGTGGAGATTCCAGAATAAAGTAGGATGGCTCGGCGAACGATTCTGTATGAGGTATTAACTTAGCCCTGACTCCCATGAGTCCACTTTATGTCACTAAAACAAGAGCCATGTCGGACCAAGTGAGGTCGCCCCTCTGATCAGACATGCTTCTTCGATACCGTATTATGACTTTGTGATTGTTTGGTGGCCAACCCTCGATTTGGATTATGGGAGTGTGTTCTGAGGTGGGCGGTAGTAGCTGCTATGCGTTACCACCAGTCTGGATCCGCAAAACGGTAGTATCCTACCCTGGGCATTGCCTCGAGTGCCTTGTCACATGCCTTATCGTGTCCATTATGAGTTTGGTTTATACCGTACCTATGGAGTGCTCCCTGAGTATCCTATCAGTTTGGTGGGGCTTACAGTATCTGTTTAGACTACGGGAATATATAAAAATGTGTTAAGGGGGTTATGGGTAACGCCTTAACGCTATTTTAATACTTTACTTTACTGTAGACACTATTATAATAGCGTATTGTACTATGTATGTAGATAGTTTAACGGATCCTTAGGAGATGGAATCCTAAACATCTCTTAAGTTATTGCACGCGCATCAGACACTGGATTGGAGATGTCAAACCTCATAAACATCTCTGATGTCGTTGCACTCATATTTATTTACTGTTGATTTAACTTACATAAGATCTTTTAGTTCTGACTCGAGTGTTTTGTCTTTTCATTATGCTCGGGTCAGTCTGAGCTTTTCATTGTACCGAAGACCATTTTTCTCTGGAGGACGAAGATGAATATTTGTATGTTATTTATTATATTTATACTACTGCATCATGTTGTTCCGTTGCATTTATTTATTTATTCCTGTTGTATGTAACTCTGATCTATATTGTAAAAGTGTAATCAAATGCTATTTGTAAAACAGCTTGATGAACTGTTATTTGATTATTATATTGTGTCATTCCGTTATGAGATTCTATGTTTGTTTTTTTATATTCTTTCTCTTCTTTTATTATTTACCCAATAACAATTCTCCCCTTTGAATGGTTTGAGTTTGACATGTGTAGTTTATTGTCGATTTGAACTGTCCAAAAAGATGGGCCGTAACATTTGGTATCAGAGCTTTGGTTTAACGATAACCTTAGCTTTGTAGGTTTGACTCATTAGAGATAGGGTAGCAATACCCTAGAATGAGTTTGTCTGAGTGTATATATAAGAGAGCGTACTTGTTAGTGTTACAAAAATGTTTTTATATTGTAAATGTGTTATGTTTAGTATTTATAAATTCTGGTCGGTACATAGGACGCTATGGCATCGATACGAGTTTCTAAACACTGAATATGGTAGACCGACACAATATTTTTTTTTGAAATATAGGTAAATGAAGTAATTCTACCTAGTATTATATTTTGTATATAAAAGAATAATTTTTATAAATGATATATTTGGATGTGATATGTTTTGTAAGGTAGAGAAATTTTATAAATATTGATTGTAAAATAGGATTTACAAGTAAAGTAAATATAAATTGGAGTTTGAGAACTTAAATTTTCGAGGTTTTGAAATTGGTTTTTCAAAAGGATTTTGGAATATAATATTAATATTATTTGGAAGTATTTTGAAATATAAATATTTCAATATGATTTAAAGGAAATGTTTTAAAGGAAATTTTAAAGGAAAAAAACTCTGTACTTCCCTCTCTATCGTTGGAAAATAATTTCGGTGATGAGTGCACGCATGATGGACGTTCATTTTCGAGTTTCAAAGTGGGAAGACCATTATAGTAGTCTTACTGCACATTTGTTTTGACAACAAATCTTAAATTTTAATTTCTAAATATGATTTGGATATATAAAAGATATGATTATATATATTATTTTTAAATGAATTGAAAATGGAACCCGGAATTTAGTTCTTAAGTTTCTGTAAATTAGTAGTTTCAATTATTGTAATGAATGAAATCTTAACCATTTTAATAGTTGGAAACCTCTTAAAAAAGAGATAAGAAATTAAGAGTTAAGTGATTAATGAAATATATAAGAAATTGGAAATTTGTAACTTGTAAATCAAAGATAATGAAATTTTAAGAAGATGTAATGTGTTGAACATTTGTTAACTAAGTGAATAAGATAAACTTGTGTAACATTCAATTACATCCTTAAAACATATATATATATATATATAACTTACCAAAAATGTTAAAAAGTTGTAATGTTAAATAAGAATATGTAATAGAATATTATACTAGTAAAACTTAAGTAATGAAAGTGTTCAATGGAATTATTTCTATAAATAAGAATTTAGATGTACAATGTATGTTATAAGCATAAGTTAATGTTTTAAAATGCTACTAATTAGACTTAATAGTAAATGCGAATATCACTTAAGTTGAATAATGCATTAAATTAAAGTCAAACTCTATAAACAATGAATGTGAATAAAAGGTAGAGAAACATAAGTAGGAATTTGTTCGTAATGAATATTTATATTACATGGAAATTAAGTTATATAAGTAAATAATAAATGTGAATAAATGAATGTAAACTAATAAGAGACAACCTTGTATGAATAAATTAGAAATAAATGAAATGTATTTAATACTTTAACAATGTATTCAATGATGATTTCAAGCATCGAATGGGAAAATAAAATATTATATGAATAAATGAAAATAAATAAAAAGTAAACAATGATTCAGAAATAGAGTAAATGTTCAATAATATTATATATGAAAGAAATAAATGTGAAAAGGAAATAAACAATAATGGTGAATTAAAGGTGCAATGAAACTTACATAATATTTTAAGAATTAATTATGGATGATCTAAATAATTGAATGGAAATAACTTATGTAAGTAAATGAACGCAAATTAATGGAAAATTGCATTGTATGAATGAACGAGGAATGATGAACAATAAATGATGTGAAAGGAAATTAATAAGAATAAACTTAAAATATATGTTAAATTCTTTGTTGTTTGCCTTACGGGATGTTTGGTAAAGGATACTTCTAACTATATAAGGATGTATAAATAATCTATTAAATTATTATCTAAGGCTGTTGAGCGTAGGGTATACTTGGTAGTTTATTTATCACTCTTGTACGATTAAAAGTTTCTGAGCCTGAACAAACCATTTATTTTGGTTGCTATGGATAGATAATTGATTTCTTTGTTGAATATGATGGTTGTATTGTTTTGTTTGCAAGTGACTATTGTTATGTTGTGTTGATTTATTTTGTTACTAATTGAAACAACTTATATGTTACTCTTTTTACATAATTATTAACTTCTTTGGATTATATAAGTGAAGTATAGGTTTATGGAAGCAATAGCTACTGCTTTTGGTTTCATAAATAAAGCGTTGTTTGCCCAACAAACAGGTACATTTTCGGATTACAGTTTTATAGCGATATTATATTGTTTTTCCGTGGTTTGGGATATTTTATTTTCAGATATGATATATATATATATATATTAATTTATTATTGATAATATTATTTCTCCCGGACCACTCCGTATAAAGGAGACACTGCCGAAATTTTCCGTGAATTTTAGGCTTAGAAATTTTTTGTGAAAGTGAAATATTTTCAAACTTTATTAAACTTGAAAATGAAGACTTAATTTTTTATTAATTGGTATATTTATTTAAAATGCTAAATTATGTAAATTAATTGTTATAAATTGAATACTTTGAATAAAATATATTAATTTCTTAATTCCTTCTTTTCCTTTTCGAGGACGAAAAGTTTTGAGTAGGGAAGAGTGTAACGACCCGCATTTTTTGATAATTAAAAATATTAAATTTAATAAGATTTAGAATTCAATATTGTGTGAAATAAAAATTTATGATTTACAAATGGGAAAGACTATTAGAATGTGATTTAATATGGTTGATTTAAGGTAACTGATAACTATTATAATGCAATTTTAATCAATTGAAATAATTGTAAAGTTAATTTGGTTATAATCGTAAATAAGAAATAAATTCAATGTTGTGTTAATAATGTAATTGTATGTCATTTTATTTGATTAGTTTTGGTATATACTGTGAAATCAATTATGTGTACATAGATTTATAATATGGTTGAAACAATAAACTTGTAAATGTGATTAAATTACGTAAAAGTAAAAATTGCTTATTTACTGTCTTATTATTTAATACATTGAAATTAATTTGGAAATTAACAAAATTTAATGTAATTAAATATTGCTATTAATATAAGTTAAGATGATAACTGTAGAATAAGAATGTAATAAAAAGTGAACTAGTACCAAATGAATTCATATTGGTATTGCATGATTGAATAATAAGATGTAAATCAAAATAAATGAATTTATTGGAATTTAAATTATAATTAATGAATTTATTGCAAGTGCCATTGAACGCTGTAATTAGTGTAATATTTAAATCTTAGGTTTAACAAGAATAATTTATTTTAAAAACATTATTAAATTTCTCTGTAATCAAAAATGATGAAAATAGTTAACTATTTAATTTGAATTTAAAAGTGATTAAACCAATTTAATAATAATTTATTTAATTAACATGAAAATTAGCCATTTTGACCACTGTCTCAGATTTCGACAAAACCAGTTTCATCGGATCAGTCACAGTGAATTATTGTAGGATTTCAAGTTTCGTAGCGATCGGGCTTGTCGTTTGATCGTGCGGGCTCGAAACGCGTAGAAATCAATTAAAAGGATTTAAATGAATATAATCTGATTCTAAAGGCTAACTTCTGTATACAATGGAATTAGGGTTTGAAACTAGTTCCATTGACTTTAAAAATATCGAAAACCTATATTTCGATATATTGGATGACCCATTTTCGTTTCGGGAACGAAACGGGCTTTTCGGGTCGTTGTTACCGTTTCGATCCAACCCTGCCTATATATAGGCTGTTATAAACCCTAGCTATTTCTCATTTCATTATTTCTGTATGTATATCTTCTTCCTCTTTCTCATACGACAGAACATCAAACCTAATTCCCAAATTCCAAAACCTAATTTCAATTTCAAAATAAATAAAAAAATGCGGATCTATAGCGACTTCAGGTCGCGCTTCGGGTTCCATAGGTAAAAAAACCTTGCAGCGACTTCGGGTCAGAAAGAAAATGACTCGGGTCTCGGGTCATTTTGGCAAAAACTCAGAGCAAGCACTTTGTATTTGAGGTGGCGGGCCGAAGTTGAACCCGAAGTCGACTCAGGGCCAAAATTTTCCAATCTTCGAAGGTTAATAACTTTTGCATATGAGCTCGAATTCACGCATGGTTTTCTCCATTACGATCGTATCGAAATTCCGGACATTATGGAACTGGTTTATACAAATTCTGATACTTTTAAATTTTGGGCATTTATATAGATTTTGAATCGATTGGAAATCAAAGGTGAGTGTTTTAACCCACTCATAACTACTAAATTGTCTTATGTTAGTTAAACTGAATTTATGATGTGTGTAGAAGTTGATTGATTGTTGTTTGATATATTTAAATTTTCATTCCATTTAAATCTGACTTTTATTGAATTTAATCACCATTTAATTAATATTGAATTTTAAAGTGCCAGTTAATACATGTTGATGATAATTAGTCAAACTGTTGTTATTTATTGGTTGATTTGAATGATGATTGTGATGGATGTTTGATTGTTGATATTGGATGACTGGATGTTATATTAATATTGTTATAACACTGCAAGTTCCCTTAGTTATTGCTAGAAAAATCACTATGGGTTGAAATGATACATACCCGAACGATCTATAGATTATGGAAAAATCGTTATATGTTGAAATGATAAACCCGAGCGATTTTATGGATTTTGAATTTTATTCGGGATTGCGCGTTAAAATTATATATATCCGTAAATATAAATTATTGCGGTTTGAAATGATAAATATCTGTATCACCTGACCATAGGGTAGAAAATTATATACGGACACCGGATTGGTTAAATTAAATAATTTTTAAATTCTTAATTTTTGAATTTAGTTAAATGATATTTTGAAATAAAATTGGATTTATATAAACTGAATTATTTTTGAAAATCCATGCTTTAAATGTTGAAAATGGAATTGGTTTAAAGGAATTGTTTAATGAAATTTAATTGAAATTTAAAAGTTGAATTATGAAATATAAATGAAATTTATCGAAATTGAGTTATTGAAATGTTTGAATATTTAAACTTTGAAATCTATGAATTTGAAGTGCTTTAAAATGTTAGTTCAAACATGAATTTGAAATCGATATAAATTGAAATGATTTTTGGAAATTTTATTGATAGAAATTTTAGTTTTGTTGAAATCTAGATACGGTCCAGATTTGTTGAATGGAAGAAATAGTTTAATTTGATATTAATTTCAAATTAATTATTTTAATGTAAACTATTTAAAGATATATTATTATAAATTCAGATTTATTTAGATTTTCAAACTATCTACTATATAAACCATTTTCAATAATCAAACTATTTTATATTTAACATTAAAACTGTATTAAATCTAATTTTAGACTATTTTAACCTATTTTAAACTATTTAACTATTTTAATCTATATTTAAACTAATATAATCTATTTTAAACTATTTTAACTATTTTAACTATTTAAAACTATTTTACTCTATTTTAAACTATTTTAACCCATTTAAACTATTTTAAAGTATTCTAACTATTTTAAACTATTTACGATTATCTATAATATTTTCTAAATTTCAAACTATGTAAAGTTGAAGTGTTTATATTTAAATCCTTGATTTAAAAGCGAGTATGGTTAAATGATGTTATAGCCTAAGTTGGGATTTGAATTGATATTTTCTAGTGAAATGGCATATTTGAGTAAATATGATGATTTTGAAATGAGGATTTAACCTATTTTGACTGTATGATTTTGAAAGTGAATATGATTTTGAAAGTGATATGGTTTGAATTGAATATGATATTTTGATATCAATTATGAATTGAATTTGGAAATATAAAAGAACCATCCAGTGTGAAATAAGCGTTTGGTTGTTAAAGAGACCATGATCGGATATTGTCATACTCTCTGCCATTATCGAAAACCACTTTAACAACTGTGTACGTGGTGGAGATTCCAGAATGAAGTAGGATGGTTTGACGAACGATTCTATATGAGGTATTAACGTAGCCCTGACTCCCTCGAGTCAGCTTGATGTGACTAAAACAAGAGCCACGTCGGGCCAAGTGAGGTCGCACCTATGATCGGACATGCTTATTCGATGCCATATTATGACTTTGTGATTGATTTGGTGGCCACCCCTTGATTTTGATTATGGGAGTCTGTTCCGAGGTGGGCGGTGGTAGCTGCTATGCGTTACCACCAGTCCGGATCCACAAAACGGTATTTTCATACCCTAGGCATTACCTTGCGTGCCTTGTTGCATGCCTTATCGCGCCCATTACGAGTTTGGTTCGTACCGTACCTATGGAGTGGTCCCTGAGTATCCCATCAGTTTAGTGGGGCTTACAGTATCTGTATAGACTACGGGAATATATAAAAATGTGTTAAGGGGGATATGAGTAATGCCCTTCACGCTATTTTAATACTTTACTTTACTATAGACACTATTATAATAGTGTATTGTACTATGTATGTAGATAGTTTAACGGATCCTTAGGAGATGGAATCCCGAACATCTCTTAAGTTATTGCACGCACGTTAGACACTGGATAGGAGATCTCAAACCCTATAAACATTTCTGACGTCGTTACACTCTTATTTATTTACTGTTGATTTAACTTATAAAAGATCATTTAGTTCTGACTCGAGTGTTTTGTCTTTTCATTACGCTCGGGTCAGTCTGAGCTTTTCAGTATACTGAAGACCATTTTTCTTTAGAGGATGAAGACGAAGATTTGTATGCTATTTATTATATTTATACTATTGCATCATGTTGTTCCGCTGCATTTATTTACTTATTCCCGTTGTATGTAACTCTGATCTGTATTATAAAAGTGTAATCAAATGCTATTTGTAAAACAGCTTGATGAACTGTTATTTGATTATTATATTTTGTCATTCCGCTGTGAGATCTTGTGTTTTTTTTATTCGTTCTCTTTTTTTCTTATTTATCCCATAACAATCCTCCCTTTTGAATGGTTTGAGTTTGACATGTGTGGTTTAATGTCGATTTGAACCGTCCAAAAAGATGGGTTGTTGCAGCTTCATGAACTGTTTATTTGATTATTATATTTTATCGTTCCGCTGCAAGATTCTGTGTTTGATTTCTTCTTCTTTTCTTATTTTTCTTAATTAATCTCGTTGATTATCTATATTCTGGATTGTTTAAGTTAGACATGTGTGGATTATTGTCAGTTTAAACCTTCCGAAATGTGGGTCATCACACGTGGTATTTGAGCTTTGGTTTAGCGATAACCTTAGCTTTGTAGGGTTTGGCTCATTAGAAATAGGGTAGTAATACTCTAGAATGAGTTGTTTGAGTATATATATGAGAGCGCGTACTTGTTAGTGTTATAAAATGTTTTATATTGTATTTACTTATCCGTTGAGTTGTTTATAAATTCTGGTCGGTGCATGGGATGCCATGCTATCGATAGGAGTTTCTAAACACTTAAACTAGGCAAGTCGACATTATATTATTTTAAAATTGGGTAAATGAAATAATTTTACCTAAATTATATTTTATATATATAAAATGGTTATTAATGAATATTGTTTGTTAGGAAAATGATAATATTCAGCTATCATCTATTATTGTTTGAATTAAATTAAAAACGAATACTTTGTGAACTCCATTTCACGAAGTGTTCGATAATTAAATTAAATTGAAATCCAATTTCAATAAGAATTGTTTAAAATAACAAAGTTGTAAATTACTGAAATGTTTGGTAATAAGGTAAGGAAATTTGTATATGTATATTTATAATATAGCTTATATATAGAAATGATTTTAAAACTTAGAATTTTAGAACTTAAAACCTGTTGTTTCAAAATTGTTTTCGAAGCCTTCAAAATTAATAATAATATTGTTTGAAAGTGTTTTAACTAGAGAAATATTTTGAAAGGATTTTTGAAAGAAATAAAAGCAATGAACTTGCTTTAATCGCTGAAAAATAATTTTGGGGATGACTACAGCATCGCCAGTATTCATTTTCGAGTTCCTGAGTGAGAAATGCTACCAAGAGAAGTTTATTTCCGGTTAAAACAAGTTTGATGGTGGAAAAATATTCCAAGTATGATTTGATAAATATATGAAAATAGTTTTGAACTTATAATTGAAAATAGCATAGATAACAATAAATTTATAACTTATAGGTTTGAACAGGAAAATAAAATTAAAATTTAAAACCGTTGAATATTTTTGGTTAAGCAAACAAAGAAAATTTGAATTTGAGAAATGAAATAAAAGAATTAACCTAAGAAATGTGAATAAATTGAGTTAATTAAATGAAGTAAATAAATTGAAGTCTAACTCAAGAAAGCTTAAATAAAAATGAATTGTATTTGAAATGAATTAGATAAAATAATAAAATGAAATTTTAATTGAATAAGTTTGTATAACTTATAAATTTGAGTAATATTAAGCTAAAAACAAGTTTAAATTTTGTTGAGTGTGAATGATAAGAAAGGAAAAGAAAGGTTTAACTAAAACAAAGATTAAATAAACTGAGTAATGGATTAAATAAAATAAAGTTTAACTTAATAACGATAAAATGAATTGAACTGGATTTGAATGAACTAGATAAATTAGTAAAGTGAATTAATTCCACTTAAGCTATAAAACGAATAAATAGAATGAATACAACTTGAATTATAAAATGAAATGCAACTTTAATTGTGAAAAATAAAGAGTGTAAGAAAAAAATTAATATGAGTGATTGAATTTAATTTAAATTGGATGTCAATAAATTAAATATAAATGGAATGAGTTTCAATAAAATTGAATGTTAACTAATTTAATATGGAATAAGTTAACAAAATGAATTATAAAATGGAAGTTAACTTAAGGAAGTTAAATGAAAGTGGTTGTGATAAAAAGAAAAGAAATCATTTATATGAATTTGAGTTATAAAAAAAACTCACTTAAGTAAAATTATTAATACGAATTTAAATTTATGAAATGAACTAATGAAGTAAATCGAAGAATTAATATGAACTTAAGTTATGAAAAATAAACATGAGTTGTGTTTCATAAAATGATTGTAATAGACTTAACTGGTTATGAATGGTTTATAAATAAATTTATATGAAATATGTTAAACAGAAGGTGAAATAATGGAAATTTGAATAAATTGAATGTAAACGAAATAGATGTGAATAAATATGAAGCAAACCGATTAAATGTTAATAAAAATTGAATGTAAATGAAAAAATGAAGTGTATAAATTAAATATTGACATTGGAAATGTAAATGCTGATGGTTTATGAATTAATTGGATAACTATTAAGTGTTGAACGGTTTCTTTTATTATAAACCATCGTTATAACTGTTTTTGATTGTATATGATTGTAGTATGTAGCATATTCATGCATGTGTTATGATTTGGATTCAGAATGCATATCTTATAGTTTATTAAACTCATACATGATCTATATCTTATATAAATGACTAATATTCTAGATTGAATTGAGATAAGTACATACGAAGACCGTTTGGACGTATACGCGGATTATTATATGCTTTTGCTTGCTTAATACGAGCGAACTCGCTCATATTAAAAATAAAATGGTACATTTCTCGGATTACATACCACACTTTTATATTTTTCCCTATGGGATGCCCTATCATTGAGATGAGTTGTATATTTGATATATATTTGGGTTATATATTGAATTGTAAAAAACTTCCGATCGAGCTGTGCAAAGGAGACTCTGCCGAAATTTTCCGTAAATCCGGGTGCTAGAAAATTTTGAAGTTTTAAAAATTTTATAACTTGTTTTGATAACTAACCTGTAAATTCCGTAAGCCGATCGGAGTGGCGTAATAGAAGCGTAGTAATAGTTTTGCAAATAAGATTTTAATGTTTTGTAAGTTAATTATTTTGAGAAAATGTATCTAGTGTTAAATTTTGTACTTAGTCCCTTGAAACACCCCCCACACCCCTTAGTATTCCCAAAAAGGCACACCAAAGGATGTGGTGCGTTATAGGTATAGCTAAAGCATCACAGAGACTAAGATTCACAAGACAAATAAGTAAAAGTAGCGAAAAACATTTAAATAATAACTTATCATTCAGAATTAATCTTCATCTCAAAATAAGTCATAAAAACATAACATGTCTCAAAAATCAAAATCTCTCATGTCTTATAAAAATACATCTTAGTCTCACATAATCAGAGTAAAAGTAACAATAATAATCCCTCTCACAAGTGCCAATCCATCAAAAACCAAATGAAAACGATGAAAAGCAGAAGAATACATCTGAAATGAGGAAACTCTGAAAATGAATCTCCAAGCAACCTGAATCAACTATCCTCAACTCTGCTGGCCTATTGGGGGGAAAAGGAAAGATAGAGGAGTGGGTTAGAAAATAAGTCTGGTGAGTGAAAGTAATTACAAGAATTTCTAAGCAAGATAAAGATAATAGACTAGGCAATAGTTCTAGCATGAAAGGAAGATACAGAAAAGATAAAACTCACATAAAATACTGTTTCTGATTCTGTTTGACTATTTGCTTTTATTGTTTGCGCTTGTCTTGAACTGTTGTGATTAGGTTGAAACCCTAATCCTATCTCAACTGCTAACTTGATTAGGCTGAAATCCTAATCCTACCCATTGATCGGCCTTTCCTATCTTTGTTGTGCCACTGTGAGCCAATCATGTTGGTCCCATAGCAAAAGACACCTCTTAGCGCTTAGGACGCAGTAGCGAATTATTTATCCTAATCGATGTCGCACACTTGGTCATCGCCGGTACACACTAACTATCGCCCCCTATTTGACCCTTTATTTATCCTAATCAGCATAAGCGTGCCCAGCCTCACCCACGTGCGAGACCATCAGTCCTCGACCTGAAAGGGAATGCTGCCGGTACTGGTCCTAACAAACAAATCTTCTAACTTTGCACACCTTGCCCAAATCCCCAAATTTGAGTCTCTATCTATTGGCCACTTATTTACCCTAATCAGCATAGGCATACCCAGCCTCACCCACGTGTGAGACCATCAGTCCAAGACCTGAAAGGGAATGTTGCCGGTACGGGCCACTACTGCTATATTTGCTTACTAACTTAATCCAAGATCTAAGTTTTAAAATAAGCCCCTTCTGTTATTTATTTCTTTCTAGTTATAACCTACGTGTTATAATTGTTCTTGCAACTGTTACTCTACTATTTTCTCTTTTTAATTATAACAACTTGTTATAATCATGCTTGCAAATATTTAAATTTTCCTATTTCAGTTCATCTCTATTTTATTTCAATTTCTCTCATTTTACATCTGAATTCTGTAAATTTAGTGTTTTTCTATTTTAATCCATATTTGTGAATTCTTCTCTTTTTAATATTTTATTCGCGTCAAAAAGGATTAAATATCTATAAAAAGAAACTAACATTTACAAGCTATATTCCAACTTAAAACAGATGTAAATAACTGTAAATAACAGTAAATAACTTCAATTAACTATAAATAACTGAACAAAAATAGACTGAAAAGAGCTTATAAAATTTACTTAAAAACTGACTGTAAATAAACTTACATAAAAACTGTCTCAAAATTGTAGAAAAACTATAACTATTGAGAACCCTATTATTTTAAATTGCTTACAAATCTAAAATAATTACAAAACACTCACATGTGGTCCTTAGCTCTAGTCCTGGGCCTTCCTGGATCCACTTCTAGGGTGTAGAATATTTTAATAAAAAGATTTCCTCCCTAGAAAAAATTTCTATTTAGGGTTCAGCCTCAGGAAATGAACCCAATTGGGAGAAAATCTGAATGAGAAAAATAGCTAGGCCTAGGGTTCTATTTATAGTGTGGCTTAGGGATCTCAGGCTGTCGGATTTGATGATTTAATCTGGTGCAACCACGTTATAGGCTCACTAGGAACCATCGAATGCAGCTACGAACGCAAAGAATTTCACTAAAAATCAAATTTACGGTCTTCAACTCGTACGTGGACGAAATATCGTTTAGGAAGAAAGGTGGGTCGACCTGTGTTCATTGGGGGTCGACCTATGCCCCCCCCCTTTTATTTGGTTTAATTGTATAATTCTAATTTTCTTGGTTCTCTCATAACTTCTTCATACTAGCTCGGGTTTCGACAAGTTATATATGGAAATTGATCAGAAAATTGCCACAGACCCAATGGAGCAACTCCCGTAGCTAAATTCTGACAATTCAAAAAATGTTCATTTTCACCGTTGAATAATTATTTTGGTTATTTAATTATCTAAAAATGCGGGGTGTTACATTCTCCCTCCTTAATGGATTTCACCCCCGAAATCTCCAAGGATTGAAGAATGAAATAAATATTTTCATCCAAATTCCACAACCATATATTCAACCATCATCCATTACTTCCATTGTCCTTAAGCTTTTTAATGCAATTTATGACATATGCAATAGTGTAGTGTCAATGTCCCTAACTAATGCAAAAGATTAGGCGGTCTACTGATTCAGTCGACCTCCTTTTTATGCGCTCATGTCCGTGTCATATATCTAAATAAATGAAAATTCCCTAATGACAACTGATAGTTCTATATGCATGCTACAATCATCATCCAAATGCAACAATCATATGATAATCACCCATTTATAGCAACCATGAAATAAAAATGCAAGTGCACACACATCCATATGCATATGCTTTAGTAACCTAGTTAGGCCGATCTCTAAGAGATAATAGTGCTTAGTGTGTGTGTGTGTGTATGCGTCCATTAGCATCCACTAGCAAACACTTCCAACCACTTGCGTCTAACATACATAACATGTTTACATTCGGTCCTACCATCCATAGGTTAAGTCCTAAGATCAACCCTCCCAAAGGATACTAAAGGAAAGAACCTATTCAAAACTAAAGATGGAAATAGGAAATTCAAGACGTACCATCTAAGAGATGCGGATAAGAGATACGTATTTTCTCCTCAGCCTCCCACGTAGCGTCCTTAATACTATCTCCCCACTGCACCTTAACCAAAGGGACTTCCTTATTCCTAAGCTTCTTGATATCATGTCCAACGATCTTGGTAGGAATGCGACGGACCGATGCTTCTCTCTCCACTTCAACTTCCTCAAGTTGATTAGGTTCCACTACCTCTGCCGAATCATGTAAGCACTTTCTCAAGTGCGAAACATGAAAAACATCATGAACTCCCACGAGCCTCTCCAGTAGCTTTATCTGATACATCATCTTCCCTACCCTTTCCACAGTGGGGAACGGTCCTATGAATCTGGGAGCAAGTTTCCCACTTGATCCAAACCTCACTACCTTTCTCAGTGGAGACACCTTAATGAAAACCAAATCTCCTACCTCAAACTCAATATCCCTTCTCCGCTTATCTACATAGGATTTCTGTCTATCTTGGGCCGTCTTCATTCTTCTTCTAATCAGTTCATTCTTTTTCAAAGTCTCTCTAACCATGTCGGGACCAAGTAGTAATCTTTCTGTAGACTCCAACCAACACGAAGGCGACTTGCAAGGTCTTCCATAAAGGGCTTCAAAAGGAGCCATTCCAATGCTAGCCTGAAAACTATTATTATAAGCGAATTCCACTAAAGGAAGGTGCTCCTTCCAAGTCCCTCCAAAATCATGGATGCACATCCTCAACAAATCCTCAAGAACTCTATTAACTCTCTCTGTTTGGCCATCCGTTTGAGGGTGATAGGCCGTACTCAAGCTAAGCCGTGTCCCTAAAGCCTTTTGCAAGCTCCTCCAAAACTCGCTAGTAAAGATAGGGTCTCTCTCGTTCACTATGCTATAGGGAACTCCATGAAGTAAGACTATCTCACGAACGTATATGAATGCTAAATAAGGTGTTGTCTTCTTACTCTTGACTGGAATGAAGTGGGCGCTCTTAGTCAAACGATCCACAATCACCCAAATACTGGTATTCCCCTTCCTAGATCGGGGTAAACCATCTATGAAGTCCACCAAAGCACTATCCCACTCCATTCGGGTACATCTAATGGTTGAAGCAATCCGCCGGGCCTTTACTGCTCCGCCTTAACCCTTTGGCACACAAGACACTTAGCCACAAACTCTGCTACTTCCTTCTTCATGCCACTCCAATAAAACACTCTCTTCATGTCCCTATACATCTTATCACCACCCAGATGAATAGTCATCCGAGAATGGTGTGCTTCTCCTAGAACTGCACTCATCAAATCATCAGTGCGGGGAACACAAAGTCTTCCATCTCTCCTTAGACGCTCTTTTTTATCGATGGAATAACGTTGGATATGTCTAAAGTCCTCTCCTCTGCTAATCCTATCCAAAATATCCACAAGCTATGAATGCTCTCACTGCCTTGAGCCAATCTGATCTATGAGGGTAGGCTTAACCTCAAGCGCTGCTAATAATCTAGGAGTAATGTCCGTAGAGGGCTCAAAATTAAAGGTGGAAATAAACTCTAGGCTTTTTCACTCCACGAGCATTGGGCTAAGGGTTGTTCTCTTCCTACTTAATGCATCCGCAACCACGTTCCCCTTGCTAGGGGTGTAAGCTATCTCAAAGTCATATGATGCCAGATACTCCATCCAACGTTGCTGCCTCAAGTTTAAATCCTTTTGTGAGAACATGTACTTCAATGATTTATGGTCAGTGAAAAGCCCGAACCTCTCTCCTAGCAAGTAATGTCTCCAAGACTTGAGCGCGAAAACAATAGCAGCCAGCTCCAAATCATGGGTGGGGTAGTTCTTCTCATGAGTTCTCAACTGTCTACTCCCATAGCATACTACCCTCCCCTCCTGTATCAATACTGCCCCAAGACCTGTCCCACATGCATCGGTGTATACTATAAAAGGCTTAGCTCTGTCAGGTAAAACTAACACTGGTGCACTATTAAGGGCCCTCTTCAGCATCGTGAAGGAATCCTCACAATGCACGTTCCACACGAATGTCGCATTCTTTTTAGTGAGGCGAGTAAGCGGTGCTGAAATCTTAGCAAAATCTCTGATAAACTTCCTATAAAAACCAGCCAAACCTAGGAAGCTTCTAACTTCGGTAGCGTTTTTAGGGGCCTTCCAATCCCGCACCGTTGCTACCTTAGCGGAATCCACTGCTATACCCTCTCTTGAGACTACATGCCCCAAGAAACACACCTCCTCACCCCAAAAGTGACACTCCGAGAATTTTGCTTTCAACTGTGAACACGAAGTGTACGAAGAACCTCCTCAAGATGAAAACATGCTCTTCCATACTCTTGGAAAATACCAGAATGTCATCCACAAACACTACAACGAACTTATTTAGGACATCTCGAAAAACACGGCCCATCAGATCTACAAAATAGGCTAGGGCATTGGTCAGCCAAAACGGCATAACCAACCACTCAAAGAATCCATCGGGTGTCCTTAATGTTGTTTTATCGATGCTATCGTCAGCAATCTTAAGCTGATGAAATCCAGTGGCTAAGTCAAGCTGAGAAAATACTGAAGAGCCAACCAACTGATCGAAAAGATCATCTATCCTAGAAAGTGGATAACGGTTCTTCTTCGTGAGCATATTCAACTCTCTATAGTCTACGCAAGGTTGAAGGGAAACATCCGCCTTTATAGCGAAGACGACTGGCGCCCCCCACTCAGATACGCTCCATCTGATGAAGCCTTTCTCTAATAGCTCACCAATCTTCTTACTTAACTCCTTCCTCTCCCTAGGAGCCATATGTCTCACAGGCAATGCCACTGGCTTAGCATTGTCATTTAGATAGATCCTAAAGTTGATCTCTCTCTTAGAGGGTAGCCCCCTAACCTCCTCAAAAACGTCTGGGAAATCTCTAATAACTGGAACTGAATCTAACTCTCCTATTGATAAATCAAGGGAATAAAGGAAGATTAACATGACTGACCCCTGTAGGTCACAAGAAACCTCGAGGGTTTGTCGCTACATGTCCCTAGCCCGACTACTCTCCTCTTGCAGTACAACGTCGCACCATAAGTGAATAACCAGTCCATCCCCAAAATCATCCCATATCCCGAAAATCCCAGTACATAGGCATCACAATCAAACTCTATGCCTAGTATAAAAATTTTCAAACCCCTATAAATCATGGATAAATGTGCCAATCCTCATATGGGGTTTGAAACAACTATAGGGTCTACAACTAGAGAGATATCTAAGTGCAAACAATCAACCAAGGAACTATAAATGAAAGAATGCGACGCTCCGGAGTCAAAAAGAGTCTGAATAGGAAAATCCGAAATAGAGATCAAACTTTCTACAGAGACTTTCCTACCTCGGTTCGGTCCACTACTAGAAGGTGCTGCATCCAAAGCATGTACTTGCGTCGTAGGTGTGCCTGCTCTCTGCACCATCCTTTGAGGACAAGCGCTACTAAGGTGTCCAGGCTGCCCACAGCTGTAACACCTCCCCTTCAACGTGTCCTTCTTACTTTGAGTAATGCCCACCCAATCCACAATTATGACACTTGTCGCCCTTCTCAATCTGTCTCTTTTGTGGTCCTCCTCCTTTCTTCTTATCCTTAACCTTCTTATCCTTCCACCACTGCTTCCTAGAGTTTTCTGATTTAGGAACCTTCTTAACCTCTTCTTCCTTAGCAACATCTGATATGAGGGCCATTTCCACAAGTGACTCATACGTCGCTCCCATAGGTACATGTGTCAATGCCAACCCTTGGAGGGCTGGTTCAAACCTTTAGCAAACTTGGTGGCCTTCTTATGTGGTGTATTAACAAGCTCCATCCCGAACCTCGATAACTCATTAAACTAATTTATATACTCTTTCACGAAAGACTCCCCTGCTTCAGACTAATGAACTTCTCCAACTGCATGCTTTCCTCGGCTTGCCACAATAACTTTCTCTCAAACCTTTTCCGAAATCCAATCCAACCAATGTCTCTACCCTCCATCTCTACAATCTCCCACCAGTAATAAGCCTCTCCCTTCAGCTACCAAGATGCAAGCTGAACTCTCTGCCGGTTCTCCAATCCTAACAGCCCAAATATCCGCTCTGTATTCCTCAATTAAGTTTGTGCCTCTACGAAATACTCCATGCCAGAAAACATCTTGCCTCCTAGGTTAGGAAAGTCCTTGCATAGCTTAAAAAATTAGCTGCTGCAGGTGGATTAAAGGGACCTCCACCCATCGATGCTGCATTAGGCGCTTGCCCTTGCACCTCTGGTGCGGTAGCTTGAAGGTATCAATGGAACCAGCCAGGGACTTGTACACCCTTTGGAAGATTTGGAGCGTCCACCATTCTATGCAAAAAAAAAAAAATTGGCTCGAAAGAGTCGAAAGAAGGTTGAACTGGACTTTGAGGGGATTTTTATAAAAACTCTCTTACACTTGAAAACTATTTCTATAATAAATGTTTCTCCCTGAAAAATACTTTTAGTTTGGAGATATATTACCTTTGAAAAATACTTTACTTTTAAAACAAGTTTTTAGGAATCCTGTAACCTTAGGCTCTGATACCAAATGAAACACTCCACACCCCTTAGTATTCCCAAAAAGGCACACCAAAGGATGTGGTGTGTTATAGGTATAGCTAAAGCATCACAGAGACTAAGATTCACAAGACAAATAAGTAAAAGTAGCGAAAAACATTTAAATAATAACTTATCATTCAAAATTAATCTTCATCTCAAAATAAGTCATAAAAACATAACATGTCTCAAAAATCAAAATCTCTCATGTCTTATAAAAATACATCTTAGTCTCACACAATCAGAGTAAAAGTAACAATAATAATCCCTCTCACAAGTGCCAATCCATCAAAATCCAAATGAAAACGATGAAAAGCAGAAGAATACATCTGAAATGAGGAAACTCCGAAAATGAATCTCCAAGCAACCTGAATCAACTATCCTCAACTCTGCTGGCCTATTGGGGGAAAAGGAAAGATAGAGGAGTGGGTCAGAAAATAAGTCTGGTGAGTGAAAGTATTACAAAAATTTCTAAGCAAGATAAAGATAATAGACTAAGCAATAGTTCTAGCATGAAAGGAAGATACAGAAAAGATAAAACTCACATAAAATACTGTTTCTGATTCTGTTTGACTGTTTGCTTTTATTGTTTGCGCTTGTCTTGAACTGTTGTGATTAGGTTGAAACCCTAATCCTATCTCAACTGCTAACTTGATTAGGCTAAAATCCTAATCCTACCCATTGATCGGTCTTTCCTATCTCTGTTGTGCCACTGTGAGCCAATCATGTTGGTCCCATAGCAAAAGACACCTCTTAGCATAGGACGCAGTAGCGAATTATTTACCCTAATTGATGTCGCACGCTCGGTCATCGCCGGTACACACTAACTGTCACCCCCTATTTGACCCTTTATTTACCCTAATCAGCATAAGCGTGCCCAGCCTCACCCACGTGCGAGACCATCAGTCATTGACCTGAAAGGGAATGCTGCCGGTACTGGTCCTAAAAAATAAATCTTCTAACTTTGCGCCGCTTGCCTAAATCCACATGCCTCGATCTATTGGCCACTTATTTACCCTAATCAGCATAAGTGTGTCCAGCCTCACCCACGTGTGAGACCATCAGTCCTAGACTTGAAAGGGAATGTTGTCGGTACGGGCCACTACTGCTATATTTGCTTATTAACTTAATCCAAGATATAAGTTTTAAATTAAGCACCTTCTGTTATTTCTTTCTTTTCAATTATAACCGACGTGTTATAATTGTTTTTGCAACTGTTACTCTTCTATTTTCTCTTTTCAGTTATAACCACTTGTTATAATCATGCTTACAAATATCTTAAATTTGCCTATTTCAGTCCATCTCTATTTTATTTCAGTTTTACTCGTTTTACATCTGATTTATGTAAATTTAGTGTTTTTCTATTTTTATCCATATTTTGCGAATTCTTCTCTTTTTAATATTTTATTCGTGTCAAAAAGGATTAAATCTCTATAAAAAGAAACTAACATTTACAAGCTAAATTCCAACTTAAAACAGATGTAAATAACAGTAAATAACTGCAATTAACTGTAAATAACTGAATAAAATAGCTGAATAAAAATAGACTGAAAAGAGCTTCTGAAATTTACTTAAAAACTGACTGTAAATAAACTTACATAAAAAATATCTCAAAATTGTAGAAAAACTACAACTATTGAGAACCCTATTATTTTAATTTGCTTACAAATCTAAAATAATTACAAAACACTCACTTGTGGTCCTTAGCTCTAGTCCTCGGCCTTTCTGGATCCACTTCTAATGTGTATAATATTTTTATTAAAATGATTTCCTCCCTAGAAATTTTTTCTATTTAGGTTTTAGCCTCAGGCAATGAAACCAATTGGGAGAAAATCTGAATGAAAAAATAGCTAGGCCTAAGGTTCTATTTATAGTGTGGCTTAGGGATCTCAGGCTGTCGGATTAGAAGATTTAATCAGGTGCAAACACGTTATAGTCTCACTAGGAACCATCAGATGCAGCTACGAACGCACAGGATTTCACTAAAAATCAAATCTATGGTCTTTGGGTCATACCTCGATGGAATATCGTCCAAGAAGAAAGGCGGGTCGACCTGTGTTCATTGGGGGTCGACCTATGCCCCCCTCCTTTTTATTTATTTTTTTATTTTGTTTAATTACATAATTCTAATTTTCTTGTTTCTCTCATAACTTCTTCATACTAGCTCGGATTTCGACAAGTTGTATATGGAAATTAATCATAAAATTGCCACGACCCAATGGTGCAACTCCCGTAGCTAAATTCTGACAATTCCAAAAATGCTCATTTTCATTATTTAATAATTATTTTGGTTATTTAATTATCTAAAAATGCGGAGTGTTACATCCCTTTTCGAGGACGAAATGTTTTGAATAAAGGAGAATGTAACGACCCATACTTTTAACTATTTTAAATTATTCAATTTAATGTGATTATTGAATAATAATGGTTAGAAATAAAAACTTTTGATGTCTATTTATGTAATTTATTGAAATTGAATTTGGATAAAATTTTGAAATAACTAATTTCTAAGATTTTGGCGATAACGAGCATTGAAATGAAATCCTATGTATTTAATGTGGTTATAATTGATAGCAAGAATTGAATAATAAATATTTAATGACTGTCTAATGAAAGTAGCTATTTATTATTTAAATTCATTTTAATTAAATTTTATAAGTTAAATAACTTAGATTGAAATATAATAATTTTTTGGATAATTAAATTGTTTAAATTTAATATCGGATTTATTTAAATAATTGAATTCTGGATTTAATGTGAACGAAAATGATGTCGGAAGTTGATTTGAATTTTATTAAACAATAATAAAAATTGTTAAACTTAAAAATTGAATATAAAGTGATTAAATTAAATTTTGGAAATTACTTGTTTTAATTGACGAGTAAAAAAATAGCCATTTTGGCCATTGTCTCAGATTTTGACGAAACTAGTTTCATCGGATCCGTAATAATAAATTATTGTAGGATTTCAAGTTTCACACCGATCAGATTTATCGTTTGGTCGTGCAACCTTGAAACGCGTAAAAGTTTATTTCTGAATTTAATTAAAATAATTGATTTGAAAAGCTATTTTCTGCGTACGATCGAATTAGGCCTCGATACCAGTTCCATTGCATTTGGAATAGGGGTAAAACATTATAAACGTCGGGCGGCATACTTCGTTTGGAGTTCGTCCGGAAAAGTACGTGAACAGTAGAAATAATAATATTATAATACATATACACCTATATATATATGAGTGCACAACCAAACCCTAACCAAATAGAAAGCAGCCGCCTCCACTTATTTTCAATGGCCGAAAATGGCCAACCCTTCCCTCGATTTTCCTCCGAATCCATCAACATTTAGAAGAAACTCCCAACTAAGCAATCGAAGAGCACGACGAGAGCTACAAATCATATGGGGATGATCGCCTGAAACTTATCGTCATCGTAGTTATTTACTCGCGTTCATGCAGCGTTCAAGCACGAAATTCAAGGAGGAGGCGAGGCTAGGGAGGGTCGGTCGTGGGCGTTGGTGCTAGACGTGATGTACTTCGTCGTGGCGTTGGCCGATCGAGTTCTGGCGATGGGTGGAGGAGAGGTGATGGATTGAATGGTTCGTGTGATGGGTTTCGTATTCCTAGAAATAAATGATGAAGGAAGAAAAGCATGGGCGGCCGGATTTTCTTGATTCTAGATCAAAGACCTTGATGAGGTTTTTAATAATAAAAAAAAGAAAATTTATTTATATAAATTGTATTCGATGTTAAAAAATGTGTATCTTTCCCATACGAGGTCGAAATTGGACGAAACAAGCGGCGTTGGAATCGTATCGACGAAGGCTTTGGCATGGAATCAAAGTGGCATTTATTTGAAGCTAAAATATTTTTAGTTTCAAATAAAAGGTGAGTGTTTTATAACGCTCACAACGTACTAATTTTTTTTTTATGCTAGTTAAATTTGAAATTATGACGTGATATAAATTTATTGATTGTTGTTTGATAAATTTAATTGTCATCTAAATTGTCATTTGAATTAACTGTAAAAAAAATTAAAATTGATAGTTAAATTTGAAATTGGAATTTAATTGTTAGTAGAATACCCGATATTAATAACTATGAAATTGTTGTGAATTATATTGACTGTTTGGATGATTGATTGCGATGGATGTTATTGGTTGATATTTTGGATGATTTGGATGTTTATTTATTTTGATATATCCTGTATCATCCTATATATTATTTACAGTATATAAAACTGTAAATTGAATTATCTCGAATAAATTAAGAAATAGGTTGAAATGATATATACCTATGATAATTATTTTGGGTTGAAATGATATATATCCATCCCTGAATTAAATTGAAATAACTGATTCACTTGGCCATAGGATAGAAAATTATATATGGACACCGGATTTGGTTAAATTAAATGATTTTGAAATTTTTCGATTTGGAATTATTTAAAATGATTTGATTTAATAAGAAAAAACCGAATTTATGGAAATCGAATTATTTTCGACCTTGAGCTCGAAATGTTGAAATTTAAATTTGGAAACATGAATTGTTTAAATAATCAAAGTTGAGATTTTGAAGTTATAATCGAAATATGACTTGAATTTCGGAAATTGATTTGTTTTAAAAGATTGGAATTTTATTCGAAATTTGAATATCGCTAAGTTAAGTAATATAAAACGATATCTCAAAATTGATCTCGGAATTGAATTATATTTGAAGATTGATTTTAAATTGAATATTGAAGGTCAACTTGGTTTAAGTGTTTTGAGTTGATATTTTGAAAATCAAGCTCGAAATTAATATAAATTTAAAATGAAATTAATCTAAAATCGAAATTGAATTAATTTGGATTTGAAATTGAAATTGATTTGAATTAAAATTGGAATCGAAGTAAAATTTGACTTGAAATCGAAATTGAATCGATTAAATCAAAATGGAAATTGAAATTGATTTGAATTGGAAAATTTGGAATTGGATCGGTTTGACTTTGAACCATTTTCAAATAAATTATTTTAATATAAACTGTTTAAAGTCTATCTTCTTAAATATACAAATTATTTTGATTTTCCAAACTATTTTACTATATAAACCATTTTCGATACTCAAACTATTTTCTATTAAACTATTTTAACTATTTAACCATTTTCAAAAAAAAATTCGAACTGGTTAAAAAGGTGGAATGTTTATATTTAAATCTTAGATTTAAATACGAAATGGGTTAAATTGAAGTTATAACCCAAATGGAAATTCGAAGCAATTTTGAATTGGAACTAAAATCGAGATATTAAGATGAACATGATTATGAATTAAAATAGTATATTTTGGGTAAATATGATTATTTCGAAATGAATTTGATTTTGAAGCGAATATGATATATTGATATCAAGTACGAATTGTTTTCGAAATATAAAAGTACCACCGGTGCGTAAAACGATGTTTGGTTGTTAAAGAGATCGGGGCCTCTTATTGGCTTACTCTCTGTCAATATTGGAACCACTTTAACAATTGTGTACGCGGAGGAGACTCTAGAACGAAGTGGTTGGATTTGGCGTCGTTTACTGGATTTGAAGAAAGAGAACGATGATGGATAGACCCCGGGACTTGTGCCAATTTGAAATGACTAAAACATGATAGCTTGACAGGGCCAAATGGGCTAATTACCCCTAGCAGACATCCGTTCTTTGATTTTCTTGGACTCGGTCCATATTATTACTCTTGTTGTTGGTTTCGATTGGTGCACCTTGATTTGGGATAGCCTCCCTTTGACTCGAAATGGGATGGATGGACGCGTTGGGTGGTCATGGCTATGATGGTTACCACCAGCCATGCTACCCGAACTGGTAGTATCCTACCTTGGGCATTACCTCACGTGCCTTGTCATACTTTTATCCCTATACGAGATCCCTAAGATTTTGGTTTAGTGTTGTTGTATCACGGCGCAGTCCTATCTACCGGCAGTTTACTGGTGTTTTATATGAAAACTATACGACAATGCTTAAAAACGCATTAAGGGGGATCAATGTAAAGCCTTAACGCTAAGAAAAATATTTATTTTATTGATTAGGCATTATATATGTAGCATATTCTACTACATATAGATATTTTGACGGATCCTTAAGAGATGGAAAATCCCGTAACATCTCTTGAGTTATTGCACGCACGTTATACACTGAATAGGAGATGTAAAACCCATAAACATCTCTGACGCCATGACACTCATGTTATATGCAATATCAATTTGACTTACATAAGAATATTTTAGTCCAGACTCAAGTGTTTTGTCTTTTCATTACGCTTGGGTCAACCCTGTTTTCAGCGCATTAAAGGTTATTCTGGAGGACGAAGATGAAGATTTGGTATAATATTACTATTATTATTCTTGCATCATGTTGTCTGCTACATCACTTTATTTATCCCTGATGTATATATAACTCTTATAAATGTTGTATAAATTATAATCATATGTATAATATAAACAGCTTCATGAACTGTTTATTTGATTATTATATTTTATTGTTCTGCTGCGAGATTCTGTGTTTGATTTCTTCTTCTTTTCTTAATTAACCCCATCGATTATCTATATTCCAGATTGTTTATTTGGACATGTGTGGATTATTGTCAATTTAAACCTTCCGAAATGTGGGCCGTTATAGTTTTCGGTTAAGATATTTTATGGACTCATGTATCCTATGCATTAGAGTAAGTATGGTTGTGCTTTTTGTTTGATCTGTTGATCAGTAATTTTTATTTGTTGAATTGAAATGGAATTTTCGACGATTTTGGACAGTCGAAACTTCGGAATTTGTATAAGAATTGAAGCTAAGTGTTCTGTGAAAATATAAAGATGGGTTTATATAACCCTTGAACTTAGTAGATGGTAGAATTTGAAGCTAATTTTTATAAAAGTTAAGTTTTATATAACGCTTGATTTAGGAAGGTAGTAGAATTTAAACACGTTTTAAATTGATTGAAAATTCATGTTGAGTAAAATGAATTGATGTTTTTAGTATATACTCTGAGGATGTAGTGGAGTGTTATATAGAAATGAACTTAAGTTATATAATTTTTAATAACTTGAGGCAAATTTTATGAAATAATTCATAAATGATTTTATTATTAAATGAGAAATACTATAAGTGAAATTGAACGCGGATTAAAATGGAAAGAAATGGATGTAATTAAGAAACCAATTGGAATAGAGTACGTAAGTTGTACGTAGATCATTTTATTCACGTGGTAGTTCTAGATCTAGGATTCGAGTACATGGATTTCGAGGTGATTTACATCTATCCGAGTTAAGGTTTTTCATTCAATTCTTGACGACGAACACTTGATATGGATTTTTGATATGATCATGAGGTTTTCTATCATAGTATATGGTTATGTAAGGAGAACATAGGTTTTTAATCAAGCAATCGGATCAGAGTCCGCACTAGAGAGGTCAAGTGATGTATACTGGTTCAGAAGTGGGATCTATGTGATTGAGCTAGTGATTGGATTTATATTGCGTACAGATGATATATGTATATCGTATAGGTTTTTATAATATATTGTGTACTGTTTATTGGCTTGTGGAGAGTTTGGGGAAATTTTGAATTGTTTTAGTAGCACGAGTGATCGACCGAGTAATACCTAAGGTTGTTGAGCGTAAGGTAACGCTTAGTGGATTGTTTGTCATCTTTATAAGATGAGATGGTTTCTGAACCTAGGTGAACCATGAGTTTTTGCTGCTAGTAATCGCAGTATTGTATAGTATTGTGATGTGATTGTTTCTTGACTTGCAATACCGTTGGATATTGATGTGTGATTGTTGCGTTGTTGCTTGTGTTGGAATTTCAAAGGCAAAATCCTTTTAAGGGGGAAGAATGTAATGGCCCGTATTTCTGAACGGTTTATAATTAAATATTGGAATTATTTAAATAATTGAATCTAGGATTTAATTCGAATAAAAATGATTTGAAGGCTTATTTAAATTCTATTTAAATAATAAGTGGTTTACAATTTAAGTGATTTAAATTGTTTTAAAAATAATCCGTTTTTAATTAACATGTGAAATTATCATTTTGGGACACTGTCTCGGATTTTGACAAAACTAATGCTATTGGATCTGGAATAATGAATTGTTGTACGTCAATAAATATAATGATGACCGGATGTACTGTGTGATCATGTGGATTCAAAGCACGATGGAAATAAAAGGAGAATAAAATATAATATTTATTTGCCTATAAATACATCATTAACTCTTAAGCTAAATTCCACTTCTTCCCTTTTTCTCTTCTTTTTTGAAATTTTGCATGCCACCTCATTTCAATTTCTTCCATCAATTGTTTTGAGAGCAATACTCAACGAAATCAAACTATTTTTGATTCGTTAGACTCGTGTTGGCAAGGGCTTCGTGGTGGTGTTCTTGGATTCATGTGCGATGATATTTGATGGTGCTCGATTTTAGAGCAGTCGAGGCTAGGGCATGGAACTGTCGTTGATGGAGGTGGAGTTGGGTCGATTGGAGGGTAGCTTTATGTTGCTCGAGCAAAGACAAGCAAGTGGTGATATGTATGGGTGGTGCGGTAGGGGTTTGAAGGTCATGAAAATTCGTTTGTTGCCGACTGGCTTCAGATCGCTTATGGACATAGGGCACCGAAGCATGTTTGGACGTCATGGATGAACTTGGGACAAGAAAAGAAGGAGATTGATGGTGGTTTGGCGGTCTCTGAAGGAGTGGAGCAAAATGCGACCTGGCAGTGGTCGATTTGGTGGCATGAAGAACAAAATTTGATTGGAGGGAGGATACGTTGATTTGTAGGGTCAAGCGCATCGAGAGGAGATCGATGGAATCAACAGTTTTAGATTTAATAATGTGTAGCTCCGTGTCAGTGAAGTTGATGCATACGTTCGTGCATATCTGGAGTAGATATGTTTGTAGAAGAAAGGGACGAGGGAGTGATTAACAATGGGATTAAGGTAATGATTTGGATTAGTGTTTTAATTAGTTTAATTAATTATGTTTTTAAATTCAAATTCTTATATAAATCCTATCTTGTTCATACGAGATCCGATTGAGGCACCATTTTTGTCGTTGTGTTCGTATCGGGATTATATACGCAATGGAGTTAGATTTGTCGAGTTTGGAGCTTGTGGGAATTTTAATCAAAATCGAACAACATTTGATTTTGGACTATTCGAAACGCGTAAGCGTTAGCTGGAACTTAGGTGATTTTTACTCACCATTGATTATACAATTATTGTGCATATAATTATTATTGTATTGAAAATATAAACTGTATAACGAACAATGTAACTTATTACTTTTGGACCCTGCCTTATTTTATAAAACAAGTAAGAACATTAGTACTGAGTATAATATCTCTTTTGATCATTTATAACATGTATCGTAGCCCAAACTACTTGTTTACATGTTTGATATTGCTTTGTGAAAAGTGATAGTGCGTTATAAATGTTAGAAACGATATAGTCGTCATAAATGTGCTTTGAAATTCTAGATATTTGACATATGTTAAATTGGATAAAATGTGATATACTGTGGAAATATATATGTGTATATATATTGGGTTCTTCTACACATATTTTAGTGTGTTTGACATAAATGGAATTGGTTTAGATATTTGTAGGAAATTGGAAACTGAAATTGAAAAATGTTAGAAGCAAAATGGTCGCAATGGATGCACTTTGAAATCTCTGTGATCTACAATTTTAAAGTTAACTTTGAAAGACATCCTAGGGCTTCTTCGTATTTATAACAGGTACTGTTAGAGTGCTTATTATCGAGAAAAACAAGGTTTAAGTATATTACTGGAAATCATTTATCGGTTTTTGAAATGCTGGTTTCAAATTGTAAAACTAGTTTTAAAATAAGTATAAGTATTTTAAAAGTTTGTTTTGATATGTAAATGGTTTTATGAAGTTACTAAGATTTTATTTAATAAATAAAAGGCTTTTATATTATAATATTTTATAAATGGTTTACTGTATTTTATTAAATATCTTAGTTTTACAAATAAATTAGTCCGTGTGTATGTATTTAAAGGTATTTTAGTATACTTAGAAGTTTAAAAAGGAAGTTTGGTATTTGTAAAGGAATAGTAAAGGAGTTTTAAGATTATAACACTTATGTTATAGTGGATTGGTTTATAAATTGATTAAAAAGGTATATAACCTTGTTTAATAAATAGAGATGTACTTAGAACTTTAAATGGGTATTTTAAAGTAAATGACAAGTATAAAAGTGATTTTGGGTTTATATAATGATGTTTGTGTAACATTTGTTTTAACTTTAACTATACTTTTGAAAAGTAATTAGATCTTTAAAATGGAGTTTTAAAGATAACGGAATATTGGAGTGTTTTGGGGTTTGTCGTAAACAATGTTTTAATAACATTTGTTTTTAAACCTTTGGATACTATTTTAAAGTGTTAAAATATTGTTAAATGAGTTCGGAAAATACTTATGTGACGACCCGGATTTTTAACGTCTATTTATCAGGTAATTAACGGATGTAATTATTGGAATATTAGTTATCCCAATAAATAAATTTCTAATGATTAAAATATTGGGTATGTAGGTGGTTTAAAATTATAATAAAAATTTAATTATCAATCTCTGAATATGATAAATCTTATAGAAATAAATTATATATATATATATATTCCACCATCCAAATTAAGATAAAATATTTATATATATATATATAGAAAATATATATACAAGCTTTACGATATTGATACTATATACTTAAATATATACAAGTATTTGAATGTATGCCATATGAAATAGTCATATGGAAGTTTGTATAAATGAGAATATATATATATATACATACATACAATGACAAAATATGTTTAAGCAATGTATATCAAAATATGTATAAGTATAAATATATGTATAGGATGGTAAATAGGTAAAGTAAAAGTGTGGATTGTATATATACATAGATCATGAAAGATATGTATAAACATAAAAATATGTATACATGTTATACAAACCATACTCATGAGAATAATAAAATATCTATACATATATAAGCACGGGTATACTCAATTATATAAAATAAAAGGTAAAACATGTGCAGGTAAATAAGTGATTCTCGTGTGTTTACAACATAAGTTTAACTATAAAAAAATATATATCTATGAACATAGAATAAGTATATTATCAATTCTAGTACAAATTGAGTCATTTCTCAACCTTACAAAAATCCTTTCAGCCTCCAAACAAGAAATATCTCTGACCAAGTCTTGTACCAGTTAATACCTGGCCCTGTAAAACTCTTGTCTACATATATCTTCCTTATTTCTTTTCGTTCATAAAAAAAAGCTGAAGCTTGCCGTGTACAACATAGAGCAGCAGTACACTCTTCCATATATTGTTCCCATTTTCAATTTATTCGAGCTAAGTAAACAACAGAATGCCACTACCATTTCACAAACTTAAGTAGAAAGCAAACTAAGATCTGTTATCAAACAAATAAAAGAAGATCAAAGACATAAGTTTGAAGCAAGAGAGCCAAGTTAGCGGCAATTTTTAGCCAATACTGCTCTGTTCAAAAAGGAAGGTGAGTAGACTTTAATCCTTTTTCAATAAATCATCTGTATAGTTGATGTGTGCCTCAATTGATGATAACAATAACTTAAACATGATGAGAGAATGTTATATAAGTGGAATCTCTGATTTGCATGCCTGAGTGAACATATGTATATCTCTGTTAAGCACAACAAATCAAAATATGTTCCAAGAAATTTAAAATCTTTTCTGTCTTATGTTCATCAAATTACAAGTGAGTAGACAAACTAGTACTTGTTAAATTTTGTTGCAAGTAATGGAAATCTAAAGTAAAGCTGTGAAAATTTCTGTAATGTATGTAAATATGTCTGTATACATACAAATATGTACATAATTAGCTGTACATGTCTGGGAACAGACACATTTCCTCTGTCTTTAAATTACAGGTTACAAGCCCGGTTAAAAATCTAAGATTTCCCCTCTAATCCTCCTTAGACTTTAAGATCTAAATACAACATTTCTTTCTCGAGATCTAGGTTCTTTAAATATATATATATATATATATATCTATATTTAAGCAAAATTTGAAGATGGTTTAACTGGGAAGAAGGTATACAGTAAAACTTCGAAACATGTAAAAAACAATTAAGTGTCATGTTTCCTTGATTTACCTATATCATCCAACTCGCCTTCGAAAACCATGATTTTTAAAAATAAAATCAAGATTTTTAATTTTGTTTTTGGGGAGAATTCGTCGGATGAACGGAAATTGCATTTTGGGTAGATTCTGGTGATCGGCGAAATGATTTGTGTCGGGATCATGGCCATAGATAGCTTAGAGGTCAGGGATCATCAGAAAAATAGTGGTAGATTTTATAGTTGAACGTGGTGGCCGTACGTAGTTGAACTAGGGTTCGATTATCTGGTTTGGGTTAGCTTGATTCACGAGATCGTGCATGGACGAGAATGGATCGGACTCGTGCAGGAGTGATGGGGTCGTAGTGGGGTGACTAATGCTGCTCTGGACGTGGCGGCAAGGGATCAGGTGGATGAGATCATCGTGGCGAGTCATTTTTGTCGGCGTAATTTGGTTCTGGTTGTTCTTCGTTTTGCTCGTTTTGGGTTCGTGGTGAGATTGTCGGATCCGGGTGGTTGAGGGGTTCACCTAGATCATCGTCGACTTGTCAGGAGTCACGGCGAAGGTCGGAGCTCCGACAGTTGCGTGTGCACGTGCACGCTTGCATTCGCGTATCTGGGTTATGAAGAAGCTTTGGGGAAGAAAGTTTTGACTCGAGACGAACTCGAAGGGGTTTGGGTGATGGCTCGAAGTAGCAGGTAAGGGTGGGTGGACGCGGTGCTTTAGTTCAGAATGCTCGGGTTTTTGGTAATTTTGCTCGAGTGTTTTTCTGTAGTTTGAGAATAGATTTCAAATTTTAAAGAAAATTTAGTTCGGTAGTTTAAAGCAAATGCAAGTTGATTAATCAATTTCAAAAGGATTGAAGCCAAGCTTAGAGGTATATATAAATTTAAAAAGTTTTCAAGGAAAAAGGAAAATGTCAAAGTTGTATGTTTAAAAAATATTTATATTTGAATAAATTATGTAATTAATTCCAAATGATTCTCAAATAAAGCTAAATAATACAATGAAGTATTTAAATTTAAAATAAAGAATTTATCTTTATTTAAAGTAAGGTTGGATTAATTGAAGTTAATTAATCAGTGAAATGAAATTGGTAAGTTAATCCCTTAATGTAATTAATAATAGTAAATTAATTTAAGTACAATTACTTAAGGAAGTAATTAAGGGATAGTTAATGAATATAATTTAAATTAAGGAATATTAGCTAATGATTAAGAGATAATTAGTTGATATAAATTAATGTAAGATAATTGGTAAATTAAATAAGACAGTAATTACTTAATTAATTAAAGTTTAATTAGTCTAAGTAATTGAAGGTAATCTAAGTGATTAAAGATTAGTAATCAGTTAAATTTGAAATAAATTAAATTAATTTTGGAAAAATCAATCTTGTTTATGAATGATTGAATGATGTTAAATGCCTTGAATTGGTTGATATCTCTGATATAAAATGTATTGTGAATACCCGAACCCACTTGATTTGTAATATCCAATAAATCTATATAGATTTGATTTGTGAAATCAATAGGCTGGAATGGGATAACATGGACCTTTGAAACTAAGTATGGGACTTAGGGATTGATTTGTGAATAGGTGTTGAGCATAACAAGTAATGAACTCGTAGTGAAGTACGAGTTACCCCGGGTTTTACTTTTATGATTTGAACTCGGTATTTTCAAATTATGGGTTTACTCACGCTGGTTTCCAGCCTGACCCGGGTGTTACTTTGATGTAATGCTCGGGTCAGACCGAGTATTACAGATTTTCAGGTAAGGGCGTTCTGGAGCTCGGGAGACGAGCTGGATGGCAGGAACGTATGGAGTGACTCCGCTGTGGGATATTGTTATTTATCTGAGACATGTTATATTTAACTGTCCAGTGTTTGTGTAAATGTTGTAACTCTGATGTATAAAAATGTAATTGACAGATACAATATTCTTTTGTATATCTGTTATTATTTAATATTATATTTTGATCCGCTGCGAATGTGAGATTTTGTGTTTTATTTTCTGTTTCTTCTTCTATCTCTTTTTTTTTCATAACTATCTGGAATTTTCGGGATCGAAAATTCCGGGTCGTTACAGTTGGTATCAGAGCTGAAAGGTTAAGCGAAAACCTTGGCTTTGGTGGGTGTACTCATAAGGATAGGGTCAATAGTACCCTAGAATGAGTTGAGTGTATATATATATATATGAGCGCGTACTTGTTATTTTCTTATATAAAGATTTTAAATGATCTTATATAAGATTATATTTTGATATATAGAGCAATAATTCTTTTGAATAAAAAAAATTTTTAATTAAGATAATTGGTAGAAACTTATTGAAATTAAATTTAGTGGTAATGGAATATAACCAAATTGAAAGTAAAAATAAGTTTGAAAAGGATTCAAATTGAAACTAAGTTTTGAATTTTGGGAAAAGTGTCAAAATAAGGATTGGTTTGGAATGAATTCATACTGAAATTTAAATTTTGAATTTAAGGAGAATTTCAGAATAAGATAATGATGAATTGGTTTTCAGGTAGGATAATCTTGGTTGTTATCATAAATGACTAATAAGATGTGTATTAATGAGCAAGAAAAATGAAATGTTTAGATAAGTATAACTTATAAATTGGAATTAAAAGGCAACCTGAATTGGGAATTTCAATATGAAATTGAGATTTAACTTGGGAAAGTTAAACGATTGATTTAAATGGGAAGTTATGAGTGATCTCAAATGGGTTTGAGATTTGGAAATTGGAAATGGATGGATGTTTTAGAATAAATGGGATAAGGCCATCCTATTGTCATTAATAATCTTTAAATTGTGAACTTGATTTGTTGAAATGAATGAAGAAATGGGTTGTGGTGATATATCCATTATTTAGCTAAAAAGGGAAATTAAAATTTGAAATTAAGGAGATGAAACCACTTTGGATGTAAGGTTTAAATGTTTAAAAAAGAACTTGGAAATTTAAATTTGTCAAGCATGGGTTTCAAAATTGAAATTGGGTAATAAATTGAATTTTTAAGGTAAAATTGTTTTGAACTCTTATTTGAACTTTGAAATAAGTTAAGTAAAGATAATTTAAACTAGAATTTTGAGAATTGGACTCAGAATCAAATTGTTTAAAGATTTGGATTATTAATTTAAAAAATAAAGGTTAATTTGATTAAGGGGTTGAATCAACTTTTTAAAATTTAACTCGAATTTATATAATTCGAGATGGTTTAAAGTTGAAATTCAGATTTCATTAGTTCAAATTGAATTTAGTCTAAATTAATTAAAAATGAAGATGGATAAGAATAAAATTCAAATGGAAAATTTGGGATTAAATTTAAAATGATTTGAAATTTGAAGTTGATTCAATTTGGAATTCTTCTAAATTAATTTGAATAATTTGGGATTTGTAGTTAAAGTGAATATATTTAAATCAAATGGAATTTGATTTGAATTTGGAAAGAAATTGAAAATGAATTCAACTTGAATCGGAAATAAATCAACTCCAATGGAAATTGGAGTTATTTAAATTGGAATAGAGTCAATTTAAATGGAAATGGAAATTTAAATTGAATTGGTGGGATTGAAGGTTGGGAATGGAACAGTTTGACTCTGGAATATTTTCAAAATAAATTGTTTAGTATAAACCTATTTTTCCAAGCTATTAAATATATACAACCTTTCTTTCTTAAAGCCAGATTATTTTATCCTTGTTTTATAATTATTTTGGAGCTAATTAACTATTTTTCAACTATTTTATAAATTAATTACTATTTTACGACTATTTTGCAATTATCTAAAATTTCTATAACTATTTAACTATTTTACAATTAGTTAACTATTTTACAGCTATTTTGCAAACTAATAATTATTTTTCAACTACTCATCTGTTTTAAAAATTTCAAGCTATTTTCTAAATATAAATCGGTCGGAGTTCAAACTGTTATTGGTTAAATACTCAATTGAGATAAGGATTGAAGTGATAATCCAAATGGGATTAAGGCAAAGGTGAATAAGTGAATAAGATCAAAGTGAGGATGAATAGAAAGGAAATTGATTTAACTGATAATCAATGAAGATAAGACGTAGGATGTACGTATATTATTCTATTCGCATAGTGATTTGATCCAGATTCGAGCATAGAATTTCGAGATAGTATTATCGATCCGAGTTGGGATTTTTCGCTCGATTTTCGACGGCGAACCTGGATATGGATTTTTGATTGATTCTGGATATTCTCTATCATAGTTGTGACTATGCAAGGAGAATGACGGTTTCTGATCAAGAAACCAGATCTGAGTCCGCACTAGGAAGTCGGGTGGACAATACTAGTTCGGAAGTGAAATTGTGTGATCGAGTGAGCGATCAAATTGATATTGCGTACGAATGATATATAGACATCGTACGGGTTTCAATAAAATTGATATTGAAAATTTGTGGATAAGCACTGTAAATGATTTTTGAAATTGGAAGTGTATTTTATGAATATATGATGAAGTAAAGTGGGAATTGAACATTTCTATGATTAAAATTTACTCTATGAAAGCAAGCAATATGAAGAATGACTTTACCAAAAGAGTAATCAAAATTTGAACATTTATTTGGACTAAACAAAGTTATATATCTTTGTTATATATGGAAAACTTCCCTTATTAAATCTATAGCCAGAAGAAAAGGGTTTTAAAATATTTAAAAAGTATTTGAAGTATGAAGATGAAATTTATACAAATATGAATTGATTCAAAAAATTTCCAAGATTATTATATATATATATATAAAGGATTTGTGAAAATGATTTTGAGGAAAGGTTTTGAGAACCTATTGCATTTGGAAAGGATTTTGATTTTTGAGAAAAATCAATACTGGGATTTGAAAAAGCCTGATTTGAGAATTATCGATTTTGGGAATCGATTTTGTAAAGGAGCTTTATATGAAATTCATACTCGGTGTATGATTTGGAAAAATACTATATGTGTATAGTATAAAGTGTTTTGAAAGTGGCTCTGGAGAAAAAGGCGCTCCCTTGAATGAACTTCTCAGGAGTGCCACTGAGTGGTACTGTCTTGAGCCTCTAAGGGGGAGGTTCTAAAGTTGATCCTGTGAGGAGTCCGGACAAACTAGTTCCTGGGGATTATTTGGTAGCGAAAGTCGAGGGCGTTGATGCCTACAGAGGCATTTGGGTTATGCTGTGACGACAGTGTGACTCGATGTCGCTACGATCTACTGTGTGGACCATAGCGAAAATCGTGTGGAGGATGAGTGCCAACAGTCTACACTTGATTTTGCCGGGATGACAACGTAACATCGGTAGACTGCGATCTATGGTCAAGTGGAGGAGTTTCATTATTTTGGCAGCGAAATTCGGTGGCGCTGATGCCTACAGTTATATGGGTCTTTGTTGTGATAGCAACGTGTAACGACCCGTAATTTTACGGATCGAAACATCGTAAAACAGTTGACATTTGGTCGCATTATTGATAAGTCGTCCAGAGTCTAAGTCTTAGGTCGTAGGAGAGTTTGGAGCGACCTAAGGAAGTGGGCAAGTTAAGGAGTGGACGACCTAGTGAAGTGGAGCGACCTAAGGGAATTGGCGACCTAAGGATTTGGGGATAGGTCGTATAGTAGTTAGGTCGTGGGATAGGTTAGGTCGGTTGGAGCGACCTATAGAAAGTTAGCGACCTAAGGTAGAGAGCGACCTAAGAGGGTTAGCGACCTAAGGTAGAGAGCGACCTAAGAGGGTTAGCGACCTATAGGAAGTTGCCGACCTAAGAGAGTTAGCGACCTATAGGAGTTAGCGACCTAGTAGTTAGGTCGTAGACGACCTAAGGAGCTGTGTTGAGTTAGGTCGTAGACGACCTAAGTTAGTTAGGTCGTGGGTTTCTATGTATGTGTTAGGTCGTAGGTCGCGAGGAAGCGTGTGTGTGTTAGGTCGCAGGTTTGTTAGGTCGTAGGTCGCGGATGCGCATAGGTCGTTGGATCTGTTAGGTCGCGGATGCGCGTAGGTCGTTGGATCTGTTAGGTCGTATGGATGCACATTCGTTAGGTCGCGAGGAAGCGCATCTACGTTAGGTCGTAGGTCGCATGGGTGCGCATAGGCTTGGGTCTGTTAAGTCGTAAGTCGAAGGGTTTGTTAGGTCGTGGGTTTTAGGTCGAGGGGTTTTTAGGTCGTGGACGACCTAAGAGAAGCGGACGACCTAAGGTGGATTTCAGCCTATAAATAGGAGAGTTCTACTTCATTTTTGGGATCCGGATTTCGAAGCGACGAAGTGCTGCCATTTTGAGAGCTCGACTTCTACACTTCTTCACTTCTTTTCTCCACTCTAATCTAGTGATTCCTTCCATCCAAATCGAAGATCCAAGAGCTTAGATTGAAGATCTTCATCCATCGAAGAGAGATTTCATCGTTTGAAGCGGATTTGTGATAGATCGAGTTAGATCCTTCGCTGTCCAGATCTGAAGTGTGTTGCTTTTGGGTTGTTTAGGTGATTTGGTGAGTGGTGATTATCTCTCACACGGATCCAAAGGAGTATATCGGATCGTTGGCTTGATTTTGTGTTAAAGTAGTGATTTCCATGCATTTTCCTAATCCTAAGTATAGATCCATATAGATCCATTGTTCATAATGATTTGGCATCCATTTTACTACATGTTAACCTATGAAAGTTCATTCATCAAGATTATAGAGATATTGCTCATGTTTTCATGCTTGTTAGACTTTTGACTCTTTAATTACGAAATTGCCATTATTGTTATAATTGTCTATTTAGATCATATTTGAATGTTTGTTTACTTGGATTAATGTTTGATTGATTGATTGCCATGAATTAGATGATTGATGATTTGATTTAGACAAGATGGTCAAAGATGATTCAAAATCTAAGGGATAGGCTCTTGAATTGGAAAGCTGCTCGTGGCATATGTAGCGGATGATGAAGCTCATATGGATAGATTGGACGATGATGTTGAGATGAAGCTTTGCTATGATGATGATGAGGCGAAGTATGATATGAGATAGCCTTGGTCTAATCCAGACGGGATCATTCCAAGCATGTTGATAACTCGGTGATATGGTTCGAGTTTGAGGATAATGGTTTGCTCGAGAGGCGCTTGAGCTAGTATGGAAATAGTCGTCGAGGAGGATGACTAGAAGGCTGAGATATCATCGTTGTTGAAGGTTCTAGCATGCTCAAAGCAAGAGTACGATGGGCAGATTCGATAGTCCCTGAAGGCTACTGATTGATAGTCAAGTACTCTGGGCAGATTCGATAGTCCTAGGCACGGGTCACGATGACATGCAGAGTTATGTCTAGAACCGGGGTTTCCATTAGCCCTTGATGGACGGATGAAATAAAGAGCCGGTCATTCAATTAACGATGATATCGAAGCAATGATAACAGTGATGGCCAGAGTCATGGATGTTGGTTGTATCATCATTCGGTCTCAAAAGCGGTATTTTCTGGGTGCTTATCTGATCTTAGTTTAGGCCTTGGGGGTTTGTACTTGGAAAACATCGCCCTTGACTCGAGTGATAATTGCTTTACTTTAAATTGTATGCTCTGCTATGTTTGCTTCTGCTTAGTGTGTGTCTGGGGACTATCACTGTAGAAAGAGGTGGAGTGGGAGGGTTGTATTCCTATTCCTTTTCCTTTATGCTCTTTTGGTATGTTGTTAGTTAATTTACCGCTCACTAAGACTGTTGTCTGACTCAAGGCTTTATGTTTTAACTCTTATTGCCTTGGGCTGTTCGTCCATTTTGGGACGGGCAGACTAGGTAGCAGGTGACAGGTGCTGTTCTTGCTTTCCACGGTGCTGATATCGAAGACGAGCTGGAGGCTTGCATATTATCTTCTTACTATATGTACTGGGTGTTCTGCTGTTTGTATATTCTCTGAGTGTTATGTAGTGAGGCTTGATGTATTGGCTATTCAGATGTTGTATTCAACTATTATGAAGTTTTATTGATGAGATTCTATTCTGTGAAGCTTCACTATGTATATATTCAATTGTATTTTGTCCATGCGCTGTGAGTAATACGATAGATTCGGCTGTTTTTAATTTACGCTGACAAACGTCCATGGCTGCCTGGCACACTTTACAGTGCATTATCTCTAGGTTCAGCGCAGGAGTCGTGGCGGTTGTCACATTTGGTATCAGAGCATTGGTTAATCGAT
This sequence comes from Allium fistulosum, assembly GCA_030737815.1. NCBI lineage: Eukaryota > Viridiplantae > Streptophyta > Magnoliopsida > Asparagales > Amaryllidaceae > Allium > Allium fistulosum. The sequence goes on along the minus strand of CM060903.1, from coordinate 1,438,742,419 downwards.
TTTACCCAACGCTCGCTGACGTAACTACGTATGAGAGACGTAATTGTATTTTGATGGATGATTACTATATATAATATAGTAGTTTAGAATGATTTAGATTCCTTATGCAGTTGTTTCTCGAGATGTATTAATCATTCCTTTTTGTAGATATTAAGAATGAGTCGAAGAGGGAGACCAGCTTCTAGGGAAGGCCGTGCTACTGAAGGGGCTATTGATTATGCTGCTATGTTCGAAGCTATGATGACTTCGATCATGAGAAGGATGCCAGCTCCGGGGCCATCGGTGGATGTTGGAGTTCAAGTTCAAACTCCAAGACCGATGGATTTTGCTAAGCTGTGTAAGGACTACACTGCTCTTGGAGGGAAGGTTTTCTTGGGAACAGAACCAACCATTGAAGTCCAGAGATGGATAGATGCTTGTAGAAGGATTTTTGGTGATTTGGGAATTGAGGATGCAACTAAGAGGAAGTTAGCATCAAGACAGCTTCAAGGGAGAGCTTCTGATTGGTGGAACTCTATCACCATTGATACTCCGAAGGAAGAGATTACATGGGAGCAATTCCAAGTCAGATTTGAAGCTAAGTTCATTTCTACGGCCCAGAAGTCTGTTCTGTTCAAGAAGTTTGTGGAGCTCAAGAAAAATGGAAGACCAGTTTTTGAGTATGTTTCTGAGTTTGAAGCTTTGTCCAAGTATGCCCGGTCGTATATTGAATCTTCGTATCAGAAAAATGAGAAGTTTGTGACAGGCTTGGACAGTTATCTTGGGAGGCGGTTGGTGGATCATTTGGACGATCCATTTGAGAAGCTTGTAGAGAAGGCTCTCAGGCATGAGAATCTGTTTCCTAAAGAGGGATCTGTTGTTACTGTGACCAAGGAGGAGTCTAGACCACAGCAGGGTGGAAACAAGAAGAGGAAGCAGCAGCAACAAAAGGGTAAGGATGGCCAGAAGAAGCCAAAGGGCGAAGTGACTTGCTTCAATTGTCAACAGAAGGGCCATTTCTCCAGGGATTGCAAGAATCCGAAGGTGCCGGTGAGTGTCACAACTATGACAAGCCGGGGCATGTTAAGAGGAATTGTCCAGAACCGAGGAGGGACAAGCAGATTGTGCAAGCTTATGCTTTGGGAGCTATTCCATCATCTTCGAAAGCTCCTACCGCTGAAGAGAAAGGAAAGAGTGTGGTGGTTCAGGGTACTCTCTCCATTTGTGGTGTTCCAGTTAGAGTGTTATTTGATATTGGGGCATCGCATTCTTTTGTTTGTAGTGAACTTGTAGGCCGGTTAGGTTTAGAACCGGATATTGTTGATATGCCATTGGTTGTGACTAATCCAGTTGGGGGTTCGTCTTGTTTGTGTATGTTATGCCGTGGTCTGATTGTATCGAGTCATGGTTGCTCTTTTGTTTGTGATTGTTTTGTTCTGAACTTTGCGGGGTTCGGAATTATTTTGGGTATGGACTGGCTTAGGAAGTATGCGGCAAAGGTTGATTGTGATAGGTTGGAGGTGACAGTCGAGAATGTGGAGGGGCAAAAGATTGTGATATGATGTAAGCATGAAGAAGGCGTCTTCATGAGCTTCATGTCTTCGTTGGTTGTTCCACGGGATGGACTGTCATCGATGCCAATCACAAATGGATTCGAGGATGTCTTTGACGAGGTCAAAGGGTTACCGCCGCATAGAGAGATCGAGTTTCGTATAGATCTAGTTGAAGGAGCCAGACCTGTTGTGATGCCTCTTAGGCGGATTGTGCCTAGGGAACAGCAGGAGTTGAGGGTGCAGGTTGATGACCTTTTACAGAAAGGATTCATTCGGCGTAGTGTGTCCGAATGGGGTGCACCAGTTGTGTTTGCAACCAAAGTGGACGGATCGTTGAGGTTGTGCATGGATTATCGTGAGCTGAATAAGGTGACTAAGAAGAACAAGTATCCATTGCCGAGAATAGATGACTTGTTTGATCAGCTTCACGAAGCTAAGGTGTTTTCTCAAATGGATTTGGCTATGGGATTTCACCAGTTAAGAGTGGCTAAGGATAGTGTGCCGAAGACTGCTTTTAGGACACCATCCGGTTTCTTTGAGTGGCTGGTAATGCCGTTTGGATTGACTAATGCACCAGCATATTTTGTGGATCTTATGAATAGAGTGTTCAGAGATCAGTTGAGCAAGTTCGTGCTCGTGTTCGTGGATGATATTCTGATTTATTCCAGAACTGAAGAAGAGCACAAGACGCACTTGCGTATTGTTTTGGAAATCTTACGGAAACATCAGCTAAAGGCTAAGTTTTCGAAGTGTCACTTCTGGAAAAGCGAAGTGAGGTTCTTAGGCCATATTATTTCTGGAAATGGAATAGCGGTTGATCCTGCTAAGGTGGCAGCAATCCAGGATTGGGTTAGACCTAAGAATGCATCTGATGTGAGAAGTTTTCTTGGATTAGCAGGATATTATCGACGGTTTATCAAAGACTTCTCCAAGGTAGCTGCACCGTTAACAGGATTGACGGAAAAGAACCAAGTGTTCAGATGGGATGATAAGTGTGAGCAAGCTTTCGAAATCCTGAAGGAGCGATTGACAAGTGCTCCAGTTTTGACTATTCCAAGTGGGAATGATGAGATGGTGGTTTACACCGACGCATGTGGTACTGGACTTGGAGCAGTGCTGATGCAGAAGGATAAAGTTGTTGCGTATGCCAGTCGACAACTGAAGCCGCATGAAAGGAATTACCCGACTCATGATTTGGAATTAGCGGTGATTGTTTTTGCTCTGAAGATGTGGAGACATTATCTATTGGGAGTTCGATTCGAGTTGTTTATGGATCATAAGTCGTTGAAGTATCTTTTCTCCTAAAAGGATTTGAATCTTCGGCAGCAACGATGGCTAGAGTTTTTAGCATCGTATGATTTTGGTATAGCCTTTACTCCGGGAAAGGGTAACGTAGTGGCAGATGCGTTAAGTCGAAGACATGCAGGATTGGGAGCCATGTTTTCAGAATGGAAGAATCTCGAGTATTTAGCTGGATTTGACTTCAGGACCAGATGTGAATTGGAACCTGAGATGTTGGCAAACTTATCGATAAGACCTACTCTTGTGGAAAGGATTGGCAAGAGCCAAAAGCGAGACGATAAGCTTGTCAAGATTATCCGTGATTTGGAATCTGGATTGGACCCAGAAAAGGATAAAGGATTCGAGGTCGATCGAGAGGGTTGGCTTCGAAAACAAGGACGACTAGTTGTTCCCGATATAGATGAATTGAGAAATGAAGTTCTGAAGGAAAGTCATCACTCGAAGCTGACAATTCATCCAGGTGGAAATAAGATGTATCGGGATATGAAGAGAACCTATTACTGGGAAGGTATGAAGAAGGATGTTGGAAATTTTATTTCCAAGTGCATGAACTGCCAGTTGGTAAAGGCCAAACAAAAGAAGCCAAGTGGATTGCTTCAGCCATTAGAAGTTCCTACATGGAAGTGGGAACAAATATCGATGGATTTTATTGATGGGCTACCTAGAACAAGAACGGGAAATGAAGGGATTTGGGTCATTGTAGATCGTTTGACTAAGAGTGCAAGATTTATTCTTGTTCGATCAACTAGGACTGCGTCGAAATTGGCTGAGTTGTATGTTAAGTGGATAGTTCGATTTCATGGTATTCTGAAAAGTATAGTGAGTGATCGAGACCCATTGTTCACTAGTAGATTTTGGAAGAGCTTCCAGGAAGTTTTGGGAACCGAGTTGTGTTTGAGTACAGCTTATCACCCTCAAACAGATGGTCGGACCGAGAGAGTCAACCGAGTTTTGGAAGATCTCCTCAGAGCTTGTGTTTTAGATTTCGGAGGATCATGGGAAGATCACCTTCATTTGGTGGAATTTTCGTATAACAACAGTTACCAGTCAAGCATTGGTATGGCACCGTATGAGGCATTGTATGGAAGACCGTGTAACTCTCCGACATGTTGGTTAGAAACAGGAGAAAAGTTGATACTTGGGCCAGAAATGATTCGACAGACTTCAGATTGTATAGAGATCATTCGGCGACGAATGAAGGCAGCCCAAGACCGTCAGAAAAGTTATGCTGATAAGCGTCGAAAGGATTTGGAATTCGACGTAGGTGATATGGTTTTTGTAAAGATTTCTCCTTTGAAGAATGTTATTCGATTCGGGAAGAAAGGAAAATTGACTCTGAGATTTGTTGGACCATTCCCGATCACCAAGCGAATTGGAAAGCTCGCCTATAGATTGGAGTTACCAGAGAAAATGTCGGGTGTGCACAATGTTTTTCATGTATCGTATCTACGGAAGTATGTGCACGACTCGAATACAGTGGTTTTTGCTGATAGCTGTGAAGATTTCGAAGTTGATCCAGTCGATAAGAGACCTCGTAAGCCGCTTCGTATTGTGGAAACCGACACGAAACAGCTTAGGAGGAAGGTAGTTAAGTTTCTAAAGATACAATGGAGTGATGATGATAACGACTGTACATGGGAGGTGGAAGAGAGGATGAAAGCAGCTCATCCTGAACTCTTCAAGGTATGGCCCTAAGGTGTCGTGTCATCTAACGACATTGTAACTTGTTCTAGTTTTAGAATTCTGCATGCTAAGCTAGAATTGGATGCATGGTTTGTTGATTGCTATGGATGGTAGGCATGCAGAATAGTCTTTGATTGCTCTGTTTGTTTGGAATTTCGGGGGTGAAATTCCTAAGGGGGAGAGAATGTAACAACCCATATTTTTACGGATCGAAACATCGTAAAACAGTTGACATTTGGTCGCATTATTGATAAGTCGTCCAGAGTCTAAGTCTTAGGTCGTAGGAGAGTTTGGAGCGACCTAAGGAAGTGGGCGAGTTAAGGAGTGGACGACCTAGGGAAGTGGAGCGACCTAAGGGAATTGGCGACCTAAGGATTTGGGGATAGGTCATATAGTAGTTAGGTCGTGTGGTGGCTTAGGTCGTGGGATAGGTTAGGTCGGTTGGAGCGACCTATAGAAAGTTAGCGACCTAAGGTAGAGAGCGACCTAAGAGGGTTAGCGACCTAAGGTAGAGAGCGACCTAAGAGGGTTAGTGACCTATAGGAAGTTGCCGACCTAAGAGAGTTAGCGACCTATAGGAGTTAGCGACCTATAGGAGTTAGCGACCTAGTAGTTAGGTCGTAGACGACCTAAGGAGCTGTGTTGAGTTAGGTCGTAGACGACCTAAGTTAGTTAGGTCGTGGGTTTCTATGTATGTGTTAGGTCGTAGGTCGCGAGGAAGCATGTGTGTGTTAGGTCGCAGGTTTGTTAGGTCGTAGGTCGCGGATGCGCGTAGGTCGTTGGATCTGTTAGGTCGCGGATGCGCGTAGGTCATTGGATCTGTTAGGTCGTATGGATGCGCATTCGTTAGGTCGCGAGGAAGCGCATCTGGGTTAGGTCGTAGGTCGCATGGGTGCGCATAGGCTTGGGTCTGTTAAGTCATAAGTCGAAGGGTTTGTTAGGTCGTGGGTTTTAGGTCGAGGGGTTTTTAGGTCGCGGACGACCTAAGGTGGATTTCAGCCTATAAATAGGAGAGTTCTACTTCATTTTTGGGATCCGGATTTCGAAGCGACGAAGTGCTGCCATTTTGAGAGCTCGACTTCTACACTTCTTCACTTCTTTTCTCCACTCTAATCTAGTGATTCCTTCCATCCAAATCGAAGATCCAAGAGCTTAGATTGAAGATCTTCATCCATCGAAGAGAGATTTCATCGTTTGAAGCGGATTTGTGATAGATCGAGTTAGATCCTTCGCTGTCCAGATCTGAAGTGTGTTGCTTTTGGGTTGTTTAGGTGATTTGGTGAGTGGTGATTATCTCTCACACGGATCCAAAGGAGTATATCGGATCGTTGGCTTGATTTTGTGTTAAAGTAGTGATTTCCATGCATTTTCCTAATCCTAAGTATAGATCCATATAGATCCATTGTTCATAATGATTTGGCATCCATTTTACTACATGTTAACCTATGCAAGTTCATTCATCAAGATTATAGAGATATTGCTCATGTTTTCATGCTTGTTAGACTTTTGACTCTTTAATTACGAAATTGCCATTATTGTTATAATTGTCTATTTAGATCATATTTGAATGTTTGTTTACTTGGATTAATGTTTGATTGATTGATTGCTATGAATTAGATGATTGATGATTTGATTTAGACAAGATGGTCAAAGATGATTCAAAAGCTAAGGGATGGGCTCTTGAATTGGAAAGCTGCTTGTGGCATATGTAGCGGATGATGAAGCTCATATGGATAGATTGGACGATGATGTTGAGATGAAGCTTTGCTATGATGATGATGAGGCGAAGTATGATATGAGATAGCCTTGGTCTAATCCAGACGGGATCATTCCAAGCATGTTGATAACTCGGTGATATGGTTCGAGTTTGAGGATAATGGTTTGCTCGAGAGGCGCTTGAGCTAGTATGGAAATAGTCGTCGAGGAGGATGACTAGAAGATTGAGATATCATCGTCGTTGAAGGTTCTAGCATGCTCAAAGCAAGAGTACGTTGGGCAGATTCGATAGTCCCTAAAGGCTACTGATTGGTAGTCAAGTACTCTGGGCAGATTCGATAGTCCTAGGCACGGGTCACGATGACATGCGGAGTTATGTCTAGAACCGGGGTTTCCATTAGCCCTTGATGGACGGATGAAATAAAGAGCCGGTCATTCAATTAACGATGATATCGAAGCAATGATAACAGTGATGGCCAGAGTCATGGATGTTGGTTGTATCATCATTCGGTCTCAAGAGCGGTATTTTCTGGGTGCTTATCTGATCTTGGTTTAGGCCTTGGGGGTTTGTACTTGGAAAACATCGCCCTTGACTCGAGTGATAATTGCTTTACTTTAAATTGTATGCTCTGCTATGTTTGCTTCTGCTTAGTGTGTGTCTGGGGACTATCACTGTAGAAAGAGGTGGAGTGGGAGGGTTGTATTCTTATTCCTTTTCCTTTATGCTCTTTTGGTATGTTGTTAGTTAATTTACCGCTCACTAAGACTGTTGCCTGACTCAAGGCTTTATGTTTTAACTCTTATTGCCTTGGGTTGTTCGTCCATTTTGGGACGGGCAGACTAGGTAGCAGGTGACAGGTGCTGTTCTTGCTTTCCACGGTGCTGATATCGAAGACGAGCTGGAGGCTTGCATATTATCTTCTTACTATATGTACTGGGTGTTCTGCTGTTTGTATATTCTCTAAGTGTTATGTAGTGAGGCTTGATGTATTGGCTATTCAGATGTTGTATTCAACTATTATGAAGTTTTATTGATGAGATTCTATTCTGTGAAGCTTCACTATGTATATATTCAATTGTATTTTGTTCATGCGCTGTGAGTAATACGATAGATTCGGCTGTTTTTAATTTACCCTGACAATCGTCCATGGCTGCCTGGCACACTTTATAGCGCATTATCTCTAGGTTCAGCGCAGGAGTTGTGGCGGTTGTCACACAACGTATAGCCCTGGTATAACTACGATCTGTAGCGGGTTCCATGGCGTAATCGAGGGGCGCGGAGACCTACAGTTATCTATGGATTTTGTCGGGACGGCAACGTAACCATCGGGTTAACTACGACCATGGATGGGGGTGATGATTTCCAGAGCATTGTCACCAAAGATATTTTCTCTATTTTCAAAACCGTTTTCTATATTTTCAATAAAATTATTTTCCAAAGAATTTTCACTAGGTGTTGAAAACGGGTTTACTAAGTACTTATAGATTTTCAGTCCTACGCCTGATCAACGTATGACCGAATTTCTGTGAGAACAAGGATGGACTTGTTGAAACATCAAGTTATAAGAGTATTTTTATAAAAACTACTTGGAAATAATATTATATAGATATTAAAAAGTGTTTTAAAAATGATCTAAGAATATTTATCTAATTCTAAACATTTTCATAAATTCGTTTCGTTCCTTTTCGAGGACGAAAAGATTCAAAGGGGGGAGGAATGTGACGACCCGGATTTTTAACATCTATTTATCAGGTAATTAACGGATGTAATTATTGGAATATTAGTTATCCCAATAAATAAATTTCTAATGATTAAAGTATTGGGTATGTAGGTGGTTTAAAATTATAATAAAAATTTAATTATCAATCTCTGAATATGATAAATCTTATAGAAATAAATTATATATATATATATATATATTCCACCATCCAAATTAAGATAAAATATTTATATATATATATAGAAAATATATATACAAGCTTTACGATATTGATACTATATACTTAAATATATACAAGTATTTGAATGTATGCCATATGAAATAGTACATATGGAAGTTTGTATAAATGAGAATATATATATATATACATACATACAATGACAAAATATGTTTAAGCAATGTATATCAAAATATGTATAAGTATAAATATATGTATAGGATGGTAAATAGGTAAAGTAAAAGTGTGTATTGTATATATACATAGATCATGAAAGATATGTATAAACATAAAAATATGTATACATGTTATACAAACCATACTCATGAGAATAATAAAATATCTATACATATATAAGCACGGGTATACTCAATTATATAAAATAAAAGGTAAAACATGTGCAGGTAAATAAGTGATTCTCGTGTGTTTACAACATAAGTTTAACTATAAAAAAATATATATCTATGAACATAGGATAAGTATATTATCAATTCTAGTACAAATTGAGTCATTTATCAACCTTACAAAAATCCTTTCAGCCTCCAAACAAGAAATATCTCTGACCAAGTCTTGTACCAGTTAATACCTGGCCCTGTAAAACTCTTGTCTACATATATCTTCCTTATTTCTTTTCGTTCATAAAAAAAAAGCTGAAGCTTGTTGTGTACAACATAGAGCAGCAGTACACTCTTCTATATATTGTTCCCATTTTCAATTTATTCGAGCTAAGTAAACAATAGAATGCCACTACCATTTCACAAACTTAAGTAGAAAGCAAACTAAGATCTGTTATCAAACAAATAAAAGAAGATCAAAGACATAAGTTTGAAGCAAGAGAGCCAAGTTAGCGGCAGTTTTTAGCCAATACTGCTCTGTTCAAAAAGGAAGGTGAGTAGACTTTAATCCTTTTTCAATAAATCATCTGTATAGTTGATGTGTGCCTCAATTGATGATAACAATAACTTAAACATGATGAGAGAATGTTATATAAGTGGAATCTCTGATTTGCATGCCAGAGTGAACATATGTATATCTCTGTTAAGCATAACATATCAAAATATGTTCCAAGAAATTTAAAATCTTTTCTGTCTTATGTTCATCAAATTACAAGTGAGTAGACAAACTGATACTTGTTAAATTCTGTTGCAAGTAATGGAAACCTAAAGTAAAGCTGTGAAAATTTCTGTAATGTATGTAAATATGTATGTATACGTACAAATATGTACATAATTAGCTGTACATGTCTGGGAACAGACACATTTCCTCTGTCTTTAAATTACAGGTTACAAGCCCGGTTAAAAATCTAAGATTTCCCCTCTAATCCTCCTTAGACTTTAAGATCTAAATACAACATTTCTTTCTCGAGATCTAGGTTCTTTAAAAAAAAAATATTTTTTTTAAGCAAAATTTGAAGATGGTTTAATTGGGAAGAAGGTATACAGTAAAACTTCGAAACATGTAAAAAAAAATTAAGTGTCATGTTTCCTTGATTTACCTATATCATCCAACTCGCCTTCGAAAACCATGATTTTTAAAAATAAAATCAAGATTTTTAATTTTGTTTTTGGGGAGAATTCGTCGGATGAACGGAAATTGCATTTTGGGTAGATTCTGGTGATCGGCGAAATGATTTGTCACGGGATCATGGCCATAGCTAGCTTAGAGGTCAGGGATCATCAGAAAAATAGTGGTAGATTTTATAGTTGAACGTGGTGGCCGTACGTAGTTGAACTAGGGTTCAATTATCTGGTTTGGGTTAGCTTGATTCACGAAATCGTGCGTGGACGAGAATGGATCGGACTCGTGCATGAGTGATGGGGTCGTAGTGGGGTGACTAATGCTGCTCTGGACGTGGCGGCAAGGGATCAGGTGGATGAGATCATCGTGGCGAGTCATTTTTGTCGGCGTAATTTGGTTCCGGTTGTTCTTCGTTTTGCTCGTTTTGGGTTCGTGGTGAGATTGTCGGATCCGGGTGGTTGAGGGGTTCACCTAGATCATCGTCGACTTGTCAGGAGTCACGGCGAAGGTCGGAGCTCCGACAGTTGCGTGTGCACGTGCACGCTTGCATTCGCGTATCTGGGTTATGAAGAAGCTTTGGGGAAGAAAATTTTGACTCGAGACGAACTCGAAGGGGTTTGGGTGATGGCTCGAAGTAGCAGGTAAGGGTGGGTGGACGCGGTGCTTTAGTTCAGAATGCTCGGGTTTTTGGTAATTTTGCTTGAGTGTTTTTCTGTAGTTTGAGAATAGATTTCAAATTTTAAAGAAAATTTAGTTCGGTAGTTTAAAGCAAATGCAAGTTGATTAATCAATTTCAAAAGGATTGAAGCCAAGCTTAGAGGTATATATAAATTTAAAAAGTTTTCAAGGAAAAAGGAAAATGTCAAAGTTGTATGTTTAAAAAATATTTATTGAATAAATTATGTAATTAATTCCAAATGATTCTCAAATAAAGCTAAATAATACAATGAAGTATTTAAATTTAAAATAAAGAATTTATCTTTATTTAAAGTAAGGTTGGATTAATTGAAGTTAATTAATCAGTGAAATGAAATTGGGAAGTTAATCCCTTAATGTAATTAATAATAGTAAATTAATTTAAGTACAATTACTTAAGGAAGTAATTAAGGGATAGTTAATGAATATAATTTAAATTAAGGAATATTAGCTAATGATTAAGAGATAATTAGTTGATATAAATTAATGTAAGATAATTGGTAAATTAAATAAGACAGTAATTACTTAATTAATTAAAGTTTAATTAGTCTAAGTAATTGAAGGTAATCTAAGTGATTAAAGATTAGTAATCAGTTAAATTTGAAATAAATTAAATTAATTTTGGAAAAATCAATCTTGTTTATGAATGATTGAATGATGTTAAATGCCTTGAATTGGTTGATATCTCTGATATAAAATGTATTGTGAATACCCGAACCCACTTGATTTGTAATCTCCAATAAATCTATATAGATTTGATTTGTGAAATCAATAGGCTGGAATGGGATAACATGGACCTTTGAAACTAAGTATGGGACTTAGGGATTGATTTGTGAATAGGTGTTGAGCATAACAAGTAATGAACTCGTAGTGAAGTATGAGTTACCCCGGGTTTTACTTTTATGATTTGAACTCGGTATTTTCAAATTATGGGTTTACTCACGCTGGTTTCCAGCCTGACCCGGGTGTTACTTTGATGTAATGCTCGGGTCAGACCGAGTATTACAGATTTTCAGGTAAGGGCGTTCTGGAGCTTGGGAGACGAGCTGGATGGCAGGAACGTATTGAGTGACTCCGCTGTGGGATATTGTTATTTATCTGAGACATGTTATATTTAACTGTCCAGTGTTTGTGTAAATGTTGTAACTCTGATGTATAAAAATGTAATTGACAGATACAATATTCTTTTGTATATCTGTTATTATTTAATATTATATTTTGATCTGCTGCGAATGTGAGATTTTGTGTTTTATTTTCTGTTTCTTCTTCTATCTCTTTTTTTTCATAACTATCTGGAATTTTCGGGATTGAAAATTCCGGGTCGTTACAACTTAGATCTTTAATAATATAATTTTAAAGAGAATAACAAGCATGAATTGGTCTAGGGTTTGTTCTGGCAATGTGTTAATAACATTGACCTTTAACCCATTACAACTATACGTATGAATGTAAATAGATCTTTGAAAAGAATGTTTTAAAGATAATCATAGTGAAATGGTTTTGGGTTTGTATTGATAGTGTTTGAGTAATATTTGTCTTAAGCCATTTGAAATTGATTTGTGACTATACTTATACGGTTGAAATAAGTATTTGAAAACTTTTGAGAAGTATTGAAATGTGTTGAAATGAATAGTGATATTTTTAATAGTGGAGTTTAATTAACAAAGGGAGTTTCATTTACAAAAGAGTTTATTAAGTAAAATAAGTTTTACTAAAAAAAGGGATTTTAATTAATAAAGGAAAATTAATTAAAAAGGGGATTAGAAGTCGTTTATATGACTTGATCGTGCTTCTTTGTTTCGATCATGCTTTGTGTGTTATTGCTTATAGACAGTATACGGGAACTAGTTTCCCATGTGCAATTATTCTATTTTTTATTTGATTTGGCAAAATATACTCTGGAAATATCTAGAAGATACACGAGGATTATATGGTACAGTTACCTTCAGTAATGTTATATTGTACATATAAACTCGTTTCGTTTTTCTAGGATAATGACAAGGACATCCATCTGCTTAAACGGTTAGGAGGTGATCTCTGACATTATGTATTGTATGTTTATTTCCTAAAGAACCGGGGTTGAGATTACCGAAAAATCGAATGATTGGTTTTGGAGCACCTAGTAAGCGGGGGAAGTGTACTTATATAAGATGACTTGAAACTATAACCACTCCAAAACCATATACGTGTTCTATGCTTTGGAAGAGGTTCGTGATTGGTTCATGATTGGTTCGTGATTGCTTTGTGATGTTGGAATCTATGTGGAGATTTGATAGCTGTTTGAGATGCTCAAACATATGTAGTTGTTCGTGATCTATTCAAAATATGGGGGTCCATATGTGATTCCGAGACCTGTTAAAGTATAGGAATTCATGTGTGATTCTGAGATCTGTTGAGGAATCTATATGTAGTTTCGAGATATATTAAGATATGAGAATCCATGTATGGTTCTAAGATCTGTTGAGATATAGAAATCCATGTGTGGTTCCATGATCTATTCGAGTTGGAGCTCGTGTAGAAGATCTACTCGAGTGGTGACTTATGCGCTGGAATATTGGATGTAGCCTCACGAGTGGATATGACAAAAAGCAGAGATAGGATGCATAGCTATAGGGTTAGCAACCCAAGAGGGTGCATGCATCTCTATCATAGAGTTACTTACAGATGTGCATGCGGGAGCGATGCACCCGGCTAGTTTGGCCAACTATGTATTTCCTATGGTACATTCACTGGGGATGTACGACGCTTTGGAAGGATATCTTTGATCCTTGTGCACTAGTTCAGATTCGGCTTCCCCGAAAGAGATCTACGTGGAAATCCTACACAATTAGCGAACGCGCCTTAGCGTTTATGATTGTATACTTGTTTTTGTTGTGATGTACACTCATTTGCATAGTAGCTATGTGGTTATTTATATTTCACACCTTAAACATTATTATATTACCACTGGATTTTATAATAGAAATGGTTTGGTTATCGTAAGATAAAAACCCGTTGGCGACGGGGTCTTATGAGATACCCTTATTTTGAAGGGTTTTAAGATATAATAAAATCTATATGATTTGAGTTTCTCACGTTGGTTTACCAGACTGATCCAGGTGTTATTTTCTTAATGCTCGGGTCAGCTCGAGTATATTTCCAAATTTAGCTATGGTTCATTGGAGCTCTTGGAGAGGAACTGGATGATCTCATTCTGTACTTATTTTCCACCGCATTACTTGATTGTATCAATCAGCATTTGTTAGGACAACATGTTATAACTATCCAGGCTAATGATATGTTAGTTTTCTTTGATTGATGTATGTATATTAAAGGTTTTCTTTTTGGTAAAGACCTTTTGAGATATTACAAATTATTGTTCCGCATGTGAGATTCTGATATTGTGTTCTCTTCTTTCTTGTTCTATTCCTTTTTCTTTTTATTTTACCCTAACTTTTCGTCTTTCCATCTTTCCGGCACTTGGATGCTCGGCACACGAATACTGTGGATGTATTAGTGTCGACATTCGGGGGTTGAAAACGCGGACCGTTACAATTCTGCCTTAATTTGATGATTTGATTTTAGTCCATAACCAAATAAAATATTATATATATATATATATTGTATAACTAATCACATATCAAAGATCGGTTCCAGCAATTTTGACATACTAAATCTCCAATCAAATATCTTGGTAGAATTTAAGATAATGTATTAATCCTTATATGCGTTATATGCTTCCAGTAATGTTAGAAACTGAAATTTAGTTAGCGAGTGCGCATATGAATTCATCAAATTTTGCATAATGTCTCCATTATAAGTGAAATAAAAATTGCAATCTTCAAACTAAAGTTCTCATTTTTGACTTTACTTGTACTAGTACTTATGCACGTGCGATGCACGTGTATATAAAACCATCTGGTTTTTTTCTTTTAAAAAAAAGTTTTGGTTGAAAAATGGTAAATTGGTAGAAGCATAATTTTGGTGTCTTTGAGGTTCGAAGGGAAGACCTCTAGAACCCAGTGTATAGTACTAATTTAATATGGGTATTTCTGTAAAACGGTGCTTAAAGGACTATAGTTTGTTATATTTGATTCCTATGATGCATATGATAAGGGTACCAATATGAAAGATAAAATAAGCATAAGAATGTATAACATTTATCATAATTAACGGTCTCATCAAGCGGAGATTGGTTAAGAATCATTGTAAAGAATCGTAAATGATTAATGAAGTAATTAGAATTAAAAAAATGTTTAATAGTACTTAAAGAATGATGGAGGAATTGAGGAAAGAAAATTGAGTGGATTCCTTATAAGAAATGGGAGATCATATTTTAAGGCTTAGATGCCAAATTTATTTGTGAATTGCATCATGTTAGCATAATTTATAGTAATCTGTTTCCATATTTGTTCTTGTATAGTAATTGTGTTATTAATAATAAATTTATTATCATAAAAATATGTATTAAATGCTCTTTCATGATTTCATTTTAGATCAATGTATCTTTTTTATAACTGACGTAGACTTTATATGTTTTGTCTTTCTAAAACTGCCCAGCCTGAATGAAATATTCAAATGGTTTTAAAATCATATCAAACATAATTATGTACTACATTCATTACATATATGTTGCGGTCTAAGTTTAATGCATTTACGCTCCTAACTTAAGACAAACTTGCATGTTTCTATCTTTGATTCTATAATCATTTGAATTTTATGTACAAAAAGAAGCATTTGATGTGAATGGTAAGAATACACAGTAGAAATGGCAACATGTTTATCCATTGACATACACTTCAATGGGTTCTTTTTCGATCTTCTTTTGACTCCTCTTTGTAAAATTTGCAGGTACATCCCATGCTTATCTTCAATAAAATTCCTGAGATAGTGCTGGTTGTGACGCCCCACCTCTATACTCACGCTGGCCAAGGACAATACGGGGTAATGCCGTCGACTAGCACGAAGAATAAGGCTGTTGAGGAGCGACCATCTGTGTAATTGCTTTGTGCGAGTACCGATATGTCAAAAAAATATAACTTACATTTCATTTCTGGAGGAAATCCAACATATCTAATACAAACTCAAAGCTACCACACAGTGGCTATGTGGACCTCGGAAACAAATATAGAAATAAACATAGCACAAACCAGTCACAGACATTCATATCACAAAGGCGGAATCAGATATGAATATATCACATAAAAGTGTACATCAAAGTAGTGGTCAAACATGATCCACTACATCACAAAAGAATAGATACAAGTGCTACACAAAAAGAATAATTATACATCAAGGAGTCTATATCTCAAATGTATAATAACAAAAACTACTAAGCTAAAGTAGTTAGCCAAAAGTCAAGAGACAAGCCCTGATAAGAAGTCAAGCAGAAGCACCTGAAATATCTCGGTTTGACCCGAGTATTATTTAAGAAGAAAATAATAAACGGATCAGTCTAGCTATAAATATCATATAAAGTGAGATAGGATAAGAGATATGACCATAAACGTATGATAACCAAATGTCATACTGCGACAAGTATACATCAAATAACAACAAAAATCATACAATATCTCAAGAATCTCAAAGCACCAAAAAGAATGTCATATTCTTTAAATTATTCACCAAACACAAATATTGATAGAGCTTATCAATTCAATCCACAAAAATTGGTGAAACACAAATTCTAGAAGTCATCAACCAGAAATCCAGAATTCACAAAAGGGGGAAGGCCTATCACAAACGGGAGCATGAAAACTCACCAACACGTGTATCACAAACGGGTCGATAACCCATGGCCGCTAACCATAGAGCCGATGCCACGACGTAGTACAGCGAACGCCGGAGGAACCAAACTCAAATAATCTAGAACATCGATGTAGTACAACGTTACGCCCGATGAACCAAACTAAAACAATACGGAACAATGACGTAGTACAGCGTTACGCCCGATGAACCTGAACACAAATAGTATGGAACAACGACGTAGTACAGCGAACGCCCGATGAACCGAACTCCAATAAAACTATAGGTCGCAAGCCTATAAAAATGAGACAAAGCTCCATAAATCGGGGTACGGTCCCCCACGTGGACAAAGAGACATCGCATATCGCTAGTCTAAATCATAAAATGATCATCATCGATCATCAAGAAGTGTCGATTACACTAAGCTAGTAAATATAAGGGTTTAGCTTCATGTCCCATAACCACTAGCTTAACTTAAATATTTACGAACAGATTGTAGATTTCCTCTCAAAAATTGTCACAAGAGTTCAATCGAACAAGTCCAAGAATTAACCGACGAAGTAAACGCAAGCGTTTCATACCACTTGTTTTACTAAGTCGTTTAATTAGATTTCTCATACGAATGAGGTAAAGGCTTGTATATGCTAATAGATTAGAAAACGGTTTTATAAACAAGCTTTGTATTAAAAATAGAGTTTGAAATCATCTTTGTAAAAGAGTTGAATATTTACTACTAGTATAAAAACCTTTGTATTTTAAAGTGACAAATCATAGAAATGATTGTAGAAACAATCAATCATCAAAAATTCACATACGAAGACGTGAATTAAATCCATATAAATCGATGTCGAATCCATCAAAATGGATATTTCCAAAAATCCCGAAGTAGAAATCATCAAAGTCGATAATAAATGATAACAACATATCAGATAATCACGAATCGATAAAAATTGGAATCCCACACAAAATAGGCAAATTGGGCTAAGACAAGCAGATTCAGATGTCTGACTTGTATATTTCAGACGTCTGAACCTGGGGCTCAGGCAATACTTTGCCTAGGCCAATGATGGCTAAATCCTATCGGAATCGATCGGATGAGTGACGATGGCTAGGGGTTTACGCCAAATGACTACCCAAACATATCGATGCTTATACTCAAAAAGGTCGCAAACACCATTTTGAACTCAATGGAAGTGGTCTCGAGTCCAAATTGGTGATTCTCAGTTCCATTCTTCATTTCAGACGTCTGAAATTTCCAAACCAGACGTCTGAATCGGGAAAAATATGATTTTTCTAACTTCATTCAGATGTCTGAAATGAACGATTCAGACGTCTTTATTTGGAAAAATAGAAGTTGTCTAGAACAATATTCAGACGTCTGAATCGTCCATTTCAAACGTCTGAAAATGGCAATTTTAGCCTATTTCCTTTCTGGATTGACTCGAACAATTTCAGACGTCTGAATTTCTGTTTGAATGTGTTTTCAAATAGGCACTTCCAAATAGCACGATCCATATAGACTTTTCACTAATTCGACTGCTCTTCTACGAATAGTGACTTTTTCGGACTAAAATCCAACTAACGATGCTATATTTAAATTAAACATTTAAATATACGAATCGTAAAATATGCGGGTTGTTACACTGGTTGTTGCGAAACTCCGGAACATGCATAAAGTCTACATCTTTGAAATCAATTTAGGCATATAAGTTTCTGGTAAGGAATATATATAGATTACAAGTGTGGACAATATCATTTTGTCAGTATAGATTCATATGCATATGTATATAAGATGAAATAAATAAACATGATAATTTGGAGTAAAAGACTAAAATATTAATAGAATTTGCAATTTATCTTGGCCTTCCTATGGTTGTGTATATATGGACATTTTCCAATAGACGCATGTCAACGTATCTTTCATAATAAGACATTAATAAATTAGTAGATGGTTTTTAAGATGTATATAGATCTATATAGTAGCTATGAGTTTTGTTTTCTGCCAAAATTACTATGCTCATTTTTTTTAAAACATAATGAGAGGATATATTGCTGTGTAAATAAAACCACATGAACTACTTATGACTTTTTGCTTTATAATTAAAGAGAAGAGTATGTATTTACAATTATTGATATAGATAAGAAAATGATAAACCATAAGTTAAAGAAATTTTTGAATATTTTTTTCCAAACATTCATTAAATTAAATATTAAAAGTTATAGAATCAAATTATCTAATTTGATAAGAAACAAAAATAAAAATAAGTCCTATATGAGTCATTATTCTGTAAACGTAACAAAATCAAATTATCTAATTTGATATAAAAAACTAAAATTATCCAATTAGATTGATGATACAATGAATCATAATGATTTTCGATGAAAAAAGAGAGGGATACACCTAGAATTTTATATATACCAATCAACATTGTTTTCTAAAAGATAATATTAAGCATGACATATAAAGGGCCTGCTAAATTTGCTTGTACCTTGTATATTAGTTTTACTTTTTAGATGTCATCATATTTTCACTTCATAGTCTATGTATCAAGGTGCATGACTACAAAATGATGACATACAAAGCTTTAAAAGATATATCCTTATAGACCTAGAGGTTGGATACACATTTCTTAGAGTTGCATAACAGTTCAGTTTAACTACCTTCAACTTCTAAGAAATTCTAACCAATTTTCTTAATCCTTAAAATGAAATGAAATATTCATGTAAAACTGCATTTTCCAGATTTTGACTCCTTCCCTGATACACATTCACATTTCATTGAAAATGCCAATCATTAAAACAATTTTAAATGGCATATAACTGAAATGTAGGTAAACACGGACAATACTATGCAATGAAACAAAAAATAAAAAAATTAGTCTAATAAAAGGTTGTATAAATTTAAATGCTCCTTTTCTAAGTTCTTCCTTACAGTGCATTACAACAATCACAATTACTATCCACTTGAAAAGATTGAAACCTCTTTTAACAAAATAACGTGAAAATTTAAGAAATTATCAACCGATCTTATATGAAAGTAGTGCCCGGTTGGATCGCTCAATGACGTGAGGATTAGTTTGTCCATCAAAATCATCTCACCACTTACTCCATTACACCCTGCATTCCACCACATCCCACGAACAAACCTTTGAGTTTGTTCAGCAACAAATAACAAAGTGGCGAGTGTTATTGTACATTCTTTTTAAAAAGGAAACTAAGCTATAGTTTTCTTAGAAGGACAACAATAAGAATGCATAAAGTCCTTTCGTGTGTATTATATCAAAGCAATATTTAATATACAATTATTTTAACTTAATTGTTAAGTTATGTACTGAAATCTATAAGTGAATAGAGTTGACATTTTTGATGTTCTTAAGGATGGTACCTTTAAAAAAACAATATTTTCGAATATTATTATATCCTGGTACATACAGTGGCGGCCCAACCAATTAGCTGCCCGAGCCATAATTGGTTTTGGGTGCCCTCCAACACAAACATCATTAACTATTATTTCTTTTGCAAGCTAATATAATGCTAAACAAAAAATATCACACGCAATCAAATGGATGACAATAGTTGATTCAAAAAAATATCAAATACTAGTTTCTTATACAAAATGCTACAACTTTTCAAGAAGTTCAAAGAAAAATGCTTCTCCTTGCATTTTTTGAAGCAAAATCATCAATTAAAGTGTCATAATCAAGTTTCTCTAAAAAGAACTTTCAATTGAGATCATTGCTAATCCATTCAATCTCTCTTGTGACATGGTTGTTCGAAGATAACTTTTAATTAACTTTAATTTAGAAAAAATTCTCTCCGCGGAAGCAACCGTGACCGGTATAGTTAGCAAAATTCGATAAGCAACCCATGCACATTGAAAACCTCCATCATCCACATAAGATCTTACGAACTCAAGAATGTCAATCGATTTGGTTATTTCTTTAGGTAGCATAGATTGCAAAGCTTTTAAATCTTGGAATAAGTCTTGTCCATATAGATCACATTGTTGGTTGTATTTCAAATAACTTTCTAAACAAGTGCACCGTTCCATCAACTCTTCTTTATCAATTTCCATAAACTTTGCATTTAACAAAAAACCGAAAAATTTATCATACACTTCAAATTGTTCAAATCGATCTTTGAATGATGTTAGAGCTTGATCTATGATATGGATGAAGTATGTGACTCTAAAATTTTCTTTCGGTGATTGACTTTCCTCAACATTGGCTTTAATATTTTCATCAAAAACTTTCTATCTACAAACAACTCTTTTCTTCTCAAATATTGGTTCGATACCAACATCTATAGCAAGTTCATTAGCTTCTTTCATCATTTCTTCAAACCATATTCTCTAAAGTTTTGAAAAAATAAAATAAGTTCTTTTAATTTTGTAATGGCATCCTCTAAATTCATATCCTCATTTTGAAGTGTTTTGTTTACTTGGTTTACATTGTTTAATAACTTATACCAAATGCAAAGACTAATCAAAAAGTCAAAATTCTCTAGAACATTCTCACATAAGCCTTTAGCTTCCGCCATCACCATATCCTCTTTAGAGCTATTTGCAATTTCAATCAAAGCATCTCTCAACATTGGCGCTTGAAATCGAATAGCTCTCACACTTTCAACGTGACTTTCCCACCGAGTAGTCGATAATGACTTAGGTGTTAAACCTTTTACATACTTTTTAAGAACATCTCACCGATGAGTAGATCCCGAGAATAATGTATAAATTTTTTGAATGGATGCAAAAAAAACTTCTTCCTTTAACACAAGATTTAACCATATCACATAGTGCAAGATTCAAACTATGACATCCACATGGTACATAAAATGCTCTTGGATTTATGTCAAGAAGTCTTTTTTGCACACCTTGATGCTTACCTTTCATATTAGATCCATTGTCATAACCTTGCCCCCTTATATCATCAATGTTAAGTTTGAGTTCATTCAGAATGGTTTCAAGTTGTTTAAATAGACCAAGTCCAGATGTATCATCAACCATTATAAATCCAAGAAAAAATTCTTCTATCTTAACTTCATCAATATCTTCAATATCCACACATCTTATGATTATAGACATTTGCTCTTCATGACATAAATCCGGCGTACAATCAAGCATAACGGAAAAATATTTTGCTTTTACGATTTTTTTTATTATATTCCCTTTGATCTCATTTGATAACAAATTTATTATCTCATTTTGGATCTTATGACTAAGATAATGATGTTGAATTTCTTTATTTACTACACGTCGAAGATGGTCTTGCATAATTGGATCAAACTCTGCTAGAAACTCAATAAGTTGGCAAAAGAGTCCATTATTCTTTTCATAAATCTTCTCATTCTTTCCACGAAAGGCCAAACCATTTCGAGCAAGTGTTTTCACAACCCCAATTATTCGAATTAAAATCATCTTCCAACAGGCCTTTTCTTTGTCAATTTGAACTTTCATTTTTTTGTCAACCATTGCTTTTAGTTGTAGCCCTTTTTGCAAATCAACCCATTTCACTGCATTTTCACAATGTTCTGGATTAGTTTCATGCTCTCTAAGTTTTTGGGGAAGATTATGCCAATCATTAATTCCATCATCGGATAACTTACTTGACATCATTCTATTTTTGAATAATTTACAACAAAAACAAAATACTTTATTCAATGCATTTGAATATATAAGCCACTTCCTTTCATGTTCTTCTCCATTTGGAAAACGACGGATGTAATGCCTAGATGAAAATTTTCTACTCTTTCCACATTTCATGTGTGACGCCCCACCTCTATACCCACGCTAACCAAGAACACTACGATGTAGTGCTGTCAATTAGCATGGAGAATAAGGCTGTGGAGGAGAGACCATCCATGTAACTTCTTTGTGCGAGCACCGATATGTCAGATAGAATAGAATGCATATCTTTTAAGGAGGAAATCTGACATACCGATACAAACACAAAGCTATCACACGGTGGCTATATATAATCTTCGGAAACAAACATAGAAGTAATCATAACATAAATCAGTCACAGACATCCATATCACAAAGGCGGAAGAAGATATGAATAAATATATATAACACATGAAAGTGTACATCAGAGTAGTGGTCAGAAAGATCCATGATAATACAAAAGAATAGCAACACGTGCTATACAAAAGAATAAGTACACAACGTAGAGTCTATATCTCAAATGCGTACAATCAAAAACTACTAATCTAAGTAGTTAGCCAAAAGTCAAGAATAATCCTGAAGAGAAGTCAAGCAGAAGCACCTGTAACATCTCGGTCTGACCCGAGTATTATTTATAAGAAAATAATAAACGGATCAGTCTAGCTATAAATATCAGATGATAATGTATAGGATAAATAATATGGCATGAACATGTAACAACCATAACGGCATACTACTATAAGTATGTAAATGATAATCAACAAAAGATTAATCAATATCACCAGAATCTTCTCAAAGATAAAGTAGGGTATCATACCCTAAACTTGTATTCATAACAAGTCAATAACACATAAATTCACCAATGCACAAAAACTGATATCATATCAATGAAAATCATGAAAATTGGTGAAGCATAAATTCCAGAAATCATCACAAGAAATCCAGAAAACACATAAAGAGGGGGAGGCCTAACACATGAATGGGAGCATGAAAACTCACCTACGCGTAAAACACATGACGAGAAGCTATCTCATGGAAGCTATCCATTAAATTTTCACACAGGAATGGCCCGAAGACCGTAGGGTGCTACCCTACATATGTGATGGCGAAACATCACACAAACGGGGTATAGTCTCCCTCGCAGACAAAGAGACATCGCTCAATCGCTAGTCTAAATCACAAAAATGATCGTCATGATCATCAGGAAGTGTCAATCACACCAAGCTAGTAAATATATGAGTTTAGCTTCATGTCCCATAACCACTTGCTTAACTTAAATATTTATGAACAAACTGTAGATCTTCACTAGGAAATTGTCACAAAAGGTTCAATCGAACAATTCCAAGAGCTAACCGACAAAGTGAACGCAAGCGTTTCATACCACTCGTTTTACTAAGTCGTTTAAGTCGATTTCTCATCCGAGTGAAGTAAAGGCTTGTATATATTAGTAGATTGGAAATCGGTTTGAGAAAACGAACTTTTGATATTTAAAATAGTGTTGAAATCGATTTGATGAAAGAGTTTTGATATTTACTACTAGTATTAAAACCTTCATATCTTTAAAGTGACAAGTCATAAAACGATTGTTGAAACAATCTATCACAAAAATTCACATTCGAAGACGTGAACAAAATCCAAGGAAATCAGCTCAAAATGCATCAAAGTGGAAGTTCTGTTGAATGCTTTTCAGATAAGATCGCCTACGAAGGGGTGTACGGGGTGTGCGAGCGACTTAAGGTCCAACGACCTACGACTTAACAGAGTCGAGCGACCTAAAAGCACACGACCTAAAGACACGCGACCTAAAACTCGCAACCTAAAGACGCGTGACCTAAAACTCGCGACCTAAAGACGCGCGACCTAAAACTCGCGACCTAAAGACGCGCGACCTAAAACTCGCGACCTAAAGACGCGCGACCTAAAATTATAAAGGCCAAACGACCTAAGGCTTAACTCGCGAATGACCTAACACCGCATGACTTTTTCAACGCGAACGGGCTACAGTTCTGGGCGACCTATGGAGGCAGAACGACCTAAGCTCAGGAAATCTCCAAAAACACTAAAAATTTGGGTTTTTCGCCAATCCAATCCAACTCCAATACAAACATACATGCTAAAGTGATGAGGAATCATTCCCAATAGTCCAATGACAATTATAGGAAAGATGTGAGATCAAAAATCTCACCTTTTCCATGAAATTGATGTTGGAGATCTTAAGAGCAAAGCAAGAATCAACTACAAGCTTGAATCTATGTTCTTCACCTTGAATTTGATGTTGAATCACGGATTTGCAATAGAATTTAAGTTTGGAGTTTTAATTTCCACTTCCCACCACCATTTTTGATGAAGCTTGCATGTTATTTGATGAAGTGATGAAGAGATGAGGGGGTTGGGCTGAGTTAGTGTGTGTTCAGCCCCAAACCAAAGTCCTAAGCCAAAAAGTGACGAAAATTTCACTATCTCCAAACATATCGAAGTTTACACTCAAAAAGATCGCAAACGTCATTTTGAACTCAATGGAAGTGGTATCGAGTCCTAATTTGACCGTATGCAAAAAGTAGCTTTTCGGGCTAACATCCGACTAACGATAAAATATTTAAATAAAATATTTAAATATAAAATCGATAGATATGCGGGTTGTTACATCATGACACTTGGAAACTTATCATCCTTTTTTACGATTTTGATAGGGCCTTTTTGAACTATAATTATTCTTTTAGTGTCATTTATAGTTCCCCACAACCCCGGATCATAATCCACATCCACATTTTTGTTAAAATCAAGTTCACTTTCATATATCTCTCCATTAACAAGCTCTTTCTCTTCTTCATTATCAATTTCTTTATTGACATGTACTTCATCTTCCTCGCCCATAAGCCCTATACTAATGTATTTATTTGCATGCTCTTCAAAGACAAGGACTTCATCTTCCTCATCCATATTAATGCTTTCATTTGCTTGACTTGCACCAGGTGATTTTTGTGCTCTCGCATTAAATAACTTAGAAATTGAACCCACCAACGATGTGGATATCACATCTTGACGTTGCTTCACTCTTCTATTATAAGCTCCGGAGTTTTGTTTTCTAAACCTCGCTCGATTTTTATCTTCGTTTTTTGGCATGGTATCTAATAATATATATTAAACAAATTAACTTGCAACGAAATGTTTTACTAGTATAATCATTATTTTAAAAGACTCGACATATTTTTACAACTAAATCAGGACATCAACATATTTTCATAAGAGGACCTTTTTTTGACTAGATGCAACTCAGCAGTTCAAATTTTCAATTGCAGTGTACAAAATACAGCTCAATCCTGATATGAATTAGATTTTGAGTGTACAAAATGCAATGTTCAAATTTTCAATTACAGTGTACAAAATACAACTCAGCAGTTCAAATTGCAGTGTACAAAGAAGGTCCTCTTATGAACTAGTATTTTGCTTCAAAAGAAATGCAACTAGCAGTTCAGTTTCAATTTTTTTTTGTGCTATTATTCCTAAATTAAAGCATAAACCATTTCACAAAATAAAGCATAAGCCACTCCAAATTGTGCTACTATTCCCAAATATCATTTCACTAATTAATTAAAACATTAACGTTAACTATTTCAATTTCCAATTTCAGCAATTTAAATCATATGAAAATTTAGAATAATAAAAAAGCACAAAATTTACCTTGAATCTCAAATTTTTAGTTTGGAGAAGGTGAATGACAAGGGTCTAGAGAGGCGAGGCTGGGTTGTTGATGGAGAATCAATGGAGCGGTGGAGGAGACTGTTGAGTGTTGAACTGCTGATGGAAGTCTGGAACCTGGAGGAGACGCAAAAAAAAGAAAAAAAGAATTTGTAACTAAAAGTGGAAGAAGCCCTAATGTTTTATCTAGAATTGGAGACAGTAGAAATAGTGCGTGTTTCATTTTCCTTAGGCAGTTAGGCAGTTGTTGCTTATTTTATTTCACGGAGGGCTGGATCTTTTTTTTTGTTGCCCATGCCCTGTGGGTTGCCCCAACCCGTGGGCTGCCCACTGGGCCGACTCTGGGTACATATTAACCATTATATTACAATATTTTGATACATATTTATCACTTCCAAATGCAGCAAAAAACACCATTTTGATATATTACTATGTTTAATACATATTTACTACTACAATATTATATTTTGATACATATTTACCTCTTCCAAATATCACAAAAACTATCATTTTGATATATTACTAAGTTCGGTACATATTTACTACCATGTTGTTATATTTTAATACATCTTTACCGCTTCCAAATATCGCAAAACATAATTGTGGTATCTCTATGCATATACATGTACATACTATATGAGTCCACAATTATGCTCATGGAAATACAAAAATGCATCCTTGTTTTATTGCTTCATTCAACAGTTTTACCTTTAGAGTTAACTATGACATATAATACTCTTTGTATGCAATCAAGTAGGAAGCTGGCTGGTTTTTACTATATAAACTAAAGGAAGAAGCTTTTGTTAGGCAGTCATGCACTCTTTAACAATAAATGTGTAATATATGTCATTAACAAATGAAATATGTAGGTATAAAATGACATTTAACATGTGAAAAGTGGATTGTAAAGGAAACTCGAAGTTTTATTAAACTCCATCTTCTTCAATCATTTTTTTCTTTTTGAAATTAAGGATTCTAATTATTTAAGCATGAACCTATCTGTTTATTTATAAATTTAGTAGAAAAAATAAGATTATATAAAATTGACTTAACCTTTATATACTTGCAGCAGATCTAAGCAAGGAAACCTTACCATAAACCTACATGGAGTTGAGAAACTAAAGTACCTTCCGCAAGAAATAGACAATATCTTGATCTTGGATTCAGATGCGACCAAGGATTTGAGCACCTTGAATTATCCGATGGTTCTATGAAATTACGCAGGAAGAAGTTGGTTGCCATTATACCCTTCGTTGTATGAGCTATGCTCTCAACATGTACTGATTGGGCAAAAAAATTGAACAACTAAATGAAAATCAGTGATGAAACCAAACAAATTTGTAATCGATTAGAAATTCCATAGCTTTCTGTCAAGCCGATCGATGTTCATTGTTTTCTTTCATAATCCTACATAACGCATGCAGAGAGTAGTGTGAAAATTAAGTTTTTGAGAAGGGGAATTGGAAGAAGAATCGCTAATAATAAACCGATAATTGAACAAAAAATGAAAACGCATATGATAGGGAAGTTAAAGAGGGGAGTTCTAGCTAATAATGGGAAACGTGGGTCGACAATTGACAAAATTGTCCTTGGTTGGTACAAAATTCTGCAAGGGTATCCACGTAAATTCAAAAGCTTCAAATGGATGTATCCTTATTATATATAGGTATGTACTAACAAATTCATTTAATGTAAATCCAAGGTCAATTAGAAGATGATATCTCTAATAAATTGATGCAGATACATAAATGTTTCTATAGTGGATCTTGCACTGAAAGTAGTGACATACATTTGCTGAAAAATGCTAGCGCTATTCAGAATTACCAAACAAATGTGATTTTTGTAGTTTCCACCATTTAGTTAACTTTATTCAAAAATATTTGTTATATGCTATTGTTTAAACCATCTTGAAGAAACTCATGTCACAATCCCAAAATCAATAAACACATTTTAAAATTTTAATTACCCGGTAAATGGGTAAAAGTACAATGAGCTATGAGGATCCATATTAGGGCATATGGTATATTAGACTCGTCTATCATGAGAAAATAACTGTCGTAAAACTCTATCTCACACTTGGTTTATGAACATAAACATGTTCGATGATATATGCATTAAAATGATGGAGAAAACATAATGCAACCTTACTATCCATGAGATTTAGTATTAGCTAAAACATGTATTGAGAAAATGTTGAATCCTATTAAGATATAATTGTTTCATGTTAGAATATGGTGAGAAAATGTTGAATTCTATTAAGATATAATTGGTTTATGAACATAATCATGTTTGATGATATATGCAGTAAAATGACAGGGAAAAGGTAATGCAACCTTACTATCCATGAGATTTAGTATTAGCTAAAACATGTATTGAAAAAATGTTGAATTCTATTAAGATATAATTGTTTCATGTTAGAATATGGCGAGAGCATTCTTGAGAGTTCAATTTCAAAAACCATAATTTTGATGAATAATGAGCAATATGTTTCACGCTTAATCCCTCATTAAATATTTCACCATATTTTGTCATTTAATAAAAATTAGGACTCGCTACATTTTCTAAGCCATATTGCAATTTGGATCTTGGTCCATTTGTTGAAACAAAATCTAGCTCTCTCAAACGGGTCATTGGATGAAGAGCTAGTAAGTCTGAAGGGTTTAAAGCATATGAACGAATTTGATTTTTGATGCTTTAGCTCCCGTGCATAATGTTTCTCCAAAGTTGTTTAAGAAGCCATAGCAATATTCATTTGACCAATTTTCGGCTTCATATCTTCATTTCTCATACATTATCTACGATAACAGAATAAATTTTAATTCAATAAAAAATAAATACAAAATTCAATGCGGTTTTAATAAGTTATATCCTAACACATCATGAAATCTACCTGCCAAACCATAATGACATCGTGTTACATTCAACATTGCTTATTCAATCAACCAAGAATGACTTGTAAATCATTTCAGTAAATTTATTACATGATGATTTTTTTTGCACCGTTTTCAAATCATTGAATAATATAACTGATTCACAGATCAACAAACTTTTAAAAATAATATATACCTTATAGTTTGTTCTTCTCCACATCGATTATTACAAATAGTAGCCCTCAAGGAATCGGCAACTCCTTCAACCTTAGTCTCAACATCAAAAAATCTTCATTAAGTAAAATGTTAAGTAAATATATATAGTGAGAAATCATTGAAGAAAAATGATGACATGATAGTTTTATAAGTAGAACAATCATAACTATGCTTTGCGCAAAAGTCTGGATTATTAAGAATAAGTGGCTTATTACTATTTCTATGATTTGCACTCTTAAGTCTTTAATGCAATAGGTAAAATTCTAATTCTAGATCAAATAAAACCCACTCATACCCAATGCTCCAACAGAAGATTGGTAAAACCAAGGATGAGTAAATATACAATGAGTTTGTTTATTTTCAAAATATTATAGTTACACTCTCCTATCAAGCTTATGTTACAACACTAACACATACAAACAAACAATTAATAACATAACATTGTGAACAATTTCTTCATCATCGATATAATTATCCAACTTGAGGGAAAGTATAAATATTAGACAAATGAATACAAAATAGAACTCCAAAGACACAAAAGAAAAGGAACACATGCTTGGTCACCCATTTAAGAAGTTGATCATCCATGTCATAAGAGTGAATTCTGGTCTGGTACCAAAGATCAATTAAATAAAAATTTAATCTCATAATCACATCATGGATAAAACTGCTTATATTATCCTTTTTCTTTTATATTTGAGAAATACTCTTTCTAACCAAGTATTCATAAAACATAAATTCCACTTAATAATCAATAAAATAAGATATATACATATATTTTCTATGCAAATCTAGGTTCGTATGGAAAAACACAATGCTACTTGTACATGTTTCATTATATGGAAATAAATTCAATGAGTTTTACTCGATGCACAAAAGCCAGTGTCGCAAGACACTGTCCTTTGGGATTTCACTGAATTCAACGTTTTTGCTGTGTTGAGTTCATTATTCCCTACAATAAAGTAATAAACCAAAAGTTCTTCCTGTCCTTGATTTTTATACCAAAATCACAAGTGATGTACACATTTCTTTTCAATGTTCATAATTTTATAGCAAAACATATCAATGTAAATTATGTTAACAGCCATCAAAATAAACTATAATGTGCATCTTTTCCATTCCTTGAAATATCTAAACTATACTTACTGTATCAATCCTTATCATGCCCCATTTTGAGTCTCGTTGCTTTAATATGTACAATTGTACCAAAGTTCTTACTATGCCTATGTCTAACCTTGTTAGACCGAAGCTTACTCATACATATTATGGACACTAGGTAAGAGGATCAATAGGATTAAAGTCATTAAACATGATTAAACTTATTGAACTAAACTAAAACTGTCAATGTGAATAATGTAATTGGTTTCTATTTGCTCAGAAAAAATGAATGCTTAACTAAACTAAATGTAAAAAGAAAATAAAGAAAAGAAAAAATAAAACACAAATCAAAGTAGTAAAGAAAATTAACTTCTTGTGTGATAATATTTTTGTGAGAATCAATCCAAAAAGAAAATCCAAGGATGCGCATTTTGTCAAAGGAAAGGAAATAATTCATATAAAGAGGAAGACCACAAATAAATTTAAATACATGATTTCTAAAAGTATAGTGTTTATCCTTAATTTCAAGTACATGCCTACATTTGACTATATGTACAAACAAGTATCCTATAATTTCAAGTACATGCCTACATTTGACTATATGTACATTTCTTTAAATTTACTTACATGATTTCAAAAAGTTTAGAATCTAGGAATATATAGCAATTGCAATCAAATGCTACAAATGAATAAATAATTGTAATATGTTAAAAAAGAAAATTTTATTAACATTTATATCTATGACTTACTTTTCAAGCAACAAACACAATTTACAATGGTTTTCATGTGGTAAAAAGTGGAGTATTGATTAATAGAATTAGAAATCATACAATATACGGGCAGTGAGAAGTAATCAGAAATTGTACTTCAGGGTCTTTTTATGAAATGGTAGTATAAGATGGTGAAGATGTAAGGTCAGACATTTTAGAGGCAATAGTGTGCGATGGTGAAGCGGTGTTGCCGGTTGGTTTTATCAACAGGGTCGTGCGATCATGTAGTGATTGGCTATGACTGAATTATGCAATGCACCGTAGAGTTGAAGGGAACGTGAAGGTGATCTGTAGGCAACTCCGAAAAATCAGACGGTGGTGATTCAAAGGGTACTGCGCTAATTGAAATTAGGGGTTGATGAAGCCAGAGTTCCAGATTCAAAGCAGCTCAGTGCTACTAGCAGGAGGGATGATCAACACAAACAGAGGGTATATCTTAAATTAGGGGAAATGTAACGACCCAGAATTCTGGACACTTCATATTTAAATATCTAAATTATTTAAATATTTGAATCTTGGATTAAATGTTATTAAAATGATTTAATAAGCTTGTTAACCCCCTTTTAAACCAAAACTAATGATGGTAAACTTGTTTTCGAAAAATGTTAACAAAAAATATATTCTTCGAAGAAAAATCGATAATGTGACCGAAAATCGGTTTATCGGAAAACAGCTTTTCAATCGATATAAGTTGTTCAAACTCTTGTGCACTTTTCTAATGATCCAATGAACACATTAGTAACTAGTTAACACACACCTCTTCATAAAGCTTGGAAGGTTCTAGAATGTTCTAATGGATAAGAGATATTATCATGAGAAGGGCATAAGAGTAATTATCATAAATGAGAAGTGACTTAAAGGAGAAGTGATCAGTGCTAAGGCTTCCATGGAATGAGGGGGGTGAATGCAAGCTTAAAGAGCACCATTTTCATCCTATAAAAGGAGGTGCACACTGTAACGCCCAACTCCGAGACCCACATTAGCAAAGAGTATTACTAAGTAACACCGTTTGCTAATGCGGAGAATAGAGCTGGATAGGAGCGACCATCTATAACCTTGTCTTAATTATCTATTGAATACGCCAACAATTTCCACTTCTTACTCAAGTGGATCGACATCTCCAATAAATACTTAATACAAAGCCACAGGTGGCTGAAGGTTTTATCAGAATAAAATATAACAACTCAAATGTAATACACATCACAGAACAGTAGATCAACACATACATTTACACATATACAGATACATTACAGAGTTTACAAAATGATACAAGTCATGTGGTAAAGCAAACCACATTATATAGGCGAGTCAAAATAATACATATCAGAGTTACAACCAAAAAGGACTACACAAAAAGCTATAACAAAAAGGAGCTAGCGGAATAGTCCATGCGAAAGCAAAATAGGCTAAGTCCAATGTACCTAACCTGAAACATCTCGGTCTGACCCGAGTATAAAATACACGGGTCAGTCTAGCTAAACAAATCAGTTAGATAAACTAAATGATAATGAACATACAAGGTCATAAAGTACCACAAATATCTCCAAAAGAGATAACCAGATCATCTAACAAAAGATGAATCAAAACAAGCCTCATATCATAGGCAACTCAAATAAACAAAGGATATCATATCCCAAAACAAGCCAAAAGGCGAATAACAAATGCCAATAAAGGTAACACAAGTTTCCACAAGGTAATCGCTATATATCGTGTGGTTCAAGGAACCTACCCCGAAAGGAGATACACTAGGGAAATATAATTATCAAAGAAAACAAAAGATGCTCGAGCTCAGTACTGTATAACAAGGATCCACAAACCCGAAGGCGACAAACCCAAATATCACTCGAGCGGTGACGAATGACCAACTCCAAAAGTGATACTATAGGGCAACAAACCCGAAGGCACAAACCCGAAGGTACAAGCCCGAAGGCAACATACCTGAAGGCAACAAACCCGAAGGTACAAGCCTGAAGGCAACATACCCGAAGGTAACAAACCCCGAAGGCAACAAACCGTAGTGGCGAAGGTCCGGAGGCCCAGTACTGGACACCACTAACTGGCAAAATGTGTCACAACTCTCAGAAAGAAACCTAAAAAATGTTAACGTGAGTCCCATACCACACGTTCGCACTAAACGGTTTACTAACCGTTAGTCAATTTCACACTCAAAGCAGTACAAAGTTCACCTCATCTCATCGGTAAACCAGACCCAAAGGTCAAAACGGTCAAAAGAATAGATTAGGAATTAACTGAAAAGATAAACCCACGTGTTCATAGCACGCGTTTTATTTAATCATTTAATTCTCCTCCCTCTTCGCTCGAAGTGCCAAATTGTGTGTGTGTGTTTTAAATAAAAATTATAAATTGGAGAAACGAGCTTTTAATACAATTTGAAAAGATCATTTTATAAAAACCCGTGTACGAAATCAAAAAGGAATCATCAAAGTCAAATATGCAATAACAACTAATTGGAATCGACACGAATCGATTAAAATTGGAAACCAAGCAAAATAGGCAAATTAGGCTGAGACAAGCAGGTCAGTCGACTGACTGCAGAGGCCAGTCGACTGATCCAAAAACCCAAAACTTTCGGTTCCTTCAGTCAGTCGACTGACTGTAGACGCCAGTCGACTGACTGTAGAAAACAGAAACTTTTGGTTTCCGCAGCCAGTCCCAGAAACTTCCGGTTTCTACAACCAATCGACTGGCTGCAGATGCCAGTCGACTGACTGGCACTGGAACTGTTTTTCAGCCTATCAAATAAAGAGCAAACTCTCACAATTTGCGATCGGACGAGCAATGGGCGCTAGGGGTTTATGCCAATCGACAAGCCAGCCCTATTAGATCTTCAATACACTACCAAAAGCATGATCAAACATCAAAGCTATGATTTTTAGAGTTTTTGACTTCAAAACACCAAAAATTGAAATGTTCACCAAATCAATTCAAATCAAAAGCAAATGAACATGAATAAGTGTTAGGAATTCATACCTAACATCAATGATATCTAGAGAAGTAGATGTGAGTTCAAAACTCACCTTTTAACTCAAAAACAAAGATGAGAAGCTCAATTGCAAAGAAAAGATCAACCACTCTTCACTTCTATTCTACTATCTCCAATCTAAGATCAAAACAAGTATTTCCTAAATTAGGTTATAGGAAATTTCTGAAATTGGAGAGAGAGAGAGATGGAGAGGGTGAAAAGAAGGCTTACCTAAGCTTCTCTTTGATTTTGGAGCAAGAATTGAGTTTGTAAGAGGAAACTAGGGCTTGGAGTTTCTATTTCCCATTCTCTTCCCCCATTTTCGGTTGAGCTTGAGTTTTAGGAAATGAATTGAGTGAATGGAGAGGAGAGGGGGCTGAGTTAGGGTATAGGATGAGTTTGGTGAAACCCAAACCCAAAAGCCCACTTAGAAAATAGCAAAATTCAACTTACTCCAAACATATCGATGCTTATACTCAAAAAGATCGCAAATGACATTTTGGACTCAATGGAAGTGTTCCCGAGTCCTAATTCGACCGTTTGCAAAAAGTGACATTTCGGAATTAAATTCGACTAACGACGCTATATTTAAATAAAATATTTAAATATAAAATCGTAAAATATGTGGGTTGTTATAAATCTCCCCTTCTTAACAAAATTGCGTCCGCGCAATTCCTAGAGAAGAATTTGTGACAACTACATACTTACATCCAAAAAGGAAAGAAAATAAGCTTGAGATAAAAAGATATTCTCACCATTGCTAAGAAAAGACAGAATACCCGGATAGGATCGCTCGATAAACTCTTTGGTTTCCCGAGTACAGTAATTGGGATTAACGGACCATTGAACTTTAATGAGCGGCACATCCTTGTTCCGAAGGTGTCTCACCTCCGAGGCAAGTACGCGAATAGGCTGTTGTACAATAGATAAGTCTGGTGAGATCTCAAGCCCTTGCAAATCAAGAGAGTCGATAACAGAATCTGATTCTCGAAGACACTTCCGAAGCTGAGAGACATGAAACACGTTATGAACACCGGATAGATGAGTTGGAAGTGAAACTCTATAAGCCACAGGGCCAATACGTTCAATAATAGAAATGGTCCTACAAAGCGAGGAGCCAATTTCCCCGTCATACTGAATCGCATAACCCCTTTCAAAGGAGAAACACAAATAAAGACGAGATCATCAACCGAGAACTCGAGAGGCTTCCTACGGTTGTCCACGTAGGATTTCTAGCGGCTCTGTGCCTCTTGCACTCTCTACCGAATAAGAACAATCTTCTCAGAAGAATCATGAACAAACTCCGGGCCAAGAATAAGCTTCTCCCCAGATTCCAACCAACATGAAGGTGATCGACATGGCCTTCCGTATAAGTCTTCGAAAGGAGCCACACCGATACTGGACCAAAAACTATTGTTGTAGGAGAACTCTACAAGGGGTAGATGATCCTCCCAACTACCTCCGAAATCAAGAATACAAATACGGAGGAGATCCTCTAAGATACGATTCACCCGTTTAGTCTGTCTATCAGACTGTGGATGATAAGCTGTGCTGAAATTAAGCTTTGTTCCCAAAGCTTGCTGAAGACTCTACCAGAAATGACTGGTGAATAAAGGATCATGGTCCCTCACAATTGAACTAGGAACACCGTGAAGTCTCACGATTTCCTTGATAAATAACTTAGCCAAAAGAGAAGCAGTCCTATTAGATTTAATAGGAACAAAATGAGCTGATTTGGTGAGGCGATCAACAATAACCCAAATGCTAGAATGGCCTGATCTCGTACGAGGTAGGCCATCAATGAAATCCATCGAAATCTGATCCCATTTCCACAATGGAATCTCTAGAGGCTGAAGGAGACCAGAAGGGCGCTGATGTTCGGCTTTAATACGTTGACAAGTCATGCAATTACTCACATAACTCGCCACATCGCGCTTCATGCCTTCCCAATAATAAAGGCGATGCATATCGGCATACATCTTACTACTGCCAGGATGAATGGTATACTTAGAATGATGACAGTCATCAAGAACGTCATGCCTAAGTGCAGAATCAGAAGGCACAACAAGATGGTTCTTCTTGCGAAGACACCCATGAAGATCAATGCTGAAATCCCGCAACGCCTCATCATGGGGTTCAGTCTCACAAAGCTGAATAAGATGCACAAGATCAGGATCACGCCGTTGAGCTCCGGCAATACGATCCAATAAAGAGGGTCGAGCTTCCAAACTGAATAATACTAGCGGAGAATCAGAGGATGGAGCTCGATCACGAATATCACAAAAAGATAGAGTCTCAAGAATATCCCATTCGGCAAGCATCATAGAAACGACAGCCGAATGTCTGCGACTAAGCGCATCAGCAACACGATTACCCTTACCAAGGGTATATTGGATATCAAAGTCATAGGAGGCAAGAAACTCGAGCCAACGTTGTTGCCTCATATTGAGTTCCTTCTGAGTGAACAAATAC
This sequence comes from Allium fistulosum, assembly GCA_030737815.1. Classification (NCBI taxonomy): domain Eukaryota; kingdom Viridiplantae; phylum Streptophyta; class Magnoliopsida; order Asparagales; family Amaryllidaceae; genus Allium; species Allium fistulosum. The sequence goes on along the minus strand of CM060903.1, from coordinate 1,438,706,540 downwards.
TTCAAGGATTTATGATCGGTATAGAGAATGAAGTGCTCACCTAATAAATAGCGTCGCTAAATCTTCAAGACGAAGACAATGGCAGCTAACTCAAGATCATGTGTGGCATAGCGAACTTCATTCGGACGCAGTTGCCTAGAAGCATAAGCAACTACCCGATCTTTCTGCATAAGCATGGCACCGAGACCACTACCACAAGCATCGGTGTAGACAACAAGATCATGATTCCCCTCGGGAACCACAAGAATAGGAGCATTAGTGAGAAGTTCCTTTAATGTCTGAAAGGAAGCTTCACACTTGTCGGACCAAATATAACGAATGCCTTTCCGAGTAAGGCTGGTGAGAGGAAGCACAACATGGGAAAAATCCTTAATGAACCGACGGTAATAACCCGCCAATCCAAGGAAACTACGAATCTCATGAACATTCTCAGGCCTCTTCCAATTCTGGATAGCTTCAATCTTTGAGGGATCGACCAAAATGCCGTCGGAAGATACAACATGGCCTAAGAACTTAACCTTATTCTCCCAAAAATGACACTTGGAGAATTTGGCTTTAAGCTGATGGTGACGAAGAGTACTCAAGACAATTCTCAAGTGATTAGCATGCTCGGCTTCAGACTTAGAATAAACAAGAATGTCATCAATGAACACAAGGACGAACTTATCGAGATATTCCCGGAATACTCGATTTATAAGATCAACAAAGAAAGCAGGAGCGTTCGTCAAACCGAATGGCATAACGAGCCACTCGAAAGAACCATATCGAGTGCGGAAAGCTGTAAGAGGTATGCTATCTTCCGCGACTCGGAGCTGATGAAAGCCAGTGGCAAGGTCGAGCTGAGAGAAGACCTTAGCGCCACTCAATAGATCGAACATATCATCGATTCTAGGCAATGGATACCGATTCCTGATAGTCAACTCGTTAAGCTTGCGATAGTCGATGCAGAGCCTAAGAGTTCCATCGGACTTCTTCACGAAGACGACCGCGACACCCCACGGTGAAAAACTGGACTGAATCAACTGTTTGGACTCAAGCTCTAAAAGCTGCTTCTTGAGTTCCTTATTTTCTTTTATAGACATCCTCGTGGGAGGACGGCCAACGGGCTGCGCGCCTGGAATGAGATCAATGCGGAACTCGATCGCCCACTTGGGTGGCAAACCCGAAACCGGCTCAAAAACATCAGAGAAGTCACAAACAATAGGAATACGAGATATATCATCATCATCTCGTGAGTCAAGAGAATATAAAGCCATTTCGGAATTATCCACATTTCGAAGAACAAGTGATAGCTGAATAGACGAATCTGGATGTCGAAGATGTAAAATTCTTTCAGAACAAATAATCCTGGCATCGTATCTCACTAGCCAGTCCATACCCAAAATCATATCAAATTCCAGATAGGAAATAACGTGCAGATTCACACGAAAAGAAAAGCCACATAAAACAATCTCAATATCATCACAAAGCATGCTAAGGGTTGCGGATCCTCCAATAGGATTCGCGATCCTCAACGAAGTAACCATACAAGAAACATCCAAAGACAAATCATCGACGAGCTTTTTCTGTATGAAAGAATGCGAAGCACCCGTATCGAAAAGAACTCGAATACTACGGTCATGAAATAAAATAGAACCTTCCAAAATAGATGGAGATATACCTTTGGGTTGAGAAGAACCTCCAGAAGCCTTAGGAACATAAAGCTTGCCAGACTTGGCATTAGCAGGAACAGTAGGGCAGGAGGAAACATGATGACCTTCCTTCTTGCAATAACAGCAGAAGAGAGGCTTAGTACAAGCTCGAATCATATGATTAGGAGAACCACAATTGAAACACTTCCGAATGGAAGGTGTTCCAGCAGATTGAGAGTTAGAACTAGATTCAACGGGCTTCTTCTTCTTGGAAGGGAAAAATCCCTACTTATGAAATGGAAACTTTTTCTTATTAGGGTTCTTGCAAACCTCAACATCATCACCACTATCACACTCCTTCTCGATGGCCTCGAGATGAAGTGCCGAGTCAACCAATTCCTTAAAAGAAAGCTTAAGCTGGAGCATTAAAGACTTCTTAAGATATTTCTTAAGACGAGAGACAAACTTCAGATTCTTCTTATAAGAGGTGCTAATGAATTCAAGACCATACTTAGATAAGGCCTCGAATGATGCAACATATTCAGAGATGGAGGACTTCCTTTGCTTCAACTCAAGGAAGCGACGGGCCAATAAAACTTTCTCAGATTCAGGAACGAATTTGAGTTCGAATCGTTCTCGAAACCGAGTCCAAGAAAGAACAGACTCATCAAGTTTGGCTACAAGAAGCTCGTACCAATCAAGGGCACGCTCTTGCAATAAGCTAGAAGTTACAAGAACTCGATCATGGTCAGAAAGACCCATGCAAGAGAAGATACGTTCGCATGTGCGAATCCAAGCTTGGACCTCAAGAACGGACTCGGAGCCTTTGAATGGCTTTCCTCCAAGATGAGAAAAATCACTGCACAGGCGTGCAAAGGCAGACTTGCATGGAGGAGATGCACGAATAGGAGCTGGAGGCTGAGTGCTCCTAAATAACTCCAAAAACTGATCGGCAGACATATAAACGTCGTCCGGATGCGAGCCGTTGGATTGCCCAGCATCCGAGCGTCGTCCTCTGCCTCTTCTGGCCATTAGCTGAAAGATAAGATAAGATAAAGATTATTCACAAGGTAGATATCATTAATTCAAAATGAAATACTACGGAAAAATGCAATCCTAGACGTATTCCTAAAAATTCTATCTACCCCAAAGGCACGGAAAGAATAAAGGCACGATGATTCAAAGATTCATAAAATTCATACTACCCTTTGATGTACCGTAATATGTGTCTCTGTTCTATGTTTATCATATTTTGTTCTGAACTCAGCTCTGATACCAAGCTGTAACTCCCCACTCCAAGACCCACATTAGCAAAGAGTATTACTAAGTAACACCGTCTGCTAACGCAGAGAATAGAGCTGGATAGGAGCGACCATCTATAACCTTGTCCTAATTATCTATTGAATACACCGACAATTGCCACTTCTTACTCAAGTGGATCGACATCTCCAATAAATACTTAATACAAAGCCATAGGTGGCTGAAGGATTTATCAAAATAAAATATAACAACTCAAATGTAATACACATCACAGAATAGTAGATCATCACATACATTTACACATATAAAGATACATTACAGAGTTTACAAAATGATATATGTCATGTGGTAAAGCAAACCACATTATACAGGCGAGTCAAAAGAATACATATCAGAGTTACAGCCAAAAATGACTACACAAAAAGCTATAACAAAACGGAGCTAGCGGAATAGTCCATGCGGAAGCAAAATAGGCTAAGTCCAATGTACCTAACCTGAAACATCTCGGTCTGACCCGAGTATAAAATGCATGGGTCAGTATAGCTAAACAAATCAGTTAGATAAACTAAATGATAATAAACATACAAGGTCATAAAGTACCACAAATATCTCCAAAAGAGATAACCAGATCATCTAACAAAAGATGAATCAAAACAAGCCTCATATCATATGCAACTCAAATAAACAAAGGATATCATATCCCAAAACAAGCCAAAAAGGCAAATAACAAATACCAATAAAGGTAACACAAGTTTCCATAAGGTAATCGCTATATATCGTGTGGTTCAAGGAACCTACCCCGAAAGGCGATACACTAGGGAAATATAATTGTCAAAGAAAACAAAAGATGCTCGAGCTCAGTACTGTATAACAAGGATCCACAAACCCGAAGGTGACAAACCCAAATATCACTCGAGCGGTGACTAATGACCAACTCCAAAAGTGATACTATAGGGCAACAAACCCGAAGGCACAAACCCGAAGGTACAAGCCCGAAGGCAACATACCCGAAGGCAACAAACCCCGAAGGCTCAAACCCGAAGGCAACAAACCTCGAAGGCTCAAACCGTAGTGGCGAAGGTCCGGAGGCCCAATACTGGAAACCACTAACTGGCAGAATGTGTCACAACTCTCGGAAAGGAACCCGAAAAATGTTAACGTGAGTCCCATACCACACGTTCGTACTAAACGGTTTACTAACCGTTAGTCAATTTCACACTCAAAGCAGTAAAAAGTTCACCTCATCTCATCGGTAAACCAGACCCAAAGGTCAAAACGGTCAAACGAATAGATTAGGAATTAACTGAAAAGATAAACCCACGTGTTCATAGCACGCGTTTTATTTAATCATTTAATTCTCCTCCCTCTTCGCTCAAAGTGCCAAATTGTGTGTGTGTGTTTTAAATAGAAATTATAAATTGGAGAAACGAGCTTTTAATACAATTTGAAAAGATCATTTTATAAAAACCCGTGTACGAAATCAAAAAGGAATCATCAAATTCAAATATGCAATAACAACTAATTGGAATCGACACGAATCGATTAAAATTGGAAACCAAGCAAAATAGGCAAATTAGGCTGAGACAAGCAGGTTAGTCGACTGACTGCATAGGCCAGTCGACTGATCCAGAAACCCAAAACTTTCGGTTCCTGCAGTCAGTCGACTGACTAGAGAGGCCAGTCGACTGACTGCAAAAAACAGAAACTTTTGGTTTCTGTAGCCAGTCCCAGAAACTTCCGGTTTCTACAGCCAGTCGACTGACTGGCACTGGAACTGTTTTTCAGCCTATCAAATAAAGAGAAAACTCTCATAATTTGCGATCGGATGAGCAATGGGCGCTAGGGGTTTATGCCAATCGACAACCCAGCCCTATTTGCTCTTCAATACACCACCAAAAGCATGATCAAACATCAAAGCTATGATTTTTAGAGTTTTTGACTTCAAAACACCAAAAATTTAAATGTTCACCAACTCAATTCAAATCAAACGCAAATGAACATGAATAAGTGTTAGGAATTCATACTTAACATCAATGATATCTAGAGAAGTAGATGTGAGTTCAAAACTCACCTTTTAGCTCAAAAACAAAGATGAGAAGCTCAAATGCAAAGAAAAGATCAACCACTCTTCACTTCTACTCTACTAGCTCCAATCTAAGATCAAAACAAGTATTTCCTAAATTAGGTTATAGGAAATTTCTGAAATTGGAGAGAGAGAGAGAGAGATGGAGAGGGTGAAAAGAAGGCTTACCTAAGCTTCTCTTTGATTTTGGAGCAAGAATTGAGTTTGTAAGAGGAAACTAGGGCTTGGAGTTTCTATTTCCCATTCTCTTTCCCCATTTTCGGTTGAGCTTGAGTTTTAGGAAATGAATTGAGTGAATGGAGAGGAGAGGGGGCTGAGTTAGGGTATAGGATGAGTTGGGTGAAACCCAAACCCAAAATCCCACTTAGAAAATAACAAAACTCAACTTACTCCAAACATATCGATGCTTATACTCAAAAAGATCGCAAATGCCATTTTGGATTCAATGGAAGTGGTCCCAAGTCCTAATTCGACCGTTTGCAAAAAGTGACATTTCGGACTTAAATCCGACTAACGACGCTATATTTAAATAAAATATTTAAATATAAAATCGTAAAATATGCGGGTTGTTACACACACCCTTAGGAATAAATCACAAATGAAAAGCAAACTTCTTTAATGGCTCCTTCATCTTCGTACTCTTTTAATGTTCTAAATGAAATAGTTGCAAATCAACTCCAAATCACTTCAAACTTTGCCACAAGCCTTAGTATAATATTAGAAAACCTTCCACCATGTAAAAAGATGAAGAAGTGAAGCTCATGCCTCCCTACATGAGATGGCCATGGGCAATTGGTGGTGATGAAAGGGCAAAAATGCAAGAGAAAGCAAGGAGAAGGAAGAGAGAAAGGTCGTTGAAAGGATGGGATTTGACTTGGGTGCTTGGATCTTGGTGTTTTAGGATTAAAGGTGAGTTAATACCTCATTCTAAATGGAAAATATGACATATATATGTTGTATTTGATTGTGTTTATGTTGCTTGAATTGTTGTTGACATATGTTAAAACATTGATTTGAATTCTTGCTTTGAAAGTTAGTAACACATGTTGTAACAACCCGCATATTTATCGATTTTATATTTAAATATTTTATTTAAATATTTCGTCGTTCGTCGGATTTTGGTCCGAAAAGCTATTTTTTGCAAACAGTCGAATTAGGACTCGAGACCACTTCCATTGAGTTCAAAATGCCGTTTGCGACCTTTTTAAGTATAAGCTTTGATATGTTTGGAGAAAGTCGAAATTTGCTACTTTTTCTAGTTGGGTTTGGTTTGGGTTCAGCCCACTTGCCAATTCTGGTTATATCAACCCAACCCCTCTCCACTTCTCTTCATTCTTTCCTCATTTCCTAACTCTCTCAAGCTCAAGAGAATAATGGGGGAAAAGATTGGAAATGGAAATTCCTAAGCCCTAGTCCTTCTTGCAAACTCCAACTTCTAGCTCCAAATTCAAAGAGAACCCATTGGTAAGCATCTCCTTCTTCTTCTCCTCTTCAATTTCAGTTTATTCCTAAACCTAACTTTGGGAATGTCCTTCTTTAAAGCTTTGATTCAAGCTTGTTGAGTTGGAATTGAAGAGTGATTGCCATTGCCATTGCTTTCAAGCTTCTTCTTCATTGATTTGGGTTCAAAGGTGAGATTTTTATCTCACATCTTAAACTATATTTATCTTCGATTGTTAGGTATGAATTCCTAACACTTATTATTGTGCAATTGCTTTTGGTTTGGATTGATTTGGTGAATATTCCAATTTTTAGTGTTTTGAGTTCAATTCTTTGAAAATCCTAACTTTGATGTTTTGATCATGTTTTTGGTGATGAATCGAAGAGCGTATATGGCCAGGTAGTCGATTGGCGTAAACCCTTAGTGCCGTTGCTCGACCGATTGAAATTTGGAAGAGATTGGCATTCATAAAATAGGCATGGGAGTGCTGGCAACAGGCTCCGGTCGACCGAACTCAGGGTTCGGTCGACCGACCTGCTTCCCAGGCACTTCCCTGCCTCTGTTTGGAAGTGTAGGTTACAAGCTCCGGTCGACCGACCTCAGGGTCCGGTCGACCGACCTACTACCCGAGCACTTCTGTCTCTGGTCCGGTCAACCGACTCAGGGAGTCCGATTGACCGACCTGCTCCTATTTTCCAATTATGCCTATATTGCCTATTTTGTTTGAATTTCCAACTTTAATCGATTCGTGTTGTCTCCTATTTGTTGTTATCATTTCTTAAGACTTTGATGACTCCTCTTTCGGGATGGTACCTCGTTAGGTCGCTCGACCCTATCCCCCTTAGGTCGTTAGACCTCATTTTGTCCTCTCTAGGTCGTACCGTTTTGACGGGGCGCTGCCTCGCACCCCGCCGTGGGCGCTGCCCTCTGGACCCCCACGACCTGACCGGGCAGGTCGAACCCCGTACAACTCTGCGTAAGCGATCTTATCCGAAAAACATTTAACAGAACTTCTTACCTTGATGGTTTTGGGAATTGATTTCTTTGGATTTTTCTCACGTCTTCGAATGTGAATTTTATGTGATTCGATTTGTTTCAATAATCGTTTTGTGATTTGTCACTTTAAAAATATAAAGGTTTTCTATACTAGTAGTAAATATCAAAACTCTTTCATTAAAACGATTTCAACACTATTTTAATTATAAAGCTCATTTCTTAAACTGTTTTCCAATCTATTAGTATATACAAACCTTTACCTCATTCGTATGAGAAAATCTAATTAAACGGCTTAGCAAAACAAGTGGTATGAAACGCTTGCGTTTACTTCGTCGGTCAATTTATGGACTTGTTCGATTGAAACTCTTGTGACAATTTTCTAGTGCAGATCTACAATCTGTTCGTAAATATTTGAGTTAAGCAAGTGGTTATGGGACATGAAGCTAAACTCTTATATTTACTAGCTTAGTGTAATCGACACTTCCTTATGATCATGATGATTATTCTTGTGATTTAGACTAGCGATTGAGCGATGTCTCTTTGTTTACGAGGTTAGACTAGACACCATTTGTGTGATTTCGATTCACACATATCTCTTTATCTTCAAGGTGAGTCTATACCTCATTGGTGTGATTTCGATTCACACATATTGAAACTCTTGTGACAATTTTCTAGTGCAGATCTCTACAATCTGTTCGTAAATATTTGAGTTAAGCAAGTGGTTATGGGACATGAAGCTAAACTCTTATATTTACTAGCTTAGTGTAATCGACACTTCCTTATGATCATGACGATCATTCTTGTGATTTAGACTAGCAATGTGCGATGTCTCTTTGTCCGTATGAAGGACTGTACCTCATTTTATTGAGCTTCGTCTCATTTATCGCATGGGTCGTATCTTTCTAGATACGTCGATGTTTATTTCTCGCATGGGTCGTACCTATTTAGGTGCGTCGATGTTTATTTACTTCGTGGAGCAATCGGCTCAATAAGTCGGGGCATGGGGCGTATCTATTTAGGTGCGTCGATGTTCGTCTATGCATGGGTCGTATCTTTCTAAGTGCGTCGATGTTCGACTTTGCATGGGGTGTATCTTTCTAGGTGCATCGATGTTAGACATTACATGGGGCGTATCTTTCTAGTTGCATCGATGTTTATTTATGCATGGGGCGTATCTTTCTAGGTGCGTCGATGCTAGAGCATGGGTCGTATCTTTCTAGGTGCGTCGATGTTTGACTTTGCATGGGGTACGTCTTTCTAGGTGTATCGATGCTAGACTTTACATAGGGCGAACCTTTCTAGGTGCGTCGATGTTCAGTTTATGGGATTGGCCATCCTCTTTCTTGTGATTTCTGGATTCCTAATTTATTGATTTCTGGGATTTATGTTTCACCACCTTTTTCAATTGGCATTGATACGTATGTCATTTATTAGGGTTTGGTGAATTAAATTAAGAATATGACATTCTTTTAATCTTTGAAAAGATTCTTGTGATATTGATTAACCTCTGGATTGATTTTCAATTAGATACTTACCACAGTATGACTTTATGGTTATCATACGTTTTTGTCATATCTCTTATTCTATATCACTTTATCTGATAATTATAGCTAGACTGGTCCGTTTATTATTTTCTTCTTAAATAATACTCGGGTCAGACTGAGATTTTACAGGTGCTTCCTCTTGACTTCCTATCTGGAATCGTCATCTGACTTTTGGCTAACTACTTTAGTTTAGTAGTTTTTGGTTGTACACATTTGAGATGTAGACTCCATGTTGTATAACTAATCTTTTGTCTAGCACTTGTATCTATTCTTTTGTGTTATTGTGGATCTTATTTGACCACTACTCTGATGTACACTTTCATGTGTTATATTCATATCTATTTCCGCCTTTGTAATATGAATTGTCTGTGACTGATTTGTGTTACGTTTATTTCTATATTTGTTTCCGAAGATTATATATAGCCACTGTGTGATAGCTTTGTGTTTGTATCGATATGTTGGATTTTCTCTTTAAAAGATATGCATTCTATTCTATCTGACATATCGGTGTTTGCACAAAGAAATTATACAGATGGTCGCTCCTCAACAGCCTTATTCTCCGTGCTAGTTGACGGCATTACCTCGTAGTGTCCTTGGCTGACGTGGGTATAGAGGTGGGGCGTCACACATGTGATCCATATGAATAATATAATGGACTTGAATGGACTTGTATGACATATGAATAGACCTTGAACATAGCACATAGATTAAAGATGGACTTTGGTGTAGATTGAATTCGAATTTGAAAGTGCACTTATAGCGATAGTCGTTATAGATGCAGTTCGGAATTGCCTTGTATTTGGCGATTTATATGGAACTTTGTAGAGAGATCCTTAGGGGCTTCTCGCTGTATTTATAATTTCTTATATACATGTTCATTGCTATTAAAAGCTTGAATAGTAAAAAGTTAATTAACATCTCGAAAACTACCAAAGCTGCACTTGTGCAAAACTGCCCCGTTTAGCCTTGATTTTTGGACTTTAAAGGTTTGAAAAGATATTTAAATTTAAGTATTTTCTTTCATTCTTTTTACAAGTGTTTACTAAATCATATTATAGTATTTCAAAAGTGGTTTGAGACTTTATGAATTTTAAGGATTATTTGTGAATTTTTAAAGGAGAAATAATTTGTTAAAAATATATAGAAAACACGTCGTATTCAAGTTTTTAAGGAATTTTGTAAACCTTTTATTTTCAAGTAATATTTTGAGTAAATATTTTAAAATATTATAAGTATTTTCAATTATTTTAAAAGTATAAACAATAGGTTTAGAAAGGGGTTAGTAATTGCTTAATGGCCGAATGGTTAATTGTTTAATTACTCGTTTATGGAAATCATTAATACTATACTTAACACAATAAGCGGACCAGGTAGACCTATCTATTTGTGAGATTAAAGAGAAGTATCTAGGCTAGGCTTTGATGTAACAAGTGCTCTAAATTACCTGGCTTCACTCTGGGATGAAGAGTAGTTAAGTTGGAATGTCGAAAACGAGTTAAGCGTATGAATCGTGATTTGTATAAATAATTGGTGAGTAAAGCTTCCACCTTTGAACCATAAAGTTTAAACTATATTCATGGCCATATTTCTAGCTATTAAACGCTTATTCTATAATTGTAATAATGGTTTGATTGATGGTTTGGTTTGTTGCTTGAAAGATGGTCGCTTTGGAAAGTTAGTAAGCAAATCATTGGTTATATGGAAATCTAGTAGTAAAACTAATGCCGTTGTTATTAAATGTTTGATATATGTTATGTTATTGTAAACCATCATGTATCTATGCTCATTCCTTTGTTATGTGATGTATAGTTGTGACGCCCCACCTCTATGCTCATAATAACAAAGGGTATTAAAGGAAATACTGTCTGTTATCACGAAGAATAAGGCTAGATAGGAGCGGCCATCCATAGTTGGCCTTACACTAGTATTGGTTACCTCGATAGGAGTGGTATATACTTTTAAATTTTCATCCCTTATTTATTTACTCCCATCGACATACCCAGTATAAAACGAACTACGACAGTTCATAATAGTTTAGGACAATATATATAATAATAACACAGATACAAAAAAAAGGATGCGGAACACAGATAACGAACGTCTCATATATATATATAATAACTGATGTCAGTTACAATACAGTTGATACAATGCATATGATACAACTACAACTGTCAACTCTGGAAGTTATATATACAAGTACATTATCGACTAATATACACGAATACATATCCACCTAAATCTATACACTGACTACTACAAAAAGATGTGAAAAGTCTTCATAGCTCAAACAGCAACTCAAAGCAAGATATCTACAACCTGAAATAACTCGGGTCTGACCCGAGTATTACGTTCAAAAAGAAAATAATACACGGGTCAGTCTAATTCAAACTCAGTTATTAATCAAGAATCAATAACAATTAGACGACAGTGAGAATAAGTTCACATATCCGATCCTTTAACAAAGAAATAGGATAACGGTGAAAATAACACGTAACAGTGTTAAACCATGAATCAGCAGATTCAAAATATCAACAAAGATAAATAAAGAGATTTTCAGTAAAGATACTTTAGAAAATATCAGAATTGCCTAAACGACAATTACAACAAAATCATCAAATTAAACCAAATCAAAATATCAAAGTATCACTACAACAATGAACTGTGCATGTACCTAGTGAAATTCAAAATCAAAGTGTACACACTGAACAACATGTCTCCAAAAATCAAAGTGAAAAGAAAAGATCATCAGCATGACAAAACTGCAACAAAATTTCTCAATGGACAGCAAAAGAAATCAGATCAGATAGTACAGACTGAAGCAACATGCTATTGCTACCAAGTGAACCAACTCTGCAATGTCAAAGACTGCATATATATGAAATGGATACAACATCAGTGCAGACCATAGACTACAATGTGCACAGATGGTAGAAGAAGCAACAGTGATAAAAATCAAAAGGAAGTGCAACAGTGCAAATTCGAACAAGTCACAATGTACACAAACAACAGTGAATGATTCAACATATCCAACTAGAAGTGCAGTGAACCCAAACAAAGTTCAAGGAAGAAGAAGATGCAGTGAGATGCACATAAAATGAATGCAGATGAACTCAACCTGAATTATCAACTACAAAGTATGACAATGAAATGGAAACACATTGATACTACAGATGCAACAAAAATTCATAAATACATCTACAAAGCAATGCAGACTGAAATATGGAAGAATGCAAACCCAAGTCAACATGAATCACTTGAGAATCAAAGACCCCAAAACTGAATGGAATGCAAATTACAAAATGAAGGCTATAGCAAACATGAACTCATGTATACAGTTCAACCCCAAACCAGATGAATCAAAGCTACAACTCAAGATATGAATCCAGACCATAAGCACAACACTAAGTGAATATACATGATGGTCAACTGCAACAAGACAGTGACACAGTGAAGTGTGCAACTCGAGCTTCAGAAAGAACAAAGATGAAACCACTGTGCAATGCTCAAGCAAATCGAAGAAAATCAGAGACCATAGTTCACAGTGAAGTCGAAAACAATATACAAGCTATAGTTAAAATCATGAAAGCAATGCTACAGAAGTTGAACATATGAAAGTAGACAGTAAAGCCAACCAAGAAATTCACGAGAGAAAAATGATGAATATTTGTATCTACTCGAAGTCAAATGCAAGAAATCAAGTGCGTATCTGTTTGTACTTTTGAAATTGTCAAAATCAAAAATTAGGAAAGTTTCTACCGTGATACTCAAACCAAATCAAACGGCTTCAGATCAAAACATAGAGGACAAGCCATTGAAACATCAGAGATAGGAAAGAAAAATTTCTATATAATGGAACCCAAATCATCATAGACAGGTGTGGTGAAGAGCAGAAAAGGCAAAACCCAATCATCACCGACAAAAGCTCAAACAAGCAAGTATAAACAGAATCGAGCAACGAGAAATCGCACCTGAAATCGAGGAGTTTCAGAAACCCTAAGCATCAAAACCATCAAATGGCCGAAGCCCAGAAATTTCAAAACCCAGGGATTAACACAAAATTGAACGCAAGCATAGCACTACGAATGAATTAGATGCGAGTGATAGTTCACTCACCTTCTTCTACGAAGGATGCAACCGAGCAATCTGGAAATTGAGCGATTGACGAAGCAAGAAACACGAATCAATCTCCCCATAGCGCCGAAGCTAGCAACGTAACAATCACTTGATCGAACAAATTGATGTCATCGGCTAAGCCCTAGCGAACGAACGAAGATAACTGAAGCCGCCATTTTTTTTTTCCGCTCGGTTATTTTGTTTAGGGTTCGAATGAATGAATGAGAGAGAGGATCGGGTTGGATACATCACGGCATCAAAATAAACAAGGCTAGGATCCATTTCAAAAGCCCATCAATGTTCAACAAATTATTAAAGAATTTTAACCCAATCTTTTATTAAAGAATTATACACATCTAAAAAGAATTTCAATTCGATTCAAAATTGCAAAGCTACTCAATTCCTTAATCAATATTAAAGAGTCACAACCAAATTTAAAAACTTCACACAGCAATTAGCTATAAATTTTAATCGTCAATTGACACTAATAATTCTGTGCAAAACCCTGGGTTGTTATAATAGTTGTGTTGCAAATGCCATATGCTTGAATTCCGAACTACCCGTATAACGATAGTCGCTATATGGCATTTTCGGAAAAATCACCCTTTATCGAAACCCTTTGGTTTCATTATCGTGCTTGAAATTATTTTACAAGTTAAGCAAGTTTTTGATTAATGATGTTTCATAATTAATTATTTTAATTCTGATTATTTAGTTTAATTAATTATTTAATTAATTATTTAATTAATAAGGATTAAAGTTAACTAATTAACTTATTAACGATGTGTTTTAAATTTTACTAATTACGTAGTTAATGATGTTTTAATTTTAATTAATCATTTTATTTAATGATGTTTAAGACTAATTAGTCTTTGGATTAAGATTAATTAATTTATTAATTAATGATATTTAAAATTAATTAACCCTTTTTAATTAATGACTTCTAAAAGTTAATAAATCTTTTTAACCTTAAATAAATCTTTTCTTAAATAAAGTTTAAATTAGTTAATCACTTTTAAATAATGGTATTTAATTATTTATTAATTAGTTAAATTAATTATATTTAAATATTATTAATTAATTTAATTAATGATATTTTAAAAGGTAATTTACCTTTTTTTTATTTACAGCAATTGAGGTTGATTAATTAACTTAGTTAACAAAGTTTTAAAAGTTAATTAATCAATGTAATAAGGATGTTTAAGTTGTTAAATTCTTTTTATAATGAAGTTTCAAAGTTAGTAAACTCTTTTAACGAAGTGTTTTAAAAGCTAATACTTGTAATGTGAAGCCAAGTACGAATTCAGATTTTTAAAAGAAAAAGTTTGATTCGTTTATGGAAATGAATTAATTTCTGTAAAGCGAATTACTTATATGGAAATGATTTATTTGTATAATTAGCACCAAACATCGAAGAAGTAGACTTGTCGCTATTTCGAAAGTTAAGAACAATCATGAGACATGACTTTGAGGCAACACTACCTTGACTTGTCCGGTATTATTGTTAACCAAGAAATAGTACAAGCATAATTCGATGAGTGGTGGTAAGTATACAAGACTTAATTTCCATATACGTTTGTTTTATATCCTCGATAGTTGGTTTCTTAGCTATCGGTTACTTCAATTTCTTTATTATCGTCATTCTAAGACAATTTATTGCTCCGTTAAGCATTGATATCCTTTGTCGAAAATGACTAATACCAAAGCGGAGAGGGGGCCAAGCTATGTGGGGTTTCTCCCATTGGATACTTTCACATCTCATCTAGATTGGATTCGGTAGCGCTATTAGATGTGAAATTTTCGAATTCATGGTAAGGTTTGGTGGGGTCCGGCTTGGAGGTTTCCGAGAAGTGTCACAGAGTAAATGAGCTTCTCGGAAGTATATTACTAGAGGTATACTTCAAGCGAGGTGCACCTTCCTAATCATTTGTTGGAGATTTCTTCTTTTCTTATTTGATTCGAACCTTCAAATTTATCTTCTTATTTGCACCGGAAAGAGCCAACCACTCTTAGTGGTGTTTAAATATTTATCTATTCTTTTCATTTGGATGTTAATTTATGTGAGAGTAAACCCGTTCCGTGTTCCACGGCATGGTCTCACATGCTTTGTATTTAATTTCACACCCATTGTTTTAAAAGTTTTACTCATACCAAACATATCGTCTAACCCGAGTTATTTGTTTTTCCCTGAACTCTCAGATGCTCATTTTATTTAAGTGGTCCGAGAGTAGCAGGTCTTTGTTGGGCTCTTTTGAAGACAGCGTCCTAGTAGGAGGCTTTTCATCTTCTTAGTTATTTATTCCGCTGTATTATCTAGTTCATGTAAGTGTATTTTCTTTCAGCATTTGTAAATGCAGGATGTTATAACTACCTAAGCTGATTTGTTGTACTTTTGTGTAACTCTGATAGCTTCCTGTTAAGGAGTAACCTGATGTACTATTTACTGTTATGTTTTATTTAGCAGTTTCATTGTAAGATTTTCTATTCTGTTTATTATTTCACCCCACGATGATTCATTTTTTTGATGCTTAGGCAACGACACACGAACACCGAGGATGTGTTAAGTATTGTTCCTAGGGGTCAGAAAGGTGTCATAGTTGGTACCGGAGCTTCGGTTGAGCGAATAACTTAGCCTGATTGGGGTACAACTCATTAGAGATAGGGTGAATAGAGCCTTAGAATTAGTTAATCTTGAGAGTGCATTTCCTTTCCTCCCCTAAAAGTTTGGTTTTTGATCCTTTATTGCAAGTTCCCTTTTATCGTCTTTGACCCTATCTTTGCATTCTAATAATACCTGTCACTTATCAGGTTATTGAAAATGAGTACATGACGAAGAAGAGGGACGGGATCTGGAACCAGCACGGCTACAAATAGCAGAGCTCCTAGAAGTGTGCCAGTTGTAGAGCCGGTAGTAGAAGCAGTGATGCAAGTTCAACCGCC
Organism: Allium fistulosum; assembly: GCA_030737815.1. Lineage (NCBI taxonomy): Eukaryota > Viridiplantae > Streptophyta > Magnoliopsida > Asparagales > Amaryllidaceae > Allium > Allium fistulosum. The sequence goes on along the minus strand of CM060903.1, from coordinate 1,438,690,529 downwards.
TCAGAACTTTGCAACCTTGTGCAAGAATTACACTCTTTAGGTGGTAAGCCTTTTTATGGTACTGAGGATATTTTGGGAGTTCAGACATGGCTCCGCTCTTGTGAAAGGATATTCGAGGATCTTCAGTTGGAAGATACTAGAAAGAGATTGTTGGCATCACGTCAGCTTCAAAAAGCAGCCATGGATTGGTGGGATTCAGTCACCATGAATACATCAAAAGAAGATTTCTCTTGGGCGTAGTTTAAGGAAGTCATTGAAGCTCAGTCTATCCTAGAGGTGGGAAGGACTCAGTTGTTCAGAAGTTTCATGGATTTGAAAAGGGTGAGATGATAATGGCGTAGTATGAGCATAGTTCAATGCATTGTCCCGCTTTGGACCATGATTGATTGATATGCCGCTTAAAAAGAATGAAATGTTCATGAAAGGAATGTGACCATAGTTCCATTGGGAAATGACTAACCATCTCAACGGTACCTTTACCGATCTAATCAGTATGGCTTTGAGATTTGAAGCTCTTGATATTGAGCAAGGAGTTCAGAAGGGTGTATTGTTAGCAGTTAATGCCCAACCTTTATCAGCTATTCCAGTTGCTAATAAACTGTTTTTCAAGCGCAAAGGGAAGAAGAAGTGGTCGTGCAAGAAGCCTAGAGGTGGAGCTCTAGCTTAGATTAAGCAGTTAGACTTGACCAAGATCCTTTGTTATAAGTACAACATAATGGGCCACTATGCAAATAATTTCTCGGAGACTAACCTACAGGTATGCTACAATTGCAACAAGCATGGACATATGATGAACCGGTGCCCTTTTCCAAAGAATGGATCACAGGGACAAGCTTTTCCTATTAATGAAATACCATCTACTTCAACGGACCCAAAAGGAAAGCAGGTGTTGCAAGGTACACTATCCATTTCTGATATTCCTATTAGAGTGTTATTTGATACCAGTGCATCCCATAGTTTCATTTCATAAGATATTGTTGATAAGTTTAACCTCAAACCCATTATTTTAAACAATTCTCTTTGTGTGTCGAACCCAATTGGAGGTCCGACCAATCTTGATACCATATGTTTGGATGTGCTTATTTCTTATTGAGATCATCCTTTCTTTTCTAATTTGTTTGTTCTCGGGTTCATGGGTTTTGGGGTATTATTGGGGATGGATTAGTTATCTAAGTTTAGAGCAATCGTAGATTGTGATCGAAGGATTATTATAGTTAGTGACTCTGTAAATATTGGGGTAGAAATAAATTGCTGAAGGCCAAGAAAATTAATGATTAGTTTCATTTATTCACTTGAAGTACCCAAAGAAGAAATAAGAGATTTAATAATTGTTGGAGACTTCAAGGATACTTTTGAAGAAGTGCAAGGTTTGCCTCCTCACTGGGAAGTGGAATTCCGTATTGATTTAATTCCAGGAAGACCGATTGTACAACCTCCTCGAAGGTTGGCTCTAAAGAAAAGAAGAGAATTGGAGAGGTAGACGTTTGATTTATTGCAGAAGGGCTTGATCAGACGTAACACATCAAGTTGGGGATCGCCAGTAGTGTTCGTTACCCAGTTAGATGGTTCTCTTAGATCATGTATGGATTACCGAGAATTAAATAAGAGGACTATCAAGAATAAGTATTCTTTACCTAGGATTGATGACATGTTTGACCAGATCCATGGAGCTCGGATATTTTCTCAATTGGATCTTGCCACTGGTTTTCACCAATTAAAGGTAGTAGAGGAGAGTGTACCCTTAACAGCCTTTTGAACCCTTGATAGTTTTTACGAGTGGTTAGTCATGCCGTTCCGATTGGCTAACGCACCTGCTTATTTTGTAGATTTGATGAATGGAGTGTTTCGGGACTTTCTTAACAAGTTTGTCCTAGTCTTCATTGATGACATCCTCGTTTATTCTAAAACGGAGGAAGAGCATATGTACCATCTTCATGTTGTTCTTAGTACTTTAAGAAATCATGTTTTAAAGGCTAAGTTTTCTAAGTGCCATTTCTAGAAATCCGAATTTAGATTTCTAGGGCACGTAGTTTCGGGAGAAGGCATATCAGTGGACACAGCTAAAGTAATTGTGGTTCGAGATTGGAAGAAACCTGAGAGTGTGACTGAGGTCAGAAGTTTCTTGGGACTGGTATGTTTCTATAGAAGGTTCATTAAAGATTTCTCAAAGATTGTTTCTCATCTAACAAAGCTAACAAAGAAAGAGACTAAGTTTGTTTGGACACCTAAGTGCGATCAAGCATTCAATGAATTAAAGGAGAAATTGACAAGTGCTCCCGTTTTAACTATTCCAGACGGGAGTGAAGGATTAACAGTTTACACGGATGCTTGTAGGACTGGATTGGGAGCAGTTTTGATGCAGAATGGTAAAGTAATAGCGTATGCGAGTTGGCAGTTGAAACCACATGAGAAGAATTATGCTACGCACGATTTGGAGCTGTTGGCAGTTGTCTTTGCATTGAAGGTGTAGAGAACTATCTTTTGGGTGCAAAGTTTGAGTTATATACGGATCATAAGTTATTAAAGTATCTTTTTACACAAAAGGACTTGAACTTGAAGTAGCAAAGATAGCTAGAGTTTCTTGCGTCTTATGGCTTAGAGATTCTTTATACTCTAGGGAAAGCAAACGACGTTGCAGATGCATTGAGTAGGAATGTGTCGACGATTGCATATTTGGAAGTTAAGCCAGCACTAATGGAGAGAATTGCATATTTCCAAGAAGAAGGCCCTAATTTAGCTCGGCTTAAGAAGGATGTTGAAATGGAATTATTTCTAGTTTTCAGATTGACTCTTGAGGCATTTTAAGAATGAATGGACGGATTTGCAAGCCAGATGTTAATGGAATTAGACATGATGTGCTGAGAGAGTGCCATTGGTCAAAGTTATCTATCCACCTAGGAGTAACTAAAATGTTTCAAAATATTAAGAAAACCTTTTGGTGGAAAGGGATGAAGAGAGACATTTCGATTTTTGTGAGCAGGTGTGCAAATTGCCAACAGGTCAAGAGTGACCAGCAGAAGACTGTTAGGTTACTCCAACCATTAGAGATACAAGATTGGAAGTGGGAGCAAGTATCCATGGACTTTATCGATGGGTTTCCAGAACGAGAAGAGGAAATGAAGGCATTTGGGTAATTGTAAATCGATTAACAAAGAGCGCCCACTTTATTCCGGTGAAGTCTACCAGAACTGCAGCTTCTTTGTTAGGGATTTATTTTAAGCAGATCATTCGACTGCGTGGAATCCCAATAAGTATAGTCAGTGATCGAGATCCCATCTTCACCAGTCGTTTTTGGGGAGCATTACAAAGTCGCTTTAGGAACGGAGTTGAATTTGAGCACAGTCTATCACCTAAAGACAAACGGACAAGCCGAAAGGGTGAACCAGATTTTGGAGGATCTCTCGAGAACATGTATTATGGATTTTGGAGGTTCTTGGGAAAGAAGATCATCCACATTTGGTAGAGTTCTCTTATAACAACAGTTACCAAGCTAGCATTGGCATGGCGCCCTATGAAACTTTATATGGACGACCATGTAAATCACCTTCATGTTGGATTGAGACCGAAGACCGATTAATTCTTGGACCAGAGATGATTCGAGAAGCATCAGAGAAAGTGGCTATGATCAAGGAAAGGATGAAAGAAGCCCAGGATCGATAGAAAAGTAATGTCGATTAAAGGAGAAGGGAGTTAGAGTTTGCGGTCGGGGATTTGGTATTTGTGAAAGTTTTCCCGATTAAAAGAGTTGTAAGATTCAGAAGAGCAGGAAAGCTAGCATCCAGTTTCATCGGACCATTTAGAATCCTGGGAAGGATTGGATCGTTGGCCTACTGAGTAGAATTGCCTGAAATATTGTTAGAAGTCCATAATGTTTTTTATGTATCTCATATGAGAAAGCATGTTTATGACCGATCACTAGTTATAGAGACGTCTGTTCAGGAAGACTTAGAGATAGAACCAAATTTGATAGCAATCCGACATCTAATCCATATTGTAGATCGGGATGAAAGGAGATTGAGGAACAAGGCGGTTAAGATTGTGAAGGTTCAATGAAGTGATGATCCTCGTGATTGTACTTGGAAGACTGAGGATCATATTAGAGAAACTTACCCTGATGTAATGTCAGGTTAGTTTCTTGTTATTTGAATTTCTTGTATGACATAGTTGCTTTGCAATGTTATATGAATGTCTAGGTATAATAAATACCTTTTGGATTGTCTTTTGTTTATTAATTTCGAGGATGAAATTCTCCCGGGGGGAGAGTGTAACGACCGTAAATTAATCCCTTTGTATTTGGATATTTAAATAATTTTAAATATTTACATGATGGATTTTAATAATCAAATAAACATGTTTTAAATATTAATTAATGATATTAAATCATTTTCAAATTTTGTTTACCAAAATAAATATTTCAAATAAAAATAGAAAATGTGACCGAAGAACGTTTTCCGAAAATTCGACTTTTCGGCATCGGAAAAGTCGTTAGAAACATTGTGCATAATTTGTATCACTCATGTGCACATGCACATGTCATATATTAAGTTAAGTAAAGTATTAACAGTAATAAACCATGATTCATTTAAATATAAACATGATAAGACACATTATTTTTAAAAATAAAGAAAGAACAAAATAAGGAATAAGTTCTCATGTATAACCATACTCAACATCATATTTTTGTACACAATATGGTGCATGTCATGATCTAGCATATTGTGGGGGCCACCTTGGCCGTGAGTTTGAGAGGGGGAAGGGGTGAGGTGGAGCTTTGTGATTGGTGGAAGTAAGGCAAGGGTAAATTAGTAATTCCACATATTTTCATGTCTATAAATACCTCCACCCTAACTCCATTTTTCACTTTGTCATCTCATTTCTCATTTTCCTAAGAAGCTCTCTTCATGTTCATGTCCACTCGTGGCTTCTCTTCTTCATTCTTAGAAAAAGTCACCTCCTTTTACTTTAAATCTCTTCCTTAGTTCACAAAAAAACTCCATATATTCACATACAAACACTCCTATATCAAAACCAAGGCCATGTCCACCTCCTAACTCCAAGGCCGAGCCCATTATAGCCCAGTCCGAGCCCAATTTATCCCTTGGCCGAGCCATGTTGCACCCTACAAGTCCACAGCAGGTACTATTTTGAAGCTAAGGCAAATTGATAAGAGCTTAGGCAAGTTCGGTAAAAGTTAGTAATCGTTTTGGTGAGTAAAGCTTCCACTTTTGAACCATAAAGTTTAAACTATATTCATGTCCATATTTGTAGATATTAAATGCTTATTCTATAATTCTAATAATGGTTTGGTTGATGGTTTGGTTTGTTGCTTGAAAGATAGTCGCTTTGGAAAGTTAGTAAGCGAATTATTGGTTATATGGAAATCTAGTAGTAAAACTAATGTCGTTACTAAATGCTTGATATATGTTATGTATAATAAATCATCATGTATGTATGCTTATTCCTTTTGTTATGTGATGTATTGTTGTGTTGCAAATGTCATATGCTTGAATTCCAAACTGCCCGTATAGCGATAGTCGCTATATCGGCACTTTCGAAAAAATCACCCTTTATCAAAACCGTTTGGTTTAATTATCTGCTTGAAATTATTTTACAATAAGCAAGTTTTTGATTAATGATGTTTCCAAAAATAATTAATTATTTTAATAATGATTATTTAATTTAATTAATTATTTAATTAGTTATTTAATTAATAAGGATTAAAGTTAACTAATTAACGATCTGCTTTAAATTTAACTAATTACTTAGTTAATGATGTTTTAATTTTAATTAATCATTTTATTTAATGATGTTTAAGACTAATTAGTCTTTGGATTGAGATTTATTTATTTATTAATTAATGATATTTTAAAATTTAACAACCCTTTTTAATTAATGACTTTTAAAATTTAATAAATTGTTTAACCTTAAATAAATCTTTTCTTAAATAAAGTTTAAATTAGTTAATCAGTTTTAAATAATGGTATTTAATTATTTATAAATTAATTAAATTAATTATATTTAAATATTATTAATTAATTTAATTAATTAATGATATTTTAAAAGGTAATTTTCCTTTTTTTATTTACAACAATTGAAGTTGATTAATTAACTTAGTTAACAAAGTTTTAAAAGTTAATTAATCAATGTAATAAGGATGTTTAAGTTGTTAAATCCTTTTTATAATGAAGTTTCAAAGTTAGTAAACTCTTTTAACGAAGTGTTTTAAAAGCTAATACTTGTAATGTGAAGCTGTATGAATTCAGATTTTTAAAATAAAAAGTTTGATTCGTTTATGGAAATGAATTAATTTCCGTAAAGCGAATCACTTATATGGAAACGATTTATTTGTATAATTAGCACCAAACATCGAAGAAGTAGACTTGTCGCTATTTCGAAAGTTAAGAACAATCATGAGATATGACTTTGAGGTAACACTACCTTGACTTGTCCGGTATTATTGTTAACCAAGAAATAGTACAAGTATAATTCGATGAGTGGTGGTATGTATACAAGACTTAATTTCCATATACGATCGTTTTATATCCTCGATAGTTGGTTTCTTAGCTATCGGTTACTTCAACTTCTTTATTATCGTCATCCTAAGATGATATATTGCTCCGTTGAGCATTGATATCCTTTGTCGGAAATGACTAAAACCAAAGCGCGAGAGAGAGCCAAGCTATGTGGGATTACTGCCATTAGGATACTTTCACATCTCATCTAGATTGGATTCGGTAACACTATTAGATGTGAAATATTCGTATTATCGGTAAGGTTTGGCTGGGTCCGATTTGGAGGTTTCCGAGAAGTGTCACAGAGTAAATGAGCTTCTCAGAAGTATATTACTAGAGATATACTTCAAAGGGGGTGAACCTTCCTAGTCATTTGTTGGATATTTCTCCATTTTTTATTTGATTCGAAACTTCAAATTTATCTCCTTATCTCCACCGGAAAGAGTCAACCACTCTTAGAGGTGTTTAGTTATTTATCCATTCTTTTCGTTTGGATGTTGATTTATGTGAGAATAAACCCGTTCCGTGTTCAGCAACGTGGTCTCACATATTTTGTGTTTAATATCACACCCATTGTTTTAAAATTTTTACTCATACCAGACATATCGTCCGGCCCGAGTTGTTTGTTTTTCTCTAAACTCTCGGATACTCATTTTATTTGAGTAGTCCGAGAGTAGCAGGTCTTTGTTGGACTCTTTTGAAGACGGCGTCCTAGCAGAAAGCTTTTCATCTTCTTAGTTATATATTCCACCGTATTATCTAGTTCATGTAAGTGTATTTTGTTTCAGCATTTGTAAAGGCATGATGTTATAACCGCCTAAGCTGATTTGTATTACTTTTGTGTAACTCTGATAACTCCCTGTTAAGGAGCAACCTGATGTACTATTTACTGTTATGTTTTATTTAGCAGTTTCGTTGTGATGTTTTCTATTTTGTTCTTTATTTCACCCCATGACGATTCATCTTTCCTATGCTTGGGCAACGGTACACGAACACCGATGATATATTAAGTGTCGTTCCTATGGGTAAGAAAGGTGGATCGTCACACGTCCAGTCAAATACTTCACCCACTACATCCACTTTTTTTTATTTTTAATTTTCTCATAATCATAACTCAATTTCTCCTCTCTCTACAAACATTGAAAACAAAATTTCTTTATCCAATTTATAAATAGATAATCTTTTATTTTCATATAATGCTTAATCAATATGTATAAATACAACTAATTTTGTTGTGACTATGGTTCGACTTTAATTATAAGCAGATTTTTATTTTTTGTAAATTGTGTAACCCTAACTAAGACTATCGTAGTAAAGGATAATTTGCAACTCAAAACGAATGCTATTATAGAACATAGTAAAAAACTGCGTTACCGCTTCAATCAAATATATTCGATCATTGTTAAGTTATTCATAAAAAATATTGATTTGCATGCAAATCTTAATTACAATAAATACCTTTAGTCACCAATTTCTAATATTAAATTGAATATAATATTTTTATTTATGTTGTTCATCTCATTTTTCCCTATCATTAATGAACGAAAAGATTGAAAATAATTATTTTTGAAGTTTGTATTTCATTTTGTTTTTTCGTTTTAACCAATTGTATTTATTTTTAGATCCTGTTTTATGTTTTATGTTTATGGTTGGTTTTTAAAGTAATTTTTGTGATTTAATTTTATTAAACGTTTCTGTAGTATAAGGAAGCAGTTTAGGTGAGTGTTACAAGGAACGGGTGAAGGGATATAGAGCTAAAGAAACCCAACTAGTATAGCATAATATTACAACGAACATCCCCAATGTAAAAACAGTACAAATTACAATAAAATTCCTTTTGAACATTAACAAAGGAAAAATAAAAACTAGAACAATCGAAGCATGAAAACACAAACATCTTAATCAACAGCTAATAAAGGCGTGGAGGCGGCGAAGAAGAAGAAGAAGCAAAGGCCAGAAAGCGGAGGATGAAGACTCGAACGCCTCGAGGTAATGGTGTACCGCGAAGGAACTGCTCCAGAATTCTTGCCACCAACGCCGTGTATTCTTCAAGTAATTCTGCAACCACTGCAATTAATATCATTTTTCCTTTTGGTATGGTTTATTTTTCATGGGATGGATTCGATGAGGATGAGGTTTATAATTACTATCGACCGTATTGAAAATATTGATTGAGAGCGAGGGTCGTATATTATAATTCCAAATTATTTTTTATGGGTTTGGTAACTTTGGTTGCCAGATCTTGTCTGCTTCCTGTTGTTATTAAGATGATCATGATTAAAGATATTAATTAGGTTAGTTGTCACTTGTCACTGGATTTCTTTTTCCCCAATTTAATTTAGATATGTAGAAAGTGCAGTTATTGCAAGTCGCCTTAGACTATGTTTGTTTTGAGATAAAAAGGGCTGAATGCTTAATTAAATAAGTGATAAGTGATTGTTAGCTTATTTGTTTTGAAATAAGTGTTTTTATTAAGCTCTTTTGTTCACTTAATTGAATAAGAAAATTTTTAATGCTTATTGTAAGTGCTAATCACTTATTATACCACATTTTTCAATTATACCCATATGCAACATAATATGTGACTGTTTTATAAAGTTTCTTAATTATATCAAACAATTAGAAAAGTTCAAATATGACATCAATTTTGTTTTCATTTCTATCTTCTTCTACGATAAGGTAATTTTATTTTTTATTTTAGTTTTATAGTGCAGACTCCAATCACTAGAAACAAATATACTAAAAACTAGCGACGAAAAAAAATTGATGACAACCTACCGCGACATTTGCATACAATTTGAATTTAAAATATGATAATTTATAAATTGGATAATAAGAATGAAAATGAAAAAAAAATTGAAATATGTAACGCAGATGTGAAAATATTATAAATAAATAATTTCGATAAGCTGAACGATACCGATCTATTTAAGATAAACGAAAAACTTTAACAAAATCTATAATACATACGCAGAAAATCAACATATTAAGTAATTATGAAAAGTTGGAAAAAATCATATGATATTTTTATACTCACTTATTTCAACAAGTTGAACACACACACACATATATAATGCTGAAAACATTAATTAATAATCCAAACATAACATAAGCTTCAATTTTATTATAATGAAATATTTTCTTCTCGGCCAATCTTTTAGAAAATATATTTACGTCATTAAATTTTCTACTTTCGACGTGTTATTTTAGATTTTGTTATACTTGCACATGTAGGCGTTTGTTGTTTTTTATGTTTGTGCATAAATATAAGATATAAAATAAGATGCTTAAGTGTGTTTTGTATGACAATTTGCACTGAAAAATAATTAATTTAAATTTCGAGGGTTAATGTTGTCAAAGTAGTAATTTATGTTCATAAAACAAATTTCTAATTAATCAGAATGTAAACAAACAATATTATAAATATTCAGCAATTAGCATTCAGCAATCAGTGTTCAACATTCAACATTTTAAACAAACGATACCTTAGTTTTTTATGTCATTGATAAAAGCTAAAATAGAGAGGGGGTGACATGTACCGGGGGAAATTGAATAAATATTAAAATGGTTAAGGTTCTACTTGGGAGTATTGGAGTAGTGGTTACAAGTGTGTTTTAAAATAGGTCGTTTATGGGCTACCAGTTTTGGAATTTTTTTTATAAGCGGTATCTTAATCTATAAAACCATACTTGGGAGTTTGACTTACAGAAATTTGGAAAATTCTTTAAAAATTTACGCACATATATAATATATTATATATCCGTATGTATAAAAGGGATTGAACTCTCATATTTCATGCTTAAATTTCATGCTTAAATTTCAAGCTTAGATAAACTCGAACTATTATTTATTGCTTGATTTACTCTCAATCTTCATTTCCAACATATTAAATTTAGATGTGTGAGTTTAAGCGTGAAATTTGAGTTTAAAAATCTATCCTCATGTATAAATAACATATTGAAAGCTAACCTATTTTTATTGAATTAGAGACAAAAATTCTAATGCGGTCTTTTAAATTTGCTTAAACGGACCAATTAGAGATTGAAATTTCAATCTTTGGTTCTCTAGTCCCAAACAAATATTTAAATTGATATTTCAATCTCAAAATATATTTAAGACCGAATTTTAAATATCTAAATACAGTCTTTAACCGGCCTTCAATTTCAAAAAGTAATTGTGGTTGGTAGAGACAAAGTTGTAGCCTCTAATTGGTTTGCATATAGTTTCTAAATTTGAGGATCAAAACCAAATTGATGCTGATTCTGAACCAAATTCGATCTCTTATTCTTTAAATTATTGAAAACTACTAATTTCTAATGTTTATATCCTTACTTTATATATATAAGTATTTTTGAAAGTTGGTCTTCTTCATTACTAAAATAAAATCACAACTCTTTCAAAAGGAAAACCGAAAAAGTAACACTGAGACTAAATTACAAACAAAATACAAAGAGAAATAAGAAAAAGTTGGACTTCTGGACCGATACCAAATATCCATGCACCATTGACAAGTGGCATATATCAATGAGATGCATGAGTTGCCACATACAAAACGATAAGCTATGTGTTGAAATGAAAAGCCCGCTTCTACTTAACGGAAGAAAGCATCTCTCCAAATCCATGTTCGTAGTAGCTCAAAATTGAAGATAAAAATGTAGAATTAGATATTTGAGACATTAAATACTTAGGATAGTTTAGTTTATCGTTTCTTCTCCTTGATTTTCTCAAGAGGATCTTCACCTCTCTGTCATCTTGGAGATAAGTGATGCATCCTTTTTTCCATTCTTATATGCCTTAGAGTTTCGTTCCTCCATAGATACCGGATTGTTGTGGTTAAAAGCAATTTTTTGTCAATTTTGATTTGGTACTTCTTGCGTTGTAGTTTTGAAGAAAATATTCCACTTCATGAGTTATCTCTGGCCGAGCTTTAACCATGAGATTAAGCCTAGGTCGACACCTTTTCAAGTTTTTCAAGTAGAACATGGATACTCACATTTAAAGAAAATGCGATCTCTTTCTTGTGTCTTTTTTTGCGCAAAACACATATATTTCTAACTTTAGAATCCCTTTATCGAGTCTAGTAGATAGTCTTTTGATAAATATGAAAGATAGCTATAAAAAGTCATTTTAGGGTAACTAGATTACCTAAAATAATATCACCTATTATACTTTAGTATTTTTGCTTCTTAGATCATTAAAAGCATCTATCGTTTAATTGCTTTTCCATATTCATTTATCAATATCAGATTGAGAGACAATTTTGATTTTATTTAACGTGATACTATTTACATCCACTTAAACACCTTGTTTCGTTCATTTATTCTTTCACCCAATCAAATTCTTCACCGACTCACACTCATCTTTTCATAATTTTTTATTTTCTCAAAACCATAACTCTCGACTTTTTCTCTCTTCAAACAATGAAATCAAAAAATTTCCATTCAATTTTCTACGATCGTTTTTTTCTTCATCTAATACTTCATCATTACATATAAATCCAACTAATTTGATCGCGACTTAGTTGTTAATGGTTGACTTCAGTTTTCAGTAGATTTTTCAATTTTTTTGTAAATTATGTAACCTTAAGTAGGATTAATTAACATAGTAAAAAATAATTTGCAACTCAAATTTAATGTTATGGTAGAACATAGTAAAAAATTTCCATTATTAATTCGATCAAAAATATCCAATCATTAGTACTTCTGTTGTTTCAATAAGAAAAAAAAGACGAAATCAATTGTAATAGAAAATAGTATGATGGTCAAATATCATTAATTATCCGTTCCCTAGAAAATTAACGGGATTACAAAATTATCGATTTACATGCATTTTCTAGATATAATTAAATATCTTTAAGTCATCAATTCTTAATCCGAAAGCGATACTTTTGTCATTCATCTCATTTTATTCCGCCATTAATGCGATATGATTGAAAATGATTATGTTTGGGAATTAGATTTCATTCTATTTCTATGTGCATACGCATAACCAATCACCTTTTTTTGTACTCTTTGAAATTTAAGGTGGGTTTTTGAAGTTGGTTTTATGATTTAATCTTATTAAATGTTTAAATGACGTTAGTAAGTGTTTAGACATGTGTAAATAGTTAAAATCTTTATTTATTTATATAATTTCATAAGTAATATCATCATTTAAACCCAGGTCATTAGTCAGTTAAACAACGCCTTCAGTTGTTGCCTCAACAACTTTCATGTCCCCAAAACCTTGAATGATTTTAAAGTTGTCCCCAACTAACATAGAAATTAATATACCATTAATCCAAGGACCAATTCAAAATTTTGTATATTAAAATAATTACCAATCTGTCTTCCAACGAGTTTTAGACCAGATTTTCCGAATTTAAGATTCAGACTCGGACGGTTAGAAGTGTACTTGATTTCAGTCATGGTCCATAAATTTTTATTATGACTATATATATATCTTGCCTGAAGTCATGTCCATACAGAATCATTGCATACGAGTTTCTTGATTTTTTTTATAGGAGTTTCTTGAATTTTTTTTAACCCAAGGCCGGTTCACATTTGCTCCCAATTGACTTTATGATTATCTCCTCTCCCGACAAAGTGAAACACGTTTTTAGAATTTTAAGGTAAATGCTATAGGGATTTGATGTATGTACAACCAATAAAGAATAGTGGTAGAAATCATAGTGTGAACAAGCTCCACCCTGCCTGATAAAATAGAAATTTAGACTCACATTTCTCGGTTTTCTTGTAACTCTGTCAATTAAAGTTCTGCATTCTCTATCTTTTACAAGGTTTAAAATGTTGGAACCCATTCACATCCCATCTCAGGATTTCATATGCGATATTTCGTAAAGGATGGAAACCCGAACATGACGAATGTGTACAACTTGGTTTAACATCTCGAATCTAAAGTATATCAAGGCAATCTCAGAGCAAGTTATGTGTCTAAAAGTGAGTTAATATCTTTTATTAATTGAATCTAAAAAATTAAAATTGTAACATACTTGATTTTCATAGGAAGAGATTTGCTGGATCTATATTAATTTTTTATGATAGTGGTAATTAAGTAAATGATTTGATAATGATCAGATGATTTTTTTGTTTGAACATAAAGATGAGTTTTTTTAATGAATCATTGAAGTAAAAAGCAGAAAAATAAGATCAACATATTTTTGGACCTATATAAATCGTTATGGAAAAGAAAACATATAACTATTTCAAATTGTAATCTCACGGTAAATTTCGTCTTTCGAATGCGAAAATGGGATTATGAACGAGATCTCATATGTGATCAATGAGATTTAATACAATGCTCATTTATATGACTCAAATCGAGTGGATTATCGAGTACTTAATACACAAGAAGTCTTAATCCTCCTCGATTTGTAAAATATGAAAAATATATTCTTTCTTGTAACTGTCCATGAACTTACTAAAACCTTTTTCTTTTGGTTATGTTCGTTTGCCGACTAGCCAACTTATCCAGAGATAAGATGATTTCTTTGACTTTAATAGTTGTACTCTTTTTGCCTTGATTTTAAAGAAAACCACCCTACCTACTTGTGCTATATTTTGTAGATTTAATAAGTTCTCCATCTGTCTCCAATTCCATATTAACTATTGATAATTTCACAATACTAGTACTAGGAATAAAAGGAAAAGCAAGAACGATGACGGCGACAAAGGCGATAAGGGAAATGAGAATCTCTATTTTTAAGAACTCTGTTATTATCATAATATACTATAGAAGATCACTGGAATAAAATAAAAAAGCAGAAGGGATACAATCTTCAATTAAAGAGCAAAGTTTAGAAGGAATCCCACTTGTGTGAGCTTATGAATAATACATTCCCTACTCACTTTATCATATGTTTTTACCGCACATCTTATCCAGGGCCGGCCCAAAGGGAACGGTTGCCCTAGTCGACTATGCAGGAAAAAAAGAGATTATCAATAAATAAACAAAATTGTTGATAGTGGGAATTGAACACTAGTAAAGAACAAAACAAACTAAAGTGAAACCACCAAACCACACTAACATTTTGTTATATGTTACCCTTATCTATTAAATAATAGTAAAACAGAAGAATTTAAAGCACTCTCATTAATTCTAGGAGTTATCTTCATTCTCCTTAATTCTCTCAAACTAGATATTTTATTTTCAAAATTCTATCATTTATCTCTTTATAATTATTCTATTAAAATTTTCACATTATTTTACATTTGAATACCTACTTGAAATAATCTATAATTATTTTCAAATATTTAACTGTTCTCTTCCAAAATTACACATTATAGTCCATATATTTGAATTAATTACATAATCCAAAATTTAAATTAATTGATAAACTTAATCAACTAATATTTATTGCAGGAAATTATTGTAAAGGACAAAATTTCTCAGCATTTTAGCCTCAAGGACAGACCTTCAATATTTTAGCCTGAAGGACAACTTTCTTTAGGTATCAATTTTTAAGTTTTTAGGTATCTGTTTGTAGTTATCGGTAGCAGTTTTTAGGTATCAGTTTTTAGTTCGGTAGCAGTTTTGGAAAAATGTTTGTCCTTATAAATAATTTTAAAAGAATGTTCCTTATGAATAATTTTTAAGAGAATGTTTGTCCTTGTGGTTAAAATATTGAGGTCGTGTCCTTGAGGCTAAAACTATACAAATTTTTGTTCTTTAAATTAATTCCCCCTATTTATTAATAAATCTTAAAAGATGAAAATTTCAATATGAATGTTATAAGCGCATCAATAAATTGGTAAAAAAATTAATTTAGATGCAAATATATTTAAATCACATAACATAAATTATGTACATTAATGACAATAACAAATTTACTTATGATTTATTTACTGAATGAATCTATCATACATTGCACTATAAAATTCTATTAACGTCAAATACCTAAAAAATTAATTTTTTTACTATTATTTAGAAACCCTTCTTAATTTTCTTTTAACATTTTACATTCAAATCTATATATTTAACTAATTATGTAATCTAAATTTAAACTATTGAAATAACCATGATTAACTAATATTTGTTAATCCATCTGATAAATCCTAAAAATAAGAGGATTTCAATATATATAATATTCATGTATATGAGAAAAATAATAAAATTATTTCTTCTTTATTATGATATATAAAGATATTTAAATCAAATAATATAAAATGTATATATAAGTAATAATAACTCTTTTAATTTCTAATTCGTTTACCTCAGAAAAATATCATACATTATATAACATAATTTCGTTTTTAACAAGCTTTAAAAGATAATTTTATATTTTACAACATCACGATGTGAACGCACATATTAAACCGATAGAAATTAGATTATACAAACATTCTCACTTTCAACATGTTACCAAATCATACTCAACTCATAACTCAACTAAATACTACATAACATTTTTTTGCAACTATCAAAGTTGTAAGCATGACCCTTTACAGGAACATGAAATATATGGTTAACTACAAGGATAAAATTGTTTAAAAATGGAAACTTAAAATGAATAAAAGTTCATGTCTGATTCAAAAAAAATTCACATGTAGATAAGCTAACTATAAGATCTATGCTCTTCTTAATTTAACTTTTCCCTATTAACTACTTATATTTAATTAGTGTCGATCATTAATTCAAATTATGCAAATAAATTCAATTATATTAACAAACTGCTGAAATTACGTATTCACTCATATATATATATTACTCCTTTAAAATATATATATATATATATATATATATTACATAACATAAATTATTTAAATATACAATATTAGCAATTTTAATTTATAATTTTTTTGAGTTAGGACATTGATTTTTACAGAGATATATAGTTAGCGAGTATTGAACATTAACGTTATATCTGAGCATCGCAAGTCATTTTAGTTTATTATTAATACATCACAATAAATTATCACATATTACATAATAAAAATATATTTTAGCAATAATAAAATATATATAATATTTTTTAACAACATTACCGTGTGCAACGCACGGGTTACACACTAGTAAATCTTTATAGCTATACTTTTCAAATTAGATTACAAGAATTTGTTGTCTTCTTTGATGCCGCCAGAGATGTTGCCCTAGGCGGAAGTCTCAGAAGACCAACCCTAGGGCTAGCCCTGATCTTATCACATCCTTTTTACTGAAGTCTCAAACTAATTCATTAGCAAGAAAAGGGGTTTTCACAATGAGTCCATTTGGGATAAAAGCACTTTAATAATGAGAAACCAAATCTTCTGAACGTGATTTAATCTTGATTGCCAAAGATGCGATTGAACTTTTTTTGTAACTATCAGTCATTTGAACTAAAAAAAGAAAGAAAAAAAAGAAGACAATAGTTTGCATGAAAAAATATTACCCGGAGAGCAATGTAACCAGTGGTACCTACAATCAAAGAAATTGTACTACTTTCATCTTCAGAATCATCGACAATTTTTGCACATCCAAAATCATCAATCTTAGGTTCAAATTCATAATCCAGCTATATATTGCTACACTTAACAACTCTGAATAATTTGGTTCATGAGCAATTCCTCTGTACCTCATATTCCAATTCAATGCAATCAATTGCTTCTTTTGATGCGGTACATCAAAAAGAGTCCCGCCCGACATATACTGATAAAATCATATGAAACTCGTTCCTCATATGATATCCAACAGCTTTAATAATGTTCTGATACCTCAGAAAGGTCAATATTTTAAGTTCGGTGAAAAATGATCGATTCTATCAAGTTGAGTTTTTTTAACTACCCAACAATTTTCATTTTCAAACTGTCTTGCACACAGATCTGTTCCTTCATTTTCAAATTATGTACTTTTCACTTAAGGGCATTTTTTTCTAAGGACAAATTTGATTTCTTTTTCTGGTTTCTAGGTCATCACCTTTCAAAATTAATTAGAACGACAAGACCCTCCAGATTACATCTCAAATGATGCTGTCCCATCTCACATTGGTACAACCCACTCTGCCACATCCCACGCTGCCGCTTACCCACACCATTGTATCCCGCGCCGCCGCACCCCCATGCCACCATTGCTTCCTGCCTTTGTTGTCCACTATCTCAAAAGCCTATGCCTAGCCCTACCTTATATCCTAACTCAAACCCTAACCGTACAAACGACATATTCACACTACCTACCACACCATCTTGGATCTCCAGCCATAACCGACACCATTTCCCCCTTCTTCTTGCGTTAATTCGTCATCTATCATTAATTACAACAGAAGTTAGTAACATGTAAGTACACAGTGTCATGTATTTTTCAAAAGATTATCAGCTAAAAGAGTAAATTATGTAGCAGTAGTACAAAGTTCTTTTCTTAAAATAGTACTAGGTAAAAAAAACTACTAAGTAATGCATTACATTAAAATACTTCAAAAAAACATAAAAAACACGATATTAATTTTTTCCAAAAAAAAGCAACTTAAAAGCAATGCAGTAAACATGTAAAAACAAAAATGAATCTAAGTAGTAACAAGTTAACTTTAAATCGTACGAAACTATAAAAATGTGTACTGAATAATAAATGATACTGCATAATAGCATTACAACATAAATTGCTCTATACAATTCCAAAGTACTAAATTGTATTATGAAATGAACTACACTAAAGAATGATACTACATGGCAGCATTGTAACATTCATGTTATTATAACTAATATAAAAACATAAAATGATACAAAAACACCTTTACAGAAAAAAATATCATAAAATATTACTGGAAAGTAAAATTATAAAATAGTACACTCTCTGAGAGAGAGAGAGAGAGAGAGAGAGAGAGAGAGAGAGAGAGAGCATAACTTAACTATAAGTTCTTCTTTTGATTTCAACCTCCCATGAAAAAACAAAGAGATCCGGTGGTTAAAATTTCTTATGTCAAATCTTATTTGATGAAGCATGCAAATTCAGTAAATTATGAAGGCTTCCAAACTCGTGATGAATAGACCTTTGAATAGGTTATTTTGAAATATTGAGCATCCAAAAATTGTTCCATTAACTGAATTTTAAAGGGACCTTTCTTGTAATGAAATTATTACTACGATCGAGAAACTGAATTCCAGTATTCAAGCCTGAATTTCTCCGCTATTTCTCCACCAAAATGATTATTCCAAAGTGCTAGATATGATCCTCTCAGAGTAAAAAAAAAAAAGTACCATTAAATAGATTATGTCCAATGGCGAAAAGATATAGATTATCATTACATATATAAGGTGGAATCATGCCACTAAGTTTGTTGCTCGCGAGATCAAGCCAGCTCAAACTATCATTTTCTCCAAGATACCAAGGTATTTCTGCACTCAGACTACTAAAAGCTGAACTAACATTTTTGACTTTCTTTAATAGGACAATCATTTTTTGGAATATCCCCACTCATGAAATTGTTATAGAGATGCAAATGAACTAAGTTGTTCAAGCTTGCTTCTCTATTGGGATCCATCCAGTAATAAAATTCTCACCAACTTCAAGTTCAGTGTGCAAGCTACACTCATCTAATTCACGAGGCAATGAACCAGATAATTTATTAATAGAAGGGAAGTATCTTTTCAAATTTTTGAGCTCACTAATTGACTTAGGAATATGACCCCCATAAAAAAAGAGTAGATAAAGCTTGAAGCATGCCAATATTTTCATATATGGCCATCACAATAAAGGGAAAAAAAAGGGGGAAAAAGGAGGAACAAGAAAAGAAAAAAGGGAACTTTTTTCCGTGAACTTGTGATTTCCACTAACAAGATAAACATATATAGAAGAAAACTGGTGCAAAGCATGATGATTCAACACATAAAATGTTCAAAAATATGTTTGGTGCATTTGTCATGGATCACTTCACTATCTAGTTGGCTGCAGACACAAGGAACAGAAAGAAAGCTATTGACAAGGCTTTAAAATCCTAGGATGATGTTTATTAAGGAGAGAGCATATATCAGTTATGATAACCTCACAAGATTGCCCTGTGAATGTGTAGTGTGGAGTTGAGTGATCAAGGTCATGAGTTGAGCTTTGGGAATGGTGGTAGACATAAAAACAAGAGAAAATATATGATGTATGAGTGGTGAATTCAATGCATGCTTCCTTAGATTTTACAAGCAAGCTTGATTTCCTGGGTAGGGATATATCGTTTATATTATATGAATACCTTAAACTAAAAATATGACAAAAAAGATTTTTTTTTTTGACTGGTGGGATTGTTTTTGACATATAAAATAAGATGAGTGCTTAACTCATTCGGTATCTAGCTAACATTCCATTTGAAGTGATAAATTCAAGTCAAAAAGACTCCTTTATTATTGAGCACAAATGAGAAATAGGCTAACATAATGAGGTTCATGTATGCCCGTCATGCGATTCAGGAAAAAATTAACAACCCCGTGTATCCCAATTGGTTATATAAAGTATAAATACGGGACTGTGCTGTATATACAAATTTTTTCCCAATATTTTTTCAAGTAGTGAAAGTAAGGATAAAATGTTATAAATATGATATAAGATGTAGAACTCTACCACCTTAATTGACCTCTTGGACGCATTATTTATTTTTCTTGTTAAGCAGCAGAAAGAAATAACGTTACCTGTTTACCTTCACATGATGAATTATGAAAATAAAATAAAATTTCACTACCCATGCGAAAAATGTTTTTTGAATTAATTGCATACTTTGATGTTGTTAGAAGCGTGTGTGATTCTGATTATTTATATTTCTTTTTTCTTGATACTTTTAGTTGTTATTGAAAAACCATGTCAATGTTACCTTATCTATATATCTCAATAATAATAATAATCATCATCATCCTTGCTTTTTCTCCAAGTCAATCAACCTATCTATAGAGTTTGTAAGATCATTGATTTATGTCTTTTTTATGCAAATTCAAATCAATTTTTAATCCTAATCATTTGAATTCAGTAGAATTTACAGCTCTTTCCAGTTTTGACCAAGAATTTATTCTATTATAATGCTTGGCTTCACAGATTTACATGTCATCTTACAGTATAATTATGCTTGATTTAGTTTTGCTACATATTCATACATAATGTTTTTAATGCTTGGTTTAAACGGGCAAGAAAGAAAGGTGAATTTTGAATTCTAACGCTAAACAGAAATTTAGCTCTACAATCACCTACACTGAAATAAATTTACTGAAATCAGTTTCGAAACAAATATCATGTGCTGGTATATAGTAGCCGAGAAGTCATATTTTTATGTTGATGCCTGCTTTTCCTGAATTTTTAATTTGCAGGTCTCTAAACAGAAGTTAAAGCGTCTGGTAGTCAAATTTTATAGTAGTCGATGGGCAAGGGTATATGAAGTATTATGCAACCCGAAATCGAACGGGTATTTGTATAAAAATCTTAATCCATGCTCTACGTTTTCCTTGCTTTTAGTTTATTGTGTCAAAAGCTTTTGCCAGTCTACATCGCAGATGAGATTTACTATAAAATGAAGGAAAATTTATGCATGTAGGCCACTTTATGGTTAATAGCAGAATCTTGCCCATCTGCAAACTTTTACAAACAAAGGTATATTTCTGCCACATCAACTGCCATGTTGGTTTTCATGGTGGCATGATTTTAATCACGCCATCTTTTTTCTTTTTCTTTTGTAGAAATAGTCTGGCGCGATCCTAGATTGCTCCAGATGACACTTTTTAGAATCACACCAGATTATCGTTTTGCTTCAAACAACAACAATTTTTCGGTTTGTTAGATTTGATACAATATTTCCATACTTAAGAAGATTTGGAAGATATTTGAGATAATTGCTCAAATATATTGCCCCTTTTATATGCATTAAAGAGAGCAATGGATTAGCTACATAAGAGGAAGAAATATGTGAAAAAGAGTGAAGTAATTATTGATTCTCTAATTAGATATCAAAGAAGGAATCTTATCAGACGCATACAAATTGTGGGAAACTGAAAAAATAAAATGGTAAATGTTTCCCGTATGATTTGGAGAATTGATTTATGACCATAAATCAATTACTTCAACCTTAAGTAATAATCCCTATATAAAGGTAGAGATTATGATGAATAGAAGCATCAGAAACGAATTATCTTCTCTTTTGTATTTCTTCATATTCTTCTTAGTCTCCACTATCAATATTGTAATTCTTCTCTCTGAAAGTTATAAAACCTTCTCTCTCCAAGTGGATGTACACTATCTTGCGATAGTGAAACCACTATAAATCCATGTGTAAACTCTATATTTATTTTCTTGTGTGATTTGCTGATTTGTCGTTTTCTTCTCAAGTTATGTTTGTTTTGCCGCACTACAACACGATCTTATTGCTTCCGCATGTATTAGGGTTGATTTGCAATCATTTGTGTAAATTTATCCCTAAAGTTCGGTATCAGAGCTTTGAAGGTTGTTGTTGAAGCCTAGGGCTAGAAGGTGTTCGATAAAATGACATGACCTGGAAATGAGGAGGTTAGACCTACCCGGAAATATGCACCCTACATTAGATGTTCATATGCAGCATCAGGTTCGCAGTTGGCTATAGAGAAGTGGAACAGAGATAATGATTTTGAGGAGTGGCAGTGGAAGATGAAGGTGATGTTGAGAAGAAATCGTGTTCATCAGGTTGTATTTGACATAAAATCGTTGCCAGTAGATATCTCAGAATTGAAAAGAAAGAAGATGGAAGAATGAGCTTTTACTACCCACCAATTGGCCATGAGTGAGAATGTCATTCCAGAGATTAGTGGTGAAACTACTGCTAGAGGCTTATGGAAGAAATTGGAGGATCTCTACATGAAGAAGACGTTCACGAATAGACTGATTCTATTGAAGACTTTTTCACATATAAGATGCAGGAATGTACGTCATTGAAAGCACATCTGAACTTCTTCGATGATTTGATGATGAAGATAAAAGCTGTTGATTTGAATGTGGACGAGCAACAAAAGGCTATTGTGGTATTATGTTCTCTTCCTGAGCGATACACGGTTTTTGCTAACAGCTTGATTTATGGTAGAAGCACACTATCATTAGAAGATGTGAAGACGGATTTCTAAGTGAAGAAATGAGTGATCATATGAAGAATATGAGCGAAAGTGGAGAAGCTAGTAGTAGTCAGGGCTGTTTACGGAGAGAGGTAGAAAGGAGAAGAATGAGAATAATTTTAGAGGGCGTTCCAAGTCAAGGAAGCTTGGAAGTTGTTGGAGAGGTAAGTCTAGACACAACATGTGTCATCATTGTAAGAAACATGGCCATTGGAAGAAAGGTTGTCCAGATTTGAGAAAGAGAAATGAAGCGGATGGTTCTTCATCTATTGCGGTGAAGAAGGTTGTTTCTGATGATGTGTTAACTGCATCTGTTTCCGATGTATCAGACCATTGGGTGCTAGATTCAGGGGCATCTTTCCATATAACGCTTAGGAAGGAGGATTTCTGTTCTTATGAAGACAAGGAGAGAGGTGCCATATTAATGGGGAATGATGCTACTTGCAAGTGATAGAGTTAGAGATATGCCATAGGGGCAATTATGTAAGTTGTTACATATATCTAACTCGTTGACCAATCTTGTTCGAAATAAAAGGTATTTTCTTCCTATTATATATATACTTGATATAATGTGATTATATTAATTAATTAATTTAATTAAAAGTATATTTAATAGGAAAATCCATAAATGATATATTTTGTGATAGTAGTTACAAAGTGTTGTAACCATGAGTAATTTATTACAACGAAACGAATATACCATTTTAAATGTTCCTAATCAAGATGCATCGAGGTTGGATATCGATGTATCCGTTGAGACTGGAGTACGTAACACTCTCCAAATGTTGGGCAGTGTATTACTCATGACTGCTGGGGGCACCTAGGGGTTACGTACTAATAGTTATTGGATAACTATGGAACGACCCACTCGATAGTTTTCTGTTGGTTAATATAACTAAGGTCAAACAGAAAATATCGATGTGACTGATTTACACAGTTCTCTCGACTTGAGAATACTGTGGATCTTCAATATGAAAGCTCCGCTTTGATTATTGCCAAATCATGGCATGACGTCCATCGAGTGACTATAGTTGGGTCGAGTGGAAGCATTGGAAGTGAAACACTATTCAAGAGAGGATTCGTCTCCTCAGTTATATGCGGTTAGTATCACAGTCAACTCAAGTCAACTCAAAGTCAAAGTCTCTGGGCAGAGCATTTCGTTTAACAATAATTGTTATTATTGAACCAAAGACTTTGTATTTAGACTATAAAGTTGAATGTGGATGAGGTTGGAATTTTGACCATTACCAAATTCCATAAGTCCAAAGTGATATAGTTTTGACGAAGAGAATTGGTGTAAACAAATGTCACAACCGGGTAACGCTTATTAAACTAAAATTGGATTTCACCGAAAATGAGTAAGCGATAAATTTGGCCATAATGTCACACCACCTGCTAAGTGACGTGTGAACGTTAACATTAGCATAGTTCGATGCTAATCGCTGACCAAATTTACACCCTAGAGTTACACATCCGAAATGATGAATTACCTTAAGACCGATCGATTTAATTAATTTATAATTGTTATAAATTAATTAAATTAATTAATATTTATGAAATATTAATTATAAAATTTGAATATGATTTGAGAAATAAATAATGTTATATATATTTATAACAGTTATAAATATATCGATCGATATACAATATCGACAAACGATTAAATTAGATTTAATTGCATTGAATTTTGGCTTGTGCTTAGATGGGTTTAAGGCCCATCATATGGGCTGCAAAATTTCGGTTTTGAGAAGGTCTAGGGGTGGCTAAAACATAGGGAATTGACTTGGAGATAATGGGTTGAGATCAAGTGAGAATGGGTAAAAAGGTTTTCCTCGTTTCTCTCTAATACAACCCTATATATGTATCTCTAAAAATAATTACTAACCTTTTTGGCTGCCATTACCTTCGACCTTGCTGGTTAAAACATAGCGCTCAATTCAATCCAAAATTATCAAATATATTTCAAATTAAAATAATACTATTCGATAGTTAGAGGTCGGTGATTCCGGACTTGCAATCTGACGAATCAAGAACAGTAAAAGGCATCATTAAATTGGTAATTTTAATTCATATTACAGTAATTAAATTATATTCTATGATCGAGCAATTTCATATCTGTTTAAATATATTGCTACTATATGTTTAGTTAGGTGAGATCTTGTAAATAGATGTGGTTGTCACAAATCAGTTTGATTATGTGCATAATTTGTTTGTTATACTATTTGATTTATGTATAGACAAATGTTGTTTACTATACAAAATCAATTTTTGACATTAATAATTGTTTTATATATATTTATTAATAAATTCATATATAAAATATGATTTAAATTTTGTAGTACACTTATTTATATATAATATGAATTTACAAATTCGAAAATTAATTATCATACATATATTCATATTTTCAAATTAACTTTTATTGAATTTTTGAATTGTTTATTATATATAAAATAATTATTACATTAAAAATTCAATTTTATATTTAAAAAAAATATTATATCATTTTAGAAACATATAGAAAAAATTTAGGAATTTTTCAGTAAAGTTTATTATTTTTAATAATTAATATTATTTCGGAAAAACTGTTTATGATTTATTAAAAATAATAATTTAATTGAAAAATTCTTCAAAATATTTCGTAACCTTTCATTCATGATCCTAGAATTTCTGAAATTTTAAAATTTGAATTTTTAATAATATATTATTTTATATTAAATAATTATTGTCGAAATCAATGTATTTGTTTTTAAAAATAATAATTCAACTTTGAAAAATCTACAGATTTTTCCTAAGCTCTATTTTATGATCTTAGATTTTCGAAAATTGTAAAATTTGAATTTTCATCAATAGATTATTTTATGTTAATTATTTATGGATGAAAACATTATTTTATTCATAATATATACAAATTAAAATAGTAAAATTATTATGTTTGCAAAACTAAGTTAATTTTGAATTATAAATAATTTTTAATAATTGTTCTCTCTCTTTCTATGTATATATTTATCTATATATAAATGTTTTATGTTCATATATTATATATAATATATTTATACATACATATGTGTGTGTATATATATATATATATTAACACATATGAAAGTCTATGTGGATCATATATGTATATAATATATGACAAGTGGGTGTATGATAGTATGAATTGCACAGAGTAATAATGCAGGAAAAATTAAAAGTAATCACAGCAGGAATTTTATACTGGTCCGGACCTCCCGTTCTACGTCCAGTCCTGAAGCTACTCTTCGGAAATTTCACTAACCAATTGCCCTCGCTTCGCCCGGAGGAATAGGCTTTTATACAAGAGTATTTCTTTGACAAATGTGTGTTCTATGCAACACTGATTTTGACTATAAGTACAGCTTCTTCCTATAATCTCCTTGAGTAGTATGTAGTTTAAGCTTTGATATAAGGAAGAGATAATAGTGTATTTTTGAGTGCTTTTGTAAATCACAGAAATATTAGAAAATAAAAGAAAGAAAGTTCAGAAATAGCAAGTTAAGTTCTAACTTTTAATTTCATGTTTATTTATAGATGGTGAAGAGTTTGTTTGAAGAGTAGTGACTTTTGATTCACTCTATTTCAATTATAGAGTCACAATGCTTGAGAAGAAAGAGTCATATTTAAAATAGGAGGATGCAACCCTTTGTTTTAAGAAAATATCTTTTGGAAGAAAATGTCCGTTACCCAGGTCAGACGTCTGGCCAATTGTGCCAGACGTCTGGTTTGTTAAATTTTTTAAGACAGAACATGTTACCAGACGTC
Source organism: Allium fistulosum (assembly GCA_030737815.1). Lineage (NCBI taxonomy): Eukaryota > Viridiplantae > Streptophyta > Magnoliopsida > Asparagales > Amaryllidaceae > Allium > Allium fistulosum. The sequence continues at coordinate 1,438,664,224 of CM060903.1, read as the reverse complement.
TGGTTTGTTACAGAATTTATAACCAGAACATGTTGCCAGACGTCTGATCATATATGCCAGACGTCTGACACATGTACACTCTGTTATCTTCATTGTATAGTTTGTATGAGCAAGTGCTTGTAAAGATTACTCAAGGAGATTGTAATTTGTACATATCATCTATTTCCAATATTAACAGAATGTACTAATATTTCTCAGTATAATCATCCTTGTGTCGGTCTTCAAGTCTTGGACGCGAAAGTTTACCTACATATGAATGATATATATATACCTATGTATATTGATTCCAAGAGTTTGTATAGTTATTGTCATCGAAATCAAGGTTGTAACATTTTTCCCCTTTTTGATGATGATAACTATACAATTTATTTCAGAAGCTCTCCCTTTCTTTTGTAATATATCCTCTCCCCCTTTGTCATTATCGAAAAAGAGTTAATGAAATAAAGTAAAATCATAATGTTAATAAACAAAAAGCACATTAACATAGTTTATACAAGCAGAAAATAAAGTAGTAGTTAATCTATTGAGAAGAAAAATAACCCCAAAGATTAGACGCAGTGTCATCATAGTCATTATATTGCCATTGCGACTGATTATGATATTCTTCATTCTCTTGAATAGAAAGTCCTTGAAAAGATGAAAAGTGTTCGTGATGTTGGGCTTCTTGTGGGGGCCAGGAGAAATCTTCACTTTCCTCAGTGTCGACAGTTATTGGAGCTTTTCCAGGAGCATGGCTCTGTATAGGCTCTGCGACTATTCGAGTTCCGGATGAATGTGCATGAAGTGATGGAGGTGGTGTAGGAGACGGAGATGATGAAGATCGTGAAGATGATCGTCCGCGAACTTTCCGCAAAACCTTTCCCAGAGTTGAGACGACCTTTTCTAAAGTCTTTTCGACCTTAGTCATCCGTGTAGACATTGATCGTTCGAGACGAGAAACTTTCTTATTCAAGGCTTTTTGATTCAGAGATAGAATACGTTGGTTTTGAAGTGCTATATCTCTAATACTTTCCCCTTGTCCTGCTGCAACTCGAGCCTCTTGGATTTCGAAATCAGAGTGATAACCTGTTGATTCAAAAGGTCTTGTTGTAGAGGTAGGTTGTATAGGAGTAGACTGTTGGGGTTGGGGTTGGCTTTGTTGGCGTTGTCGGTGTTGATACTCAATAAATGATGTAATATTTGGAGGATTTTCGGGAAGATGCATTAAAGATAGGAAGCGAATTCCACTCTCCTTTACATGAAGTTCTTCATATTGTGATAGGAAAGATGGCACGTTGTGTGCTCGGAAAATTCACATAATATATGGAGCATAAACGATTGTTTGACGAACCACTGTCCAGAAGCTTTTAATTTGGTCAAAAATATATTGAGACCAATTTACTTTTGTATGACCAAAAATTGCATATAAGGCTTTATGGTTATGGTCATATACTTGCTCATGACTACCTAATCTAGGGAGTATGGTATTGACAAACATTCGATTAAGTAGTCTAGCTTGTGGACGAAAATAAGTTGATGATAATTTTCTCATATCGTCTTCCCAAATGAGATGTGTGATAGCATCTCTTGGTTGGTACCTCATATCAGGTATATCTTGTAGCCTCATCCCTGTATATGAGCATTGTAAAATTTGTCCAAGCATTTCAACGTTGAATTTGATAATTTCTCCATAAACACTTGTCCAAATCCAATTCTCGGGACCAGAGGGGTTCCAAACATGAAGTGAGCATAAATTTATGAAGAATAAAAAGATAGCTAATTGATCGATTTGACCCGAATTAGAATCGTAATTAATGAGAAGGTGAATCTCAGCATCACTCACCAAATCATCGATTTCATAGTTGAAGAATCTCCTCAGCGGGTAAAACGGACCACAATGAATTCGTTTCTTCTCTAATTCTTGAAGCTTTTGCTTGCCATCTTGTTCCACCATCCAGTCTTCAATGATTTCATCAGTTACAAATTATTGAGAAGGTTGTTGAGAGCTTTGACCTGTCTTTTTGCGTTTGGGGAAAGGTTTTTTAGACTTGGGTGCCATGGATTTGAAGTATTTGGAAGAACAGAGCAGACTGTTTTTGGGGTTTAGGGTTTTTGAGCTGAGTGCCACCATCAATGTATTTTATATTTGATAGCATGTGAGCATTTACTGTCATGTGCTTGGAGCATCCACTATCTAATATCCATTTTTCTTTATTTTTATATTTGGATACCTACAAAAAATAAAAATATTTAAATTGGTACCCATTTTATTTTTGGGTCCTAAGTGTTAGTTTGTGAGGGTAACCATACCAAAATGGTTTGGTTCCTTTAGAAATGTAATTATTATTGTGAATTACTTCTTTCATATAATTACCTATGTATTTTTGTTTAATTAGGTTGTTATTTGTTTTAGGAACCCATATTTTAATCATTTTTGAATTTGTGATTAATTTATTATTTTTGGAAGAAGGTTTTATCTTAGTATAAATCTTACTATACTTTGTAATTTTTGTTTTATTATCAAATCCTATTCCATTTCGATTTTTGAATGGCTTGGAAATTTTAATTAAATTCTCCAAGTCTTGTTTCCCTTTGTTAAATTTTGTAACGTTATTTGTAATTTTATCCAACTTATTTTTAAGATCAATATTTTCAGATCTTGAAATTTCTAGATTATCTTTTAAGACGGTGTGTTCATTATTAATTTTATTATTTTCTAGTTTAACCTTTTCTTATTCACAAGATAAAACATTATTTTCAATAGAAAGATCCTTACATTTTTCTTGAGCATTTTCTAATTCTTCTTCTAAAATAGATTTTTCATCTTTTAGTAACCCTATTTCAAGTTCTAATCGATTTATTTTAGCAACATATTCCTTATTTAATTTTTTAGTTTCTCTCTATTTGTCATCGAGTTCAATACTTATTTCTAAAATTTCATCATAAGTAAGATTTGGACATACCTCATTAGTGTGTGTCATGAAATATACATTTGTTTGCTCTGTATCACTTTCACTGTCACTATCGGATGAAGAAGAAGAGTCAGAGTCATCCCATGTGATTTGGAATGCCTTTCTCTTTTTCTTAAATTTCTCAAAGTTATTTTTCTTCTTTTCGATGTTGAGTTTTGGGCAATCCTTCTTCATATGTCCAACTTGATCACATCCAAAGCACTTAATCGAAGTTTGATTTGATGAGTTTGATCTTCCGTTATTTTGGAATTTAGTCATTTTCTTGAATTTTTTAAATTTGTTGTAGTTCTTGGCAATAAAAACAATTTCATCTTCATCCAATTCAGAATCTTCATTGCTTGCTTGAAATGCTATGTTCTTCTTTTCATGATTTTGCTCCTTTCTGGCCTGCAAATTTGCTTCATATGACATTAAATTTCCAATCAACTCTTCAACTTTGAGTACAGAGAGATCATTAGCTTCTTTGATAGCCAGTACTTTTCTTTCCCACTCAATTGTTAAAGAGTTAAGAATTCGAGATACTAAATCAAAATCAGTAAATTTAACTTCTAGTGCCATAAGATCGTGTTGTATGGTTTGAAATCTTGAATACATGTCAACAATTGACTCATTTTGTTTCATTTTGAAAGATGAAAATTGATTTTGTAAAATTGATATTTTTGTTTGTTTGACCTTGGTTGTACCCTCGTGTGTAATTTGTAAAGTGCGACATATATCATATGCAGTAGTACATAACATAACACGTGGGAATTCATTTTTATCAAGAGAACAAAATAGTACATTCATAGCTTTAGCATTATTAGAAGCAGCGGTTTTTTGTGCATCTGTCCATGTGCTAATATTTGTTTCAGGTGCTTCATACTTATTTTGAGTTGCTGATCATATTTCTAAACCATTTGCTTCATAAAAATTCTCATTCGGGTTGACCAATATGCATAATTAGATCCGGTGAATAGTGTAGGACGTGCAGTTGACTGACCTTCTTGAAAGATACTTGCCATATTAATAATTTTCAAACACGTGTTACTGTGATTTGAACTAACCTTGCTCTGATACCAATTGAAAGTCTATGTGGATCGTATATGTATATAATATATGACAAGTGGGTGTATGATAGTATGAATTGCACAGAGTAATAATGCAGGAAAAATTAAAAGTAATCACAGCAGGAATTTTATACTGGTTCGGACCTCCCGTCATACGTTCAGTCCCGAAGCTACTCTTCGGAATTTCACTAACCAATTGCCCTCGCTTCGCCCGGAGGAATAGGCTTTTATACAAGAGTATTTCTTTGACAACTGTGTTCTATGCAACACTGATTTTGACTATAAGTACAACTTCTTCCTATAATCTCCTTGAGTAGTTTGTAGTTTAAGCTTTGATATAAGGAAGAGATAATAGTGTATTTTTGAGTGCTTTTGTAAATCACAGAAATATTAGAAAATAAAAGAAAGAAAGTTCAGAAATAGCAAGTTAAGTTCTAACTTTCAATTTCATGTTTATTTATAGGTGGTGAAGAGTTTGTTTGAAGAGTAGTGACTTTTGATTCACTCTATTTCAATTTAAGAGTCACAATGCTTGAGAAGAAAGAGTCATGATTAAAATAGGAGGATGCAACCTTTTGTTTGAAGAAAATGTCTTTTGGAAGAAAATGCCCGTTACCCAGGTCAGACGTCTGGCCAATTGTGCCAGACGTCTGGTTTGTTAAATTTTTTAAGACATAACATGTTACCAGACGTCTGAGTGTATATTATGCCAGACGTCTGGTTTGTTACAGAATTTATAACCAAAACATGTTGCCAGACGTCTGATCAGATATGCCAGACGTCTGACACATGTACACTCTGTTATCTTCATTTTATAAGTAGTTTGTATGAGCAAGCGTTTGTAAAGATTACTCAAGGAGATTGTACATATCATCTATTTACAATATTAACAGAATGTACTAATATTTCTCGGTGTAATCATCCTTGTGTCAGTCTTCAAGTCTTGGACGCAAAAGTTTACCTGCATATGGATGATATATATATACCTATGTATATTGACTCCAAAAGTTTGTATAGTTGTTGTCATCGAAATCAAGGTTGTAACAACATATACACATGCACATATTTGGACAACATACATGACATACAAAATTAGCTAATATGTTTGTTGCGATGTAAATAAATCTACATATAAGCATATTATACTTTTCACGGATTATTATGTTACACATGCACTCACACATATATGTATATGATACATTTATGTATAAACTAAATCAAATAAAATTAATTTCAGATCTTAATATATTTGAATTTAAATAAAATAAGCGATTTCATTTAAATCAAATTTAGAAATGTTCTAATTCAGTTAGACTTCATAGGCCCAATAAAAGATCCAATAGGGTAAATTTTTTGAAATTCATTCATAACTTCCGCTGCGGGCTAGTCCAGTTCCAACAATGGTATCGAAACCCAATAGCCTATGAGGTCTAAATTAGTCATATTAGGGCTAACTAATTAAGCTTGCCTACTTAGTACGGTATCTAAAAAAGTAATGTCTAGGATTGGAATTGGGTAATCAAGTAACCTGTCCTACCTGGTTACCGGCTTGGTCCGAAAGGTGAAGTGGGCCCAAAGGTTGCTTCTAATAGAAAATGCCAACTTAATTTGGGCCTTGGGCTAATTTTCAAAACCGTTTTGAAAATTAATGTTAAAGATTTTAAATTTAATAGTTAAATTTAAAATAAAACATGTTTATTATAAAAATTATAATACTACATAAGTTTTCAAAATGTTTGAAAAGATAATGATATTTTCAAAATGTTTGAAAATATTTATATAATAATTTCAAACTTTAAATTTATTAATAAGATTAATAAAATAAATTAATTAAATATGTTAATTAATTAATGCATATATGCATGTATTATATATGTTGATATATGTTATGTTATTTTAAAATGTTTAAGATAACATAAGTATACATGTATGTATACAAGATAAATTTTGAAATTAATAATTTTTAATAAAAATTGTTTAATTGAATAAATTAATTAAAGGTTAATTAATTAAATAAAATACACATATATGATATATGTGTGTTACACTATAAAGGTTATAGTATACACTATAAATGTTATAGTAGATATGTCCAATATAAAAGTTGTATTGGAATACTAATTTAAAATTAATTAAAGAGTTAATTGATTAAAATTAATTAGATAAGATTTAATTAATGATATTATACATAAGACTATCATATAAGTAATATGAAATATAAAAGCTATATAACAATAAAACTTATATGATATGTGTGTAAACTAAATGTGGAACATTAAAAAAATCCAAATAGACTTGAGAAATAAATACATATGTAAATGTACATATACCGTGATTTCTGATGTGTCTGACACTTGAATCGTTGGGGTATTTCATAAGAAATATATTATTCTATAAGTCGATATCACTCAATATATATATTGAAGATTATGAATCTTCAATATAATGTTGTCCTCTACCATATATATATTAATAAATTACTTACATACTCCTTTGTTGTTGAGCAAACTCAAGCTAGGGATGTTACGCGTAGTATTATTAATATATTGAATATATGAGGTAAGATAACTATATGTATTTGTTGAGCAAACTCAAGGTACATATACTATACTTAGGCCATCACGATATGGTAGGTATGAGTGAATAATCTCTTTCGATTTGTTGAGCAACTCAAGGTCGAAATGAGATTAGAACAAAGAAAAATGGGTTAGGAGTTGTATGTGATACAACCAATAAAGAATTATCCATCGTTTGTGGGGCTATGATTTGTTGAGCAAACTCAAGGTCAGAATACCAAAACAAACGAGTCCTAACACCCACTAGTGAAGTTGTAAGACTTCTATGTTTCATCTTAGGGTTTGAAGAAACATAAAAAACTAGTGGGAGGCTTATTAGAAAAATGAAATGGTAACGTTTAACCTTTCTAATATTGTAAGAACATATGCTATATAATGTTATAATTATCTACAATGATAAATTTGTGCATTTAATATGAGTGATAAAACGTTTGTCAATTAACATATATAAACAAACTGAATTGAAAATTGACAAATAGAAATATAATATATACTTACTAATAATTCTAATTGCATGTTATATAATGTTTCTATGCCCATGCAAGTGTCCAATTTCAACTACTTAATACATTCATAAGTTGGTCACTTATATGTTTATTTGGTTTAGACCGTGTTGCATTTTATGACTTTTTGAACTCTAAATGCAATTCAAGACTATAGATATTTTATCCATGTACTTTCACATATAAATGTTATATGGTGAACAATCATAGTTTGTGGGGTACAATATTCCGATAAAGTTAGTTCATTCGAAGTAAGCCAATAAACAATATTTTAAGATCATGTATTCAACTTGAATGATTTCAAAAGGATCATATTGTGTTAATGTAACACATTACCATAAACTACGAGATACATCCAAGAACTTGATCGTTGAAATGTCATCTCGATCGGTTTACATAAAGTGCAACATATTTGATGTCTTAAATGTTAAGAATAATCGAATGCGCTTTTGTAAAAGGTTTGTTATGATATTGTAGTAAAGTTTTCTTTTGAATAGTTCGACCATTTGAAAGAAAAACGAATGTATAAGAATATATGTAATTTAAGGTAAAGTTGGAATGAAGTGAATGAATAGTCACTTCTGCTTCATAGAGAAACATTGGAAACAAGAATTGTAATAATAAGTGATACTTAATATTGGAATATGAAATATGATTTTTATTCCGAAATGTATTTTCTTATAGAAAATTGTTTTCTATAACATTTATTTCTTTGAGTTCAAGATATTTAATCAAAGAACTCTCCTCTATAAACTAGTTGCAGCATATGAAATAAGTAAACAATATTAACAATATTAAGTGAATGTGGACATCTAAATTTAGTACGCTGTTATAGTAATGACGGAAATAGTGGGAGCATGCCATATAGCACCTAATGATTGCATCAAATTACGAAAATTGTTTTCGTAAAATGTACCGAACATTATTTGTGAAATAATGTTTATTTTTTGGTATTGACTGAAAAATAAATATAACTATATTTCAATATGAGTATTGTGAAAATTCATTATGAAGTAGAACTATATTATGGAATTTGTTTTCATAGTAAAAGTGATGCAACAAAAATACATATGTATTTAATATTATTTACAGTTGTTTTGGAATTATAGACTAAGTCGTAGTTTTGAGAAATAATTTTACTATATGATTATGAATCATATGATACATGTTAATTATATCTCAAACAATTAATGACTATGCACCCATTCAGTGGGAGCATCATAAGAGTTGGAACTCTTTGAATTAATACATATTGATGTATGCAATCACAAGTCTATTAATACCAAAAGGGTTCCACATACTTTGTTATATTCATCGATGATGTATTACCAACATGAACATGTGTATTAGATACACATGTAGTAAGTTTATGATAAAATCATAGAATATAAAAGAAAAGTAAATAAAATAACATGCAATAGAATAAAATGATTTGATTTGGTCGAATAAGTGAGTATATTGGAAAGAGTTCAAAATGTACCTAAAAATAATATAGATTCAATCTCAAAATCACTTCTCCATGTGATACATAATTCGATAAGGAGTAATCAGACATTGTTGGACAATTTACGGTTAATTGTGAGTGAAGTTGAGTTAGTTTCTTTCTATAAGGTCATGTACTTAAGATTGGTACACAAGGTTGATATTATTTCATCTAAACAACAGTTTACAAAATCATACAAGGGTTTGTAAGAAATCCCAACATATTCTAGGCCAAGGAGTTGGTAGGTTGTGCGAGTCGAAAGATTGCACGTAATAATTGTTTAGGAGGGATCTTGTATGAATCTCCAAAAGGTTTTTTGGAAAGGTCTGTCATCAAATGACATATTTATGTTTTGAACATAAATTTTGTAAACTAAATTCAGTTTTATAAATAAAAAGATTCATAAACCATTTATGAATTCCTATTTTATTTGCACTACGAAACAATTGTTGTTTCAAGATATATCAACTTCATTGTGAAAGAAATTTTTTGAGAAATTTTTAGTAGTTAAATGGAATTGGATCCGATCCATAGATAGAAGTGATTATATGAGATGAAGTGAAATTAACTAACCTAAATGAACACATAGTATTAGAATGTCTAATAAGTATTCTCGTACATGAAGAGAAACTATGAGTTTCTTATTAATGTCGAAAATATACATTACCCTTGGTTGTTCAATTAAACCATTAAGATTGTTGACTCTATATGGTATGATGCGCAGATCTGAAAGAATTTCAAGTACGCTACCAAAATATGATTTTGGTGGTCGTAACCAAAGAGATGTGCGGCCGAAATTGTCTTTATTGGAAAGACTAACGTGGTTGGAATTAAATAAGCAATGTTGATAAGAATAATATCGCAAATTTCAATTGTTGAAATAACATAACAAATTCGGTATTCAATATGCTCAAGTTAATTCAGATTTACTCACAAATTATCGCTCGATAAGACTTAGTGTTTGATACTTATGTATTGAAACATAAAATTCTAAATAATGATTTAGAGTAAGCCGTTTACACATATTAACAAAAAATGCCTCGAAGTCAGTGGAAGCGACATTGAGTTTGTGAGTCTTTGGATATGATCCAAGAAATAATACGAATGTATCTCTTTATAAGCATCAAGATTGGATAAGTATTTTGATAGAAATATCAAATAGTTTGATTTTCAATCAAAGTGCAGAGGAAGCGTGTGTTCATAAGAAAGAACGTTAAAAGGTAAATTGATATTTCTAAACTATAAGTAAACAACACGTTGTTGATTTTAACAGTATGCTTGTATTAAAATCTAGTTGTTTTAATACTCAATTTTGGATTGTAAATGATGTCTTTTATGATGAGTATAAAAGATATAGGGATTGTCCCAAAACGATATACAAGAGCACCCTATTAAAAGGAGAACATGTAAGTTGGATTCCTTATGCATTAGCAATATGAATTATCATACAGGTTATGTTGTGTATGACATTGTGTTTTGTTTATGTATTTGATACATGGAGCAAATATAAAATTCAAATTAATATCACAAATGGTTGTTTGAGGTGTTCTTGCGTATTTATGAAATACTAGAGAATTGTCTATAGAAACAACGAACTCGTTATGATGGAACGTTTGAACACAAACTTTTATAAGTGATATTGAGTATAACATGTCAATGATAAAAGTCAAGTTAAAATCTTTAATTTGAAAATGTTTCAAAATAAAAGTGATTGTGGTCGATTCAACGAAATGTTAAGAACATTAACTTGAATCGCGCTACAATAAACCAATGTATATAGATATAAATGCATAAATTTATAATTGTGTCAAAGGTAATTCCAAATGTTGAGAATCCCATAATATTGTTATAAGATAACAATGTCATGAAATTGGTCATGATAGAACTTAAAGCTCATTAGAAGTCGAAAGACATACTTCGAATCGTTCCACATGATAAAAGCAGTTTATCAAGTGTTAGAGAGAGTTAATCAACAAAGTAGATAATTAAAACATAATAGCATACCCATTCACTAAGGGACTGACCTAATTGGTTTTGAGAAAACTGATTGGAGAAGTTGGGGAATGATGCTACTTGCAAGTGATAGAGTTAGGGGTATGCCCTAGGGGCAATTATGTAATTTGTTACATATATCTAACTCGTTGACCAATCATGTTCGAAATAAAAGGTATTTCATTTCTATTATATACTTGATATAATGTGATTATATTAATTAATTAACTTAATTAAAAGTATATTCAATCGAAAAATTGATAAATGGTATATTTTATGATAGTAGTTACAAAGTGTTGTAATCGTGAGTAATTTATCACAACGAAACAAATATACCATTTTAAATGTTCCTAGTCAAGATGCATCGAAACTGGATATCAATGTATCCGTTGAGACTGGAATACGTAACGCTCTCCAAATGTTGGGCAGTGTATTACTCATGACTGCTGGAGGCACCTAGGGGTTACGTATGAATAGTTATTGGATAACCATGGAATGACTCACTCGATAGTTTTCTGTTGGTTAATATAACTAATGTCAAACAAAAAATAACGATGTGATTGATTTACACAGTTCTCTCGACTTGAGAATACTGTGGATCTTCAATATGAAAGCTCCGCTTTGATTATAGCCAAATCATGGCATGGCGTCCATTGAGTGACTATAGTTGGGTTGAGTAGAAGTATTGGAAGTGAAGCACTATTCAAGAAAGGATTCGTCTCCTCAGTTATATTCGGTTAGTATCACAGTCAACTCAAGTCAACTTAAAGTCAAAGTCTCTGGCCAGAGCATTTCGGTTAACAATAATTGTAATTATTGAATCAAGGACTTTGTATTTAGACTATAAAGTTGAATGTGGATGAGGTTGGAATTTTGACCATTACCAAATTTCATAAGTCCAAAGTGATATAGTTTTGACAAAGAGAATTGGTGTAAACAAATGTCACAACCGGGTAACACTTATTAAACTAAAATTGGATTTCACCGAAAATGAGTAAGCGATAAATTTGGCCATAATGTCACACCACCTGCTAAGTGACGTGTGAACGTTAACATTAGAATAGTTCGATGTTAACCGCTGACCAAATTTACACCCAAGAGTTACATAGTCGAAATGATGAATTACCTTAAGACCGAACGATTTAATTAGTTTATAATTGTTATAAATTAATTAATATTTATGAAATATTAATTATAAAATTTGAATATGATTTGAAAAATAAATAATGTTATATATATTTATAACAGTTATAAATATATCGATCGATATACAATATCGACAAGCGATTAAATTAGATTTAATTGCATAGTATTTTGACTTGGTTTTAGATGAGTTTAAGGCCCATCATTAGGGCTACAAAGTTTCGGTTTTGGGAAGGTCTATGGGTGGCTAAAACATAGGGAATTGGCTTGGAGATAATGAGTTGAGGTCAAGTGAGAATGGATAAAAAGGTTTTCCTCGTTTCTCTCTAATACAACCCTATATGTATATGTATCTCTAAAAATAATTACTAACCTTTTTGGCCGCCATTACCTTCTACCTTGCTGGTTAAAACATAGCGCTCAATTCAATCCAAAATTATCAAATATATTTCAAATTAAAATAATACTATTCGATAGTTAGAGGTCGGTGATTCCAGACTTGCAATCTGACGAATCAAGAACAGTAAAAGGAAGAGAAGTCATTGCTTCAACGTGGATTCAAAGGCATCATTAAATTGATAATTTTAATTCATATTACAGTAATTAAATTATATTCTATGATCGAGCAATTTCATATCTGTTTAAATATATTGCTACTATATGTTTAGTTAGGTGAGATTTTGTAAGTAAATGTGGTTGTCACAAATCAGTTTGGTTATGTGCATAATTTGTTTGTTATACTATTTGATTTATGTATAGACAAATGTTGTTTACTGTACAAAATCAATTTTTGTCATTAATAATTGTTTTATATATATTTATTAATAAATTCATATATATATATATATTAGTTTATATTTCTCTCTCATAATAGCATATATGCATATATAAGATATATATATGATTTAAAAAATTTAGTACACTTATTTATATATAATATGAATTTACAAATTTGAAAATTAATTATGATACATACATTCATATTTTTAAATTAACATTTATTGAATTGTTTATTATATATAAAATAATTATTACATTAAAAATTCAATTTTATATTTAAAAAAATATTATATCATTTTAGAAACATATAGAAAAAATTTATGAATTTTTCAATAAAGTTTATTATTTTTAATAATTAATATTATTTCGGAAAAACTGTTTATGATTTATTAAAAACAATAATTTAATTGAAAAATTCTTCAAAATTTTTCGTAACCTTTCATTCATGATCCTAGAATTTCTGAAATTTTAAAATTTGAATTTTTATAATATATTATTTCATATTAAATAATTATTGCCGAAATCAATGTATTTGTTTTTAAAAATAATAATTCAACTTTGAAAAATCTCCAGATTTTTCCTAAGCTCTTTTTATGATCCTAGATTATCGAAAATTGTAAAATTTGAATTTTCATCAATAGATTATTTTCTGTTAATTATTTATGGATGAAAACATTATTTTATTCATAATATATACAAATTAAAATACTAAAATTATTATGTTTGCAAAACTAAGTTAATTGCGAATTATAAATAATTTTTAATAATTGTTCTCTCTTTCTATATATATATTTGTCTATATATAAATGTTTTATGTTCATATATTATATATAATATATTTATACATACGTATGTGTGTGTGTGTATATATATATATATATATATATTAACACATATACATGACATACAAAATGGGCTAATATGTTTGTTGCGATGTAAATCTCAACATCTACATATGGGCATATTATATCTTTCACGGATTATTATGTTACACATGCACTCACACATATATGTATACGATACATTTATGTATAAACTAAATCAAATAAAATTAATTTCATATCTTAATATATTTGAATTTAAATAAAATAAATGGTTTTTTGAATGAAATTTAGAAATGTTCTAATTCAGTTAGACTTCATAGGCCCAATAAAAGATCCAATAAGGTAATTTTTTTGAAATTTACTCATAACTTTCGCTGCGGGCTAGTCCAGTTCCAATAGCAAGTCATTGAGATAAGGATCAATGCGTATTCGCATGCACGATGGTGTGGTGCGCACTGTCACTGGAGTCCGCTATGTTCCAGGTTTATGAAAATCTCTTCTTTCCTTGGGTCAGCTAGCATCTTTGGGTTGCAAGATTACGATAGAGTCAGATGGCTTGAAGGTGACACGTGGTGCTCTTGTATTGATGAAAGGAATGATGGTCCGGAACCTTTATCTGCTGAAAGGATCTACAGTTCTCGGAGAGACGTGTGTTGGAGTTGATAGTTCACGAGTTTTGGATGCCACCAGACTCTGACATCTCAGATTAGGTCATGTTTCAGAGAAGAGTTTGGAACTGCTTTGAAGAAGGAAGATGATCAAGGGTGAAAGCTTCAATCGTTTGGAATTCTGCCAGGAGTGTGTTAGGAAAGCAGATAAAAGTTTCTTTCGGTGTTGGTAGACATGAGTCCAAAAAAGTACTAGAGTATGTCCATACGGATGTTTGGGGACCAGTAGCTACTGCTTCTATTGGAGGAGCTAAGTATTTTCTCTTTTATCGATGACTACTCTTGGAAGGTTTCAGTGTATACGATGAAAGCTAAGTTGGAGTCATTTGAAAAGTTTAAAACTTGAAAAGCGCTGGTAGAGAATGAAGTAGGAAGGAAGTTGAAGGTGCTAAGATCCGACAATGGCGGTGAGTTTGTTTCTAAAGAGTTTACAAATTTCTGTAGACGACATGGAATTAGGAGACATTTTACTACACCCAGTGATCCGCAATCAAACGGAGTTGCTGAAAGGATGAACATAACTCTACTGGAGGTTTATTGCTTGAGATTGCCGACGGGCTTGTGTAGAGGCTTTTGGGCTGAAGCTTTATCAACTGCAGCATATATTATCAATCGGATTTCGTGCTCAGCTATTGATGGGAGGATTCCTTAGGAGAGGTGGAAATGTACATCTATACATATCAGTTATTTTCGTATAGTTGGTAGTCCCGTGTATGTTCACCATACATGAAATAATAAGTTGGAGGCTAGAGCCTATCAAGGCATATTTTTGGGCTATACAGAAGATATCAAAGGGTGTCGCATTTAGAACCCTGTTGATAGGAAGGTAGTGCACTCGAGACATGTCACATTTGATGAATCCGCTAGGTTCAAGCCCAAGGAGAATCACCTTGTTCAGTAGATTCAGAAGCTGAAAAGCCTAAGGAGATAGAAACTATTCCCACATATCAGCCTAGTAGTAGAGTCAGAGATGTAAAAGAAGATAGAGTAATTGCAGTTGTTGATACATCACATGAAGGTCCACAGAATTCCTCTAGCAATTATAGTGATGGTCGTGAATCTAAAGATGATTCAGCTCAAGGTGGAGTTGACAGGAGTTTAGACGAAGTTACACCTATTCGGGCTAGCTCTAGAATTAGTAGTCCACCAAATAGGTATGGAGACTGGAGTTATGCAAACCTTAGCCTTGATGATCATTTTGATTATGCACTGCATATAGTGCAAGATGAGCCTTTCGACCTTGAAGAAGCTATGAATTCGAGTGCCAGCTCGAAATGGATGCATGCTATGAAAGAGGAGATGGATTCGTTGAAGAAGAATCAGACTTGGGAATTGGTACCACTCCCTCAAGAATGCCGAGTCATAGGATGCAAGTGAGTATATAAGGTGAATGACGATGAAAGATACAAGACTAGACTTGTTGCAAAGTTCGAGCATTGCTCGAACTTAATTCGCTTGCTAAAGTGTTAGGTGCCACTTGATGACACCTGAGAAGAGTGAGTTAGTATATGGAGATGTTTGTTTTGGAGATTGATGGGTCCTACATGAAGGAGGTACTTTCAGCACTTTGTTGGAGGTGGTGGCCTTGCCGGAGTTCGTTGATAAAGTGGAATGAGTGATGGCCATGCCGAAGCTCATTGGGAAAGTATCCGTGATGCCTTGTCCGAGAGCTGCTTGGAGTAAAAGATGTAGATGGAGTTGGTAGGCTTGCGGAAAAATATAGTATCAAGGTGGAGATTGTTAGATTCAGTACAATATTTCCATACTTAAGAAGATTTGAAAGATATTTGAGATAATTGTTCAAATATATTGTCTTTTTTATATGCATTAAAGAGAGTAATAGATTAGCTTCATAAGTGGAAGAAATATTTGAAAAAGAGTGAAGTAATTAATTAATTCTCTAATTAGATGATTAAAAAAGTAATCTTATCAGACGCATACGAATTGTGGGAAACTGGAAAAACAAAATGGTAAATGTTTTCCATATAATTTGGAGAGGTATTGATTTATGACTATAAATCAATTACTTCAACTCAAGTAATAATTCCTATATAAAGGTAGAGATTAGGATGAATAAAAACATCAAAAACGAATTATCTTCTCTTTTGTATTTCTTCATATTCTTCTTAGTCTCCATTATCAATATTGTAATTCTTCTCTCTGAAAGTAATAAAACATCCTTTCCCTAAGTGGATGTACACTATCTTGCGATGGTAGAACCACTATAAATCGTGTGTGAACTTTCTATTTTCTTCTTGTGTGATTTGCCGATTTGCCGTTTTATTCTCAAGTTTTGTTTGTTACGCCGCACTACAACATGATCTTATTGCTTCCGCATGTATTAGGGTTGATTTGCAATCATTTGTGTAAATTCACGCCTACATGATTTTCCTCGTTTTTTTATAAAATATATTAGATGACATGATTTTTGGAATGTGACGCGGTCTAGATAGCACCGGTTAGCGTCACGCTGAATCTTTGTTTGCTATAAATGGAAGCCCATTTTCCTTCTTCCTCGCTTCTTTTCCTCTTATTTTTTCCTAGCAAAACCCAAAATTACCAAATCTTTTTTCTACAATAGTTCCACTTGAATACTCTCAAAGCGGTGAAGTATTTTTTCGACGTCATTCATTTCCACAATTTTCATAATTCTGGAAGGAAAATGCTAAAACCTAATTGTTTTTAATGTAATTTTTTTTGTTCAAATTAAATAGTTTTGGGAATGAACTTTGAATTATATTTGATCATTTCTACGTTAATATCTATCCTTCTTAGCTAAATTCACAAATTTGAACAATATTTACTATATTTACTTTGAATGTAGATTTGGAACTATGGAAAATTGGTATCATTTGTTCCTAGGACACAAGTAGATGAAGATATGATTATGCTCCTTTGACTCAATTCCATGAAATTTGTGTAATGTAGTTAATCAAAGTTATGGAATTGAGGTTTTAGACTACATGGAATTGACGAATCAAGTAGTTGGAAAAAAGATTTGTTGTAATCTCGAGTGATGATTCAAAAAGCCAACAAAAAAGTTTGTTGTGATTAAGGCGGTTACAGTTGAACCATCAACCATACTCAACTGTTATACGATTATCATTTACCATAGTAGCAGTTACAATAACGATTAAAGATTTTAGTAGTCATAACAAACAATATCAATCGTGCATAATTTTTTTAATTATATTTCACAGTAAAGTTTGCAATTTAGTGATATAAGTTAGAGAAATAGTGTGTACACTAATGGTATGTTGCATTCATGCATTGTTTATTTTTAAACAAACAAACTTGTTCGTGAAAAAACTTAAACCCACAATTATTTACATAAGTGTATATAATAAAAAGTTCTAAATTTGGAAATGTGATGGTCAACCAGTATAAGCGGCTAAGATAATGGTTGGAATTTTTATAATGCAGTTACAGTTGGAGGTAATAATGATGGTCATCGAAATCGTAACACCCTTAGTTGTGATAAGGAGTCAACAATTCAAGGAGTTGCAAAGAGGTTTGTTGTGACGATGAGTCAGTGATTCAAAGATCCATCAATAAAGGATTGGGCTATTCGGTATCAAAGAAGAAACACTACTTGTATTTCAACTAATATTTCAACTAAAAAGATAGACTTGTGTATCGGATAAAAACCCCATTGTGTTTGTGTTATTGCAGAGTTGGGTGTTCGGTTGTGGTTTGCATAAATAAAAAAAGGCAAGTCCTTTACGGACGTGAGTGATATTGATATTATAAAATAGATCCAAAAAATTGGTCAACTTGTAATTATTTCGAATGGATCAATCCTCTACTTTGCCGTAAAGGAGTGTATTATGCTTTGGAGATGCAGAATGAAGCGAAGGAGTTGAAAAAGTACATTAGAGGGTTAGAGAACAATGTTTCTGAACTGCAAGATAAAGTTGTGGGACTTTCTAAACCATACAGGGATCCAAATGCTAGCAAGATTATAGACGATTCAAAATAAATGACAAGATTATGGATGATTCAAAAGAAATGTCAGGCTTTCATTCGAGTAGATATGAATGTAATATGTTGATTGCAGACAGTAGGATTAAATGACGGATGCAAGTGAAGAAATTTTCTCGTGCGACAGTAGACTCCAACTCTACTATTGCATATGCCAAAGGGTGTAAATGATCATGCATCTCCAACGGCAACAACAGGTAAAGTGCCTTTTTATTTACCATATAAACGTGTTCCATCTATGTAAATCAATGGATGACAATGAGCAGATCTCTTGATGCATGATCCGAATGACCAAAAGGCACTTACATCGACATCATTGGTCATCAACCAATAAACAGTCTCAGGATTTGTTCTTTTTCTGAAAGTACTGTGGCAACGTTGAGTAAGATTTGTACCAATCTCTAAAAATTACTATTATATATCTACTCAAACCTCTCCAAGCTTTCATATAACTAGTCTTTATAAATAATTGCAATGCACCGTGACTTGTATTGTACTAGGTGTAATATTAAAATTCGCTTTTAGAAAGGGGAAAGATTTTTGTAACAAAATAATTACCTGTGGCTTGCTTATGATTTTGCATTAACTGTTGCGTTTACACATTGATGAACACTGTTATATTTTCTCACCATCCAGAATGCGCCCTTTTGGACACAATTGCATGGATCCTACAAAGGCACTTATCATCAACACTACAAACAGCTGTATGTTTAGTTGTATTCGACTTGAAATGTATAAAAGAAACTGCACGTTTAATAGACCATTTACTTGGTTGTTGCAAACCATTTCCACTTTAAAATCTATTTCAATGCAAAGTGAAGAAAATATTTCTCCATCAAATTGAACATATGTGACAGTAGATCTAGACCTGTCAAAATATGACACAACCCATTAACCCAACCCATTTACCCTACTTATAAATGGGTTGGGTCAACCCAAAATATTATTAAATGAGTTATGGGTTGAGTTGATCTATTTTTAAAAGGATTATAAATGAGTAACCCATTTATCCATTTATTAAAAACATTAAATTTTAATATAAATTTGAAAAATAAGAATTTTGAACATACATTGTAGTTTTCATGGAGACTAACAGTTGTACTTAGAAAATAACAGGCTACCGCATTCTCATATTTGAACTCCGCCTAGTGCAGAAGCCGTTATTTTTTTTGTTCGGACTGCAATAACTCCTTCGTTCTAACTCGGAATCAGGCGAGGCTTCGACCGATGAATCCCATCTAAATTACGGACAATATTGAACACTCGGATACTTCATCATGTGAACGCACACTGTAGTTCTCCTAGGGGACTGACAATTATACTTAGAAAATAACAAGCTACCACATCCCATATTTGAACTCCGCCTATTGTAGAAGCCGTTATTTTTTTTGTTCGGACTGCAATAACTTCTTCGTTCTAACTCGAAATCAGGCGGGACTTCGACCGATTAACTCCCACCTAAATTACAGACAGTATGGAACACTCAGACACTTCATCGTGTGAATGCACACTGTAGTTCTCCAAGGGGACTGACAGTTGTACTTAGAAAATAACAGGCTACCACATTTTTCATATTTGAACTCCGCCTAATGCAGAAGCCGCTATTTTTTTTGTTCTGACTGCAATAACTTCTTCGTTCTAAATCGGAATTAGGCGAGACTTCGACCGATTAACTCCCACCTAAATTACGGACAGTATGGAACAATCGGATACTTTATCGTGTGAACGCACACTGTAGTTCTTCAAGGGGACTGACAGTTGTACTTAGAAAATAATAAGTTATCGCATTCCCATAAGTTGCACACTGTAGTTCTTCATGCCTTTCTCATCGGTATTTTTTGGGATCGCATGAGTTGATGGCCATACGATATACTCCATCTGAGTTTGCTATGGAACATGACTATACAAACAATATTCGCATAATACAGATGACATAAATATTATAATATAGAGGACATGTCTAATTCCTTTTACCTCTGCCTATTATGACTTGATGAGAATCAAATCCTATGAGGTGATAGGGATACAGACATGGTATAAAGCAATGAACATGTAACTATTCCATAATTTCCATTAGTTTGAGACTTATATTCAATAAAGACAACAATGAAAATATTTGAAATTTGCTTATACTGTGTACTAGGTTGTGTTGGATCATGATAGCTTATGAGCGGTAAATAAGGATAACTCATGGCTGTCGTTTGGAGTTTTTCAACATTCATATATGGATTGTTGTAGTTAGGCTAATCCAATACTTCGATACTTACTGACCGTTTCCAACATTCTAGGATGCTCTTCAATTCTACTATCTATTATTGGAGGTGGTAAAGATTCTTCATCCAGCTTTACTCTTCTCTTCCTTACAAAAGGTTCTATGGATTTCATTTCCACATAGCATAATTTTAATGTCTCCATCATCATTCACCCCTACGCCTTTCAATCCAAAGTCGGTCGGCCAGTTACACAACAAACCTAAATCTTATATTCATGGATTAATTTTCGTAGCTTTATAAATAGGTTCTTCAATTCATCAAACTTGCAACTAAGGGAACACAAGTTGATTTATGTTTTCATCAAGGTTCCACATTCCGTCCGGCGTGCCGGAACTCCGACCATCTCGGCCCGGTTCCGACGATGACCGGAACAGAATCGTCAAAAAAACCTGTTCCGTCATCTCGAGCAAAAAAATAAAGTCAAAGCAAAAGAATCAAGCTTGCAAAATTACAGTAAAGTAAAAACTGAAAAAAACAAAACAACTTTAAATCATATCATTCATAAAGCAAGAATCTTAGCACGTTTCAATCAATTCAAGTTAATATTTTGCTCAAAAAATCAGACGACAAATCATGGTCTCAATTTTCAAACTTGCAAAGAAATTAAATATTTGGCTATAAAAAGCATAACAATCTCAGAACAATACCACCAATTTGAAGTCGTGAGCAACCAAAGTTTACTCTGGAAGAAGGTATTTGATTTCAAATTCAAAGCCGTGTGCAACGCTGCGATCAAATTAAGTGCGCGACTTGAAGCAGGTATTCAATTTTTTTTTTCCTTTTCTTTTTCACGTCTGGAAGTCTGGAACCGTGAATTGAATCGGCGGCTTTGAGCGGTAAGAACTTAGGGCAAATGATTTGGAGATGGAGTAATATAGTGGGTTGGGCTTTAAATTAGGTTAATTGGCTATTGGACAATTCCATAGTGAATGTAATTCACTTACTTTATTAATTGGCTGTTTACAATTACCTGGGCTTTAGAATTAGGTTAGTGGACAATTACTTACTAAATATGAGAATATGTTTTGAATAATGTAAGTTTCTGGTCCATAGGCGTGAATGTAAGTTTATATAGTGCATGTTTACTTCTAATTTGAATAATTCAAAACATATATGTTACTCAATTATTTTATATAATATTCATTGTTTTTTGTTATAATTTTTTTAGTTAATTGAAGTGGATATTAACAAATTTATGTTATATAATCTGTATAATTTTTGTTTATTATTTAGGTGCTTGAATATGGCAAATCGTGATATTGTCTGAAAGTACTGTACATCGGTTGATATCAATAAAAAGAAAACGAAGTGCAATTATTGTCATAAAGAAATTTCTGGTGGAGGTGTAACACGTATGAAAGAACATTTGACAGCAATGGCTGTCGATGTTGCACCATGTCCAAATGTTTCTAAAGAAGTCAGAAAACTTATACGGGAACACCTAATCAAAAAGAGAAACGAATGAAGCCAAGGGAAGCTTGAAAAACAACGTGTGCAAGAAGAATTGATGAGCATGCCCGAACAACAAAATTCAGACGTTGGAAGTGATGGAAATGAAGATGATAGAGATATTCAACATGCCTTTCGAGCAAGTAAAGAATCTTATATTAGTGATGAAAGACAACGTTCATGCGTAGGACCCAGCGGAGTAAAGTTCACCGATCGTTCTAAATCCTTAAGAGTGGGTAATGATTTTGAGATACGTGCAGCTTCTAGGATAGATTCATATGTTCAAACACGAGGAGGTAGATCTCAACCTTCAATTAAAACTTCAATTAAAACTGCATTAAAGATGCCAAAAAGTATATAGGACGTGCAATATCCAAATTTTTTTATTTTAATCATATTTCCCATAATGCTGCAAGTAGTCCTTATTATCAAACAATGGTCGATACCATTGCAGAAGCTGGCCCTGGAGTTAAAGCACCCACCTCAGGGGAAATTTCGAAAACTTATTTAGATTTAGAGTGCGCTGAAATCAAACAACATATTGATACTTACTTCAAATTTTGGGATGAGTATGGTTGCACATTGATGTGTGATGGTTGGAGCACACAAAATAGAAGAAAAATCATAAATTTTCTTGTGTATTCCACTCAAGGAACTGTCTTTCTTAAATATGTAGACACCACTGACAAATTTCAAAGTGCTGAGTATATTTGTGGTCTAATGGATAATGTTGTTAATTTTATTGGAGAAGATAGAATTGTGCGAATAGTAACTGATAATGGAGCAAATTATAAAGCTGAAAAGAAGACAATTATATTGGACACCATGTGCAGCACATTGCATCGATTTGATGTTAGAGATATTTTAAAAGAAGCCGAGGTAAAAATTATTATATCAAATTGCCAGTCAATAACAGGATTCGTTTACAATCATGGTTGACTACTTACAATAATGAGAAAAGAAACAAACAACAAAGAATTGATTCGGCCAGCGGTAACCAGGTTTGCTACACTTTATTGCATTAGAATCCATATACATACATAAAGAGAATTTGAGAAGGACGATCTATTCGAGGGAGTGGATTGCAAAGATTCCAAAACTCGGTCCTAAAGACAAAAAAACAGCAATTCTTGTCTATAACTTGATTCATAGCGATAAATTTTGGGCTAACATTGCTGCTATTATTCTCGTATTTGGTCCACTTGTAAAAGTTTTAAAAATGGTGGACAATGATGATAAAGCAGAGATGAGATATTTGTACGAAGCAATGGATCGAGCGAAGGAATTAATTAAGAAAAATGTTCGTTCTAGACAGTATCAAAGATGGTGGAATATAATCGATAAAAGATGGGAAAGACAGTTGCATCGACCTATTCATGCAGCAGGTAATTCTTTTAGCTATTACACAATTATACGAATGCATATCATGTCAATAACTTATTTTTAACTATTCAATTCTTTTAGGTTATTTTCTCAATCCCCATATTCGATACGGAGATAAAGCAACAAATGATGATGAAGTTTTAAATGGATGGACAAACGTCCTTGAAAGAATGGTACCAGATATTGTTATGCAAATTGAAATTTCGAAAGAGGTAATAAAACATTATACTCAACTACTTATGATTCTTCTTCAAATTATGACATGTCTATTAATAAATGTTGTGTAGGTGGAAAAATACAGAATGAAACTTGGTGTGTTTGGTTCTGCAAAAGCAAAACAAGCAGTTAATTCATGTCTTCCCGCTATGTGGTGGTCAATAATTGGCAGAAAAGCTGCTCCAAATTTAACACATTTAGCAATGCGCATTCTTAACCAAACAGTTCCTTCTTCAAACTGTGAAAGAAACATGACAACATTTGCGATGATTCATACGAAGCTGAGAAACAGAATAAAAATGGAAAATTTGGAAAAACTGGTATTTGTACATTACAATATGCGGTTGAGAGTACGGCATGCTAAACGACAACAAACAACCGATCAACTTATTGACCTAGATTGCATCTTTCATGAGGAAGATCCATTAGCATAATGGACTAGAGAAGTTGAGAATCCACTACTTGATTATAGAAGCGACAATCCTTGGTCAGATAATGATAATATATCTGCACAAAGAACAAAAGATCATAATAGTGAAAATAGCAGTTCATCAAATAACGACTCAGGTAACGCTAGTGATCATGGTAGTGGTTCTAGTGGTTATGGTGTTTACTCCGCTTATGGTGATTCTCAAAGACCTAACCAAAATTATACTACAAAAGATGTAGATGATTATAGTGGACGAAGAGATAGAAATTTGAATGTTGAAAATGAAGATCAATGTAATTATGATGACATACACACATATAATAATGTTGCTGGTTATAGGTATTCTACATCTGACTACACTAGAGGTTATTCATATTACGGGGTAAATCAAACAAATAACACTGATGCATCAAGTAGCCAAGATGAGCCCTCACCATTTGATAATATGATGACGACATTTTTAAATTCAGATCAAATGCAACGGTATGCCTTTTTACCTTATTGTAATTGAACACAAAACGAGGATAACGATGAGCACAGTTCGTATGATGCTCGAAGAAATAGTTTTTGGTATTAAATTTTTTATGTTGTATGTTTTGTATCTTCTACATTGAATGAATTACTAGCATTGTATATTTATTGGCATATTTACAAGAAAGTACAGGAATTTATAAACCGGGATTAAACCGGAATTTCCAAAACAGAATCGAAAATTTAAAATTTTCCAAAGACCGGAACGGAAACGGAAAACGGATTTTTGAACCTCGGTTTTCATCCAATATACCTGTTTTGCTCTTCATCTACAACTAAATCACCATTGTGATAACCTAGAATTAAAATATTATTTTTAGACATTTTATAAAAAATAAAAAAAGATTAAGATTCAAGATCAATCTATTTATCTGAAATTTGAAATATTTAACACTACAACAACAACTATGATTCATAAAACTAGTCCTTCTAAAAAATAATCTCTACTGTTGATAATGAAAATTTAATCCATTAGTTTCCATCGTGTACTTTTGAAATCCCTAATACGCCCTCTACGTTTTTCCATCACGCATGCATGTAAATTTGACTAATGAACTCACGTCTAATTTATGAATGATGCAGAGCACTTGGATACTTTATATTTTGAATGTACAATATAGTTCTCCATGTGGCTAACAGTTATACTTAGCAAATAACATACTACATTCCCACACCACAAGGCAAAAACCGCCATTTTTCGGTTAAATTGTAGTAACTTCTTCATACTTACTCGATATTAGACAGACAAATAAACTCGCATCTATATTACGGGGACAATGCAGAACTATTAGATACTTTATATTCTGAACGTACGCCGTAGCTTTCCATAGTGATCAATAGTTGTACTTAGCAAATAACGGGTTACATCCCTATATTAAAACTTCGACTAGGCAAAAGTTACTATTTTTTGTGTTTAAACTCCATTAACTTCTTCGTATTGATTCGGAATACGTTGAAATTTTGACTAATGAACCCGCATTTACATTATGGATGATGCAGAACACTTATACTTTATTTCAAATATACACTGTAGTTCTTCATGATGACTAACAATTATACTTTGCAAATAACAGACCACATTTCTATATCTCTAGGCCGAAGTCGCTATTTTTTTGGTTAAAATGTAGTAACTTTTTCATACCGACTCAGAATTAGATGAAACTTTGACCAATGAACTCTCATCTACATTACAAACAATACATGACACTTAGATACTTTTTATTTTGAACAAGCGTTTTAGTTCTCCTTTGTGACTAATAGTTGTACTTAGCAAATAACATGCTACATCCCTACATCCAAACTCCAACTATGCATAAGTCGATATTTCTTTCATTCAAACTCCATTAACTTCTTCGTACAGACTCTAATTGGATGATATTCGACTAATGAACTCGCATCTATATTACAGACGATACAGAATAATCAGATATTTTATATCCTGAACGCACATTATAGTCTTTCATGACGACTGACAGTTGAATTTAGAAAATAACACACCATATCTCCATATCTAAATTCCAACTCGGTAGAAGTCACTATTTTTTTTCTCACATTGCCTCATACTAGTTTGGAATCAGATGAAACTTTGATCAATGAACTCGCACCTTTGTTATAGACGATACACAACACTTACTGTATATTCTGAACATACATTGTAGTTTTCCATGATGGCTAACAGTTGTACCTAGCAAATAACATGCTACATCAGCATATCCAAACTTCGATTAGGCAGAAGCATTTTTTTGTTCAAATCACATTAACTTTTTCATACTAACTTGGAGTCAGACAAAACTTTGACTAATTAACTCACATATACGTTACGTGTGACAACCCGTACATCCTGGCACACCGATCCAAAGCCTAGGGTGATTTTTGGACTCGCGTCGATGCCAAAAAGTACGAGCTATCAGGGTTTGAAAATGTAACATAGACTAAGAATATACATATGTGATCTAAGGCATTCTACACTTTCAGATCACACAACGGAAGACAGTAAAAAATAAATACGGAAAATAACCATCTTAGAAAATATCTCAAAATCTAGTCTCAAAAACAGTACGTAGTCAAATCTAGAGTACACAGAAATATAATACATGGTCTGGTAAATACTAAGTACTGAATACAATAATAGTTACATGGAGAGTAATATAAAATGATAAGCAACTCTAATGCTGATGTAACAATCCACAAATTTATCACTTTGATAAATTATATTTATTTTTAAAATATTTAAATATAAGCCTTTTTAACATAAACTATGATGTTTTGAAAAATAAGTAATAATGGTAATCTTATTTTGAATAAGTATTTATGAAAATATATACTTTGAAAGAATATCGATAAAGTGGCCAAAAACCGATAAACCACTCTATAATCGTCAGAAGTCGCACACGGAACTAGATACATACACTTATTTATCCATGTAAACAAGAATGTCAAATATAATTATTTATTTTATTTTTGAAAATAAAATGTATTTATGACATCATCAATGATGCCATCATTTCTAATAATTGATTTATGAATTTAAATTGAGATTTAATGATATAATAATTATTTTAATTATTCATATAATTGTTTTAAATTTATTTTAATTAGTTATATAGTGATAACAAATCATTTATAATAGTTTTATAAATATATATATTTGATTTGAAATCATAAGGAAAATTGATATCGCTTTACCAATAAAACATCACTTTTTAATAACAATTGTTTAACATTGATCTATATGGCTTTATAATTCAAATGTGATCATTTTAATTCATTTATAATGATAAGAAATTAGTTTTCAAATTTTGTTTACATTTATATGTAATTTAATTTATAAATGAAGATATGACCGGAAATCGAAATCGAAACTCGTAACGGTTTGACGTAAAGAAGTTGTGCAACGTTGTTTATATGACTTGCGCACATATATACCATACACATGAATGTCCTACCGTATACATATGCACATGTATACATACAAATTACATACATACATACATACATACACACACACATAAATATCTAAGATAGTTTAGATAACTTCATCCTTAAGCATTAAAAGTCAATGCACATGCTATGATAAGATGGTGGTGATCATAGGTGGTGTAGATGTGAGCATATGGAGTTGAGGAGGAGCACATGGTGATAGAAAATAATGATGTGATGACATGGAAATATCATGATATTTTATTGCAAACTCTAGCCTATAAATACATACACATTCTTTTCATAAACGCTTGCTTCTTCTTCTTCTTATGAAGCTCTTTAATGGCTTCTTCATGTTGAGGAAAGTTATAAGAAAATTATGATAAATACACACACACACACCATCACTACACTTCCAAAAAAAAAACAAAACCCACTCCACTACTCTTCATACACCCACGGCCCACGCCATACCCATGTTTTGGCCGAGCACTAAGGGGGAGAAGGGCCAAGGCCATGAGCATAGGGGTAAGGGAGGAGTGTTGGCGTGAGCCTGGAGGAGATGGGAGGGTAAGGCCGAGAGCTAGGTGGTGGTAGAGCGGATGGCCGTGAGCATTTGAGGTGATGGGAAGTCATAACCGTGAGCTGGAGTTGTTTTGGAGAAGTTTTAGTTGGGGTTTAGTATTGATTTAGCTAAAGTTAACAATAATAATTGAAGTGTGGATTGAATGAATGTTGGTTGGAAGTTTGGGTTTGAATAAAGGTGAGGACACTTGTTTAAATTAATTTTAAATTTAGTTAAAAATAATGATATGAATGTTTAATTAATATGCTTGGTTGAAAATTGATTGATAACTTGGTTGATTATATAGATGATTATATGGTTGGTTATATGGTTGATAACTTGGTGGTGATAAATTATGAGAAATCATAATAGAAATGGTTAAGTAATTAACCATGATTGATTAATGAAAAATACATTCATATTTATATGAACATGGAGTTTATTTAGCCTCTTAGTAATTTTTAAATATATAAAAAGGTTGAAAATGAATATTATAATAATATAATATTATGAAATGGTTTAAAAATGAATATGAGATTTAATATGGAAAATAAAGTTTAAAAAGATTTAAAATGGTTTATAAATGTTAAAATTCAAATTTGAAGAAGCTTTGGTAAGTTATGACGATTGAGTTAAAACTAGGCATGTCACATAACGGCTATTCGTGATTTTTCATCGTAAAAGTTTAAATCCATTTATAGAATGGAATCGTAGTCGGAATTCTTTGGAATAAAAATTTTCTGAACTTTTATAATCATAATTTTCAAACAAAAGAAAAAGATCAAGATTTCATTTAGTAGATTTTGAAATATGAGCAAAAAAAGTTTCTAAAATAGTCGCGGTTTGGCAGTTCGGAAACCAAAAGGGAAAATTCTTTATAATGGATATTTTTAATTCTTTAAAAATATGGAATAAATTCTATAAATATATTAAAATGTTTTGAAAGGGATTTGAGTCATGAAAATGGACTTCCGGATGATAGAAAAGTTGTTTTGATCAAAGAAGCTTTAAAAACACTATTTATAACACTTTTCGCAGCAGTTTTAGTAACTTTTGTAAATCATGGTTTTAACTTAATTATTCTTTTGCGAATCTTTTTTAAATATTTTAAAATAAATAAATAAGTGTTTTAAAGATGATTTGGAGGTTTCATAATTATTGTAAAAGAGTTTGAATAAATGATTTGAAGAAAAGCTGTTATAAATAAGTGATTTAATCTTGGCTCTAAAAGCCGATGAGTAGATTGGATTTTTTTATTCGTGAGATCGGATGTGAGGTGCTTAAACTAAGGAGATGTTCAGGAGCAACCGGTCCCTTGGCTCACCCGGCCTCTTTCCTGGGCGAGCAATTGATAAGGTCGAAATGTTGGAAACGAGACAAATATAAAAGATTCAAATTTACAAATTTAATTTCATAAAGCTTGGATTGTATCGAAATAATCTTCTTATACTTGATATTAAATTCTGAGGAAGGAACCCGTACTATTCGTGTGAATTTAAAATGTGATTTCACCGTTATTCGACAGATAGTAAAGGTTGAATACAGAAATTAACATTGAGTAAAATTGATATAATTTCTATAAATACTTTTTTACTTAATATTAATCGGTTTTGAATTTACCATCTTAATATAACATGGTTTCAACTCAATTAAGTGTTCTGATTTGAAAATAAGAAATCTTTGTTAAGATTTAAGTATAGCCAATTTGATTCGATGGAGAGATAAGCCAGTGGCTCTTTCCATCGTGCAACCAAGATTGGTTGGATTAGCACATTTAATTTAGAAATGTTATCCTAAATAAAAGGTAAAATGTTTTGGAAATTTTTCTAGATTAAAAGGTTTAATTAACCAGAGAATTTGATAAAGGAGGCTTAATGATTCCGTATACTTTTGAGAAGATAAATGGAATAGTTGAAAAGAATAAATCTCTGAAAGATAATTGATTGAATTGAAAGATTAATTAATTGGATGATGTTTGATAATCACCTATATACTTGATATATTTTATCGATGATTGGTTTGGAGAAACCGGAGTCGGATTTGGGTGATTCGTATCCGAAAACCACTTTGAACTAATGTATACGTTCGAAAGTGAAGACATGTTGAAGACAATGATTTTGAAGATGGAGATCTTCATGATGAAAGGCTGCTTGCCACTAGCCCTGCGATTTCATAATATATATATATATATATATATATATAGTGCAGTAGTGCTGTGCTATGTGCAAGGACTACTCGCTACTAATCTTAGGGGTGATTCCCCATAGAATGTAATTGGAGAGTACTTTCGGTTTGTCCTATTCCTGGACAACTTGTATGGATGAGTGACTGACATTGCATTTCTTGTGACGACCGCCCATGACCCCTGCACCGAATCTAGAGATAGAGCGCTGTAAAGTGTGCCAGGCGACCATGGACGATTGTCAAGGTAAGATTTAAAACAACAGAATCTATCGTATTACTCACAGCGCATGGACAAAATACAATAGAACATATGTATAGTGAAGCTTTTCATAACAAAATGACATCATATAAAACTTCATAATAGTTGAATACAAGCATCCAAATAGTCAATACATCAAGCCTCACTACATATCTCTCAGAGAATACAAAACAGCGGAATATCCAGTACATATAAGAAGATAATATGCAACCCTCTAGCTCGTCTTCGATATCAGCATCGTGAGAAGAGAACAGCACCTGTCACCTGCTACCTAGTCTACCCGTCCCAAAATGGACGAACAGCCCAAGGCAATAAGAATTAAAACATAAAGCCTTGAGTCAGACAACAGTCTTAGTGAGCAGTAAATTAACTAACAACATACCAAAAGAGCATAAAGGAAAAGGAATAGGAATACAACCCTCCCACTCCAACCTCATTCTACAGTGATAGCCCCCAGACACACACTAAGCAGAAGCAAACATAGCAGAGCATACAATTTAAAGTAAAGCTACTATCACTCGAGTCAAGGGCGATGTTTTCCAAGTACCAAGGCCTAAATCAGATAAGCACCCAGAAAATACCGCTCTTGAGTCCGAATGACGATACAACCAAACATCCATGACTCTGGCTATCACTGTTATCATTGCTTCGATATCACCGTTAATTGAATGACCGGCACATTCTTTCAGCCGTCCGTCAAGGGCTAATGAAAACCCCGGTTCTAGACATAACTCCCGCACGTCGTCGCAGCCCGTGCCTAGGACTATCGAATCTGCCCAGAGTACTCGACCATCAACAGTTGGCCGTTGGGACTATCGAATCTGCCCAAACGTACTCTTGCTTAGAGCATGCTAGAACCTTCAACAACGATGCTATCCAAGCCTCCTAGTCATCCTCCTCGACGACTATTCTCATATCCATTCATTATCCTCAACTCGAATCATATCACCGAGTTATCAACATGCTTGGAATGATCCCGTCTGGATTAAACCAAGTCTTCATCACATGATTGCCTCGCTTCATTACATCCTCGCAAAGCCTCATCTCATCATCACATCATCAAATCTATGCATAAGAGCTTCATCATCCCGCTACATATGCCACGAGCAGCTTTCCCAATTCAAGAGCCTTTCCCTTAGCTTTTGAATCGTCTTCGGTCTAAATCTAATCATCAATCATCTAGTTCATAATAATCAATCAAATCAAACATCAATCCAAACAATCAAGCATTCAAAAATGATCTAAGTAGACAATTATAACAATAATGGCATTTTCGTAATTAAAGAGTTGAAAGTCCAATAAGCATGAAAACATGAATTATATCTCTACAAACTTGATGAATGAACTTGCATAGGTTAACATATGATAAAATGGATGTAACATCATCATGAACAATGGATCTATATGGATCTACACTTTGGATGAAGAAAATGCATGGAAATCACTATTTTAACACCAAATCGAGCCATCAATCCGATATACTCCTTTGGATCCGTGTGAGAGATAATCACCACTCACCAAATCACCTAAACAAACCCAAATCAACACGCTTCAGATCTGGACAGCGAAGGATCAAGCTTGATCTATCACGAATCCGCTTCAAACGAAGAAATCTCTCTTGAAAAGATGAAGATCTTCAACTTTAGCTCTTGAATCTTCAATCTTGATCTTTGATTTGGATGGAAGGAAGCACTAGATTAGAGTGGAGAAAAGAAGTGAAGAAGTGTAGAAGTCGAGCTCTCAAAATGGCAGCACTTCGTCGCTTCAAAATTCGAATCCCAAAAATGAAGAGAAGCTCTCCTATTTATAGCTGAAATCCATGACTCGACTGCCTCCATGAGTCGTCTACGACTCATCAGATCACCACGACTCAAGACTTAACAGCTATCTCCTAAGTCGTCTCCGACTTATAGCCTCTTCCGACTCATCACAGGTACCTACGACTTACCGAACCACCCCTGTCTTCGACCTAGTGCGCACGCGCCTTACTGGCTAGACGACTCAACCACTAAGTCGTCCACGACTTAGCACAAAGCTACGACTCATCAGGAGGTACGACTCATCAAAGGGCTCAACTTACGACTCAACAAAATTCCAGATCCCGTACGACTTAACGGTTAACTCGACTATGACTTGTCAACCTCAAGACTTAGCTAGGCTACTGGGATACGACTTAACTGAATACACGACTCAACTAGACTTACGACTTAGTAAGTATACGACTCATCAGATAACTTGGGTACGACTCAACTCCTAAGTCGTCCAGGTCTTAAGTCGACCACTACCTTAACTCGTCAGCCGACTTAACACAATTCAAAACCTTAAGTCGTCTACAATAACATAAGTCGGTCACTTCCTTAGGTTGTCTATCCCTTAACTCGGCAACGACTTACAACCTACGACTTAACACTTGCCGAGTTAACTTCAACCTACTAACCTAGCCCAGCTACGACTTATCTCCTTAGGTCGTCGCCGACTCACCCCTTGAGTCCTTAACTCGCCCAGACTCATCACTAACTCGTCCAGAACTCATATCTCCTAAGTCGTATACGACTCACGACTTATGCTAAGTCGTGAACGACTTAGGACTTAGGCAAAATTTGCCTAAAATCTGAAATGGCCCAAACGCTAAAACTCCAGATTTGACGAACTTTTCGATCCGTGAAAATACGGGTCGTTACATTCTCTCCCCCTTAGGAATTTCGCCCCCGAAATCCCAAACAATCATAGCAATCAAAACTATTCTGTACGCCATCCATAACAATCAGCAAACCATGCATCCAATTCTAGCTTAGCGTACAGAATTCTAAAATTAGAACAAGTTACAATATCGCGAGATGACACGACACCTTAGGGCCATACCTTGAAGAGTTCAGGATGAGCTGCTTTCATCCTCTCTTCCACCTCCCACGTACAGTCGTTATCATCGTCACTCCATTGTATCTTGAGCAACTTAACTACCTTCCTCCTAAGCTGTTTCGTGTCGGCTTCAACAACACGAAGTGGCTTATGAGGTCTCCTATCGACTGGATCAACTTCAAAATCTTCATAGCAATCAGTAGAAACCACGGTATTCGAGTCGTGCACATACTTCCGTAGATATGATACATGAAAAACATTGTGCACACCCGACATCTTCTCAGGTAACTCCAACCTATAGGCGAGCTTTCCAATTCGCTCGATGATCGGGAATGGTCCAACAAATCTCGGAGTCAATTTACCTTTCTTCCCGAATCGGATAACATTCTTCAGTGGAGAAATCTTCACAAAAACCATTTCACCTACGTCGAACTCCAAATCCTTACGATGTTTATCAGCATAACTCTTCTGACGATCTTGGGCTGCCTTCATTCGTTGCCGAATGATCTCTATACAATCTGAAGTCTGACGAATCATCTCTGGCCCAAGCATCAACTTTTCCCCAGTTTCCAACCAACATGTCGGAGAGTTACACGGTCTTCCATACAATGCCTCATATGGTGCCATACCAATACTTGACTGGTAACTGTTGTTGTATGCAAACTCCACCAAATGAAGGTGATCTTCCCATGATCCTCCGAAATCCAAAACACAAGCTCTGAGGAGATCTTCCAAAACTCGGTTGACTCTCTCGGTCTGGCCATCTGTTTGAGGGTGATAAGCTGTACTCAAACACAACTCGGTTCCCAAAACTTCCTGGAAGCTCTTCCAAAATCCACTAGTGAACAATGGATCTCGATTGCTCACTATACTCTTCGGAATACCATGGAATCGAACTATCCACTTAACATACAACTCAGCCAACTTTGATGCAGTCCTAGTCGATCGAACAGGAATGAATCGTGCACTCTTAGTCAGTCGATCCACAATGACCCAAATCCCTTCATTTCCCGTTCTGGTTCTAGGCAATCCATCAATAAAATCCATCGACACTTGCTCCCACTTCCATGGAGGAACTTCTAAGGGCTGAAGCAATCCACTTGGCTTCTTTTGTTCAGCCTTTACCAACTAGCAGTTCATACACTTGGAAATGAAATTTCCGACATCCTTCTTCATGCCTTTCCAGTAGTAGGTTCTCTTCATATCCCGATACATCTTATTTCCACCTGGATGAATTGTCAACTTCGAGTGATGACTTTCCTTCAGAACTTCACTCCTCAATTCATCTATATCGGGAACAACTAGTCGTCCTTGCTTTCGAAGCCAACCTTCTCTATCGACCTCGAATCCTTTATCCTTTTCTGACTCCAATCCAGATTCCAAATCACGGATAATCTTGACAAGCTTATCATCTCGCTTTTGGCTCTCGCCAATTCTTTCCACCAGAGAAGGTCTTATCGATAAGTTTGCCAACATCTCAGGTTCCAATTCACATCTAGGCCTGAAGTCAAATCCAGCTAAATACTCGAGACTCTTCCATTCTGAAAACATGGCTCCCAATTCTGCATGTCTTCGACTTAACGCATCTGCCACTGCGTTACCTTTTCCCGGAGTATAAGCTATACCAAAATCATATGATGCTAAAAACTCTAGCCAACGTTGCTGCCGAAGATTCAAATCCTTTTGGGAGAAAAGATACTTCAACGACTTATGATCCGTAAACAACTCGAATCGAACTCCCAACAGATAATGTCTCCACATCTTCAGAGCAAATACAATCGCCGCTAACTCCAAATCATGAGTCGGGTAATTCCTTTCATGCGGCTTCAATTGTCGACTGGCATACGCAACAACTTTATCCTTCTGCATCAGAACTGCTCCAAGTCCAGTACCACATGCGTCGGTGTAAACCACCATCTCATCATTCCCACTTGGAATAGTCAAAACAGGAGCACTCGTCAATCTCTCTTTCAGGATTCCGAAAGCTTGCTCACACTTAGCATCCCAACTGAACACTTGGTTCTTTTTCATCAATCCTGTTAACGGTGCAGCTACCTTGGAGAAGTCTTTGATAAACCGTCGATAATATCCTGCTAATCCAAGAAAACTTCTCACATCAGATGCATTCTTAGGTCTAACCCAATCCTGGATTGCTGCCACCTTAGCGGGATCAACCGCTATTCCATTTCCAGAAATCACATGGCCTAAGAACCTCACTTCACTCTTCCAGAAGTGACACTTCGAAAACTTAGCCTTCAGCTGATGTTTCCGTAAGATCTCCAAAACAATGCGCAAGTGCGTCTTGTGCTCTTCTTCCGTTCTGGAATAAATCAGAATATCATCCACGAACACAAGTACAAACTTGTTCAACTGATCTCTGAACACTCTATTCATAAGATCCACAAAATATGCTGGCGCGTTAGTCAATCCAAACGGCATTACCAGCCACTCAAAGAAACCGGATGGTGTCCTAAAAGCAGTCTTCGGCACACTATCCTTAGCCACTCTCAACTGGTGAAATCCCATTGCCAAATCCATCTGAGAAAACACCTTAGCTTCGTGAAGCTGATCAAACAAGTCATCTATTCTCGGCAATGGATACTTGTTCTTCTTAGTCACCTTATTCAGCTCACGATAATTGACGCACAATCTCAACGACCCATCTGCCTTGGTTGCAAACACAACTGGTGCACCCCACTCGGACACACTACGCCGAATGAATCCTTTCTGTAAAAGGTCATCAACTTGCACCCTCAACTCCTGCTGTTCCCTAGGCGCCATCCGCCTAAGAGGCATCACAACAGGTCTGGCTCCTTCAACTAGATCTATTCGAAACTCGATCTCTCTATGCGGCGGCAACCCTTTGACTTCGTCAAAGACATCCTCGAATCCATTTGCGATTGGCACTAAAGACAGTCCATCCCGTGGAACAACTAGCGAATACATGAAGCTCATGAAGACGCCTTTCTCATGCTTACATCGTATCACAACCTTTCGCCCCTCCACATTCTCGACTGTCACTTCCAGCCTTTCGCAATCAACCTTTGCCGCATACTTCCTAAGCCAGTCCATACCCAAGATAATTCCGAACCCCGCAAAGTTCAGAACAAAGCAATCACAAACAAAAGAGCAACCATGACTCGACACAACTAGACCACGGCATAACATACACAAACAAGACGAACCCCCAACTGGATTAGTCACAACCAATGGCCTATCAACAATATCCGGTGCCAAACCTAACCGGCCTACGAGTTCATTACAAACAAACGAATGCGACGCTCCAGTATCAAACAGAACTCTAACTGGAACACCACATAGGAAAAGAGTACCTTGAACAACCACACTCTTTCCCTTCTCTTCAGCAGTAGGAGCTTTTGAAGACGACGGAACAGCTCCTAAAGCATAGGCTTGCACAATCTGCCTGTCCTTCCTTGGTTCTGGACAATTCTTCCTGAAATGCCCCGGCTTGTCACAGTTGTGACACTTCATCGGTGCCTTCGGATTCTTACAATCCTTAGAGAAATGGCCCTTCTGCTGACAATTGTAGCAAATTACCTCGCCTTTCGGCTTCTTCTGGCCATCCTTACCCTTCTGCTGCTGCTGCTTCCTCTTCTGGTTTCCACCCTGCTGTGGTTTAGACTCTCCCTTGGTAACAGCAACAACAGGTCCTTCCTTAGGAAACGGACTCTCATGCCTAAGAGCTTTCTCCACAAGCTTCTCAAATGAATCGTCCAAATGATCCACCAACTGTCTCCCAAGATAACTATCCAAGCCAGTCACAAACTTCTCATTCTTCTGATAAGCAGACTCAATATATGACCGGGCATATTTGGACAAAGCTTCAAACTCAGAAACATACTCAAGAACAGATCTCCCACCCTGCTTGAGCTCCACGAACTTCTTGAACAGAACAGACTTCTGAGCTGTAGAAATGAACTTATCTTCAAATCTGACTTGGAATTGCTCCCAAGTAATCTCTTCTTCCGGAGTAGTGATGGTAATAGAGTTCCACCAATCAGAGGCTCTCCCTTGAAGCTGCCTCGATGCCAACTTCCTCTTAGTTGCATCATCAATTCCCAAATCACCAAAGATCCTTCTACAAGCATCGATCCATCTCTGGACTTCAATGGTAGATTCAGTTCCCAAGAAAACCTTCCCTCCAAGAGCAGTATAATCCTTGCACAGCTTAGCAAAATCCACTGGTTTCGGAGTTTGGACTTGAACTCCAACATCAACTGCCGCCCCCGGAACTGGTATTCTCCTCATGATCGAAGTCATCATAGCTTCGAACATGGCTGCATAATCAGCAGTCTCTTTAGTAGCACGGCCTTCCCTAGCAACTGGTCTCCCTCTTCGACTCATTCTTAATATCTATAAAAAGGAATGATTAGAACATCTAGAGAAACAACTGCATAAAGGACTCAACTCTACTAAACTACTATATTATCTATAGTATTCATCCATCAAAATACAATTACGTCTCTCATACGTAGTTACGACGGCGAGCGTTGGGTAAAATCGATTAACCAATGCTCTGATACCAAATGTGACGACCGCCCATGACCCCTGCACCGAATCTAGAGATAGAGCGCTGTAAAGTGTGCCAGGCGACCATGGACGATTGTCAAGGTAAGATTTAAAACAACAGAATCTATCGTATTACTCACAGCGCATGGACAAAATACAATAGAACATATGTATAGTGAAGCTTTTCATAACAAAATGACATCATATAAAACTTCATAATAGTTGAATACAAGCATCCAAATAGTCAATACATCAAGCCTCACTACATATCTCTCAGAGAATACAAAACAGCGGAATATCCAGTACATATAAGAAGATAATATGCAACCCTCTAGCTCGTCTTCGATATCAGCATCGTGAGAAGAGAACAGCACCTGTCACCTGCTACCTAGTCTGCCCGTCCCAAAATGGACGAACAGCCCAAGGCAATAAGAATTAAAACATAAAGCCTTGAGTCAGACAACAGTCTTAGTGAGCAGTAAATTAACTAACAACATACCAAAAGAGCATAAAGGAAAAGGAATAGGAATACAACCCTCCCACTCCAACCTCATTCTACAGTGATAGCCCCCAGACACACACTAAGCAGAAGCAAACATAGCAGAGCATACAATTTAAAGTAAATCTACTATCACTCGAGTCAAGGGCGATGTTTTCCAAGTACCAAGGCCTAAATCAGATAAGCACCCAGAAAATATCGCTCTTGAGTCCGAATGACGATACAACCAAACATCCATGACTCTGGCTATCACTGTTATCATTGCTTCGATATCACCGTTAATTGAATGACCGGCACATTCTTTCAGCCGTCCGTCAAGGGCTAATGAAAACCCCGGTTCTAGACATAACTCCCGCACGTCGTCGCAGCCCGTGCCTAGGACTATCGAATCTGCCCAGAGTACTCGACCATCAACAGTTGGCCGTTGGGACTATCGAATCTGCCCAAACGTACTCTTTCTTAGAGCATGCTAGAACCTTCAACAACGATGCTATCCAAGCCTCCTAGTCATCCCCCTCGACGACTATTCTCATATCCATTCATTATCCTCAACTCGAATCATATCACCGAGTTATCAACATGCTTGGAATGATCCCGTCTGGATTAAACCAAGTCTTCATCACATGATTGCCTCGCTTCATTACATCCTCGCAAAGCCTCATCTCATCATCACATCATCAAATCTATGCATAAGAGCTTCATCATCCCGCTACATATGCCACGAGCAGCTTTCCCAATTCAAGAGCCTTTCCCTTAGCTTTTGAATCGTCTTCGGTCTAAATCTAATAATCAATCATCTAGTTCATAATAATCAATCAAATCAAACATCAATCCAAACAATCAAGCATTCAAAAATGATCTAAGTAGACAATTATAACAATAATGGCATTTTCGTAATTAAAGAGTTGAAAGTCCAATAAGCATGAAAACATGAATTATATCTCTACAAACTTGATGAATGAACTTGCATAGGTTAACATATGATAAAATGGATGTAACATCATCATGAACAATGGATCTATATGGATCTACACTTTGGATGAAGAAAATGCATGGAAATCACTATTTTAACACCAAATCGAGCCATCAATCCGATATACTCCTTTGGATCCGTGTGAGAGATAATCACCACTCACCAAATCACCTAAACAAACCGAAATCAACACGCTTCAGATCTGGACAGCGAAGGATCAAGCTTGATCTATCACGAATCCGCTTCAAACGAAGAAATCTCTCTTGAAAAGATGAAGATCTTCAACTTTAGCTCTTGAATCTTCAATCTTGATCTTTGATTTGGATGGAAGGAAGCACTAGATTAGAGTGGAGAAAAGAAGTGAAGAAGTGTAGAAGTCGAGCTCTCAAAATGGCAGCACTTCGTCGCTTCAAAATCCGGATCCCAAAAATGAAGAGAAGCTCTCCTATTTATAGCTGAAATCCATGACTCGACTGCCTCCATGAGTCGTCTACGACTCATCAGATCACCACGACTCAAGACTTAACAGCTATCTCCTAAGTCGTCTCCGACTTATAGCCTCTTCCGACTCATCACAGGTACCTACGACTTACCGAACCACCCCTGTCTTCGACCTAGTGCGCACGCGCCTTACTGGCTAGACGACTCAACCACTAAGTCGTCCACGACTTAGCACAAAGCTACGACTCATCAGGAGGTACGACTCATCAAAGGGCTCAACTTACGACTCAACAAAATTCCAGATCCCGTACAACTTAACGGTTAACTCGACTATGACTTGTCAACCTCAAGACTTAGCTAGGCTACTGGGATACGACTTAACTGAATACACGACTCAACTAGACTTACGACTTAGTAAGTATATGACTCATCAGATAACTTGGGTACGACTCAACTCCTAAGTCGTCCAGGTCTTAAGTCGACCACTACCTTAACTCGTCAGCCGACTTAACACAATTCAAAACCTTAAGTCGTCTACAATAACATAAGTCGGTCACTTCCTTAGGTTGTCTATCCCTTAACTCGGCAACGACTTACAACCTACGACTTAACACTTGCCGAGTTAACTTCAACCTACTAACCTAGCCCAGCTACGACTTATCTCCTTAGGTCATCGCCGACTCACCCCTTGAGTCCTTAACTCGCCCAGACTCATCACTAACTCGTCCAGAACTCCTATCTCCTAAGTCGTATACGACTCACGACTTATGCTAAGTCGTGAACGACTTAGGACTTAGGCAAAATTTGCCTAAAATCTGAAATGGCCCAAAACGCTAAAACTCCAGATTTGACGAACTTTTCGATCCGTGAAAATACGGGTCGTTACATTTCTAAAGCCACGTACATTGATCTCTACAAACGTACTTCTATTTGGTGGTATAGGAGGTAACTCTCTTATACTTAACACCCTCCTTTGAGACGTACGAGCTTAGGGTTGTACATTCCTGAAAATCAATAGCGTGTTGTTAGAAATGATAATGTGGCATTCAAAGTGGAACTTGTTATCAGAAAAAGCAAAGCATGGTTTTGTAGAAATTGAGCGTAGCCTTACGAGCCTCACATCCCGGTAATGGTACGAGTAATTATGTGGTCTGTAGGACACATATTTCGGCTATCGGTTTTATGAATATGAAGGAGTCCAGACTCCAGAGGAATCTGGATTCTCAAGGCATCTATTGTCTTATGTACAGAAATAGTGGTGTCTTAGTCCTTGGATGAGTAGCCGTTGGGTATGCTGATCCATCGGAGTGGGCAACATGGTATAGAGGCGTCTAAGTCCTTGGATGAGTGACCATTGAATAATATAGTTATTGCACTAAGAGTTTCACATCGAAAGAAAATGCCATTAGTTCCCTATCATGTAAGAAATCCAATTCCAATACAAACCTTTACGGTTTTGGTTGTAGAACCTAGTATACCATCAAATTGAACAAATGTAATAATTTCGACTATTTTGATATGTTATTTGTAACGACCCATATTTTTCGATAATTAATAATATTAAATTAAATAAGATTTTGAAATTTAATATTGTGAGAAATTAAAAATTTATGATTTATTAATGGAAAGGGATAATTAGAATTTGATTTAATAAACTTAATTTAATGTAATTGATAACTATTTTAATGTAATTCCAATCAATTGAAATTATTGTAAAGTTAATTTGGTGATAATTGTAAATAAGGAAATAAATTAAATGTTGGATTTAATGTTGAAATTATATGTAACTAATTGGAATTGGTTAATATAGAATATGAAATCAGTGGTGTGGTAAGTAGTTATAATCTTTGTTTGTGAGCAATAAATTTATAAATGTGGTTAAAT
This sequence comes from Allium fistulosum, assembly GCA_030737815.1. NCBI lineage: Eukaryota > Viridiplantae > Streptophyta > Magnoliopsida > Asparagales > Amaryllidaceae > Allium > Allium fistulosum. The sequence goes on along the minus strand of CM060903.1, from coordinate 1,438,622,882 downwards.
TACTTAAAAGTGACAATTGTTTTAATTACTATTTATTATTTAATCTGTTGAATTAATTTGGAAATCAATGTGAATCTAATGTAATTAAATGTTACAGTTAATACGAGTTAAGATGAAATTCTAGAATATGAATGAAATAAAATGTAAACTAATGATAATTATATTCATAGGAAATAGTTGATACAATAATAAGAGTGTAAATCGAAATAAAAGAATTTATAGAGAATTAAATTATAATTAACTGGAATTTATTACAGTTGTAATTGAATGCTCTAAATAGTGCAATATTTAATATTGGATTAGCATGGAAAATTTAATTTTAAAAGATTATTAGTTTCTGTGTAATTCGAAATGATAAAATTATTGATTATTAAATTTGAATTTTAAAGTGATTAAGCCAATATTATAATAATTTATTTAATTAACGTGAAAATAACCATTTTGGCCACTGTGTCGGATTTCGACAAAACTAGTTTCATCAGATCCGTAACAGTGAATAATTGTAAGATTTCAATTTTCGTAGCGACCGGACTTGTCGTTTGATAGTGCGAGCTCGAAACGCGTAGAAATCAATTTAATGAATTCAGTTAAATTAATTTGATTTTAGAAGTTAACTTCTGTATACAATGGAATTAGGGTTTGAAACTTGTTCCATTGAGTTTAAAAATATCGAAAAACTATATTTCAATATATTGTGGATGACCCACTTTCGTTTCGAAAACGAAACGGGCCTTACGGGTTCGCGTAACCGTTTCGACTGATACGATCAGTCCATTCATTCTTATCTATCCTTGTACATATAAATAGATTTTGTTTCTCTAACCCTTGTAGCCTTTCTTATTTCTGTACGTACTATTATTCTATCTGTTCCTCCTTACGTCAGAAACATCAAAACCCTATTTCCCCAATTTCAATTTCAAACCAAAATCAATTCCAAAATTTCAAACCCTCCAAACCCTAGTAAATTATATATCGTTGGAAAGCTCTCGACGAGCGCAATCTACTGCAGCAATTCGTTTTTTGATTTGACGCATCGTTTGCCAAAAATTGAAGAAGAACCTCGGCCATCCATTTCTAGGGTTTCCGATCCAACGGTGGATTTGCGACGATTCTTCGATCGGGAAGTTGCAGAGTGTAGAGGAGGTCGAGTGTAGCAGATCCATGTGGTTGGAATGTCTAGATGGCATCTCGATTCGCCAGAAATTGATCAAAACCATTCACGTGGGGGGCGGCGGCTGTGGCAGTTATAGATGACCCGAGGCGGCAGCGTGCTAGACGTTAGAGCGGCTCGAGACTAGCAGGCTGGTGGTGGTGGCCGATCGTAGTGAAATGAAGTGTGGCGGCGACGAGATGAGCATGAACGCTGGTGGCTATTGGGTTCATCTACGTTCGAACGAGCGAGCTAGGGCTTCAGTCACGTGCGTGCATTGTGGGAACGAGATAAGTAAACGTGTTTTATTTTTGTTATTTTATTTACTCTATAATATAAATCGTATAACTTCTATTATTAATATCTTGTGCATACGAGCTTGGATTGACGTGCGGTTTTCTCCATTGCGATTGTATCGAAACTTCGGACGACATGGAACTGGTTTGGTTGGATTCTGAGACTGTTAAAATTTTGGGCCAAAATTGGATTTTAAATCGACGAAATATCAAAGGTGAGTGTTTTAACCCACTCACGAATACTAAACCATCTTATGTTAGTTAAATTAAATTTATGGTGTGATTAGAAATTGATTGATTGCTGTTTGGTATATTTAAATTATCATTCAAATTTAATCAAAATTTTTATTGAATTGAATTTCCATTTAAATTAATATTGAATTTAATTGCCAGTTAAATACCTGATAATGATAACTAGTATATTTGTTGTGATTTATTGGTTGATTTGAATGATGATTGTGATGGATGTTTAATTGTTGATATTTGGATGATTGGATGTATGTTTAAATTATATATTGTTATCACACTGCAAGTTCCCTTAGTTTGGTGTTAAGAAAAATCACTATGGGTTGAAATGATACCGTATGGGCTTATAGATTAGGGAAAAATCGTTATGGGTTGAAATGATAAACTTGAGCGATTTTATGGATTTTTAAATTTTCTCGGGATTGCGTGTTGAAATGATATATACCCGTAAATTTAAATTTTTGCAGGTTGAAATAATATATACCCGTATCACTTGACCTTAGGATAGAAAATTATATACAGACACCAGATTAGTTAAATTAAAAGATTTTAAATCCGTGATTTTTGATTCCAGTTAAATGATATTTTGAAATAAAATTTGATTTATATGAACTGAATTATTTTCAAAATCCAAACTTTTAAATGTTGAAATTGAAATTGGTTTAAATGAATTGTTTAAAGAATTTAAATTGAAATTTCAAAAGTTGAATTTTGAAATATAAATGAAATTTATCAAAATTGAGTTATTGTAAACGTTTGAATATTTAACTTTGAAATCTATTGAATTTGAAGTGGTTTAAATTTTGTAGTTCAAACATTGATTTGAAATCGATATAAATTGAAATGGTTTAATGAGAATTTGAATTGAAAGATTAAAATTGAGTTTTGTTGATTTGAAATCTGGATATGGTCTAGATTTGTTGAAATGGAAGAAACAATTTGATTTGATATTTTTTCAAATTAATTATTTTAAAATAAACTGTTTAAAAATCTTTTTTTTTTAAATTCAGATTATTTAAATTTTCAAACTATTTACTATATAAACCATTTCCAATAATCAAACCATTTTATATTAAACTATTTTAACTGTTTTAAAATCCTTAAACTATTTAAAACTATTAAAACTATTTTAAACTATTATAAATTATTTCTAATATATTAACTCTTTTAATATATAACCTATTTTAATATATAAACTATTTCTAATATATAAACTATTCAAATCTATAACCTATTTTTAAAATGTAAACTATTTTTAATGTATAACTATTCCAATATATAAACTACTTTCAATAATCAAACTGTTTAAAGTTGGAACTATTGTGATTTAGATTTGATTGATTTAAATGCGAATATTTTGATATGATGGTTTAACCTATTTTAGGGTTATGATTTTTGAAGTGAATAATGATTTCGAAAGTGAATATGGTTTCGGAAGTGATTATGATTTTGAAACTGAATATGATTTAAAGTAAATATGATTTCGAAAGTGATATGATTTTAAAGTGAATATGATATTTTGATATCAATTATGAATTAGTTTTGGAAATGTAAGAGAACCAACTAGTGTGAAATAAGCGTTTGGTTGTTAAAGAGACCGGGATCAGATATTGTCATACTCTATACCAATATCGAAAATCACTTTAACAACTGTGTACGTGGTGGAGAATCCATAACGAAGTAGGATGGTTTGGCGAACGATTCTATATGAGGTATGAACACAGCCCTGACCCCCTCGAGTCAGCTTGATATGACTAAAACAGAAGCTACGCCGAGCCAAGTGAGGTCGCTCTTCCGATCGGACATGCTTCTTCGATACCATATCTGTTACCATGTGATTGATTTAGTGGCCACCTTCGATTTGATTATGAGATTGTGTTTCGAGGTGGGAGGTAGCAGCCACCAGTCTGAATCCGCAAAACGATAGTATCCTACCCTAGGCATTGCCTCGCGTGCCTTTTCATATTCCTTATCGCGCCTACTACGAGTTTGGTTTGTGTCGTACACTGGGCATATATGGTCAAAAACTAGTGTACATGAAAATATATATATATATATATATATGTATATGTTTATACGATGCATACAAATGAGTGTGTATATATATGTATATGTTTATATGATGCATACAAATGAGTGTGTGTGTGTGTGTGTATATATATAGGAGACATCATCATGGAAACATTAAATTCAAAGCTTACAAAACATTTTATCAAAGTCAAAACAAAATCAAAATCAAGTCATATGAAAATCAAATCATCTTTTATCAAATCAAGTCTACATGTTTCAAATCAAAATAAAACAAAAGAAAAAGAAAAATAATAATAAATAAATGAAATGAAAACCTGTACAAAAATGGTTCAGCCAGCCTAGCATTTTCACTATACACTTCATCCCCTATATAAAGACATACCCGAGCCTGTTCTTATTGATACCTGTCCCTGTTCCTGTTCTAAAAAAATGTATATATACAAAGAATAGAGAACCTGCCATTGAAAAACACAAATAGATCAAAGTCAGTAAGGGCTTGAAGCAGGAGTTAAGCATAGTAGAAGTTCACCCATCCTAGAATAGTGAGTAAACCTTGTCTGCTATCTGGATTATGTATACTTATCTGTGATTATATGACGAATCTTGAATGTATGTTAATTGAATATGTATATGATTGTTGTGCTTGACTTGTTCAAACACCGTAGCCCTGTACTCCATTTTCTAGTAACTGTGTTTTTATCAAAGTCAGAAGTTTCTAACTTCGAAAGTCAATAACTCAAATTCCATCAAGCTTTAACCTACGATTTTAAAACAAATGTTGTTTGTTTTAGAGTGTAGTTTATTTTAAAAATCGTTCTGTTATTTATCGTAAAGTATAGAGGGGGAAAGGGGCATTTTATGGCAAAGAACTCATATATGACAAAAGTATTAAGGTCAAAATTCAAACCTTGGATCATATTAAAGCATCATTCTTCGAAAATGGGGATTTTTGGAAGTGGTTTTGTGGGTTTTAGTCTTTTATCGATTAGAGGGAGTTAACCAATTTTTGGGTTCCGGTGGAATTCTGGCGGCCGAGGCGATGAGGTGGCGTTGTTTGTGGAGGTGGCCTGGGTGAGGGTGGAGCTGGAAAAAGTGGAGCGGCATTTTGTAGAGAGGTGTGGCGTCGAGGGAGGGTTGTTTTAGGGTTAGGGTCTGTTCGTGGTAGGCTATCGGTTTCGAGGAAATGGCAGAGAGAAGGGAGAGAACGAGGGGTGCGGTCTATCGCCAATAGGTGGCGAGCTTTGTGGCAATTTCTGGTGGCCAATGGTGGAGCGCGTCGTCGTGGCGAGGCGATTGTAGATGGGATGGTTAGTTCCAGGTTTGAGTGGATGTTTGATTTTTTTCGAACCGGAGTTCACCAGGTGGGTTCAGGTGGTCGATCGAGTGAGATGGGCAAGGGCGACATGTGGAGATGGTCGGCGGCAGGCGAGAGGGACTGGGCAAGTATGTACGTGCACGTGTACGTGCACAGTGGTGGGTTCTCGAGTGGATGAAAGAAAAGTGGAAGGAAGCAGAAAATTGGAAAGAAAGAAAGGAGAAAGGGGAGAAAAGAAAGAATGGGCCGGGTTTGGGCCAAAGAAGAAAAAGTAAGAGGAAAAAAAGAGGAAATTGTTTTGAGTTTCTACGTTAAATCTTTAGATAAAAAACTATATATATATATATATATATATATTCTCTTTCATTTTAAAAACCGAACCAACATGATGGATTAGGCAATATTTAGCCTAAATTTATGTTGTTAATTATCTATAATATAAAGTGTAATTATTTTAAAGAATTAACGCGAGTTACTAAATTAAAAACTTATTTGATTAAATCTTATGTAAATAAATACGTAATTAGATTCTAAATTGTTAAACTTATGTTAATTAATGAAGTTCGTTATTAGTTGGATTAGTTAATTTTAGTTAACTAAAGAAAAGTTGTTTTATAATTCCTTAGATTATAAGAAAATTTGGATTAAAAATATAAACAGATTTAATTTAATATAAGTTGATTAAATTTCCAGTTGTGAATTGTTAATATGAGCCGAAAATCGTTAAATTTGTTAATGATCTATGCTTTGGTTTACAGCTCTTGAATAATTATTTAAATTGTTTCTTATCCTCGTCATTCGGTAGCAGAACCTGTTATAGTGCCAGGGTAAACGTTGACAAGTTTTATTTGAAAAACAAACATATGTAATGAATTTCCATACGAGAATATTATCACCCTAAATATAGATTGTTTATTTAAAACAATTTACCCCCTTTAAATTTATTGCTTGGATTCGAAGAAACCGGGATCTGATATCAATGTTATCCGGAACCACTTCGATTTGAAAATCATTACGAACCTTTACAGTTTTGATTATAGAGTTTAATATACTGAAATTGGATTAATTTAACAAATTCAACCTTTTGAAATAAGTAAAGGTACTTAGACATTATTATAAAATCGATGGATTTATGCAGAACTTTTTTGGTTATAATCTGATAAAAACTCGTTGGTCTATACGAGTTACCTTGGTTTTCGAAAGATTTTTCAACTTAAGTATTTCAATTTAAGTGGGTTTACTCACGCTGGTTTCCAGCCTGACTCGGGTGTTACTTTATTGTAATGCTCGGGTTAGACCGACTATTACAGTTTTCAGGTTAGGACGTTCTGGAGCTCAGGAGGCGAGCTGGATGGCAGAGGCGTATTGCACGTATTTGACTATAATTCGCTGTGTATTGTTTATTATAACTGTTCGAATTTATTTGTTGATGATTGTACTCTGATAACTTGAATATATATTAACAGTTACAGCTTTCCTTATATAAAAATGCTATTATTGTATATTATATTTTGTTCCGCTGCGATTGTGAGATTCTGTGCTATTATTTCTGTTTCTTATTCTATCTCCTTTTCTTCTTAACCCTAACAACCTGGTATTTCCGGCACTCGATTGCTCGGCACTCTATACAGAGGACGTATTAGTGTCGATTTTTGGGGGTCAAAACTCTCCCGTCTGTTACACGTGGTATCAGAGCTGAAGGTTAAGCGAGAACCTTGGCTCTGGTGGGGATTACTCATTATAGATAGGGGCAGTAGTACCCTAGAATGAGTTGAGTGTATTATATACGAGGGCGTACTTGTTATTTTCATATATAATGATTTTAAAAATGATTTTTAAATAATTTTTACATGAGATTATATTTTGATATAAAAGAAATAATTTTTGTAGATTATTATAGTATATCTAGGTGATTGATTGTCATTTTTATAATCAAATAAGATCATAAGAATTAAGTGGTTATATTTATGTATATAACCAAATGGGAATTTGATAAGAATAAACTATACAAGTAAGTTAAGCTAGAATGGATTCAAATCAGAATTTAAAATTCAGGAAAGTGCCGAAGTGTTTTTCAAAAGTGTTTTGAAATGAAATAAGTTTACCCTGATTTTGTTTTAGATCCTTCCAAAAAATTATTATGAAATATATGGTGTGTTTTGAGTCTGGTCCCGGAAATTTTAAAAATTGTTTCAAAGTGTCGAAGGAAATAATAAATAATATTATTTAGAATATTTTTGAATATAGAAATCTTTGTTTTAAAACAAGAGTTGTTTGAAGATGAGTTTGTTTTGGATTAAAAATCAAGAATGGTTTAAAATTTAAAGTGTGACTTGATATGTGAATGGAATATATGTATGTATATATATATATACATGGACATATATGGTTTCAAAGTTGATTTGAAATAAATACTGGGAGTTGAATTCTGGAACCCCCTTAAAACGAGAAGTATAACCCAAAGTAAAATAAAATTTTGAACTTATAAGTGGGAAGTGATATTTATAAGAATTGGATTTGGAATGTAAAATTTAAATTGAGAAGTCTAAATGGATTAAACGAATTGGAATTTAACTCAGGGAAAGTTAAATAAGTTTTGAACTTATAAACCGAATTTGGAATTTCAAGGTGAAATTAAGATTTAACTTGTGGGAGCTAAATGAATTAGATTGTAAAAGGAAAGGGTATGGATTTGATAAGAGTTTCAAAAGAGGTCATGTATGAATGATTTAAAAACGATTTTGAAGTAAAACAGATTTCGAATTCTGGAAATTTGTGATGGGTGCTATTGATTGGTGTTTTAGGTAATTTGGATGTTTATTTACCTTGATATATCTTGCTTTCATCTTGTTTGTTACTTACAGTATATAAACTGTAAATTGGATTATTTCGAATAAATTAAGAAGTGGATTGAAAAGATATATATCCAACCCTGGAATTGAATGGAAATAAAATTGAACTTATGAAAATGGAGTCATTTTAAACTTAAGTTTGAAATGTTAAAAATGAACTTGTCAACCGAAATTGTTTCAAGAATCGGGTTTGAAAGTTTGAAGTTATAATTAGGAAATCAATTGAATTCCGAAGATTGATTTGTTCTAAAATGATTTGAACTCTCACACTCGAACCTTGAAATAAGTTTAAGTAAAGGTAATTTAAATGAATATTGAAATTTGGGCTCGAAATTGAATTATTGAAGATTTAGATTGTCAAATTAAATATTAAAGGTTAATTTGATTTAAGTGATTAAAACGCTATTTTGAAAACCGAACTCGAATTTATATAATTCGAGATGGTTAAAGATTGAGAATGGAATTGAAGTTAATTCAAATTGGAATCAGAATTGAATCAATGGAAATTGAAAATTGATTTGGATTGGAGATTGGCAATTGAATCAATTTGATCTTGAAACTATTTTCAAATAAATTATTTTAATATAAACTGTTTGAAATCTATCTTCTTAAATATTCAGATTATTTTGATTTTCCAAGCTATTTACTATACAAACATTCTTTTTAAAACTTAAGCTACCTTATATTAACTATTTAACTATTTAAAACTATTCAAGCTATTTTCTAAATTCAAACTGGTCAGAGTGGAAACTTTATATATTTAAATCATGGATTTAAATACGAATTGGGTTAAATTGAGGTTATAACACAAATGGAAATACAAAGCAATTTTGAATTGAAATCAGAATCAAGATATTTAGGCAAAAGTGATTTTGAAACAAAATAGTATATTTTGAGAAAAATATGATAATTTTAAAAAGAAGATTGAATAGTTACTATAACTGAAACTTACTTTGTAAGAAGTAAGAAATGTTACAAATAACTTGGTAAAGAGAACGAACTTGGAAAAAATTGATTTAGCATTAATAAGAATATAAATGTTAGTTATATAGTCACGCTCCCTTGCTGAATTTATAACCAGGAAGAATTGATCTTTGAAGGATATTTGAAATACAAAATGGAGTTTATACAAGTATGGAGTGGACTCAGAAATTATTGATATGAAAATTTATTCGAGTTGAAAGAATGGTTTTATATGTATATAAGAATAAAACTGGAAAGGTTTTGGAAACCATTGATTTTAAAAGGCTTTTGATTTTGGCAAAAAGTCAATTTTGGAAATTTGGTAAACCAAATTTAAGAATTATCGATTTTGAAGATATCGATTTTGTATAAATGAAGTTTATATGTGATACATATAAAGAGTATGATTTGAAAGGTACTATATATGTATATAGTACCTTTCAAATGTTTTGAGAAAGGTATGGGAAAAAGGCACCCCTATGAGAGTCGAAACTTAAAGTAGGAGATCCACTGGGTGGTTCTGCATAGAACCCTAAGGGCGGGTTCAATTAAATTGGGATCCCAGAGGACGTCCGGAAAAAAACTCAATGAGTTCCTGATGATCATTTGTTGGGTAGCGTAAGTCGGGTGGTGCTGATGCCTACAGTTACATTGGGTTTTGTTGTGATGGCAACGTAACCTTTGTGTAACTGCGATCTATCGCAGTTCCATAGCGTAAGTCGGGTGGTAGTGATTGCCTACAATCTATGTTTGATTTCATTGGGATAACGACGTAACATCGGTAAATTGCGATCTATGTGGTTTGGTTCCATAGCGTAATTTGTGTGGCAGTGAGTACCTACAGTCTACACTGGGTTCCACTAGAACACTGACACAACTTTGTGTAGCCAGCGATCTATGTGGTATAGTTTCGTTTGACAGCGTAATTCGAGGGGCAGTGATTGCCTACAGACTACTTATGGTTTTTCTGTGATAGCAACGTAACCTTGGGGTAGCTACGATCTATGGTGTTTCCATGGCGAAAGTCGAGAGGTGCGGATGCCTACAGTTTTCTTATGGATTTCGCCCGGATGGCGACGCAATCATCGTGCTAACTGCGACCCATGGTAGTGAAGGGGGTGATACTTTCCATAGCATTTTTGAAAGAGGTTTTTCAATTATTTTCACTGGGCGTGGAAAACGAGTCTACTAAGTACTTATAAATTTTCAGTCCTACGTCTGATCAATGTATGACTAAATTTCTATGAGAAAAAGGATGGACTTGTTTAGACATCGAGTTATGAAAAGTATTTTTATATAAACTAGCTCGGTAATACTATGAAATTTAAAGTGTTTTAAATTGTATAATAGAAGAGTGAGGAGTTAAAATGTTTAAAAATGATTCAATTAATAATACATATCAAAAAATTAAAATTCTCATTTCGTTCCTTTTCGAGGACGAAAAATTCGAAGGAAGGAGGAATGTAATGACCCGGATTTTTAGCCATCGAATATTGGGAAATTAATGATTTTAATTAGTGAAATATTGATTTTTACAAGTCAGATAGATGAGTTTTCTGATATTTAAAATATCTGGATATATATAAATTGATTAAAAAACTATATTCAAATTTTAAATATAAATTCCTGGATATGATAAATGCTATAGAAATGTGTATATAAAACTCCACCATTAAAATTCAAGGTAGAATATTTATATATTTGTATATATAAATATATACAAGTTTTGTGAGGGTTAAAAACATATATATATATATATATAAGTATACAAGTATATATATATATGAATGTATGCCCATATGAAAAATATGTATAAATGTAAATATATATATATATATATATATGTTATGACAAACATATGTAAGTAAATATATATGTATGTATGTTATGTATAATAGTGCATATAATATATATATATATAGGTGCATGTAAATTGTGTTGTAGTGGCACCGGTTCGATACCCAGCGGCCACAATAATGAGACATAGTGCACGGCCACTTATAAAACCGGCTTAACCAAAGGCTATGGAATACAAAGTATCCATGGCCCCAAAGTTTTGGTTCATTTTCTTTTTCTTTTAATGGCAGAGTGTTCCTTTCCCCCCACCTCTCCTTCCCTGAGTTCTCCTTCCCCGGTCCCTCCTATCCCTGACCCTGACCCACCACCATTACACCCCGACCTTTGTCCGTCCTCTTTTACCAAACCTTCCCCTCCTGAGCCCCTGCCTGTCCCTCCTACCTGCTCCTCTAGTCAACAACCATGGACTTCTCTTTTTAAGAACAAACCGCGCAATGCGGGGAAGTACATGCCTGTTAACTTAACAAATGAATACGTTGAAGATGCTTTGGTTCTACCTGACTCTGCTCAGGAAGCTGGTCTCAGTATATGGCGCGAGTATATTGTTGGGTTCTTCCTTGATGAACCACTTTCTTTCACTGCAGTGGTGCAACATCTAAAGCGTGCATGGAGGCTTAAAGGAAGCATTAAAGTTAAATCTGATGGTGTTGTCTTTATGTTCTTATTTTCTTGTGATGATGATCGTAGGAGGGTGCTGCAGGCTGACCCGATAATCATGAGAAACAAATTGTTTATTGTTAAACAATGGGACCCCACTATTAGCAATATTTGTGGCTCTGTCACTTCAGTGCCTAACTGGATACGTATTTTCAACATTCCTTTGGCAGCATGGTCTCCTCTTGGAATCAACTGGCTAGCTGGAAGAATAGGTAGTGTTAAATGCTTGGATGAAAGTACTGAAAGCATGGACAGGTTGACTTATGCAAAAGCTCTGGTAGAAGTGACCCCCATCACCGAGCTAGTTGATAGCTTTCAAGTACTGTGTAAGGATGGTACAAAACAAACTGTTTTTGTGGATTATCAGTGGAAGCCACAAGCATGTACGACATGTAAAGTATTTGGACATGACATTTCTAATTGTAAAAACACTGACAGGTCTGATGTTGTTAAAAAAAAGGTAACAAATATTTTACCTAATCAAATTCCTAAAGGAGACACAGCGGTGAAAGATCAAAAAAACAATTTAAAGCTTAATAATGCCCCAAGTGTTTGGAGGAGAGTTGAGCATGGAAGCAAAAGAAAAAGTGTAACTGTGAGGAATAAAGAAGATAGTGGGAGTGACAAAAATGGAAGTGGAACAGAGTAGGAAGTTAGAAAAAATGGTGGTCCATTAGATAATATCAGTGACAATGTGCTTAATTTAGTTGAAGAAGGTGAAGTAGTTGAGGTTTTAGATGTGACTATAGGCAATAAATTTCAGGTGCTTAACTTCTTGGCAGAAGACAATGGAGTTTTAAGTGTTGAAGGAAGTGGAGATAAAAATAACTGTGGAGAGTCTGATAGTGTTACTGCTTTGATGAATGAAGAAGTAACAGTGGATGGTGTTAATTTAGAAACAGTCCAGGAGAAGAACTTGGATGTACCTAGTGCTGTAGCAGATGTTGAAGGTAATATTCAACTAGCAAAAAATTATGGCAAGCTAGTTCAAGAACTGATCAGGGTCAGAAGAGCAAGAGATCATGAATTTAGTAAGCAAGGTCAAAAACACGATGATGCTTATTTGCATACTGAACATAGTGGATTTAAAGACTCCTTGGATGGGAAGACACCCCAACTTCCCAGTGATAAAACTCATTTTTTAATATCCAATGCATCACAACCCGGTAACATGAACATTCTCCCAGAGCAACCTAATCATGCACATGCACACATCCCCTATGTACATGTATCTGAAGCATCCACTCCCCTTGACATTCAAACCAATCTTCCTTATTCACACATTCCTCCCCCTCCTGGTTTTTTGGTTAATCAAGTGAACCCTACTCCCTCTAAACCCATAACTCCAATTCCAATTCTTAAACATCACAGCAAACTTAAGAGGCTAAAGGATAGTAACATGACTGATTTTGACAAAGGCAAGATCATTGATTTTGCTGTAACTTTACCAGAAAAGGATAAATCCCCTAATTCAGGCCTCAGAAGGTCTATGAGATTGCTAACTTCTCTCCCATAAGTTATTCCATGTTACAAAATTTTGGTTTTTGGAATATTAGAGGTGCTCACAAGGAAATTAAGCTTGTGCAAGCTAAACGCATTATCTCTGACAATAAACTTGGTATCTTTGCTATACTAGAAACAAAACTCAACCATGACCTCACCCACAAAGCTGCAAAAATAATTAACCCATTATGGTGTCTTCATCATAATTTGATTGAGGCACCTTATGGAAGAATCATGGTTTTGTCTGACCCTTCCATTTACTCCCTCTCCCCTATTTTATCCCACAAACAATTTATCCATTTCCATGCTATACATATTCCTTCTGCTACCACTTTCTACCTTACCTATATTTATGGGGATAATCATGTAGCTGCTAGACAAGAAATGCTCAACTACCTTCCACATTTTAGACAGGAAACACATTCATGGTTTGTGTTAGGAGATTTTAACTGTATGTTAGCTGCTAATGACCGTAGTGGTGGTTCTCCCCTTACAATTTCCGATGTCACTCCCCTCAATCAAGCTATCTCTTCCTCCAATTTACATGAAGCTGCCTATGTTGGACCTAAATTCACATGGAACAATAAAAGTAGATCTGGTGTGAGGACTTTGAGCAGACTTGATTTAACTTTTCTCAACACCAAAGCCATTACCCTTTTTCCCATGTCCCTTAACCATATCCTCCCCCCTCTTCTCTCAGACCATTCTCCTGTCTTTATTGCCTTGGAATGCAATGCCATTAAAAGGAACTCCAGTTTTAATTTTTTTAACTCATGGATCAATGATCCTGAATTTATGCCTTTAGTGGTTACTGTTTGGAAACAACCTAAATATGGAAATAAAATGTCTATTTTGCAGCAAAAACTGAAGGCAACCAAAGTGGCTTTAAGGACATGGGCTAGAAGCAAATATGGTGATGGTGATAAGAACTCAACTAATCTACAGAACCAACTATCAGCTATTCAATTGAGTATGATTGACGACCCTGATAATATTAGCCTTTCAGAGCAGGAACATGAGCTATCTCAACAACTTTCTGAAGCAATGGCCATTGAGTTAAGTATGAAGAAACAAAAGTTGAGGAAGGAGTGGGATTTGTTTGGTGATAGAAATACAAGTTTGTACCATTCTACTCTCCAGGTTAAAAATGCCAAAAGATACATTCATCAGCTTCTTGATAATGAAGGTAGGATTTTAAACAAGCAGGAAGACATTGACAGTGCTTTCATTAACCTTTATACCAATCTTTATTCTAACCCTGATGCTTGGAACCCTGACTATCATAATCTCTTGTTAACTCCTTTGCCCATGCTAAATGATTCTGACATACAATTTCTATCTTCTAAAGTTACCGATGAGGAAATATATAATGCCATGTTTGGTATGAAGAGGGATTCCTGTGGTGGCCCTGATGGTTTTAATGCCTTTTTCTTCATTCACTGTTGGAATGTTATTGCCACTGATTTCCAAAATGCTATGCACAATTTTTTTGAGCACAATAAATTACCTTCTTCCATTAATGCTACCAACTTATGTCTGGTACCTAAAGGTAAAGAACCGTCTACTATGCATGCTTTTCGTCCTATTGCTTGCTGTAACATTATATACAAATGTATCTCTAGAGTTATTGCTGCAAGGCTTAGGCATGTACTTCCCACTATAATATCTGATAATCAGGCTGCCTTTTTGAATAACAGAAGTATATTGGACAATGTGCTTGTTACTCATGAACTTCTTAATGGGTATGGAAGAACTCATGTTTCCCCTCGTGCTATGATGAAGCTTGATATTAGACGTGCTTTTGATACTATTAGTTGGGAAGCATTGAGTGGTATTATGGGTTTAATGGGGTTCCCTGGTCACTTTGTCAGCTGGATCTATACTTGCATATCTATTGTTAACTACTCTTTATGCTATAATGGGGGTACCGTTGGTTATTTCAAAAGTCAGAGGGGCATAAGGCAAGGTGACCCCATGTCTTCATATCTGTTCATTGTTGTGATGGAATTTTTTACTCAGCTTGTTTTTTTTTGAGTTCATGGGAAACCTTAAGATCTTGGTATTTATTGATACTCACTTAAGTAAACCACACCGTATGTCTACCCCGCTTTTATTTAGTCGTCGCACACGGATGCTTAACGTTGAAACTCCCACTGATGGTTTGGCACTGGGATTCGAACCTGCCCGGACGCAGTCCTTTGGTTCCCATCTCCCAGCTCCCAAACCAACCGAGCTACGAACGGCGGGTTTTTTACTCAGCTTGTTAACCAACAGGTTCTGAACAATAACTATGACCTACATCCCAAATGCAAGAATCCCCTCATTACAACTCTCCTTTTTGCTGATGATGTCTTACTTTTTATGAAGCCTACTGTGTCTACTATGGAATGTGTCAATAGTATCCTCCTCACCTTTGAGAAATGCACTGGTCTTCAGGTTAATAGAAGCAAGTCTTCCCTTTTGGTGGCTGGTCTCACTGAGAGTGATAATCAGAACATACACAATTACAGTCAACTGCCAAATCTTCCTGTGGGTACTATGCATCTTGGTATTCCTTTGTGCAATAGAAGAATTGGTGTCTTTGCTTGTTTACCTCTTTTTGAAAGAATTACTATAGCAATGAGTAGATGGGCCAGCAATAAATTAACCCAAGCAGGCAGAATCACCATCATCAATTCTATAATCCATGCTATGACTGTCTACTGGTGCAAATGTTTCATCTTACCTATGTCTCTTCTATCTAGTGTTAGAAAAGCTATGAATCATTTTTTATGGACAGGGAGTATGTATTCTAAAAAGCTAATTCCTATTGCCTTTGATAAATTAGAGAAACCACAAATATATGGTGGTTTGGGAATAAAGTGTATGAGAACCTGGAATCAAGCTACTTTCTCTAAGCATTTTGACAATCTGATTAATGATAAGCAAAATTTGTGGGTTAAGTGGGCTAGGCTTCATCACCTTGGCAACAAAAATTTTTGGTCCATGGAACCATCTCCCTTTTGCGGTTGGGTATGGAGATCTATTCTCAAGATCAGAGACATTTTACTCCCTTTTGTACAGCTTGTGCTTAGCCCTGACTGCAATGCCAAATTTTGGTATGACCCTTGGGTTGGAAGAGGAATTATTCTGTCCAACCTGCTCACTTATGAACAGAGGTATCAAACTGGCATTCCTATGAATGCCAGTGCCTCTGGTTACTGTCAGAATGGTGTAGTCACTCTGCCACACACATCCAATCCTGTCATCCAGCAAATATGGACTGATGTGCAGTGCATGAGCATCCCCTCTGGTGATCATGGGTATGTTTGGTTTACTAGTCAAGGTCAGCACTCCATTGCTGGGGTTTATAAAGCTTTGAGACATGATGATAATACCCCCATTTTTTGATGGCATGCCAGAGTTTGGAACTCTCTAACATCACAAAAACTGAATTTCTTCCTTTGGAAAGTTCTTCGTAATGCGATCATGACTAAAACAAAACTATGTAGGAGAGGCTTTATTGTTGACCTGAAGTGTGTATACTGCAATAATGTTGATGAAGATGGTGCTCATCTCTATTTTGACTGTTTGATTACAAGAAGAATCTGGGAGATTATTCTTATCAGTAATGGTTATAATGAGACGGTTTTGCATGGTGATGCTGAATGGAATAGGTTGTTTACGAGAACAAGATGGAAGACTGCCACTACATACAAGCTGCTACTCATCCTGAAGGTTTTTGTGCATGTGATTTGGGAAGAGAGAAATGCCCGTGTCTTTGAAAACAAGATGAAGCTTGAAAGTTCTTTAATAAATTTAATCATTTCCAGGGTCAAAGAAAAGTCTGATCATCATAGTGTGTATGTTTCTGCAGTTTAGGGCCTTGTTTTTCTTTTTACCTGTCTTTGTTTTTTTTTCTATTTTAGTTTTTTCTTTCTTTTCCTTTTGTTTTCCCTGTTTTCTCCTTTTTGAGTACTAGTTTGTTAGTGCTCACTTGTTTTTTCTTGTTTTTGTTTCCTGTTTTAATAAATATGGTAAGGGTCCATTCAACCCTGCTTGCCTTTCAAAAAAAAGCTTCATGATGGAAAAATAAAATAAATATACATACACATAAGTTAAGATGTATATAGTATGTGTAGATATGAAAATGTATAAATATATATATATATATAGGATGATAAAATATACAAAAGTGTATGTATATGCATATATGGTCAAAAACTAGTGTACATGAAAATCTCTATATATGTATATGTTTATACGATGCATACAAATGAGTATGTATATGTATATATATGTGTGTATATATATATGAGACATCATCACGGAAAACATTATATTCAAAGCTTACGAAACATTTTATCAAAGTCAAAACAAAATCAAATCAAGTCATATGAAAATCAAATCATCTTTTATCAAATCAAGTCTACATATTTCAAATCAAAATAAAACAAAGAAAAAGAAAAAATAAATAAATAAATGAAATGAAAACCTGTACACAAATGCTTCATCCAGCCTAGCATTTTCACTATACACTTCATCCCTAATATAAAGACATACCCGAGCCTATTCTTATTGATACCTGTCCCTGTTCCTGTTCTAAAAAAAAGTATATATACAAAAGAATAGAGAACCTGCCATTGAAAAACACAAATAGATCAAAGTCAATAAAGGCTTGAAGCAGGAGTTAAGCATAGTAGAAGTTCACCCATCCCAGAATAGTGAGTAAACCTTGTCTGCTATCTGGATTATGTATACTTATCTGTGATTATACGATGAATCTTGAATGTATGTTAATTGAATATGTATATGATTGTTGTGCTTGACTTGTTCAGACACCGTAGCCCTGTACTCCATCTTCCAGTAACTGCCTATGTATGTGTTTTTATCAAAGTCAGATAAGTTTCTAACTTTGAAAGTCAATAACTCAAATTCCATCAAGCTTTAACCTACGATTTCAAAACAAATGTTGTTTGTTTTAGAGTGTAGTTTATTTTAAAAATCATTCTGTTATTTATCGTAAAGTATAGAGCGGGAAAGGGGCATTTTACGGCAAAAATCTCATGTATGACAAAAGGATTAATGTCAAAATTCAAACCTTGGATCATATTAAAGCATCAGTCTTCGAAAATGGGGATTTTTGAAAGTGGTTTGGTGGGTTTTAGTCTTTTATCGAGTGAGTTAGAGGGAGTTAACCAATTTTTGGGTTCCGGTGGAATTCTGGCGGCCGAGGCGATGAGGTGGCGTGGCATTGTTTGTGGAGGTGGCCTGGGTGAGGGTGGAGCTGGAAAAAGTGGAGCGGCATTTTGTAGAGAGGTGTGGCGTCGAGGGAAGGTCATTTTAGGGTTAGGGTCTGTTCGTGGTAGGCTATCGGTTTCGAGGAAATGGCAGAGAGAAGGGAGAGAACGAGGGGTGCGGTCTATCACCAATAGGTGGCGATTGATGTGGCGAGCGTTGTGGCAATTTCTGGTGGCCGATGGTGGGGCGCGTCGTCGTGGCGAGGCGATTGTAGGTGGGATGGTTAGTTCCAGGTTTGAGTGGATGTTTGATTTTTTTCGAACCAGAGTTCGCCCGGGGGGGTGTTCAGGTGGTCGATCGAGTGAGATGGGCAAGCGCGACATGTGGAGATGGTCGACGGTGGGCGAGAGGGACTGGGCAAGTGTGTACGTGCACGTGTACGTGCACAGTGGTGGGTTCTTGAGTGGATGAAAGAAAAGTGGAAGGAAGTAGAAAACTGGAAAGAAAGAAAGGAGAAGGGGGAGAAAAGAAAGAATGGGCCGGGTTTAGGCCAAAGAAGGAAAAGTAAGAGGAAAAAAAGGAAATTGTTTTGAGTTTCTACGTTAAATCTTTGGATAAAAAACTAAATATATATATATTCTCTTTAATTTTAAAAACCGAACCAACATGATGGATTTGGCAATATTCAACCTAAATTTATGTTGTTAATTATCTATAATATAAAGTGTAATTATTTTAAAGAATTAAAGCGAGTTACTAAATTAAAAAATTATTTGATTAAATCTTATGTAAATAAATACGTAATTAGATTCTAAATTGTTAAACTTATGTTAATTAATGAAGTTCGTTATTAGTTGGATTAGTTAATTTTAGTTAACTAAAGAAAAATTGTTTTATAATTCCTAGATTATAAGCAAATTTGGATTAAAAATATAAACAGATTTAATTTAATATAAGTTGATTAAATTTCCAGTTGTGAATTGTTAATATGAGCCGAAAATCGTTAAATTTGTTAATGATCTATGCTTTGGTTTACGGCTCTTGAATAATTATTTAAATTGTTTCTTATCCTCGTCATTCGGTAGCAGAACCTGTTATAGTGCCAAGGTAAACGTTGACAAATTTTATTTGAAAAACAAACATATGTAATGAATTTCCATACGAGAATATTATCACCCTAAATATAGATTGTTTATTTAAAACAATTTACCCCCTTTAAATTTATTGCTTGGATTCGAAGAAACCGGGATCTGATATCAATGTTATCCGGAACCACTTCGATTTGAAAATCATTACGAACCTTTACAGTTTTGATTATAGAGTTTAATATACTGAAATTGGATTAATTTAACAAATTCAACCTTTTGAAATAAGTAAAGGTACTTAGACATTATTATAAAATCGATGGATTTATGCAGAACTTTTTTGGTTATAATCTGATAAAAACTCGTTGGTCTATACGAGTTACCTTGGTTTTCGAAAGATTTTTCAACTTAAGTATTTCAATTTAAGTGGGTTTACTCACGCTGGTTTCCAGCCTGACTCGGGTGTTACTTTATTGTAATGCTCGGGTTAGACCGACTATTACAGTTTTCAGGTTAGGACGTTCTGGAGCTCAGGAGGCGAGCTGGATGGCAGAGACGTATTGCACGTATTTGACTATAATTCGTTGTGTATTGTTTATTATAACTGTTCGAATTTATTTGTTGATGATTGTACTCTGATAACTTGAATATATATTAACAGTTACAGCTTTCCTTATATAAAAATGCTGTTATTGTATATTATATTTTGTTCCGCTGCGATTGTGAGATTCTGTGCTATTATTTCTGTTTCTTATTCTATCTCCTTTTCTTCTTAACCCTAACAACCTGGTATTTCCAGCACTCGATTGCTCGGCACTCTATACAGAGGACGTATTAGTGTCGATTTTTGGGGGTCAAAAATCTCCCGTCTGTTACACGTGGTATCAGAGCTGAAGGTTAAGCGAGAACCTTGGCTCTGGTGGGGATTACTCATTATAGATAGGGGCAGTAGTACCCTAGAATGAGTTGAGTGTATTATATATGAGGGCGTACTTGTTATTTTCATATATAATGATTTTAAAAATGATTTTTAAATAATTTTTACATGAGATTATATTTTGATATAAAAGAAATAATTTTTGTAGATTATTATAGTATATCTAGGTGATTGATTGTCATTTTTATAATCAAATAAGATCATAAGAATTAAGTGGTTATATTTATGTATATAACCAAATGGGAATTTGATAAGAATAAACTATACAAGTAAGTTAAGCTAGAATGGATTCAAATCAGAATTTAAAATTCAGGAAAGTGCCGAAGTGTTTTTCAAAAGTGTTTTGAAATGAAATAAGTTTACCCTGATTTTGTTTTAGATCCTTCCAAAAAATTATTATGAAATATATGGTGTGTTTTGAGTCTGGTCCCGGAAATTTTAAAAATTGTTTCAAAGTGTCGAAGGAAATAATAAATAATATTATTTAGAATATTTTTGAATATAGAAATCTTTGTTTTAAAACAAGAGTTGTTTGAAGATGAGTTTGTTTTGGATTAAAAATCAAGAATGGTTTAAAATTTAAAGTGTGACTTGATATGTGAATGGAATATATGTATGTATATATATATACATGGACATATATGGTTTCAAAGTTGATTTGAAATAAATACTGGGAGTTGAATTCTGGAACCCCCTTAAAACGAGAAGTATAACCCAAAGTAAAATAAAATTTTGAACTTATAAGTGGGAAGTGATATTTATAAGAATTTGATTTGGAATGTAAAATTTAAATTGAGAAGTCTAAATGGATTAAACGAATTGGAATTTAACTCAGGGCAAGTTAAATAAGTTTTGAACTTATAAACCGAATTTGGAATTTCAAGGTGAAATTAAGATTTAACTTGTGGGAGCTAAATGAATTAGATTGTAAAAGGAAAGGGTATGGATTTGATAAGAGTTTCAAAAGAGGTCATGTATGAATGATTTAAAAACGATTTTGAAGTAAAACAGATTTCGAATTCTGGAAATTTGTGATGGGTGCTATTGATTGGTGTTTTAGGTAATTTGGATGTTTATTTACCTTGATATATCTTGCTTTCATCTTGTTTGTTACTTACAGTATATAAACTGTAAATTGGATTATTTCGAATAAATTAAGAAGTGGATTGAAAAGATATATATCCAACCCTGGAATTGAATGGAAATAAAATTGAACTTATGAAAATGGAGTCATTTTAAACTTAAGTTTGAAATGTTAAAAATGAACTTGTCAACCGAAATTGTTTCAAGAATCGGGTTTGAAAGTTTGAAGTTATAATTAGGAAATCAATTGTATTCCGAAGATTGATTTGTTCTAAAATGATTTGAACTCTCACACTCGAACCTTGAAATAAGTTTAAGTAAAGGTAATTTAAATGAATATTGAAATTTGGGCTCGAAATTGAATTATTGAAGATTTAGATTGTTAAATTAAATATTAAAGGTTAATTTGATTTAAGTGATTAAAACACTATTTTGAAAACCGAACTCGAATTTATATAATTCGAGATGGTTAAAGATTGAGAATGGAATTGAAGTTAATTCAAATTGGAATCAGAATTGAATCAATGGAAATTGAAAATTGATTTGGATTGGAGATTGGCAATTGAATCAGTTTGATCTTGAAACTATTTTCAAATAAATTATTTTAATATAAACTGTTTGAAATCTATCTTCTTAAATATTCAGATTATTTTGATTTTCCAAGCTATTTACTATACAAACATTCTTTTTAAAACTTAAGCTACCTTATATTAACTATTTAACTATTTAAAACTATTCAAGCTATTTTCTAAATTCAAACTGGTCAGAGTGGAAACTTTATATATTTAAATCATGGATTTAAATACGAATTGGGTTAAATTGAGGTTATAACACAAATGGAAATACAAAGCAATTTTGAATTGAAATCAGAATCAAGATATTTAGGCAAAAGTGATTTTGAAACAAAATAGTATATTTTGAGAAAAATATGATAATTTTAAAAAGAAGATTGAATAGTTACTATAACTGAAACTTACTTTGTAAGAAGTAAGAAATGTTACAAATAACTTGGTAAAGAGAACGAACTTGGAAAAAATTGATTTAGCATTAATAAGAATATAAATGTTAGTTATATAGTCACGCTCCCTTGCTGAATTTATAACCAGGAAGAATTGATCTTTGAAGGATATTTGAAATACAAAATGGAGTTTATACAAGTATGGAGTGGACTCAGAAATTATTGATATGAAAATTTATTCGAGTTGAAAGAATGGTTTTATATGTATATAAGAATAAAACTGGAAAGGTTTTGGAAACCATTGATTTTAAAAGGCTTTTGATTTTGGCAAAAAGTCAATTTTGGAAATTTGGTAAACCAAATTTAAGAATTATCGATTTTGAAGATATCGATTTTGTATAAATGAAGTTTATATGTGATACATATAAAGAGTATGATTTGAAAGGTACTATATATGTATATAGTACCTTTCAAATGTTTTGAGAAAGGTATGGGAAAAAGGCACCCCTATGAGAGTCGAAACTTAAAGTAGGAGATCCACTGGGTGGTTCTGCATAGAACCCTAAGGGCGGGTTCAATTAAATTGGGATCCCAGAGGACGTCCGGACAAAAACTCAATGAGTTCCTGATGATCATTTGTTGGGTAGCGTAAGTCGGGTGGTGCTGATGCCTACAGTTACATTGGGTTTTGTTGTGATGGCAACGTAACCTTTGTGTAACTGCGATCTATCGCAGTTCCATAGCGTAAGTCGGGTGGTAGTGATTGCCTACAATCTATGTTTGATTTCATTGGGATAACGACGTAACATCGGTAAATTGCGATCTATGTGGTTTGGTTCCATAGTGTAATTTGTGTGGCAGTGAGTACCTACAGTCTACACTGGGTTCCACTAGAACACTGACACAACTTTGTGTAGCCAGCGATCTATGTGGTATAGTTTCGTTTGACAGCGTAATTCGAGGGGCAGTGATTGCCTACAGACTACTTATGGTTTTTCTGTGATAGCAACGTAACCTTGGGGTAGCTACGATCTATGGTGTTTCCATGGCGAAAGTCGAGAGGTGCGGATGCCTACAGTTTTCTTATGGATTTCGCCCGGATGGCGACGCAATCATCGTGCTAACTGCGACCCATGGTAGTGAAGGGGGTGATACTTTCCATAGCATTTTTGAAAGAGGTTTTTCAAGTATTTTCACTGGGCGTGGAAAACGAGTCTACTAAGTACTTATAAATTTTCAGTCCTACGTCTGATCAATGTATGACTAAATTTCTATGAGAAAAAGGATGGACTTGTTTAGACATCGAGTTATGAAAAGTATTTTTATATAAACTAGCTCGGTAATACTATGAAATTTAAAGTGTTTTAAATTGTATAATAGAAGAGTGAGGAGTTAAAATGTTTAAAAATGATTCAATTAATAATACATATCAAAAAATTAAAATTCTCATTTCGTTCCTTTTCGAGGACGAAAAGTTCGAAGGAAGGAGGAATGTAATGACCCGGATTTTTAGCCATCGAATATTGGGAAATTAATGATTTTAATTAGTGAAATATTGATTTTTACAAGTCAGATAGATGAGTTTTCTGATATTTAAAATATCTGGATATATATAAATTGATTAAAAAACTATATTCAAATTTTAAATATAAATTCCTGGATATGATAAATGCTATAGAAATGTGTATATAAAACTCCACCATTAAAATTCAAGGTAGAATATTTATATATTTTTATATATAAATATATACAAGTTTTGTGAGGGTTAAAAATATATATATATATATATATATATATAAGTATACAAGTATATATATATATATATGAATGTATGCCCATATGAAAAATATGTATAAATGTAAATATATATATATGTTATGACAAACATATGTAAGTAAATATATATGTATGTATGTTATGTATAATAGTGCATATAATATATATATATATAGGTGCATGTAAATTGTGTTGTAGTGGCACCGGTTCGATACCCAGCGGCCACAATAATGAGACATAGTGCACGGCCACTTATAAAACCGGCTTAACCAAAGGCTATGGAATACAAAGTATCCATGGCCCCAAAGTTTTGGTTCATTTTCTTTTTCTTTTAATGGCAGAGTGTTCCTTTCCCCCCACCTCTCCTTCCCTGAGTTCTCCTTCCCCGGTCCCTCCTATCCCTGACCCTGACCCACCACCATTACACCCCGACCTTTGTCCGTCCTCTTTTACCAAACCTTCCCCTCCTGAGCCCCTGCCTGTCCCTCCTACCTGCTCCTCTAGTCAACAACTATGGACTTCTCTTTTTAAGAACAAACCGCGCAATGCGGGGAAGTACATGCCTGTTAACTTAACAAATGAATACGTTGAAGATGCTTTGGTTCTACCTGACTCTGTTCAGGAAGCTGGTCTCAGTATATGGCACGAGTATATTGTTGGGTTCTTCCTTGATGAACCACTTTCTTTCACTGCAGTGGTGCAACATCTAAAGCGTGCATGGAGGCTTAAAGGAAGCATTAAAGTTAAATCTGATGGTGTTGTCTTTATGTTCTTATTTTCTTGTGATGATGATCGGAGGAGGGTGCTGCAGGCTGACCCGATAATCATGAGAAACAAATTGTTTATTGTTAAACAATGGGACCCCACTATTAGCAATATTTGTGGCTCTGTCACTTCAGTGCCTAATTGGATACGTATTTTCAACATTCCTTTGGCAGCATGGTCTCCTCTTGGAATCAACTGGCTAGCTGGAAGAATAGGTAGTGTTAAATGCTTGGATGAAAGTACTGAAAGCATGGACAGGTTGACTTATGCAAAAGCTCTGGTAGAAGTGACCCCCATCACCGAGCTAGTTGATAGCTTTCAAGTACTGTGTAAGGATGGTACAAAACAAACCGTTTTTGTGGATTATCAGTGGAAGCCACAAGCATGTACGACATGTAAAGTATTTGGACATGACATTTCTAATTGTAAAAACACTGACAGGTCTGATGTTGTTAAAAAAAAGGTAACAAATATTTTACCTAATCAAATTCCTAAAGGAGACACAGTGGTGAAAGATCAAAAAAACAATTTAAAGCTTAATAATGCCCCAAGTGTTTGGAGGAGAGTTGAGCATGGAAGCAAAAGAAAAAGTGTAACTGTGAGGAATAAAGAAGATAGTGGGAGTGACAAAAATGGAAGTGGAACAGAGTAGGAAGTTAGAAAAAATGGTGGTCCATTAGATAATATCAGTGACAATGTGCTTAATTTAGTTGAAGAAGGTGAAGTAGTTGAGGTTTTAGATGTGACTATAGGCAATAAATTTCAGGTGCTTAACTTCTTGGCAGAAGACAATGGAGTTTTAAGTGTTGAAGGAAGTGGAGATAAAAATAACTGTGGAGAGTCTGATAGTGTTACTGCTCTGATGAATGAAGAAGTAACAGTGGATGGTGTTAATTTAGAAACAGTCCAGGAGAAGAACTTGGATGTACCTAGTGCTGTAGCAGATGTTGAAGGTAATATTCAACTAGCAAAAAATTATGGCAAGCTAGTTCAAGAACTGATCAGGGTCAGAAGAGCAAGAGATCATGAATTTAGTAAGCAAGGTCAAAAACACGATGATGCTTATTTGCATACTGAACATAGTGGATTTAAAGACTCCTTGGATGGGAAGACACCCCAACTTCCCAGTGATAAAACTCATTTTTTAATATCCAATGCATCACAACCCGGTAACATGAACATTCTCCCAGAGCAACCTAATCATGCACATGCACACATCCCCTATGTACATGTATCTGAAGCATCCACTCCCCTTGACATTCAAACCAATCTTCCTTATTCACACATTCCTCCCCCTCCTGGTTTTTTGGTTAATCAAGTGAACCCTACTCCCTCTAAACCCATAACTCCAATTCCAATTCTTAAACATCACAGCAAACTTAAGAGGCTAAAGGATAGTAACATGACTGATTTTGACAAAGGCAAGATCATTGATTTTGCTGAAACTTTACCAGAAAAGGATAAATCCCCTAATTCAGGCCTCAGAAGGTCTATGAGATTGCTAACTTCTCTCCCATAAGTTATTCCATGTTACAAAATTTTGGTTTTTGGAATATTAGAGGTGCTCACAAGGAAATTAAGCTTGTGCAAGCTAAACGCATTATCTCTGACAATAAACTTGGTATCTTTGCTATACTGGAAACAAAACTCAACCATGACCTCACCCACAAAGCTGCAAAAATAATTAACCCATTATGGTGTCTTCATCATAATTTGATTGAGGCACCTTATGGAAGAATCATGGTTTTGTCTGACCCTTCCATTTACTCCCTCTCCCCTATTTTATCCCACAAACAATTTATCCATTTCCATGCTATACATATTCCTTCTGCTACCACTTTCTACCTTACCTATATTTATGGGGATAATCATGTAGCTGCTAGACAAGAAATGCTCACTACCTTCCACATTTTAGACAGGAAACACATTCATGGTTTGTGTTAGGAGATTTTAACTGTATGTTAGCTGCTAATGACCGTAGTGGTGGTTCTCCCCTTACAATTTCTGATGTCACTCCCCTCAATCAAGCTATCTCTTCCTCCAATTTACATGAAGCTGCCTATGTTGGACCTAAATTCACATGGAACAATAAAAGTAGATCTGGTGTGAGGACTTTGAGCAGACTTGATTTAACTTTTCTCAACACCAAAGCCATTACCCTTTTTCCCATGTCCCTTAACCATATCCTCCCCCCTCTTCTCTCAGACCATTCTCCTGTCTTTATTGCCTTGGAATGCAATGCCATTAAAAGGAACTCCAGTTTTAATTTTTTTAACTCATGGATCAATGATCCTGAATTTATGCCTTTAGTGGTTACTGTTTGGAAACAACCTAAATATGGAAATAAAATGTCTATTTTGCAGCAAAAACTGAAGGCAACCAAAGTGGCTTTAAGGACATGGGCTAGAAGCAAATATGGTGATGGTGATAAGAACTCAACTAATCTACAGAACCAACTATCAGCTATTCAATTGAGTATGATTGACGACCCTGATAATATTAGCCTTTCAGAGCAGGAACATGAGCTATCTCAACAACTTTCTGAAGCAATGGCCATTGAGTTAAGTATGAAGAAACAAAAGTTGAGGAAGGAGTGGGATTTGTTTGGTGATAGAAATACAAGTTTGTACCATTCTACTCTCCAGGTTAAAAATGCCAAAAGATACATTCATCAGCTTCTTGATAATGAAGGTAGGATTTTAAACAAGCAGGAAGACATTGACAGTGCTTTCATTAACCTTTATACCAATCTTTATTCTAACCCTGATGCTTGGAACCCTAACTATCATAATCTCTTGTTAACTCCTTTGCCCATGCTAAATGATTCTGACATACAATTTCTATCTTCTAAAGTTACTGATGAGGAAATATATAATGCCATGTTTGGTATGAAGAGGGATTCCTGTGGTGGCCCTGATGGTTTTAATGCCTTTTTCTTCATTCACTGTTGGAATGTTATTGCCACTGATTTCCAAAATGCTATGCACAATTTTTTTGAGCACAATAAATTACCTTCTTCCATTAATGCTACCAACTTATGTCTGGTACCTAAAGGTAAAGAACCGTCTACTATGCATGCTTTTTGTCCTATTGCTTGCTGTAACATTATATACAAATGTATCTCTAGAGTTATTACTGCAAGGCTTAGGCATGTACTTCCCACTATAATATCTGATAATCAGGCTGCCTTTTTGAATAACAGAAGTATATTGGACAATGTGCTTGTTACTCATGAACTTCTTAATGGGTATGGAAGAACTCATGTTTCCCCTCGTGCTATGATGAAGCTTGATATTAGACGTGCTTTTGATACTATTAGTTGGGAAGCATTGAGTGGTATTATGGATTTAATGGGGTTCCCTGGTCACTTTGTCAGCTGGATCTATACTTGCATATCTACTGTTAACTACTCTTTATGCTATAATGGGGGTACCGTTGGTTATTTCAAAAGCAGAGGGGCATAAGGCAAGGTGACCCCATGTCTTCATATCTGTTCATTGTTGTGATGGAATTTTTTACTTAGCTTGTTTTTTTTTTGAGTTCATGGGAAACCTTAAGATCATGGTATTTATTGATACTCACTTAAGTAAACCACACCGTATGTCTACCCCGCTTTTATTTAGTCGTCGCACACGGATGCTTAACGTTGAAACTCCCACTGATGGTTTGGCACTGGGATTCGAACCTGCCCGGACGCAGTCCTTTGGTTCCCATCTCCCAGCTCCCAAACCAACCGAGCTACGAACGGCGGGTTTTTTACTCAGCTTGTTAACCAACAGGTTCTGAACAATAACTATGACCTACATCCCAAATGCAAGAATCCCTTCATTACAACTCTCCTTTTTGCTGATGATGTCTTACTTTTTATGAAGCCTACTGTGTCTACTATGGAATGTGTCAATAGTATCCTCCTCACCTTTGAGAAATGCACTGGTCTTCAGGTTAATAGAAGCAAGTCTTCCCTTTTGGTGGCTGGTCTCACTGAGAGTGATAATCAGAACATACACAATTACAGTCAACTGCCAAATCTTCCTGTGGGTACTATGCATCTTGGTATTCCTTTGTGCAATAGAAGAATTGGTGTCTTTGCTTGTTTACCTCTTTTTGAAAGAATTACTATAGCAATGAGTAGATGGGCCAGCAATAAATTAACCCAAGCAGGCAGAATCACCATCATCAATTCTATAATCCATGCTATGACTGTCTACTGGTGCAAATGTTTCATCTTACCTATGTCTCTTCTATCTAGTGTTAGAAAAGCTATGAATCATTTTTTATGGACAGGGAGTATGTATTCTAAAAAGCTAATTCCTATTGCCTTTGATAAATTAGAGAAACCACAAATATATGGTGGTTTGGGAATAAAGTGTATGAGAACCTGGAATCAAGCTACTTTCTCTAAGCATTTTGACAATCTGATTAATGATAAGCAAAATTTGTGGGTTAAGTGGGCTAGGCTTCATCACCTTGGCAACAAAAATTTTTGGTCCATGGAACCATCTCCCTTTTGCGGTTGGGTATGGAGATCTATTCTCAAGATCAGAGACATTTTACTCCCTTTTGTACAGCTTGTGCTTAGCCCTGACTGCAATGCCAAATTTTGGTATGACCCTTGGGTTGGAAGAGGAATTATTCTATCCAACCTGCTCACTTATGAACAGAGGTATCAAACTGGCATTCCTATGAATGCCAGTGCCTCTGGTTACTGTCAGAATGGTGTAGTCACTCTGCCACACACATCCAATCCTGTCATCCAGCAAATATGGACTGATGTGCAGTGCATGAGCATCCCCTCTGGTGATCATGGGTATGTTTGGTTTACTAGTCAAGGTCAGCACTCCATTGCTGGGGTTTATAAAGCTTTGAGACATGATGATAATACCCCCATTTTTCGATGGCATGCCAGAGTTTGGAACTCTCTAACATCACAAAAACTGAATTTCTTCCTTTGGAAAGTTCTTCGTAATGCGATCATGACTAAAACAAAACTATGTAGGAGAGGCTTTATTGTTGACCTGAAGTGTGTATACTGCAATAATGTTGATGAAGATGGTGCTCATCTCTATTTTGACTGTTTGATTACAAGAAGAATCTGGGAGATTATTCTTATCAGTAATGGTTATAATGAGACGGTTTTGCATGGTGATGCTGAATGGAATAGGTTGTTTACGAGAACAAGATGGAAGACTACCACTACATACAAGCTGCTACTCATCCTGAAGGTTTTTGTGCATGTGATTTGGGAAGAGAGAAATGCCCGTGTCTTTGAAAACAAGATGAAGCTTGAAAGTTCTTTAATAAATTTAATCATTTCCAGGGTCAAAGAAAAGTCTGATCATCATAGTGTGTATGTTTCTGCAGTTTAGGGCCTTGTTTTTCTTTTTACCTGTCTTTGTTTTGTTTTTTCTATTTTAGTTTTTTCTTTCTTTTCCTTTTGTTTTCCCTGTTTTCTCCTTTTTGAGTACTAGTTTGTTAGTGCTCACTTGTTTTTTCTTGTTTTTGTTTCCTGTTTTAATAAATATGGTAAGGGTCCATTCAACCCTGCTTGCCTTTCAAAAAAAAAGCTTCATGATGGAAAAATAAAATAAATATACATACACATAAGTTAAGATGTATATAGTATGTGTAGATATGAAAATGTATAAATATATATATATATATAGGATGATAAAATATACAAAAGTGTATGTATATGCATATATGGTCAAAAACTAGTGTACATGAAAATCTCTATATATGTATATGTTTATACGATGCATACAAATGAGTATGTATATGTATATATATGTGTATATATATATATATGAGACATCATCACGGAAAACATTATATTCAAAGCTTACGAAACATTTTATCAAAGTCAAAACAAAATCAAATCAAGTCATATGAAAATCAAATCATCTTTTATCAAATCAAGTCTACATATTTCAAATCAAAATAAAACAAAAGAAAAAGAAAAAATAAATAAATAAATGAAATGAAAACCTGTACACAAATGCTTCATCCAGCCTAGCATTTTCACTATACACTTCATCCCTAATATAAAGACATACCCGAGCCTATTCTTATTGATACCTGTCCCTGTTCCTGTTCTAAAAAAAAGTATATATACAAAAGAATAGAGAACCTGCCATTGAAAAACACAAATAGATCAAAGTCAATAAAGGCTTGAAGCAGGAGTTAAGCATAGTAGAAGTTCACCCATCCCAGAATAGTGAGTAAACCTTGTCTGCTATCTGGATTATGTATACTTATCTGTGATTATACGATGAATCTTGAATGTATGTTAATTGAATATGTATATGATTGTTGTGCTTGACTTGTTCAGACACCGTAGCCCTGTACTCCATCTTCCAGTAACTGCCTATGTATGTGTTTTTATCAAAGTCAGATAAGTTTCTAACTTTGAAAGTCAATAACTCAAATTCCATCAAGCTTTAACCTACGATTTCAAAACAAATGTTGTTTGTTTTAGAGTGTAGTTTATTTTAAAAATCATTCTGTTATTTATCGTAAAGTATAGAGCGGGAAAGGGGCATTTTACGGCAAAAATCTCATGTATGACAAAAGGATTAATGTCAAAATTCAAACCTTGGATCATATTAAAGCATCAGTCTTCGAAAATGGGGATTTTTGAAAGTGGTTTGGTGGGTTTTAGTCTTTTATCGAGTGAGTTAGAGGGAGTTAACCAATTTTTGGGTTCCGGTGGAATTCTGGCGGCCGAGGCGATGAGGTGGCGTGGCATTGTTTGTGGAGGTGGCCTGGGTGAGGGTGGAGCTGGAAAAAGTGGAGCGGCATTTTGTAGAGAGGTGTGGCGTCGAGGGAAGGTCATTTTAGGGTTAGGGTCTGTTCGTGGTAGGCTATCGGTTTCGAGGAAATGGCAGAGAGAAGGGAGAGAACGAGGGGTGCGGTCTATCGCCAATAGGTGGCGATTGATGTGGCGAGCGTTGTGGCAATTTCTGGTGGCCGATGGTGGGGCGCGTCGTCGTGGCGAGGCGATTGTAGGTGGGATGGTTAGTTCCAGGTTTGAGTGGATGTTTGATTTTTTTCGAACCAGAGTTCGCCCGGGGGGGTGTTCAGGTGGTCGATCGAGTGAGATGGGCAAGCGCGACATGTGGAGATGGTCGACGGTGGGCGAGAGGGACTGGGCAAGTGTGTACGTGCACGTGTACGTGCACAGTGGTGGGTTCTCGAGTGGATGAAAGAAAAGTGGAAGGAAGTAGAAAACTGGAAAGAAAGAAAGGAGAAGGGGGAGAAAAGAAAGAATGGGCCGGGTTTAGGCCAAAGAAGGAAAAGTAAGAGGAAAAAAAGGAAATTGTTTTGAGTTTCTACGTTAAATCTTTGGATAAAAAACTAAATATATATATATTCTCTTTCATTTTAAAAACCGAACCAACATGATGGATTTGGCAATATTCAACCTAAATTTATGTTGTTAATTATCTATAATATAAAGTGTAATTATTTTAAAGAATTAAAGCGAGTTACTAAAATTAAAAATTATTTGATTAAATCTTATGTAAATAAATACGTAATTAGATTCTAAATTGTTAAACTTATGTTAATTAATGAAGTTCGTTATTAGTTGGATTAGTTAATTTTAGTTAACTAAAGAAAAATTGTTTTATAATTCCTAGATTATAAGCAAATTTGGATTAAAAATATAAGTAGATTTAATTTAATATAAGTTGATTAAATTTCCAGTTGTGAATTGTTAATATGAGCCGAAAATCGTTAAATTTGTTAATGATCTATGCTTTGGTTTACCACTCTTGAATAATTATTTAAATTGTTTCTTATCCTTGTCATTCGGTAGCAAAACCTGTTATAGTGCCAAGGTAAATGTTGACAAGTTATATTTGAAAAACAAACATATGTAATGAATTTCCATATGAGAATATTGTCACCCTAAATATAAATTGTTTATTTAAAACAATTTACCCCCTTTAAATTTATTGCTTGGATTCAAAGAAACCGGGATCGGATATCAGTGTTATCCGGAACCACTTCGATTTGAAGATCATTACGAACCTTTACGGTTTTGATTATAGAGTTTAATACACTGAAATTGGATTAATTAACAAATTCAACTATTTGAAATAAGTAAAGGTACTTAGACATTATTATAAAATCGATGGATTTCTGTAGAACTGTTTTGGTTATAATCTGATAAAAACTCGTCAGTCTGTACGAGTTACCTTGGTTTCCAAAAGATTTTTCAACTTAAGTATTTCAATTTAAGTGGGTTTAGTCACGCTGGTTTCTAGCCTGACTCGTGTGTTACTTTATTATAATGCTCGGGTCATACCGAGTATTACAGTTTTCAGGTTAGGACGTTCTGTAGCTCAGGAGGCGAGCTGGATGGCAAAGACGTATTGCACGTATTTGACTATTTTCCGCTGTGTATTGTAGGCTGTATATTCCTTATTTAGGGACAAGTTATTATAACTGTCCGGATTTATTTGTTGATGATTGTACTCTAACAGCTTGAATGTATATTAACAGTTACGGCTTTCCTTATATAAAAATGCTGTTATTGTATATTATATTTTGTTCCGCTACGATTGTGAGATTTTGTGCTGTTATTTCTGTTTCTTATTCTATCTCTTTTTCTTCTTAACCCTAACAACTTGGTATTTCCGGAACTCGATTGCTAGGCACTCTATACAGAGGACATATTAGTGTCGATTTTCGGGGGTCGAAAATCTCTCGGCTGTTACAGAGAGGCTGGCCGTAAAAGCAGAACACAAGTACCGATGTATGCTATGGTGGGCGTTACCCCACTGTCGGTTGACCGTTACATTTGGTATCAGAGCTTTGGTTTAGCGATAACCTTAGCTTTGTGGGGTTTGACTCATTAGAGATATGGTAATAATGCCCTAGAATGAGCTGTCTGAGTGTATATATATGAGAGAGCGTATTTGTTAGTGTTATAAAAATGTTTTATATTGTGTTAATTTGTTCTGTTTGGTATTTATAAATCTGGTCGGTACATAGGACGCTATTAAATTGATAGGAATTTCTAAACACTTAATAGGGCAGACTGACACAATATTGTTTTCGAAATATAGGTAAATGAAATAATTTTACCTAGTATTATATTTTGTATATAAAAGAATAATTTTATAAATGGATATAATTGTATGTGATTTATATATGTTTGTTAGGAAGTGAAATTTTATAAATATTGGTTGTAAAATATAATTTATAAATAAAGTAAATACAAATTGGAAAATTGAGAACTTAAATTCCGGAGTTTTGAAATTTGTGTTCAAAGGATTTTGAAATATAATATTAGTATTATTGGAAGTATTTTAGGATATAAATATTTTCAATGCGATTTGAAAGAAATGTTTTAAAGGAATTTTAAAAGGAAATAAGTTCTATACTCCCCTCTTTTGTCGCTGGAAAATAATTTCGGTGGTGACGGCCGCATCATCGACATTCATTTTCGAGTTTCAAAGTGGGAAGGCCATTGTAGTAGTTTTACTACACATTTATTTTGATAAACAAATCTTAATTTTAAATTTCTAAATATGATTTGATATATATTGGGTATGAATATATATATTATTTCATAATGATTTGAAATGAACCCGATATTTAGTTCTTAAGTTTCTGTAAATTAGAAATTTTAATTATTGTAATGAAATGAAATCTTAACTATTTAATAATTGGAAACTTCTAAAATGAAAATAAGAAATTGGATGCTAAGTGATTAATGAAATATATAAGAAACTGGAAATTTGTAACTTGTAAATTTAAAAGATAATGAGAATTTAGAAGATATAAACTATTGAGCATTTTGTTAATCAAATTGAATAAGATACTTTGTATAATGTTCAATTGCATTCTATAAAACATATATAAAACTTATCTGAAATATTTATAAAGTTGAAATGTCAATATGAATATGTAATAGAATTTTATACAAGTAAAACTTAAGTAATGAAGTTATGTTTGTAAATAAGAATTAAGATATTGCAAAAATGTTATAAACTTAAGTTAACATTTTGAAATGCTAATAATTAGAGTGAATAGTAAAAGTGAATACTATATTAAGTAAATGATTATTACTTCAGAAAATGTTGAAGTGATTCAGAAATAGATTTAATATTCAATGACACTATATAAGAAAGGATGAATGTCAATCAAGAAGTTAAGAGACTTAACTTGAATGATTCCTTAATGAATACTAATATCAAATTGAAATCAAGTTATATATAATAACTACAATGAAATGAATGTAAACTAATAAGAAATAACCTTGTATGAATAAATTGGAAATAAATGAAATCTATATAATACTTAAATAATAAATTCATTGATTATTTTGAATAATTGAACGGAAAATAGCGTATGTAAGTAAATGAATGTAAATAAATAAAAGATGATTCTGTATGAACGAAGGAGAATTTAAAATATGATTAAAGTGAATAATGTGAGAAGGAACCAATAGAATAAACTTAAATAATATTTATAATTCATTGTATTGTTTGGCTTATGGGAAGTTTGGGAAATGATACTTCAAATTGTTTAAGGTTGTATGAATAATCTATCAAGTTATTATCTAAGGCTGTTGAGCATGTGGTACACTTAGTAGTTTATTTATCACCCTTGTACGATTAAAGGTTTCTGAACCTGAACAAATTATTAGTTTGGTTGCTATGGATGTATGGTTGATTTCTTTGTTGCAGATGATGGTCGTGCTGTTTTGTTTGCATATGTTTTGTGATTGATTTGCTTTTGTTACTAATTGAAACAACTAAATATTTCTCTTGTACATAATTCTCACTATTTTGGACTTTATAAGTGAAATACAAGTTTATGGAAGCAATAACTACTGCTTTTGGTTTCATAAATAAAGTTGTTTGCCCGACAAATAGGTACGTTTACGGATTATAGTTTTATAATGATATTATATTGTTTTTCCCGTGGTTTGGGATATTTTATTGTTGAAATATGATATATATTGTTATTATCGATATTATTATTTTTTCGGACCTAACCGCGCAAAGGAGACTTTGCCGAAATTTTTCATTAACTTAAGACTTAGAAATTTTTGTGCAAGTGAAATATTTTCAAACTTTTATTAAACTTGGATAGGAAGATTTAATTGTTGATAAATTGATATATTTTATTTAAAATACTTAATTATGTAAGTCTAGAATGTTTATAAATTGAATATTTTGATTAAATTACATCAAGATTCTTAATCCCTTCTTGTTCCTTTTCGAGGATGAAAAGTTTTGAATGAGGGAGAATGTAACGACCCATATTTTTCGATAATTAATAATATTAAATTAAATAAGATTTTGAAATTTAATGTTGTGAGAAATTAAAAATTTATGATTTATTAATGGAAAGGGATTATTAGAATTTAATTTAATAATGTTAATTTAATGTAATTGATAACTATTTTAATGTAATTCCAATCAATTGAAATTATTGTAAAGTTAATTTGGTGATAATTGTAAATAAGAAAATAAATTAAATGTTGGATTTAATGTTGAAATTATATGTAATTAATTGGAATTGGTTAATATAGAATATGAAATCAGTGGTGTGGTAAGTAGTTATAATCTTTGTTTGTGAGCAATAAATTTATAAATGTGGTTAAATTACTTAAAAGTGACAATTATTTTAATTACTATTTATTATTTAATCTGTTGAATTAATTTGGAAATCAATGTGAATCTAATGTGATTAAATGTTACAGTTAATACGAGTTAAGATGAAATTCTAGAATAAGAATGAAATAAAATGTAAACTAATGATAATTATATTCATAGGAAATAGTTGATCCAATAATAAGAGTGTAAATCGAAATAAAATAATTTATAGGTAATTAAATTATAATTAACTGAAATTTATTACAGTTGTAATTGAATGCTGTAAATAGTGCAATATTTAATATTGGATTAGCATGGAAAAATTAATTTTAAAAGATTATTAGTTTCTGTGTACTCAGAAATGATAAAATTATTGATTATTAAATTTGAATTTTAAAGTGATTAAGTCAATTTTATAATAATTTATTTAATTAACATAAAACTAGCCATTTTGGCCACCGTCTCGGATTTCGACGAAACCTGTTTCATTGGGTCCGTAACAGTGAATTATTGTAAGATTTTAATTTTCGTAGCGATCGGACTTGTCGTTTGATCGTGCGAGCTTGAAACGCGTAGAAATCAATTTAATGAATTCAATTAATTTGATTTGATTTTAGAAGCTAACTTCTGTATACAATAGAATTAGGGTTTGAAACTTGTTCCATTGAGTTTAAAAATATCGAAAACCTATATTTTGATATATTGGATGACCCACTTTCATTTCGGAAATGAAATGGGCTTTTCGGGTTCGCGTAATCGTTTCGACCAATACGATCTGTCCATTCATTCTTATCTATCCTTGTCCATATAAATAGATTTTGTTTCCCTAACCCTAGCAGCCTTTCTTATTTCTATACGTACTATTATTATATATGTTCCTCCTTACGTCATGTAACGACCCGTATTTTTACGGATCGAAAGATCGTAAAACTGTTGTCATTAGGTCGATAGTGTTGTTAAGTCATTCGAAGCTTAAGTCGTGTAGTAGTTAGGTCGGTTGAGCGACTTAAGAGATTGGAGCGACCTAAGGAGTTTGGTCGTGTTGGGACTTAAGTCGTGAAGAAGGTTAGGTCGTGGAGCGACTCAAGGAGTAGACGACTTAAGGGGTAGACGACTTAAGGAGTTGGCGACTTAAGGATTATGGGATAAGTCGTGTAGAAGTTGGGTCGTGTGGTAGCTTAGGTCGAGTGAACGACTTAAGAGTTAGCGGTTTAAGGATTAGCAGTATAGGAGTTAGCGAGTTAGCGACCTAAGGAACTAAGCGGGTTAACGACCTAGGGAGTTTGGGTCGTTCGAGCGACTTAAGGAGTTGTTGTAGTTAGGTCGTGAGCGACCTATGGGGTGCTGTGCTTAGTTAGGTCGTGAGCGACCTAAGTTTATCAGTTAAGAGTAGTTAGGTCGTGGACGAGTTAAGTTAAGTCGTTGAGTCGCTATGCCGTGTTAGTTAGGTCGTAGACGACCTATGTTAGTGTGCTGCGTGTAGTTAGGTCGTTAGATGACCGAAAGGTGCTAAGTCGTATCCCGTTGAGTCCTGGGTCATGCGCATGTGTGTTAGGTCGCGTGAAGGCTTAAGGGGTTAGGTCGCTGAGTGTTAGGTCGTGAGCGACCTAGGAGCGAGCTAAGGTTAGGTCGTAAGTCGCGCACGTGTGTTATGGCTTAGGTCGTTGAACTGTTGGGTCGTAGGTCGAAGAGGATGGTTAAGTCGTAGGATCTGCTAGGTCGTAGGATTGGCTGAGTCATGAGTCGTAGGTCGTGGGGTTTCCATAAGTCGTGGACGACTTAAGGGGAGGCGGACGACTTAGGGATTTCAGCCTATAAATACGGGGTTTTCCTCCACTTTTTGGAATCCGGATTTTGAAGCGACGAAGTCCTGCCATTTTGAGAGCTCGAGTGTTGCACTTCTTCACTTTTTTCTCCACTCTAATCTTGTGATTCCTTCCATCCAAATCGAAGATCAAATCGAAGATCCAAGAGCTTAGATTGAAGATTTACATCCATCGAAGAGAGATTTCATCGTTTGAAGTGGAATTTTGGCGGATCAAGTTAGATCCTTCGCTGTCCAGATCTGAAGTGTGTTGCTTTTGAGGTGTTTAGGTGATTCGGTGAGTGGTGGTTATCTCTCACACGGATCCAAAGGAGTATATCGGATTGATGGCTTGATTTGGTGTTAAAATAGTGATTTCCATGCATTTTCTTAAACTTAAGTATAGATCCATTGATCATGATGATTTGACATCCATTTTACTACATGTTAATCTATGCAAGTTCATTCATCAAGTTGTAGAGATATTACCCATGTTTCATGCTTGTTAGATTTGGACTCTTTATTTACAAAATTGCCATTTTAGTTATAATTGACTATTCAGATGTTGTATTCAACTATTATGAAGCTTAATTGATGAGATTCTATTTTGTGAAGCTTCACTATATATATTCTCTATTGTATTTTATCCATGCGCTGTGAGTAATACGATAGATTCTGCTGTTTTTAACTTTCCTTGGTGATCGTCCATGGTTGCCTGGCACACTTCTCAGCGCACTATTTCTATGTTCAGTGCAAGGGTCATGGGCGGTCGTCACATTTGGTATCAGAGCTTTGGTTAATCGATTTTACCCAATACTCGCTGACGTAACTACGTATGAGAGACGTAATTGTATTTTGATGGATGATTACTATATATAATATAGTAGCTTAGAATGATTTGAACCCCTTATGCAGTTGTTCTCAAGGTGTATTAATCATTCCTTTTTATAGATATTAAGAATGAGTCGAAGAGGGAGACCAGCTGCTAGGGAAGGCCGTGCTACTAAGGGGGCTGCTGATTATGCTGCTATGTTCGAGGCTATGATGACTTCGATCATGAGAAGGATGCCAGCTCCGGGGCCATCAGTAGATGTTGGAGTTCAAGTTCAAACTCCAAGACCGGTGGATTTTGCTAAGCTGTGTAAAGACTATACTACTCTTGGAGGGAAGATTTTCTTGGGAACAGAGTCAACTATTGAAGTCCAAAGGTGGATAGATGCTTGTAGAAGGATCTTTGGTGATTTGGGAATCGAGGATGCAACTAAAAGGAAGCTCGCATCAAGACAGCTTCAAGGGAGAGCTTCTGATTGGTGGAACTCTATCACCATTGATACTCCGGAGGAAGAAATTACTTGGGAGCAATTCCAAGCCAGATTTGAAGCTAAGTTCATTTCTATAGCTTAGAAATCTGTTCTGTTCAAGAAGTTTGTGGAGCTCAAGCAAGGTGGAAGACCAGTTCTTGAGTATGTTTCTGAGTTTGAAGCTTTGTCCAAGTATGCCCGGTCGTATATTGAATCTCCTTATCAGAAGAACGAGAAGTTTGTGACAGACTTGGACAGTTATCTTGGGAGGCAGTTGGTGGATCATCTGGACGATCCATTTGAGAAGCTCATGGAGAAAGCTCTCAAGCACTAAAATCTGTTTCCTAAAGAAGGATCTGTTGTTGCTATGGCCAAGGAAGAGTCTAAACCACAGCAGGGTGGAAACAAGAAGAGGAAGCAGCAGCAGCAAAAGGGTAAGGATGGCCAGAAGAAGCCGAAGGGCGAAGTGACCTACTACAATTGTCAGCAGAAGGGCCATTTCTCCAGAGATTGCAAGAATCCAAAGGTGCCGGTGAAGTGCCACAACTGTGACAAGCCGGGGCATATTAAGAAGAATTGTCCAGAACCGCGAAAGGACAAGCAGATTGTGCAAGCTTATGCTTTGGGGGCTGTTCCGTCATCTTCAAAAGCTCCTACTGCTGAAGAGAAAGGAAAGAGTGTGGTGGTTCAAGGTACTCTTTCCATATGTGGTGTCCCAGTTAGAGTGTTATTCGATACTGGGGCGTCGCATTCTTTTGTTTGTAATGAACTTGTAGGCCGGTTGGGTTTAGAACCGGATATCGTTGATAGGCCATTGGTTGTGACTAATCCAGTTGGGGGTTCGTCTTGTCTGTGTATGCTATGCCGTGGTCTGATTGTATCGAGTCATGATTGCTCTTTTGTTTGTGATTGTTTTGTTCTGAACTTTGCGGGGTTTGGAATTATTTTGGGTATGGACTGGCTTAGGAAGTATGCGGCAAAGGTTGATTGTGAAAGGTTGGAGGTGACAGTCGAGAATGTGGAAGGGCGAAAGGTTGTGATACGATGTAAGCATGAGGAAGGCGTCTTCATAAGCTTCATGTATTCGTTGGTTGTTCCACGGGATGGACTGTCATCGGTGCCAATCGCTAATGGATTTGAGGATGTCTTTGATGAGGTCAAAGGGTTACCGCCGCATAGAGAGATCGAGTTTCGTATCGATTTAGTTGAAGGAGCCAGACCTGTTGTGATGTCTCTTAGGTGGATGGTGCCTAGGGAACAACAAGAGTTGAGGGTGCAAGTTGATGATCTTTTACAGAAAGGATTCATTCGGCGTAGTGTGTCCGAATGGGGTGCACCAGTTGTGTTTGTAACCAAAGCGGATGGATCGTTGAGGTTGTGTGTGGATTATCGTGAGCTGAACAAAGTGACTAAGAAGAACAAGTATCCATTGCCGAGAATAGATGACTTGTTTGATCAGCTTCACGAAGCCAAGGTGTTTTCTCAGATGGATTTGGCAACGGGATTTCACCAGTTAAGAGTGGCTAAGGATAGTGTGCCGAAGACTGCTTTCAGGACACCATCCGGTTTCTTTGAGTGGCTGGTAATGCCGTTTGGATTGACCAATGCACCAACATATTTTGTGCATCTTATGAATAGAGTGTTCAGAGATCAGTTGAACAAGTTCGTACTAGTGTTCGTGGATGATATTTTGATTTATTCCAGAACTGAAGAAGAGCACAAGACGCACTTGCGTATTGTTTTGGGAATCTTACGAAAACATCAGCTGAAGGCTAAGTTTTCGAAGTGTCACTTCTGGAAGAGTGAAGTGAGGTTCTTAGGCCATATTATCTCTGGAAATGGAATAGCGGTTGATCCCGCTAAAGTGGCAACAATCCAGGATTGGGTTAGACCTAAGAATGCATCTGATGTGAGAAGTTTTCTTGGATTAGCAGGATACTATCGTCGATTTATCAAAGACTTTTCCAAGGTAGCTGCACCATTAACAGGATTGACGAAAAAGAACCAAGTATTCAGATGGGATGCTAAGTGTGAGCAAGCTTCCAGAATCCTGAAAGAGCGACTGCCAAGTGCTCCTGTTTTGACTATTCCAAGTGGGAATGAAGAGATGGTGGTTTACACCGACGCATGTGGTACTAGACTTGGAGCAGTGCTAATGCAGAAGGGTAAAGTTGTTGCGTATGCAAGTCGACAACTGAAGCCGCATGAAAGGAATTATCCGACTCATGATTTGGAGTTAGCGGCGATTGTATTTGCTCTGAAGATGTGGAGACATTATCTATTGGGAGTTCGATTCGAGTTGTTTACAGATCATAAGTCGTTGAAGTGTCTTTTCTCCCAAAAGGATTTGAATCTTAGACAGCAACGATGGCTAGAGCTTTTGGCATCATATGATTTTAGTATAGCATATACTCCGGGAAAGGGTAACATAGTGGCAGATGCGTTAAGTCGAAGACATGCAGGATTGGGAGCCATGTTTTTAGAATGGAAGAATCTTGAGTATTTAGCTGGATTTGACTTCAGGCCCAGATATGAATTGGAACCTGAGATGTTGGCAAACTTATCGATAAGACCTACTCTTGTGGAAAGAATTGGCGAGAGCCAAAAGCGAGAT
The DNA here is from genome assembly GCA_030737815.1 of Allium fistulosum. Taxonomy (NCBI): domain Eukaryota; kingdom Viridiplantae; phylum Streptophyta; class Magnoliopsida; order Asparagales; family Amaryllidaceae; genus Allium; species Allium fistulosum. Next base: position 1,438,580,857 of record CM060903.1, on the reverse strand, counting down.
GATAAGCTTGTCAAGATTATCCGTGATTTGGAATCTGGATTGGACCCAGAGAAGGATAAAGGATTCGAGGTCGATCGAGAGGGTTGGCTTCGAAAACAAGGACGACTAGTTGTTCACGATATAGATGAATTGAGAAATGAAGTTCTGAAGGAAAGTCATCACTCGAAGCTGACAATTCATCCAGGTGGAAATAAGATGTATCGGGATATGAAGAGAACCTATTACTGGGAAGATATGAAGAAGGATGTTGGAAATTTTATTTCCAAGTGCATGAACTGCCAGTTGGTAAAAGCCGAACAGAAGAAGCCTAGTGGATTGCTACAGCCATTAGAAGTCCCTACAAGGAAGTGGGAGCAAATATCGATGTATTTTATCGATGGGTTACCTAGAACCAGAGCGGGAAATGAAGGGATTTGGGTCATCGTAGATCGTTTGACCAAGAGTGCAAGATTCATTCCTGTTCGATCAACCAGGACTGCATCAAAGTTGGCTGAGCTGTATGTTAAGTGGATAGTTCGATTCCATGGTATTCCGAAAAGTATAGTGAGCGATCGAGACCCATTGTTCACTAGTGGATTTTGGAAGAGCTTCCAGGAAGTTCTGGGAACCGAGTTGTGTTTGAGTACAGCTTATCATCCTCAAACAGATGGTCAGACTGAGAGAGTCAACCGAGTTTTGGAAGATCTCCTCAGAGCGTGCGTTTTAGGTATTGGAGGATCATGGGAAGATCACCTTCATTTGGTGGAATTTTCGTATAATAACAGTTACCAGTCAAGCATTGGTATGACACCGTATGAGGCATTATATGGAAGACCGTGTAACTCTCCGACGTGTTGGTTAGAAATAGGAGAAAAGCTGATACTTGGGCCAGAAATGATTCGACAGACTTCGAATTGCATAGAGATCATTCGGCAACGAATGAAGGCAGCCCAAGACCGACAGAAAAGTTATGCCGATAAGCGTCGTAAGGATTTGGAATTCGACGTAGGTGATATGGTTTTTGTGAAGATTTCTCCACTGAAGAATGTTATTCGATTCGGGAAGAAAGGAAAATTGACTTCGAGATTTGTTGGACCATTCCCGATCATCGAGCGAATTAGAAAGCTCGCCTACAAATTGGAGTTACCAGAAAAGATGTCGGGTGTGCACAATGTTTTTCATGTATCGTATCTACGGAAGTATGTGCACGACTCGAATACAGTAGTTTCTGCAGATAGCTGTGAAGATTTTGAAGTTGATCCGGTTGTTGAGAGACCTCGTAAGCAGCTTCGTGTTGTGGAAACTGACACGAAACAGCTTAGGAGGAAGGTAGTTAGGTTGCTCAAGATACAATGGAGTGATGATGTTAATGACTGTACATGGGAGGTGGAAGAGAGGATGAAGGCAGCTCATCCTGAACTCTTCGAGGTTTGGCCATATGGTGTCGTGTCATCTCACGACATTGTAACTTGTTCTAGTTTTAGAATTCTGCATGCTAGGCTAGAATTGGACGCATGGTTTGTTGATTGCTATGGATGGTAGGCATGCAGAATAGTTTTTGATTGCTCTTGTTTGTTTGGAATTTCGGGGGCGAAATTCCTAAGGGGGAGAGAATGTAATGACCCGTATTTTTACGGATCGAAAGATCGTAAAACTGTTGTCATTAGGTCGATAGTGTTGTTAAGTCGTTCGAAGCTTAAGTCGTGTAGTAGTTAGGTCGGTTGAGCGACTTAAGAGATTGGAGCGACCTAAGGAGTTTGGTCATGTTGGGACTTAAGTTGTGAAGAAGGTTAGGTCGTGGAGCGACTCAAGGAGTAGACGACTTAAGGGGTAGACGACTTAAGGAGTTGGCGACTTAAGGATTATGGGATAAGTCGTGTAGAAGTTGGGTCGTGTGGTAGCTTAGGTCGAGTGAACGACTTAAGAGTTAGCAGCTTAAGGATTAGCAGTATAGGAGTTAGCGAGTTAGCGACCTAAGGAACTAAGCGGGTTAACGACCTAGGGAGTTTGGGTCGTTCGAGCGACTTAAGGAGTTGTTGTAGTTAGGCCGTGAGCGACCTATGGGGTGCTGTGCTTAGTTAGGTCGTGAGCGACCTAAGTTTATCAGTTAATAGTAGTTAGGTCGTGGACGAGTTAAGTTAAGTCGTTGAGTCGCTATGCCGTGTTAGTTAGGTCGTAGATGACCTATGTTAGTGTGCTGCGTGTAGTTAGGTCGTTAGATGACCGAAAGGTGCTAAGTCGTATCCCGTTGAGTCCTGGGTCATGCGCATGTGTGTTAGGTCGCGTGAAGGCTTAAGGGGTTAGGTCACTGAGTGTTAGGTCGTGAGCGACCTAGGAGCGAGCTAAGGTTAGGTCGTAAGTCGCGCACGTGTGTTATGGCTTAGGTCGTTGAACTGTTGGGTCGTAGGTCGAAGAGGATGGTTAAGTCGTAGGATCTGCTAGGTCGTAGGATTGGCTGAGTCGTGAGTCGTAGGTCGTGGGGTTTCCATAAGTCGTGGACGACTTAAGGGGGGGGCAGACGACTTAGGGATTTCAGCCTATAAATACGGGGTTTTCCTTCACTCTTTGGAATCCGGATTTTGAAGCGACGAAGTCCTGCCATTTTGAGAGCTCGAGTGTTGCACTTCTTCACTTCTTTTCTCCACTCTAATCTTGTGATTCCTTCCATCCAAATCGAAGATCAAATCGAAGATCCAAGAGCTTAGATTGAAGATCTACATCCATCGAAGAGAGATTTCATCGTTTGAAGCGGAATTTTGGCGGATCAAGTTAGATCCTTCGCTATCCAGATCTGAAGTGTGTTGCTTTTGAGGTGTTTAGGTGATTCGGTGAGTGGTGGTTATCTCTCACACGGATCCAAAGGAGTATATCGGATTGATGGCTTGGTTTGGTGTTAAAATAGTGATTTCCATGCATTTTCTTAAACTTAAGTATAGATCCATTGATCATGATGATTTGACATCCATTTTACTACATGTTAATCTATGCAAGTTAATTCATCAAGTTGTAGAGATATTACCCATGTTTCATGCTTGTTAGATTTGGACTCTTTATTTACAAAATTGCCATTTTAGTTATAATTGACTATTCAGATGTTGTATTCAACTATTATGAAGCTTAATTGATGAGATTCTATTTTGTGAAGCTTCACTATATATATATATTCTCTATTGTATTTTATCCATGCGCTGTGAGTAATACGATAGATTCTGCTGTTTTTAACTTACCTTGGTGATCGTCCATGGCAGCCTGGCACACTTCTCAACGCACTATTTCTATGTTCAGTGCAGGGGACATGGGCGGTCGTCACACGTCAGAAACATCAAAACCCTCTTTCCCCAATTTCAATTTCAAATCAAAATCAATTCCAAAATTTCAAACCCTCCAAACCCTAGCTAATTATATATCGTTGGAAAGCTATCGACAAGCGCAACCTACTACAGCAATTTTTTTTCGATTTGATGCATCGTTTGGCCATAAATTGACGAAGAACCTCGGCTATCCATTTCTAGGGTTTCCGATCCACCGGTGGATTTGCAACGATTCGTCGATCGGGAAGTTGCAGAGTGTATAGGAGGTAGAGTGGAGCAGACCCATGTGGTTGGAATGTCCAGATGGCATCTCGATTCGCTAGAAATCGAGCTAAACCATTCACATGGGGGGCAGCGGCTGTGGCAGTTACAGATGACCGGAGGCGGCGGTGTAACGACCGGGCGATTTTCAACCCCCGAAAATCGACACTAATACGTTCACTGTATAGAGTGCCGAGAAATGAGAGCCAGAAATACCAGGTTGTTAGGATTAAGAAGAAAATGAGATAGATTAAGAAACAGAAATAATAGCACAGAATCTCACAATTGCAGCGGAATAAACTATAATATACTGTAACATCATTTTATACAAAAAAGCTATAACTGTTATTATACACACAAGTTATCAAAGTACAATCACCCACATATAAAACTGGACAGTTATAATAACTTGTCCCTAATGCTGAATATACAGCCTACAATACACACCAGAATATAGTCGAATACGTGCAATACGCCTCCGCCATCCAGCTCGTCTCCTGAACTCCAAAGAAGCATCCTAACCTAAAATTCTGTAATACTCGGTCTGACCCGAGCATTACAATAAACTAACTGTGACGACCGCCCATGACCCCTGCACTGAACCTAGAGATAGTGCGCTGTAAAGTGTGCCAGGCGACCATGGACGATTGCCAGGGTAAATTAAAATAACAGAATCTATCGTATTACTCACAGCGCATGGACAAAATACAATAGAACATATATATAGTGAAGCTTCACAGAATAGAATCTCATTAATAAAACTTCATAATAGTTGAATACAATCATCAGAATAGTCAATACATCAAGCCTCACTACATGACACTCAGAGAATATACAATTAGCGGAATATCCAGTACATATAAGAAGATAATATGCAACCCTCCAGCTCGTCTTCGATATCAGCATCGTGAGAAGCAAGAACAGCACCTGTCACCTGCTACCTAGTCTGCCCGTCCCAAAATGGATGAACAGCCCAAGGCAATAAGAATTAAAACATAAAGCCTTGAGTCAGACAACAGTCTTAGTGAGCGGTAAATTAACTAACAACATACCAAAAGAGCATAAAGGAAAAGGAATAGGAATACAACCCTCCCACTCCACCTCTTTCTACAGTGATAGCCCCCAGACACACAATAAGTAGAAGCAAACATAGCAAAGCACACAATTTAAGGTAAAGCAATTATCACTCGAGTCAAAGGCGATGTTTTCCAAGTACAAACCCCCAAGGCCTAAACCAAGATTAGATAAGCACCCAGAAAATACCGCTCTTGAGACCGAATGACAATACAACCAAACATCCATGACTCTGGCTATCACTGTTATCATTGCTTCGATATCATCATTAATTGAATGACCGGCTCATTCTTTCATCCGTCCGTCAAGGGCTAATGGAAACCTCAGTTCTAGACATAACTCTGCACGTCATCGTGACCCGTGCCTAGGACTATCGAATCTGCCCAGAGTACTTGACTACCCAATCAGTAGCCTTCAGGGACTATCGAATCTGCCCAACGTACTCTTGCTTTGAGCATGCTAGAACCTTCAACAACGATGAGATCTCAGCCTTCTAGTCATCCTCCTCGACGACTATTTCCATACTAGCTCAAGCGCCTCTCGAGCAAACCATTATCCTCAACTCGAACCATATCACCGAGTTATCAACATGCTTGGAATGATCCCGTCTGGATTAGACCAAGACTATCTCATATCATGCCTCGCTTCATCACATCCTCGCAAAGCTTCATCTCAACATCATCATCATCGAATCTATGCATAAGAGCTCCATCATCCGCTACATATGCCACGAGCAGCTTTTCCAATTCAAGAGCCTTTCCCTTAGCTTTTGAATCATCTTCGGTCTAAATCAAATCATCAATCATCTAATTCATAGCAATCAATCAAGTCAAACATTAATCCAAGTAATCAAGCATTCAAATATGATCTAAATAGATAATTATAACAATAATGGCAATTTCATAAATAAAGAGTCAAAAGTCTAACAAGCATGAAAACATTAGCAACGTCTCTATAAACTTGATGAATGAACTTGCATAGGCTAACATGTAGTAAAATGGTTATCAAATCATCATGAACAACGAATCTATATGGATCTATACTTAGGTTTACAAAAATGCATGGAAAACACTACTTTACACCAAAATCAAGCCAACAATCCGATATCCTCCTTTGGATCCGTGTGAGAGATAATCACCACTCACCAAATCACCTAAACAACCCCAAATCAACACACTTCAGATCTGGACAGCGAAGGATCTAGCTTGATCTATCACGAATCCGCTTCAAACGATGAAATCTCACTTCAATGGATGAAGATAAGCTCCTGAATCTTCAACTTGATCTTCGATTTGGATGGATGGAATCACTAGATTAGAGTGGAGAAAAGAAGTGAAGAAGCGTAGAAGTCGAGCTCTCAAAATGGCAGCACTTCGTCGCTTCGAAATCCGGATCCCAAAAAGTGAGAAATGGACGAGTATTTATAGGCTGATTTCATAGGTCGTTCACCCCCCTTAGGTCGCCCACGACCTAACTCTCGCGACCTACGACCTAAGAAACTCTTCGACCTAACAATGCGCACGACCTAACAGACAACTGCAGCTTAGCGTACATTCGACACAACTACACAACTCCTAGGTCGCTCATGACCTAACACCCAGCGACCTAACACCTTAAGCCTTCACGCGACCTACGACTTAGCAAACACGCAACCTAACACCTAAGTCATCTACGACTTAAGCCAAAACACACGCGCGCGCGAACCAGGACTCAACGAGTTACGACTTAACAACTCACGCGACCTAACTACTCACGCGACCTACCAACTTATGCGACCTAACAACTTATGCAACCTAACATTCTTAGGTCGTCTAACGACCTAACTACGCTAACATGCTAACCACTAGGTCGCTAAATACTGGGTTGTTAACTCGCTAACTCCTAGGTCGCTCCAATATACTAGGTCGCTACATTCTATAAGTCGTTCACTCGACCTAACTAAAAAAAAAATCCTTAGGTCGCTTTTCCTCCTTAAGACTTCTACCCTGCTCATCTCTTAGGCCGTCTACGACCTAACCCTTAACGACTTACCCCATTAGCCTTAAGTCGCTCGAACGACCTAAACTATAACTCGACTTATTTCCTATGCGACCTAAGCTCTTATACGACCTATCTCTTAAGTCGCTCCACTGCTACCCAGCTTCCTTAGGTCGTCGCCGACCTACCCCTAAGTCGGTCAGTCTTCTTAGGTCGCCACTAATGCTGCGACCTAACTCCTTAGGTCGTCTATGACCTAAGACTTAGTCAAAATCCTCGCCTGGACTTCGTGACGACTTATCTTCTACTCGATTCAAGCTACAACACTATCGTCCAAATAACACCGGTTTCAATCATTCGATCCGTAAAAATACGGGTCGTTACATTCTCTCCCCCTTAGGAATTTCGCCCCCGAAATTCCAAACAAACAGAGCAATCAAGGACTATTCTGCATGCCTACCATCCATAGCAATCAACAAACCATGCATCCAATTCTAGCTTAGCATGCAGAATTCTAAAACTTAGAACAAGTTACAATGTCGTTAAATGACACGACACCTTAGGGCCATACCTTGAAGAGTTCGGGATGAGCTGCTTTCATCCTCTCTTCCACCTCCCTTGTACAGTCGTTATCATCGTCACTCCATTGTATCTTGAGCAACTTAACTATCTTCCTCCTAAGCTGTTTCGTGTCGGTTTCCACAACACGAAACGGCTTACGAGGCCTCCTATCGACTAGATCAACTTCGAAATCTTCACAGCTATCTGCAGAAACCACTGTATTCGAGTCGTGCACATACTTCCGTAGATACGATACGTGAAAAACATTGTGCACACTCGACATCTTCTCTGGTAATTTCAATCTGTAGGCGAGCTTTCCTATTCGCTTGATGATCGGGAATGGTCCAACAAATCTCGGAGTCAATTTTCCTTTCTTCCCGAATCGAATAACATTCTTCAGTGGAGAAATCTTCACAAAAACCATATCACCTACGTCAAATTCCAAATCCTTACGACGCTTATCGGCATAACTTTTCTGACGGTCTTGGGCGGCCTTCATTCGCTGCCGAATGATCTCTATGCAATCCGAAGTCTGTCGAATCATCTCTGGCCCAAGTATCAGCTTTTCTCCTGTCTCCAACCAACATGTCGGAGAGTTACACGGTCTTCCATACAATGCCTCATACGGTGCCATACCAATGCTGGACTGGTAACTGTTATTGTACGAAAACTCCACCAAATGAAGATGATCTTCCCATGATCCTCGAAATCCAAGACACAAGCTCTAAGAAGATCTTCCAAAACTCGATTGACTCTCTCGGTCTGACCATCTGTTTGAGGATGATAAGCTGTACTCAAACATAACTCGGTTCCCAAAACTTCCTGGATGATCTTCCAAAATCTACTAGTGAACAATGGATCTCGATCGCTCACTATACTCTTCGGAATACCATGGAATCGAACTATCCACTTAACATATAACTCGGCCAACTTTGATGCAGTTCTAGTAGATCGAACAGGAATGAATCTTGCACTCTTAGTCAGACGATCCACAATGACCCAAATCCCTTCATTTCCCGTTCTGGTTCTAGGTAGTCCATCAATAAAATCCATCGACACTTGCTCCCACTTCCATGTAGGAACTTCTAATGGCTGAAGCAATCCACTTGGCTTCTTCTGTTCGGCTTTTACCAACTGGCAGTTCATACATTTGGAAATAAAATTTCCAACATCCTTCTTCATACCTTCCCAGTAGTAGGTTCTCTTCATATCCCGATACATATTATTTCCACCTGGATGAATTGTCAACTTCGAGTGATGACTTCCCTTCAGAACTTCACTCCTCAATTCATCTATATCGGGAACAACTAGTCTTCCTTGCTTTCGAAGCCAACCCTCTCGATCGACCTCGAATCCTTTATCCTTTTCTGGATCCAATCCAGATTCCAAATCATGGATAATCTTGACAAGCTTATCGTCTCGCTTTTGGCTCTCGCCAATCCTTTCCACAAGAGTCGGTCTTATCGATAAGTTTGCCAACATCTCAGGTTCCAATTCGCATCTAGGCCGGAAGTCAAATCCAGCTAAAGACTTGAGATTCTTCCATTCAGAAAACATGGCTCCCAATCCTGCATGTCTTCGACTTAATGCATCTGCCACTGCGTTACCTTTTCCCGGAGTATAAGCTATACCAAAATCATATGATGCCAAAAACTCTAGCCAACGTTGCTGTCGAAGATTAAAATCCTTTTGGGAGAAAAGATACTTCAACGACTTATGATCTGTAAACAACTCGAATTGAACTCCCAATAGATAATGTCTCCACATCTTCAGAGCAAATACTATCGCCGCCAACTCCAAATCATGAGTCGGATAATTCCTTTCATGCGGCTTCAGTTGTCGACTTGCATACGCAACAACTTTATCCTTCTGCATCAGCACTGATCCAAGTCCAGTACCACATGCGTCGGTGTAAACCACCATCTCATCATTCCCACTTGGAATAGTCAAAACAGGAGCACTCGTCAATCACTCTTTCAGGATTCTGAAAGCTTGCTCACACTTATCTTCCCATCTGAACACTTGGTTCTTCTTCGTCAATCCTGTTAACGGTGCAGCCACCTTGGAGAAGTCTTTGATAAACCGTCGATAATATCCTGCCAAATCGAGAAAAATTCTCACATCAGATGCATTCTTAGGTCTAACCCAATCCTGGATTGCTGCCACCTTAGCGGGATCAACCGCTATTCCATTTCCAGAGATAACATGGCCTAAGAACCTCACTTCACTCTTCCAGAAGTGACACTTCGAAAACTTGGCCTTCAGCTGATGTTTCCGCAAGATTTCCAAAATGATACGCAAGTGCGTCTTGTGCTCTTCTTCAGTTCTAGAATAAATCAGAATATCATCCACGAACACAAGCACGAACTTGTTCAACTGATCTCTGAACACTCTATTCATAAGATCCACAAAATATGCTGGCGCGTTAGTCAATCCAAACGGCATTACCAGCCACTCAAAGAAACCGGATGGTGTCCTAAAAGCAGTGTTCGGCACACTATCCTTAGCCACTCTTAACTGGTGAAATCCCATTGCCAAATCCATCTGAGAAAACACCTTAGCTTCGTGAAGCTGATCAAACAAATCATCTATCCTCGGCAATGGATACTTGTTCTTCTTAGTCACCTTATTCAGCTCACGATAATCCACACACAATCTCAACGACCCATCTGCCTTGGTTGCAAACACAACTGGTGCACCCCACTCGGTCACACTACGCCGAATGAATCCTTTCTGCAAAAGATCATCAACCTGCACCCTCAACTCCTGCTGTTCTCTAGGCGCCATCCGCCTAAGAGGCATCACAACAGGTCTGGCTCCTTCAACTAGATCTATACGAAACTTGATCTCTCGATGCGGCGGTAACCCTTTGACCTCGTCAAAGACATCCTCGAATCCATTAGCGATCGGCACTGATGACAGTCCATCCCGTGGAACAACCAGCGAATACATGAAGCTCATGAAGACACCTTCCTCATGCTTACATCGTATCACAATCTTTCGCCCCTCCACATTCTCAACTGTCACCTCCAACCTCTCACAATCAACCTTTGCCGCATACTTCCTAAGCCAGTCCATACCCAAAATAATTCCGAACCCCGTAAAGTTCAGAACAAAACAATCACAAACAAAAGAGCAACCATGACTCGATACAATCAGACCACGACATATCATACACAAACAAGACGAACCCCCAACTGGATTGGTCACAACCAATGGCCTATCAATAATATCCGGTTCTAGATCCAACCGGCCTACAAGTTCATTACAAACAAACGAATGCGACGCCCCAGTATCAAACAGAACTCTAACTGGAACACCACATAGGAAAAGAGTACCTTGAACCACCACACTCTTTCCCTTCTCTTCAGCGATAGGATCTTTCGAAGACGACGGAACAGCCCCCAAAGCATAAGCTTGCACAATCTGCTTGTCCTTTCGCGGTTCTGGACAATTCTTCTTAATATGCCCCGGCTTGTCACAGTTGTGGCACTTCACCGGCACCTTTGGATTCTTGCAATCTCTGGAGAAATGGCCCTTCTGCTGACAATTGTAGTAGGTCACTTCGCCCTTCGGCTTCTTCTGGCCATCCTTACCCTTCTGTTGCTGCTGCTTCCTCTTCTTGTTTCCACCATGCTAGGGTTTAGACTCTTCCCTGGTCACAGCAACAACAGATCCTTCCTTAGGAAACAGACTCTCATGCCTGAGAGATTTCTCCACAAGCTTCTCAAATGAATCGTCTAAATGATCCACCAATTGTCTCCCAAGATAACTGTCCAAGTCTGTCACAAACTTCTCGTTCTTCTGATACGAAGATTCTATATACGACCGGGCATACTTGGACAAAGCTTCAAACTCAGAAACATACTCAAGAACTGGTCTTCCTCCCTGCTTGAGCTCCACAAACTTCTTGAACAGAACAGACTTCTAAGCAGTAGAAATGAACTTAGCTTCAAATCTGACTTGGAATTGCTCCCAAGTAATCTCTTCCTCCGGAGTATTGATGGTAATAGAGTTCCACCAATCAGAGGCTCTCCCTTGAAGCTGTCTTGATGCCAACTTCCTCTTAGTTGCATCCTCAATTCCCAAGTCACCAAAGATCCTTCTACAAGCAACTATCCACCTATGGACTTCAATGGTTGATTCTGTTCCCAAGAAAACCTTTCCTCCAAGAGAAGTGTAGTCCTTACACAGCTTAGCAAAATTCACCGGTCTTGGAGTTTGAACTTGAACTCCAACATCCACTGATGGCCCCGGAGCTGGCATCCTTCTCATGATCGAAGTCATCATAGCTTCGAACATAGCAGCATAATCAGCAGCCCCTTCAGTAGCATGGCCTTCCCTAGCAGCTGGTCTCCCTCTTCGACTCATTCTCAATATCTATAAAAAGGAATGATTAGCACACCTAGAGAAACAACTGCATAAAGGACTAAAACTCTACTAAGCTACTATATTATATATAGTAATCATCCATCAAAATACAATTACGTCTCTCATACGTAGTTACGTCAGCGAGCGTTGGATAAAATCGATTAACCAAGGCTCTGATACCAAATGTGACTACCGCCCATGACCCCTGCACTGAACCTAGAGATAGTGCGCTGTAAAGTGTGCCAGGCGACCATGGACGATTGCCAGGGTAAATTAAAATAACAGAATCTATCGTATTACTCACAGCGCATGGACAAAATACAATAGAACATATATATAGTAATGCTTCACAGAATAGAATCTCATTAATAAAACTTCATAATAGTTGAATACAATCATCAGAATAGTCAATACATCAAGCCTCACTACATGACACTCAGAGAATATACAATTAGCGGAACATCCAGTACATATAAGAAGATAATATGCAACCCTCCAGCTCGTCTTCGATATCAGCATCGTGAGAAGCAAGAACAGCACCTGTCACCTGCTACCTAGTCTGCCCGTCCCAAAATGGATGAACAGCCCAAGGCAATAAGAATTAAAACATAAAGCCTTGAGTCAGACAACAGTCTTAGTGAGCGGTAAATTAACTAACAACATACCAAAAGAGCATAAAGGAAAAGGAATAGGAATACAACCCTCCCACTCCACCTCTTTCTACAGTGATAGCCCCCAGACACACAATAAGTAGAAGCAAACATAGCAAAGCACACAATTTAAGGTAAAGCAATTATCACTCGAGTCAAGGGCGATGTTTTCCAAGTACAAACCCCCAAGGCCTAAACCAAGATTAGATAAGCACCCAGAAAATACCGCTCTTGAGACCGAATGACAATACAACCAAACATCCATGACTCTGGCTATCACTGTTATCATTGCTTCGATATCATCATTAATTGAATGACCGGCTCATTCTTTCATCCGTCCGTCAAGGGCTAATGGAAACCTCGGTTCTAGACATAACTCTGCACGTCATCGTGACCCGTGCCTAGGACTATCGAATCTGCCCAGAGTACTTGACTACCCAATCAGTAGCCTTCAGGGACTATCGAATCTACCCAACGTACTCTTGCTTTGAGCATGCTAGAACCTTCAACAACGATGAGATCTCAGCCTTCTAGTCATCCTCCTCGACGACTATTTCCATACTAGCTCAAGCGCCTCTCGAGCAAACCATTATCCTCAACTCGAACCATATCACCGAGTTATCAACATGCTTGGAATGATCCCGTCTGGATTAGACCAAGACTATCTCATATCATGCCTCGCTTCATCACATCCTTGCAAAGCTTCATCTCAACATCATCATCATCGAATCTATGCATAAGAGCTCCATCATCCGCTACATATGCCACGAGCAGCTTTTCCAATTCAAGAGCCTTTCCCTTAGCTTTTGAATCATCTTCGGTCTAAATCAAATCATCAATCATCTAATTCATAGCAATCAATCAAGTCAAACATTAATCCAAGTAATCAAGCATTCAAATATGATCTAAATAGACAATTATAACAATAATGGCAATTTCGTAAATAAAGAGTCGAAAGTCTAACAAGCATGAAAACATTACCAACGTCTCTATAATCTTGATGAATGAACATGCATAGGCTAACATGTAGTAAAATGGTTATCAAATCATCATGAACAACGAATCTATATGGATCTATACTTAAGTTTACAAAAATGCATGGAAATCACTACTTTACACCAAAATCAAGCCAACAATCCGATATCCTCCTTTGGATCCGTGTGAGAGATAATCACCACTCACCAAATCACCTAAACAACCCCAAATCAACACACTTCAGATCTGGACAGCGAAGGATCTAGCTTGATCTATCACGAATCCGCTTCAAACGATGAAATCTCACTTCAATATATGAAGATAAGCTCTTGAATCTTCAACTTGATCTTCGATTTGGATGGATGGAATCACTAGATTAGAGTGGAGAAAAGAAGTGAAGAAGTGTAGAAGTCGAGCTCTCAAAATGGCAGCACTTCGTCGCTTCGAAATCCGGATCCCAAAAAGTGAGAAATGGACGAGTATTTATAGGCTGATTTCATAGGTCGTTCACCCCCCTTAGGTCGTCCACGACCTAACTCTCGCGACCTATGACCTAAGAAACTCTTCGACCTAACAATGCGCACGACCTAACATACAACTGCAGCTTAGCGTACATTCGACACAACTACACAACTCCTAGGTCGCTCACGACCTAACACCCAGCGACCTAACACCTTAAGCCTTCACGCGACCTAAAACATCACGCGACCTACGACTTAGCAAACACGCGACCTAACACCTAAGTCATCTACGACTTAAGCCAAAACACATGCGCGCGCGAACCAGGACTCAACGAGTTACGACTTAACAACTCACGCGACCTAACTACTCACGCGACCTACCAACTTATGCGACCTAACAACTTATGCGACCTAACATTCTTAGGTCGTCTAACGACCTAACTACGCTAACATGCTAACCACTAGGTCGCTAAATACTGGGTTGTTAACTCGCTAACTCCTAGGTCGCTCCAATATACTAGGTCGCTACATTCTATAAGTCGTTCACTCGACCTAACTAAAAAAAATCCTTAGGTCACTTTTCCTCCTTAAGACTTCTACCCTGCTCATCTCTTAGGTCGTCTACGACCTAACCCTTAACGACTTACCCCATTAGCCTTAAGTCGCTCGAACGACCTAAACTATAACTCGACCTATTTCCTATGCGACCTAAGCTCTTATACGACCTATCTCTTAAGTCGCTCCACTGCTACCCAGCTTCCTTAGGTCATCGCCGACCTACCCCTAAGTCGGTCAGTCTTCTTAGGTCGCCACAAATGCTGCGACCTAACTTCTTAGGTCGTCTATGACCTAAGACTTAGTCAAAATCCTCGCCTGGACTTCGTGACGACTTATCTTCTACTCGATTCAAGCTGCAACACTATCGTCCAAATAACACCGGTTTTAATCATTTGATCCGTAAAAATACGGGTCGTTACACTAACACCTGAGTCAGGCTGGAAACCAGCGTGAGTAAACCCACTTAATTTGAAATACTTAAGTATAAAACTTCTTTGAAAAACCAAGGCAACTCACACAACACGACGAGTTTTTATCTTATTATAACCAAACGCTTTTACAGAAAGTCCATCGATATTGCAATACCGTCTAGGTATAGTTACTTATCTAAAATAGTCAAATTTGTAAAATTTATTCAATTCCAACATATTAAAATTTATAATCAAAAACCGTAAGGGTTATTGGTGATTTTCAAACCGAGGTGGTTCCGGATAACACAAATATCCGATCCCGGTTTCTTCGAATCCAAGCAATAATTTTTACAGGGTAAATTGTTTGAAAAAAACAATTTATATTTAGGGTGACAATATTTACATATGGAATTTACTACAGATCTTTATTCAATAAACCGTATCATCATTTTAATCTACTTTTTAACTTGTCTGACCACTAGATGGCACAGGCAAGAATAATTGAATTAAATCTCCAATAGAATTAAGCCCAGATGTAGATCGTTAACCAAATTAACGATCCATAACAATATCAAACAATTTCACATCAGGATTTAATAACTTTAATTAACTGAAAACCCATTATGTCTTAATCCAAATTAATTACAAATTAAGAAATTATATAACATTTTATTTCTAGTTAATTAAAATTAAACACACTATTTAATATCTAACTGGGTAAATTTACATAAGTTTGAGTCAATGATAATAATATAATTAATTAATTACCCCTTTAATTATAAAATATCATTAAACTCTAATTCACGGGAAAATCCATTATACTAATTTAAAACATTGGGTAGTAAGGTTAAGAATGCAAAAATCTTCAATGTTGGTTCGGTTTAAAAAATGAAGAAAAATAGATTTTAGAGTTAACAATTTTAGTTATTATACAAATATAAGTTCCACTTCTTCCCTTTCCTTTTTTTTCTTTTCATTCTTCCTTTTCCTTTTCATTTTTCTTTCTTTTATTTTCCCTCTTCTTTCCCATTCCTTTTATTTTTCCTTTCCTTTTCATTTTTCTTTTCCCCTTTTCTTTTATTCTCTCTTTCCTTTTCTTTTTCTTTCTTCTCTCCTTGGCCCAAACCGAGGCCGTATTCTTTTCTTCCCTTCTTTCCTTTCCAATTTCTTTTCTCTGTTCCTAAGTTTGCACGATGTCGTGCACATATCCATGCACCCATAACCAACCTCTGGCCATCTAATCTCAACGTCGATCGACCTCGCAAGTCACCCTCGACCCCCTCATCCACCTGTCACCCTGGAAAAAATATGATCGGCACCATGGTTCGAAACGACCCACTCGACCCAAAACTGGGACCAAACCCATCATCATCCAAATGCCTCCCCACGCCACCGTACCCCACCACCAGACCATGCTAAATCGATTGCCTCTCCCTCCTCTTGCCTTTCCCCTCCTATCGCACGTCCTACTCTCTCTCTTTCCTTCGCCATTTGCCTTGAAGTCGAGACCCCCAAACCTCCACTTCCAACCCTAGTTCACCCACGACCGGCCACCACGAGCTTCTAAAAATTCCCGAGCTATTTTTTGTGGACTTCCCACTTTCCTAGCCTCCTCCATGCGAGCGCTCGACCACGACACGGACCGGTTCGCCAGAATTTGACCATCCTCCCAAATTCCATTCATCCCCTCCTTCTCTCTAAATACTTAATTAAAAATGCACAAACTACCACCAAAATTCTTCGTTTTCAATGACGATCACGATCATACAATCGGATGAATGAATTTCAATGCTTGAATTTTTCCCATTTTGGGTTTACTTAGTGTAAATAAGACTTTTCATCCTTTATACTAAATGAAATTTAATAAAACCAATTTTGAAACAAAGTATGATCAAACACAAACATCTTTTCTTTTTAAACCATATTCTAAAACTCAATGGTTTGTGAGATAGGAATTTTTTTGAAGCTGGGCATAACATTTTTTTTAAATGTACAGAGCAGAGGTAAGAAGAAAGGAATGTACATGTCTGTGAGTTTTTACAAAGTATATTTCCATAATTACATTCATATGAAAGCATGGAATTTGATTAAAAACACTAATACTTGACCAGTAAAGAGTTTTATCCAAGTTCTACAAACATGTTGTTGTTTACAGAAAAGGCTTAAAGGATTTTACTCATAGTTTTTTTTGCTACAGCTTGGACACTACTTGTTTGCTTTGCTCTTACTTTACTTTTACTGTCATGATCCTTTTAAAGTTTAATGGCAGCTCTTATTTTTTTTTCGTTTGAAATGCTAGAATGTGAAGGTGAAGATAGCATAGGTATATATATACAGAGAGTAAACAATTAGATAATGCTGAATCTATTCGTTTGTACAGTATATATAATTTTTGTTTTCTAATTGCTTTGAATATATGTAGATTTGAGCTGATTTGATTTCCATTTGACTTGATTTTATTTTGTTTTGACTTGATTAAATATAAAGTTGATTTTGATTTCTCATGTGACTTGAATTGATATACATTTATGATGTTGTCTCCTTGTGTACATACATGTACACTTCATATATATTTACTTATATATGTATTTGTAATCATATATTCATATGTTTACACTTATTTATATACACATTCATTTACCACGAACACTTATATATATATATATATCTGTGTGTGTGTGTGTGTGGATATGCATGTATACACAATATACATTTTTACTTTGTCATACTTACATATATAGATGTATATATATAACCATATGTACTATATTTTATAACATATACCTATACACTATTTTATATAACACTTACAAATATACATTTACTTGCATGTACTTGTCACCATATATGTATATATTTACATTTATACATATTTTCTATACACATTATTTCATATAGGCATATATGCACATATATACTTGTATATTTTTAATTATCATAAAGCTTATGTGTATATATATACATATATATTTATATATACTTCAATGGATACTCCATCTTAAATTTTAAATGGTGGAGTTTATACACATTTTTCTATAAAATTTATCACATTCAGAGATTTTATAGTTCAATATTTAATACAGTTTTTAATCAATTTTATATGTATTCAGATATTTAAATATCATAAATTTATTTATTAGACTAATAAAATTTAATATCCAAATAATTAAAATCAGTTAATCACCTAATTAACATACGTTAAAAATCCAGGTCGTCACATTCCTTCCCCCTTAGAATTTTTCGTCCTCGAAAAGGAACGAAACGAAAATTCGTATATTATTAATTAAATCATTCTTCTAAACATTTTGACTCCTTACTCTTTTACTATACATTTTAAAACACTTTAAATTACATAATATTCCAAACTAGTTTTTTTTATATAAAATACTTTTCATAACTTGATGTCTCAACAAGTCCATCCTTGTTCTCACAGAAATTTAGTCATACGTTGATCAGGCGTAGGACTGAAAATCTGTAAGTACTTGACCCGTTTTCAACACCCAGTGAAAATACTTGAAAAATCTTTTCAAAATTGCTATGGAAAGCATCACCCCCTCCATGGATCGCAGTTAGCACGATGATTGCATCGCCATCCCAGTGAAATCCATAAGAAAACTGTAGGCATCCGCACCTCTCGACTTTCGCCATTCAACACCCAGGGTTGCGTTGTCATCACAAAAAAACCTGTGTAATTGTAGGCATCAGCGCCACTCGAATTCTGCTGCCAAACGAAACTTTACCACATGGATCGCAGACTGCACAAAGTTGTGTCACTGTTCCAGTGGAACCCAGTGTAGACTGTAGGCACTCAACGCCTCACGAATTCCGCTATGGAACCAAACCACATAGATCGCAATCTACCGATGTTACATCACTATCCCAGTGAAATCAAACGTAGATTGTAGGCAATCACTGCCACTCGACTTACGCTATGGAACTGCGATAGATCGCAGTTACAACAAAGGTTACGTTGCCATCACGGTAAAACCCAATGTAACTGTAGGCATCAGCACCACACGACTTACGCTACCCAACAAATGATCATCAGGAACTCGAGTTTCTGTCCGGACGTCCTCTGGGATCCCAATTTCATTGAACCCGCCCTCAGGATTCTAGGCAGAACCACCCAGTGGATCTCCTTTTATAAGTTTCAACTCTCATGGGGGTGGCTTTTTTCCCATACCTTTCTCAAAACATACCATACTATATACATATATAGTACCTTTCAAATCATACTCTTTATATGCTCACATATAAACTTCATCTATACAAAATTGATGTCTTCAAAATCGATAGATTTCAAATTTGGTTTACCAAATTTCCAAAATTGACCCTTTTGCCAAAATCAAAAGCCCTTTTAAAATCAATGGTTTCCAAAACCTTTCCAGTTATATAAAATCATTCTTTCAACTCGAATAAATCTTCAGATCAAAAATTTCTGAGTCTACTTCATACTTATATAAACTCCATTTAGCATTTCAAATATCTTTCAAAGATTATTTTCTTTTGATTATAAATTCAACAAGGGAGCTTGAATATATAGCTAATATTCATAATCTCATTAATACCAAATCAAAATTTTCAAGTTCGATTAACAACTCTTACCTCTTATAAGGAAAGTTTCCATTACAGTAATTATTAGATCTTCATTTTAAAATCATCATATTTTTCCCAAAATATACTATTTTTACTTCAAAATCATTTTTCCCTTAATATTGCGATTTCGGTTCCAATTCAGAATTGCTTCGAATTCCATTTGGATTATAACTTCAATTTATCACAATTTGTATTTAAATCCTTGATTCAAATATAAATATTTTCCACTCTGATCAGTTTGAATTTAGAAAATAGCTTGAATAGTTTTAAAATAGTTAAATAGCTAATATAAGATGGTTTGAGTTTCAAAAAGAAAGGTTTGTATAATAAATAGCCTGGAAAATCATAATAAATCTGAATATTTAAGAAGATAGATTTAAACAGTTTATATCAAAATAGTTTATTTGAAAATAGTTTTCAGAGTCAAATTGATTCAATTTCCAATCTCCAATTCTAATCAATTTTCAATTTCCATTTCCATTGATTCAATCCAGATTCCAATTCGAATTAACTTCTTCAAATTCCAATTCAAATCAATTCCCATTTTGAATTCAAACTAATTCAACTTGGATTACAATTCCAATGAATTCAATTCAATTCCAATTTTGAATTAATTTCAATTCCATTCTCAAATTTTAAACCATCTCGATTTATATAAATTCGAGTTCGGTTTTCAAAATACCGATTTAATCACTTAACCAAAGTAACCCTTAATATTTAATTTAACAATCTAAATCTTTAAAATAATTCAATTCCAAGCCCAAATATTTAAATTACCTCTACTTAAACTTATTTCAAGGTTCGAGTGTGAGAGTTCAAATCTTTTTAGAACAAATCAATTTTCGGAATTCAATTGATTTCCCAATTAAAATTTCAAAATTTTAAGCCCAAATCTTTAAACAATTTCAGTTGACAAGTTCATTTTTAACATTTCAAATTTAAGTCCAAAATGATTATACTTCTCAAATTCGATTTTATTTCTTAAAAATCAAAATCATTTAAATAGTTTCAAAATAAAGTTTTGTTTCCATTTAATTTCAGAAATGGATATATATCCTTTCAATCCACTCCTTAATATATTCGAAATAATCCAATTTACATTGTTATATACTGTAAATAGCAAACAGGATGATAGCAGGATATATCAATGTAAATAAACATCCAATTTATCTAAAACATCAATCAATTGCATCCATCACAAATTTCCAGAATTCAAAACCCGTTTTTATTTCAAAAATCGTTTTGAAATCATACATAACTTCTTTTGCAACTCTTATCAAATCCATACCTTTCCTTTTACAATCTAATTTATTTAACTTTCATAAGTAAAATTTCAATTTCACCTTGAAATTCCCAATTTCAGATTATAAGCTCAAAACTTAATTAACTTGCCCTGAGTAACTTTCCAATTCATTAATCCATTTAACCTTACTCAATTTAAATTTTACATCCCAAATCCAATTCTAGTTAATATCACTTCTCACTTATAAGTTCAAAAACTTATTTTTCTTTGGGTTATACTTCACATTCTCAGGGGGATTTCAGAATTCAAACACCCAGTTATTTATTTCAAATCAACTATGAAACCATATATATCCACATATATACATATATCCCATTTACATACCAAATCCCACTTTAAACTTTAAACCATTCTTGGTTTTTAATCCAAAACAAATTCCCTCGGAATTTTTCAAACCAACTCTTGTTTTAAAACAAAGATTTCCATATTTAGATATATCCTAGTAATATTACTTATTATTTCCATAAACACTTTGAAACAATTTCAAAATTTTCGGGACTTAGATTCAAAACTTCTCAACTTTAATCCATTTTAATTTATAAGTCATATCTATAACTTATGCTTATACAACCTCACTTCCTTAAACATTTCACTCTGTTTCATCATTGTTCATTTTGTAATAAACATCCTTTATTAAGACACAACAACAAATTTTTATGATAATAACCAATATTACCATATCTAGAACCCAAACATACTTTACATTCCATAATAAATTCTTGAAAGATTATTTCTATATATCTAATATATAATCAGGGTAAATTTACTTCATTTTCAAAACACTTTGGAAAACACTTCTACAATTTTCGGAATTTTAATTCTGGTTTGAGTCTACCTTTAGCTTAACTTATTTGTATAATTCATTCTTATCAAATTTCAAGTTGGTTATATATATTACCACTTAAGTCCTTTAATCTCATTTAATTTCAATAGCAACAACCAATCACCTTAATATACTATCATAATTTTCAAAAAAATTATTTCCTTTTTATATCAAAATATAATCTTACAAAAATTATTTTTAAAACCGTTTTTAAAATCATTATACATGAAAATAACAAGTACGCCCTCATATATACTACACTCAACTCATTCTAGGGTACTACTGACCCTATCTCTAATGAGTAATCCCCACCAGAGCGAAGGTTCTCGCTTAACCTTCAGCTCTGATACCACATGTAACGACCGAGCGATTTTCGACCCCCGAAAATCGATACTAATACGTTCACTGTATAGAGTGCCGAGAAATGAGTGCCAGAAATACCAGGTTGTTAGGGTTAAGAAGAAAACGAGATAGAATAAAAAACATAAATAATAGCACAGAATCTCACAATCGCAGCGGAATAAACTATAATATACAATAACAACATTTTATACAAAAAAGCTATAACTGTTATTATACACACAATTTATCAGAGTACAATCACCCACATATAAAACTGGACAGTTATAATAACTTGTCCCTAATGCTGAATATACAGCCTACAATCCACAGCGGAATATAGTCGAATACGTGTAATACGCCTCTACCATCCAGCTCGTCTCCTGAACTACAAAGAAGCGTCCTAACCTGAAATTCTGTAATACTCGGTCTGACCCGTGCATTACAATAAAGTAACACCCGAGTCAGGCTGGAAACCAGTGTGAGTAAACCCACTTAATTTGAAATACTTAAGTATAAAACTTCTTTGGAAAACCAAGGCAACTCGCACAACACGACGAGTTTTTATCTTATTATAACCAAACACTTTTATAGAAAGTCCATCGATATTGCAATACTGTCTAGGTACAGTTACTTATCTAAAGTAGTTAAATTTGTTAAATTTATCCAATTCCAACATATTAAACTTTATAATCAAAAACCGTAAGGGTTAGTGGTGATTTTCAAACTGAGGTGGTTCCGGATAACACTAATATTTGATCTCGGTTTCTTCGAATCCAAGCAATAATTTTTACAGGGTAAATTGTTTGAAAAAAAAAATTTATATTTAGGGTGACAATATTTACATATGGAATTTATTATAGATCTTTATTCAATAAACCGTACCATCATTTTAATCTACTTTTTAACTTGTCTGACCACTAGATGGCACATGCAAGAATAATTGAATTAAATCTCCAATAAAATTAAGCCTAGATATAGATCGTTAACCAAATTAACAATCCATAACAATATCAAATAATTTCACATCAGGATTTAATAACTTTAATTAACTGAAAACCCATTATGTCTTAATCCAAATTAATTACAAATTAAGAAATTATATAAAATTTATTTCTAGTTAATTAAAATTAAACACACTATTTAATATCTAACTGGGTAAATTTACATAAGTTTGAGTCAATGATAATAATATAATTAATTAATTACCCCTTTAATTATAAAATATCATTAAACTCTAATTCATGGGAAAATCCATTATACTAATTTAAAACATTGGGTAGTAGGGTTAAGAATGCAAAAACCTTCAATATTGGTTCGGTTTAAAAAATGAAGAAAAATAGATTTTAGAGTTAACAATTTTAGTTATTATACAAATATAAGTTCCACTTCTTCCTTTTCCTTTTTTTTCTTTTCATTCTTCCTTTTCCTTTTCATTTTTCTTTCTTTCTTTTATTTTCCCTCTTCTTGCGCATTCCTTTTATTTTTCCTTTCCTTTTCATTTTTCTTTTCCCCTTTTCTTTTGTTCTTTCTTTCCTTTTCTTTTTCTTTCTTCTCTCCTTGGCCCAAACCCGGCCCATATTCTTTTCTTCCCTTCTGTCCTTTCCAGTTTCTTTTCTCTGTTCCTAAGTTTGCACGAAGTCATGCAAATATCCGTGCACCCGTAACCAACCTCCGGGCCATCAAACCTCAACGTCGACCGACCCCGCAAGTCACCCTCGACCCCCTCATCCACCTGTCACCCTGGAAAAAAGTGATCGGCACCATGGTTCGTAACGACCCACTCGACCCAAAACTGGGACCAAACCCATCATCATCCAAATGCCTCGCCACGCCACCGTACCCCACCACCGACCACCAGACCATGCCAAATCGATTGCCTCTCCCTCCTTTTGCCTTTTCCCTCCTACCACACGTCCCACTCTCTCTCTTTCCTTCGCCATTTGCCTTGAAGTCGAGACCTCCAAGCCTCCACTTCCAACCCTAGTTCACCCACGACCGGCCACCACGAGCTTCTAAAAATTCCCGAGCTATTTTTCGTGGACTTCCCACTATCCTAGTCTTCTCCATGCCAGCGCTCGACCCACGACACGGTCCGGTTCATCGGAATTTGACCATCCTCCCAAATTTCGTTCATCCCCTCCCTCTCTCTAAATACTTAATTAAAAATGCCCAAACTACCACCAAAATTGTAACAACCCAAAATTTTTGTAAATATTTTAAATTTATTTTATTTGAAAACTTTGATTTTTAAATCATTTTAAATTGAAAGTTGGAATTTTTCCAATGTATTTTTGTTTCCATTTTTATTTCCAAGTATAATTGAAATAAACAATTTCTGAAAATTTTTATTTTTGCCAAACTTTGACTTTTATTTGAAATTTTGAAAAATTTAAATTCTTAAATTCTAATCTTTTATTTGAAGTTGTATATAATTCTAATATTCGTTATGCTTTTCGTTTCATTAAATTCTGATTTATACTTTGTAAATTAGATAACATATAGTGTTTTAAAAGAAATTAATTTCTACGTTTTATTTTATATATTTCTATATCCATCTCCTTATTTTATTTGCATAAACTTTATTTTATTTATTGAATGTTTCTTTGTATATATATATCTTGTAATTAATGGCTAGGAAACAAATTTATTAGACGTATGTTACTTTGATTTAATTTGGCATAGGTTACATTTGGTTTATTTCTTGCCTTTATTTGTTTTCCTCTTTAAATTCCTACCATAACCATTCCTAAATTTTAGCCGTTCATACCTATCAATTCACGTGAAAAAGAAGAGTATCTCATCTCATTTTTTCCATTTGTTTCTTTTTTATTAAATAGGTAATAAATCCCTTCAATTCTCTAGCCGTTTCAAACATTTAATCACTTGCCGTTTCTTTCCACTGGATTTAAGCCGTGAAAAATTCCTCTAGCAATTATCATTTCACGTACAAAAACTTTCCCACATCTCATTCTCACGTTCATTTCCATTCTTGAGAAAAAAAATGTAAGTTTTTTTTCCATGGCTTCTTCCTTTCTTATTCTCTTTTTCATTTTGTTCTCACTTTGTCTCAAAGCAAGTGCTCGGCCTCTACCCATCCTCCTCCTCCACCGACCATCACCACCACTTCATCACCACCCATGACCAGCCTCCATCACCATCTCCACTGGCCAGTCATTGCCGTGGCCACCATGTTGAACTTCCACCACAAAAACTCCAAGCAAACCATAGCCGAACCCTTAATTCCATCACCACTTCCTTTTGTTCACCTCGGCCTCCACCTTGCCACCACCTTCTCCAGCACGTAACTGACCTCATCACCGACCTTTGGCCACCACTTGACCAGATCTGACCTGTAGTTGAACATTGCCGAGCCATACTTGACATAGGACCGAGCCTAGGTGCAACCAAACTCCTCTTTTGCCTCGACTCTTTGTATTTACTTGCCTTGTAACTCCACCTCTCTTCATATTCTTACCTAGGCCGAACCATTTACCTCAGATCTGAACCATGCCGAGCACTACTAGACCATGGTCAAGCCATTTTGGGTTGTAGCCGAGCCTCTTGCATTGGTTAATCCAATGATTGTTCTTTTGATCTAGAATTGTTCATTTTTTTGGTTTATATTCTTTTGTAAATTTTATTCTTATGTACGTTATTTATTTTGGTTGTTACAAGATCCAGATCTTGGCTCTCCATTCACTCGTATTTGATTCGTGCTTTATCATGCTTTCTGGAGTTGTTTGTCTTTTGTTTGATTTGGATTTCTAGCTTTAGAGGTGAGTTTTATCACTCTAGACATATGTACTTATATTTTTGTGAAATGATGGCAAGTGAGGCTATATAAATTGATATGATATTCATACTTGCCTGTGATATATTTATATGATGATAAATGCCGTTTATACCCGTTACATCATCTGTTATTATTTTATATGTTTACTGTTCGTTTAATTATTGCTTCTCACACTACAAGTTCCCTTTAGAATAGAATCACTATGGGTTGAAATGATACATACCCGAACGGACTTTAGAATAAGGAAAAATCATTATGGGCGGAAATGATAGGCTCGAGTGATTTTTTTATTTTTTTATTTTTATTGACTTGGGATTGTGGGTTTGAAATGATAGAACCCGGATTTTTCTTTGTAAATTACAGATTGAAATGATATATTATCCGTATCACTTGACTTAGGGTAGAGAATATTATACAGACCCGTGGTTATTTTATATATTTTCTGGAAATTTTAAGTAATTTTTAATGTAAATTATGATATTTTGACTTAAAATTGGATTTTATTGATTTAAATAAAGTGCAGTGATTTTTTTTCTATGAGTTAAAATGTTTAAGTAAATAAACAGTTAAATTATAATTTGGAAATATAACTTAACTTGAAATTTGAGATTTGGTTTGTAATGGAAGTTTAAGTTAAGTAAATAAATGGAAATTAAGTTTTATTTATGAAATGGTATTTAAAATAAATTGTTAAGTTAATTCTTAAAAATACAAAGAATAAGAAAATAGCGCACTTTGATTTAATAAGTGAATTATTGTTAAAATTTGGATATTTGTTAATGAAATTTTATTTTATAAAATCATAAGTAAAAGGTTATCCAAATGACCATTTTTGAAGTGAAAAAAAAAATGATTTTATAAGTTAAAATGGTTAAAAATCGAAGTTTATTTGTTTCTGAAATTTTATAATAAATCTGAAGTTAGAATTGGTAGCACTTCAGAAATGCTGTCGTTGCTGAAACTAATTAAAAATCTGAAGTAAATGATACCGCAGCACTCGGTAAGTGCTGTGGTTGCTGAAAGAAAACTAAAATCAGAAATTAACTAAAGGGCTACTGTAGCACTTGATAAGTGCTATTGTTGCTGAAAGAAAACTAAAATCAGAAATTTACTAAAGGGATACTGTAGCACTTGATAACTGCTGCTGTTTGCTGAAATGAAGAGATTTTCAAATGAACACTGAACTACTGCAGCAGTTTTAAATGCTGTCTTTTTTGAACTGTTTTGAAACTAATATACCTACTGTAGCACTTGGTAGGTGCTGCTGTTTTTGATTTTGACAATGTTTTTGAAATACTACTATATCTACCATAACACTTTGTAAGTGCTGCTGTTCTGAAAATGCAATGTTTTGAAATTGTTATAATTAAATGAATGAACTTAGAAATGTTAAAAATTTCTGGAAATTGAATATTTGATTTGAATAGATAATGACTTCATATTTAAATGATTCAAATGAATATATAAAATGAACGGTCACCGAAGACTAACGGACACCGCTCATCTTAGGAAGGTATGGGCCACCCAGTCCGCAACCGCAAGCTTGTACAGCTTACCTCAGTCCCCCTTGGACAGTCCGCAATACCGGGTTAGATTCAAATGAATATATATATATATATATATTTTGAAATAGAAATGATATCGTTTTGATTTGGGTTTTGAAATGGAAATGATATTTTGATTTTTGGAATATAAACCATTTTGAAATTTATAACCACGGGTTATAATAACGATTGGTTGTTAAAGAGACCGAGATCGGATATGGACATACTCTCCGTCGATACCGAAAACCACTTTAACAACTGTGTACGCGGTGGAGATTCTCGAATGAAGTAGGATGGTGGCGACGATCCTAAAGGTATATTTACGTGGACCCAACTCCCGTGAGTTGGCATAAGGTGGCTAAAACATGAGAGATTATCGCGCCAATGAGGTAGCACTTCTGATTGGACACACTTCTTCGATACCATTCTATTACTTTTGTGATTGACTGGGTGCACCCCTTGATTTTAGGAGTGTGGCTCGAGGTGGGCGGTAGTGGCTGCTATGCGTTTCCACCAACCCAGATGCGTAATTGGTATATCTATCTTGGCATTGCCTAGTTGTGCCGTGTCACCTACCCTAGCGCGCCTTGTACGAGTTTGATTTGTGTCGTACCTATGGAGTATCTTCCCGTAGCCCTGATCTGGAGGTATGCAGGTACTGTATAGACTATTGGCACTATTTTGTGTTAAGGGGAATATTGGATCACTCCTTAATGCTATTTTATGTAAGCTTATTTTACTATTAGACATTATTATAATAACAAATATTACTACATAGTAAATAGTTTAACGGATCCTTAGAGGATGGGCGGTCCCAAGCATCCTTTAAGTTACTTATGCATTTCTATTACAGTTCACTTGAGTTGGTTTACATTGTATAAGTATGTATGTCCTGACTCGAGTGTTTGTGTTTTGCTTTACGCTCGGGTCAGCCTGAGCATTACAGCTTTGGAGTCACCTTTTGGAGCTAGAGATTTCTGAAGTTATCAGTCTATCTAGTTGTCTCTCCATTTATGTTATTTCGTTCAGCTTTGTTTATGTATTGTGAACTTATGTATTTAGACTTCTGTTGTATCTGTTTTTCAGACTATGTATTTTGAATCTGTTTTGAGACTATGTAATTTTAGTGGCTTCATGAACCACTATCTATTTTAAATTTCCGCTGTGAGTTATTTTGATATTCCGTGTCTGTGATTCTGTGATTGGTTTTATTTGCTCCAAATTTCTTTACAATCTACTGTTTTGTATTATTCAAGTCCGACATGTGTGGATTTATTGTCGATTTGAATGGTCCAAAATAGTGGGTTGTTACATTTGGTATCGGAGCCAGGTTCTAGGCAAACCTTAGCCTATGGATCAAAAACTCATTAGAGATAGGGAACCCTAGAATGAGTGAAATCAATCATAGAATCATTTCTTTATAAGAGAACGTATTTTTAAGTATAAATGTTTTTCAAATGATTCTAAAAGATTTAAATATTATTTTGGATATAAAATTTTCTTGTTTAAAATCTCATTTTTTTAATTTCATTCCTTTCAAATCCACCTTGTTTATTTGCATTCTTTGATTAGGATCTCCATTTCTAGTTGAATCTTATCGTTGTCTTTCTGTTTTACCTTTGTCCTAAAATTCATTCTTGACTTTTCAGGATGAATCGTAGGAATGCCAGAGGTAGGGGTCGTGGTATTGCCCCAGTTCCCGAGCCTGTTGCACCCATCTGGTTCACTACTCTTTGCAAGGAATTCACTCAACTTGGTGGTACCAAGTTTACTGGATCTGAGAGCATCGTAGAGGCTCAGTAGTGGTTGAGGAGTATGGAGAGGATTTTTACTGGTTTGGAGATTACTGATGCTCAGAAGCGTCAGTTGGCAGCTTGGCAGTTGAAGGAAGCAGCCTTGGATTGGTGGGAGTCTGTCACAGCTCAGACTGTGGAGGCAGATATTTTTTGGGATCAGTTTAGGTATCTTCTTGTGTTGTCTTGTGTTCTGTTCAGTTTTTTCTCTTTAAAATCTATCTTAAGCTTATCTATCTTTTTCCAGGGAGGCTTTTGTGGCCAAATGGATGCCCGAAGTCGGGAAATCTCAGCTTTATCGTGAGTTTATGGATCTCAAGCAGGGTACCATGTCCTTTTCTGAGTATGAGCAGAAGTTCAATGAACTTTCCAAGTTTGGTCCTGGCCTTATTGACACCCAACTTAAGAAGAATGTGAAGTTCATAGCTGGAGCTCGCCCAGAGTTCTATGATCGTCTCATTTCTCATGTTCATGGCACTTTCACCGAGCTTATGGATATGGCTATTCGTTATGAGAGCCCTACTTCCAAGGGTCCTGCTGTTGCTAGTGCTCCTTCATCTCAGTCTTCCTCTGCTAACTCTAGGAAGAGAAAGCCAAATTTCCATCAGTAGAAGAAGAATTGGCTTAAGAGTTCAGGTTTGGGATCTTCATCTTCTCCTTCTCAAAGGCAGCCTATCGACCTATCTTCTATTACCTGTTTCAAGTGTGATCAGAAGGGACACTATGCTAATAGTTGCCCTACTTCAGTTGGTGCTGCTACTCCTCCACCTCTGTATACCAGGAACAACCTCTGTCATGTCTATCTGCAGCCTGGTCATTTCAAGAATGATTGTCCTTTGTATCAGAAGGGCAAGCCATCTGGTATTTTTGCTGTTACCTCTGCTTCTTCACCTGCTCCACCTGAACCTGCTCCTGCTCCTGGTGATAACCAAGGTACTCTCCAGGGCACCTTTTATTTATTTAAGCATCCTGTTCGTGTTTTATTTGATACTGGAGCTTTGCATAGTTTTATTTCTATAGCTATTTGTGATAAGTTTGAGCATCGCCTTTCTCCTGAGTATGCTTCTGTTCCTTTATGGGTTTCTAATCCTATTGGGGGTCCCGCGAACCTTAGTAGGATTTGTAGAGGAGTGAAACTTATCCATTCTGATCATCGCTTTAGTGGTGATTTTTATGTTCTTGGTTTTGATACTTTTGATTTATTGCTTGGAGATGATTGGTTAAGGAATCATGATGCTCATATCTCTTGTAAATCTCGAACCGTTTTTCTTGTTGATGATCGGGGTAATCCTTTGGTTATTCTATGTCATATGCCTCATAATTATGCTAGCAGCTTTGTTTATTCTCTGGATTCTTTTCCTGTTGATCTTCAATCGACCCGTGTGGTCAAACTCTATCCCGATGTATTTGGTGACGTCACTACTTTACCTCCTAAGCGGGAAATCGATTTCCGCATTGACCTTATTCCTGGAGCTCGACCTGTAGTTCTTCCTCCTAGAAGAATGGCACCCCGTGAGAAGGTTGAGTTAAGGAATCAAATTGAGGACTTGTTCTCCAAGGGTCTGATCAGACCTAGCCACTCCGAATGGGGAGCAGCGGTGGTTTTCGTCACCAAGTCCGATGGATCTTTGAGGATGTGTGTTGATTATAGGGAGCTGAACATGCTCACTATGAAAAACAGATATCCAATGCCCCGCATCAATGATATGTTCGATCAGCTTTATGGTGCCACTGTTTTCTCTCAGCTTGATCTTGCCACAGGTTTCCACCAGCTCAGAGTTGCTGAGGAAAGTATTCCCAAGACTACTTTTCGTACCGAAAATGGATTTTATGAATGGTTAGTCATGCCTTTTGGTTTGACTAATGCCCCAGCTTTCTTTTTTGATTTGATGAATCGTGCTTTTCATGATGTGCTTAATAAGTTTGTTCTGGTCTTTGT
The DNA here is from genome assembly GCA_030737815.1 of Allium fistulosum. Taxonomy (NCBI): domain Eukaryota; kingdom Viridiplantae; phylum Streptophyta; class Magnoliopsida; order Asparagales; family Amaryllidaceae; genus Allium; species Allium fistulosum. The sequence continues at coordinate 1,438,550,136 of CM060903.1, read as the reverse complement.
TGATGATATCCTTGTCTTCTCTAAGTCCAAGAAAGAGCATGAGTCGCATTTGAAATCTTTTCTTGAGACTCTTAGAAATCATTAGTTGAAGGCTAAATTTTCTAAATGCCATTTCTGGAAGGATGAAGTCCGATTCCTCGGGCATATTGTTTCTCGTAATGGAATTTCTGTTGATCCAGTCAAGATCGCTGCGATCAATGTAAGCCTTTCTCTCCTCTCTCTTTGCTAATTTATTCTATCTTTCTGGTTGTCCTTATTTATCCCTATTCTGTTCAGGATTGGGAAACTCCTAGGACTCCAACTGATATCCATAGTTTTCTGGGCCTTGCCGGTTATTATCGGAGATTCATTGAGAATTTTGCTCGGATTGCTGCACCTCTCACCGCTTTGACTCGAAAGAATGCTAAGTTTTTATGGAGTGATGAGTGTAAAGTTGCATTCAATGAGTTGAAGCACAAGCTTACTTCCACACCAGTTCTTACCGTTCCAAATAGAAATGAGGGATTAACGGTATACACTGATGCTTGTCGTGAAGGTTTGGGAGCCGTTCTGATGCAGGATGGGAAGGTGATTGCTTATGCTAGTCGTCAGTTGAAGACCCATGAAGCCAATTATGCTGCTCATGATTTGGAATTGCTTGCTGTGGTTTTTGCTTTGAAGCTTTGGAGGCATCATCTTTTGGGAACTAAGTTTGAGCTCTTCATTGATCATCAGTCTTTGAAGTATATCTTCACCCAGAAAGATTTGAATCAGAGGCAAGTTAGGTGGTTGGAGTTCCTTGCTTCTTACGAACTCGACATCAACTATACCCCTGGGAAGGCTAATGTTGTGGCAGATGCTTTGAGTCGGAAGAAGGCTATGTTGTGTCAGCTGATTGTTTCTTCTCCTCTTTTGGATCGTATCATGGCTAAGCAGGATGAGGATGAGATGCTTAGATTGATGAAGGAGAATGTTCGTAGTAGGGTTGGTAGTAGTAGTCTTGATGGCAGTGGTGCTCAGATCGATGATAGTGGTATTTTGAGGATTAATAGTAGGATTTGTGTCCCGAATGTTGATGGATTAAGGCAGGAGTTACTTCGGGAAAATCATCGATCCAGACTTTCTATTCATCCAGGTGTGACGAAGATGTATCAGGATATGAAGAAGTTGTATTGGTGGAGAGGGATGAGGCGAGATATCTCCATTTTTGTTAGTAGGTGTGCGACTTGTCAGCAAGTCAAGGCCGATCATCAGAAGACACCTGGTTTGTTGCAGCCCCTTGAGGTTCCCAATTGGAAGTGGGAACAAGTTTCTATGGATTTTATTGATGGATTACCGAGGACTAGGAGGGGTAATGAGAGTATCTGGGTTATTGTGGATATGTTGACCAAGTCAGTCATTTCATTCCGGTCAAATCTACTCGTTCTGCTTCTAGTTTGTCTGAGATCTATATGAGAGAGATTGTTCGTCTCCATGGTGTTCCTATCAGTATTATTTGTGATCGTGATCCTATCTTTACTAGTCAGTTTTGGAAAGCTTTTCAAGAATCTTTGGGTACTCATCTGAATCTGAGCACTGCTTACCATCCACAGACCGACGGTCAAACGGAAAGTGTGAATCAGATTCTAGAGGATCTTCTTCGTGCTTGTGTGCTTGATTATGGAGGATCTTGGGAAGATCATCTCCATCTTGTCGAATTTACCTATAATAATAGTTATCAAGTATAATCTCAATCTTTTATTTTGAATCTTTTCTTAACCTTTTATCTATCTCATTTCTATCTTTGAATTTAGGCTAGTATTAAAATGTCGTCGTTTGCTGCTCTTTACAGACGATCTTGTAGATCCCCATCTTGCTGGATTGAATCCGGTAATCCTTTGGTTCTTGGTCCTGATATGATTTTGGAAGCTTCGAAGAAGGTTAAGGAGATTAAGAGGAAGATGAGGATTGCTCAGGATAGGCAGAAGAAGTATGCTGATCATCGTAGGAGGAATTTGGAGTTTTCTGTTGGTGATTTGGTTTTCCTTAAGGTCTCTCCCTTAGGGAATGTGATTCGGTTTGGTCATAGAGGGAAGCTTGCTCCTAGGTTTGTTGGTCCTTTCCGCATTGTGGAGAGAATTGGTTCTTTAGCTTATCGTCTGGATTTGCCTGAGAAGTTTTCTGGAGTGCATAATGTTCCACGTTTCTCATCTTCGTCGCTATCTGCATGACCCATCTATTATTGTCCAGCCTTCTGCTCTTGATAGTTTGGATATTGAGCCTAATCTGACTGTTGAGAGGAAGCCACTTCGTATTGTCGATCGAGGTACGAAGCAGCTAAGAAGGAAATCTATCAATCTGGTCAAAGTGCAGTGGAGCACTGATGATTGGGATTGTACCTGGGAGACGGAGGAGAGCATACGTGCTTCGAATCCGGAATTGTTTGTTTCAGGTACTTTTGCTTTTCTACCTGATCTTCCTTTGTTTTCCTTGTTTCGTTTCTTTTCAAGGACGAAAAGTTTTGAGTGGGGGAGAGTGTAACAACCCAAAATTTTTGTAAATATTTTAAATTTATTTTATTTGAAAACTTTGATTTTTGAATCATTTTAAATTGAAAGTTGGAATTTTCCCAATGTATTTTGTTTCCATTTTTATTTCCAAGTATAATTGAAATTAAAAATTTCTGAAAATTTATATTTTTGTCAAACTTTGACTTTTATTTGCAATTTTGAAAAATTTAAATTCTTAAATTCTGATCTTTTATTTGAAGCTGTATATAATTCTAATATTCGTTATGCTTTTCATTTCATTAAATTCTGATTTATACTTTGTAAATTGGATAACATACAGTGTTTTAAAAGAAATTAATTTCTGCGTTTTATTTTATATGTTTCTATATCCATCTCCTTATTTTATTTTATTTTTATTTTGTTTGTATAAACTTTATTTTATTTATTGAATGTTTCTTTGTATATATATATCTTGTAATTAATGGCTAGGAAACAAATTTATTAGACGTATGTTACTTTGATTTAATTTAGCATAGGTTACATTTGGTTTATTTCTTGCCTTTATTTGTTTGTCCTCTTTAAATTCCAACCATAACCATTCCTAAATTTTAGCCGTTCATACCTATCAATTCACGTGAAAAAGAAGAGTATCTCATCTCATTTTTTTCCATTTGTTTCTTTTTTATTAAATAGGTAATAAATCCCTTCAATTCTCTAGCCGTTTCAAACATTTAATCACTTGTTGTTTCTTTCCACTTGATTTAAGCCGTGAAATATTCCTCTAGCAATTATCATTTCACGTACAAAAACTTTCCCACATCTCATTCTCACGTTCATTTCCATTCTTGAGAAAAAAATGTAAGTTTTTTTTCCATGGCTTCTTCCTTTCTTATTCTCCTTTTCATTTTGTTTTCACTTTATCTCAAAGCAAGTGCTCGGCCTCTACCCATCCTCCTCCTCCACCGACCATCACCACCACTTCATCACCACCCATGACCAGCCTCCATCACCATCTCTACTGGCTAGTCATTGCCGTGGCCACCATGTTGAACTTCCACCACAAAAACTCCAAGCAAACCATAGCCGAACCCTTAATTCCATCACCACTTCCTTTTGTTCACCTCAGCCTCCACCTTGCTACCACCTTCTCCAGCACGTGACTGGCCTCATCATCGACCTTTGTCCACCACTTGACCAGGTCTGACCTGTGGTTGAACATGGCCGAGCCATACTTGACATAGGATCGAGCCTAGGTGCAACCAACCTCCTCTTTTGCCTCGACTCTTTGTATTTACTTGCCTTGTAACTAGGGGTGGGTTTGGAAAATTTCCGTACCAACCGGGGATTTTTCCGTTTCTTCCGAGCATTGATGGAAAGATGACATTTGTTCCGTTTTCGTTTCGTGAACTCTGGAATTCCTATAATCGGTAATCACGGGAATTGAAAAAAGCGGAATGAAAGATGGAAATTCCACTTTTTCCGGTAAAGAAAACTGACAATGAATACTTTGGAAAACTGACAATGGCTCTATGTGTTGTTGTTTTAACTCGGATAAACATCTTAAATGTGATGCCGGGATAGTATTCTGTTACTTGTAGACAAATGTTAGCTGAAATGTCCGTAATCAGGATGTATTGTGTTTATTGTTCAGCCATAGAAAGTATTAAACTCTTTAGTACAGAAAGCTTAACGTTTTTTGAAAAAAGGTATTTAGTTCTCTACCGATATTGATCAGCAAAGCAAACTCTGCATCCAAGTATGTTTACCGATTTGATGCTCAATTATTCATTTGTTAATAGGTTTTGAACTGAACAATCGTTATTCTTTATTCCATTCTATAATCCATCTCTATTTTATTAATTCAAAAAGAATAAAAATAATTTTTAGTAAATGATTATATTTCGTATAATCTATTAATAAACTTCACTTCATTCCATTTTTCTTCACCATCAATCCTGCCCACAACCATCGTCCTCTGCCTCCCTTCCAAACCCCCCCATTGAATTAAGCAACTCTCCATTGTGATGAATTAATGTTTAGAACAAATTTTTTTGCGACATGCCTCAAAATCAATCTTCCTTGATTCCTAATGTTCCCTCCCAGAGATATTTCCTTTGACAGCGATATACTTTTAGATTATTGATAAAGGTTTACTAACAGGAAGGCAATGTTTGTTATGTTTTAAAGTTAGAATTTTCTTTTCTACTGGAAAATCTGGAGCGTACACTTTCAATTCTAAAATAATCATTCTCAAACCTTGGAAAATTGGCTATCATACCACACAAGTAAGCTAGAGCACTAATGTGTTTATCGGAAGGAAAGGAATACCGTGGAAATTGTGGAAAATTTTCATCCTTTCCGTTATTTATCGGAAGGAATTCCTTCCGAAATTATTTTTTCGGAAGAAAGCGGAAAACGGTAATTTCGGAAATAGTCGGAAGGAAATTGACGGAAAAACGGAAAAATGGAAAAATACCCAGCCCTACTTGTAACTCCACCTCTCTTCATATTCTTACCTAGGCCGAACCATTTACCTCAGATCTGAACCATGCCGAGCACTACTAGACCATGGTCAAGCCATTTTGGGTTGTAGCCGAGCCTCTTGCATTGGTTAAGCCAATGATTGTTCTTTTGATATAGAATTGTTCATTTTATTTGGTTTATATTCTTTTGTAAATTTTATTCTTATGTACGTTATTTATTTTGGTTGTTACAAGATCCGGATCTTGGCTCTCCATTCACTCGTATTTGATTCGTGCTTTATCGTGCTTTCTGGAGTTGTTTGTCTTGTGTTTGATTTGAATTTCTAGCTTTAGAGGTGAGTTTTATCACTCTAGACATATGTACTTATATTTTTGTGAAATGATGGCAAATGAGGCTGTATAAATTGATATGATAATCATATTTTCCTGTGATATATTTATATGATGATAAATGCTGTTTATACCTGTTACATCATCTGTTATTATTTTATATGTTTACTGTTCATTTAATTATTGCTTCTCACATTGCAAGTTCCCTTTAGAATATAATCACTATGGGTTGAAATGATACATACCCGAACGGACTTTAGAATAAGGAAAAATCATTATGGGCTGAAATGATAGGCTCGAGTGATTTTTTATTTATTTATTTTTATTGACTTGGGATTGCGGGTTTGAAATGATAGAACCCGGATTTTTCTTTGTAAATTACAGATTGAAATGATATATTATCCGTATCACTTGACTTAGGGTAGAGAATATTATACAGACCCGTGGTTATTGTATATATTTTCTGGAAAATTTTAAATATTTTTAAATGTAAATTATGATATTTTGACTTAAAATTGGATTTTATTGATTTAAATAAAGTGCAGTGATTTTCTTTCTATGAGTTAAAATGTGTAAGTAAATAAACGGTTAAATTATAATTTGGAAATATAACTTAACTTTAAATTTGAGATTTGGTTTGTAATGGAAGTTTAAGTTAAGTAAATAAATGGAAATTAAGTTTTATTTATGAAATGGTATTTTAAAATAAATTGTTAAGTTAATTGTTAAAAATACAAAGAATAAGAAAATAGCGCACTTTGATTTAATAAGTGAATTATTGTTAAAATTTGGATATTTGTTAATGAAATTTTATTTTATAAAATCATAAGTAAAAGGTTATCCAAATGACCATTTTTGAAGTGAAAAAAAATATGATTTTATAAGTTAAAATGGTTAAAAATCGAAGTTTATTTGTTTCTGAAATTTTATAATAAATCTGAAGTTAGAATTGGTAGCACTTCAAAAATGCTGTCGTTGCTGAAACTAATTAAAAATCTGAAGTAAATGATACCGCAGCACTTGGTAAGTGCTGTGGTTGCTGAAAGAAAACTAAAATCAGAAATTAACTAAAGGGCTACTGTAGCACTTGATAAGTGCTACTGTTGCTGAAAGAAAACTAAAATCAAAAATTTACTAAAGGGCTACTGTAGCACTTGATAAGTGCTGCTGTTTGCTGAAATGAAGAGATTTTCAAATGAACACTGAACTACTGCAGCAGTTTTAAATGCTGTCTTTTCTGAACTGAACTGTTTTGAAACTAATATACCTACTGTAGCACTTTGTAAGTGCTGCTGTTTCTGATTTTGACAATGTTTTTGAAATACTACTATATCTACCATAACACTTTATAAGTGCTGCTGATCTGAAAATGTAATGTTTTGAAATTGTTATAATTAAATGAATGAACCAGTAAAGAGTTTTTTCCAAGTTCTACAAACATATTGTTGTTTACAGAAAAGATTTAAAGGATTTTACTCACAGTTTGTTTTTGCTGCAGCTTGAGCACTACTTGTTTGCTTTCCTCTTACTTTACTTTTACTATCTTGATCCTTTTAAAGTTTAATGGCAGCTTTTATTATTATTATTATTATTATTATTTTCGTTTGAAATGCTAGAATGTGAAGGTGAAGATAGCATAGGTGTATATATATATACACACACAGAGAGAGTAAACAGTTAGATAAGGCTGAAATTATTCATTTGTACAGTATATATAATTTTTCTTTTCTAATTGCTTTGAATATATGTAGACTTGAGCTGATTTAATTTCCTTTTGACTTGGTTTTATTTTGTTTTGACTTGATTAAATATAAAGTTGATTTTGATTTCTCATGTGACTTGAACTGATATACATTTATGATGTTGTCTCCTTGTGTACGTACACGTGCACTTCATATATATTTACTTATATATGTATTTGTCATCATATATTCATATGTTTACACTAATTTATATACACATTTATTTACCATGAACACTTATATATATATATATATGTGTGTGTGTGTGTGTGTGTGTGTGTGGATATGCATGTATACACAATATACATTTTTACTTTGTCATACTTACATATATAGATGTATATATATAACCATATGCACTATATTTTATAACATATACCTATACACTATTTTATATAACACTTACACATATACATTTACTTGCATGTACTTGTCACCATATATGTATATATATTTATATTTATACATATTTTCTATACACATTACTTCATATAGGCATATATGCATATATATTACATATATACTTGTATATTTTTAATTATCATAAAGCTTATGTATATATATACATATATATTTATATATACCTTAATGGATACTCCATCTTAAATTTTAAATGTTGGAGTTTATATACATTTTTCTATAAAATTTATCACATTCAGAGATTTTATAGTTCAATATTTAATACAGTTTTTAATCAATTTTATATGTATTTAGATATTTAAATATCAGAAATTTATTTATTAGACTAATAAAATTTAATATCCAAATAATTAAAATCAGTCAATAACCTAATTAACATACGTTAAAAATTCGGGTCGTCACAAGCGGCGTGCTAGGCGTTGGAGCGGCTCGAGACAAGTAGGCTGGTGGTGGTGGCTGATCGTAGTGAAATGGAGTGTGGCGGCGGCAAGATGAGCATGAACGCTGGCGACTATTGGGTTCATCTGCATTCGAACGAGCGAGCTAGGGCTTCAGTCACGTGCGTGCAATGTGGGAACGAGATAGGTAAACATGTTTTATTTTTATTATTTTATTTACTCTATAATATAAATCGTATAACTTCTAATATTAATATCTTGTGCATACGAGCTCGGATTCATGCGTCGTTTTCTCTGTTACGATGGTATCGTAATTTCGGACGACATGGAACTGGTTTGGTTGGATTCTGAGACTGTTAAATTTTTAGGCCAAAATTGGATTTTAAATCGACGAAAAATCAAAGGTGGGTGTTTTAACCTACTCACGAATACTAAACCATCTTATGTTAGTTAAATTAAATTTATGGTGTGATTAGAAATTGATTGATTGCTGTTTGGTATATTTAAATTGTCATTCAAATTTAATCAGAATTTTTTTGAATTGAATTGTCATTTAAATTAATATTGAATTTAATTGCCAGTTAAATACCTGATAATGATTACCAGTATATTTGTTGTGATTTATTGGTTGATTTGAATGGTGATTGTGATGGATTTTTAATTGTTGATATTTGGATGATTGGATGTATGTTTAAATTATATATTGTTATCACACTGCAAGTTCCCTTAGTTTGATGTTAAGAAAAATCACTATGGGTTGAAATGATACATACCCGAATGGACTTATAGATTAGGGAAAAATCGTTATGGGTTGATATGATAAACTCGAGTGATTTTATGGATTTTTAAATTTTCTCGGGATTGCGGGTTGAAATGATATATACCCGTAAATTTAAATTTTTGCAGGTTGAAATGTTATATATCCGTATCACTTGACCACAAGGTAGAAATTATATACGGACACCGGATTGGTTAAATTAAAAGATTTTAAATCCTTGATTTTTGAATCCAGTTAAATGATATTTTGAAATAAAATTTGATTTATATGAAATGAATTATTTTCAAAATCCAAGCTTGTAAATGTTGAAATTGAAATTGGTTTAAATGAATTGTTTAAAGAATTTAAATTGAAATTTCAAAAGTTGAATTTTGAAATATAAATGAAATTTATCAAAATTGAGTTATTGTAAACGTTTGAATATTTAACTTTGAAATCTATTGAATTTGAAGTGGTTTAAATTTTGTAGTTCAAACATTGATTCGAAATCGATATAAATTGAAATGGTTTAATGAGAATTTGAATTGAAAGATTAAAATTGAGTTTTGTTGATTTGAAATCTGGATATGGTCTAGATTTGTTGAAATGGAAGAAACAATTTGATTTGATATTTTTTCAAATTAATTATTTTAAAATAAACTGTTTAAAAATCTATTTTTTTTAATTCAGATTATTTAAATTTTCAAACTATTTACTATATAAACCATTTCCAATAATCAAACCATTTTATATTAAACTATTTTAACTATATTAAAATCCTTAAACTATTTTAAAATATTAAAACTATTTTAAACTATTATAAATTTTTTCTAATATATTAACTCTTTTAATATATAACCTATTTTAATATATAAACTATTTCTAATATATTTACTATTTAAATCTATAACCTATTTTTAAAATATAAACTATTTTTAATGTATAACTATTCCAATATATAAACTACTTTCAATATTCAAACTGTTTAAAGTTGGAACTGTTATGATTTAGATTTAATTGATTTAAATGTGAATATTTTGATATGATGGTTTAACCTATTTTGGGGTTATGATTTTTGAAGTGAATAATGATTTCAAAAGTGAATTTGGTTTCGTAAGTGATTTTGATTTTGGAATTGAATATGATTTAAAGTGAATATGATTTTGAAAGTGATATGATTTTAAAGTGAATATGATATTTTGATATCAATTATGAATCGGTTTTGGAAATATAAAAGAACCAACCGGTGTGAAATAAGAGTTTAATTGTTAAAGAGACCGGGATCGGATATTGTTATACTCTCTGCCAATACCGAAAACCACTTTAACAACTGTGTACGTGGTGGAGAATCAAGAACGAAGTAGGATGGTTTGGCGAACGATTCTGTATGAGGTATAAACGCATCCCTAACCTCCTCGGGTCAGCATGATATGACTAAAACAGGAGCCACGCCGGGCCAAGTGAGGTCGCTCCTCCGATTGGACATGCTTCTTCGATACTATATCTGTTACCTTGTGATTGATTTGGTGGCCACCTTCGATTTGATTATGGGAGTGTGTTCCAAGGTGTGCGATAGTAGCTGCTATGCATTATCACCAGTCCGGATCCGCAAAACGGTAGTATCCTACCCTGGGCATTGCCTCGCGTGCCTTGTCATATGCCTTATCGTGCCCACTACGAGTTTGGTTTATGTTGTACATTATGGAGTGCCCTCTGATAGCCCTCCAGTTTACGGAGGAATTACGATACTGTATAGACTACGACATTTATAAAAATGTGTTAAGGGGGATATGGGTAACGCCTTAACGCTATTTTAGTACTTTACTTTACTGATAGACACTATATATATAGCGTATATTACTACATAGTAAATAGTTTAACGGATCCTTAGGATATGGTAATCCCGAACATCTCTTAAGTTATTGCATGCACGTTGGACACTGGATAGGAGATGTAAAATCCTGTAAACATCTCTAAAGCTGTTACACTCATATTTATTTTATTTTGATTTAACTTACATAAGATCTTTTAGTTCTGGCTCGAGTGTTTTGTCTTTTCATTACGCTCGGATTAGTCTGAGCTTTTCAGTGTATTGAAGACCATTTTATTTGGAGGATGAAGACGGAGATTAGTCCACTTTTATTATTATTATTATTTCACCACATCATGTTGTTCCGCTGCATTATTTATATATTTCTGCTATATGTATAACTCTGATTGTATTGTAAATGTGTAATTAAATGTTATTTGTAAAATAGCTTCATGAACTGTTTATTTGATCATTATATTTTGTCATTCCGCTATGAGATTCTATGTTTGGTTTTCCTTTCTTTTCTCTTATTTTCTTATTTACCCCATTAACAATCCTCCCTTTTGAATGGTTCAAGTTGACACGTGTGGCTTATTGTCGATTTAAACCGTCCAAAAGGATGGGTCGTTACATTATTTGAAAAGTGTTTTTCAAAGAAATGTCATCAAAGATGATATCAAATCATTTCAGTAAATAGTGTTTTAGTTATCGTAAGGTAAAAACCCGACCGTGTTTATGAGCGGCGTGGTCTTACGAGATACCCTTCTTTTCTAAAGGTTTTATTTACATCAATCTGATCTATACATTTAAAATTCGAGTTTTCTCACGCTGATTTATCAAGCCCGATCCGGGTATTTTTAATACTCGGGTCAGATCCGAGTGGTTTCAGGTTTAGCTAAAGTCGCTTGGAGTTTCTAGAGAAGAGCTGGATATCTTCTTTAACTTATGGACGTATTCTATTTCCACTGCATTTGTTTTGTTGTTTTTTAGCAATTGTAAGTACAGAGATTTATAACTGTCCAAGCTGAATATAGGTTAGACTCTGATATATGTATGTAAAATTTCCGTTGTAAAAGATTTTGTGATTAATAATATATGTTATTCCATTTGTGTGAGATTTTGTTTTCTACTCTATTTCTATCTTTATTTTCATTTCTCTTAACTATCCATTTTTTCATTCAAATTGGATTGGACATGTGTGGTTTATTGTCAATTTAAAATGTATAGAATTGTGGGTTGTTACAGTAGGTATTAGAGCTTAATTTAAGCAAACACCTAGGCATTGGTGTGGGAAAACTCATTATAGATAGGGTTAGTAATACCTTAGAATGAGTCACTCATTAGAGATATGGTTATTAACACCCTAGAAAGAGTTTGAGAGTATTATATATATGAGCGCGTATTTTCTATTTGATATAAAAATGTTTTGTGTTGATTTATCTGTTGAGTGGTTTATAAATTCTGGTCGATGCGCCTGATCACGGTTATTGATAGGGATTTCTAAATACTTAAACAAGGCAAACTGACACACTGATTTTGAAAATTTTGGGTAAATGAAATAATTTTACCTAAGATTTTATTTTATATATGAAGAAATAACTTTTGGAAATTGGTATAGTTATTTATAGTGTGTTAGTTTGTGATTTAGGGAATGATAATATTGTCATTTGTTGATTAAACAAACACTTTATGAATTAAGTTTCACGATTCAACTATATGATGTTTGATAATAATATGGGGTTAAGGTAAATGAATTTTTACAAGATAATAAAATAAGCATGTAGTATAAAAATGTATTTTACATAGATAAAATAATTTTGAAAAAGATGGATATGAAAGGTATGTTATATAAATTTTGAGAAAGTAAATTTTGGGTATTTTGGAAAAGAATTATGAAATTTTAAAAGAAAGTTAGTTAATATAAGAAGATTTATAAAAAGGATTTATAAAATGGGTTTTATAAATTTTTTTATCTCTAATGGATTTTTGAAAAGAAATTTCAAATTAGAAATTTGAAAAGTAATAAAGTCTCAAATAATAACTAGTTTGAGTGGCTCGAAAATAATTAAAAATGGGCAAGAGATATAATCAGATGGTAAATTCTTCTCTTAAGTATTACCCTTCTTTTTAAAGGGGATATGGATACTATTGGTAGTACCCAGTTCCCTGTTATTATTTTGGAGTTGCTCAATTGTTAACAAGATAATTTTGAATTATTAATTGATAGGTTAATATCAAGGTTGGTCAAAAAGGAATATATTATAATGCGAGAAGTTGATTGTAATTATAGAAAATAAAAGGTAAATTACCTTTTAAATTGAAATGATTCCTTTGAGATGAAATGTTTTCCTTTAAGAAAAATATTTGGAAATAAATATTTAGAGTGATTATATATAAAGAAGCAACTTTAAAATATAAAAGTTTTATGGAAAGTCTTCATAAAGATTTTTGAATGTTAATAAGTACATATGAGGTACGTAAATCATTTCATCACATGATTTTGACCTAAGGTTCGAGTATGGAACTTTGAGGTGTTTACACCAGTTCAAAAGAGGATTTATTACTCGATTCTCGACGACGAACATTAATGAGGGTTTATGATAGGGTACTTGAGTTTTCTATTATAGTTGAGGGCTATGTAAGGGAAACAAAGTTTTCTGATCAAGGAACCTGATAAGAGTCCGCACTAGAGGATCGAGGGATCGATACTAGTTTGCAAGTAAAGTTGTGGATTCAAGTATAGATTGAATAAAGTATTGCGTATGGATGATCTATATACATCATACGGGAGTAAGTTTACAAAACACTTTTTGTTTTGGCATAATTTCGAGGACGAAATTCTTTTAAGGAGAGAAGTCTGTAACGACCGGCAAATTTATCACTTTAATAAATTATATTTATTTTTAAAATATTCAAATATAATATTTTTTAACATAAACTATGATGTTTTAATCAATAAATAGTAATGGCAATCTTATTTTGAATAAGTATTTACGAAAATATATACTTTGGAAGAATATCCATAAAATGGCAGAAAATCGTTTTATCGATAAACCACTCTGTAATCGTCAGAAGTCGCACACGGAACTGGATACATACACTTATCTATCCATGTAAACAAGAATGATAAATAGATTTTTTTTTTGGAAATAAAATGTATTTATGACATCATCAATGATGTCAATATTTTTAATAATTGATTTATGAATTTAAATTGAGATTTAATGATTTAATAATTGTTTTAATTATTTAAATAATTGTTTAAATTCATTTTAATTATTTATATAGTGATAATAAATCATTTATAATAGTTTTATAAAGATATATATTTGATTTGAAATCATAAGGAAAATTAATATCGCTTTATCGGTATAATAGGACCTTTTGTAAACATGTAACAACCCGCATATTTGTCGATTTTATATTTAAATATTTTATTTAAATATTTTATCGTTAGTCGGATGTTAGTCCGAAAAGCTACTTTTTGCATACGGTCAAATTAGGACTCGAGACCACCCCCATTGAGTTCAAAATGACGTTTGCGATCTTTTTGAGTGTAAACTTCGATATGTTTGGAGATAGTGAAATTTTCGTCACTTTTCCCGCTTGTGACTTTGGTTTGGACTGCACCTTCCTTAGTTCAGCCCAACCCTCTTCCTCACTTCATTCACCATTTGTTTTAACATTCAAGCTTCATCAAAAATGGTGGTGGGAAGTGGAAATTAAAACTCCAAACTCAAATTCTATTGCAAATCCGAGATTCAACTCCAAATTCAAGTAGAAGATAGTGGATTCAAGCTTTGGATTACTTCTCCTTGCTTTCAATCTCCATCTTCATCAAATTCTGTGAAAAGGTGAGATTTTTGATCTTACATCTTGCCTATAATCGTCATTGGACTGTTGGGAATGATTCCTCATCACTTTAGCATGTTTGTTTGCATCTGGTTTGGAGTGGATTGGCGAAAATCTACAAATTTTGGTGTTTTGGTGATTTTCTGGCGTTAGGTCGTTCTGGCCATCGCTAGGTCGTACGCGAGTTAGGGCTTTAGGTCGCGCGCGTTGAAAAGTCACCGCCTTCGTATTTCTGTTCGCCTGCGCTAAGTTGTTCACGAGTTAAGCCATAGGTCATCCACGAGTTAATGTTTTAGGTCGTCCCCGACCTAACTCCATTAGGTCGTTCCAGGCCTTAAGTCGTAGGTCGCGTGGCACTTTAGGTCGCATGGCCTTGTTCCCCTCTAGGTCGTAGGACCTTTAAACTGTTAGGTCGTAGGACCTTTTAACTCTTAGGTCGTAAGACCTTTTTTTCCCTTAGGTCGCAAGACCTTAGGTCGCACCTTGTTAGGTCGCGAACCCAGTTAGGTCGTTCTCCTATCTTAGGTCGCGAACCCAGTTAGGTCGCGCATTCTCTTTAGGTCGTTCGATCCATTACCCCTTTAGGTCGCTTGGCCTGCATCTGTTAGGTCGCTGGACCTTTGACCCGTTAGGTCGCGAACCCTCTTAGGTCGTGAACCCTATAGGTCGCGCACCCTGTTCCTTCGTTAAGTCGCTTCCTTCGTTAGGTCGTTGGGTCGCGTGGCCATTCCACTTAGGTCGCTCCGTCTTCCACCACTAAGTCGTAGGTCGCCTCCGACCTTACCCTTAGGTCGAATGACCTGTCATTCGCTAGGTCGTGATTTCCTTAGGTCGTATGACCTATTTTTCCTTAGGTCGCTGGACCAGCTTGCCTTCACTATTACTCTGCGTTGGGTATCTTATCTGAAAAACATTTATCAGAATTTCTACTTTGATGGTTTTGGGATTGACTTCTTTGGACTTTACTCACGTCTTCGAACGTGAATTGATGTGATTTGATTTGTTTCTACAATCGTTTTATGACTTGTCACTTTAAAGATATATGAAGGTTTCAATACTAGTACTAAATATCAAAACTCTTTCATCAAAGCAATTTCAACACTATTTTAAATATCAAAAGTTCGTTTTCTCAAATCGATTTCCAATCTACTAGTATATACAAGCCTTTACTTCACTCGAATGAGAAATCGACTTAAACGACTTAGTAAAACGAGTGGTATGAAACGCTTGCGTTCACTTCGTCGGTTAGCTCTTGGACTTGTTCGATTGAACCCTTTTTGTGACAATTTCCTAGTGAAGATTTACAGCTTGTTCGTAAATATTTAAGTTAAGCAAGTGGTTATGGGACATGAAGCTAAACTCATATATTTACTAGCTTGGTGTGATTGACACTTCTCGTTGATCATGACGATCATTTTATGATTTAGACTAGCAATTGAGCGATGTCTCTTTGTTTGCGAGGTTAGACTAGACCGCATTGGTGTGATTCCGACTCACACATATCTCTTTGTCCGCAAGGTTAGTCTAGACACCACTTGTGTGATTCCATTCACACATACCTTTTTGTTTGCGAGGTTAGGCTAGACACCACTTGTGTGATTCCACTCACACATACCTTTTTGCTTTTTGGTTAGCCTAGACCTCAATCTGTGTGATTCCGACTCACACATATGGGGTAGCTTCCCATGGTCTTCGGACCATCATGTGATAGGCCTCTTTCTCTTTTTATGATTTCTGGATTTCTTGTTTTGATTTCTGGATTTTTATGTCATTGACTTGTTATGAGTACAAGTTTAGGGTATGATGCCCTCTTTGGATCTTTGAGAAGATTCTTGTGATATTGATCATTTCTCATCGGTTGATCTCCTGTTGATCATCATTTTCATACTTATAGTAGTATGTCAGTATGGATATTTTATGTTTATGCCATATCTTTTATTTTATATCATGTCATCTGATATTTATAGTTAGACTGATCCGTTTATTATTTTCTTAAATAATACTCGGGTCAGACCGAGATGTTACAGGTGCTTCTGCTTGACTTCCTCCCAGGATTCGCTACTCTGACTTTTGGCTAACTATTTAGTTTAGCAGTTTTTTGTTGTATACACTTGAGATATGGACTCATAGTTGTATTCTTTTGGTATAGCACATGTTGCTATTCTCTTGTATTATTGTGGATCTTTTTGACCACTACTCTGTTGTACACTTTCATGTGTTAGTTATATATTCATATCTTCTTCCGCCTTTGTGATATGGATGTCTATGACTGATTTGTGTTATGTTTATTTCTATGTTTGTTTCCGAAGATTATTTTATAGCCACCGTGTGATAAGCAATTACATGGATGGTCGCTCCTCAACAGCCTTATTCTCCGTGCTAGTTGACAGCACTACATCGTAGTGTCCTTGGCTAGCGTGGGTATTGAGGTGGGGTGTCACAAAATAGTTGTTTAATATTGATTTATATGGCTTTATAATCCAAATATGATCATTTAAATTCATTTATAATGATGAGAAATTAGTTTTCAAATTTTGTTTACATTTATATGTAATTTAATATATAAGTGAAGATGTGACCGAAAATCAGAATCAGAATTCGTAGCGATTTGACGTAAAGATGTGCAACGTTGTTTATATGTCTTGTGCACATATATAACATACACAAGCATGCCCTACCATATACGTATACACATGTATACATACAAATTACACACATACACATATACATACATATATATATAGGTATATATATGTATATTAACAAATATCTAAAATATTTTAGATAACTTCATCCTTAAGCATTAAAAGTCAATGCACATGCTATGATAAGATGGTGGTGATGATATGTGGTGTAGGCGTGAGCACATGAAGGTGAGGAGCACATGGTGATAGAAAATGGTGATGCGATGGCATGGAAATATCATGATATTTCGTTGCAAACTCTAGCCTATAAATACATACATATTCTCTTCATAAATCCTTGCTTCTCCTTCTTCTTCTTCCTCTCCTTCTTATGAAGCTCTTTAATGGATACTTCATATTGAGGAAAGTTATAAGAAAATTATGATAAATATATATATATATATATATATATACACACACACACACACATACATCATCACTAAACTTCCAAAAACAAACCAAAACCACTCCTCTACCCATTATACACTAACGGCCCACCCTATACCCATGTTTGGCCGAGCACTAAGGGGGAGAATGGCCAAGGCCGTGAGCATAGGGGTAAGGGAGGAGTGATGGTGTGAGCTTGTAGGAGATGGGAGGGCCAAGCTGAGAGCTAGGTGATGGTAGAGCGGATGGCTGTGAGCATTTGAGGTGATGGGAAGTCATAGCCGTGAGCTATATGGGAGAGCGAAGTTGTTTTGGATAATTTTTGGTGGGTGTAGTAATGATTTAGTTGAAGTCAACAATGATAATTGAAGTGTGGATTGAATGAATTGTAACGACCCGTATTTTTCCAATAATTAAAATATTGAATTTAATAAGATTTTAGAATTTAATATTGTAAGAAATTAAATTTTTTTATGATTTGTTAATAAGAAAACAATTAGAATGTAATTCAATAATGTGATTTAATGTAACTGATAACTATTTTAGTGTAATTTCAATTTATTTAAATAATTGTAAAGTTAATTTGGTAGAAATTGTAAATAGGGGATAAATTGAATGTTGGATTTAAATGTTGTAATTATATGTTATTAATCGGGATATGAAAATAAATTAAGTAGTATATAAATTTAGTAGCTTTCATTTGTAAACAATAAACTTGGAAATGTGTTTGAATTTTTAATGTATAATAATTGCTTCAATTATCATTTTGTTATTTAATCCGGTAAATTAATTTGGAAACCGATAAAAATTTAATATAATTGAAATATTGCAATTAATATGGTAAAAGATGATAATTGTAGACTATTGATGTAATAAAACGTAAACCAATGTTAATTATATCCATAAGGTGATAGTTGATTGAATAATAAGATGAAAATCAAAATAAATGAAATTATTGAAATTTAAAATTGTAATTAATGAATTTATTGCAATTGAAATTGAACACTGTAATTAGTACAATATGTAACATTGGATTTGACATGGAAATATATTTTAAAAGATTATAAATTACTAGGTAATCAAAAATGATAAAAATTGGCTAACGTTTGAATATGAATTGAAAGGTGATTAAATTAATTTAATAATAATTTATTTAATTAATGTGTAAAATTGCCATTTTGGCCACTGTCTCGGATTTCGACGAAACTAGTTTCATCGGATCCATAACAGTGAATTATTGTAGGATTTCAAGTTTCGTAGCGATCAGACTTTTCGTTTGATCGTGTGAGCTCGAAATGCTCAGAAATCAATTTCATGAATTCAATTTAAAATAAGCTGATTTTAAAAGCTAACTTCTGTATACAATGAAATTTGGATTTGAAACATATTCCGTTGAGTTTAAAAATATCGAAAACGTCTATTTTGATATATGGGACGACCTACTTTCGTTTCGAAAACGGAACGGGCTTTTGGGTCGTTATTGGCGTTTCGAACCAATTCGATATGATCATTCATTCTCATCGGGCTTTGTCTATATAAATAGTTTTCCTAACCCTAGCATACTTTTATTTCTTATTCCAGTACGTACAATTCTATCTGTCTATTCCTATCTCCTCTCTCCAATGGCAGAAAACCTATTTTCAATTTCAAAATTCAAAATTCAAACTCTCCAAACTATAGCAAATTATATATCGTTGGAAAGCTCTCGACGAGCGCAATCTACTGCAGCAATTCGTTTTTTGATTGGATGCATGGTTCGACTGGAAATCGTCGAAGAACCTCGGCAGTCCATTTTAGGGTTTTCGATTTCAACGGTGGATCGTCGATCTTACGACGATCAGAGGGTATGGGCTTGTAGGGGTCGTCGAGTAGTGCGCATTGGCATGGTTCGTACGTCTCAATGATTGCTAGATCACCAGAAAATGGAGATTGTTCATCAACATTTGGCTCACGACGGCGGCCACCACCAAGCGACGTCAGAGGCATGCGAGTTGCCAGGAGGCGCGGCCTGTAGTGGGCTGGACGGCGGTGGTCTTCGATCAGGCTGTAGGCGTTTGTCGAGGCGGCGTTTGGAAAATTGAGGTGGCGGCTGGGTAACGTGGACGATGGTCGCGATTGATGTCTGTTGCTAGGGTTTCGAATGTAGCAGGTGACGTGTCCAAATTTCTTTGTTTTATTATTAAATTTAAAATTTATTTTTTAATCGTTCTAACTAGTATAACCTTTTCATACGAGCTCAGATTCACGCGCAGTTTCCTCCGTTGCGATCGTATCGAAATTTCGGACGATATGGAATTGGTTTGGTCTAATTCTGAGACTGTTAGGATTTGGGACTTTATTTGGATTTCAAATTGATTTGGAATCAAAAGTGAGTGTTTTAACCCACTCACAACTACTAAAGTATCTTATGTTAGTTAAATTAAATTTATGATGTGATTAGAAATTGATTGATTGCTGTTTAGTATATTTAAATTGTCATTCCAGTTAATCTGACTTTTATTGAATTTAATCGCTATTTAATTTAATATTAAATTTTAAATTGCCATTTAAATACCTGTTAACGATAACCAGTTAATTGTTGTTGTTTATTGGCTGATTTGAATGATGATTTTTATGGATGTTTAATTGTTGATATTGGATGACTGAATGTTATGTTTATTTTATATATTGATATCACACTGCAAGTTCCCTTAGTTATTGTTAGGAAAATCACTATGGGTTGAAATGATACATAGCCGAACGATCTATAGCTTAGGGAAAAATCGTTATGGGTTGAAATGATAGGCTCGATCGATTTTATGAATTTTGAATTTTAACTCGGGATTGCGGGTTGAAATGATATATACCCGTAAATTTAAATTTATTGCGAGTTGAAATGATATATATCTGTATCACTTGACCATATGGTAGAAAATTATATACGAACACCGGATTGGTTAAATTAAGTGATTTTTTAAATCCTAAATTTTTGGATCCAGTAAAATGATATTTTGAAGAAATTTTATTTATATAAATTGAATTATTTTCAAAATTCAAGCTTTAAATGTTGAAATTGGAATTGATTTAAATGAATCATTTATAGAATTTAATCTAAAATTTAAAGTTAAATTTTGTAATATAAATGGAATTTATGAAAATTTGAGTTATTATAAACGTTTGAACATTAAACTTTGAAATCTATTGAATTTGAAGTGGTTTAATTTTTAGTCCAAACCTGGATTTGAAATCGATAAATTGAAATGGTTTAATGAGAATCTGAATTGAAAGATTTAAAATTGAGTTTTGTTGATTTGAAAGCTGGATATGGTCCAGATTTGTTGAAATGGGAGAAATAGTTTATTTCGATATTAATTTCAAATTATTTTTTTTAATATAAACTGTTTAAAGATATATTATTTTGAATTCTGATTTATTTTGATTTCCAAACTATTTCTATATAAACCATTTCCAATAATCAAACCATTTTATATTAAACTATTTAAATCTATTTAAACTATTTTAATCCATTTTAAACTATTTTAATCTATTTTAAACTATTTTAATCTTTTTAATCTATTTTAAACTATTTTAATCTATTTTAAACTATTTAAACCATTTAAACTATTTTAAAGTAGTTCAAACTATTTTAAACTATTTTAATCTATTTTAAACAATTTAAACCATTTAAACTATTTTAATGTATTTTAAACTATTTTAAACTATTTTGAAACTACTTAAACTATTTATGATTATCTAAACTATTTTCTAAAATTCAAACCGTTCAAGGCTGAATTGTTTAGATTTAAATCTTTGATTTAAAAGCAATTATGGTTAAATGATGTTATAACCTAAGTTGGGATTTGAAATGGTATTTTCTAGTGAAATGACATATTTTGAGTAAATATGATGATTTTTTAAATGAGGGTTTAACTTATTTTGTGAATTTGATTTCGAAAGTGATAATGATTTCGAAAGTGAATATGATTTCAAAGGTGAATATGATTTCGAAAGTAATATGACTTTTAAGTGAATATGATATTTTGATATCTATTATGAATCGGTTTTGGAAATGTAAAAGAACCACCCAGTGTGAAGCGTTTGGTTGTTAAAGGGATCGGGATCAGATATTGTCATACTCTTTGCCAATACTGAACACCACTTTAACAACTGTGCACGTGGTGGAGATTCCAGAAAAAAGTAGGATGGTTTGGCGAACAATTCTGTATGAGGTATTAACGTAGCCCTGACTCCCTCGAGTTAGCTTGATGTGACTAAAACAGGAGCTATACCGGGCCAAGTGAGGTCGCTCCTCCTATCGGACATGCTTCTTCGATACCATATTTATTACTTTGTGATTGATTTGGTTGCCACCCCTCGATTTGATTTGGGAGTGTGTTTCCAGGTGGGCGGTAGTAGTTGCTATGCGTTACCACCAGTCTAGGAGTGCAAACGGTAGAATCCTACCCTGGCATTACCTCGTGTGCCTTGTCACATGGCTTATCGCGCCCATTACGAGTTTGGTTTGGGTCGTACCTATGGAGTGCTTCCGGATAGCCCACCGGTTTGGTGGAGTTTATAGTACTGTATAGACTACGACATTTATATAAAATGTGTTAAGGGGGATATGGGTAACGCCTTAACGCTATTTTAATACTTTACTTTATTATAGACATATTATAATAGCGTATTGTACTATGTATGTAGATAGTTTAACGAATCCTAAGGAGATGAATCCCGAACATCTCTTAAGTTATTGCACGCACGTTAGACACTGAATAGGAGATGTAAAATCCCGTAAACATCTCTGAAGCCATTACACTCATATTTGTTTACTGTTGATTTAACATACATAAGATCTTTTAGTTCCGACTCGAGTGTATTGTCTTTTCATTACGCTCGGGTCAGTCTGAGCTTTTCAGTGTATTGAAGACTTTATTTCTGAAGGACGAAGATGGAGATTTGTATACCATATTATTTCATATATGTTCCACTGCGTAATGTTGTTCCGTTGCATTATTTATTTATTTCTGATGTATGTATAACTTTAATCTGTATTATAAAAGTGTAATCAAATATTATTAGTAAAACTGCTTCATGAACTGTTTGTTTGATGATTATATTTTGTCATTCTGCTGTGAGATTCTATGTTTAGTTTTTCTTTCTTTTCTCTTCATTTTTTTATTTACCCCATAAAAATCCTCCCTTTTGAATGGTTTGAGTCCGACATGTGTGGTTTATTGTCGTTTTAAACTGTCCAAAATGGTGGGTCGTTACATTTGGTATCAGA
This sequence comes from Allium fistulosum, assembly GCA_030737815.1. NCBI lineage: Eukaryota > Viridiplantae > Streptophyta > Magnoliopsida > Asparagales > Amaryllidaceae > Allium > Allium fistulosum. The sequence goes on along the minus strand of CM060903.1, from coordinate 1,438,527,539 downwards.
GCTTTGGTTTAGCGATAACCTTAACTTTGTGGGGTCTGACTCATTAGAGATAGGATAGTAATACCCTAGAATGAGTCGTTGAGCGTATATACGTGAGAGAGCGTACTTGTTAGTTATAAAAAATTTTATGTTGTGTTAATTTGTTCTGTTTAGTATTTATAAATTTTGGTCGGTACATAGGATACTATGGCATCGATAGTGATTTCTAAACACTTAATAAGACAGACCGACATAATATTGTTTTGAAATATAGTTAAATGATATTATTTTACATAGTATTATATTTTGTATATAAAGGATATTTTTTTATAAATGGGTATAGTTAAATGTGATATGTTTGTTGTTAGGTAGTGAAATTTTATAAATATTGAAGTGTAGAATAGGATTTACCAGTAAAGTAAATAAGAATTGAAATTTTGAGAACTTAAGTTCCAGGATTTTGAAATTTGTTTTCAAAAGATTTTGGAATATAATATTAGTATTATTTGAAAGTATTTTCGGATAGAAATATTTTCAATGTGATTTAAAAGAAATGATTTTAAAAGAATTTGAGGAAATAAGTTCCGTACTCCCCTCTTCTATCACTGGAAAATAATTTCGGTGATGAGTGCGCGAATCATCGACGTTCATTTTCGAGTTTCAAAGTGGGAAGACCGCTGTAGTAGTTTTACTACACATTTGTTTTGATAAACAAATCTTAACTTTGAATTCCTAAATATGATTTGATCTATAAAGGATATGAATATATATATTATTTCCAAAATGATTGAAATGTACCCGGAATTTAGTTCTTAAATTTTCTATAAATTAGGGATTTCAATTATTGTAATAGAATGAAATCTTAACTATTTTAATAATTGGAAGCTTCTAAAATGAAAATAAGAATTAGATGCTAAGTGATTAATGAAATATATAAGAATTTGAAATTTGTAACTTGTAAATATGAATTTAGAAGATGTAATTATTGAACATTTGTTAACTAAAATGAATAAGATAAACTTGGGCAACATTCAATTACGTTCTAAAAGACATATATATATAACTTACCTGAAATGTTTAAAAGTTGTCATGTTAAATAGGATATGTAATATGTAACGACCTATGTTTTTAGCTATTTTTAAATTTTAAATTTAAGGTGATTATTGAATAAAAATGGTTATTAATGTAATTTGTTGAATAATTTAATAGTTTAGATTTAATATTGGAATTATTTAAATAATGGGATTCTACGTTTAATGTGAATGAAAATGCATCGGAAATTAATTCAAAATTTTATTTAAATATGAATGAAGATGGTTAAAATTTAAGATTGAATTTAAAAGTGAATAATTAAAAATTGGAAATTTATATTTTAATTAACGGGTAAAAATAGCCATTTTGGCAACTGTCTCGGATTTCGACGAAACTAGTTTCATCGGATCCGTTATGGTGAGTTTTTTTATGGTTTCAAGTTTCGTAGCAATCAGACTTGTCGTTTGGCCGTGCGAGCTTGAAACACGTAGAAATTTAATTTCGAATTTAATTAAAATAATTGACTTTGAAAAGCTATCTTCTGCATATGATTGAATTAGCCTTCGAAACTAGTTCCATTGTGTTCGGAATGGAGATAAAACATTATAAACGCCAGGCGGCACGCTTCGTTTGGGGTTCGGATTTACGTGAGCCATTCGGGCTAGATATTTTCAATATAATATAATTGTTTATTTTCTAATTAGCTCGTTCAATCTTGATACTTTCTTTTAGCCATGTATCCCTCTACCCTCCTCATTTTATTCAGATTTTGAACGAGATCGTCCTAAATTAAAAAAAAAAAATAATAACACGATCGAATGAGGAAAAAAAACCTTGATCGGGAAAAAAGAAGAAAAAAAAGGTACGAACGCGAGCTTTGAGCGTAAAGGCGAGGCGTCGACAGCATCGAGGTGGAGCTTACATGCATCAACTCGTTCATGAGTTGGGTTCTAGGGTTTCGAGCATCGTGCTCGTTGATGGAGGCAGAGGCAGTTAGGGTTTGGCTGCTTGGTGAACGATGATGGGAGCTTTGTGCGCGCGCATACGAATAGTGGTCGGTGGCGAGATAGGCGGTGGTGGATGGTGAAGTCGATCGCGATATTGGGTTTCTGGGTCGCGTGTTCGGTATTGCTTGGAATGAAGGTAGCGTGTTTTGTTTATTACTTTATTTTGATAAATTAAGTTAAATTATATCGTTATATTAATTACAGTATATCTTTTGCGTACGAGGATCGTTTTGAATGAATCAAATTATGTTGGAATCGTATCGACGAAGGCGTTGTCATGGGATTAAAATGGGTTTTATTTAGAGCTGAAATATTTTCAGATTCAAATGAAAAGGTGAGTGTTTATACGCTTACGATTGAATAAAATATTTTTATGATAGTTGAATTGAAATTTTGAAATGATTGATTTTGGTTGATGAATTTAATTAACATTTAAATTGACATCCAAATAACCTGATAGGATTTAAATTGATGTTTAAATTGAATTGGAATTTAATTGCTTGTAAACACATGATATTGAAAATTATTAAATTTTTGTGATACATTGATTGTTTGGATATTGGTTGCAAATGGATGCTATTGATTGATATGTGGTTGATTGGGTGTTTAATTATTTTATATATATATCCTGTTGTTATTCCGTATGTTATTTACAGTATATAAAACTGTAGATTGAATTATTTCAAATAAATTAAGAAATAGATTGAAATGATATATTCCTATGACTTTTGTTTTGGATTGAAATGATATATATCCATCCCTGGAATTAAATTTGAATAACTAATTCACTTGGCCATAGGATAGAGAATTATATATGGACACCGGATTGATTAAATTAAATGGTTTTAAAATTTGTTTTGAAATTATTTAAATGATTTGATTTTAAGAAGTGGAAAAAATCGAATTTATGAAAATCAAATTATTTTCGAATTTGTGCTCGAAATGTTGAAATTTAAATTTGATAAACGAAATTGTTTAAATAATGGAATTTGAGAATTTGAAGTTATAATAAAAAAAGGATTTAAGTTTCAGAAATGGATTTGTTTTAAAGGATTGGCTTTTATTCAAACCTTGAATATTACTAAGTAAAGGGTGATATGAAATGATATTTCAAATTTGAGCTTGGAATTGGAAATTTACTTGAAACTGAAATTTAAATCAATTGGAATTGGAATAGGAAATTAATTTGAAATTGGAAATTTAAATTAATTTGGAATTGGAAATTAATTTGAAATTGGGATTTAAATTAATTTGGAAATGGAAATTGAAAGTGAAAGAAATTTGTGAATTGAAATCGAAATTTATATGGAATCAAAAATTTATTCGAGTTGGAATCGGAATTGAATCGATTAAACCAAAATGGAATTTGGAATGAATTTGGGTAGGGAATTGGGAAGTTGACCGGTTTGACTTTGGAATTATTTTTGTTAAAATGAATACTTTAGTATAAATGATTTAAAATCTATATTCTTTAAATATTAAAATTATTTTGATTTTCCAAACTATTTACTATATAAACCATTTTTATATTCAAATTATTTTTGATTAAACTATTTAAATATTTTCTATTAAACTATTTTTAACTATTTAACTATTTTAAACTATTTAGACTATTTTCTAAAATTCAAACCGGTTAAAGGGTAAATTGTTTATATTTAAATCTTAGATTTAAATACGAACTAGATTAAAGTTAAGATTATAACCTAAACTGAATTCGAATCAAATTTTGGAAGTGAAATCGATTTATCGGACAAAATTGATAATTTTGAATATATGATAATTTCGAAATGGATTTGATTTTAAAGCGAATATATGATGACTTCGAAATGGATTTGATTTTGAAACAAATATGATATTTTGATATCAAGTGTAAATTGTTTTCGAAATGTAAAAGAACCAACCGGTGTGTAAAATGATGATTGGTTGTTAAAGAGACCGGGGCCTTTTATTGAAATACTCTCTTTCAATATTGGAACCACTTTGACAACCGTGTACGCGGTGGATGATATCCATAATGTAGTGGTTGAATTGGCGACGTTTACTAGATTGAAGTAAGAGAACGATGATGGATAGCCTTGACACTCGTGTCATAATTAAAATGACTAAAACAGGAACCTATGTTGGACCATTGAGGTTAGCTACCTCTAGCGATGTTGATCCCTCGTATTACTATTGTGATTTCGCATTCGATGGTGCACCTTTTGTCGTTTGGATTGATTGTCGCGGTCGGCCACGGATGTGTTACGACCAGCCAGAAAGGGTAAACTGGTAGAATCCTACCTTGGGCATTGCCTCACGTGACTTGTCATATTTATCCCTATACGAGCCCATTACGACTTTGGTTTAAAACTGTAAAAATGTGTAAAGGTGGATCAATGTAAAGCCTTAACGCTATTTTGATATTTATTTTACTGATAGACATTATCTATTATAGCATATACTATTATATATAAATAGTTTAACGGATCCTTAGGAGATGGAAAATCCCGTAACATCTCTTAAGTTATTGCTCTCATATTTGTGATATTGATTTGACTTACATAAGAGTATTTTAGTCCTGACTCGAGTGTTTTGTATTTTCATTACGCTCGGGTCAGTCCTGAGTTTTTTTTCAGCATATTGAAGATTATTCTCTGGAGGACGAAGATTGAGTTTTGGTGTACTACTACTATTATTATGCCCTACATCATGCTATTATACTGTATTGATTATTTATCTTTGATGTATATATATAACTCTGGTAAATGTATATATATTAAAATCAAATGTATAGTAAACAACTTCATGAATTGTTTATTTGATTATTATATTTTATCGTTTCCGCTATGAGATTCTGTGTTTTGTTTTCTTCTTCTCTTCTTATTTTTCTTATTTAACCCCATTGATTATCTACGTTCTGGTTTGTTTGAGTCGGACATGTGTGGATTATTGTCGATTTAAACCTTCCGAAATGTGGGTCATTACATAATAGAATATTATACAAGTAAAACTTAAGTAATGAAAGTGTTCAAACAGAATTATTTCTATAAATAAGAATTTTGATGTACAAGAAATGTTATAAACATAAGTTAATATTGTGAAATGCTAATAATTAAATTGAATAGTAAAGGTGAATACTATTTAAATAAATGAGTATAAACTCAAGAAAATGACTGAAAAATTCAGTGATGAATATTGATTTTAAAATGGATATCAAGATTATAAGTAAATAATAAATGTGAAATAAACTGAAATAAAATGTATGTAATACTTAAATAATGAATTCACTGATTATTTTAAATATTAAATGGAATTAAAGTTATATAAGTAAATGAATGTGGACTAAATTACAAGGAAACTTATATAATATTTCAAAAATTGATTTATTGATGACTTCAGATACTGAATGTGAAATAATTTATGTAAGTAAATGAATGAAAAGAAGAAAAGAAGACATTGTATGAATGAATAAAGAGTAAATAATGATGTGAAAAGAAACCAATCGAATAAACATAAATAAAAAATGCTGGATTGCTTGGCTAATGGGAAGTTTGGGAAAGGATACTTCAAATTGTTTAAGGTTGTATGAATAATCTATTAAGTTATTATCTAAGGCTGTTGAGCGCAGGGTACACTTGATAGTTTGTTTATCACCCTTGTACAATTAAAAGTTTCTGAACCGGAACAAACCATTAGTATTGATCGCTATGGATGTATAATTGATTCTTTTGTTGCATGTAATGGTTGTACTATTTTGTTTGCCAATGTTTGTGTGATTTGCATTTGTTATTAATTTGAAACAACTAAATATTTCTCTTGTACATAATTCTCACTATTTTGGATTATATAAGTGAAATACAGGTTTATGGAAGCAACAGCAGTTGCTTTTGATTTCATAAATAAAGCGTTGTTTGCCTGACAAATAGGTACGTTTTCGGATTACGGTTTTATAGCGATATTATATTGTTTCTCCCGTGGTTTGGAATATTCATTTTAGGAATTTGATATATATTGTAATTATTGATATTATTATTTTCCGGACCTCTCCGTACAAAGGAGACTCTGCCGAATTTTTTTGTGATTTTTTGACTTAAAATTTTTTGTGAAAGTGAAAATATTTTCAAACTTTTATCAAACTTGAATATGAAGATTTAATTGTTTATTAATTGGTATATTTTATTTAAATACTTAATTATGAAAATTAATTGTTTATAAATTAAATATTTTGAATAAAATATATTAATTCCTCAATTCCTTCTTTTCCTTTTCGAGGACGAAAAGTTTTGAGTGGGGGAGAGTGTAACGACCCGTATTTTTCCGATAATTAAATATTGAATTTAATATGATTTTAGGATTTAATATTGTAAGAAATTAAAAAAATTTATGATTTGTTAATAAGAAAACAATTAGAATGTAATTCAGTAATGTGATTTAATGTAATTGATAACTATTTTAGTGTAATTCAATTTATTTAAATAATTGTAATGTTAATCTGGTTAGAAACTGTAAATAGGGGATAAATTGAATGTTGGATTTAAATGTTGTAATTATATGTTATTAATCGGGATATGAAAATAAATTAACTAGTATGTAAATTTAGAAGCTTTCATTTGTAAACAATAAACTTGGAAATATGTTTGAATTATTAAGGTATAATAATTGCATCAATTATCATTTTGTTATTTAGTCCGGTAAATTAATTTGGAAACCGATAAAAATTTAATATAATTTAAATATTGCAATTAATATGGTAAAAGATGATAATTGTAGACTATTGATGTAATAAAACGTAAACCAATGATAATTATATCCATAAGGTGATAGTTGATTGAATAATAAGATGAAAATCAAAATAAATAAAATTATTGAAATTTAAAATTGTAATTAATGAATTTATTGCAATTAAAATTGAACATTGTAATTAGTACAATATGTAACATTGGATTTGACATGGAAATTTATTTTAAAAGATTTTAAATTACTAAGTAATCAAAAATGATAAAAATTGGCTAACTTTTGAATATGAATTGAAAGGTGATTAAATTAATTTAATCATAATTTATTTAATTAACGTGTAAAATAGCCATTTTGGCCACTGTCTCAGATTTCGGCGAAACCAGTTTCATCAGATCTGTAACAGTGAATTATTGTAGGATTTCAAGTTTCGTAGCCTATGTCCACTTTGAATAGTTTTGCTGTTTATTGATGATTGAAAACTGATTATAACAATACAAATCACTAGCTTTCAAGTTACAATGGAGTTGCAGCAGAGTAACGACGTAGAAGCATCCAAATTCCCTTTTCTGTAGGCATAGGGGTGTTATTTATAGGAGTAGACCTAGAAATATCTCCCTCAAAGCTTGGAATACCTCTTTTCTCATGTGGGTGGGCCCACCAGATCGATCTGGGGTCATTTGAGATCGATCTTGATCGATCCCCATCATCTTCGTATCGATCACTTTTAGCTCCATTTGAGTCGCGATCGATCATGGTGGTCCTTCAAATGATAAGAAAGCTTCTGTGAAAATTTGGAAGCATTTGGACTTGTAGTTTTTGAGTTATGATCGATCCAAGGTTGGATTTGCAGTTTGGCTGGTGGTTGTGTATCGATCCATGCGTATCGATCATTTTCGCAACGATGACATGGACTGAGCATTTTGTGGAGATCCATATTTCATGCCCGAAGACTGTTTCCTTTAGTCTGACTACCTCCTTCATATCGATCCTGTGCACTGCTCTTCGTATTGATACTATATCCTTGTCTTCGTATCGATGATTGGTCCTAATTTTCGTATCGACCCTAGGTTGCCCTTCGTATCGATGTTGGCATGAGGTTTCGTATCGATGCCTGGATGTTGGTTTCGTATCGATGCTTGGTTGATCGATACGAAATGGGTATTAGTAGGATTGATAAGAAATGGGCAGTGGTTGAGCCAATAAACTCTGATTGATGCTATTGCTTGATGGATACGAAGGGGATGGATTGTGGAGTTGATGGATACGAAGGTAACGGATATGAAGGTGATGGATACGAAGCAAACATGCTTCTCATAAAACTTGATCGATCCATAACTTGAGCATACAAACTCCAATTGACCTGAAATTTGGAATGTTGCCTCTCATTGCTTTGTTTGTCATACCATGTTGATTGTAGCCCGATCTGGACTCGGACCAAATTTGCCTGTATCCATAGTGGACCTGTAGAATACCCAATCTTTGAGACGGATTGTCTTCAATCTCTAGTTAAGTCCTTGGTGTCACGGCCTTGCCAAAAGGCGGGATAACATTTGCCCCCCAAAGTACGTCCTGTGTGAACATGAGGTGCTTTGAAAAGCTGCAATGTTTATCCTAAAAAAGTTCGATCTGATTCGTTGAATAGCTGTTGTATTTTCTCCAAGAGATGTAACCTTTGATTGATTTGCAGTAATATAAACATTGAACTTTGGACTATCAATGATCATGCAGTGTTTTGTTGTAACTGAAGGTCAAATGCTAGCAATTTGTTATTCACTATTCTGATTGTCATCAGGTAAGCATCCAATTCCTGTTAACTTTGAAAATCAAATGTTAGTTTGGCATACAAGCACGTATCTTAACCTAACTCCTGTTCACGCTTGCACGTTCATGATTCGTTGTCAAGGTTTTCTTTTTTGAATCGAGTTTCGTATCGATCCTCTCCTGAATTGATGTGAAATTGAGTTGTAACAACGATGATGGTTGCGTTGATCCATCCCTTCGTATCGATCCTCTCCTGGATTGATCTGGGATGAATGAATGTAGATTTCGTATCGATGGATATCGATACGAAATAGATAGTCTCTAGGATTTCCTCATATCGATGGACACAAGGTTTCGGGTCTCGAATGGACGGATACGAAATTGACATTTCGTATCGATAGAGTTGAATGGTCCAGACATAATTTTGCAGTGATTTTCGTATCGATGGTTATGAAACAGTGGGCTTCAGATCGATTAGCATTGATGGATATGAAGTGATGATTGGCATGAAGCGCCGATGGATACGAACTACTAAGTCTTAGACTACCTTGTTTTGACGGGTACGAAGCTGTGTCTTCAAATCGATGGATACAAACGTTCCAGATACACTTGTACAGCGCCCTTCGTATCGATACTATTTTGACCGCTTCTATCGGTTTTTTGCAACTGGGATATGAAATGTCTTCCCTTGGGTATGAAGTCATATAAAAGGATTTTGGACATTGACAAAATTTCTACCTGCCTTTATCTTCACTACTGCTTCGTATCGATCGGAAATATGAGAAAATTGCAAAGTCTTCGTCCCCAAACCATTTGCTTTTAACCTTTAAACCAATTCGCTTAAACTTAGGTAATTAATCAGCTCATAACCCTTTTTACAATGATAAGATTCGAGTCTCGATGTCATTTCATCCAAGGTTACGGCCAACTCCGGCATCGCTGGTGTCAGAGCATGGCTGGAGTGAGGTTAAGGAAATACTTCAATGGCGTCCTGCAAGCTTGGGGAAGAAGGAGAGCAGCCGATTGAGTTACTGACTCCAAGTTTTTCCTTGAACTCGTATCTATACGAGACACGGATCGATCAGAACGTTTGTGAAGTAGCTTATAGATCGATTGGAACACTTCGTATTGATGTGGTCAGATGGATAAGAAGCTCACTCATCCTGGATCGATACGAAGTAGCTGCTTGGGTGATCGATATGAAGTACATGATCGATACGGACAGTATCGATACGAAGAAATTATCGATCAGCGCCTTCGATCGATACGAAATCAGACTTGAGGGGAATGATCCAATTCAAACCAAGATGGATATGAACTAGTTGCCATTTGCATACTCGAACATTTGACTCCGACGAGCTTTAGCCTTCCATAACTGGACTTGATCATTAAACTGCATATTTGACTATCCTCCAAAGCTCGTCGATGGAACTGTAATGTGACAAACATAATGAACTTTAATATGGATCTTTCTTTGAAGTCAGGATGGCATGGTTGAGACGGTCAGCGATGACGGTCAATCCGGTCGAATCTCGAAGTCTTGTCGTTTTACCATCTTCTGAACTTATAGAAATTTAAAGTATTATGTAGCACTGCACTACACAACATGACCACTCACTTTACACCGAGGGATACACGGGTTTCTTTCCATCTAACAATGGTTTTTACTAAGTTCAATATCTATGGATCCCAGAAGCATAGGGGAGCAGGAAGTTCAGAGTTCTCCACTTCCCATTATAGAAATACCAGAAATCGCAGCTGATGTAGTAAGTACTGCTTTGGATGAACTGCCAGGTGCAGCTTTAGTTTTTAATCCGACGGACTCAGTTCATTCCAAAATCTCTGAAGATATGCTAGGCAGAATCTGTCTCAGGCATGGATTATCTCTAGAAGATGTTCTACTACTGGGGCCAGAAGACAGAGCGCACAATCCCCCGGAGGGGTTTACTGCCTGCAACAGATTTATGTGCGTAGCTGGAATGTTGCCCCCTTTCAATCAATTTATCCGGGATGTGCTATTATTTTTGAGGATTGCGCCTTCTCAATTGCATCCGAACAGATATGCACTTCTCAATAGCTTATACGTCATTTTCATAGAGCATCTTTTCCGACCCCCGACCGTTGAGGAAATCAGATACTTGTTCAACGTCAAGAGTCGAGGGGATAATCCTTCGTTTACCTTCCTTGAAGCGGTCAGGAACTGCCAAGTAGTGGCAGGTGCTTGAAGTAAATTGAGTTACTTCAAGACTGAATGGTTCTTCGTTAGATGTTCACCAGGGTTTGCTGGACGGTGGCTAGTTAGACGTAAGTGCTCCAACTTCTTCATTGATTAACTGGGTAATATAAGTTGATGTTGAGTCTAATACTACGTTTCTTTTATAGCTATGATTCCCTGGCCCGAAGGAGCGCAATTTAAGTAGATATTAAGGACTCTCCAATCAGTGCATGTTGAACTTAGAGAAATCGATGAAGTTCTTACTGATGAAAACTTGATCGCCGTCGGGCTTATAGAGAGAGATCAAAGCATTGGGCTAATAGGAGTTCCCAGAGTGGCTTCAGTAAGGCAAGGAGGAGGAAGAGCTCCTGGAGTCATAATCACTAAATGGGGCGACAACGAGAGTATGCCAGCCAGGGATGAGCCCGCAGTTGCACCTTCGTAGAGTCTCCAATTATCAGAATCAAAAAGAAAAGGCAAGACTCTTGCCTACAAATCCAAGAGGCGTAAGGCCATCGTAGTATCTCTTCCCATTGCGACTGCTGTAACTCCGGAGACTTCCTTTCCGCAATGGAAAGTTCTTTGAGAGAATTATCTAATGTTTCTATTCCGAATGACATAGCTTCATTCCAAGATCTTGGACTAGAAGGACTCCCTTCCCCGTCGCGAACTGGCGCATGCTTAACTTCTTTAGACATAGGGGAGCCAACTCCTACGAGCAAGGCTACCAAAATCGGTTGGTTGGGGGGTTTGCACATGCATACACGCACTTCATGGCGCCACATAATTTCTAATCACATGTTTTCTAATCTCTGGAGATGACTAATTCTGCTTCTCTTTTCATTTTACAGGCACGATGGTGAGGCAGGGGTCTATGCTCAACAATCTTCGCTCCAAACGCCATTCTTCTAGCTCTTACTCTGAATCTCATAGGCGTGAAAGTGAAAGAGACTACGATCGCGGCCACAACTCCAGCCAAGAGCATGAGCATTATGATAGGGAGAAGGAATGGTCACATCAAAGTAGGCGCCACTCCCGGTCACGATCGCCACCACCTAAAGGTTCCTCAAAACCATCCGACTCTGGCAGGTAATCTTCTGAAACCGCACACTAAGTAGCGCCTCCTCATACTTTGAGATCCAGCGATCAACGCCGTATAACTGAAACGAAAACTACCGTCGTTACAGAGTAAGTTGCTATCGAGCCCATAGGGGAAGGAGCCATCTGAATTGCTAAGTTAAAGAAAGATATTCCGACTATCTATTTTGATGGCTTCCACTTTCCTCCAAACTTGAAAAGAATTCCCAACGACATAGAAAGACTAGTGCAGGACTACGTGCACGATGCATATAGCCAGTATAGGGAATGGGTTAAGACGGCTGAGAGAGTTTATATGGTATCTTTCGAGCGGGCTAACATAATTGAGAAACTGGAGGCCAACCTTGCTCAGAAGGATAGAATAATAGAAGTGCTTAGTAATGAAGCTGAATCTTCAAGGAAATCGGAGATGGAGGCCGATAAGAGAGCCGATGAGGCTAGGCAGTCCATGGAAAACATGCGAAAAACTCACATGGAGCTAGTGCAGGAGATGGGCCACCACAACACTTTTATCACTCGGGAATGGGATGAGGCGCGGAAAGAGGTTGAAGGGTTAAAGGCAAAACTAGCCGAGGCCATCAAGGGAAAAGACGAGGCCAATAAAGTCGCCCAGGAGGCATGTGAACAGGCGGTGGTACTTAAGGAAGAGAGGGATGCAGCGAACTTGAAGGCCCGGGAAGCCGATGTCAGGATGGATAGGGAGATTAAACCGGTGGAGGCTAGGATGGAGAATGAATTTGAAGATCTCCTGGTCACGTACAATGCCAATGTCTTAAGAAACCACAACTTAAATTGGCTCGGCGAAGATTATCCTTTTCAACTATACAAATCCTGGAGTCGCTTGGTAGATGACGAAAAGATGATCTGTGACGCTATGACTATTGATGAGTTCGAACTGGAAGCTCGAATACTTGTCGAAGATGAACCAAAGGTCCTCCACAATACAATCGTCGCTCTTGAAAAGAAAAGTTGGTTGCCAAGTATCCGGACGTTAGAGAAGGATCTAGAGTTGAGCATAATGAAGTAGGTTTCGAAGCGCTCCCAGTCTCTCAATCTGAGCCTACTTCTTCTATCGATCCTCCAGTTCTCCCAGGATATGACCCTGATAAGCCGCACCTTTCTCTGATACCTGAACGTGGCTTGGAAGGCACATCAGCTCAACACGGTAGTCAACCCGAGGAAGGTATTTTGGACACTTCTTCCATTCATCCAAATGTAGGAGCACTGTCAAAAGACGTTACTAATATTTTCTCCTATCTTTATTCGGCTCTAGATTCTGCATCAATCGATCCTCCCGCAACTCAAGAAATTCATCATGAGCAGGAGGTAATAACGACGGAGGCTACAACCATGACGGCCACTACATCGGCTGGGAAGATGCACAATAGCAGCTACTTGCTTGATGAACAATTGATGGAAGCACTCTTCAGCCATCAAAGTGATCCAAGTATCAAAGTGCCGTTTAATGTAGATGAAGATGTGGTCATTACGAGCTCCTCTGGCCCGACCAGTAGCATCCCAATGGGCATTCGGGCAGACCGGGCTGAGCAAATAATGGAGGAGATCAAGGCTGAGATCTAGCAAGCTGAGCAGGCTCGTAGAGCTGGTGGTGGCATGGCGGGCCCCGGTCCAGTCCCGATACTTGTTGTTTCTCCAGGTGGCACCATCATTAATACCGGCGCTCCTCCTCACTCTAACATCGAATGTGCCACCGTCCCTCCGGTTCTGCACACAGAGGACATTCCGATCCTTGTGAGTTCTGAGGAGGAGACTGCTTCAATACCCATGGTCGGAGATAAGCCAGCTATAACAGGCCGGGGAGGTAAAGGTTCAAAGAGGGAGAGGGTTCTGAGCGGCCGCTCGAGCGGGTCTACGCCGAAGAAAAGCAAGAAGGACAGAAAATCAAAGGCATAGACTTGGACTTTTGCTTCTTCTCTTTTTGGTAGATAGCTAGAATAGGATTTCCTTTTGTTTTCGTAGGCCATGTATAGATGTGGGTTTGGCCCCCTACTTATAGGAATTCATCGAACAAATTTTTGTACTCATCTTTTTCAAAGAATATTGGAAATAAAATTTCTTTTCGTTTTTCAGCATAACTCCATGTTCATTTGTTTAAGTATTTCAGCACTTTCGTTTCCATTCAATGTACTTGTGAGGCTTTAGTTTCTGAGTCGAACTTGAGTCCGGTCATTAAATCCTGAAGTCATGGCTTCGGGTCATAATCAAGTGTCGAGTCGAATCCCAACGTTGCACTGTCTGGGTCAACAGCTGGTACCTGAGTTATGCTCCCAGTTTCAAGGAGAATTGAAGTAGTTAATCAGCAGTCGTCTTTTGCCTTTGCTAATTTTAATTTAACTAAGTTGGAACAAAGTTAAAGTGAAATGAGTTTGAGTGGTCGGATCACACTCCCTAAACTGCTAATATTTGCATTCGCACTCTGGGGATTGAACTTGTATGCTGATGGTCGATCACGTCTTCTTATCGTTTAGAATCATATCCGCGCTTCGGGGACATGAGCTAATTTACGGGCGGTTAGTCACACCCGTTTGGTATTTGGAATTATATCCACACTCCGGGGACATAAGTCAATTTACGGGCGGTTGGTCACACCCGTTTAATGTTTGGAATCATATCCGCGCTCCAGGGACATGAGTTAATCTACGGGCGGTCGGTCATGCCCGTTTAATGCTTATACTCTGGTCCACACTCTTAGGGCCAGAGTTAGTTGATGGGTGATTAGTCACACCCATTTGGTGTTTATACTCTGGTCCGCGCTCTCGGGACCAGAGTTGATCGATGGGTGGTCGGTCACACCCATTTGATGTTTATACTCCAGTTCGCACTTTGGGAATCTGGAGTCGGTCGACAGACGGTCAGTCACGTCTGTTTAAGTATTAGGATCTCGTTCGCACTCCGGGAACAAGGAGTTGATCAAGGTTGTGGATGGTCGGATCACATCCACCTTGATTTGGCAAGTGAAGTCGTAGATGGACAAATCCATCCTCTTCGAACTTGGAAGAATGAAGGCGAGATCGTGGATGGACGGATCCATCCTCCTCGAGCCTGGATTTTGGAGTTTTGTACTTCATCTCACACTCTAAGGCTGGAGTTCGTTAGAGGATTGTTGTGTTTCAATCCTTCTTGACTTCATCGTTGCTTGCCCTCGAGCTTCGAGTTTCACTTAGCGAGTGACAGGTCGGATCACGATCACTCCTTATTTGAATGAGTCCCATCGTAGGATGGGACTTAGCTCTTCGTACATCGTGACGGTCGCACGATGCATTTCAAGAATTGCCACTCTGGCTTGATGAGTCTGCATTTTATTGCTGAAATAAGAAAATACGGCAAAGTCAGTTGCATTATTACAAGTCCAAATTTAAAAAATGAATAAACAAATTTCAAAGGAAAAACGGACAAAAATGAATAAAAGCCAGTTATGTATAATAGCGATGGAGACTCTTGCTGTTCCAAGCCCTTGGTAAAGTGAGACCGTCAATAGTTGATAGTTTGAATGTGCCATCTCCAAGTCTCCGTTCAATGACATACGGTCCTTCCCATGTCGGTTTCATGTGTGAAAGGACCGGATAAATTCTCTTAAGTACGAGATCACCAACTTCGAAGGTTTTGGGTCGGATCTTAGCGTTGTATAATTTGGCGACTCGACTGTGGTGTGTGGCTGCCCTCAAATCAGCCTCTTCACGCTTCTCATCCAGTAAATCCAATGATTCTGCAAGTAGGACGACATTCGTCTTTGGATCGTAGTAAGTCACACGGTGAGAAGGAACTTCTAATTCAACTGGAATAACGGCTTCAGATCCATAGGAAAGTGCAAAAGAAGTATGGCCGGTCGCGGACTAGTGGGTAGTTCGATATGCCCATAGGGCCATAGGAAGTTCATCGACCCACTTGCCTCCAGCCTTCTCCAGTCGTTTCTTCATAATGGACTCGATAACATTGTTGACAGCTTCGACTTGTCCATTTGCTTGAGGGTGAGCTACTGTTGAGAACTTCTTCTGGATGTGGTAGCGTTGACATAAATCTTTGAACTCGACACTATCGAATTGGGTCCCGTTATCAGTTACAATGGTGTGTGGGAGACCAAAGCGAAAGATGATGTTGCGCACAACAAAGTTGATTACTTTCTTTGTCGTGATAGTGGCAAGGGGCTCAGCTTCCTCCCATTTAGTAAAGTAGCCAACTGCAACTATGGCGTACTTCGCACCACCCTTGGCTAAAGGTAGAGATTCTATTATATCAATACCCCATGTGGCGAACGACCATGGAATGACCATTTGAGTGATTTCAGTAGGCGGGGCTCTTGGAATTCTGGCATGTTTCTGGCACCTACCACATTTCTTGGCATAATCTGATGCGTCTCGGTTCACTGTTGGCCAACAATACCATATCTGAGTACCTTTTTGGCAAGGGCTTGCCCCCCAGTGTGGTCGCCACACTCTCCTTCATGCACATCATGTAACACTCGTTTGATCTCATCGTGGGCGATACACTGGAGTAAAGGAACAGAATATCCCCTCCTATACAGGACTCCATTCTGGATAACAAATCATGAAGCTTTTCGGTGAACCTGTCTTTTCTCACTTCTGCACTCGGGTAAAGCTCCGTGCTCAGGATAGTTTCTGAATGGAGTCATCAATGACTCATTCTCGGGGATTGCCTCATATACCCATTCTGTCTCTATTTGATCGATACTCGGAGCGGAAAGTGTCTCGACGGGGATGAGACCCATCTGTTGTGCTTCACTAGTGCTGGCTAGTTTTGCTAAAGAATCGGCTTTCTGATTGTGCTCTCGGGGTATACAGTGGATAGCATAATAGTCGAACTGATTCAACACTTCCTGAACCCAAGTAAGGTAGGTGGCCAATCTCTGGTCTCTGGCTTGATACTCCCCTCAAACCAGGCATACGACCAATTGCGAATCACAGTAAATCTCTATGGCAATAACTCCCAAGTCTCTGGCAAGTCTTAGTCTAGCAAGCAAAGCTTCGTATTTGGCTTCATTGTTAGTTGCGCGGAAGTCAAACTTTAAAGCATAGCATATGGATCGACCTTCTGGGGTTTCGAGTACCACTCCAGCGCCTGACCAATGGTCGTTTGATGCACCGTTAGTGTATAGCTTCCATGTGCATTTGGGAGATTCACTGGCTTTAGGAAAGTCCTCCGGTATGTTGAATTCAGCTATGAAGTCCGCCAGAAGTTGTCCTTGAATAGCTCGCCTCGGTTTATAAGTGATATCAAATTGACTCAACTCGATATTCCACTTGAGCAATCTACCAGACGTCTCAGGTCATGTTAGGATATGTCGTAACGGCTGGGCAGTATAGACGGTGATCGGATGAGCCTGGAAATATGGATGGAGTTTTCTCAAGGCTATGACGAGACAATAAACCAGCTTTTCCACCTCCGGGATGTTTCTTTCTGCCCTCGTTAGCCTTTTGCTGATATAATAGATCGGTCGTTGGATCTGATCCTCTTCTTGAATCAAAGCAGCACCGATTGCGTATGCTGAAATCGCCAGATAGATATACAATCTCTTGTGATCGACCGGCTTCGATAAAATGGGATGTTTTTCCAGATGTTGAACTAGTTCCCGGAATGCACCTTCGCACTCCTCTGTCCACTCGAAATTTCGTTTTCCTTTTCTAATCAGTTCGAAGAAGGGAATGCACTTGTCTGTGGATCTAGAAATAAATCTGCTTAAGGCTACCACCTTCCCATTGAGGCTTTGTACCCTTTTTATGGTTCTGGGAGTTTCGAGATTCCAAATCGCCCAGATTTTTTCAGGATTGGCTTTAATTCCTCTGGCGTTGACAATGAATCCAAGGAACTTTCCTGATGCAACTTTGAAATGGCACTTCAACGGATTGAGCTTCATTCTGTACTGTCGGAGTATGTTAAACATTATTTCCAAATCATTGACATGGTTGATGGATAGTCACGAGTTCACGAGCATGTCATCCACGTACACCTCCATGGTCTTTCCGATCTGGTTAGTGAACATTCAATTCACAAGCCTCTGATAAGTTGCTCCAGCATTTTTAAGTCCAAACGACATCACCTTGTGACAATAGAGCCCCAAATCGGTGACGAAGCTAGTATGTTCCTGGTCAGGTAGATGCATCGGTATTTGATTATAGCCGGAATACGCATCCATGAAAGATAAGAGCTCGTGTCCGGCTGTTGAATCCACTAGTTGATCAATCCTGGGAAGAGGGAAACTGTCTTTAGGGCAGGCTTTATTCAAATCTGAGTAGTCCACACATATCTGGCATTTTCCATTCGATTTTTTGACAAGCATTGGATCAGATACCCAATCCGAGTATAAAGCATCACGAATAAACCCATTCGACTTGAGTTTATTTACTTCTTCCTTCAGGGTGGCAGATCTCTCTGGATCCATACCGCGCCTTTTTTTTGACCGGGACGTGCCGCGGGTCGATATTTAATGCATGGCTCACGATGTCCGGCGAGATCCCACACATGTTTGAATGAGTCAAGGCAAACACATCAAGGTTCGCTCGGAGAAAATCAACCAATTCCTGTCTCATCTGGGGGCTAAGTTGAGATCCGACCTTTACCTTTCTGGAATCATCGTCGTCGTGGATCGGAACATCAATCGTTAACTCCGCTGGGAAAGCCTGACTATCTTTGACTTCCTCCTCATCAATATTATTTCTGAGATCAAGGTCCTTAAGGAACTGGTTGTGGCGCCTGAGCCTGGGCTCAGGCGTTATTTGTCAATTTTCTGAAAAAAGGACGCAGAGAGATTCCTCTACGCCCTTCCCTTTCTCCTTCCGCTGCGCATCCCGCAGCTCCACAACATAACAGACGCGTACAGCCGCCCGCTGCGCATCCCGCAGCTCCACAACATAACAGACGCGTCCAGTCGCCATATCTCCATGTACTACTCTGACCCCATTATCAGTGGGGAACTTTAGAGTTAAACACCACGGGGCAATCACGGCCCTAAATTCCACAAGGGCCGGTCGGCCCAAAAAAGTATTATAAGGGGAATGTATGTCCAACACAACAAACTGCAACATCTGGACTCTCCGGCGATCTCCAATACCTAATTCAACGGGTAACTCTACTATGCCAGCCGGTATGGTTGCACTTCCATTCAAACCATGAATACGTGATTGACACGGTTTCAAGTCTTTCGCTTCCATCCTCATTTGGTCATAAGCGCGCTGAAAAAGTATATTGACAGAACTTCCGCTGTCGACTAAGATCCTTTTCATCCAAGCAGGACCTACCTGAGCTGAAATAACCAATGGATCAATAGTGGGGGCCTCGACTCTGTCAGCATCTCGGTTCCTGAAAACGATGTCATCTGTCATCGTCCTCTGTTGTTTTGTCGGGGCCCCATCATCAACATTACTGCAGCATTCAAAGTCCACATGCCTAATCGAACTGGCATATGACTGTATTTCCTTCCAGCTCTGATCAGCCAGATGAGGACCATGACTCACAATGTTTATTACCAACCTCCCGCTAGTGCGCATGGGTTCTTCGGGCCTAGCTTGGTCTTGACCTTGATTCGGATAAGATGGGCCCGCACCTCCATCCTGCGGGGCCCCGAACAAACTGCTCTAACTTCATTTCTCTAATCAACTTCTCGATGATGTCTTGTAAATGATAGCACTCATTAGTATTATGGCCGTAACATTCATGGAATCTACAGAATTTCCCGGTTTGAATTTGTTTCTCAGATGATGGTTTCGGAGCTGGCTTCTTATACTGTCCGGTATTACAAGTCTGAAGGTAAACATTTTCCAACGATGTGTTTAGGGGAGTATATCGATCGAATATGGGAGCTCTGTGTCTCAGTCCGCGATTTGGGTCTCGCTTCTTTCCCTGACCTCCGTCACCCTTCTGTTGACCTTGCTTATTCTGAATATTCAATTGCACTTTGCCGGAGATCTCATCGGTCTGCTTCACCGCAACATTACTTTGAATGCCTTCACCACTGGGCCCCACTACGTCCTGCTTCCTAGATCGTCTAGCGTCTTCTCTCCTCAAGAACTGGGCCGCCTTAGCATAGAAACAATCCAATGAAGTGGAGGGTTTCCCAGCCAACCAATCACCAAACTCGAAATCGAGATCGATCCCTTTAGTCAATTCCATCAGAATAGAATTATCATTAGGGTTGCTGACCTCTGCACAAGCAGCATGGCACCTTTCCAGATAATGTCTAAGAGCCTCTCCTGGAGCTTGAGTAACACTGGATAATGTGTTGACATCCTTTGGTCTAGTAGCTTACATACGGAACCGCTCAACAAACTTAGTAGCAAGTTGATCAAAACAAGAGATGGATCTAGGTGGTAATTGAGTGAATCACATAATTGCAATGCCTCCCAAAGAGATAGGAAAACTTCTACACTTAACCGCATCGTCACCTCAAGCGGCGTTCATGAGCCATTCATACTTTAAGATATGTTGGTTAGGATCGGAATTTCCTTTGTACACCGGCAAAGTCGGCATCCTGAATCGAAGGTGTGGCTTTGCATAAAGAATGTCATTGGTGAATGGAGTATGACTTCGGGAGATTCCTCGATCGTCATTCGTAAGGCCTTGACTTTCTCTAATCATCTGGCGTATCATGGTTGGAATGTTAGGCATCTGGATGTTCGGGGCCAAGGCATGGTCGGGTTCCATGTTGCGGGGACGGTCCGGTCGTTGTCTACGGTCCGTTCCTCACCTCCTTGGCTCCCGATCTTCAGGGAAGTGAGGATCCTGAGCATGAACGTGTTGGCGATGAGCTAGATCTGGTTGGTTCTGGATCTCGGCTTCCAGATCTATAGCGGCAGCAGCTGTGTGGTCATGAATGGTATGATAAGGAAGTGCCCCTCCTCGGGAGGAGGGTCCAGCTTGGTACCTTGTGGAAGGACCAATCCCGGCCTGTCCGAGATTCATGGCATGCTGATGCTCGGAGGCTTCTGCATAGTTTCCATCCAACCGACGATGTGTAGATCTGTGATTGAAGTCAGATGAAGTTGAGCTTTCGGTTGAGGAATGAGAGACATGATCCCTTCTAGATCTCCTTCGCCTTTCTTCATTCAGCTGGTTTGCAAGCTTCGTGTTGGCACAGATATGTTGAGTGAGCTCCTGACGGCTCTGAGTAAGCTCTTGCATGAAGGTCTGGAACTCCTCCCTAGTCATAGGGCCTTGTGGATCTGGAGCTCCAGCTGATGTCTGGCCTATTGTGGTCAGCTACGTGGGATTTTTCCTATCCCTTTCCTCTGAATCTACAGCATTTGAAGCAGTTCTGGTAGTATGCACCATGATGAATGTAGCTTTTTCCTAGATCTGGAGTAATCTGAATAGAATGGAAGTAACTACTAGAAGACAGATCTGGATCTCCTCCTTAGATTTTAGCAATCCAACAATGACAGCAGATCCACTGAATCAGAGTAAAACAGAGTTTTCTCAGTGAAAGCACCAAAGTGTTTGTACCAAAATTGGGCACAACACTCTTTGGATGTAATTGAAGAGATTAGAGTGAAGAAATTAAATGGAAAAGGAGGCTAATCTAACAATCACACCAATAAAATCAAACAGGAATAGAAAGAGACAAGAATTTATAGTGGTTCGGCATTGTAGCCTAAGTCCACTTTGAATAGTTTTTCTGTTTATTGATGATTGACAACTGATTACAATAGTAAAAATCACTATCTTTTAAGTTACAATGGAGTTGCAACAGAGTAACGGCGTAGAAGCATCCAAAGTCCCTTTTCTATAGGCGTATGGGTGCTATTTATAGGAGTAGATCTGGAAATATCTCCCTCAAAGCTCGGAATACCTCTTCTCTCATGTGGGTAGGCCCACTAGATCGATCTAGGGTCATTTGAGATCGATCATGATCGATCCCCATCAT
Source organism: Allium fistulosum (assembly GCA_030737815.1). NCBI lineage: Eukaryota > Viridiplantae > Streptophyta > Magnoliopsida > Asparagales > Amaryllidaceae > Allium > Allium fistulosum. Next base: position 1,438,505,836 of record CM060903.1, on the reverse strand, counting down.
CTTCGTATCGATCACTATTAGCTCCATTTGAGCCGCGATCGATCATGGTAGTCCTTTAGATGATAAGAAAGCTTATGTGAAAATTTGGTGGCGTTTGGACTTGTAATTTTTGAGTATGATCGATCCAAGGTTGGATTTGCAGTTTGGCTGGTGGTTGCGTATCGATCCATGCGTATTGATCATTTTCGCATCGATGACGTGGACTGAGCATTTTGTGGAGATCCATATTTCACGCCTGAAGACTGTTTCCTTTGGTCTGACTACCTCCTTCGTATTGATCCTGTGCACTGCTCTTCGTATCGATACTATATCCTTGTCTTCGTATCGATGATTGGTCCTAATCTTGGTATCGATCCTAGGTTGCTCCATTCACATCGATGTTGGCATGAGGTTTCGTATCGATGCATGAATGTTGGTTTCGTATCGATGCTTAGTTGATCGATATGAAATGGGCAGTGGTTGAGCAGATAAACTCTAATCGATGCTATTGCTTGATGGATATGAAGGGGATGGATTGTGGAGTTGACAGATACGAAGGTAACGGATACGAAGGTGATGGATACAAAGCAAACATGCTTCTCATGAAACTTGATCGATCCATAACTTAAGCATATGAACCCCGATTGACCTGAAAATTGGAATGTTGCCTCTCGTAGCATTGTTTGTCATACCATGTTAATTGTAGCCCGATTCGGACTCGGACCAAATTTGCCTGTATCCATAGTGGACCTGTAAATAACCGATCTTTGGGATGGATTGTCTCCAATCTCTAATCATATCCTTGGTGTCACGGTCTTGCCAAAAGGCGGGATAACAGAAACATGCCAGAAAATAGTTCTGGAGGGATAGCTTGGATCCTCTTCTCAGGCTCCCATGTACTCTCCACTAGATCGTCTCCCCGCTGGATCTTAACAAGCTTGATGAATTTATTGCAGAGTCACTTTGTACCATGCTAAAGAATGCGAGTGGGTGCACGATGAATAATTGACTCCCTATCTACTTCAACCTAGTCTAGCTGACTTAGCTCGAGTATGGCTGCCGTATCGCATAGACACTTTCGCAAATGTGACACATGGAAAACATCGTGTACTCCTGCTAACTTCTCAAGAAGCCTCACTCTATAAGATAACTTTCCTCCTCTACGAGTAATCGGAAAAAGGCCATACTAAACTCGATGCTAACTTTCCCGAACTATCAAATCTCATAACATGCCTAAGCGGTGAGACCTTTACAAAAACCATATCATACACTAGGGACTCCAATTCTATGTGTCTGTTGTCGCCATAAGGCTTCTTCCTATCTTGAGCGGGTCTTCATCCTCCTATGGATCTAGTCTACCTTCTTTGATGTCTTCCTTAGCATATTTGGTCCAAGAATAATCCTATCCATAGTCTCCCACCAACAAGACGGTGATCTATAAGGCCTCTCGTACAACGCTTCGGAGGTGCCAACCCAATAATCGCTTGATAGCTATTATTATAGGTAAACTGCACTAACAGTAAGTGATCCTCCAAAGAGCATTCGAAATCTAAGATACACATCCTAAGTAAGTCCTTCAACACTCGGTTCACCCTCTCCGTCTAGCCGTCCGTCTGCGGGTGATAAGTGGTACTCAAACTCAACTCTGTGCTTAAAGCCTCCTGAAGACTCCTCCAAAACTCGCCGGTGAAATGTGGATCTCAGTCGCTCACGATGCTAGAAGTAATTTCATGTAATCTAGCTCTACCTCATGTAGATTTTCGCTAAAGACGCGACAATCCTCGTACTCCTAACCGGGACAAAATGAGCGCATTTGGTCGGTCGGTTGATTATGACCCTAATATTCTCATTGCCCCTCTTACTCTTCGGTAGTTCATCGATGAAATCTATAAAAAATACTCTCCCGCTTCCACTGAGGAATAGCTAACGGCTAAAACAATCCTCGCAGCTTCTTATGCTTTGCCTTTACCCTCTGGCAAGTTATACATCGGGCCACATACTCTGCCACACGCTTCTTCATACAGGCCAATAAAAGACTCACTTCATGTCACAGTACATTTTGTCTCCATCGGGATGAATGGTCATCCTAGAACGATGGGACTCGGCTAGTACTATGTCAATCAAATCCATAATGAGAGGTACACACAATCTACCATTTCTCTGTAACTACACCTTCGAGTAAATGTCATAGCGCCTTAAATGACTCGACTGCTCTTCTTTACTAATCCTTTGAAAATATCCAATAGCTCCTTGTCTTGCTTTCGACCTGACCATATATGGTCCATAAGTGTAGGTTGCACATCCAAAGCTCTTAACTATCCCAGAGTAATATCTGATGATGGTCGAAGTCAAATATAGAAATAAACTCCCAGTGCTTCCACTCCAATAACATAGGACTCAACACTGCATGCTTCCCACTCAAGGTGTTGACTACAACATTACCCTTTCCTGGAGTATTGGAGATATCAAAGTCATATGATATCAATAACTCCATCCACCTCTATTGCCTTAAGTTTAAATCCTTCTGAGAGAATAAATACTTCAGAGAGTTAATGATCCGTATATAGCTCAAATCGCTCTTTTAATAGATAAGAGTCTCCATGACTTGAGTGCAAAGAGAACTACCGCCAGCTCAAGATCATGGGTAGGATGGTTTCTCTCATGGAACTTCAACTATCCACTAGCATAGCTCACCACTCTCCCTTCCTGCATCAACACCGTGTCCAATCCAATACCGCAAGCATCGGTATATACTATGAATTACTTTGTACCATCTGGTAACACTAGAACAGGTGCGCTAGAAAATGCCTCATTTAGCTTAATAAAGCATCCTCAAACTTCGCGTCCTACGAGAAAAACAAATTCTTTTTGGTATGGCGCATTAGAGGGGCAGAGATTTTAGCGAAGTGCTTAATGAACTTTCTATAGCATCCTGCAAAACCAAGGAAACTCCCCACTTCCATGACATTCTTTGGCATTTGCCAATCTGTACTGCAGCAACTTTACTAGGATCGACTGCCAGTCCATGCTCTGAGACAATGTGTCCCAAAAAGCATACCTCCTTGCACCAAAAGTGACACTTAGAAATCTTCGCCCTCAACTTATGCTCATGTAGTGTATTGAGCACTTCTTCTAAATGCATCATGTGCACCTTGCTTCTCGAATAGATATCATCCATAAATACCACCATGAACTTGTTAAGAAACTTCTAAAAACCTGGCTCATCAGATCAACAAAGTTGGCCGATGCATTGGTCAGTCTGAAAGGCATGACTAACCACTCATAAAGTCCGTCGGTTGTATGAAAATCAATCTTCTGAACACTGTTCTTGGCTACGCACAACTGATGGAATCTGTTAACCAAGTCAAGCTAAGAGAACACCTTCACTCCAGCCAACCGATTAAAGTGATCGTCTATGCAGGTTAATGGGCAATGATTCTTCTTTATTAACTTATTCAGCTCTTTATAATCTACGCAATGCCTCAGGGAACCATCTGCCTTAGTGGCAAAAACAACTTGTGCTCCCCACTCTGAAATTCTCCTCCTAACGAAGCTCTTCTCCAATAACCCATTCGCTTGCTTATTCAACTCATGTCTCTCCTTCAAAGTCATATGCCTAAAAGGTAAGACAATAAGTTTGACGTTCTCCATAAAATAAATTTAGGACTCGATCTCTCTTCGCGGTGGGAGACCGGTAACCTAGAAATAGACATTCGGATAATCTCTAACTACAGGGGCTGAATTTAACTTGTCATGTGATAGGTCTAATGAATATAGGTAACTCAATATAACCAAACCTCTAGAATCACAATAAACCTCTAAACTGCGTCAACCACAAGTACCAAACCTGACAACCTTCCTATCACAATCTAGGATTGTCCCATACATCGTCATCCAATCCATGCCCAAAATCAAACCACAAGTACCTAACCTAACAACCTTCCTATCAAAATCTAGGATCGTCCCATACATTGTCATCCAATCCATGCTCAAAATCAAACCAAACCCAGAAAATCTTAAGGAAAAACATCGCAATCGAACTTGACCCACAAATTAAACTGTTTTAAACCTCTACATATCATAAACAAATAAGCCAATCCTCCAACATGATTTGATATAACTATAGTGTTTGTAACTATGTTAGTGTCTAAGCGCAGCTCATTTATAAGTCTATTGGAAATAAAAGAATGATATGCCTCAGTGTCAAATAAGGTACAAATGGATAAACCAGATAGAGTAAACACACCTTCAATCGCGACCTTCTTCCCCTTATCTCCTACCGGTGATGCACTCAAGCTGGAAATGATGTCCAGTGCCTAAGCTGCTACTAGCTGAGTATAGTTCTTCTACGGTGCTAGACACTGCCCCTTATGTGCCCTAGTTGATTGCAATTGTAACACTTGATCTTCAAGGTGTCTGTCTTGCACTCCTTAGCAAAGTGCCCCTTCTTACCACATCTCCTGCACTACATCTACTGCTTCTTAATCTTCCTTTTAGGCCATACTCCACCTCTAGGCTGATTCTACTATGGCACATATTCTCCAGACTTCTTAGGCTCATCCTTCACTTCCTCCTTGGAGACGATATTCAACAAGGCCATATCCATCAAACCCTCGTAAGTCGCACCCATAAGAATATGACTAAGAACCAAACCTTGGAGAGGTTGATTCAATCCTTTAGAAAACTTCAAATCTATCTTATGAGGGGGTATTTATCAGCTCCATCCCAAACCTAGCTAGCTCATTGAACTGATTCACATACTCCTTCATTGACATCTCTCCCTACTGCAGGTGTATGAACTTCCCCAAGTACTCCTTCCTCTACTATGAAAAGAAACTTCATCTCAAAACGTATTCTAAACTCTCCCAAAGTGATATCTCCTTCATCAGTCCCTGTTACTATTACATCCTACTAATTCATGGCCTCTCCTTGTAAATGCCAAGTAACAAGCTGTCTCCTCACCTCGTCAGTAAGTCCCATCAATCCAAAAACCCTCTCATAAGTGCAAATACATGCCCTCAAGTCCACATACGATTCGGTCCCCATATATAGCTTCCCTTCTAGACTGGCAAAGTCCTTACATAGCTTGGAAAAATCGGAGGCAAGTGGTCGAGCAGTAACTGCACCTGGCGCACGCTCCATGGGTCCCATATTAGGGTTAAGCTCGGTTGTCCTCTTGCTTACAAATACCGGTTGAACCAAATCTAGAAGTTCACGCCTAGAATCTCAGTTGCATCACTTGAGCCGCAACCGTCAGGATTGCTCATCCTCTCTATATGTGATTTAGGAATTTATTAGCAATTTTTCCATATATACTATTATCAAGAATAAGGGGAAGCTTTTTTTCATATTATACTTATATAAAATCTTTGGAAAACTTTTTGAAATACTTAATATATTTTTCTATACATATATTTTTCAGAAATCCATTTTGAAAAACTTTTTGAAAGCATTTTTGGAAAACTTTTTTTTAGTACCCCTTATTTTCAAAAACTTTTGAACTACGTTCTCTCAATACGTATCTAGTTCCTAAGAAATTTTAAACCTATAGTCTGGTACCAAGCATGACAACCCGCACCTCCTGACACATCGATCTAAAGCCTAAGATGATTTTTAGACTCGTGTTCGTGCTAAGAAGTACGAGCTATTGGGTTTTTAAAACATTACAAAGACTAAGAATATACAGATATGATCTAAGAATTCTACACTTTCAGATCTCACAAATGAAGTTAATAGAATATAAATACAGAAAATAACCATCTCAAAAAATATCTCAAAATTTAGTGTCTAAAATAGTACATAGTCAAATCCGGAGTATACAAAAATACAATATATGGTCTAATAAATATTAAATACTGAATACAATAATAGTTACTTAGAGAGTAATATAAAATGATAAGCAGCTCCAATGCTAAGCTCACCTCTCCATGCACTAATCTTGGGCCTATCACATTCTGCCTCGTCCTCCTAAGAGTAGGGGAAAAAAGGAAATTAATGGGTCAGACAGAAGTCTAGTGAATGAGTAAATTGCTAATATATAGTGATCACATGCAATTGACTTTAGTAATACTCTGTGTGATCTAGAATGTCCTACAAGTGTCCGTGAATTACTTATTTTATTAGCTTAAGGGGTTTAGCTCAATGTACACCTTCACTAACGACTTGTGTAGGCTCATACTTAGGGTCAAATAACTAATCGAATCTTAAGACAACTAATTATCGACCAATGGCAACTAAAACTATTCCAACATAGAGGTTACCTACAATTCTCAACCATATGACTAAGTTTCTCATAATACGACTACACGTATCATATTAATCATGGGACTATGTTCCTTCATTATGACTACATGTATCCTAGTCACGCATTGAGGTGGACCCGCAATGCTGACTCGTTGGTATCTCATCTTCACTGCATCCGTGTCCACCTCTCAATGGTAACGTAACGCCTCTTATTGCATGAGCTGGAACCCATCAAATACATAGCATCACGTCGTGTTACCGTGGTTACCAAGGAATTTCCATTAGTACCGGACCACACACTTCTCCAGGCATCAGTGTCAATGTTGCGCGTCCATCATAGAACCTCCCGTGAGTGCAATTTGCGATAGAATCGCCTCTAGTCGAATATTAACCCTACTTGATAAATAGTGTTAACCCAAAAAGTGGATCGACATCTGGATATCAGAATGAAAGCACCAGTTCAGATTAAAGTAAAGGTAGAATAACAAAAAGTAGTGAAAGAGACAAAAAAATTATAGTGGTTCGGCGTAATCTCTAACCTACGTCCACTTTAATCGTTTTTGTTAGTTGATCTATCTCTGGATTACGACTAGATAGATCTGATCTAGCCACAATCTAGTGGATTTCAGATTTACAAGAAAGTTAAGAATGTTATTTGAATAGGTAGAAGTGAAGAAAGTGTAATGGAAGTTCCAAGTCCAAGAGTGTTGAAGGAGATCCAGCAGAAAGAAGATCCTTTTCTGGTAGTAGGTAGGTTGGTATTTAATGCGGAATCAGGCAGCATAGAATCTGAGGCCCAATAGCAATGAAGTCCAGAAGATAGCACGAAGTCATGTCAAAGGACCCAAGCCGACCCGAGTCAAACCCTAAACTCTGTGCCATGTTAAGGTCCTTAACTCGGGGTCAAGTTAAGGTCTAAACTCGAGGTCGAGTTTAGGTGCTTGGCCCATTCATGGTGAATCCCAAGTCCTTTTTCCTTTTCTAAGTGCTCTTGCCAAATTTCAAGTCATTTCTATTCTGTTTCAATCTTCTGCGTCCAGTTGAAGATGCTTTATTGTTAACGGTACCAACTCATATCCTTAACTCGGTACCAACTCAAATCCTTAACTCGTCGAAACCCTTAAATCGTCGAAGTCGTTAACTCAGGGGTTGACTTAAGGCCTTAAATCGGGAGTGGGTGTTGACTTAAGGCCTTAACTCGAGGGTGAGTTAAGGATTTAGCCAATTTTTCAACCAAACTTCTTGAGCTCAATTACCTAGTCTTTCTTAGGGTGTTTCCAAGTTTGTGAATCGTTATGCCTTTGCTTTGACTTTCGAAGTCTATTTGGAATCTGCTTTGCTAAAAAGCGGGTTAATACTTTCCCCTTAAGTAGGCCCTTCGAATGTAAAGTGTGATTTTCTCAAGAGCAAGTTCAAGTGATTAGTCTTCGATAGTTGAGCTCTCTGGCTACTTCAATCTTGGTGAATCATTCAGTTCCTTTAGATTTTCTTGTCAATCACAGGTCATTCCAAACCCGTTATAGCCTAAGACTCTAGACTCTACTTAAGTGTATTTTATACATCACAATCATTCCAATTTCATTTAGAGTTATTATATCATATATCTCTTACTACATCTCATTTCCAAAATCATCTTGTGTCCGTCCTGGATTTATCAGTTTTATTCTAATTACAAGATGTCCAAATCCTTTTATTAAATCCATTTCCGTTATAGGGTTTGATCTCTCTGGATCATCTTCCATTTAATTTAACGTGCGATCTCTCCGGATCATTTATCATTTAAGTTAAGAAAATGATCTCTCCTGATCGTTTAATGTATAATTTAAAGGGGATGATCTCTTTAGATTGCTTAGTGTCCCATATAGTGTTTTGATCTCTCCGGACCCTTGCCGAGTCCGTTCGCTTTTCGGCAATGAGACTCAATGACCAAGGAATTCAATCCGCTCACTCTTTGGTGAGGGGTATTACTTCTTTCAGTCCGGCCCGCCTCTCCGAGCAGTAGCTCTATGGCGACCAAAGAAGCCCATCCTTTTCACTCTCCGTTGACGTGGCTCACTCCTTGCACTCTGGCCCAATTTCTCCAGATGGTAGCTCTAAGGCGATCCAAATCCGTACAAGCCCATCCACTTGCTCTTCGGCAAGGGGACTTGCACCATGCACTCCGACCTTGTCTCTCCAGATGGAAGTCTAAGGCGATCCAAATCCGTACAAGCTTATCCGCTTTCTCTTCGGCAAGGGGACTTGCACCATTCACTTCGGCCCCGTCAATCCGGATGGAAGCTCTAAGGCAATCCAAATCAGTCATCACTCTTCCTATGGAATTTCAAATTTTAAATATCCAAACAAAAGAAAATAAGAAGAAATCCTAATTATCCATCTTAGACATCCAACCCAGAGCGTAATTAGGGACCAATCTTGGTTTTGTGCACGTCTAAGTGGTCAGAGGTAATTATTATCCTAAGCAATCATCCTAGACATTCGAATTAGTGTGACTAGGGACCAATATAGGTTTTGTGCACGTCTAAGTGGTCTGGGGTTATTATTGTCCTAAATAGTCCTCTCAGGCATCCAAATCTGAGCATGACTAGGGACCATTCGGGATCCCATACACGTGTAAGCGACCTGATGTTATATTGCATCATTTATTCAAAGTCAGGGTAAAGGAATCGAACCTGGCCCCAATCCATCCCGATTATGGGGTTGTCATCCAATAGAAGTCTCTAATCCTTAACTTCATTCCGCCCCATGTTCCAACGGTGGGCTTCTAGTTCCAACTCCTGCTGTCATGTATTTGTATATTTTCCACTCTAGATCGAAGATCTCTTGTTTCAAGCATTACAGCTCATCTTAGATCCAAATCGATTGTGCCCCCAAGTCATGGAGGCATTGTTTCAATTTTCTTTGCTCTATCTCCATATGCTTCTGCATTGGTTTCTGGTCTTTGGTTCTGAATTCCAATAGCTCTGGCTATTCCTTGTAGTCCAATCTTTTGGAAAAATCCTTCCAGTATCTCTCATTATCTAGTTATCATCCCATCTTGCATCTCCTTCATCATTCTCTTCATCTCTTCCTTGGTTATGAAAGTCTATAGGATCTTTTTAAGTAATGCAACTTATATATATACATGTGAGAATGTATATTACTAAGTATATTAAGCAGAGAATAATATTTGAATATAAATAAGGTAAATAATAAAAGCAAGAACATTAGATATTTTATACTTTTTCGGACCTCCCATCCTACGTCCAGTCTCGAAGCTCCCCTTAGGTATTTCCTTTAACCAACTAACCATCGCCTTGCCCGAAGGAATAGGCTAATAAAAAAGTATATCTCTGAAAATCTTGTGTTCTATATAACACGGATTTTGACTGATAGTACAAATGTTCCTATGATTTCTTTTGAGTATGTGAATGTGAATACTTTGAGCTGTAGGAAGTGGTTTAACCAAAAAAAATTTGGTTATGATAGATTGAGTATGTAAGCAATGTATGCACAAGAGAGTAATAAGAAATCAAGAGAGAATAAATTCAATAAATTCAATTCAATTTTTGTCAATCTCAATCATTGTAGTATTTATAGATTTAAAGAGATGTAGATGAGGAGTTGTTACTGTTATATAAGGTTTATTTATTTTAATGGCTGCAACCTTTCAATGAAGTGTTGATTTCTATTCATTTAACAGAGGTGTCTATTTATATTTTTGCAGTTGTTCAAATGATAAATGTTTGTGGGGAAACCTCAGATGTCTGTGACTTCAGGAAATAATTTCCCGAGTATTGTCACAGACGACTGTGGTTTTGCTCAGACGTGTGTGGATGATAAATTCAGTTTTTCAATGCATTTTAGTGTATATGAAATCGTGTGTGCATATATAATCAAGAAGACCTTACAATGTTTTATCTAAGACTCTTAACATACTAGAATAACCATAATCATAGCAGTGTCCATAGGTCTTTGTTTGTCTTCGCCATAGGTCTTTGTTTGTCTTCGAGTCCCAATATTTTTGAGCATGCTGATCTCTCGTAATATATACCTGTAATCTTGATAAGATGTATAATATATATGATTGTATAGTTATTGTTATTGAAATCATAGAATAGAGGTTCTAACACTCTCCCCCTTTTTGATGATGACAACTATAAAATCAAAACAAAAGAGATATTACACTACAAGAATAACTGTTATTAATTGCATTGGGTTACAGCGTTGTATTATAACCTGCTGTTGTTATTCTTATAAATCATAGGACGATACGAGAAAAATGAAGTATAGACGCTGTGAAAAAACAATAGTACAAAATTTACAAGCGGGCTTCCAAATTATTTCATAGCCGCTAATTTTCCAATTCTTCCCTCCTCCTCTTCGCTCTTTCCCTACTCTCCAAATCCTTCCATTCAATCATGAAAACTCTAAAAAACCTCTCCTTCGTTCATCTCTCTTCTCACATCTCATGTAATCAATTCACCTCTCTTCTCCCGCCTCCGCCTACCTCATCAGCTGCGTCTTCAGGAATCATCTTTGCAACCTCTCAAAAAAGCTCTTGCCCTTTGTCGATGCAGGGTTGCCTCAAGTAAGTTGTTAATCTATTCTTCGGTCGCATCCATGGTTAGCAAATCATCTTTCCTCTTTTATTTATTACGCATTCTGATTTTTTATTTTTTGAATCATATTTCTTTACCTATGTTAAAGATTAAGAGGAGCTGGTTAAATTTAATCCCGAAACCAGTTTTATTTTTTGACTATAATCATCGTTTTTATCTTTGTTCAATTTTATTTTGTTTTCAATTTGGCTAAAAAAACTCTTTTAGAATAGTTGGTATGTGTCTATTGAATGGACAAGAATTTTTCAAAATGGATGTGGTTTATTCATTCTATGGACTATATGAGGGAAAATTAATTACTGGAGTAAGATTGTGGCCTGGGCTAGTAGAATTAGAAAATGGCAAAATTAGTGTAGAGGTTCAAGAATTAATTTCATTCGGACAAATAACATTTTTACCATTTAAAATCATACCTTCTATATAGTTAGATTTGAGGTTGACTCTAATGACTGAACATACCATGATGACATCCATTAGGAACACTAAAGTATATGTAATGGGTTTCACATTCATGATAAATCTAATATCCTTTATTTTTCATAAGTACTAAATTTGTTATTTACTATTTTTTGAAGATAATTTTTGATGCCATCAAGATCATTTACACAAGAATCAAGGTCGTTTAAACATGAAGCTTATAATATTTTAGAATTTAGCATGCCACTTTATATATTAGCTTTCTAGTCTTCTCATTCGCAAATAACCATGTCGTAACCTACTTCTCATTTTATAATTTTGAGTATTTTTTTTATATTCACCTTTTAATTACTTTGTAGGTCACACTTTCAAGGACTCATAAACTTTTTTTTTTGTTTAGATCTAATTAGGCATAGTAATAAGGTAATAAATCATTTCAATCCATGTGTTATTTGGAGAAAAATTAAACCAACATTTAATTAAATATGTTTTTAGCATTAATCCAGCTGCATGAACATTGATTTATGCTATTTTCTTGTCATTTAAGGCTTAAGATATAGTTAGCAGGTGACTTCTTTCTTTGCAAGTGCTTTAATACTTTTGATTAAGATTTTTTAATTTTAGTGTTGACTTGACAAATAATATGATTAACTATAATAGTCTTGGCATTTGGTCGTAAGCTGTGGTGCTAAACTCTATTAAAATATAAAACTTAATGTACATAGAATCCCCATTTAGAATCTTATTGCAATTTAATAACATCCTCTTTGTTATGTGTTTATATAGAGTCTTGCATTATTGTTGTAATTTTGACAGTTTCCCAAATGGACTATATAGAGTGCATAGAATTTTTCATTTTGCTTCAAAATTGAATTTAGTAGTTAATCTGATGTGATACTAGACTATGAATTAAATAGGAAACCAAGTTTGAGAGGGTTAAGAAGTTTTAGAGGGATTAGAGCGATTGTTATTAATGCACTAAGGCGTTGTTATGATTTTAACATATAGGTTGATTGATTAAGAGAATATTTTCTACAAGAGAATATCTCTTCTTACTTAATAATCTTTGTTACATTAATGTCCTTTATGTTCAATAATTTTGGTTAGTAAATTGCCATAATCAATAATTATTTAACTTTTATTTTATTTTTATTAGACATTTTTTCGCTCCGATTTTTCTTCTTCTTGCTGCACTTGCTTTGTAACACACTTTTTTAACATTACTAAGATAAATTTATTAGAAGGTAATATCAGCTGAGCTCGGATAAACTGAGAACACACTAGAAACTGGGTGCATTTTTTGAAAATAAACGCTGAAGTAGTTTTTTAGTGCATGATTTTTGCAGGGATCAGATTTATTTTAGTGCATTTTTTAGATATATTGCTATAGTTAATGAGCTATCTTTTAGTTAACTCATAGGATGAGGTTGACGGTCTTTCTAGCTGAAATCAAACAACTTATTTTAATATAATTGAATTTGTTTTTAGTAGGAATGACTAAGATAAATAAACTTGATGATCTTTCAGTTATTATGGAGATTAGCGACTATAACTATCCCACTCTCTCGTGTCCCCTATAACATCTTAGGCGATCGATTCTTCATTTGGAGATGGGTTTTGGGATTTTGAGAGTATAGATAATATCAGATTGGTGCAATGTTTGATACAGTAGCAAATTAATAAGTTGCATATGTAGGCGGTATAAGCAACTCGAGATCTACTTAAAACAGTACAGTTTTTCAAGGTCATATTTTTATTGAAAATATGTAGAATTGCATTATGTCCTACCAGCGGCACAATTGCTTAGTTCATTGGGTGGTCAATTTTTGTATTAGCAACCTGGTTCAATCTGCTTTTTTTTGCCCAAGGTTCATGTTGAACATGGGTTGATCCAGCTTCATATACCATTTAACAAATCTGTCATATAATGAGATACACACTAATATATACAAAATGATGCATTGCTATTTGGCAGTGAAGTTGATTCTAAACCTTTTGATAAACCACAATATGATTATTTTCATCGCAGCCTATTTCTTTTCAAACAGAAGACCAAATAATTTTTTCTTTAGAAAGATATTGATGAAATTCAAGTACTTCCTCCATCATTCGCATCAATGGGTTACCCTTATCTATACTATACTATTATTATTGAGTTAGATTTCAAGAGCAAACATCCCTCTTCATATTTTGTGAAATGAACGGTCGTTTTTTCTTTCTGCTGTTTTCCTTTTATCGTGCCTCTTCCTCTGATCTTCGTAAGTTAAGAAAAAAACAAAGTCTCTTTTTCCCGCTAATGGCATCTCTTCCTCTCATCTCCACTCCACTCCTGGAGTTTCAATCGTGTATTTTAAAATTAAGCGTCGCACTTCTTGGTTTCTTTCTTTCTACCCACGGTTCTGCCCTTTCTTCCTTCTAATCAAAAGCCTGAATATTCATTCCCACTCAACTTAAGTCCAAAATCACTTTCCTTTTTTTCATCGTTCCTTCAGACCGCAAAGATGGAGGAGTTAGGGATCTTCGGGTTAAAACTTATTGCAAACGACATGTTACACGTTTGATTCACAAATAAACATTTCTCCATTTCGCCTACTGAACCGTAGCTCAAAATCTACTGCTCCTTTGATTCCCTAAAAAGTAAATCTTCACTTCGTTCTCCCCCTTCAGCCACTGAAACCTAACCTTAATAGAATCTACCATCCTTTGATTGTTTTGTCAATTAGCAATGGTGTTCCTTCTTATTATTGCTACATGTGTCCTGCCTTACCGTCTATCTTTTTTCCTTGAGATTCATCTACAACTATTTGCCTCAAGGGATTGTCCTCCCTCTCCAGGACAACGTTTAGGTAATCTCTCTCCCTGATTATGCTTCTGCTCCATTTTATGTTATTTTAGATCGAGTTTGTGAATGTTCTGTTCTAGAAATGGTTGTTTTATGGTATTCTTTTGTTTACGAATTGTCTCTGAACTTTCATATCAACAATTTCGTTCGATTTATTCTGCTAGCAACACTGATTTCTGAATTCATAGTATGAATTGATTGAGATAATATTAATTTTAAAACGAATCAATTTGTGCCGGTCTAATTTTGAATTCTTGCTTCAGTCGAATTCATATAATATCAATGCGAAACTATGTACTGTCTTCAACGATTTAGTTCAATTTTCAGGGTTAAAACTGTGTCATGTCTTGCTCTCTTAACTCAAATCGACAGGTTCCTGTACATCGATTAATGTTGTGTGTGAAGTCTACTCTGATCCGGTGCAAACGTGAAATGTGAATAATGTTCGACATTAGGGAATTTTGTAACATACATACCAATTAGAGAAAAACATGTGTCAAAAAGTTATTCAAAGGCATGTATGATAAAGTTTTTGTATTTCTTTCTTATATTTCTCAAGAAAGCATTTTTAGACTATTAAATAAAATTTTAGAAACAAAATAATAGACTACACAAGCTTTAAGCATTATAGTAGCAAACACTTCTTGTTTTTGGGAAAAAAAATTAAAAGTTCAAATATTCAAAGTATTTTGAGGAGTAACGAACTTCTATTTCTTTAATTACACAATAAGGCTGTTGGATTTTTTATTCCTAAATTGAAGAATAAGATTCTCTAATTTTCCTACACTATAAAGTGGTTTTGGTGTATTTAAAGAGGACAGATTAGTTTTCCTTATAAAATTTTAATACCCGTGGGTTTTTCAGTTTTTTCCCCTTTCATACAGCTTCAAATTTCTACTTTATTTTACTTTTGCAAAGCATAAAAATGCTCTGTTCTTAATTGTTTATTTCCAGAAAAAGGAAAGAAATCTACCTCTAATCATTTTCCTAGCATTCATTCATTATGTTGGTTTGCTTGGAAAATCCTTCCAGCATCAATAACTGTAAAAAAAATTGATAATATATAGTGTCCAAAGTTAGATTGGTTGAAGGTCCTACAATTGGAAAAGGCAATGTAAATCAGAATATAAACTAATGCTAAATCAGGATACACACTTATATATGTACATGTATATGGGTGTGTGTACGCACATATATGTATATGTGTATACACACACATATGTATATGTATGTGTCTACACACGCAGACATACATGTACATATATATATAAGTGTGTGTATAAATATATATGTATGTATGTATGTATATGGACTACATGGAAATAAATATCAAATCATGGTATATATAAGCCAAATTAGAAGGCACTCAAGAACTATAATGGAAGAAAGAAAGTGCCGTGGAGAGAGGAAAATAGATAATTAGTTCTAACACTGAATACGTGGGCATAACTACCACATTTACTCAAAACAGTCTCATAAGTAAATTTGCAATTGTGAGAAAATAATTTACATATAGAAACGATAGTCCGATCTCCTGCGTTTGTGTTTCTATTGGGCATATGCATTTTGAATTTTTACAGGGCAATTTCACTTTGAATTTATTTTTATTAAGTGAGATATCATCGTGTTTGCTACATAAAATCATGCACAATTACTCATTTTGTACGTTTAATTTTATTTTTTGTGCTTACTTCAATCGTGCTTACTACATTCGATGTAGGTAAAGTAAACATAGATTTGTGAGTGAATTGTATATATATAATTAAAAGCTCATATATAATTATAATAATAGTTAACCTGCATTTAATAAATATAATGATTAGCACAATTTCACACTTACAAATAAGTGTTCACAAATCGAACATGTATCCAAACCAACGTCCATATTTCGTAAGCATGGGTCGTCCTGGTTTTTCTTCGTATTTCTCGCAATTTTATGGCGAGCTCACTACATTTTGCATGAGTGCTTGCCTCTTGATTTGCTTCTTTTAGAAAGCTAAAAAGATTAAAATCTCAGTTTCTTTTAATTCATAATTATAAATACTGTCAACTTAATTTATGCCATTTATCTACATCAAATAAAACACTCGCTTAATCGATGCTCCAATTTCATACTGCAGTTTTTTTAATTTTCTTAATCAATTTAATATCATGAGAAGGTATGACTTTTTTGCTTCAGGTTGTTGAGGTGTGGGGAGTTGGAGATGTTACATCTGAATTGGTAAGAAATATGACTAGATTCGTTTTTATTTTCTTAATTGAAATATTATGGTTATTATTTAATATTTTTTCATGTTTTCCGTCTAATTTATAGATTAATTTTAAAGTGCAATTTGATAACTACTTTTGCTTCCTACATTCTTAGTTCTGTATTTTTTGAGTTTTAATTGAGGGCATGCTATTTTTTCCTACGCTTCTTTAATTTGTAGGATTTGTTCCATGTTTATGTTCAAATTACAAATTCGCTCGGCCAGTCCTGGTGATGTTACAAACGCTCTACGTGGTTTTTTTAAACCTATTCGGAAAAAGTTTTCTTTGCCTAACAAATCAAAAATCAATCAAGTCTCCACCAATAAATTTATTGGTATAACGGTTTACCACATTTTTCTGGATTATTCATTATACTTTGGATTTATTTTACTAAGAAAAACCCTAAGTTGAGTATGAACTATTTTCCATTTATGTTTTATCATAACATCATTTTAATTGTGATTCTTATACATTAATTATAAGATCGTGCTTGGGTTCAGAACACAATTTAATTTGCTTCAGAACTAAGTGTGACATATTTCTTATTGGAACATCCATAACAGGTTACAAATAAATTTCCATTATATGACCATGTTTCAAGAATCAAGTTTCATAGAAGTTTTGCTAATAGTTCAACTCGGTTTCAACCCACTAGTAAACTTAGGCTAAACATTAGGGTTTGGATTGATGTGAGTGGTAACAACCTGAGATGGATCATGTTAGAGATAGGCTTGATAGTGTGTGCTTGATTGGAATTCTTCTGTGACCTCTATTTGGCAATATAATATTTTGTAAATTTTGTATTTCTCATTTAGCTGCTTAAACTATGGATACCTTAATTAAAAGATATACCTTTATGTATTTATATTTTTATGTTGTTCATTCCAGAGGTTACCAAAAAGGTGATTGAGTAGTTGATTTTGCTGATGAGGATATACAATCACATAAGTACAACGTATATGGTCAAAAGTAACTCTGCAAAGACTAATAAAAAAATTCAGTGCAAAGGTAGAAGAATTAGGGGCTTCGGAAACCACAGACTTTCATAAACATTTGGAATAGGTACTTGAAGCTATGATTTTTTTGTAGCTATATCATTTAGTTTGGACTATATAGGCGAGGTATAATACATAACAATATAAGAAGTTACATGAGTGATCTCATGCAGACCTAAATTAATTGTTAATCCTGTAATATAGCTGGAATATTCAAATGTATTTTCAATGTATTTGGTATTTTAATATTAAATGTCGAATCCCATCATTTGTCCCTTCAACTGGAAAGCATGATAAAAAATCAACTATTGCTTTCTATATCAATGCGTTTACTGTATCGTTTATTTTTGACATGGACAGTACACTCCTAAGATCAATTGAAGTTACATATGCAAGAGTTAAATTGTAGACTTAAACATAGTAGTAAGAATATATAAATAGACTGCTTTGAAAACTATTTGCAATTATAGGCTAGTTTTAGCCAGCTCAGCGATGAGCTAGCTATTTTTTTTTAAATAATACGGAGCGTATTTGTGAAATGCGCCCTTTAAAATTTACACTGGCGCATCTGCCAAATGCGCCAGTGTAACAGCTCTATGTTTGGTGGCTAAATTAACAGGGCGCATTTGGCAGGTGCGCCTTTGTTAATTTGTGAAGGCGCACTTCTGAAATGCGCCCCATGCTGTGTATATACAAAGCCAGATAGCCATATTATCTCACTTTACTATATTCCATCCTTTCACTCAAAATCTCTAAAATCCCAAATTTTCTAAATTCACAACCACAACATCAATTGCAATTATTTTTTCGTCAAATTTGCTAGAAAATGGAAGGATCATCATCATCTTCTCAAATTAGAGGTATAATCTTCATTGGAATTTAGTTTGTATATTGGAATTTTGTTTGTTCAAAATATGGTATTTGTTACAAGAAGTTTGTTCAAATTAGTACTGATAAAACTCTAATTGTGTAACTATTTATACAGATGGTTTGGTTCAAGGAGTTGGGTTGAGTCTCCAAAGCAGGTGGCCACTTACTATCGCGACCAGCTCGAAATGTTAACAGATGAAGTTGTTATATGGATTCCGTACACCCAGGATGTGCTTGTCGATCTTCCACAGATATGTCTAAGTGGGATGCATAGTTGGCTTTGTAAGACACCTATCATATGCATGCGAGATGTAGAGATGTATAATCCTAATCAAGTGATGCGACAGTTTGGTCTTCATCAACACATACCTGATCCATACGAACCAAAGCCAGATTTGGAGTTTGCTATCGTTCAGTGGAATGATAGACATAACTGTATTGTACACCAACAGTTTCCTACCATTCCTATTTCGAGATACATGACTTGGTATTGGTCGATTACTCGAAGATTCATTGTTGCAGATCAAACTTCTCACGAACGAGCATACACCGCTCGTGCACCGCTTGAGCGAGATGTGGTAAATCTTAACATTATCGTGATACTTTTAGTTCATTGGGTTGAATTGTTCGTTCAGTTGAATTATGTATCTAATTTTGAATAAATAACAACAACTTGTAGGTCGATGTACTAGAGACGGTAGGAAGTGGGTTGGACGATATCGGACATGGTAGAGTACCCGAATGAGGAGTCCAACCATGATGTCTTGATTTTAAGAAACTTATTGACACACTCCTTTTTAGAAATCGATTAACACGCCCAAGCTCTTCCGAACAAGCTATGCAGACTAGACAGCGAAGAACTAAAAGAAGGCAGGATACACACCAATCGCAACCCGCTGGACCTTCTCAACACCCACCTACTCAAGACGATCCAACTCAACCATGAGTATTCCTAGTTTACTATTAGTTTGCTTTTGTAATCGAACTATAACTTGTACTTTAATTCGAATGTAATCGAATTTTAATTATGTTATGCTTGAATTTGTTTAATGGTAATTTTATTTGTTGGATTTTACTATTATTTAAGATAGTGCATTTTGATTTGGATTTTGTGTGTTTGGACTGTTTGGTGAAGGTTGCTGTCTAAATTCGGACCTGAGATTTACACTGGCACATTTGGCAGATGCGCTAGTGTAAATTTTAAGGGGCGCATTTCACAAATGCATCCCGCATTTTTTTAATAAAAAATGGCCAGCTCATCACTGAGCTGGCCAAAACTAGCTTATAATTGAGAATAGTTTTCAGAGTAGCCTATTTATGCCAATACTTTTAAAAACCAGTCTCTTTTGAAAATTTGTCCAATAAAATATGATGCCTTATATTGTTCCTAAGCTAATATTTTGTTGAGAAATAACAGGATTGTATCCTTTTTCATGTGGGAAGTATCCTTTTACAAGTTTTCTTTATTTGTTACTCATGTTGACTGTAGTTATCAACAATATTTTTATTATGTGGTTATTGTGTGAAAAAGGATTGTGCTTTCTGTTATTGTTGCATATTGTTAGAATATATTTTTTATCCATATTTTTATAAATGTTTTAACTGCATTTTTGAATTTGAAGTCTACGGTCATGATTATAACCTTAAATATATTCTTTCAATTAATTGGCTTTTTTACCATGAGTAAGTTTGGTAGAACCTTAAAAGCAAAATAATCATAATATATTTATATATTAATTAGGTTGCATTTTTGGATATACATTCTACAATTAACGTTAATTTTATTGGTATTATTTATGATAGTATTATACATGTTTAAAAAATTCTCCATGTAGATATGTTTCCATATATAATAGTCAATTAAGCTTATTTTTGGGTAATTCTCATGAAAATATTAAAATGCTAAAATTTAAATCGATCGTCAATGCACATCTATTATTATGCAATACTGTGCATCAATGTACAACATGGAGTACTTTGACAATTGTAAACTTCAAATCAAATCTCCCAACGATAGAAAAAAATTTGAGTTAGAAACAGGTTTATGAATTGAGTTGTTTCTTGCTAAAAAGAAGGAGGTAGATAAATGCAATCTAAAGTTTTTGGCTGCATCATATTTATTTGGATTAAAGTTTATGACATGCATTCACCTCTATTACAATAATTAACATTGACTTTTGACACATTGGAATGACATTTGAGATTTATACATTCTACCTCCAGGAATTATGCAATCTAAATTTTCTAATTTTTGACACAATGAAGTGTAATGTAAACCATATACATGCATGAATTATGTACTCAGAGTTACTATACTAATCTAGCATGAGCACTAGCAGTGGAAGAAAAGAGCAGCTACTGAGATATTGGTGGATCTGGATCTGGTGAAAAGATTATATTAGGTTGAGAATAAAATCATTCATACTATGATTGAAATGGTTGAGGTTGATTAGCCTTCAAATTACCAGTTTTAAGTCAATTATTGTTTTTGTTACAAATTTGTTTTTAAATGATGTATTTACATGTTTTTAATTTGGTCTAAAACTTAATTTGGTTGTTTGATATAAATTGATTTGAGGTAATTAGTTTAAAGGAAAAACTTTAAACTAATTTTTAAACCAAAGACGAAACATTTACAATTTTGGCAGAAGGACAGTAGCACGTTTTTTCAATTTTCCAACCTCAACAGTTTCCTCCGCCTTCGTCTAAGCTTGCCCAAGCCACCGTCTACCTTAAGCTACTGTTTGCCCTTGCCGCCGCCGTCCAAGTAATCATCGTCTGAAGTCGTCGTCGTCCAAGCCTCTCTCTTGTCGATGTTCGAATCGAATTAAATCTTCCATTGTCGACGTCGATTTCTCCAAAATCGAGAAAGTTTGACTTGACGCCTCAATCCAAACCTATGTTAGAAATTACTCGACCTTTGAATTCAAGAGCTGCAAATCCAAGATCTAGGAAACGAATGGAAAAGCAGAATCTAGAAGAAGAAGAAAAAAGTCCAAAATGTACCATGAATTTCGAATGATATTTAGATATAGCATTTCTATATTTGAAACACAGTAGATTTAGATTGTGTTTAATATGCTAAATGATAGACTAATGTAGCATTTGTACTTTTAAATATAGTACCATTATCTGACTATGCAAAGTGATAGTTGGATATAGTATAAGAATATTTCAATTGAACAAGGATGAAAAAATATGCAAAATGATACTTGAATTTAGCATAAATATATTTAAAGTGAACTAGCATGAATAGAATATACAAAATGAAATAAGTATTCCTAAAGAGAACTACCATGAATAGAATATGCAAAATGATAACTACATATGTATTTTGAGCTAGCATATGTATTTTTTAATGTAACATTTTAATCACAAAGTTCACTGCCATGTTTATGATATGCAAAATGATAGTTTAATATAGCATTTGAGTTATGTAGTCCACTATCATGTTTAAAATAGGCAAAATGATAGTTTAATGTAGCATTTTAATTTTGAAGTCCAATATTATGATTACAATATGCAAAATGGGATTTAATGTAACATTTTAATCACAAAGTCCATTACCATGTTTATGATATGCAAAATGATAGTTTAGTGTAGCATTTAAGTTATGAAGTTTAATATCACATTTAAAATATGCAAAATGATAGTTTGATATAGCATTTTACTTATGAAGTCCAATAACAAAGTTACAATATGCAAAATGGTATTTAATGTAACATTTTAATCACAAAGTCCACTAGCATATTTAAGGTATACAAAATGATAGTCTAACGTAGCATTTGAGTTATGAAGTCCAATGGCATGTTTACAATATGCAAAATGATAGTTTAATATAACATTATACTTATGAAGTCCAATATCATGATTATAATATGCAAAACGAGATTTAATGTATCATTTTAATTACAAAGTCCACTAGCATATTCAAGGTATGCAAAATGATAGTTTAACATATCATTTGAGTTATGAAGTCCAATATCATGTTTACAATATGCAAAATGATATTTTAAAATAGCATTTCAATTAATAAGTCCACAAACATGTTTAATGATGCATTTTTAAAAAAAGTCTAATGGTATGTTTATGATATCTAAAATGATAGTCTGTTTTGGCATTTTAGCTATGAAGTCCACTTGCATAACTAAAATATACAAAGTGATAGTTTACTGTAGCATTGCAATTACAAAGTTCGGTAGCATTTATAAGATATTTGAAATGATAGTTTGATGTGACATTTAAGTATGAAGTCAATTGTCATGTTTCTAGAATGATGAACTGCTGGATAATTGCAAAAGTATGAAAAGTTCGCAATACAACTTTAAATTACACTACAGTATGTTTATTCATATTACTTTCAATTATACTGAAATGCTATATACAACTAGCATAATGCAAAAACTTGATGTTTAATATTTGTACTGTGAAAATCATAAACAACGTATATTGTTGAGTACTTAGAAATGTTCAAAAATATTAAATACACCTGTAAATTCCACAATATTTATGAATAATACAAATAGTTAACTATTAACATAAAATGCTATATACATATAGCATTACACTTTAACAAATTCAGCAACAGCTTGAAGCTTACCAGATATACAATCAACATCAAATACACCATCTGAAACTAACAAGAGCAACATTCAACATCAAATACACAATAATAAAACAATAAAAGACTAAATTGCATAATATACATAGAAATGCTAGTTTCATATATTATAATAATATGAAAGATACAATAATCACAAGCAAAAACAAAAAACTGATTAAAAACATTATCAATCATCAATAATTCCACAGCATGTCAAACCTCCAGTTAAGATCAATATCATGTTAGAACTTCATAGCGTTCACAAGCAGGTGGCGACACACTCAAATTCAAAACTCTCACGGCAGTGTCTCCTATTCTCGACATCACAAAGCACAGCGAGGACGGCGAACTCGACTCAAGCAATCTAGAATGGAGGAGCGACGATCTCGATCTTCATCCGAGGGAAATGGTGAAGTGAGATGCATCTTCGAGTCGACATCTTCAGGCGAATAGCAACGGTGAGTTTGGGAAGACGGAGCGGCGAAGTTTATTCAAGAAGAAGCAAAGATTAATTTAATTTTTGGTAGTCGGCTTGATTTGAGATCGAGATTGAAGAAGATGCACGATTTAATTTTTGTAAAGATTTTCCTTCAGCCGAAATTATAAAACCCGCGTCCTTAAAAAGGAAAAAAAAATATGCGTGTCTCTCAGGCAAAAAAATGTGATATGTTTTTCCTTCAGCCAATTTTCCTGAATTGATTATTACTTTGTGTATGTATTACCTTATCATTGGATTTTTACCTTAGTTTACAATACCAAAATAAAATTATGACACGCAATATGCCTAAATTTTCAATATCAATCACGAAGGTGTCTTTGTAGTTTTCTTTAGTATTTTCTTGCTGCTTTGAGCTTTGCAGGTTGCTATTTCATCTACTTCTTACCTAATTTTTGTAAAATTTGTAGTTCTTGCATTTTTTCTTTCCTTACTTTATGCTGTTGTAAATAGTACAGAAATATAGTAAAGGCATTTCGACTATATATGATATAAACAATATACATACCTTGATTCATGATATTTGTTATTTCATATGCACAACTTTAGTATGATTTTATTATACTGGTGATAATGTCAAATGCAAGTATCAAACTTAATCGGAACTGTAAACAATTATAGAATAACTTATATAGAGTTGAACAAAATTTGCGTTAGATGTTTGTCTTTGCTTATGTAAAAACTATGAGATTGATTTTGGTTGCAATCAGTTTATATTTTGTTGTTTACATTGATACGTATCTATTATATTCTACAACTGAATCAAACACATTTTGCAATGCAGGCCGACTATAGGTATACTATAACTGGTTTAGTAATGAAATAATTATTTAGTGGAAATAATTCAATATTCCATCATAACGGTGCGGTGAAAGGAAGTTCCATAATTTCATGGTTTTTTTTACCAAAGCATTACGTGCGAAATTTGCATGAAAGACAATTTTTCATGCACTCATTGAGTCTTACGAATTCAAGTAAATGGTACGTTCGCACAGTGTTATTTGCAAAATAAAAAAGGAAGGAAGGATGGGTGCATGATAGATATTTAATAAACACCAAATAGAATAGATGTAATGTAATATGCATTACTGAACAAAAGTATTCCTTTATGTTCAGCTTCTTACAACACAAATTGCTTAAAGTTTCAGCCTAAACACCGTGTGTGTAGCACAGGTTCGCACTAGTATCTCTATTAAGGTAAAGGTATTGATGCTCACCATGGTGCACTACCTGTAGATAATGATGGATGGCTAACTTTTCTATCTCAGTCCTTTGTTCCATTCAATGTAACTAAGGTAACAAGTGCCTTTTCTTAGCAACACCATAGCTTTTTTGGGTTCTCATATTCACTATGGACTACAAATATATTTAATAACTAGTTGAGAAAGAGGAAAACCACTAATAAGATGAAAACATTAAGTGACCAGTTAATTAAAATGAATATTAGTTAAAAAATTCTTGGAATTACTAAATTGATTAATTAATCAAAGTAAAAGGCAACGTATTTAAAAAACCTTTAGACCTGACCTATATGCCTTAATGTTAGAAAATGAACCACTAACATATAATCAAGCAATGTCCTCTCTGAGGCCCCTTTCTGGAAGGAAGCCATTAACAATGAGATTGAATCCACTACGAATAATCATACATGGGAATTAGTAAATCTACCTCCAAGATGCAAATCATTGGGTAATAAATGGATATTTAAAAGAAAACTAAAACTCGATGGCTCAATAGACAAGTACAAGCATGACTTGTGGTACAAGGTTATAAGCAAAAGGAAGAGTTGGACTACTTTGACACATACTTTTCTTTAACGCGAATAACATCCATTAGAATGTTTATGCAGTTGCATCCATATTAGAATTAGAAATACATCAAATGGATGTTAAAACAACATTACTAAATGGTAAACTAGAAGAAGAAATATACATGAAACAACCCGAGAGTTCCCTAAAAAGGGGAAATGATGGAAAGGTATATAGATTAATAAAATCTTTATATGGGCTTAAACAAGCACCAAAACAATGGCATGAAAATTTTGATGAAACAATGATATCAAATGGATTTTGAAAAAACGAATGTGACAAATGCTTTTATACCAAACATATAGACAAAGATTATGTTATTATGTGTTTGTACGTAGATGATCTACTCATACTAGGAAGCAACAAAGAGATAATAAAATCAACGAAAAATATGTTCTCCGTCAGATTTAGTATAAAAGATCTGGGAATTGCTGATGTAATCCTTCAAGTAAGAATACATGAAACTCCACAAGGATACGTATTATCTCAGTCACACTATATTGAGAAAATACTCAAAAAATTTAAGTACCATAACATAATTGTTGAAAAATCACCTGTAGACTTAAATCAAAATTGGGTCAAAAATAGCAGTGAGATTATTTATCAATGTGAATATTCTCATGTACTAGGCAGCATCATGTATATCATGAACTGTACTAGATATAGCTTATGATGTAAGTAAACTTAGCCGATATACGAGTAACCCAGGAAAGAATCACAAGAAAGCCATAATTCGAGTATTAGGATACCTGAAGTACACACAGAATTACAGAATACGTTATTCTGGGTATCCATCTGTAGTTGTAACAACTCGATATTTCCGACCCTCGAAAATTGACACTAGTACGTCCACTTTATTGCGTGCCAAGCAATCGAATGTCGGAAAACCCGATTGTTAGGGGAAAAGAAAGAAGAAAGAAGGAAGAAGAAAGAAGAGAGAAAGAAAACAAACAACACAGAATCTCACAGTGGAACGAATAATCTATAATATATAATAAATCTTTACAAAAAGAAGAAAGGTAATATACATACTTCAATCAAAGTATACTAACATATTTCAGCCCGATAGTTATAGCAACCTGTCCTCACAGTTGCCGATAAATACAACAATGAATGCAGCGGAAAAATAACCATATACGCGAATACGTCTCTGGGCCTCTAGCTCGTCTCCTGAAGCTCCAAAGCATCCAAACTGATTTGTAATATGCTCAGTCTGACCTGAGCATTATAATAAAATAACACCCGAGTCAGTCTGGAAAACCAGCGTGAGAAAACACACCTCAATTGAATTTTTAAAGTTATAAAAACCTTTTGAAATAAAGGTATCTCGTAAGACCACGCCACACATAAACACAGACGGGTTTTTACCTTACAATAACCAAATCATTTCATATGAAATTATCTAATATTATAATAGTGTCTAAGATACAAATACTTATTAATCATAGTCGAAAGGTATCCATAGTTTAAGCAGCTAAATGAGAAATACAAAATTTACAAAATATTATATTGCCAAATAGAGGTCACAGAAGAATTCCAATCAAGCACACACTATCAAACCTATCTCTAACATGATCCATCTCAGGTTGTTACCACTCACATCAATCCAAACCCTAATGTTTAGCCTAAGTTTACTAGTGGGTTGAAACCGATTTGAACTATTAGCAAAACTTCTATGAAACTTGATTCTTGAAACATGGTCATATAATGGAAATTTATTTGTAACCTGTTATGGATGTTCTAATAAGAAATATGTCACACTTAGTTCTAAAGCAAATTAAATTGTGTTCTGAACCCAAGCACGATCTTATAATTAATGTATAAGAATCACAATTAAAATGATGTTATAATAAAACATAAATGGAAAATAGTTCATACTCAACTTAGGGTTTTTCTTAGTAAAATAAATCCAAAGTATAATGAATAATCCAGAAAAATGTGGTAAACCGTTATACCAATAAATTTATTGGTGGAGACTTGATTGATTTTTGATTTGTTAGGCAAAGAAAACTTTTTCCGAATAGGTTTAAAAAAACCACGTAGAGCGTTTGTAACATCACCAGGACTGGCCGAGCGAATTTGTAATTTGAACATAAACATGGAACAAATCCTACAAATTAAAGAAGCGTAGGAAAAAATAGCATGCCCTCAATTAAAACTCAAAAAATACAGAACTAAGAATGTAGGAAGCAAAAGTAGTTATCAAATTGCACTTTAAAATTAATCTATAAATTAGACGGAAAACATGAAAAAATATTAAATAATAACCATAATATTTCAATTAAGAAAATAAAAACGAATCTAGTCATATTTCTTACCAATTCAGATGTAACATCTCCAACTCCCCACACCTCAACAACCTAAAGCAAAAAAGTCATACCTTCTCATGATATTAAATTGATTAAGAAAATTAAAAAAACTGCAGTATGAAATTGGAGCATCGATTAAGCGAGTGTTTTATTTGATGTAGATAAATGGCATAAATTAAGTTGACAGTATTTATAATTATGAATTAAAAGAAACTGAGATTTTAATCTTTTTAGCTTTCTAAAAGAAGCAAATCAAGAGGCAAGCACTCATGCGAAATGTAGTGAGCTCGCCATAAAATTGCGAGAAATACGAAGAAAAACCAGGACGACCCATGCTTACGAAATATGGACGTTGGTTTGGATACATGTTCGATTTGTGAACACTTATTTGTAAGTGTGAAATTGTGCTAATCATTATATTTATTAAATGAAGGTTAACTATTATTATAATTATATGAGCTTTTAATTAAATATATACAATTCACTCACAAATCTATTATTACTTTACCTACATCGAATGTAGTAAGCACAAAAAATAAAATTAAACGTACAAAATGAGTAATTGTGCATGATTTTATGTAGCAAACACGATGATATCTCACTTAATAAAAATAAATTCAAAGTGAAATTGCCCTGTAAAAATTCAAAATGCATATGCCCAATAGAAACACAAACGCAGGAGATCGGACTATCGTTTCTATATGTAAATTACTTTCTCACAATTGCAAATTTACTTATGAGACTGTTTTGAGTAAATGTGGTAGTTATGCCCACGTATTCAGTGTTAGAACTAATTATCTATTTTCCTCTCTCCACGGCACTTTCTTTCTTCCATTATAGTTCTTGAGTGCCTTCTAATTTGGCTTATATATACCATGATTTGATATTTGTTTCCATGTAGTCCATATACATACATACATACATATATATTTATACACACACACTTATATATGTACATGTATGTCTACGTGTGTAGACACATACTGTAACATCCCGAAAATTTTCGACTTTCGAAAATTCAACATCGATACTCGCTTTATCGACTGCTGAGCCATCGAATGCCGGAAACCCGAAAAGTTATGGTTTTAAGAAAGAAGAAAAGGTAGAAGAAGAAGATAGAAGAAAAAGAAAGAAGAACAACAACAGAACAACATCAGAACAGAAAACAATATCAGAATCTTACACATCGCAGCGGAACAATATATAATAGATAAATGAATATCATTTAAAAACAAAAGAATTATATCTGTTATTACATTACATCACATCATATCATCAGAGTAAATAAACAACAATGGACAGTTATATAACCTTGTCCTCATACAGAATACACAGCGGAATAAATACTATCACATACAAATACTACGTCTCGTCATCCAGCTTGCTTCCAAAGCTCCAGAATATCCAGAATATCCTGATAACATAACTCTAGGCTGCCCGTGTGGAAAATGGTGGGCACCCAGAGTTTAGAAGGGAACAATAAACTCCGAGTCAGTCATGGTGACTGGTGTGAGATCGTAAAACAGTTATTCTTTAAAAATAAACAGCAGAGAATTTTAATGTCAATTCGAAATGCTTTTGGAAAATGAAACTACCATAAGACCTCCCACCGCACACACAATGCAAACGCAGACTTGGAGGAGATTTCTTCTTATGATAGTCAAAGATGCTTACTACGCAAAAATCAAAAACCTTTTTGATATTATTATTAGTGCATAGTGTAGAAAACATTTCGAAAGTAGAATATAAATCTTAGCCAGCATAGGTACCATTATATTATGCCTGCTATAGCTGCCTCCTGAGGAGACAGGTTATACAATTGAAATCGTAAAGGCTCGTATTGTTTCTTTGGATTTCCAACAAATGGTCAGGCTAAGGAACTTCCTATCCACGATGGGTACGTCCCTGGAATAGACGACCCGAGAACCTAACCGGATCTCTGCCAACACAAGGCCGGGTTACCTCTGCAAAAATAGGTAACTACTGACACGCGTATGCCATCCCCCGATCGTCACCGATCTTCCCGAGGATCCCCGATTCGCAACAAACCACATAGTAATAATAATGCAGTAACCACAGAGGTTAAGTATCTGGGCTCCATACCATGATACCACCTTTATCCAGAAGGAATGACATACACTAAGGGGCGCTACTCCCTAGAACCTTGCCGCATTCGTCCTGTTTCGACCATTTCCGGGGTGTGAGGCTCGACGAAGTCTCGTCCACAAAGCTACGCTTTCTCAAAAAGCCCTGCTTCGGGTCAAACAAAATGATCAACCTATGATCACAAAGATATAAGATCAAACAAATGATCATATCACAAATGACCAAACACTGATCATTTCACAGCAACACTCAGTATGCCACGTTACCAAATTGGGATATATCGCTGATAAATTTCAACTACATAACCTCTGAGCTCGTACGTCTCAGAGAAGGGTGTTAAGCTAAGAGAATAAATTCTCCGCCACCAACAGAAATGTATTTGAAAGAAATCAGCTTTATATCTCAAATTGTAACGTCAGACACACAATCCATACAAGTCTGTTCCGGGATCGAACAGAACCGAAGGCACTTCTCACGAAGCCCTTGCATTTCCGGATAAATTTCTAATCACGTCCGGACTTCTCGTCACTAAGGGTGATAAAAACCTCTAAATCGGAGATCAGCCGATGTAGAGTAACTCGACGGTAATCCTTCCGTTTTTAAAAATATCCGGTCTTCAACACCGGTCTTCGAATGCAATTCATAACGACGTATCACATATTCGGAATGGGTTATACGACCCCATGGTCCTTTCCCGGCTAACCCGAATAGTGAGCGATTATTCAAAAATAAGTGTGGCATTCAAATTCATCCAATTCACAACAAATACCTATCTAAAGGTAATTATTGATAGTCGGTTATTTAACTATCAATAAAGATGCGCAACATCATCAGATTCCAAATAATTTTCCAAATTATTTTATCTTCCAAAATATCTTTACTAGATATATAATTTCCACACTTAACCGTTTGAAAACAAATTTCAAATCAATTTTCACATTTCATTTTATCTTTGAAGATAAAATCTCAAAACAGTTCATTTCATATTGGAAAAGCATTTCCATACTTATTTAATAATAAGTAATTCACAAAACTATTTATTTTCAATACTTAGAAAATATTCGATATACTTAAATCAAAATTAAGTATAAATTCATTCTTTAAGGAAATCATTCTTTAAACACATTTTATTTGAGTCAAAACGAATGTTACGTAAAACATCGTTACGACGACTCAAAATCACTAGTATAGGGATTCGGAATTTAGATAGATATATGAATCCCAATACCATACAAAAATATTTCCTTTCGGAAACCATTTACTATAACAACAGTGTTATAGTCCATCATTTCCTTATTTCTCGAAAACGTCTATTTCAACAATAAATGTTGAAATCTATGTATTCGATACTTATCACGTTTTAAAACATCTTTTAAAACAATTACTTCATTTCTGTAATATCGTTTTCCCAAAACAAGTTCATTTTACTTAACAATATATTCACTATCCAAAATCGTGAATATACTTTACTATTTACATTTCACTATTTTCTACACGTTTTATTTCGATAATAATTCGCTATCCAAAATCGCGAATATATCTCCTTTGATAATCTTCTATATTTAATTTATCAAATTCAATTGATTGGTTTCCGAATTTATAAAACAACGTTTATAAATTCCAATTTCTATTTTCTATAACAACTCCGGTTTATAAATCTCATTTTATTAACTTCAAAAATTCACTTATAAGAATAAGTGATTTCGGATTTATAAAACAACGTTTATAAATCACATTTGTACTTTATAACGATTTCAACTTACAAAATCATTTCATTTTGCAATTTCTATTTATATCCCATCTAAGTGCAAAAGTCAAATTTATAAGTAAATTTCTTATAAATCTTTTATTCTACAATATCTATTTACTTTATAACTTCACGTTATAAATCTATTAATTTCATTCACTTATGAAATCCATTTATACTTCTTTCCAACACTTATAAAAATTCGTTATATAAGTCCAATATTTTGATTTACAAAAATATCAATTTTATAAATCTTTCTATACAAATCGTTTATAGTTATTCAAAAATCCCAACTTAAACCATTTTATAAATAAATCGACTTTTATTTCAAAAACGACACTTCGGTTATATTTCACTAAAAATTATAACTTTTATAACTTTAAAATTTTACGTTTATAAATCGATTCAAAAATTCCATAAAACGTATATTTTCAAAAATCACTTTAAAAACCCTTTTAAAGTAAAAGTCGTTATTTTTACATTTCCAAAACTGAATCCGATGATGCAACAGCATCAATCAGTCCATCACAACAGTCAATATCATATATCAATATGATAACAGAATATATCAAAATATCTGTAAATAATCAATACGGTGAGGAATCCAGTTGGATCCCTCCAACCTGTTTCCCTGCATCCACAGATGTTAGCACAATACCAATTCCGCTCCAGTACGGAATTATCGCGGTATATAGGTTTTTTATAAAAATCCGCTTACTAACGGCGCAATAGGGTCTCATCCGCTATACGAGGCGGGAAATCAATCAATCCAATATATACATATGCCAATATGTATATACTGCTATATATATAGATATATCCTATCATATCTAATAGCACATCCAAACAGTCAATCATCAATCAATAACTGTAAATAATTCCACATTCAATTGAGTGAGAAGATCTCACCTTGATTTTCTGATAGCAATTTATAGCGTTTATTTCGAATGAAACTAAACGGACGTTTAATTTCACTCCAAATTTTCACTGACCCCGATCGCTTCCAATCCAGTTCCATCGCGAAGTATTCGACAAAACGAAGCCAACGCTTTTCGTTTCGTAATTTTCCGACCTTAAATGGAAAAGATATACAATTTTAAAGTTTATACAAATTTAAATACAAATAAATTTTCATTTTCTATTTAATTTCTAACCCTAAAATCATCAGAGACGTTCGTTTTCTCTTTGCTTGGATCCAGACCGACCGCAACTTCTTCTCCATCGCGTTTCCCTCCCAGGCCATTTTGAACGCGACCAAACCCATAGCCGGCCCTAGCCCTCCATTTTCGCACGCAATACACTCGCCTACATGATGATCAACCACCACCAGAACGAAGCCCCACGCGAGAGCTACCTCCGCCTACCACCGTTCGAAACTCGGTGGTCCCCCTTCCTCGAACGACGCGAAGAAACGGCGAACATTCGTGACGAATTTCGCGATGATTCCCTCCACGAATCTCGATCACAGCCGTATGGATTTGTTCGTCTCGTCGAGATCTTCAAGTTTGTAGTTGAAACTATTTGTTAAAAGCTGGTGGATCAAGAGAGATTGAGGGAAAAAGGAACGAAAATATCGGCCATTCATTTCAAAAGTGGCGGCTGAACGTATGAAATTAGGGTTTCTCTTGAATGAAGGGGGTGGGTTGCTTTTATAGAGAACCGACGAACACTATTCACTCCTAAATTTCCGAACTCCGATTTACGCGCGGTAACTGGCATTTCTGGGGTTTATCCCGTGTTCCGAACGCAATGGAACAGGTTTCGAAAGCTAATTCGGACATCTGTGCGAGATACGGAGAAAAACGATCAATTTAAATTAAACCGATTTAAATCGATTTCGAGGCGTTTAAATTTGTACCGGACAAATGGTAAATCCAAAAATTACGAAATTTGAAATCTTACAATAATATCACATTACGGATCCGATGAAACTGGTTTCGTTGAAATCCGAGACTGTTCGAAAAATGACTATTTTAACTCGCCGAATTAAAATTAAAACGATATCGATGCGTTTCGAGCTGCCACGGTCAAACGACAACTCCGATGGATACGAAAATTGAAATCCGATAATAACTAACTATTACGGATCCAATGGAACTGGTCTCGTTCAATTCTGAGACTGTTCGAAAATTGGCTATTTTTACAGTCGATAATTAAATATTAAAATATTCGATTTTCACAATTTAACTCCAAATTCAATTTTAAGAGTTCTAAAATATTTCTATAACTCCAGTATGATTAAATAAAATTTCCCAAATCATTTTCAATCATTCTAAACTCGATTTTCAATTACCTCTGGAATTTCAATTATTAATTTATCGATTTAATTATCAAATTAAATCCAATATCCTTTAAATAAATTATTCGACTTATTAATTCCACTTATAAATATTTAAAATTAATTAAATATTCGAATTTTAATTATCAAAAATTCTGGGTCGTTACAGACTTCCCCCCTTAAAAGAATTTCGTCCTCGAAATTACAAGTTAGGAAGAAGATACAAAATCCGTTAACTTTCCAAAACAAACCGTTCAAATTAGATTTTCAAATCTGTTAAGTGTTTAACTTCTCCAAAATTCATAGTTAACTTCTCACAAAATCTTTACTAAGTTTTCAAATCATAACTTAGTTTTCAAAATTTTCAAATTTCTCAAAAATATTCTAATGCCTTAAATTTTCAGAAAATTTCGCCAGCGTCTCCTTTGCGCGGCTCGATCCGAAAAAAAAATGACAGTGTATATATATCACAAATATACATCCCATCAAGTGATGAGGCATCCCGTAGGGAAAAAAGTGTAAAAGTACGATATTTAATCCGAGATATGTACCTTATTATTTATTTAGCGAGCGTATACGGCTAATATAGCGCGAAAGCGAGCTCCAAATGCGAAGCAACGCCATCCGCACCTACTAAACACTCAACAAACCATATGAGAACATGTAGATATGAAAATAAAATCAATATACATCGTATAGCAACATAACTACATATGCTAACATAACAATGCATTCAAAAGCAACAATGCAACCATCAAACAATCATCCAACTATCATCCAACAACTTCATAACCAAATCAATATAGATTCACTTCTCATTAACATTCATTGAATTGGTTTTCAATTTTAAATCATATTCGATTCATTTACATTGGATTTAATCAACATTCTCTTTCAATTCAATTAGTTTACATTCACTAATTCACATCTGTTCACTTCCAATTTGAATTTAATCACATAGCTTTCCAATTTGCTAATTCAATTTCATTAATACTTAATGAATTTTTTATACACAATCAACTAACAATCAAATAACAACCAATGTATATTCAACACAACCAAATTATAAATTTTACATTCGATTTGGTTCAACACTTTTAAATTAAATTGACTTCCATTCAATTTATTTAATTTCTCAACTTCATTAGCTTTTAATGGATTAACACTTATATTCATTATTTCATATCAATACTTCACATTAGATTGATTAACATCCAATCCATTTATTCAATTCAATTGCTAATTCATTTAACAAATAAAGTTGAATTTCATTTATATAACTCAAGTTCACATTCATTTAATAAATTCCCTTTATTAATTTACTTTGATATCAAAATCAACTTCGTTCAACATTACTTAAGTTATATTCCAATTAAACATCATTTGTTTAACTTAACTTAAGTTTCCACTTATAAATCCAAATTCAAATTTTAATCCTATTTAACTTTTACCAAGGTCAAATTTCTTCACTTATTCAAAATTCGTATTAAATCCAGATTTCATATTCCACAATCTCAACTTAGATTTAATTGATTCACTTATACTTACTTTAATTTAACTTCATCCTTTAAGTTAAATTTATTCTATCAGAATTTAAATTATATAAGTTATCAATCCATTCAATTCCAGAGTCTTTTCAATCTTTTAAAACTATTTTGAAATCTGTTCAAATTTATCTTTTGAATTCCCAAAACAAAATCCAAAATTTCCCAATCAACTTTTATTTAAAATATTCTGGCAGCAATTCCTCTTTTGGAAACCCGAAAATGAATTCTAATGATGTGGCCATCATCATCAGGATTATTTTCCAGCGACTTGAAAAGAGTTTAGAGCTTTTCATCTCTTCAAAACATTTTTCAAAACCCTTGAAATCCATTTTCAAATCAAAAAGGAATTAACTTTCCAAATTTCCAAAATTTTCAAATTCTTTTCAAAACATTTCCAAATACTTCTCTGGAATCCCGTTTTAAATTACAATTCACATTTATAATTTATATTCATTAAATTTCATTTGTATATGTGAATTTATTTCTTAACTTTGGAGTTACGATTTCAATTTCTTATTCAATTTTAGTGATGATAATTCACTATTATTACTTCCTAACATCCATGCAACCATATACTATAGTACTTTATAGAAAAACATTTATTTTCTATACAAAAATAGTTTTGGGCAAAATTATCTCATTTACCCTATTTAAAACAATACTGTGCCGAATTGTTCTATATAAGTGTTTAGAGATCCCTATCGATAGAGTTGTACGGACAATACCGACCAGAATCCATATACCACTCAACAAACCAATCATCACAATATAAAACAATTTTATATTCAAATAACAAATACGCGCTCATATCTATTATTACACTCAACTCATTCTAGAGTACTACTGACTCTATCTCTAATGAGTAACACCCAACAGAGCAGGGTTGTCTCTTAACCATATGCTCTGATACCAAATGTAACATCCCGAAAATTTTCGACTTTCGAAAATTCAACATCGATACTCGCTTTATCGACTGCTGAGCCATCGAATGCCGGAAACCCGAAAAGTTATGGTTTTAAGAAAGAAGAAAAGGTAGAAGAAGAAGATAGAAGAAAAAGAAAGAAGAACAACAACAGAACAACATCAGAACAGAAAACAATATCAGAATCTTACACATCGCAGCGGAACAATATATAATAGATAAATGAATATCATTTAAAAACAAAAGAATTATATCTGTTATTACATTACATCACATCATATCATCAGAGTCAATAAACAACAATGGACAGTTATATAACCTTGTCCTCATACAGAATACACAGCGGAATAAATACTATCAGATACAAATACTACGTCTCGTCATCCAGCTTGCTTCCAAAGCTCCAGAATATCCAGAATATCCTGATAACATAACTCTAGGCTGCCCGTGTGGAAAATGGTGGGCACCCAGAGTTTAGAAGGGAACAATAAACTCCGAGTCAGTCATGGTGACTGGTGTGAGATCGTAAAACAGTTATTCTTTAAAAATAAACAGCAGAGAATTTTAATGTCAATTCGAAATGCTTTTGGAAAATGAAACTACCATAAGACCTCCCACCACACACACAATGCAAACGCAGACTTGGAGGAGATTTCTTCTTATGATAGTCAAAGATGCTTACTACGCAAAAATCAAAAACCTTTTTGATATTATTATTAGTGCATAGTGTAGAAAACATTTCGAAAGTAGAATATAAATCTTAGCCAGCATAGGTACCATTATATTATGCCTGCTATAGCTGCCTCCTGAGGAGACAGGTTATACAATTGAAATCGTAAAGGCTCGTATTGTTTCTTTGGATTTCCAACAAATGGTCAGGCTAAGGAACTTCCTATCCACGATGGGTACGTCCCTGGAATAGACGACCCGAGAACCTAACCGGATCTCTGCCAACACAAGGCCGGGTTACCTCTGCAAAAATAGGTAACTACTGACACGCGTATGCCATCCCCCGATCGTCACCGATCTTCCCGAGGATCCCCGATTCGCAACAAACCACATAGTAATAATAATGCAGTAACCACAGAGGTTAAGTATCTGGGCTCCATACCATGATACCACCTTTATCCAGAAGGAATGACATACACTAAGGGGCGCTACTCCCTAGAACCTTGCCGCATTCGTCCTGTTTCGACCATTTCCGGGGTGTGAGGCTCGACGAAGTCTCGTCCACAAAGCTACGCTTTCTCAAAAAGCCCTGCTTCGGGTCAAACAAAATGATCAACCTATGATCACAAAGATATAAGATCAAACAAATGATCATATCACAAATGACCAAACACTGATCATTTCACAGCAACACTCAGTATGCCACGTTACCAAATTGGGATATATCGCTGATAAATTTCAACTACATAACCTCTGAGCTCGTACGTCTCAGAGAAGGGTGTTAAGCTAAGAGAATAAATTCTCCGCCACCAACAGAAATGTATTTGAAAGAAATCAGCTTTATATCTCAAATTGTAATGTCAGACACACAATCCATACAAGTCTGTTCCGGGATCGAACAGAACCGAAGGCACTTCTCACGAAGCCCTTGCATTTCCGGATAAATTTCTAATCACGTCCGGACTTCCCGTCACTAAGGGTGATAAAAACCTCTAAATCGGAGATCAGCCGATGTAGAGTAACTCGACGGTAATCCTTCCGTTTTCAAAAATATCCGATCTTCAACACCGGTCTTCGAATGCAATTCATAACGACGTATCACATATTCGGAATGGGTTATACGACCCCATGGTCCTTTCCCGGCTAACCCGAATAGTGAGCGATTATTCAAAAATAAGTGTGGCATTCAAATTCATCCAATTCACAACAAATACCTATCTAAAGGTAATTATTGATAGTCGGTTATTTAACTATCAATAAAGATGCACAACATCATCAGATTCCAAATTATTTTCCAAATTATTTTATCTTCCAAAATATCTTTACTAGATATATAATTTCCACACTTAACCGTTTGAAAACAAATTTCAAATCAATTTTCACATTTCATTTTATCTTTGAAGATAAAATCTCAAAACAGTTCATTTCATATTGGAAAAGCATTTCCATACTTATTTAATAATAAGTAATTCACAAAACTATTTATTTTCAATACTTAGAAAATATTCGATATACTTAAATCAAAATTAAGTATAAATTCATTCTTTAAGGAAATCATTCTTTAAACACATTTTATTTGAGTCAAAACGAATGTTACGTAAAACATCGTTACGACGACTCAAAATCACTAGTATAGGGATTCGGAATTTAGATAGATATATGAATCCCAATACCATACAAAAATATTTCCTTTCGGAAACCATTTACTATAACAACAGTGTTATAGTCCATCATTTCCTTATTTCTCGAAAACGTCTATTTCAACAATAAATGTTGAAATCTATGTATTCGATACTTATCACGTTTTAAAACATCTTTTAAAACAATTACTTCATTTCTGTAATATCGTTTTCCCAAAACAAGTTCATTTTACTTAACAATATATTCACTATCCAAAATCGTGAATATACTTTACTATTTACATTTCACTATTTTCTACACGTTTTATTTCGATAATAATTCGCTATCCAAAATCGCGAATATATCTCCTTTGATAATCTTCTATATTTAATTTATCAAATTCAATCGATTGGTTTCCGAATTTATAAAACAACGTTTATAAATTCCAATTTCTATTTTCTATAACAACTCCGGTTTATAAATCTCATTTTATTAACTTCAAAAATTCACTTATAAGAATAAGTGATTTCGGATTTATAAAACAACGTTTATAAATCACATTTGTACTTTATAACGATTTCAACTTACAAAATCATTTCATTTTGCAATTTCTATTTATATCCCATCTAAGTGCAAAAGTCAAATTTATAAGTAAATTTCTTATAAATCTTTTATTCTACAATATCTATTTACTTTATAACTTCACGTTATAAATCTATTAATTTCATTCACTTATGAAATCCATTTATACTTCTTTCCAACACTTATAAAAATTCGTTTTATAAGTCCAATATTTTGATTTACAAAAATATCAATTTTATAAATCTTTCTATACAAATCGTTTATAGTTATTCAAAAATCCCAACTTAAACCATTTTATAAATAAATCGACTTTTATTTCAAAAACGACACTTCGGTTATATTTCACTAAAAATTATAACTTTTATAACTTTAAAATTTTACGTTTATAAATCGATTCAAAAATTCCATAAAACGTATATTTTCAAAAATCACTTTAAAAACCCTTTTAAAGTAAAAGTCGTTATTTTTACATTTCCAAAACTGAATCCGATGATGCAACAGCATCAATCAGTCCATCACAACAGTCAATATCATATATCAATATGATAACAGAATATATCAAAATATCTGTAAATAATCAATACAGTGAGGAATCCAGTTGGATCCCTCCAACCTGTTTCCCTGCATCCACAGATTTTAGCACAATACCAATTCCGCTCCAGTACGGAATTATCGCGGTATATAGGTTTTTTATAAAAATCCGCTTACTAACGGCGCAATAGGGTCTCATCCGCTATACGAGGCGGGAAATCAATCAATCCAATATATACATATGCCAATATATATATACTGCTATATATATAGATATATCCTATCATATCTAATAGCACATCCAAACAGTCAATCATCAATCAATAACTGTAAATAATTCCACATTCAATTGAGTGAGAAGATCTCACCTTGATTTTCTGATAGCAATTTATAGCGTTTATTTCGAATGAAACTAAACGGATGTTTAATTTCACTCCAAATTTTCACTGACCCCGATCGCTTCCAATCCAGTTCCATCCCGAAGTATTCGACAAAACGAAGCCAACGCTTTTCGTTTCGTAATTTTCCGACCTTGTATGGAAAAGATATACAATTTTAAAGTTTATACAAATTTAAATACAAATAAATTTTCATTTTCTATTTAATTTCTAACCCTAAAATCATCAGAGACGTTCGTTTTCTCTTTGCTTGGATCCAGACCGACCGCAACTTCTTCTCCATCGCGTTTCCCTCCTAGGCCATTTTGAACGCGACCAAACCCATAGCCGGCCCTAGCCCTCCATTTTCGCACGCAATACACTCGCCTACATGATGATCAACCACCACCAGAACGAAGCCCCACGCGAGAGCTACCTCCGCCTACCACCATTCGAAACTCGGTGGTCCCCCTTCCTCGAACGACGCGAAGAAACGGCGAACATTCGTGACGAATTTCGCGATGATTCCCTCCACGAATCTCGATCACAGCCGTATGGATTTGTTCGTCTCGTCGAGATCTTCAAGTTTGTAGTTAAAACTATTTGTTAAAAGCTGGTGGATCAAGAGAGATTGAGGGAAAAAGGAACGAAAATATCGGCCATTCATTTCAAAAGTGGCGGCTGAACGTATGAAATTAGTGTTTCTCTTGAATGAAGGGGGTGGGTTGCTTTTATAGAGAACCGACGAACACTATTCACTCCTAAATTTCCGAACTCCGATTTACGCGCGGTAACTGGCATTTTTGGGGTTTATCCCGCGTTCCGAACGCAATGGAACAGGTTTCGAAAGCTAATTCGGACATCTGTGCGAGATACGGAGAAAAACGATCAATTTAAATTAAACCGATTTAAATCGATTTCGAGGCGTTTAAATTTGTACCGGACAAATGGTAAATCCAAAAATTACGAAATTTGAAATCTTACAATAATATCACATTACGGATCCGATGAAACTGGTTTAGTCGAAATCCGAGACTGTTCGAAAAATGACTATTTTAACTCGCCGAATTAAAATTAAAACGATATCGATGCGTTTCGAGCTGCCACGGTCAAACGACAACTCCGATGGATACGAAAATTGAAATCCGATAATAACTAACTATTACGGATCCAATGGAACTGGTCTCGTTCAATTCTGAGACTGTTCGAAAATTGGCTATTTTTACAGTCGATAATTAAATATTAAAATATTCGATTTTCACAATTTAACTCCAAATTCAATTTTAAGAGTTCTAAAATATTTCTATAACTCCAGTATGATTAAATAAAATTTCCCAAATCATTTTCAATCATTCTAAACTCGATTTTAAATTACCTCTGGAATTTCAATTATTAATTTATCGATTTAATTATCAAATTAAATCCAATATCCTTTAAATAAATTATTCGACTTATTAATTCCACTTATAAATATTTAAAATTAATTAAATATTCGAATTTTAATTATCAAAAATTCTGGATCGTTACACATACATATACATATGTGTGTGTATACACATATACATATATGTGCGTACACACACCCAGATACATGTACATATATAAGTGTGTGTATCCTGATTTAGCATTAGTTTAAATTCTGATTTACATTGCCTTTTCCAATTGTAGGACCTTCAACCAATCTAACTTTGGACACTTTATATTATCAATTTTTTTACAGTTATTGATGCTGGAAGGATTTTCCAAGCAAACCAACATAATGAATGAATGCTAGGAAAATGATTAGAGGTAGATTTCTTTCCTTTTTCTGGAAATAAACAATTAAGAATAGAGCATTTTTATGCTTTGCAAAAGTAAAATAAAGTAGAAATTTGAAGCTGTATGAAAGGGGAAAAAACTGAAAAACCCACGGGTATTAAAATTTTATAAGGAAAACTAATCCGTCCTCTTTAAATACACCAAAACCATTTTATAGTGTAGGAAAATTAGAGAATCTTATTCTTCAATTTAGGAATAAAAAATTCAACAGCCTTATTGTGTAATTAAAGAAATAGAAGTTCGTTACTCCTCAAAATACTTTGAATATTTGAACTTTTAAATTTTTTTTCCCAAAAACAAGAAGTGTTTGCTACTATAATGCTTAAAGCTTGTGTAGTCTATTATTTTGTTTCTAAAATTTTATTTAATAGTCTAAAAATGCTTTCTTGAGAAATATAAGAAAGAAATACAAAAACTTTATCATACATGCCTTTGAATAACTTTTTGACACATGTTTTTCTCTAATTGGTATGTATGTTGCAAAATTCCCTAATGTCGAACATTATTCACATTTCACGTTTGCATCGGATCAGAGTAGACTTCACACACAACATTAATCGATGTACAGGAACCTGTCGATTTGAGTTAAGAGAGCAAGACATGACACAGTTTTAACCCTGAAAATTGAACTAAATCGTTGAAGACAGTACATAGTTTCACATTGATATTATATGAATTCGACTGAAGCAAGAATTCAAAATTAGACCGACACAAATTGATTCGTTTTAAAATTAATATTATGTAACGACCCGCTATTTTGGACCATTCAAATCGACAATAATCCACACATGTCGGACTTGAATAATTCAAAATACCGAATTGTTAATTTAAATTTGGCAAAACTCAGCATATACGGTAAATAAATCAATCACAGATCACAGACACAGAGTAATACAATAATGCGCAACGGAATAGATAAAATAGTAGTTCATGAAGCTACTATATAAACATCAGAGTTAAAATAAAATACAACAGAATATCTCCAATGTAGTGAAGTCTCCAGTACGAATAGATGACTTCTCCGAACAAATCAACTAGAAGAGCTGAAAGCTGAGGCGATAGCTGGATCTCCAAAGGAAGCTCCAAACTCCAAGGGTGAGTCTCAAATGCTGTATCACTCGGTCTGACCCGAGCGTAAAGCAAAACACAAAACACTCGAGTCAGGATTAACATTCTTATATCAATAAATCCAACTCAAGTGAAATATCAACTGAAATACAAGTAACTTAAAGGATGTTTGGGATAACCATCCTCTAAGGATCTTCAGAACTATCTACGAGGTGGAAATATACACTATAACACCGTGGTCATTCCAAATAAATTTATACTTCAAAACCAAAATATCATTTCATTTCAAATATATCTATTTTTTTTCCAAAATAGTACATATATAGGTTAAATAATTTAAAATCAGAGTATTTAATTTCCTCAAGTTTGGCAAATCGATTCAAATCAACTCCAAATTCCAGATTCAAATTTATTCAAAGCTCAATTCATCAATTTAATTCAGTTCTAAATATACCATTTAAATTTTCAATATATTTCAAAGCTTTAATACTCAACATTTTCCAAAGTTTAGATTTAACAGTTTCATATAGCTCTTGATTTAACTTCATTATTATTTAATCAGGGAATATTCACTTAATAAACTCAATATCATCTAACTAGCCTTACATTTCATTTTTACTAATTATTTTCTTAAATTTATTTAAGCAAGAATTTTTCATTAAATTATTTAAAGAAACCCAAGTTATAAATCATATCTTAAATCTCAATTTCAATAAGTTTCAAACTGGTTTAATTAATAAATTATCTTTCCAACCTTAACTTATTCAAATTATTACCAAAATCTATTTTGAAAATATAATTTTTATACTTAAGCATCTCATAAGTATTTAATCCATCCTAATTTAAATTAAATAATTTAAGGCTCAAACATTTATAAAACCATATATTTCTTTCCGAAACCGTAGAATTCAATTTCAAAATACTTATATATATATGGACCAACGGTGTTTGTATATATATTTATCATATGGTTAAGTGATACAGATATTTATTATTTCAATCCGAAATTTAAATATATACGGGTAGAAATCATTTCGACCCGTAATCCCAATTTCAATACAAATGAAAATCGCTTGGGTCTATCATTTCAACCCATAACGATTTTCTCCTATTCTAAAGTCCGTTCGGGTATGTATCATTTCAACCCATAGTGAATTCTAAACTACAGGGAACTTGCAGAGTGATAACAGATAATATAAATTACAACAACAGGCATATATCATTAATAATAATAAAACAGATACTGGTGTCAGATGTCATGGGTGAACAGTTACAGATGATAGTAATAACAGGCATATAAATACTAGATACTGGTGTCAGATGTCACGGGTGAACAGTTACAGATGATAGTAATAACAGGCATATAAATACTAGATACTGGTGTCAGATGTCACGGGTGAACAGTTACAGATAATAGCATATATAACAATTTAAATAACTACATCATCATATTTCAATTGTCGTTTCAATTGAAATCAAATTTAATAAATACAAGAATGTTAATCGTGAGTGATTGCTCACCTTTCGAGGCTAGAGCGGTAGACAATGAAATTGAGTTACGAAATCCAAGCACGAAATCACAAAACAAGGCAAGATTGAATCGGCGAACGAAGCTGATGAATAGGAAGAGACGAATTCAAATTAAAACAGGATCGATGAAAAATAAAGTTATATTCTAAATTTCAAATACATATTAAATTAAATATATGTGTATTTTGAAATTATTGTTTTAAATTGAAACACAAATATTAAACTCAATATATATATACATAATATATTTAAAATCAATATTTATCTCATATT
Organism: Allium fistulosum; assembly: GCA_030737815.1. NCBI lineage: Eukaryota > Viridiplantae > Streptophyta > Magnoliopsida > Asparagales > Amaryllidaceae > Allium > Allium fistulosum. Next base: position 1,438,461,355 of record CM060903.1, on the reverse strand, counting down.
CATGTCAACCTAGACTCCTACATACCATACATATACTTTGAAAATATAAATATAAAGACTGGTATAAATACTTATTGTAAACTACAAATTTACCCACAACATTTTATAACATTTTATAAATACTTCTAATTTAAAATAAATAATAACTCCCAAAATCTGGCATATAACTACAAATAAAACCCGCAGCTTGTAAAATAAACTTTTATACTCAAATCTAATATGTACATGTACTGTTAACCTCCTCATCTATTATAGAATCAAACCAGATGCACAAATGCTTACAAACAGGTTACTTACAAAATATGTTTATAACAAACATATATATATATATTATATAATACAAAGCTGCAGGCCAGTAACCATATACCTGACTCCTTTTTTTTTCAAACAAATGATAATATATACATATAATTACTTAGAAATCAATATCTTTGTATATATATATAACACAACATCATTATGTAGAACTGTCATATACTTAAAACCCAAAACTGTTGTATGCCTACACTAAAAATGTTGAAAAACTATGGTAGACAAACATTAAACCAATACTGTTATATATACATTTTTATTTGAAATCAATGCGTATAACAATCATCATATGCAACTTTATACATGAGTAGGCTATTAAATAACTAAACATAACTGTATATATACGTGTTATATATACTGCCCTATCAACTTGTACAACATATCATTAAACAATGCACATATTATGTACTTTCGAAATCTACCATTACTTCCAGCAAACAAGATCATCTACATGCTGTATGACCTATTCCCCTATATACATGCCGACTACAATCTTGGAAATAAATGAATTACTGTATTTTATATTATACCTATGACCTTACTTTTCAAAAATATATATATATATATAAAAAAAAATATGAGTATAATATATATACTCGAATATATCTTCTATACACTTAAAACCAAACAACCTTATAAAAACTAATATAGGTATAAATCTTATATATTATACCACTTTATATATTTTATAACTATATTCCATATATATATATAAATATGTATAACAAATTTCGAACGCTAGAACATGAGTCGAACAGCACATACAGGGGACGAGATGATGTGGCCACTCCTACAAGGCATGGAGGTTCTCTAGGCTCGGGCTGAGGTAGATCGGAGGGAAAGTGGTCGCTGGGTTGACGACGTGGCTGAGTGCTGCTAGATGGTGGTCTGGGCGGATCTGGGTGGATCACATGAAGGAAGGTGGTATGGCGGTGGCTGCTGCGCGTGAACGAGGTGGTGGTTGCGTGCCTTCGGCGTTGGAGCTTTGGGTTGGAACTGTGGGCTCGGAGGTGGTGATGGGTAGGGGCAGTAGGCGATGGTGTTGGCGAGGCTGATGGGAGGCAAGGCTGTGGGCAGTGGTGAAGGTGGAAGTGGTGACGTGGGGAGGAGGTGAAGCTTCGGTTGGGAGAGGAGGTCGTGGTGGTTGCTGGTCGTGGGGAGGAGGAACGCCGAGTGTGGAAATGCGGTTGGGTTTGGCTGAGGCGGATGTGTGGAGATAGGTGCACCGGGGGTTTGAAGAATAGAAGAAAGAAACGAAAAAAAATAAAAGAGAGAGGAGGAAGAAATAGATCTGGGAGGAAGAAGAAAGAGTTTCAGAGGAAAAGAAATAAATATATGAAAGTGTGAATAGGAGAGAAAGGTGCAAAAGAAACGTTCCACCTTAATTTTAGATATAAATTCAAAAGCCAAAGGAACGTGCACTATCCATTGATTCCGCAAAAGTTTTAAAGCAATTAATTGATGCTTGGACAGCACGGCTAAAGTTTGAAAGGCAATAGAAAACAAAAGGTCACGAATACGGTACCGATACGGTGAACAGTTTTACAGATTCCGTTGTCCATCGGACGCCGAAACAAGCAAATGAATATACCATGGAGATCAGCATGACGTGACGATCAAAACGGTATACAAATACTAGTGGTACGATCATCCGATCGAAAGTCAATAATCGGTACCAGAAATGCTGCTATTTTGTCAGAATTAAGATAAACGGAGCAGTAGAAGTCCAAATTTGGAAAAACGAATTTCGCAGTCTGATTCAGAATGATCTGAATAAATTTTCTCTTGTTGACATATTTTAGTTTCGGAAAACTTTTAAATTCACTGTTATTAACCGGTTTGATTTGAAATGAAATTTCACAGGAAAATGAACTTCAATATTATCAGATGAAAATTTACCAGTTGCTATATTAAAATAGATGTATTCCAAATAGTAAATTTTTTATTTTCAAATTTTATTGTTTAAAATTTCACAAATTTCCAGTTAAATATACTTTTAAAACCATTAAATTTTACGGGTCGTTACATATTATCTCAATCAATTCATACTATGAATTCAGAAATCAGTGTTGCTAGCAGAATAAATCGAACGAAATTGTTGATATGAAAGTTCAGAGACAATTCGTAAACAAAAGAATACCATAAAACAACCATTTCTAGAACAGAACATTCACAAACTCGATCTAAAATAACATAAAATGGAGCAGAAGCATAATCGGGGAGAGAGATTACCTAAACGTTGTCCTGGAGAGGGAGGACAATCCCTTGAGGCAAATAGTTGTAGATGAATCTCAAGGAAAAAAGATAGACGGTAAGGCAGGACACGATGTAGCAATAATAAGAAGGAACACCATTGCTAATTGACAAAACAATCAAAGGATGGTAGATTCTATTAAGGTTAGGTTTCAGTGGCTGAAGGGGGAGAACGAAGTGAAGATTTACTTTTTAGGGAATCAAAGGAGCAGTAGATTTTGAGCTACGATTCAGTAGGCGAAATGGAGAAATGTTTATTTGTGAATCAAACGTGTAACATGTCGTTTGCAATAAGTTTTAACCCGAAGATCCCTAACTCCTCCATCTTTGCGGCCTGAAGGAACGATGAAAAAAAGAAAAGTGATTTTGGACTTAAATTGAGTGGAAATGAATATTCAGGCTTTTGATTAGAAGGAAGAAAGGGCAGAACCGTGGGTAGAAAGAAAGAAACCAAGAAGTGCGACGCTTAATTTTAAAATACACTATTGAAACTCCAGGAGTGGAGTGGAGATGAGAGGAAGAGATGCCATTAGCGGGAAAAAGAGACTTTGTTTTTTTCTTAACTTACGAAGATCAGAGGAAGAGGCACGATAAAAGGAAAACAGCAGAAAGAAAAAACGACCGTTCATTTCACAAAATATGAAGAGGGCTGTTTGCTCTTGAAATCTAACTCAATAATAATAGTATAGTATAGATTATAATTGCAAATAGTTTTCAGAGTAGCCTATTTATGCCAATACTTTTAAAAACCAGTCTCTTTTGATAATTTGTCCAATAAAATATGATGCCTTATATTGTTCCTAAGCTAATATTTTGTTGAGAAATAACAGGATTGTATCCTTTTTCATGTGGGAAGTATCCTTTTACAAGTTTTCTTTATTTGTTACTCATGTTGACTGTAGTTATCAACAATATTTTTATTATGTGGTTATTGTGTGAAAAAGGATTGTGCTTTCTGTTATTCTTGCATATTGTTAGAATATATTTTTTATCCATATTTTTATAAATGTTTTAACTGCATTTTTGAATTTGAAGTCTACGGTCATGATTATAACCTTAAATATATTCTTTCAATTAATTGGCTTTTTTACCATGATTAAGTTTGGTTGAACCTTAAAAGCAAAATAATCATAAAATATTTATATATTAATTAGGTTGCATTTTTGGATATACATTCTACAATTAACGTTAATTTTATTGGTATTATTTATGATAGTATTATACATGTTTAAAAAATTCTCCACGTAGATATGTTTCCATATATAATAGTCAATTAAGCTTATTTTTGGGTAATTCTCATGAAAATATTAAAATGCTAAAATTTAAATCGATCGTCAATGCACATCTATTATTATGCAATACTGTGCATCATTGTACAACATGGAGTACTTTGACAATTGTAAACTTCAAATCAAATCTCCCAACGATAGAAAAAAATTTGAGTTAGAAACAGGTTTATGAATTGAGTTGTTTCTTGCTAAAAAGAAGGAGGTAGATAAATGCAATCTAAAGTTTTTGGCTGCATCATATTTATTTGGATTAAAGTTTATGACATGCATTCACCTCTATTACAATAATTAACATTGACTTTTGACACATTGGAATGACATTTGAGATTTATACATTCTACCTCCAGGAATTATGCAATCTAAATTTTCTGATTTTTGACACAATGAAGTGTAATGTAAACCATATACATGCATGAATTATGTACTCAGAGTGACTATACTAATCTAGCATGAGCACTAGCAGTGGAAGTAAAGAGCAGCTACTGAGATATTGGTGGATCTGGATCTGGTGAAAAGATTATATTAGGTTGAGAATAAATTCATTCATACTATGATTGAAATGGTTGAGGTTGATTAGCCTTCAAATTACCAGTTTTAAGTCAATTATTGTTTTTGTTACAAATTTGTTTTTAAATGATGTATTTACATGTTTTTAATTTGGTCTAAAACTTAATTTGGTTGTTTGATATAAATTGATTTGAGGTAATTAGTTTAAAGGAAAAACTTTAAACTAATTTTTAAACCAAAGACGAAACATTTACAATTTTGGCAGAAGGACAGTAGCGCGTTTTTTCAATTTTCCAACCTCAACAGTTTCCTCCGCCTTCGTCTAAGCTTGCCCAAGCCACCGTCTACCTTAAGCTACTGCTTGCCCTAGCCGCCGCCGTCCAAGCAATCATCGTCTGAAGTCGTCGTCGTCCAAGCCTCTCTCTTGTCGATGTTCGAATCGAATTAAATCTTCCATTGACGACGTCGATTTCTCCAAAATAGAGAAAGTTTGACTTGACGCCTCAATCCAAACCTATGTTAGAAATTACTCGACCTTTGAATTCAAGAGCTGCAAATCCAAGATCTAGAAAACGAATGGAAAAGCAGAATCTAGAAGAAGAAGAAAAAAGTCCAAAATGTACCATGAATTTCGAATGATATTTAGATATAGCATTTCTATATTTGAAACACAGTAGATTTAGATTGTGTTTAATATGCTAAATGATAGACTAATGTAGCATTTGTACTTTTAAATATAGTACCATTATCTGACTATGCAAAATGATAGTTGGATATAGTATAAGAATATTTCAATTGAACAAGGATGAAAAAATATGCAAAATGATACTTGAATTTAGCATAAATATATTTAAAGTGAACTAGCATGAATAGAATATACAAAATGAAATAAGTATTCCTAAAGAGAACTACCATGAATAGAATATGCAAAATGATAACTACATATGTATTTTGAGCTAGCATATGTATTTTTTAATGTAACATTTTAATCACAAAGTTCACTGCCATGTTTATGATATGCAAAATGATAGTTTAATATAGCATTTGAGTTATGTAGTCCACTATCATGTTTAAAATAGGCAAAATGATAGTTTAATGTAGCATTTTAATTTTGAAGTCCAATATTATGATTACAATATGCAAAATGGGATTTAATGTAACATTTTAATCACAAAGTCCATTACCATGTTTATGATATGCAAAATGATAGTTTAGTGTAGCATTTAAGTTATGAAGTTTACTATCACGTTTAAAATATGCAAAATGATAGTTTGATATAGCATTTTACTTATGAAGTCCAATAACAAAGTTACAATATGCAAAATGGTATTTAATGTAACATTTTAATCACAAAGACCACTAGCATATTTAAGGTATACAAAATGATAGTCTAACGTAGCATTTGAGTATGAAGTCCCATGGCATGTTTACAATATGCAAAATGATAGTTTAATATAACATTATACTTATGAAGTCCAATATCATGATTATAATATGCAAAACGAGATTTAATGTATCATTTTAATTACAAAGTCCACTAGCATATTCAAGGTATGCAAAATGATAGTTTAACATAGCATTTGAGTTATGAAGTCCAATATCATGTTTACAATATGCAAAATGATATTTTAAAATAGCATTTCAATTAATAAGTCCGCAAACATGTTTAATGATGCATTTTTTAACAAAGTCTAATGGTATTTTTATGATATCTAAAATGATAGTCTGTTTTGGCATTTTAGCTATGAAGTCCACTTGCATAACTAAAATATACAAAGTGATAGTTTACTGTAGCATTGCAATTACAAAGTTCGGTAGCATTTATAAGATATTTGAAATGATAGTTTGATGTGACATTTAAGTATGAAGTCAATTGTCATGTTTCCAGAATGATGAACTGCTGGATAATTGCAAAAGTATGAAAAGTTCGCAATACAACTTTAAATTACACTACAGTATGTTTATTCATATTACTTTCAATTATACTGAAATGCTATATACAACTAGCATAATGCAAAAACTTGATGTTTAATATTTGTACTGTGAAAATCATAAACAACGTATATTGTTGAGTACTTAGAAATGTTCAAAAATATTAAATACACCTGTAAATTCCACAATATTTATGAATAATACAAATAGTTAACTATTAACATAAAATGATATATACATATAGCATTACACTTTAACAAATTCAACAACAGCTTGAAGCTTACCAGATATACAATCAACATCAAATACACCATCTAAAACTAACAAGAGCAACATTCAACATCAAATACACAATAATAAAACAATAAAAGACTAAATTGCATAATATACATAGAAATGCTAGTTTCATATATTATAATAATATGAAAGATACAATAATCACAAGCAAAAACAAAAAACTGATTAAAAACATTATCAATCATCAATAATTCCACAGCATGTCAAACCTCTAGTTAAGATCAATATCGTGTTAGAACTTCATAGCGTTCACAAGCAGGTGGCGACACACTCAAATTCAAAACTCTCACGGCAGTGTCTCCTATTCTCGACATCACAAAGCACAGCGAGGACGGCGAACTCGACTCAAGCAATCTAGAATGGAGGAGCGACGATCTTGATCTTCATCCGAGGGAAATGGTGAAGTGAGATGCATCTTCGAGTCGACAACTTCAGGCGAATAGCAACGGTGAGTTTGGGAAGACGGAGCGGCGAAGTTTATTCAAGGAGAAGCAAAGATTAATTTAATTTTTGGTAGTCGGCTTGATTTGAGATCGAGATTGAAGAAGATGCACGATTTAATTTTTGTAAAGACTTTCCTTCAGTCGAAATTATAAAACCCGCATCCTTAAAAAGGAAAAAAATTATGCGTGTCTCTCAGGCAAAAAAATGTGATATGTTTTTCCTTCAGCCAATTTTCCTGAATTGATTATTACTTTGTGTATGTATTACTTTATCATTGGATTTTTACCTTAGTTTACAATACCAAAATAAAATTATGACACGCAATATGCCTAAATTTTCAATATCAATCACGAAGGTGTCTTTGTAGTTTTCTTTAGTATTTTCTTGCTGCTTTGAGCTTTGCAGGTTGCTATTTCATCTACTTCTTACCTAATTTTTGTAAAATTTGCAGTTCTTGCATTTTTGCTTTCCTTACTTTATGCTGCTGTAAATAGTACAGAAATATAGTAAAGGCATTTCGACTATATATGATATAAACAATATACATACCTTGATTCATGATTTTTGTTACTTCATATGCACAACTTTAGTATGATTTTATTATACTGGTGATAATGTCAAATGCAAGTATCAAACTTAATCGGAACTGTAAACAATTGTAGAATAACTTATATAGAGTTGAACAAAATTTGCGTTAGATGTTTGTCTTTGCTTATGTAAAAACTATGAGATTGATTTTGGTTGCAATCAGTTTATATTTTGTTGTTTACATTGATACGTATCTGTTATATTCTGCAACTGAATCAAACACATTTTGCAATGCAGGCCGACTATAGGTATACTATAACTGGTTTAGTAATGAAATAATTATTTAGTGGAAATAATTCAATATTCCATCATAATAGTGCGGTGAAAGGAAGTTCCATAATTTCATGGTTTTTTTACCAAAGCATTACGTGCGAAATTTGCATGAAAGACAATTTTGCATGCACTCATTGAGTCTTACGAATTCAGGTAAATGGTACGTTCGCACAGTGTTATTTGCAAAATAAAAAAGGAAGGAAGGATGGGTGCATGATAGATATTTAATAAACACCAAATAGAATAGATGTAATGTAATATGCATTACTGAACAAAAGTATTCCTTTATGTTCAGCTTCTTACAACACAAATTGCTTAAAGTTTCAGCCTAAACACCGTGTGTGTAACACAGGTTCGCACTAGTATCTCTATTAAGGTAAAGGTATCGATGCTCACCATGGTGCACTACCTGTAGATAATGATGGATGGCTAACTTTTCTATCTCAGTCCTTTGTTCCATTCAATGTAACTAAGGTAACAAGTGTGTTTTCTTAGCAACACCATAGCTTTTTTGGGTTCTCATATTCACTATGGACTACAAATATATTTAATAACTAGTTGAGAAAGAGGAAAACCACTAATAAGATGAAAACATTAAGTGACCAGTTAATTAAAATGAATATTAGTTAAAAAAAATTGGAATTACTAAATTGATTAATTAATCAAAGTAACAGGTGCCATTTCCAATGCTGTAAATGGGTTACTGAAGGTAACGGGTGCCTTTTCAAAAGCTTGGAAAGCTAAATATATTTTGATATAATTGGGTAGATAATGTTGTATAATGTTTTGAGTGTGTTGTGTACAATATGTATACGCTAGGATGATAGTTTTTTTTAATGTACTACTTACACTTAGGCCTGAGTTGAGCTTCAAATATGACATCAGGAAAAGAAAGTCTGAAGATATTATTGAGTTTCATTTGTGTCTATATATATTAAGATTGTCAAGAAAAATACTCTTAATCAAGTAAACAATGGGTATCCTAGAAATATTAGTCATATTATGCCATAGTAAGTTGCTTGGAAAAAATAGCAAGGGATGAATAGTTGTTAAAAAGTAACCGACTACCTAAAATACTATGCTTGTTAGTTTTCTATTGAATTTGAACCATTTAATCTTCATTGTATACTATCCATATTGGCACTATTCAATGTCAATGATTCCCATGTATGTTATTTATGAGTGTTAAACACCAGCGATTCAATTGCATACATTCGTGGTACAAACAATAGGAAATCTTGTAGTGCTTTAGCCTATCAGCATTACCTTGGACTACATGTAGGGATGTAATTCACATGATCAGCATATGCATGATATGGTGAATAGACTAGTGTACGATATGCATTAGGTATATGAGTTATTGACATATGTATGAGACATTGTCTGTTAAGATGCGCTTTCCATTGTCTAAGACGCCATGGTGATTTTTTTATTGTCATGTGTTTCCCATTATTTAAGAAACATCTATTTTTTTAAAGATACTGCATGATTATTAAGTGAAAAATATGTTGGATTTTTTTGTAAGGTCCTAAGGTAAAGCAAATCTGTCAAATACTCTATTTTCCATTAACATAACTTGATTAATTGAAATATGTTTATTTTTGATTCTAGGACATTAGTTTTAAATATGGTATATCTATTGGCATAAAAGCTAGCTTAGTCATGGAGAGTACTTACTAAAGCTTATGAAAATGCAACATAATAGGAGTCCTTTCTTCCTTCCAATATTCTGCAGCTAGCTAGGTTTCTAAATTTCCATCGGTGTAGATCCTACCGGTGTTCTTGCTTTCAATGCATATGTATTATAAGCAATGTACCACTCTTTGTCCTAGGTAATTACTATAAGTAATTAAGTGTTCAATATTTTGTCTTTACTGGAAATGAGTTGGCTCTTTAGAACAAAATATAATTCTTTTTTTTCTTTTTAATGTCAACATGATTACATAATCTTGTTACGCTACATGGATACTCTGTATATCGGTGTTAGGATAACTATACAATGTTAACTTTGAACGATTCCTCTTACATCATGGGGCAATCTAGAAAAAGATAAGACTTATCACTACCTATAAGAAATTAACATAGAGTGGATATTTCAGACAATACTCATTATTCTTTCGTTTTAAGTAAGTAAAGTCTTCTACATATGGGATAAAATCCTTATCAATTAATCATTCGATGCCCACTTAAGCACATGACATGCATGATAGATAGCACGGATTATTCGGAGATACCAACAAACTTTCAGTTCATCCTAAAAGAGGAACTTAACCGAACGCCACTTTTGAAAAGGCCTGAACTCAAACTAGCAAAGCCGAAAATGCAGGTCAGCTTTTAGCGTTGTCTTGGTCAATTAATATCATATCCATTGCTTCAAGTTAGTTCTTTCTTCTCGCTAGCATTTATTTTATGTAGTTAAATCATTTACATGTAGGATATTTTGTATATTAGTACTTCTTTATTTATTCAATTTTGAATCAAACATCAATGTTAAATTAACTCACTATATGAAAAATGAACCTAACTCCTAGCATAGCTGCCATAGCTGCTGCTACAGTTGCAGTTGCATGGTGGGATACACAAGGATTAATACCACTTTATCCCCCTGTTAATACTGATTTTCATATGCTCCACTAACCGTTAGTACCGAGGCTCAAATAACTCTAGCTAGTATTGGCAAAGAAAAAGTTAACGATTTAAAGCAATTTGAGGCTCAGATAGCTCAATTATCTTCATCTGACACGGATAAGAGTCCCAGAGATGAAATTAATGATGCAAGTTATAAGAACAACTTGAATGATGAGATTGATAATTTGATAAGTAAAAAAGAAATTTGATAGGTCTTCTTGTGATTCTCATACGCCATCAAGTAGTGAAGTGGAGAAAGATGCAAATCTGAAAAAGCAGGCAGGCAAAAAAGATGAAAATGTACCAATGAATGCTAATAATGCTTCTTTATCGAGAGTCTAACAATAGGACTAAGAGTAGTATTGGAATCATGAATGAATCATGGAAGATCTCCAATGAGGTCATTTAACTAACTCTTCTCATATTTTATATCCGTTTATCTAAGTTCTATATTAGTTTTGTTTTCTTTCTTCATTTTCTTTTACTATTCATTTTTACTTTTTTTTTGCTTAGTGTGCAGAAATCTATTTGAAACACATAGTAGTATTTTAAGCAAAGGTGAAAAGGTACTATTAGAAGTATTTTGTTTGTTAACCAAAAGGAAGCCTTTTGCTACAAAATATTTTTCAATCAACTCTGTTTCCAACTTTCAATATATATTATAAGTTCATTTCACACTTACCGAATAATTTGGTTTTCCATAAAGGTCCACAATAAAAGGAAGACTTGATATCTCAGTAATGGATTTGATGTAAATAAGATTAGGTTTAGTATATGCATCCATGTAATTCATAGCTTCATAGCTTTATATCAGTATTGATTTTTGATTTTTAACTCCATGATTACTGATAGTTTATGTATTATAAATTTGTTACCTAATCATTATCATAAGACATTTCTTTGTAGCAAGTATGGTTGTCAGTATAAGACCTGATCGCACAAATATTTTGGTTTTAAAATGACTTCGAAACTATTAATCAAAAGAAAATGTAATTTGCAGATAATGCTTTTTTTTTGTTTAGATTTTAAGAAGCCAATAAACATAGGTTATAAATGGTAAATACATTATTATCAAATATTTGTAGAATTTTTTGTATTTTAGATTCATATGCACCACCAGAAATATGTGTACTTATAGTGACAACCATAGCTGCTATAAATTTTCCATGTATAGTTTGGTTGTAGTGTTTATATTTAATATGTTGACCGATCCCGTATACGCAATTAAAACGTTATTAACTCAACAAGCTCTTGCTCTATAGGGCTGACTCAGATTGGGTGGGTATGCCATACAAAAATATGCTCTTAATCCATATGAGAATGCTATATACATAACTAATCTACATGTTTCGTTATTCAGCAATAATTATCGAACCTCTATGGTCGATTTCCATAGAAGTTGCTCTAGATGTTCGTAAAATTATGCATTAACTGCTACCATGAGCTTCGTGAGAACCGAGTACCAAGGGGTGTAGATTAAACACTTCACTTATACATAGACAGAGGTAAACAATATTCACATGGTGGAACTCATAAATTCAAGTTCAACACGGAAAATTATTCCTAAAGATCATATACCTGCATTTACTGAATGGAAAGCTAACAGCAACAGCAGCATTCCTTGTCCTCCAAAAGAGTTTGGCGGCTGTGGGGTTTCCATTTTGAACCTAAAGTGCATGTTTCCTGAATAACATCTCCTGTATCTTGGTACATATATGAGGTACCACTGCAGCTATAGTATCTGTTGGGAAATCTCGGGCTTTCCTGACTCGGTGGCTCACTCAAGCTTGAGGATAGAGACTTCCCAAGCTTTCTCTCGTTTTCTCTCAAAGAGGCTCTCTATTATAATTCTTGGATATTTCCTTTTTTTGATTGATGATTAAGAATGAAGGCTCCTACCCCTATTTATACTACTCAACCTCCACAATGAATGGTAGAGATTACTTGTATCCAAGGGTGGAGATTGATTCTCTAGAATGCTCCACACTCTCTAGGAATCTCTACACTCTTTCATTCCCTTCTACATCCTTCCATACTCTTTCGTAATGTTTCGGAAGGTTCCACACATCTCCAGAATATTCCAGAGGGTTCCACACTCTTCCACAAGCTTCTAGAGAGTTCTCCGGAACGTTCTAGAAAATTCTATACTTCTCTAGAAAGATCTAGAATTTTCCAGAAATTCTCCAATTAAGGAGGGATCCCAACAAATCTCCCCCTCTCGACTTAATTGGGGGGTAGTAGAAAACCGACACCTTGACAGCAATCTTCAAACTTCTTTGTTGGTATTACCTTGGTCATCATGTCAGACTAGTTCTCATCTATGTGAACCTTGTCAAGATGTATTTTCTTTTCCTCAAGGACTTCTCGGATCCAATGATATCTTGTATCAATGTGCTTTGTGTGGGAATGAAATGTTGAATTCTTTGCCAAATAAATTGCACTTTGATTGTCACACTTCAAGACATACTTTTCTTGATCTATTCCCAACTCATGCAATAAGTTCTTTATCCACAACATCTCCTTGCAAGCTTCGGTAGATGTGATATACTCTGCCTCTGTAGTGGATAATGCAACACACTTTTGCAGCTTTGATTGCCATGAAATAGCTCCCCCAGCAAAAGTAGTTAAGTATCCCGATGTTGATTTCCTTGAATCAATGTCACCGGCCAAGTTTGCATTTGTGTATCCTTCTAATGCAGGTTTTCCTTTTCCAAAGCATAAACATCTTTTGGAAGTTCCACGTAGATATCGGAGGATCCATTTGACTGCAACCCAATGTTCATTCCCTAGGTTATCCAAGAAGCGACTGACAACACCAACTGCATACGCGATATCTGGTCTTGTGCATATCATTGCATACATGAGACTGCCTACTACAGATGAGTATGGTATCTTCTTCATTTCCTCCATGTCTTTTTCACTTGTCGGACTCTGCTTCGAACTTAGCTGGAAGTGTCCGGCAAGTGGAGTGTTAACCGGCTTTGATTTGTGCATGTTGAACCTTTCCAACACTTTCTCAATGTACCTTTCTTGGGATAGCCATAACAGTCTTTTTGATCTATCACGAGTTATTCTCATCCCAAGGATTTGTTTAGCCGGTCCCAGATCTTTCATGGCGAAGCTCTTACTTAGATCTTTCTTTAAAGTAGCTATCTTTATGCGATCTTGACCAATAATTAACATATCATCAACATAGAGCAGAAGTATGAGAAAATCACCACTTTCATACCTCTTTATGAAGACACAATGATCGATTTCCGTCTTTTTGAAATCATGTTCTTCCATGAATGCATCGAACTTCATGTACCATTGCCTTGGTGCTTGCTTAAGCCCGTATAGACTCTTCGTGAGGCGGCACACTAAATTTTCTTTGCCTGGAACTTTGAATCCCTCAGGCCGCTCCATGTAGATATCTTGCTCTAGGTCACCATGAAGAAATGTTGTCTTGACATCAAGCTGTTCAATCTCCAAATCTTGCACGGCTGTTAGGCCAAGGACAACTCGGATGGATGACATCTTTACCATGGGAGAGAATATCTCTTCAAAGTCGATACCTTTTTCCTGTCTGAATCCTTTAACGAGTAACCGAGCTTTGTAGCGAGGCTTTAAACAGTTCTCTTCAGTCTTGATTCTATACACCCACTTATTCTTCAAAGCTCTTCTCCCTGTTGGCAGCTCCACTAGTTCATATGTGTTATTCTCATGCAAGGATTGCATTTCTTCTTGCATGGCTATTCTCCATTCTTCTTTATGACAATCACTTATTGCTTCTTTATAGCTTTGAGGCTCCCCCTCATCAGTGAGCATAACATACTCCTCTGTGTTGTATCGGGTGGATGGTCTTCTGTCCCTTGAGGATCGTCTCGGCTCTGGTGCAGTTGGAGTGCTAGATTGAGGTTCTTCCAGAACTGGTTCATCATGAATTTCATGACCTTCAACATCACTACTTTATTGTGTGTTATTAACTTCATGTCGAACTAGAGTAGGTTTACTGCTTCTCAATCTTGGCCTCTCTAAATTCTTGATATCTTCAATTGTTTGATCTTTGAAGAATACAATGTCTCTACTGCGAACAATCTTCTTGTTAGTTGGATCCTAGAGCCGGTACCCAAATTCATCCTTTGGTGAACGAAGGTAGATACACGCCTTTGTCTTTGCATCAAGCTTAGCTCTCTCATCTTTGGGGATGTGAACAAATGCCTTGCACCCGAACACTTTGAGATGATTGTATCAAGCCCTCTAGCCCATCCAAACTTCCTCTGGGATGGCCCCATCCAAAGGAACTGATGGTGTGAGGTTGACAATGTCAACCATGGTCATTATAGCTTCTCCCCAAAATGATTTGGGTAACTTAGTAGGAGAGAGCACACAACGAACTCTTTCTTCAATGGTACGGTTCATTCTCTCAGCTAGCCCATTCAATTGCGGTGTCTTGGGTGGAGTCTTCTCTAGCCGAATGCCATATTTCTTGCAATAGGCTTCAAAAGGACCTCTATACTCACCTCCGTTATCTGATCGAACACACTTGATCTTCCGTCCAGTCTCACGCTCCACTAGAGCATGGAATTCTTTGAAGGCATCAAGCACTTGATCCTTTGATTTTAACAGGTGCAACCACACTTTCCTTGAATGATCATCAATGAAGGGGACAAAATGTAAAGCACCACCAATGGATCTCTCAGACATCGAACACACGTCAATGTGCACGAGGTCTAGAATGTTCTTTCTCCTTATGGTCTGAGAAGATCTTTGGAAGGCAACTCTGTGTTATTTTCTAGCTAAACAATGAGCACAAGGATCAAGTGGTTTACCTTTCACGTCAGGGAGGAGTTTTTTCTGAGCAAGTATGTAAAGACCCTTCTCACTGATGTGCCCAAGTCGTTTATGCCATGTTTCCATATCATCAGTGGTGATGTTTACCTTTCCTTTGCAGAGCTTAGCTTGCATTATGTACAATGATCCTACCTTCTTTCCTCGAGTCATTATTAAACTTCCTTTGGTGAGCTTCCACTTTCCTTCACCAAAGTAATTCATCAGATCATCATCATCTAGCTTTCCGGCGGAGATAAGATTGAGTCGCATGGCCGGGACATGCCTCACATCTTTCAGAACAAGCTTTCACCTGGTGCTTGTTGTCAGAATGATGTCTCTTATCCCAACGATCTTGCTCCTATCATGATTTCCCATTTGCACCGTACTAAAGTCACCGCTTTGGTAGGATGAGAAGAAGCTTTTATGTGGAGTAACATGGAAAGAAGCACCAGAATCAACAATCCAAGAACTCTCATCATAAGCAATGTTTAGAATGTTACCTTTATCAACGAGATATAGCAGATCTTCTTTTAATATTACGGCAGTAGTACTCTTCTCTTCTTGCTTCTTCGTTGGGCTTATTTGGTTTGGCTTAACATTACCGGCCTTTTGGTCTTTCTTGAAGGATCGACATTCCATTTTCTTGTGACCCATCCTTCCACAGTAATAGCATGCAATCTTCGAGCGTGACTTGGATCTACCCTGAGATTGATGCGGATCTCGGCTCTTACTACGTCCACGAGTTTCATTCCTACCCTGATTCTCAACAACATTTGCTTCGGGATGGATAGACTCACCTCGTTCCATTCTCCTTGCTTCTTCACCAAGAAAACTGTCACTGACGGTATCCATGGTTAGCTTTCCTTCCGGAGCTGAGTTACTAAGTGTAACTAGGAGTATGTCCCAGCTTTCCGGTAAGGAACTAAGGAGTAGAAGGGCTTGTAACTCATCATCAATCTTCATATCAATTTTTGTTAGTTGATTTACGAGCCCCTTGAAATTATTCAAGTGCTCAATCATACTATGACCATCCTTATACTCCAACTTCACCAACCGTCGAACTAAATTAGCCTTGTTACGAGGCGTTTTCTTCTGAATCATGGACTCAAGTTTTGCCCATAATTCATAAGCATTTGTATAAGTAAAAACATGCTCGAAGAGAGTTTTGTTAATGTACTTACGAATCATAGCAACAACTTTCTGGTTCAATAGTTCCCATTGAGCATCACTCTTTCCTTCTACCTTGTCTTTGTAGATGATGGGCTCATGCAAATCCTTGCAATACAAGTGGTCCTCCATCATCGGCTTCCAATAGGAGTAGTTGTTGGTTGTGAGCTTGAACATGTCTCCATCATGAGCGACATTATCCTCCATCTTGAACTTGCACGAGCTTGATTCGGTTACGGATGAACCTGGCTCTGATACCAGTGTTGGGAAATCTCGAGCTTTCCTGACTCTCTTTTATAATTCTTGGATTGATTGATTGATTAAGAATGAAGGCTCCTACTCCTATTTATACTACTCAACCTCCACAATGAATGGTGGAGATTACTTGTATCCAAGGGTGGAGATTGATTCTCTAGAATGCTCCACACTCTCTAGGAATCTCTACACTCTTTCATTCCCTTCTACATCCTTCCATACTCTTCCGTAATGTTCCGGAAGGTTCCACATATCTCCAGAATATTCCAGAGGGTTCCAGACTCTTCCATAAGCTTCTAGGGAGTTCTTCGGAATGCTCTGGAAAATTCTATACTTCTCTAGAAAGATCTAGAATTTTCTAGAAACTCTCCAGTTAAGGAGGGATCCCAACAATATCTATATTCATTATCTTAATATATACACTGGCTCATTTGATTTGTAAATACTCTTCTTTTATAGGTTTTAAAAACATATTCAGATTTGAAGCCTTAGAATAAAGATGTGAATAAGGATGATGTGCACATTGATGATCGCTTATAGTCCACTCATGCAATCTTTATTATAATGCAGGAATATGCTAGATACACCCGGTTCTTTTTACAAGGTAACATTGTCTATAACAACTGGACTCTACTCCTTTCAGTAATCTAGCTATTATACACAAACAACAGGTCCTCTCTACCCCTGATAGTTTTGTCTTTTCACATCTTACTTCATGATGTTCTGTAATATATCTGAATTTGTTACCGTATAAGAAATTTTGCTTGTAATTTATTATTTCAAATAGGGAAACCATGTCGATATCATACTACAGTAAGGTTCTTAGAATAGATCCTTTTGCAGCAGATGAGCTTGGTAATAGAGGAAAAACTTCAAAGGAGATTGGAAGAGCTAATGAGGCAAACTAAGACTATATTCGAGCTATTTCTATAAGGCTAATAACTGTCGAAGCTTATGCAAATTTAGCCATAGCTTGAAAAGACAAGTAAGTGTTTATTTTCATTGATTTTAATATTTTATATCCATATTGGTGGTGAGAATTTATGCCTGTATCTGTTTGAATGTGCTGATTTTTCGCTGAATGCACTTGCAGTGGACATGAGCATCAGGCTAGTAAGTTATCAGCAGGCAATGCTTCTTCATCCGAATTTTCTAGAACCTACATGTAATCTCTTACGCATATTGTAGTAATCAGGACCATCATTGGTATTTCGAAGTAATTCAATTACTTAATTGTTTAGATCTCTCATTAGTTATGAGCAATTCTCTCCAAATTCACACCATTTATTCAATATTGTTGCATCATTTTTCATTCAGTTTGTTCATGATTGGATGTTCATTCAGTTATGCAGTATATCAGTTATCAGTTTGTTTAGATCACTCATGACTGGATGACTGGGATGTTCATTCAGTTATGCAGTATATCAGTTATCAGTTTGTTTAGATCACTCATGACTGGATGACTGGGATGTTCATTCAGTTCAGTTATCAACAGTCGATTCTCTCATTCTTCCAATTGTAGTTGTAATACTGACATACCCTTTACTGTGCAATATGGGTACACAAAACATTCCTTTGCTATATGGAAGATTGGTAGTTGAAGCTACTAATAAAAGGTATGTTTTTATGCATTTGAATGTGTACACTATTATGTAGTATATTTTGTTATATATGATATAAATTCGATCTTGTTTTGACGTGTAAATGTATATTGAATTGCAGTGTGCGGGAAAGCCCTAACCGTGCAAAGGAGGTGCTGTCGAAAATTCATGAAATCCGATAAGTTTATAAAAATCAACAAATTTATAAATATTAATTAAGTTAACCAAGTTTTATAAAAATTAAATAATTTTCTAAAAATTAACTAGGTTTTATAAAATTAAATTAATATCTAAATATTAATAAAATTTAAATAAATTTATGAAAATTAACTAAGTATAAAAATTTAACTAAGATAACTAAGTTGTATACAAAATAATTAAAATTTACTTAATTTATAAAAATTAACCAATTTTATAGAAGTTAACTACGTTATCAAGTTTTATACAAATTTAACTAGATTAACTAAAATTTATAAAAATTAACTAATTCTTATAAAATTTAACTAAGTTACATAAAAATTAAATAATATTATTTAACTAATTTATAAACTAAGTCTTATAAATATTCAACTAAGTTAATTAAGTGAGTTTTATAAAAATTAATTAAAGGATATAAAAATTAACTAAGTTATATAAAAATTAACTAAGTTATATAAAAATTAACTAAGTTATATAAAAATTAACTAAGTTAATTGAAAGTCAGCGAAATTTATAATTTTTTAATTAAATTAACTAAAGTTTATGAAAATTAATTTATTTTTATAAAAACCATGTTCTCTATTTTGAAATCTTTGTTAAGTTGTTATAAAAATGGACTAAGTTTTATAAAAATTATCTATTTTTTTTTAAAATTAACTAAGTTAACTAAGTTTTATAAAAATTAATTAAGTTTATAAAAATTAACTAAATTTAGAAGAATAATTAACTAAAATTCTATTGCAAAAAAACCAAATTTAATTTGGTTGAACTTGTAGCTTTTAACAACTTTCTATTTGTAAAACGACACCTAACCAAACATGATTAGCGCATGATAAATGACAATTTGTTGAATAGTAATCAAATCCATCTGTCCATTTACTCCAAAACTGAAATCCACTTTTAGAAAAAACTTGTTTGGTTTAGCACTACTAATAAAACTTACTTCAGGTTAGGCCAATCAACGATCCAATACGCATCCTATTATTATATGTGAATCTGTATCTCAAACCATTTTTGCAGGTCAAATATTTATATCCGTGGATAGCGATATATTCCTATCCGCTAACAATTAATAAATTTAAAAACATAAATAGAAATTTTTGGTTAAACATAAAACAATTGCATTACTAAATGCTTATAAAAGTATAAGAAATAAACAACATATAAAAATAGTTTTGAACAAGGAATATTCATGTATATATTTATATATATATATAAACTATTGCCTCAGTCAAAAGTAAATATGTTATTATCTATGTATTAGAATACACCATATAAACTACTATCTTGATAAATCAAAATGAATGAATAATTTACGAACGTGGATACTATCATATCGCATCCTTTTTTCAAATTTTAGATATGGTTCATTTTTCAAATTCAGATGCATATGGCTTTTGGATTTTTAGATATCTAGACCAACTTTAGTATTATGGCTAATCGATAATGGATTAGCAAATAAATATATATAATATATTTTTTAATATAGCAAACTGAATGTTATTTGTAAATTACAAATACCAAATAACCATTTAATAAATTTATTATCAACATTGAAATTAAAGGTGTACATGTTCATATATAACAAAAAACTAACTTTCTTCAACTCTAAGGTAATTAATTACTATAAAAGATTGTAGAAGCCGACTAATAATATATTATGGCACACATAATTTATATTTATAGATTAAAATTTTTAGAGAAAATGTTATCACGACTTCAAGAAAACCCTACCTTATAGTCCTAAATTCCATAAATTGTTCACTAAACCAAGTAATGTTTAACCTAAGGAATATAGAAAGCTTTGCCAATAGATAATTAATGCAAAGCTTGTCTTGGTTGGGTAAATGAGATGGGGGGACCTTTCTACAAGATAAGAAAAATAGAACATGGTACGCTAGCCATAGAGTATATGAAACATAGGTTTAATTAAAAGGCATTAAAGAGAGAGAAAAAATTAACGAAGGAGATGTGTTTCATGAGATACGTAAAAGACATAGCCCTATTCTTCTTACAAGTTTCTACTAAGCAAAAGATATTTCTAATAAAACCAAGTAGATGTCACTGTAAAAAGTAATTTATGGTATGTTTGAAAACTACATGTAAGTAATTAAAATAGCATATAAACATTTCCTCTTCCTAGTTAAAAAGTAATTTTGGGAATAGTGCAAGCTTGTTGGAGAGCAAGCTTGCAACACCGGCAAGCTTGCATATGGTGCACGCTTGCTGTTGCAAGCTTCTGGAGAGAAAACTTGCAAGCTTGCTGGTGCAAGCTTGCTCCAGCAAGCTCGCACAAGGCAAACTTTCACCAGGCAAGCTTTTGGTGCAAGCCTGCACTAGGCAGGTTTGCTCCAGCAAGCCTGCATAATGCAAGCTTATACCAAGCTGAAGCCACACTTAAAGATATTAGCTTGGAAATATCACAATCTGCTTTCCGCTTCCTCCTCCTATGATGGTGATGGTTGTGTCTTCTCCACACGTAGTAGTCTTTATTTGAGAGAATATCAATTATAAAACTGCTTGCACTTGTTAGATGACTGCTACTAGCACTACTAATTACTATGTTATTGTATGTTTTGGTTAGTAGAATGGACATTTTCTACCAAACTAGATGTTTGCATGAAATAACAAGTCTATTTGAAATAGCTGGTCTTGTTTGAGTTGCTTGTCTACTTTGAGTTGGCCTTTGTGGATGTTTCTTAGTTATTTTAAGTGATTAATTCTTAAAGTTTCTGTTTGAAACCATGTTGTTTAGTACTTATACATTTCTACATTTATGACTTACATAAGCACATATGTGCTTCTTTTTGACAGGTGTTGTATGATAATTTTGAGGTTGCTACATTATGTCGCACTCTTTCTCCTTCAAATTGGTCATGCTTGCATTGATGTATTGTCTATCGACATTCATACGACTTTATTTTTAGCATATATCGTTTTGGTAAGCTACAGTTGTATGTATTGTTATTTTTGGTCGCAAATATTTATATGCTTAATACTGCGTGTATGAAATATTATGGATATATATATTTTGTGGTTTGGCTTATGACTCCATTTGGTTATATGCATTACAATGTGATAAGTGTGTTTTTTTGAATTGTTATAATATATTAGTTGAAATAAGTTTAGTAGGATTGAAAATTGTAAGCTTGAATGTATATGGCAATAAAAAATGCAATGGTAACTTTTTTATAGCGTTTTAACTATGCTACGAAATGAAAAATTGTTACAGCTTTCGTATACTATAGCATTATGCTAGTGCTATACAAAATATTATGTAAGGATTAAACAGTTTTCCTGGCAAAAAACAATGCTACAATAGATAGTAATGAATTTTCTAAAGCGTTTCAATATGTAATAAAAGATTGACATAATATTTCCACAGTGTTTTTAGACGCTATAAAAATATGGCATGTCAACTTATTATAGCGATTAAATGATGTCATAATTGTTAGTATCATAAACACAACTCTGTGGAAAATTTCTATAGCAAGCTTCAAAACGCTATAGAAAAGTAGTTGTATCAATACGTCTAGTCTAAGATGGAAACAAATGCTGTTAAAATTCTGTTTTCCATTACAACTTTGAAACGCCATTGTATATATCAGGCTTATTACAACTTGTTGATCTATGGCGTTTATGGAAATGTTATAGAAGGCTTTAATAGCAATTTTTAAACGCTACAAAAAGGTCTGTTTGTTGTAGTGTTATAGTCATTCATAATCAAAAATAGAAAAAGTAAATTTATCTCCCCCTATGTATATGCATATATTTCTTCCCTTTGTCATTATCAAAATAGAAGAAAAGATATTATGCATACATTAAATAATATATAGTGATAGATATGTCATGGATACGAGAATGAAATAATTGAAGGTAAATACGCACATGTAAGGACAAACAAAATTATGGTTTAAAATATAAGTAACAAAGTGCATTAAAAAAATAGAAGCATAAACACAAGTGACAAATAGAACAAATAAAAATAGTAGAAAGGCATAAGCTAGTTGTACTAATACGAGGAATTGGAAACTCCACCGTAATTCTCATAGTACTCCCAATATGACAAAAGATCTTGGTCGTATGCTCCTGGCCAGTTAGTTTGATCGTGATATTCTTTATTTTCCTGAATGGAAAGTCCCTGGAAGGCAATGTATGGCTGATGATGTGATGAGGGAAGGTCGGGCATAGAGATCTCATCACTGTCTTCTTCCTGTTGTTCTTGCTTAATGGTTTTGCCTCTGTCCTGAGAAGGTCCTACATGAGAGGTATGAGCATGATAAATTGGTGTTTGTGCTCGAGGAGGTGGTGTAGGTGAAGTGAAGATGATGATCGAGAAGACGATCTACCATGAACTTTTCGCTCAACTTTTCCTAAAGTGGAAACAACCTTTTCTAAAGTCTTTTCCATCTTAGTCATCCTAGTTGAAAAAAAAACGTTCCAAGCCAGTCCTCTTTTTGTTCAAGGACCGTTGGTTGACCGTGATTAGCTTTTGATTTTTAAGTGTTAAATCACAAATTGATTAGTTTTTCATTGGTTCAATGTGAGTTTCTTGAATTTCCGAATCGGAATAGTATTCGGTAGCATGACTAGAGGAGGCAGGTTGTTGTGAAGGACTAGGTGAATAAGTATGTTGAGGGACAGGAGTGGGTTGAGGACCATGATGCACTTCTTGTTGCTATTGCAAGGACCATTGTTCCAGGGAGATAATTGGGGGTGGTCATTAGGGAAGGTGCATTAAAGTTAAAAATCTTATTCCGGTCTCTTTGATTGGGATTTCTTCAAAATGAGAAACAAAAGAAGGTACCTCAAGAGCATTTAAGAGAAGCATAATATATGGAGCATATATAATCGCGCGTCAGTGATGGGACCAAAAGCGTTTTATTTCATCATGAATGAACTTAGCCCAATTTATTTGTATCCCACCAAAAATAGCATAAAGGACTTTGTGGTTGTTGTTGTAGATTTGTTCATGACTTCCTATACGTGAAATTATCATATTTATAATCATAAAGTTTAACAACCTAGCTTTTAGACATAAGTAAACCGATTTCCACTGTGGCATCCTATCTTCCCAAATTTGATTGAGTTATTTCATCTCGTGGTAAATTCCTATGGCCGGGAACTTCTTCTAAATTGATTTCGGACAAAGAACAATTAAGTATATGACCAACGATGTTTACGCTAATATTTAAAACACATCCGTAAACACTCATCCATAACCAACCATCGTCATTGTGAAGAGTCCAAATATCACTACTACACAAATTGGCGTAAAAAGGAAAGATTGCCAACTGATCAATTTGTATCTCGTTTTCGTCGAAATTGATTAAATCCCGACATTTGGAGGCAACATTGAATTCTTGAATGTCATATTCACTAAATCTGCATAATCTATATAATGGGCCGAAATGAAGCTTCTTTTGTTTAAGCTCGTCAAATCTCATGTTAGCAATCATGCTATATCGAAGCCACTATTGAATGAGGGCATCATTGACTAAGGGGTTTGGAGAAGAAGAGGATTGACCTTTCTTGGATCATTTGTTAACCAGAGTTTTGGGAGCCATTATTGAGCAATTTGAGTTTTTAGGAATTATGGTTTGAGTGTAGTTTGAGAATAGGCTAGTGAAAAATTAAAAAACGGGGCAAAAATTGATTATATAGGGTTGCTGAAAACAGAAGCCGAGACCAGCGACAGACGTTTATGGGGGTACCACAAACATCTGTGGTTGTAGAAAATTTTTATCCGAAACATATGACAGGCATCTATGAGTTTTCACAGACGTTTGTGGTTTCAGGAAATAGTTTTCTGAAAACTAGTGACAGATGTCTGTAAATTATCACAAACGCCTGTGGTTTCAGAAAATTGTTTTCCAAAAACCTATGACAGACGTCTGTGATATTGTCACAGATGTCTGTGGTCTGTTTTCTCATAAATTATGCGTCAAAATGAAAATGTCATTCTTTATTTATTGAAATTTCAAGATAATTTTTACATAGAAAAATAAATATAAAAATTACAAAAGAAACTTATTTTGATGAAATGCTTATCATAATTTTAGTTGTTGCCAGAAAGGTCATAGTTTTTAATTTGTTGTATATCCCATGAATTCAGTTCAACCTTTGTGTCGTCAATTAACGGCTTTAGTGGAGACCAACTTGGATGAGCTGGAGTGTCAATACAATCTTGGTTTGATGGTCATGGCTTGCATAAATTTCTTCAAATAATGTTTTACGCTTTTATAGGAGTTTCTTGTAAGCAAGGAGATTTTTGATGTATGCAAATTTTTGTTGGTGAATGACCACAAACTGCTAGAATACATTTTTTGAGAAAATTTAGATGAGATCCTTGACGTCGTTGCTCATAATACATTTCACGTTGAACCCCCATCATTTCTTGTTTATAGTGATATATTTCATCAACTTTGCCGGTGAGAGATGTTGATTGTAGATTAATTGACCGTTTAGCTTCCTCTTCCTTAGGAGAAAAGCTAATGTGATAGGTAGGTGGGTTGAGAGAATTGATAGGGATGTGGATTTAGTTGGTGAAATGTAGGTGCTATATGAAGAGGGTGATTTATAGTTGATAGTTGAATAAGTGAAGTCGTGATCAGAAGACATTTTGAGTTGAAATAGTTGCAGATGGTGATTAGTAAAAGAAAATATGTATTTAGTTCATAAGAAAAATTGGTTTATATGAAAGTTGGTGTACTATATATAGCATTTTAGTTGTTAAAAAAATCAACCAGAGAATTTTAACAAACTTAGTTTTTTAATAAGGATAAAATTATTTTGTGCTTAAGTATTCAAATTTTATTGTGTTTAATTTATATAATTTAAATAAATTTTTATTTTAGTTTACCAATTCGTTATAAGAACATATTCCTAGATCTCGTCTCAATTTAATAAATGTTAGTTCGCTTAGTGGTTTGGTAAAGATATCAGCAATTTGATTTTCGGTATTTACAAATTCTAGTGATATAATTACCTTTTCCACATTATCTCTTAGAAAATGGTGAAAAATATCAATATGTTTTGTTCGAGAATGGTTAATAGGATTTTTTTGATAAATTTATGGCACTAGTATTATCATAATATATAGGAGAATCTGTTATGATTTTACCGAAATCTAGAAGAGTTTGGTGCATATAGATTACTTGTGCACATGCTAAAGCTGCTGAGATGTATTCGGCTTCACATGTTGTGAGCGAAAGACAATTTTGTTTTTTACTAAACCACTAAACTAAAGATTGACCAATAAAATGACATATGCCACTTGTGCTTTTTCTATCTATTTTACAACCCCCAAAATCAGCATTACTATATGACATGAGTTCGAACGAGCTTCCTTATTTGTAGAAAAGTCCGCACTCTTTAGTGTTTGTTAAATATCTTAAGGTTCGTTTTACCACTCGATGATGTGATTCTTTTGGCTATGCTTGAAACTGAGCGCATAAGCTTACACTCATCATAATATCCAGTCTGCTAGCCATTAAACATAATAGAGATCCTATCATACTACGATATGATTTTTGATTGAAATCTTGTCTATTTTCATCTTTATCTAAATGTAGCGTAGTACTCATTGTACTTAGTTTACTTGAGATATTTTCCATTTCAAAGCGTTTTCATAAATCTCGACAGTATTTTTCTTGATTTATAAAAATTCCATTTTCTAGTTGTCTAATTTGCAAACTCAAAAAATAGTTTAATTCACCCATATGTGACATTTCAAATTCATTTTTCATAATGTCTGAAAATTTACTGCATAATTTTTCGTTAGTTGAGCCAAAAATAATGTCATCAACATATATGTGTACGACTAATATGTCATCGTTTTCTCATTTTATAAACAATGTGGAGTTAATTTTACCAATTTGATTTTTGTAAATGAGTTTTTAATCTTTCATACCAAGCACGAGGTGCTTGTTTCAATTCGTTATGGAGCATTTTTAAGCTTAAATACATGATCAGGATATTTTTCATGAACGAATAGTGGAGGTTGTTCAACATAAACCTTTTCTTTTATAAAGCCATTTAGAAAAGCACTTTTTACATCTATTTGAAAAAGTATAAAATTATGATGGCATGCGAAAGCAAGTAATTTCGTGTTGCTTCGAGATGTGCTACAGGAGCAAATGTCTCGTCATAATCAATTCCTTCTTTTTGATTATATCCTTGAGCTACTAATCTTGCTTTATTTCGAACAATATTTCCATTTTCATCTGCTTTATTTTTGAAAATCCATTTCGTTCCAATTAGAAATTTATCATTTGGTCTTTGTACAAGTTCCCAAACATCATTTCTTTCAAATCGATTAAGTTCTTCTTGCATTGCAATAATCCAAAAATCATCTTTTGATGCTTCTTTATAATTTTTTGGTTCAAAATTTGATATAAATGCAACATGACTCATTTGATTTAGCTATTTTCTAGTTGATACTCTTGTATTTAAATCACCGATAATATTATTAATAGGACGGTCTCTTTATATTCT
Source organism: Allium fistulosum (assembly GCA_030737815.1). Classification (NCBI taxonomy): domain Eukaryota; kingdom Viridiplantae; phylum Streptophyta; class Magnoliopsida; order Asparagales; family Amaryllidaceae; genus Allium; species Allium fistulosum. Next base: position 1,438,434,303 of record CM060903.1, on the reverse strand, counting down.
AGGTGGTGATGTTATCATATTATCATTATTGTTATTGACATGATTATTATTATTTTCATGTATAGGTATACAAGTTTTATTTATAATTTCTTCATCATTGTCATTTCTATTATTTGTAAAGTTTTCATAAAATAATACATAAAGAGTTTATTCTATAATGTACGTCGTTTATTAAAAATTGTATATGCTTTACTTCGATCCGAATATCCAACAAATATTCCACTACGCCATAAATGGCCTACTGCAACACAAAAAAAATGTTGGCTCAGGCCCGAAAAATGTTGCCATAGGTCTATGGCAACACTTTTAGGGTGATGCAATTTTTGCCGTTGCCTTAGACCTCAAAGGCAACATTTTGACTATCTAAGGCAACATAAGTAATATTGTTGCAATAGAACCCTATTTGGGTCTATGGCAACACCCATAGGTATCTGTAGCAACATTCCAAAATGTTGCTATAGATATGAACTTTTGAATTTGTGGGGCCCACAATGTAGAGCATATTTGATTTTTTAATAAAAATAAATATTTATTTAATAAAATGCTATTACACAGAATTTGATATTTAAACAGTAATTTATTTAAATAAATATTTTATTTCAACATTTGAAATAGTATAAATTACTGACTCCACTATTTTACAATTCAATGATATATAACACTGATATTCACATATACAGATATTCCTCACTACATCACTCAGTTCACTCATTACATATGCAGTTTCAATTTATACATACACCGACACTGACAAATATATGCCGAGCCGAAGGCGAGCCGAGTGCCGAGCCGAAGGCGAGCCGAGAAGCGGGTCCGGGCGCAGCCCCGGCCGGGCACCGCCCGATTCATCCGATTTTGGAAGATCGAGCCTTCTTTGAAACCTGTCTTCAGCTCATGCATTCATACACTCATGCACATTTGATTTGACTCTGTCTTCAAGCTTGTATCCAGCTGTCCAGTCTTCAATACCTATCACATATAATTCAAAAGCAGTAATCTGGAAAATAATATTTAACTCAAACAGAAAATGAAAATATTTTGTTATAATATTTGCCTCAGGTATTTGGGTTGTTTCTTTTCATAAGTGCATAAGCCAAACATGAATGCAACACATGGATACAAGGACACGGCACAAGGTCAAACCCGAGTCATCGACTGGATTCAACTCAGGGCCAAGCAACCAACAAAACAAACAAGAACCAGGTTCAGCAAAATATAGACAAGCCAGTGCAAGAAACACAGCAGTACACATAGGCAGCCCATCAAGCAAAAACAGTGAATGCATCAGGCATGTACAAGAGAAACATAGACATGTTCTTCAGCTAACCTGCCATTTGTAATGTCAAGATGGAACTTACCACTACATTTCCACATACCTTATGCTACTCAAGTCGAAATATCATTTGATATCCTTACTTTGGTATATACTTTAATGTCTATGAATATCCAACATAGTTTGAGGCCTCATAAGTCGATTGCTAACTCATTGTGAAAGAATCATCATATCATACAAAAGGTTTTTACCAAATGCTCTAATTTGACACAATAAAGAGACCAACTTCAAAATTTAGCAGTAGGAAGTAGAAGCATTAAATAAAAATGGGTACACTGTCTGTTTGCTTCTAGAAGCAAAATGATCAACCTTGTATGAAGTACATGAGCAACAACCAAAATTACTGAGTCATCAGTCAAATTAACATGCAAAATAAATAGACTAACCTGCACCACCGGATCTCGTCCCTTCTTATTTGGAAGCTCCTTCAATTTCTCAATGTCCAACTAATTGGAAAAATAATATCCAATTACAACCAAAACACAAACAAAACAAAAGGGTCTTAGAAAATATTAAAATAAGAATTCACCAAAAGGACTGCAGCTCGAGGAAAATATCTGAAATTGTAATCCTCGGTTCTTTTTGCAATGTTACCCAATTCCAAATCCCCAGCCCTTTCATTCGCATGATAGTATCCTACTATGCTCAAACCATCTGCTCCAAAATGCTCCTCCACCTGCAATCATTGCATTCTAAAATTCAATGTAAATAACATATAGTTTCCCCTAAAGTATTAATCTTTCTATAACCGTTTATTATTGTTATCGTTCAGAAACTGGTATGACAAATACAAGTCCCTTGAAGTGGTATTCGGTACTGGAAGGTATATGTGACTTCCATCAGAACTAAAGTAAAATCAAGTATTTCAGCAAATTGCTACTTCACAGATCCATTATTAAACCTGACCAAGGGACTAAATTCCTAAAATTAAAAAATTAAAAATTAAAAAACTAAGAATATCCAATAACACAAATTTACCAAATTGAGTGCGAGCTCAAGAGAAGGCAAGAGCCCGATTTTCGAGTGTGAAAGAGGAATGGCGTCTGAAACCTCAACGATCGCTGGAGATGAATCGCCAGCAGCATCGAGGCGACCCACAAGAAGGCCGTTGACCGCGGAGTAACGGTGACCCACAGAGTGAAGAACGAGCTTTATGTACGCCGTTTGAGATAACTCGTATTTGCACTCGGCACCCATGGCGACTTATTGTAGATCGTTTGTGGCGAATCTGACGTCGATATTGGAATCCAGATTAGTTCTCGTGGTATCTAAAATATGAAAATATATGCGACCGTATCATAGTGGATATATCAAATTGCGAACCCACCAGCAAATTGCGAACCCACCAGCAAATTTGGAAGAAAAAAAAAGAAACGAAAATATGATTTGGAAATTAGGGATTTGGAAATTGGGGGTGAGAACGAAAATGATATGAAAAGTAAAGCGGGAAAACGAAAATCTGGAGCAAATTGTAGCGGTGATCCAGTCTAACAATCGGATTAAATGTAGACCGTTGGATCGTATTCACGCGGATTGCTAATTTTATTAATTTTTTAATTTGAATACATCTATAGCAACACTATATAAAAATGTTGCATCGTGTTACACTTTTTTAGCTAGAGCAACACATTTTTATGGCTAAGGTAACACCATAAATACAACGTTGCAGTAGGACCAAAATTTTATATCTATCGCAACATTTTAGCTGGCAACACCTTGCGAAAATGTTGCAGAAGGTCATTTATGGCGTAGTGTTCCCTCATTAGTTTTAGAGTCAAAATTTTCCTAGATAATCTTTTGTGTTTAAGATAAACATTTTGATCCAAATACTCTAAAATACGATACTTTAGGTTTCTTTTTGAAAAATATTTCATAACATGTATTTTTAGACATTGGTCTAAGGGTTACACGATTCAATACATAACATGCGGTAGCAACAGCTTCAGCCCAAAAACTTTTTGGTAGGTTACTACTATTTAGGAAGGTTCATGCACATTCTTGTAAATTTTGATTTTTTCCTTTCTACAACACCATTTTATCGAGGTGTTCGTGGAAATGAGAAATTTTGACTAATTCCCCTTTTGTTGCAAAAATTTGTAAATAGTTAATTTCCAAATTCCCTTCCATGATCGCTTCGTATACTTTTAACTTTTAAATTCATCAAATTTTTGATTCGTTTAGCAAAATTTTTGAATATTTCAAAAGTACCACTTTTATGTTTTAAAATAATGTCTAAGTATATCCTAAAAAATCATCAACAATTATAAAACATATTTGTTATGATTTATAGAGCGTACTTGAGTCTGTTCAGATAAATCTAGATGAAGTAGTTCGAGAGATTGCTTTGTGGAGATTTCATTTTTAGATTTAAAAGAAGTTTTCTTTAATTTACCAAGTTGATAGGCATCACACAAGTTTTTAACTTGGTAGTTGATTTTAGGTACTCCTCTAACTAATTCATTTTTAGCAAGTTTGTCGATATTTTTGAACATTATGTGCAAAATAGTTTATGCCATAACCATGTATCATCATGATTTGCGGCTAAGCATAAATTAGTATTGTTTTTTATATTAATGTTTAAATCATATATGTTACGATTTCTAAATCCTTTAAACATTAGATTTTTGTTTTGGTTAAAGATATTGCATTTGTCTTTCTCGAAATCAATTTTAAATCCTTTGTCACATACTTGACTTATACTTAATAAGTTATGTTTCAAATTCTCTACCATTAAAACATTAGTAATAATAGGAGAATTAGAAATACCGATATTAATGACTTCTCCAATGCCGATAACAAATCCTTTTGAATTATCTCCAAATGTCACAAAGCCACCATCGATATATGTTATATTTGATAACATATAAGCATTTCCAGTCATGTGCTTGATGCAACCACTGTCAAGTATCCATTTCTCTTTACTTTTTATTTTAATTTTGGGTGCCTCATCAGCGTTACACACATTTTCTTGCTTTGAGTCGCTTTCAGTATCACTATCAGATGAAGAAGTTGAATTTGAATCATCCCATGTTACTTGAAAAACTTTTTTCCTTTTCTTGAATTTTTCAAATTTTCTTTTCTTTTTATCATTATTGAGTTGTGGACAATCCTTCATCATGTGGCCAAAATTTCACACTTATAGCATTTAACTGATGTTTGAGTTGAGGAGTTTGGTTTTCCATCATATTGAAATCTGGTCATCTTTTTGAACTTTTTAAATTTGTTGTAGTTTTTGGCAATAAAAACAATCTCATCGTCGTCTAAGTCCGAATCTTCGTTATTTGCTTCGAATGCTATGTTTTGCTTTTCATGATTTTGATCCTTTCTAGCATGCAAGTTAGCTTCATACGACATCATATTTCCTATTATCTCTTCGACTTTAAGTTGAGAAAGATCATTAGCTTCTTCGATGGCTAAAACTTTTCTTTCCCATTCATTTATCAAAGAATTTAAAATTCGTGTGACTAAATCAAAATCTGTGAATTTGACTCCAACTGCCATGAGATTGTGTTAAATGGTTTGAAATCTAGCATACATATTAATAATTGATTCACTTGTTTTCATTCTGAAAGATGAAAATTGGTTTTGTAAAATCGTAATTTTAGTTTGCTTGACTTTAGTTGTTCATTCATTTGTGACTTGTAAAGTGCTCCATATATCATATGTAGTGGTGCAAAGCATGACACGCGAAAACTCATTTTTGTCAAGTGAGCAAAATAATACATTCATAGCTTTGGCATTGTTAGATGCCTCTACTTTTTGTGCATCAGTCCAAGTGCCAATATCTGTGTCAGGTGTTTCATATTTGTTTTGAGTTGCAAGCCATATTTCTAAACCATTGGCTTCCATAAAAATTGGCATACGTGTTAACCAATAAGCATAATTAGAACCATTAAATAGTGGAGGACGAGCAGTTGATTGACCTTCATGAAATGTGCTTGCCATATTAATGATTTTTCATCTACGTGTTACTGTAGATTGAAACGCCCTTGCTCCGATACCAAATGAAAGTCTATAGAATCTTTTTAAGTAATGCAACTTATATATATAGACACACGTATGAGAATGTATATTACTAACTATATTAAGAAGAGAATAATAATTGAATATAAATAAGGTAAATAATAAAAGCGAGCACTAGATATTTTATACTGGTTCGGACCTCCGTCCTACGTTCAGTCCCGAAGCTCCCATTTAGTATTTCCTTTAACCATCTAACCCTTGCTTTGCCCAGAGGAATAGGCTAATACAAAAGTATATCCCTAACAATCTTGTGTTCCAAATAACACGGATTTTGACTGATATTACAAATCTTCCTATTATCTCCTTTGAGTATGTGAATGTGAATGCTTTGAGTTGTAGGAAGTGGTTTAACCAAAACAATTTTGGTTATTGTAGATTAAGAGTATGTAGGCAATGTATGCACAAGAGAGCAATAAGAAATTAAGAGAGAATAGATTCAATTAATTCAATTCAATTTTTTTCAATCTCAATCATTGTAGTATTTATAGATTTAAAAAGATGCAGATGAGGAATTGTTATTGCTAGATAAGGTCTATTCATTTTAATGGCTGCAACCTTTCGATGAAATATTGATTTCTATTCATTCAATAGAGGTGTCTATTCGGATTTTTGCAGTCGTTCAGAAGAAGACGTCTATGGGGAAACCTCAAACGTCTGTGGCTTCAGGAAATAATTTCCCGAGTATTGTCACAAACGTTTATGGTTATTACTCAGACGTCTGTGGATAGTAAATTCAGTTTTTCAATGCATTTTAGTGTATATGAAATCGTGTGTGCATATATACTCACGGAGACCGTACAATGTTTTATCTAAGACTCTTAAAATACTAGAACAACCTTACTTAATCATAACATGGTCCATTGGTCTTTGTTTGTCTTCGAGTCCCAATACCTTTGAGCATGCTGATCTCTCTTATATATACCTATAATCTAGATAAGATTTATAATATATATGATTGTATAGTTGTTGTCATTGAAACCATAGAATAGAGGTTCTAACGGGTCATGTAGATTGATTGGTGAGAATTTGAGGTCACCTCCTGGCTGTCTCCATGCTCTGGTTGACTTCCTCCAACCCTAGATCTAGTGTTAGACCTTTTCATCTTCTCCAAATCCTAGATTCTAGCTTCAAGTATTTAGATCTTGCTCTTAGTTCTCAATGAAAACACATAAATTTAACCGAAAAAGTGGATTAACACTCGAATATCAGAATGAAAGCACCAGTTCAGATTAAAGTAAAGGTAGAATAACAGAAAGCACTAAAAGAGACACATTTTTTTGTAGTGGTTCGGTGTAATCTCCGGCCTATGTCCACTTTAATATTTTTTGTTAGCCGATCTCTCTCTGGATTAAAACTAGTTAGATCCAATTTGGCCACAATATAGTAAATCTCAGATTTACAATGGAGTTAAGAATGTTACTTGAATAGAATAGAAGTGAAGAAACTGTAATGGAAGCTCCAAGTTCAAGAGTGTTGAAGGAGTCCAATAGAAAGAAGATCCTTTTCTGGTAGTAGGTAGGTTGTTAATAAGGGTATCAGGCAGCACAGACTCAGAGGCCCAATAGCAATGAATTCCGGAAGATGGCACTAAGTCATGCCAAAGGACCCAAGTCGAGCTAAGTCAAATCCTAAACTCGGTGCCGAGTTAAGGTCCTTAACTCGGGTCGAGTTTAGGTGCTTGGCCCAATCATGGTGAAATTTTTCTAAATCCTTCTTTTTCCTTTTCTAAGTGCTCTTGCCTTATTTCAAGTCATTCCGATTCCGTTTCAATCTTCCATGTCTAGTTGAAGAGGCTTTAGTGTTAACTCGGTATTAACTCAAACCTTAACTCATTACCTTAACTCGTTAAAATCCTTAACTCATCGAAGTCCTTAACTTGTCGAAGTCCTTACTTCGGGGGTTGACTTAAGGCCTTAACTCGGGGGTGAGTTATGACCTTAGCCAATTTTTCAACCAAACTTCATGAGCTCAATTCTCTAGTCTTTCTCAAGGTAATTCCAAGTCTGTGAATCATTATGCCTTTGCTTTGACCTTTTAGGTCTAGTTGGAATCTGCTTTACTAAAAAGCCGGTTAATAAATAGCATTTATCCGGTCTCGCAATGTCTTAGTGTCGTCAATGTAGGGACCTAGCTTCCCTATTTACATTAACGTCCATGTATGTATATACATAAAATATATGTTAATTATTTTCCCTATAACCTGAGCCTTAGGCCGAGGTTCATGCTGCACTCATAAAACGCTAATCGGTTGACCGCTTAATTCTGGAGTGGTCGACCAGCTCCAGTGAGTGGTCGATCGGTCGGTGTGATAATATTTTTAGGTTAATTTAACCATCTTCTTCAATTTTGGTTAATTATTGGTTAATCATTTTCGTTCCTAAATCTAAATAGTAAGCCTACAGTTTTCATATTATAGCAATTTCTGCGAATCCCAAATTTGTTAAATTTAAGTTGTATTTTTCCAAACTCATATTGAATTTACAGTAAACATTTTAAACTAGGTTTAACATCAACACATTATATGAATTTATATTGGATTAGAAAAGGGTATAACTCGGGTCAATTCTTATTTAACAGGTTTACATCAATTTATATTTACCATTAAATCCCAGATCTAAACAAACCGGTTCTTAATTTAATTTTTAACAATCTAAATCTAATAGGGAATACTAAAATTAAATGCATGTAGATTATATAATTAACACTATACCCACTCACCTCAAATCAAAGCTATTCCTTTTCTTTTAACGCTTGAATCACCCTCGTTTGGTATAGATCTTCCCTTGATTTAATTTTTCTTCTTCTCCTTTGGATTTTAAATTTAATTTTTGTTTTAAAGAAATTTGGTCTGAAGAGTAAAGAATTTGGCAGAGTTTGGATGTACTGAATAAAATTTGTGAATTAGGGTTTACATTAGCTATCCTAGACTGTTCAAAATATACGATATAAATCTAAGTGTTGACAAAAGCATACAATCAAATCTCGGTCGTTGGCTTAAGAAAACCCTAGCTGTTTATCGTCGACCGGTCGACCATTTACCTTAGGGTGGTCCACCGCTAGGGTTCGACCTGTCAGGGTAACGCTTTCGACTGGTAAAGCTTTTTAATATTAGAATATTTATTCCTAACTTATTTGTCTAATCATTTCTTATTCCAAAATTTAAAATGTTTATAACTTCTTTATACTAGCTTCGATTTCAAAACTTTATATTATGAAAATTATCTAGAAAATCGCTACGAACACAACAGTGCAAGTTTCTTAACAAGATTCTAACATTTGTAAAAATTCCATTTTTACCCTTGTTGTATTTAAATTTAATACTTTTATTTAATTTTTCAGCTCAAAATTTCGGGGTGTTACATTATGGATAGTACAGAACACTTAACTACTTAAAATTTTGAATGTATTTATAATTTTCTATAGCAATTAATAGTTGTACTTCGCAAATAAAAATCTACATCCCAATATCACTAGGCACAGGTCGTTTTTTTCCCTCTTTTAAACTGCAGTAATTTCTTTATAATGACTCAGAATCAGACAAATATTTTACTAATGAACTCACATCTATATTACAGACGATATAGAACACTCAGGTACTTTATATTTTGATTTACTATGTATTTTTCTACGGTGTTTAGCAGTTGTACTTAGCAAATAATATGTTACATCCTCATATTTAAACTACAACTAGGCAGAAATCGTTATTTTTTGTTAAAACTACAGTAACTTGTTCATATTGATTCAGAGTCAGGCAAAACTTTGACTAATGAACCCGCATCTACATTACAACATTGCAGAACAATCGTATGCTTTATATCCTGAACGTACGTTGTAATTCTCCATGATGACTGACAGTTGAACTTAGAAAATATCAGACTATATCCCCAAATCTAAACTCCGACTTTGTAGAAGTCACTATTTTTTTCATTCAAATTGCAGTAAATTCTTAATACTGACTTGGAATCAGGTGAAATTTTAACCAATGAACTAGCACTTACGTTACGGATAATATGGAACACTCGGATACTTCGTATTTTGAACATACACTAGTTCTCCACGGTGGCTAACTGTTGTACTTGACAAATTACAGGCTACACATACATAAACCTCAATTAGGCGGAAGTTGCTATTTATTAGTTCAAACCGTAGTTACTTCTTTATACTGACTCGAAAACGGACGAAATATTGACCAATAAACTCGCTTCTATGTTACAAACAATACTGAACACTCGGATACTTTGTATAATGAACATACATTGTAATTCTTTATGGTGATTGACAGTTGTACTTGGCAAATAACATACTACATCCCCATATCTACACTTCGACTAGGCAGAAGTTGTAATTTTTTTTATTTAAATTATAGTAATTTCTTCATACTAGCTTGAAATCATGTGAAAATTTGACCAACAAACTCGTATCTATTTACAAATAATATGGAACACTCGGATACGGTGTATACTGAAAGTACGTTGTAGTTCTCCATAGCGACTGATAGTTCTACAAAACAAATAACAAACTATGTCACCATACATAACATATAATATGTTAGAACCCTGTTTGTACGTTTTAATGATGACAACTGTACATATCAATTATATAATATCATGCAAATATAAAAAGCTCTTGAATCATAGAATCAAGGAGAATGCAATGCAGATCATTTACATATCAAACGCTAAGCAAATATGGATCGCCATGTCAAATGAATGTATTTGGTCTTAAATATACTTGTAAAATCTCCTTGGTAGTTCATATGTGCACACATCTTTATACAAGTATTTTCAAATATCAAAGAGTTAAACAATTTTTTAAAAGGCTATTTATATTAAAACTGATTTTGTGTAGTTTAGTCGACTGAATATATTTTCAGTTGACTGACGCGACTGAAAATATTTCTAGTCGATTGAAATCTTATATTTTATTGTATAAACTTATTTTCAAATTTTTCCATGTAATTCAATATTTATATTCAGTAGACTGACTTTTTATACTCGGTTGACTAACTACCCTGTAACGGTTATTTTTAGGAAAAGTCACATCGAACAGTTGCGATCGTTCATGAGCATCTATGTGAATAGTAACGGCTGTTCCGAATGATTACAACTATTCAATGCAACTCTTTGATATCTATAAGTGGAGATCAAATCTGAAATCATAGTTAACTTTCTTCTCACTTTTCTAACTTTCTGATCTCTCTTTCTTGATCTCTATTGTTTTGAACATTCTTGAATTCTATTACACTCAAATAAAATTCTATACTCAAGAATCACTAGCTGCACTTGCATAATCACGAAGCAACACCTTGAATCATCAAGGAGACTATAGAAAGAGTTGTACAATCATTCAAAATTTGTATTGAGAGAACACAAGCTTGTCAACTCAGAAACTTTGTTGTATTGCCTGTTCCTCCGGACGAAGTGAGGGTATTTGGTGAAAGGAAATTCTAAGGGCAGCTTCGGGACGCGGGATGTAACAGCCCGAAATTTTCGATCCCGAAAATTCCAGATAGTTAGGAAAAGAAGAAAAGAGGTAGAAGAAGAAACAGGAAACAATCACAGAATCTCACATTCGCAGCGGATCAAAATATAATATCATATAATAACATTTATACAAATAAAAGCTGTACTTGTCAAATTACATTTTAATACATCAGAGTTACAATCAATCACAAACAAACTGGACAGTAAAACAACATGTCTCAGATACAAATCATTAATACTCAGCGGAATACACTCCATATGTTCATGTCATCCAGCTCGTCTCCTGAGCTCCAGAACGTCCTTACCTGAAAATCTGTAATACTCGGTCTGACCCGAGCATTACATCAAAGTAACACCCGGGTCAGGCTGGAAACCAGCGTGAGTAAACCTAAATAATATGAAACACCAAGCTATAACTTAAGTGAATTACCAGGGTAACTCGTACTTTTCTACGAGTTCTAATCTTATTTAAGTCAATCATTTATCTCAAATCAATATCCAAGAATCGTTATCCAGTTTAAATATCCATGATACTTAACTTATTTCATTCCAGCCTGTTTGCTTCTAAACTCAAATTTATAAAGAATTTGGTTTACTAATCGAAGTGAATTACCAGGGTAACTCGTACTTTTCTACGAGTTCTAATCTTATTTAAGTCAATCATTTATCTCAAATCAATATCCAAAAATCGTTATCCAGTTTAAATATCCATGATACTTAACTTATTTCATTCCAGCCTGTTTGCTTCTAAACTCAAATTTATAAAGAATTTGGTTTACTAATCGAAGTGGTTTCGGGTATTGCTGATACCCGAACCCGGTCTCTTCGAATTCAATGTCATCTTAATCCCAGTTGTTTAAGTGGATACAAATCAATTTTTAATATAGGTCCTCATACTCTCACAGCAAATCAATTATCAATAGATAACTCACAATATCACAGTTCAACCCATCATAGCATATCACAATACATCACAACTCAATATCAGAGATATTCAAACAAACCAAGGAATTCAATTTAAGTTTATCATCTATAGGCAAGATTGATAGTCAACAATTCTTAATTAATTTAATTTAATCCCCTGATTAAATTAATTTCCTTTAATCTTGCTCAATTAAATTTAATTAGTTATAAGCCTTCCCTTAAATTAATTACTTTAATTAACTAACCTTAATTAATTACATTGATTAATTAACCTTAATTAATCATCCCTTAATTATCCTTCTTAATTTAGTCAATCTTAATTAATTAACTTTAATTTACTACCCTTAATTAATTAATCTTTAATTAATAATCAATTAATTAACTAATTAATAAATCCTAATCACCAAAGCCTTAATTAAATTTAAGATAATTCATTTATCTTAATCACTATCTTAATCATTATCAGAATTTAATAAACTTGATATTAATTATCATTAACTTGTAAAATAACAAGAGTCCTCAAGTTTAATGATAAAACACTTCATCTTTGAAAAAAACTTACATTTTATTTCTTTTGAAAACAAATTTATTTTAATTTCATCTTTAAAACCATAACTTGTTTTAAGTTAGTTTCTAAACTTTGTATTTCTTCTTGGTACTTTGCAAACTTGTATTTCCATGATTTAAAAAAACTCTACCTATCATTCCTTTCTTTACTATAAAAAAACAAATTGCATATCAAACAACCCGAGCTGAAGCAAACAGAACTTCGGTCATCCTCGACTTTCACACGCATCCCCCGCAACCTCTTTTCCTCGAGAAAATTACGAGAATTACTCGAGTTCGACCCGAGCCATCTCATCTTCCCCAAACTTCATCAAGTCCAGATACACCAAAATGCATCGGTGCACATGCACAAGCGTTCTGGCCATCATCGATCATCGCTCAGTCCACCATCAAGTCGGCGACACCTCCCCAAAATCAATTCGACAACCAGAACGATCAATCGTGCCGGAAAATCAAAATCGAGCGCCACGCAACCCACTGGAACGACATCGACCACCCAAAACAGCCTCGCGATGCCTCCACCCATCACCAGAAACTTCGTTACCCTATCCAGAGTCTCACTGTCGTCCTATGCTTCTATTCCACACAACCTCACCAAGACCGATGCACCCTAGACGTTGCGACGAACTCAAGAACAACGACGACCCACCCAGATCCTTAAGCCCTAGTTCGTCAAACCGTCATTGCCATGGTGGCTTAAAAATCCACCCTCTATTTTTGCCGTGATCATCCATCACCAGGGTTGCTTCAGAAGAAACCCCGCCCACCAAAGACTCGACGATCACCAGAAAAAGATAAAAACACACATGCCGATCAACTCACGATTTCTGTCAAATTACATTCTTAAAAATCGTGATTTTACCTTTAAAAATCCTAAATTTCGAAATCAAATTCGATTATATACTTGATTCCAGAAATCATTAAAGTGGAATATTTGCTATGTTTAAGATCCTACTGTTCTTCTTACTTTTTGTTGAAACCAGCTTAAAATTTTACATGGAAATAATTTTAGATCAAACTTCTTGTAATTACAAACAAGTTTTGTTTATACATCAAAGTTTAAAATAAATCAGGGAAAAAGATATTTAGATTTGATCACATTTTTGAAACCTGTATAACTAGAATAGAGTGATTCTTTTGTATTCAACATGCACACCATGTAATCCTATATATATCTACATGCAATTCATATAAATAAACATGCAATACTCATCATACTTTGTTTTTAAGTAATTACTGCGTGCAACAGGCTTTTTTTTAAAAAAAGATTAAAATCTTGGTTTACTCACAGTTTTATTTCTGACTTAAATTGATTTGCCACTGTAAATTTCCATTTTCGACATAATTACTTCATAAATAAACTTGAAACCATTTTTAAAAATTTAATCTGATAAATACAAACAATTTCCTTTTAAAGATCATATCATAAATCTATTTATATAGGAAGATATAAAACTTTGAACTTGATTTAGTTAATTTGAAACAGACAGAGGCAGATTCATCCATACACAGGCATGCATGTATATATATACACAGGGATACAACTATACTTCAACAAATTTCATCTATGCAAACATTATCCATAAATAAACCTCAAATATTTTCACAGGCATCAGACATAAAGGCAGATTAAGCTTCAAAATAAAATGATTTGTTTACTCAAAGTCAAACAGAGGAAGCTTGGAAGTGTTTGAATTTGGAAACTGAAACTTGTTCTTCTTGAAACTGGAAAGCTTTAGATTTGAACTGGAAACTGGATCATGCTTAGTTGAGTTGAATTTGCTTGATTTTCTTTTGTTTTACTTAGCTTAGTTTCGAATGAATGAAATAAAAGAAGACAAGGTGGAGATATAAATCAGATAGTATACTGCTGCCTTCCACAGCAAGCATCTTCTTTTGATTTTTTTCCCTTCAGTTTGCTTTGAAAAATGTTTCGACCTGACATGATTTTATTGATTTTATATTTTTTAACTTGAAATGATGTATTGTATGCTTGAGTTAGACTGTGCATTAAATGCTTGTCTCACTTGTATGTTTACATACCTATCCATTCATATGTATATACATACACCATATGTATATTTCCATTCTATCACTTTTACCACTTCATTTAACACATGTACATACATACTTACTTATGTATATTTTTATTTGATAAGACTTGTCTATCTGTTTGTCTATATATATATATAAATATATTTGAACATTTTCCTTTAATCTAATTTATGGAATTCATATATATATATCTCCATATGCCTTTATGTTGGTTATCATCATGCACATTTATATTTATATTCATATATATATATATATATATATTACTTATATGTATGTATGGTTATATACATATCTATTTATGTACTCATATACACTATAAAGTTGGTATATATCTATTTTCATATTTATGGACATTTTTATCTTGAATTTAAATGGTAAAGTTTACCTATACAAAATGTTTATTTTCTTTCTATAGGATTTATCATACCCAGAGATTAAATATCTAATATAGTTTTTAATTCAATATTTATTTTATTTTCCAAATCCACTTATATATTCAGATATTTTTATTTATCAGAAATTCATTTGTTCGACCCATCAAAATTAATATCCCGATATTTTAAACCATATAATTACCAATTAACAATCGTTAAAAATCTGGGTCGTCACACGGGATGGGAGGTCCGAACCAGTATAAAAAATCCTGGTGTGGTTGTTTTTATTTACTTTACTTTACAATACTCTGCTAGGTAGTACTACTTAGTTTAGACTATATAGTTGAATATATAGATGTAAACCATATTATACAAGATCCGTGTACACTTTCATTCTGGTATGAGAGCAAGGTCATTTCAAATTACCATAACAAAGTATTTGAATAATCATTATAATATGGCAAGCACTTTTCTAGAGGGTCAGTCAACTGCATGTCCTCCACTATTTACTGGATCTAACTGTGCTTATTGATCTACACATATGAGAACCTTTATCAAAGCTAATGGTCTTGAAATCTGGCAAGCTACTCAAACTAATTATGAAGCTCCTGCTACTAAAGAGTACTTGGACAGATGCTCAAAACACTACAACGACCAACAATGCTAAAGCTATGAATGCCTTATTCTGTTCACTTGATAAAAATGAGTTCTCAAGACTAATGCTTTGTAAAACTGCATATGATATCTGCATATGATATTTGGCGTACACTATAAGTCATTCATGAAGGCACAAATAAAGTAAAACAAACCAAAATAAAATAAAACAAACCAAAATATCTATTTTACAAAATCAGTTCTCATCATTTAAAATGAAAACAAATGAGACTATCATAGACATGGATGCTAGATTTCAAACGATTCAGCATGATCACATGGCACTAAAAGTTACTTTTGTAGATTTGGATCTAGTTACATGCATTTTAAACTCTTTAACTGTTGAATGGGAAAGAAAAGTTTTAGCTATCAAAGAAGCTGACGATCTTTCTCAACTCAAAGTTGTAGAATTAGTAGGAAATTTGATGTCATACGAAGCTAATTTGCAGGCAAGAAAAGAGCAAAATCAAGAAAAAAAAGAGTATAGCCTTCTAAGCCAATGATGATGACTCGGATTTGGAGGATGATGAGATCATATTCATTGCCAAAATTGTAACAAATTCAAGAAATTCAAGAAGTTTACAAAGACCAAAACGGTGGCAATTTAACAAACTCATCTAACCCGACATCAAACAAGTGTTATGGGTGTGACAAATTTGGCCATATGAAGAAAGACTGTCCACAACTAAACAACGAGAAAAAGAAAAATAAGTTTGAAAAGTTCAAGAAAAAGAGAGGCATTCCAAGTTACATGGGACGATTCAGACTCATCTTCTTCAAATAGTGACAGCGATAGTGATTCAGAACAAGTAAACGTCTATTTTATGGCCTCCACTACAGAGGTAAGTCTTGAACTCTCTTACAATGAGATTTTGGCAATAAGTATAGAAGTAAATCACAACTTTAGAGATCTAAATAAATTATATAAATAGGATATAGGTAAGTTAAATAGAGCTGAACTTGAAATTGGCTTATTAAAAGACGAGAAAAGTATTTTAGAAGAGGAACTAAAAATTTCACAAAATCTTGTGAAAACTTATCCTCTCAAAATGATGCTTTAACTGATGAAATTAAAGCTAGAAAAACTGAGAACGATAAGCTTAACAAAGAGAATTGTGAATGAAAATAGCTAGAAATGAAAATTTTGAACTAAAGCAAAAATTGGAACAAATTACTAATAATGTTTCGAAATTTAATGAAGGAAAGTAGAATTTATAAAATTTAATTAAAATTTTAAACCCATCTGGCAACAAAATTGGACTTGGTTTCAAAGCTAAACACGGTCACGATAAATATAGTACTTTTTATACTAAGTTCAAGAAGCCCAAAGATAGTGTTAAATCTAGTAATTCAAATTCAAAAATCTTAAAAATTTGGATTCCTAAAACTAATAATAAATTGATTAGGCAGAAATATATAGATGACTATCTAGTAATTGTTGTTTATAATAGTAATTATATTTCTAAAGGTTTCAAACCCTCTTGGGTATGGCTACCTTCTTCTATTAACACATAGGATCCCAACATAGGAAGTTAGTACTAATAAAACTCTTATTCTTTTGTAGATACCCAAAATAAAAATAAGGAGAAATGGATACCTGATAATGGATGTTCCAAACACATGACGGGCAATGCAAATATGTTATCTAATATAACATATATCGATGGAGGTACCGTAACATTTGAAGACAACTCGAAGCGATTCGTAGTTGGAATTGGAGACCTCATGAATGTTGGTATATCTATCTCTATTATAATTTTTAATGTGTTATTAGTAGAAAATTTAAAATACAATCTTATAAGTATAAGTCAGCTGT
Source organism: Allium fistulosum (assembly GCA_030737815.1). NCBI lineage: Eukaryota > Viridiplantae > Streptophyta > Magnoliopsida > Asparagales > Amaryllidaceae > Allium > Allium fistulosum. Next base: position 1,438,417,071 of record CM060903.1, on the reverse strand, counting down.
GTGATAAAGGTTTTCAAATTAATTTCGAAAAGGATAAGTGCAACATTTTTTATCAAAACAAAAATTTGATTTTTGAGGGAATAAGAAAACGTAATATCTATATTTTAATATGAGTATTAAACTTGATAATGACTTGTGTCTAGTCGCCAATCACAATGATCCATGGCTCTTGCACAAACGGTTTTGTCACATTAACTTTAAATATATTCATAAATTAGCTAAGCATGAACTAGTTAGAGGATTACCAAAAATAAATTTTAAGGTTAAAAACTTATATGATGCGTGTTAATTTGGAAAATTAAAGAAAGTCTTTTAAATCCAAAAAGGAAATATAAAAAAAACAACCACTGGAACTACTACATTTAGATTTGTTCAGTCCTACTCAAGCACGATCAATAAATCATAATAAGTATGTTTTTGCGAATGTTGATGATTCATTCGAAATTTACTTGGACTTTATTTTTCAAATACAAAAGTGATACTTTTGAGATTTTTAAAATATTTGTTAAAAGAATCCAAAATTTAAGAAATTTGAAAATTAAAAATATAAGAAGTGATCACGGAGGCGAGTTTGAAAATGAACTCTTTGAAAAATTTTGTAATAAGAAAGGTATTTTTCATAATTTTTCTTTTCCATGCACACCACAACAAAACAATGTAGTTGAAAGGAAAAATCGTACTCTACAAGAATGTGCACAAACATTGCTCAGTAGTAGTAACTTACCAAAGAATTTTTGGGCCGAAGCTATTGCTACTACTTGCTATGTACTTAATCATGTATCATTAAGACCTTTGACTAAAAATACTTTCTATGTGTAACAACCCTATATTTTGTGATTATTTTTAATTGTATATTTAATTATTTTAAATTGAATTTCCTGATTTGAAAACTTTATTTTATTTATTTAAATTGGATAAATTTTGTATTTTAAATATAAATTTTGACTTTTGATATGAATTAGAATTCCAAACATGACCAAATAGAATATTTTCCGGAAATGTGAATTTTGGTTAATATGGTCAAACTTTGACTTTTAATTTAAAAATTTAAAATTTTGAATTTTATCTTTTATTATGAAAGTAAATAAAATTTTAAGAATACTGCTTTTCGTTTCGTTGAAATCTGATTTATAATGTGAAGGTTATGCCTTTTTAACTATTGAGTGTAGTTTGATGTATTTAACAAAAATTATTATTTTAAATTATATAAATAATATTTTATTTGGTCAGGTAATGTTCTAATTTATATTTATATGGGTAAAATAACATGTTATGTATATATTTTGGTTTTAAAACATTTTTTAAAGTGTAATTGACATTTTCCAGTGTCAGTTGTATTTTGTTTACAATTTCTAATTTCCAGTTTCAATTAATTAAAGAAATTCTTTATTTATTTTTATATTTTCTTAAGACCTTATTTTATTTCATTTCCACTTTATTTTGTTCATCATTTATTTTATTTATTTGACTCTTATTTTTTTAGAAGTGTTGTTATAATTTTTCCAAAGTTAACTGTATTTTATTTGTAATTTTAAGCCTTGTTTTAAATTGAATAAGCTATTTCTTTATTTCTTTTCTAGTTTCCCTAAAATTATTTATTTATTTTCACTTTATTTCATTTCTACTTTATTTTGTATCTCAAAGATTTATTTTAAACCATTTTAAGTTGAGTTGTAATTTTCCAAAGTTAATGATACTTTGTTTGTAATTTTTGAGCCCTGTTTCCAATTTTTAAACAATTTCTTTAATTCTTTTTCTATTTTTTTTAATTTTAATTATTTATTTTTATTTTATTTTACTTTGTTTTAGTTTTTAAAGTCAATTACTGATTTTATTTTGTTTTATTTGAATTAAAAAAAGAAGGAAATATGAAAGGTTTAAAAAGCTTTTAGAAACTTAAGTCTTTTACTTCCTAAAGACCTTTCAATTGCCATAACCTCCTCATTACTTCTTTTGGCCGTGAACTACTTTTGTCTAGCCGTGTATTCCTTCTCTTTTTCACACAAAAAAATCATCTTCCTCATTTTTATTCACGGCTAAGAAGAAATAGCGGTAATGGCCTCTTGTTTTTCCTATTTTTCTTCTCTCTTTTTTAAGTTTTGCCTTGTTTTCTTGCCTAGTTTTGCTCGGCCTCCTCTATATTGTCATAGCCACCGCCTCCTACACCCCTTCCTTGTCACCATAACCACCTACTTCTTCAGCCTTGACCATGGCTGAGACTCCTATGATGCAAAAATCCATAAAAAATACAACTTATGCCTTAAAACTATGCTAGTTTGAGCCATCTTGCTTCATCACTCCCTTGTTTACCATCACCACCACCTTAGGCCGCCACCACCATAATTGTCCAGACCTCCTCTCATCACTCTAGCCCCTGACCTGATCCACACTCCACTGGTCGACCCCAAACACCCCATGGACGAGCCTCTTTGTTGAACCAAAACTCCTCTTTGTTGCTTAAACCTCTTCACCTTCCTATGTTGTAACTTCCTCCACATGTTCTAGCATTTAGGCCGTGCATTCCTATGTCAATACCCGAGCCAAACATGACCAAAACCTGAGCTAATCAGACCCCTAGGCCATGCAAAATAATATAGAAAGCAAGGCAAAAAGTTGTGTATTCATATTGTGTTTTATTCCAAAGTTATTCCAATTCAATGTTCTATTGAATTTATAATTTTATTTTGTTTTGTTTATGGGTTGTGACAAGATCATTAGCTTGGTTCTCATCCACTTGAATCTATTATTGTGTCATCGTGCCTTCTGGAATCCATTTGTGTCATTTGAATTAATAACTCCAGCACAAAAAGGTGAGTAAATATCACATGACATTTATACTTATGCAAATGTGAATTGACAACAATTGAATGTGTAGTACTATTATGTTATGTTATCCCTGTCTGTAATTATTAATTATATGATGTTAAACCTGTTTATTTACTTGTCATCTCATCTGTTACTAATATATGTTGTTAAACTGTTCATTTATATCTGTTTATCACACTGCAAGTTCCCTGTAGATTAGATCACTATGGGTTGAATTGATACATACCCGAACGGACTTTAGAATAGGGAAAAATCGTTATGGGCTGAAATGATAGGCCTGAAAGATTTTTATTTATTTTATTTTACTTGTGATTGCGGGTTTGAAATGATAGAACCCGAATTTTTCTTTGTAAACTGCGGATTGAAATGATATATATCTGTATCACTTGACCTAGATTAGAAAACTATATACAGGCCCGTGGTTATTTTACAAAGTATTTTAAATATTTTAAATATCTTTAAGAGTGTAAATTTATGAAAATTTGATTTAAATTGGATTTTTAATGTTTAAGTAAAGAAATTTTGATTCTTCTATAAGTTAAAAATGTAATTAAATGAATGGTTAAATTTTAATTATTGAAATATAACTTAAGTCTAGAAATTTGGATTTTTGGGTTTAAAAGAAAATTTGAGTTATATAAATAAAAATGGAAATTTAATTATATTGGAAAATGGAAATAAAAATTTAAGTGTTAAGTTTAATTGTTAAAATGAAGAGAATAGAAATTTTACACTTAAATTTTATTAAGTGAATTCTTGAAAATTGGTTTTATTTATAAGAAAATTTATTATAAAAATCATAAGTTAAAAGTATTTTAAATGAACATTTTGAATGTTAAATTATTGTTTTTATAATGTTTAATGGTTTAAATTGGGATTTATTGTTTGCTGGAAATACACTAAAATCTGGAAATACTTTTAATAGCACTTCAGAAATGCTATCGTTTCTGAAATGAACTAAAACTTAAATAAGAGGCTATTACAGCAGTTCTATAAATGCTGTAGTTGCTGAAGTAAACTAAAAGGCTAAAAATTTAATAAAGGGCTAGTAGAACAGTTCTGTAAATGCTGTAGTTGCCTGTTGTCTTTGCTGAATTTAATGAAAACCTTTATTATGAAACCTGAGCTATTACAGCATTTCTGGAAATGCTGTCTTTGCTGAATTGAACTAAATTTCAACTAAAATTGAGATTTTACAACAGTTTTAAATGTTGTCTTTGCTGAATAAAAATGTTTTCAATTATAACTTATAACAGTTTTTTCTAAATGTTGTGAAAGGCTGAAATTTTCAATGTTTATGGTTTTTAACTAAGTAAATGAACTCAGAATGGTTAATGCCAAAGAAAAGATAGATGACATTCATCACTACCAAGGGGAAACGCTGGAATTACAGCGCGAACTTTATTATGAACAAAAAGTTAATGCCAAGCGTTTAAGCTTTCTGGAACAAGTCGCATTGAAATTCTGTGGTTCCTCATCCAAAAGCACGGTTCATCAACCGTCTCCTGTTTGTTCTCTATCCCGACACAATACTTGGGAACTATCGCCGCAGCGTCCACCAATATCTCCAAATTCATGGGAACGCGGCAATAGATGGTCACCAATCAGGCCATTTCAAGAGAACACAAAAATAGAACCGGATGAATATCACACTCAAAGCTCTTCTTCCAAATCTGTTTAATTTTTTTTTAATATGTAATCTTGTTTGTTTATTCAAAAATATTCACATTGTTCTTTTAATAATAATACTTGTTATAAAAGTAAAGGCTGCCATGAGTTTTCACAAAATTCAGCCGGCTGTCTGTATCAAACAGACGGTTGAATATTATCCAGGAATTATTTTTCCCCAGATTCAGACGGCTGAATCACTGCAAACAACCATCTGAATTTGTTCAAAAATGAACTATTTTCTTGTGGGAAGAAATTCAGACGGCTGTTTGCAGTGAAATAGCCGACTGAATTCTTCCTGAGGCATTTTTTAAACTAGGCCCTACACTTTTTCTTCCAACTTTGCCCTTACTTTTCACCTACCTATATATTCATCTTTTCACCTCTTACCCACTCACTTCAGAACCCTAGCACAACTTTTCAAATTTTCATCTTTTACTCTTCATTTTTAACCTCTAATGGCTCCTAGTTCAAAACGCATAAGGGAATCCGCCTCCGGTCCTTCCTAAGATCAGATTCGTCAATGGATTTGGAATGATGTTGCAGTCTCCCGCTTTAATTCCATGAAAAATTCCAAAATCTTTGAAGGGGCTTTCATGAAGTTCCCGGATTTCGCGGCTTACCGAATTAGAGAATTGGCCGAGCAATTCCACTTTGATAATCTCATACGGTATGCTCCCAATAATGTTAAAATTAATCATCTTTTAATCAAACTTTTTCTTGCAAATCTGAATCTAGACCACCATAATCCTCAAAATCGACAAGATTATGTTTGGTCAATAGTTTGTGGCACTAAAATTTTCTTGCCTCTACAAAGATTAGGCAATATTTTAAATTGTCCATTTCAAGGTGTTGATATAGATGATATTGAAGTTGATATGGATCATAGAGATGAAGTTTCACATCGTTTCTTGTCCGATCACCTTACCGATTTAAGTGCATTAAAATCTAGCACCTTAAGGCCACAATCACGCCTTATTCACCGTGCTTTCATTCGCTCCTTACAACCTCGAACGGGAAGTTATGAAAAAGTTTATAAAAGAGATTTTCAAGCCCTCTATTCAATCTACTCCAACCAACAAGTAAATGGGGGCAAAATCATTTTAGATGAATTTCAATACATCACAATCCGAAGAAAATATAAGACTATTCATTATGGTGCTTATATTATGCGTATCCTTCTCAACTTCGGCATTCCAATGCCCGACTCCGAGTTTTCAAGCATTAGTGAGTTAGGCGCAAAAACCTTAGGATTGATGGGTCTTCCTCACCGGCCTCCTCCATAACAAATCATTTCTTTTCAACAATGGTCTCACAATGTTCAACAAGGTGTCCCACAACCTCATGACACTAGTACTACCTCCTCTTCGCATACCCAACATGAAGAAGAAGAGGATGTTGACTCCATTCAAGTTGTCGGCCCGGAAACTTCCTCCAAACAAGCTATCATCACCCTCTCCCAAAATCAATCAAAACTTCATCGGAACAATAAAACTCTTGAAAAGAATACGGAGAAGAAATTCAACTCCATAAAAGGATTTGTTAATAGGATATAGGATAAAATTTCTTGTTCCGGTTCTACATCCACCGAAGCTTACAACCCATCTCCCTTTCAATGGTCATCTTCGAGTTCGTATTCTGATGATGATGAGCCTTCTGTCTCTATCTAGTTTTTATTTTTCTTTGTTTTAGCTTCAGTTTGTAATATTTTCTTTTCAAATTTCTATGGTTCTCTATCTAGCTAATTATAAAATGTTGTATGAATATTGTTATTCTCTTTTAGTAATGACATCTCGACTTTGGGTTTTTAATCTTTAAAATGTTTCTGTGCATTTATTTCTTTCTTTTTGTCGATGAAAAAGGGGGAGAAAGTTAACTTAAATTATTGTGCATATTGACAGGGGGAGTAGCAATGTTAATGTAAGTATTTATGTAAATATATTACTTATACTTATATGGTTGTCATCATCAAAAAGGGGGAGAATGTTGGAATCTCGATTTTACATCGTTTTGATTGTGACAAACTATATAAATAAATATTTGTGTATACTAATCAATTATGCAGGAGATTCGTTGCAGATTCACATTCAGAATATGTTGAAGCCGGTAGTCCTTTGTCTAGAGTCTTTATATTATTTAGAAATATTTTAAAATCTCTCCTGAAATGATATATATATATATATAAACATATACACATATGCACTACCCTGCACAAAAGGTTGAAACAGCCGGCTGAATGGATTCATTCAGCCGTCTGATTGCTGAAACACTTTTATGGTTTTACAATATTCAGCCGGATGAATGACTTTATTCAGCCAACTGTTTTAGGCCAAAAATTGCCTATTTCCTTACTGTTTATGATTTTATCAAATTCAGAAGGCTGAATAAATAATTTCAGCCGGTTGAATATTTTCAACGGTTATTTTTATGAAAAGTCACTTCTCTTCATCGAAGAGAAACATCTTCAAAATCAACAGTTGCGCCTGTTTCTTTTCAACGTTATCTTTCATCAATGGTTGCAACTTTTTAATCTTTATAATAGATTTCAGAATTCAAAAAACAATAAATTAACTGATTTTAATATTCTTGAATTCTTATCTCTTATTCTCTATTTTCAAACTGCACTCAAACTGCTTACATTCTCTGATCGTTGATCACTCTATCTTCCACAATTCTCAAGCACATTACACTACATATCATAAAGGAGAAGATTGTAGGAAGATTATACTTAATTGACTTATCCGTGCTATTCAAAGAGCACACTATAGTCAGATACTTTTGTTATTTGTAAAGAAGTCATGTTCGGTTGCTTAGGCGGTAGAAGTCCTATTTGGTTGCTTAGCAAGTAGAAGTCCTATTCAGTTGCTCAGGCGGTGTAAACCTATTCCTCTGGGATAAGTGAGGGCTGCTAGTTTAATTCCAGAAGGAGTCAGGGACTGGACGTAGAACGGGAGTTCGAACCAGTATAAAAATCTTTGATGTTATTTACTTTACTGCTTTAATTATTTACTTGCTTAATTATTATTCCGCACAAGTAGTTTATCCATATTACACGATCCTATAACACAGTCACTTTCATTTTATATAACATTATTAATTAAATATAATAAATTATATATTTATTTATAAATAATATATGATAAAAAAAAATTAAATATATGGAAAAAAATGTAAAATGTTAAAAATAATAAAATAATAAATATAAATATATATAATTATAATTTCCCCCTTTTTGATGATGACAACTATACAATTTTTTAAAAATATTCATTCTATATATAAAATAATATTAATATGTTTAAAGCTCCCCCTAAGTATAATGTCTCCCCCTAAGTATAATATCTCCCTCTATTAATATGCATATGAATTTGAAAACGTATGGAACATCCTTTAAAATTCCAAAATCTTTCCTTTTATTTCTCCGAGTACCTGCAATAAATAAAAATCATTTTTGGTGCCCACTTACTATGTTAGGGTCCGGGGGGTTAGGTCTTTGGAAACCATACCCATTTGGGTGTGGTTGAACCTTTATAAATATAATTTTCATTATTAACTACCATATCAAAATAATCATCAATGTATTTTTCTCTATTTTTCTAATTAACAGGAACCCAAATACTTAGATAATTTTTATTCATATTTCGAGTCAATGTTTTGTACATCTAGAGAAATTATAAACATTATTGGTCATAGCAGTATTTGAATTTCTATAAAAATTGGATTTAGACTTTACTCGAAATTTAGTACTAGCACTAACATTTTCACTATACATGAAAGCGTATCTAGTGCTATTTCGATCAGTTTTATTATATCCTAAACCACTTTTGTCATGTAAAGGTCTAGAACTAGATAAAATCATGTTTAAATCGTTTTGACCTTTAATAAATTTTGTGATTTCAGTGTTTAGTTTATCAAATTTAGCTTTGAAGTCAAAATTATTATTTTCTAAAGAAATATTACTGTTTTTCAAAATATCAATTTGCTTGTTTAATTCAGAATCCTCCCATTTTATCGTACAGTTCTCATTTTCGAGAAGAAAAATTCGAGATTCTGAATTATCTAAAGATGATTGTAATAAATCATTTTGTCTTTTCAAATCCGTAATTTCTTTTGAAAAAATTTAATTTTCTTCTTCAAACATAGTATTTTTTTTTTGCAAAACATTGATTTCCTCCAAAAGATCATTGTTTTTATCTTCTAACTGCTCATTTTCTTTTTGTAGGAAATCTTTTTGTGAAACAAGTTCTTCTACGGTATTTTCAAAACATTTAGTTTGTTTTATCAAAAATTTATTTTCCTCTTTTAAATTGGAAATTTCTTGCTCACAATCTTTTAACTTAGCTAAAGCAATTCTATTAACTTTATTCAAGGTTATACAATCTTTTAATAATTCACCATGTGCTAACAAAAGATCTTTATATAAAGAATTTAAGCATATCAAATGTGATCTGAGTTTAGCCATGAAGCATTTGTTTGTTTTCTCCTTTGATTCTTCTTTATTGCTCTTCCTCTTCCTATTGCCTTGACTAGATCTCTTTATAGCCATTTATTCTAGGATGTTATTACGATCCCTAGAATCCCAGGCTCTGATACCAAATGAAAGTGACTGTGCTATAAGATCGTGTAATATGGATAAACTACTTGTGCGGAATAATAATTAAGCAAGTAAATAATTAAAGCAGTAAAGTAAATGACACCAGAGATATACTGGTTCGAACTCCCGTTCTACGTCCAGTCCCAGACTCCTTCAAGAATTAAACTAGCAACCCTCACTTAACCCGGAGGAATAAGTTTACACCGCCTGAGCAACCGAACAAGACTTCTACTGCCTAAGCAACCGAATAGGACTTCTACCGCCTAAGCAACCGAACATGACTTCTTTACAAATAACAAAAGTATCTGACTATAGTGTGCTCTTTGAATAGCACGGATAAGTCAATTAAGTATAATCTTCCTATAATCTTCTCCTTTATGATATGTAGTGTAATGTGCTTGAGAATTATGGAAGATAGAGTGATCAACGATCAGAGAATGTAAGCAGTTTGAGTGCAGTTTGAAAATAGAGAATAAGAGATAAGAATTCAAGAATATTAAAATCAGTTAATTTATTGTTTTTTGAATTCTGAAATCTATTATAAAGATTAAAAAGTTGCAACCATTGATGAAAGATAACGTTGAAAAGAAACAGGCGCAACTATTGATTTTGAAGATGTTTCTCTTCGATGAAGAGAAGTGACTTTTCATAAAAATAACCGTTGAAAATATTCAACCGGCTGAAATTATTTATTCAGCCTTCTGAATTTGATAAAATCGTAAACAGCAAGGAAATATGCAATTTTTGGCCTAAAATAGCTGGCTAAATAAAGTCATTCAGCCGATTGAATATTGTGAAACCATAAAAGTGTTTCAGCAATCAGATGGCTGAATGAATCCATTTAGCCTTTTGTGTAGGGTGGTGCATGTGTGTATATGTTTATATATATATATCATTTTAGGAGAGATTTTAACATATTTCTAAATAATATAAAGACTCTAGACAAAGGACTATCAGCTTCAAAATATTCTGAATGTGAATCTGCAAAGAATCTCCTGCATAATTGATTAGTATACACAAATATTTATTTATATAGTTTGTCACAATCAAAACGATGTAAAATCGAGATTAAAACAAGAAACACAAGGATTTAGAGTGGTTCGGCGTATTGCCCACGTCCACTATGAAATGACTGATGTTTATTGAATTTCACTCGCTGTTTACAAGAGATTACAATAGTACAACTGAAGTATAGTGATGATTTCGGCAGAGTATCGGCCTAGAGAAGCAAAAAAGTCCATTTTCTGTAGGTTCAAGGTCACTATTTATAGGCGTAGGAAGCAAATATCTCGCCTAGATCTCGGAAGACTTCTTCTCTCACGTGGGCGGGCCCAAGGGATCGAGTTCAGGTGATTTTGACTTGATCCGGGAGCGATACGAATTGAGTTCGTATCGGTCCATAAGTGGTCCTTTTGGGCTGAAATTGGTCAGGTCATTCTTGAGGTTGTAGGGAAGCCCTTGTGAAAATTTGGTGGCATTTGGACTTGTAGATCTCGAGTTGTGATCGATGCAAGTTTGGATCTCCAAAGGGCTGTTGAACACTTATCGCTTCCATTCGAGTCGATCTCGTTCGCATCGATAGCATGCACGTGTTGGCTGGGTGACGTGACGCTATCTTCCAGGATCGATCCAATTTTTATGCCGAATGACCGAGTCTTCCCCTTGAACGTGCCTTGTTCATATCCAGTGATGCGACTCCGTTCGTATCCATCTAGCACACATCACTTCGTATCGATTGTTTGGTGTTTGGTCTCGTTCGTGTTGCTTCATTCTTATCCATCTATCATACTCCATTTCATATCGATTGTCGGTGGTCAATTCGTATCGATTATAAAGTGTTCGATCTCGTATCGATAATGTATAGCCTCTCTCGTATCGATCAGTAATGATTTATACAAATTATGTAGGTGAAGATCGATATGTAAAGTGCATTCAGGGGACCGGTACGAGATGTCGATTGTTGATGGACACGAAGTGTGTTAACTTGATGGATACGAAACAACCCCAGTTTAATGGATACGAAGGAAGGTGGTGTTCGATGGATAGAAACCACATCTCTCTTGGGGGAATGGATACGAACTTGATGTTTCCTCCATGGATACGAACTGGCTGTTAGCCATGATGGATACGAAATAGGGCGAGCCTGATGGATACGGAGTAATTCATATTCGATGGATACGAACTAACGCCCGCTCGGGGGATACGAAGGAGGTCTTCTGAAGTGATGGAAACGGACTTGCATGGATACGAATGGTGTTGATTCCCTTGACCTTGATCATTCAATATCTTGTGCATATGAACTCCGATTGACTTAAAAATTGGAACGTTGACTTTCATAGCTTTGCTGGTCGTATCATATCGATTGTAGCTCGATCCGGACTTGGACAAATTTTACCAGTAGCCACAGTGAACCTTTGCATAACTGATCTTTGGGACGAACTGCCCTCGGTTTCCAGTTAAGTTCTTGGTGTCACAGCCTTGCCAAAAGGCAGGATAACATTTGCCCCCCAAAGCATGTCTTGTGTGGACATGACGTGCTTTGAAAAGCTGTAATCTTTGTTCTGAAGAGTTCTATCTGATTCGTTGAACAGTTTTTGTCTTTTTGTCAAAAAATGTAACCTTCGATTGATTTGCCGATAATATAAATGCTGAATTATTGACTGTCGATGTTTATGAAGTGTATTGTTGTATCTGAGTGTCGAGCATTAGCAATTTGTTTTTCACTATTGTAATTGTCACAGGTGAGCATTGAATTCCTGTCAATTTCGAAAATTGAATGTTAGTCCGTCATACATGAACGTATGTTAACCTGACTCTCGTTAACGTTCGCACGTTTACGAGTCGTTTTCAAGTTTTTTTTGAATCGATTTTAATTTCGATCCTCTCCTGGATCGATGTGAAATTCGAGTTGTAACAATGCTTGATGGTCGTTTTAGTGTATCCCTTCGTATCGATCCTCTCCTAGATCGATTTGAGAAGTTGGAAGACTATCTTTGTATCGATGGTGATCGATAGGAACCAGTTGGGCTTTTAAAATATTTCATATCGATGGATACAAATTTCTGTGGGCTTCAAAGAAATGGATATGAAGTTCCCATTTCATATCAATGAAGCTCTGATGGTTCCGAGTTGCTTCACCTTAGATAGGTTGTGGATAGGTATGAAGAAAGCTTCGTGTCGATGATGTTAAAACCTTTTCGATCGGTTACTGGTTATGAATAGGCTATTTTGTATCCAGTGGGTGGAAGGGTATGAAGAGGGCTCTCGAACCGGTGATATTGTAGACCGCCTCAACCAGTCATTGGAACTGGGAGAAGAATCGTCTTCTGCCTGGGTTCGAACCATATAAATATGGTTTTGGACTTAGAAATTTTTTCACCTATTTCCATTCTGCTGCCTAGCTTTCATATTGCTCCGAGTATTGGAAAACTAAAACTGCCTTTCGCTTTCAAGTTATTTAATCCACTTAATTGCCCAAATTAGGTAATTGCACTGTTAATCCACACTCGAATGATGAGATTATGAAATCTAGTGCCATCCCATTCACAATCATGGTCGATTCCAGTCATGTTAAGACCGGAGTTTGACCGGAGAAGGTGGAAATAGCACCTGAGTTGATCGGGGAAGACGAAGTGTGGAGAGATGTACAACTTTAATTCCGTATCGATGAAAAGAAAGAGAAGACTGATCTTCGTATCGACCTAGGGCGTGGGGCTCGTTTCGATGAAGAATTGATTGGTAAAATGGTGAATTTCGGATCGATCTGGCGTGGTGACAATTCGTATCGATTTGAGGCGATCGACACAAAATCGAAGAGCCAATGACCGATACGAAACTCGTGGTAGGTGATCGATACGAATCTCACGATTGTGGTTCGATACTAAACTAACAATCTTTGATTGATATAAAACACTATATAACCCGATCGATATGAAGTCGCTGAGTTTCGATCGATATGAAGTTAATAAGCTTTTATCTATACGAAACCAAAGTCTTTTGCTGATCGACCTGAGTTTGGACCTTGATGGATACGGAATTTGTAGGATCGATTTCACCCTAAAGGGGGGGTGAATAGGGTGATACTATTAATTATAAAAATTATTGCGGAAGTATATAAAATAATTTCAACACAGATATAGCAGAATAATAGCAGCACATATAATAGCAAAATAATAAAAGCAGAAAATTGAACACACAGATTTACCCAGCTTCGGCAAAACCCTGCCTACGTGCTGCCCCCAAGGTTTCTACTAAAAATTAAGTAGTCGGGCGATTACACACGTAAACTCGTGACACCCGCTATCGACTAACCTAACTCTACGCTCAAAACCCTGCCACAACTCTACCACTGAGTTGCGAATTCTCGAACTACACCACCGTAGTTCGTCCCCTAGTCACTCGACTAGACTTTACAATAGTTTAAAAGAGAAATACAAATTAAAACAATAATAAAACCCTAATTTTAATATTTAAGCGCAAGTAATTATAAGCCGGCCCAAACAAGATTTGAGTGATAAAAATTATCCCTCCTTTCCTTTTATTCTATCGGCTGTATGCTCTGAAAAACACGGCAGCGTTCGTTCCTCTTTTACTTTGCTAAAAAATTAGGGCTTTTGATAAATTGAAGAATCCTACTTTGTTGATCTATCGAGTGGATGTTCTCGTGATTGCTTAGACGATCGATTGTTTCTTCACTTTGCACACGGCTGCTCCAATTTGATCGAGTTCGACTAAAATGGTATGTGATTTATTCTTTTTGCTTTACTGGTTAGCTTCCTTGAACTCGATGATTTTGTAGCTGATGATGAGATGGGTTTAAATAGGGTTCGAACCCCTTAATTTTCGTTCGAATTTTTCGTTTGAATTCATCAGCCAATTTTTTCTCGGCCGTTTGATTTAACTTGAATGCTTGTGAGTTCACTGACTTCTTCAAATTCGTATATTTTGTGTTTACTTGATTATCACGGCTTTGATTTTTAACTTGCTCGATTCCTTGGTCATCATGGCTTTGAATTCTCTGACGATGTTGATTTATATTGACTTCGGCCAGTGATAATATTTTGATTTCGGCACTGACTTGATTTGAAACTGCTGTTCCATGATTTTTGAACTCGTCTGCATTTTGGTTGATGGTCATCTCCACTTTGTTTCACTATTGGTCTAATGCATAGCATCGGTTACTTTGATATGGTGATAATATTTTTTGCTGACTTGTTCATATTCGTATATTTTCTTGCTTTATTTTGTCTCGGCCTTAAGTATATGTACACTGCATCATTGTATCCTGCATACATGTATATATGTATGTTTACTCATGTATAAATTCATGTTATACCTGTACTTGTGCATTGCATTTTCCACTGCCGTGTGCTTCAATATGCATTGTGCTTGAAGTCTGTAGCTTGGTTCTCTGGTCTCTGTAGCTTGGTTCTCTGGTCTCTGTAGCATATATATGTTACATGTTGTTCACTTGTTGTTGGTCTTTATGGGCTTACTGGTCTCGTGCAGTTGCTCATTCGAGCTGTTGTGTGGTTCGATGCACTTGTATATGTCTTCATTTGTATTTGCTCATTGACTTGTATTTGCAACTGTACTGGTTTGCATTGAGCTCCATCCACTGTTCTTCGAGTCTGCACTGGATTGAGTCACTTGAGTCATGTTGAACTGTTGTCATGTATACACATGTATATTTGTGTTCATTTGTCCACATGAGTCTTGTGTTTCCTTGAACTTCTGATCAATTCATTGTTGTGGTCTTGTTGACATTGTCTGCATATCATGATTTTAAACTTCTACCAGATGTTGCATTGCATCATGTGTATACATACATACATGTATGTATATATGTGTATGTTAGCTTGCATTTTGAACTTCTCTGATTGTCTGTATTATTACATAGATGTTGTGAAGTTTTGCGTACTTGTAGTCTGTTGCTTGACCATATGCATTTTGCTGTTGAACTTCATGTTGAGGCCTGGTGAAATGTTTTTGCATATGAACTCAAAGTGCTTTCAATCCTGGGTTTAGTTGAACCTTCTTGTCACTTCAAGTCTGAGTTACATCGAGTCATGTTGGTTTTGTTGCATTCATTCTTTGTTCATTTCCTTGAGTCTAGTTTGGAGCATTTGTGTTAACATTGACAACTGGTTATGGTCTTTTGTACATATGTGTGCTGGTGAGGTTTTCAATTTGTATATGAGTTTGTACTTGATTACTGGTTTCTCTGACCAGTCTGGGTTCAAGTGTACATTCGAATTTTTGGTCGAGGCTTGTTCGAGTCATTAAAAACTTGACCCATTGATTTGTATTGCATGCACCTGAGTTGAATCCAGCTTAAAGCTCGGGGTTGACCTTGTGCTCGTGTCGTGACATTATTTTTATTGCACTTGAGTTGAACCTGGCTTTTGGTTGGGTTTGACCTTGTGCTCACATGTCCTTGCAGTTTTGTTAAGTGTATATCGGTGTGCACGGCCTTGTGGCATATACAGTGATACACTGTGCATGTCACGAGTTGTTCGTGTACGATGAATTCAAAATTAAATGATGAAAAACAACCCAAATAACCGAAGAAAATATTATTTTCAAAACACATTTTATTTTACAGTGCAAAATTATTTCCTTTTCAATTTTACTGCATCATTATGTATTTTTGCAGATAACTCAGATGTTGGATTCAAGCTGGAATAGAGTTAAAGATAAATACGAGTGAATGAGTGAAATGTACTGAAGTGCAAATGTAAACGATAAATTGTGATGTAATCAAAATCGTATTGTAATCAAAAATTGTATATATATAGTGAGAGCTCAAATTTGTACTATTCAAAATTGTAACAAATATCTGTTTGAATAAAATATCTGTTTGAATTTAACTGCTGTGTTATTTATTTTACTCAGCAAATATTTATTTAATTATGTGCAAAATAAAAATAGTACATTAACAAATACATTTAAATGAATATATATATATATGTTTATTATCATCAAAAAAAATCATGTACTAGCATATTCAACAATCTCCCCTTTTTGATGATAACAAACACATATTTAAGATTTTAAATTTATTAATGTATTTGATCACTCAATTTGCTCCCCCTATTTGAATGCTCCCTCTCTACACAAAGCTCCCCCTTCATATATGCATGAAAATAAATAAATAAATGCAAATGAGCCTAGATGCAAATAGAAAATACAAAATAAAATATTTGACCTTTATTTACAAAAATCTTAACTTTTCTCTCCTCCTTTTGTTATCAGCAAAAGAGTAATAGTGTTAGAAAAATTGAGATAAAGTGATAGACATTAATACTCAATCGAGTATAAATATTAAATTTCAATAAAAAATCAAACAAAAATCATAAATACTCTGTTTGACGCATATTCCACTTTAGAATGACAGGGATAATGTCATCATATAAAACCATATAGTTGTGTCTATTTGTGGTATATTTATATCATGAATTTGAATATCTACTAACCATGCATAACCGTTAGGACTTTTAAATGAGATTAGTAGTATTTCCAATTTTGAGAAAAATGAATTCAAGTATCTTCTAACAACGCATAACCATGAGGACTTTTAAATGGGATTAGAATCAACTTGTCTATTTAATTAATCAATTTTGATATGTGTTTCGTACATGCATAACCGTGAGGACTTTTAAATGAGCATGAAAGCACATAATCAAAAATTCCAAGTAATTCACCCATGCATAACCGTGAGGACTTTTAAATGAGAATGAATACTTTGGATGTTTTTATCGCTAAAAATAAAATAAAATGAAAGCGCATAATTTCTGTTTAAAATACCACATATTGACGTACTATATTGGATTTTGATGAGTGATGGTCGATAGAAATATGATAGAAATAGAAATGGTCATGGAATTTTTACCAACAAAAAGTTTTTATAACTCTTGTTTAAATTTCTAAAGAAATTTACTAATTATACCATCTCAAGTTATAATATATGATAAATATCAACACTTATCACTTTTTTAATCACTATTTATCTTTTCGATAATCAGTAGGGAGTCAGATTAGTTAATGTAGTCATTTAAGATCAAATCCAAAAATATTTATCAAATTTTCTAAAAATGACTAATCTGAAACAAGGTCAACAAAATGATTTTCTGGAAGGGGTTTTATAAAAGAAAAATGTCTGCTAATTGAAAATTATTTGAAATGGAAAATTATGTAGATATTTTCTTTGAAGATGTGATGTAGCTAATGAATGTCTCAACATAAACCACGTTCCACGAGTACTTTTTCTATCAACTAGATTACCATTGTTATCTGCATCCGAATTTTCCTTTGACTCAAGATTATCATTAGTTTGATGTCATAGACCAGACCGTGAAGTGTGCAACAATTCCTTGAAATCCTTTTTACAACTTTTAAATGAAATTCTTTTGGATTTTAATTGAAGCCGTGCCAATAAACAAAACCGCGAATATAGTGTCAGCAGTAAAATAACCAAATGTATTATCATCAATCAATAAAACACCATCATTATTTCAAACAATTTTATGTGAAATAGTTCAAAGACTCTTATAGTGTTCTTGGCATAAAAATATAATTGGCCAACAATATTGAAAAAGTCAGAATCAATATCATCATTTTTAAAATTAAAATCGACCTTTATTTCATTATCACATAACTGGCTAATTTAATTCAGATTATGGTGCAGATTTTCACATTTAATGAATCATTCAAGATGAATATACAGTTACCTATTTTACCTTATCCGATAATATTTCGTTGTTGCCCATCGTGATTCTGCCACCTTTGTCCTAGGCTAAGGAACTTTGATTTGTCACCCGTTATGTGCCTAGAACCGCCAGAATCCTGATAGCACTTTTGTTGTTCCTTAGCCTGCCACCATACCTACACGAGAGAATATTTTTGTGACCTACTTGTTTTTATAGGTCCATGGTTGTTAGTGGCAAAAGATTTTGAAAAATAAGTTTGTGGAGACCCGAAACTATTTATATTTGTTCCTTTCGGCACCCAGATTTGTTTGACTTTGAGGAATTTTATATTTGTGCCTTTGGAACCCAAATTGGAATGATTTTCACGTGTTTGGGTCTATACCAACAATTGTTTTGGTTGTGTCCAATTTTTCTACAAATTGTGCACTCGGATTTGACTTGATTAATTTTGCTTCTAACAAGTTCAGATTGATTATATCGAAGTCCTTGTCTAACTGTATTAACAGTTTGTTTTCCTAATAGCATATTTAACGATCTTTCTCCTTTGGAAAATTTTCCTAAAGTTGTAGATAATTGTTGGACTTGTGTTTTGAGCGATTTATTTTCCTTCAATAATTGTGTGCACTTTTTAATAGAATTTTCTCTCCTAGTATTTTCACTTTCTTTCAAAATCAGAATTTCATTTTCAAGTGATTTAATTTTAATTTCTGATTTTTTAATTTCTTCTTCGAATGTTTGACACTTATCACACTTAGGGCTCTTGCTTTGATGGTTTTTAACCAATTGATCAAGCTATTTATTTAAATTTGTCAAAGTATCTCTTTGTGATTCAATTTTAGCGTATTTCTCCCTAAGTCTTTCGAAACAGCCATTTACTTCGTGAAAATATATAAGCAATTCTGAATGAGTAAGTTTTGATACCTTGTTTGGCTCATCATCATCACTGTCAGTTATATCACCTCGAAGGCACAGATCTGTTTTTTCGCTCTCACTACCGGTGCTTTTATCATCTTCATCAGTTTCATCCCAAGTGGCTGCAAAACATCTCCATTTCTGTTTCTTTCCATGGCTGAGTCGATTCTGAGGACAATTTGGCTTGATGTGACCAGGTTTATTGCACTTGTGACAGATGATCTCCCGCTCTTCTGGGTTGTTTAGAACTTTAACTATTCTTCTTATCAGTTGTTGATTTAGAGCTGGATTTCCATATCTGCGATTCCACCTTTTGAATTTCTTTATTATCAATGCCAGCTCAGCTGCTCCATTATCATCATCATCATCATCTTCACTTTCGGTTGTCCCTTTGAGAGCTATTGATTTCTTTCGAGTATCACCTCCTTTACGCTCTTCCTTGAATTTCATTTCTAGCTCATAAGTGGTGAGATTTCCAATAAGTTCTTCGACTTTAATCTGTTTCAAATCCTTCGATTCTTGAATAGTAGTAACTTTTGCTTCAAAATTTCATGGAAGGACTCTGAGGACTTTTCAGACTATTTCCAACTCTATGTATGATTTTCCGAGAACTTTTGATTTGTATATGATATTGGAAAGTCGTCTGCACATCTCTTTAACATTTTCTCCCTTGACCATTGCGAAATTTTCGTATTCGCTACTAAGCATGGCAAAGAGAGATTCCTTGACTTGAGATGTTCCTTCGTGAGTCACTTCAAGTGTGTGCCAGATTTCTTGCGCAGTTAGACAATGTGAGACACGATTAAATTCAATTTGATCCAATGAACAAATAATAGAATTCATAGCTTTAGCATTAGCATTTTGTAGTCTATTTTCAAGATCTGTCCATTGATCTATCGGTTTATCTATTTCTTGATTATCGACAACTATAGTTGGCGCTCTATAACCTGTCTCAATAATATTCCAAGTATCAATGGTTTTTAGAAAAAATTTCATTCTATTTTTCCAGTAAGCATATTCACCATTGAACATTAGTGGTCTAACTATAGACTGACCCTCAGCAAAAGCATTATTAAAAGAAGCCATTTTAAAAATTCAAAATTTTAAAACAAAAATTAGTTTTTGAAAAATCAAATTTTTAAAACAAAAATTGACTTCTGTTCCTATCTCTGATACCACTTGTAGGATCGATTTCTCCCTAGAGGGGGGTGAATAAGGTGATACTATTAATTATAAAAATTATTGCGGAAGTATATAAAATAATTTCAACACAGATATAGTAGAATAATAGCAGCATAGATAATAGCAGAATAATAAAAGCAGAAAATAGAACACACAGATTTACCCAGCTTGGGCAAAACTCTACCTACGTGATGCCCCCAAGGTTTCTACTAGAAATTAAGTAGTCAGACGCTTACACACGTAAACTCGCAACACCCGCTATTGACTAACCTAACTCTACGCTCAAAACCCTGCCACAACTCTACCACTGAGTTGCGAATTCTCAAACTACACCACCGTAGTTCGTCCCCTAGTCACATGACTAGACTTTACAATAGTTTAAAAGAGAAATACAAATTAAAACAATAATAAAACCCTAATTTTAATATTTAAGCCTAAGTAATTATAAGCCGGCCCAAACAAGATTTGAGTGATAAAAATTATCCCTCTTTTCCTTTTATTCTATCGGCCGTATGCTCTGTGAAACACGGTAGCGTTCATTCCTCTTTTCCTTTGCTTGAAAATTAGGGCTTTTGATAAATTGAAGAAGCCAACTTTGTTGATCGATCGAGTGGATGTTCTCGTGATTGCTTAGACGATCGATTGTTTCTTCACTTTGCACATGGCTGCTCCAATTTGATCGAGTTCGACTAAAATGGTATGTGATTTATTCTTTTTGCTTTACTGGTAAGCTTCCTTGAACTCGATGATTTTGTAGCCGATGATGAGATGGGTTTAAATAGGGTTCGAACCCCTTAATTTTCGTTCGAATTTTTCGTTTGAATTCATCAGCCAATTTTTTCTCGGCCGTTTGATTTAACTTGAATGCTTGTGATTTCACTGACTTCTTCAAATTTGTATATTTTGTGTTTACTTGATTATCACGTCTTTGATTTTTAACTTGCTCGATTTCTTGGTCATCACGCCTTTGAATTCTCTAATGATGTTGATTTATCTTGACTTCGACCAGTGATAATATTTTGATTTCGGCACTGACTTGATTTGAAACTGTTGTTCCATGATTTTTGAACTTGTCTGCATTTTGGTTGATGGTCATCTCCACTTTGTTTCACTGTTGGTCTGTTGCATAGCTTCGGTTACTTTGATATAGTGATAATATTTTTTGCTGACTTGTTCATATTCGTATATTTTCTTGCTTTATTTTGTCTCGGCCTTATGTATATGTACACTGCATCACTGTATCCTGCATACATGTATATATGTATGTTTACTCATGTATAAATTCATGTTATACCTGTACTTGTGCATTGCATTTTCCACTGCCGTGTGCTTCAATATGCATTGTGCTTGAAGTCTGTAGCTTGGTTCTCTGGTCTCTGTAGCATATATATGTTACCTGTTGTTCACTTGCTGTTGGTCTTTATGGGTTTACTAGTCTGGTGCAGTTGCTCATTCGAGCTGCTGTGTGGTTCGATGCACTTGTATATGTCTTCATTTGTATTTGCTCATCGACTTGTATTTGCAACTGTACTGGTTTGCATTGAGCTCTGTCCACTGTTCTTCGAGTCTGCACTGGATTGAGTCACTTGAGTCATGTTGAACTGTTGTCATGTATACACATGTATATTTGTGTTCATTTGTCCACATGAGTCTGGTGTTTCCTTGAACTTCTGATCAATTATTTGTTGTGGTCTTGTTGACATTGTCTGCATATCATGATTTTAAACTGCTACCAGATGTTGCATTACATCATGTGTATACATACATGTATGTATATATATGTGTATGTTAGCTTGCATTTTGAACTTCTCTGATTGTCTGTACTATTGCATAGATGTTGTGAAGTTTTGCGTACTTGTAGTCTGTTGCTTGACCATATGCATTTTGCTGTTGAACTTCATGTTGAGGCCTGGTGAACTGTTTTTGCATATGAACTCATATTGCTTTCAGTCCTGGCTTTAGTTGAACCTTTTTGTCTCTTCAAGTCTGAGTTTCATCGAGTCATGTTGGTTTTGTTGCATTCATTCTTTGTTCATTTCCTTGAGTCTGGTTTGGAGCATTTGTGTTGACATTGACAACTGGTTATGGTCTTTTGTACATATGTGTGCTGGTGAGGTTTGCACTTTGTATATGAGTCTGTACTTGATTACTGGTTTCTCTGACCAGTCTGGGTTCAAGTGTACGTTCGAATTTTTGGTCAAGGCTTGTTCAAGTCATTAAAAACTTGACCCATTGATTTGTATTGCATGCACCTAAGTTGAATCCAGCTTAAAGCTCGGTTTTGACCTTATGCTCATGTCGTGACATTATTTTTATTGCACTTGAGTTGAACCTGGCTTTTTGTTGGGTTTGACCTTGTGCTCACCTGTCCCTGTAGTTTTGTCAAGTGTATATCGGTGTGCACGGCCTTGTGTCATGTACAATGATACACTGTGCATGTCACGAGTTGTTCGTGTACGATGAATTCAAAATTAAATGATGAAAAACAACCCAAATAACTCAGGCAAATATTATTTTCAAAACACATTTTATTTTACAGTGCAAAAATATTTCCTTTTCAATTTTACTGCGTCATTATGTATTTTTGCAGATAACTCAAATGCTGGATTCAAGCTGGAATAGAGTTGAAGATAAATACGAGTGAATGAGTGAAATGTATTGAGGTGCAAATGTAAATGATAAATTGTTATGTAATCAAAATCATATTGTAATCAAAAATTGTTTATATATAGTGAGAGCTCAAATTTGTACTATTCAAAACTGTAATAAATATTTGTTTGAGTAAAATATCTATTTGAATTTAAATTCTGTGTTATTTATTTTATTCAGAAAATATTTATTTAATTATGTGCAAAATAAAAATAGTACATTAACAAATACATTTAAATGAATATATATATATATATATGTTTATTATCATCAAACAAAAATCATGTACTAGCATATTCAACAAAATTTTCTCGTACTCGAACACTTGACTCCGACGAGGTTCTGCCTTGCATAATTGGACTTAATTGTTTCACTACACATTTGATTGCCCTTCGAAGTTCGTCGATGGAATTGTAACTTGACCAATTTGACGAAATTTAGCATGGATCGATTGCTAAAGTCCGGATGGCACCGTTGTGACGGTCAGCGATGACAGTCACTCCGGTTGAATTTTGAAGTCCTGTCATTCAAATATTTTGTTAATCTTCGTAGAATTTTCTTAAGTAACTCACAGCACTGCACAATACATTCATGCGTTCCACACACGGGATTATTGTCACCTAATGATGGTTTTTGATGAGTTGATTAGCTATGGAACCCGAGAGTTCACAGCAACAAGAGGCTCAAAGTTCACCCCCTTTGGTAATAGAGATGTCGGCCATCGCGGTCGAAGTCATAAGTCCAGCTCCGGATGAGTTACTAGGAGGAACCTTCATCGGGAACCCACAAGATTCTGTTTCATCCAATGTTTCTGAAGATATGTTGGGGAGAATTTGCTTGCGACACGGACTATCGTTGAACGATGTTCTATTACCAGGGCCGAACGATAGGCCACATACTCCCCCAAAAGGGTACACCGATTTTAATCGATTTTCCTGCACAGCCGGGACGCTCCCAACATTCAATCAGTATATCTGGGAGGTGTTGTCTTATTTAGGGATTGCCCCATCACAATTGCATCCGAACGGGTACGCTCTTCCGAACAGTCTATTCATCATCTTCATGGAGCATCTTTTCCGACCCCTAACTCCAGAGGAGGTCAGATTCTTGTTCAATGTAAAGAGTCGGGTAGATAATCCCTCTTTCACATTCTTAGAGGGAGCTAGAAACTATCAAATTGAGATTGGGACTTGGACCAAACTCAGCTACTTCAAAACTGAGTGGTTTTATGTTCGGTGGCCGCCAGGATTCGCTAGACGACGCTTAGTTAGACGTAAGTGTTGTAATTTCTATGTCGACTAATGGGATAGTTGTAATCGAGGTTGAGTCTAACATTTTCTTTCTTTTACAGCTTCAATTCCACGACCTGAAGGTGCTCACTTTAAGGAAATAGTACGAATTCTTCAAGAGGTGCCAGGCGAGATTAGAGAGATTGACTCGGTGCTTACGGATGAAAATTTGAGGGTCGTTGGGCTAATTGACAGAGACCAGAGCATGGGGCTTAAAGGATCTCTCAGAGAGGCTCCGGCAAGATGAGCTAGGCGTAGAATGCCTGGAATTGTAACCGTTGAGCAGGGTGGTGAAGAGGATACACCCACTGAAGATGAACCTATAGCCGGGCCCTCAGATAGTCCTCGACATTCAGAAAGAAAGAGGAAAGGCAAGGCGGTTGCTCATAAGTTTCAAAAGTCTTCAAGATGGAAATCTGTGGTCGTGTCTCTACCAGCCACCGGTGTTATAATTTCGGAGGCTCCTCCCCACATATGGAGAATCCTTTTGAAGGAATTGCATACATTCCAATTCCAGACTATGTGTCGCTCCAACAAGATACCGGATTGGAAGGGCTTCAGAGCGCTTTAGAACTAGGCAAGTCAATTCCTTCGAGTATGGCCGATATAACCGGTTGGTCGGGGGGTTTGCATATGCATACACACACTTCACGGCACCACACAGTTTCTAATCACAAGCAATTCATTTCTGGGAAATACCAACTTTGTTTTTCTTTTCATTTTACAGGCACTATGTCAAAGTGAGGATCTATGCTTGGCAGCATCTGTTCTGCACATCATTCATCTAGTTCATATTATGAGTCTCGCAGACGTGAGGTCGATAGAGACCGTGATCGCGGCTACTCTAGTCAATAGAGGGAGCACTATGAGTGGGAGAGGGATGGAGAGAGGGAGAAAGAGTATAGGCGCCGTTCCCGGTCATGCTCTCCGCCACCTAGAGGTCCAACTCAACTTTCTGGTTCTGGGAAACAAACCCATGAATCTTTGCATCAAATACCACCTTCCCTAGCACCAAGGCCTGACCAACAACGTCGGAGGACCGAAATTGAAACTCCTGTCGTTACTAAACAAGGCATCACAGAGCCCACCGGGGAAGGGGCGATTAGAATCGCTAAGCTGAAAAAAGATTTTTCAAATATCTGCTTTGACGGCTTCATCTTTCCCCCGCACTTAAAGCGAATTCCCATTGAGGCAGAACAAACGATGCACGACTATATACATGATGTTTATGGCCAGTACCGAGAATGGATGAAGACCGCAGATAAAGTATCAGCGGTGGCTTTTGAGCAGGCGAAGACAATCAAGAAATTAGGGACTGATCTCACTCAGAAGGACCGCATAATCTAGGTGCTCAATGATGAGTCCGCGAGAAATTTGAAAACGGAGGCCAATAAAAGAGCCGATGATGCAACCCGGAGGACGGAGGAGATGAGGTGAACACACTTAGCCTTGGTTGAGGAAATGGGGCACCGGACCACCACAGTCATGGCTAAAAGGGATGGAGCGCTAAAAGAGCTTAAGTAGCTTAAAGCCAAACTTGCTGAAGTTGTCAAAGAGGAAGATGACGCAAATAAAGCCGCTCAGGAGGCATGCGAGCAGACTGTGGTGCTTAGGGATGAGAGGGATGCGGCAATGCTGAAGGTTCAGGAAGCTGAAGCTCGGGTTGAGGGTGAAGTGAGAATGGCAGAGGCCAGGTTGGAGGGTGACATCGAAGATCTCCTCATTACTTTTAATGCCAACATTCTAAAGCATCGAAATCTAAGTTGGCTCGAAGGCTATCTGTCACATCTATACAACGCTTGGTGTCGCTTGGTTGAAGATGATAAAGTGGAGCACCACATTGAATCTATCGATGAATTTGAATTGGAGAATCGAGTGCTGAGTGAGGATGAAAGAAGAGTTCTCCACGACATCACTATCACATTCGAGAAGGAGAGGCTCAGTACTCAGCACCCGGAAGCTGGAGAGGGTTTTGGCATTGAGTATCACAATGTGGGTTCCGAAACTCTTATGCCAACCCTGCCCAAATCTACTCCTGCGGTTGATCCTCAATCTGTGCCCACATACAATCCTGATCAACCGCAGTTATCTCCAGCTCGTGAGCAGGTCACTGAAGCTATTCCGGCTCCATCCACAAGCCATTCTGAGGAAGGTATTCTGAACATTTCTCGCACTTATTCAAAGTCGAGAGCGTTGTTTGAAGTAATCACTAACACTTTTTTTTCTTATCCCTATTCAGCGATAGGAGCTGCATCGACCGTGCCCCCTGCAACCCAAGAGCCGCATCACGAGCAAGAGGCCCTTATAACAGAGGCGACCACAACAACGGCCGCTGCACCAACCGATGGAGCGCAGGGGAGCACTTTTACTTTTGATGAGCAGATGATGGAGGAACTTCTTAGTCATCAAAGCAACCCTTTTGCCGACCTACCATTTGTCATGGGCGGAGGCGCACCCGTGCTTAGCTCCTCGGGCCCAACTGCTAGCATCCATGTGGAAGCTCCAACAATCCATGTAGTTGAGATCAATACCGAGATGGAAGCGACCGTGCGGGCCAACGGTATTGGAGGTGGAATGGCGGGTCCTGGTCCAGCCCCTTTGCGAATGATTTCTCCGGGAGGCACGGTTGTCGACACTGGTGTGCCTCCCTCGTCTTCTAACATCGATCCTATCCCTCCGACTCCGCCTCTAGAAAGTATTCCAATTTCCGTGAGTTCGGAGGAAAATATTACAATAATTCCCCCGGTTGGAGACCAACCACCAAAAGGCAAAGGCTCGAAGAGGCATCCAAGTGGTCTCCAGTGGGTCAACGCCAGGGAGGAAGAAGAAGAAACTGAGGGAATAGACGTATCTTCGCGCTCCCTTTTTTGGTAGATAGATAGGAATTTATTTTTTTGCTTCTTGTACGCCGTGTATAGATGCGGGTTCGGCCCCTGCTAGTAGGAATTCTTGGAAAGATTTTTGTACTTATCCTTCTTTTTCAAAGAACAGTTAAAATAAAATTCCATTTTGTTTCCAGCATAACTTTGTGTTTATTTGCTTAAGTGTGTTAGCACTTGAAGTTCCATCCAATATACTTGTGAAACTTTAGTCTCTGAATCGGACCTAGGTTCGGTTGTTAAGTCCCGAAGTTATGGCTTCGAGTCATAATCGAACGCCAAGTCAAATTCCAATACTGCACTGTCTCGATTAGTAGCCGGTACTTAAGTTTTGCCCCTAGTCCCGGGGATAAACTGAAATGGTTAGTCGGCAGCCGCTTTTCACCTTTCATACATCGAGCTTGACTTTGTTGAAACAAAGTTGAAATGAGACGAGCTCGGGTGGTCGGATCACACTCGCTCATCCATTGGTAATTGCATCCACACTCCGGGGATTGCACTTGTATGTCGGTGGTCAATCATGCCCGTTTAATGATTAGAGATATGTCCGCGCTCTGGTGACTTAGGTTGATTCATAGGTGGTCAGTCACACCCAATTTGTGTTTATACTCCGTTCCGCACTCCAGGGACTCGGAAGCAGCGTATCTACCCGGTCTTTGACATGCATTTCGCCTTTGTCTCACGGGTGGTTGGTTCGCACCCGGTTTGTGTTATACTCCAACCCGCGCTCTTGGGACTTAGAGTTAGCTGATGGGCAGTCAGTCACACCCATTTTGATGTTTATACTCCAGTTCACACTTTGGGAATCTGGAGTCGGTTAACAAACGGTCGACCAAATCTGTTTTGAGTTTTAGGATTTCGTTTGCACTTCGGGAATGATAGATGTACCAGGATCGTAGATGATCGGATCACATCCACCCTGAATTAACAAGCAAGGTCGTTAGATGGACGGATCCATCCTCCTCGGACTTGGTTTAAATACGGGTGAAGTCGTTAGGTGGACGGATCCACCCTCTTCGAGCCCGCTTTTGTAAGTTTATATTCCAGCTCGCACTCTGGGAGCCAGAGTTAGTTAGAGGATTGTCGTGTATCAATCCTTTCTTGGCTTCAGTGTGATGGTTTGCCCCCGAGCTCGAGTTTCACTTAGCGAGTGACTGGTCGTGTCGCAGTCACTCTCTATTTGAATAAGTCTCACTGTATGGTGGAACTCAGCTCTCCGTGCATGGTGATGGTCGTACGATGCATTTTAAAAATCACTACTCTAGCTCGAAGAGATTGCATTTTATTGCGAATGAATAAATAAAGCCTGTTATGTGTAGTAGCGACGAAGACTCTCGCTGTTCCAGGCTCTCGGCAAAGTGAGACCATCAATGGTTGATAATTTAAAGGTGTCGTCTCTAAGTCTTCGTTTAATAACATACGACCCTTCCCACGTTGGTTTCATATGCGAAGGGACCGGGTAAATTCTCTTAAGGACGAGATCGCCGAGTTCAAAGGTTCGGGGTCGGACCTTGGCATTGTACAATCGGGTGACTCGACTTCGGTACGCGGCTACCCTCAAATCAGCCTCTTCTCGCTTCTCATCCGGTAAGTCCATAGATTTGGCAAGTAATATAGCATTTGTCTTCGGATCATAATATGTCACATGATGAGAAGGTACATCCATCTCGACTGGAATTACGGCTTCTGAACTGTAGGAAAGAGAAAATGGAGTGTGGCCATTCACGGACTTGTGGGTTGTTCGATAAGCCCATAGGGCCATAGGAAGTTCATCGACCCATTT
The DNA here is from genome assembly GCA_030737815.1 of Allium fistulosum. NCBI lineage: Eukaryota > Viridiplantae > Streptophyta > Magnoliopsida > Asparagales > Amaryllidaceae > Allium > Allium fistulosum. The sequence continues at coordinate 1,438,388,581 of CM060903.1, read as the reverse complement.
GCCCCCGGCCTTTTCCAGTCGTTTCTTCAGAATGGACTTTATAACTTTATGAACAGCTTCAATCTGTCCATTCGCTTGAGGGTGTGCAACTACAGAGAACTTCTTCTGGATGTGGAATCGTTGACAGAAATCCTTAAATTCAACACTGTCGAATTGTGCTCCGTTGTCAGTGATGATGGTATGTGGGAGACCAAATCGACAGATAACGTTGCGTACAACAAAGTTGATCACTTTCTTCATTGTGATAGTAGCAAGGGGCTCATCTTTCGCCCATTTGGTAAAGTAATCAACTTCAACGATGGCGTACTTCGCACCACCTTTAGCTAGAGGTAGAGAACCAATATTGTCGATGCCCCATACTACGAACGGCCAGGGACTGACTATCTGAGTTATTTCGGTAGGCGGGGCCCTTGGACTCCGAGCATGTTTCTGATATCTGTCACACTTCCTGGCGTATTCCGAGGCGTCGTGATTTACAATCGGCCAATAGTATCCATACCGGAGCACTTTCTTGGCAAGAGCTTGCCCCTCGGTGTGATCACCATATTCTCCTTCATGTACATCATGCAATACTCGTTTGATTTCATCGTGGGCGATACACCGGAGTAAAGGAACAGAGTATCCTCTTCTATACATGACTCCAGTCTGAATGATGAACAACGAAGCTTTTCAAAGAGCTTGTCTTTTTCACTCCTGCGCTCTGGTAGGGTCCCATGCTCGAGATTGTTTCTGAATGCAGTCATCCATGACTCCTTATTGAGAATGACCTCAAATACCCAGTCGGTCTATATCTGATCAACACTCGAGGAAGATAATTTCTCAAAGGGAACGACTCCCATTTGATGTGCCTCACCGGTACTGGCCAATTTTGCTAAGGAATCGGCTTTCTGATTAGGTTCTCGGGTACGAAGTAGATGGCATAATAATCGAACTGACTCAATATCTCCTGAACCCAAGCAAGATAAGCAGCCAGCCTTTAGTCTTTGGCCTGGTACTCCCCCCGAACTTGGCACACGCCCAATTGTGAATCGCAGTAAATCTCCACAGCAATAATTCTTAAATCTCTGGCAAGCCTTAGTCCGGCGAGCAGGGCTTCGTATTCGGCCCTCGTTGTAAGTCGCACGGAAATCGAACTTTAAAGCATATCATATAGATCGGCCTTCAGAAGTCTCAAGTACAACCCCAGCGCCCGAGCTGTGGCCATTTGATGCACCATTAGTATGTAGCTTCCAAACATATTTGGGGGATTCACTGGTCTCGGGCAAGTCCTCCGAGATAGTAAACTCAGCGATGAAGTCTGCCAGGACTTGTCCTTGAATAGCTCGCCTTGGTGTGTAAGTAATGTCGAACTAACTCAGTTCGATATTCCATTTGAGTAACCTACCAGACGTCTCAGGCCGTGTAAGGACCCATCGTAACGGTTGGTCGGTGTAAACAGTGATAGGATGAGCCTGAAAATATGGACGGAGCTTCCTCGAGGCAATGACAAGACAATAAGCCAACTTTTCTAGCTTCGGATAATTTCTCTCTGCTCCGGTCAGTCGTTTTCTAATGTAATAGACTGATTATTATATCTGGTCCTCCCGAATTAAGGCAGCACTAATTGAGTTTTCTGACACCGCAAAGTAGATGTACAATCTCTCGTGATCAATAGGCTTTGACAGGATGGGTGGTGTGGACAAGTGTTGGACCAGTGCTCGAAATGCGCCCTTACATTCCGTAGTCCATTCAAAATTATGTTTCCCTTTTCTGATCAGATCGAAGAAGGGAATGCATTTGTCAGTGGATTTTGAAATGAACCTGCTCAGTGTTGCTACTTTCCCGTTGGGGCTCTGAACTTGCTTTATAGTCTTTGGAGTCTAAAAATTTCTGATTGCCCAGATCTTCTCGGGATTGGCTTCGATTCCTCGAGCATTGACGATGAATCCAAGGAATTTTCCAAATGTGACCCCAAAGTGACACTTCAATGGGTTGAGTTTCATCCTGTACTCTCGGAGGATGTTGAACATCCTTTCCAGGTCTTTGATATGATTGGTAAAGAATCACGACTTCATAAGCATGTCTTCCACATACACCACCATGGTATTTCCGATCTGGTTAGCGAACATTCGGTTGACGAGTCTCTGATAGGTTGCCCCGGCGTTCTTAAGTCCGAACGGCATCACTTTATAACAATAGAGTCCCAAATTGGTGACAAAGCTGGTATGCTCTTAGTCAGGCAGGTGCATCGGTATCTGATTGTAGCCAGAATACGCGTCTATGAAGGATAAGAGTTCATGTCCGGTTGTTGAGTCTACGAGCTGATCAATCCGGGGGAGTGGAAAACTGTCTTTAGGGCAAGATTTATTCAAGTCTGAGTAGTCAACACAAGTTCTCCACTTCCCATTGGGTTTTCTGACAAGTACGGGGTTGGACACCCATTCTAGGTATAATGCATCTCGGATAAACCCGTTCGACCTGAGTTTATCCACCTCTTCCTTAAGGGTGGCAGATCTCTCTGGATCCATGCCACGTCTTTTCTGCTTGACCGGGACATGCCATGGGTCAATATTCAATGTGTGGATTGCGATGTCCGGCGAGATCCTACACATGTCGGAGTGCATCCAGGCAAACATGTCGAGGTTTTCCCGGAGAAATTCAACCAATTCCTCTTTCGTCTGTTGGCTTAGCTGAGATCCAATCTTTACCATTTTAGAATTGTCATTGTTATCGATCGGAACATCGATCGTCAACTCTGCTGGAGAAGCCTGACTATCTTTGACTTCGTCTTCGCTTTCGGTATCTCTCGGGTCAAGATTCCTTGGGAATTGGTTGTGGGGCCCGGGCCTCGGCCCAGGCGCGTTAACTGCCAATTATCAGCAAAGCGGACGCAGAGAGATTCCTCTACGCCCTTTCCTTTCTCTGTTTGATGTGCCTCCTGCAACTCAGCAACATAACAGGCTCGTCCAGCAGCCTGGTCTCCTTGAACGACTCCAAGTCCATTATCGGTAGGGAATTTCAAAGTCAGACACCAAGGGGCGATAGCGGCCCTGAACTCAGTAAGGGCTGGTCGGCCCAATAAAGTGTTGTATGGTGAGTTAATATCCAATACAATAAATTGCAATATCCGGACTCTCCGGCGCTCTCCAGCTCCCAACTCCACTAGTAACTCCACCATCCCAGTAGGTATAGTCGCACTTCTATTGAAGCCATGAACACGAGACCGACAAGGCTTCAAATCTTTCGCTTCCATTTTCATTTGATCATAGGCTCGCTTAAGAGTATGTTCACCGAACTTCCACTGTCTACTAAGATCCTCTTCATCCAAGCAGGACCTATCTGAGCAGAAATGACTAGTGGATCAATGGTTGGGGCTTCAACTCTGTCGGCATCTCTGTCTCTAAATACGATGTCGTTCGTCATCGTTTTCTGTTGCTTGGCCAAAGCCCCGTCTTCTAAATTACTGCAACATTCGAAGCTCGCATGCCTAATAGAGTTGGCTTACGACACCATTTCCCTCCAGCTCCGATCCGCTGGATGAGGACCACCACTAACAATGTTAATCACTAACCTCCCCCGGTACGAGCGGGTTCCTCTGGTCTAACCGGATTTTGATTTGAAGGGCCCGCACCTCCATTTTGCGGCGCCCGAGCGAACTGTTCCAACTTTCTTTCTCGGATCAACTTCTCGATAATATCCTGAAGATGACGACATTCGTTCGTGTTGTGGCCATAACTATCATGAAATCTACAATACTTCCCAATTTGAAGTTGTTTCTCTGATGATTGCTTCGGAGCAGGTTTTTTATATTGGATAGTATTACAAGTTTGCAAGTACACATTTTCCAGGGATGTATTTAAAGGAGTGTATGTGTCAAACAGGGGAGCTCTACGTCGTGGTCCGTGATTCTGATCCCGTTTCCTGCCCTGATTTCCATCGCTTTTCTGTTGATTCTGTTTATTCTGTATGTTTAACTACACCTTTCCGGAACTCTCCCTGGTTTGTTTTACAACGACATTTCTTTGGATTCCTTCCACATTGGGCCCGACGTCATCCTTTTTCCTAGATCTGTTTCGAATCCTCCCTTCTCAAGAACTGAGCTACCATGGAATAGAAACGGTCTAATGATGCAGGAGGTTTTCTGGCCAACCAGTTGCCAAATTCGGAATCGGGATCGATTCCCTTGGTTAGTGCCATCATAATTGAGTTGTCATTAGGATTACTAATCTCAGTGCATGCAGCATGAAACCTCTCCAAATAACGTCTGAGTGTCTTTCCGGGAGCTTGAGTGACACTGGACAAGGTATTAACAACTTTGGGCCTTGTGACATGCATGCGAAATTGTTCAACAAACTTCGTTGCCAACTGGTCAAAACATGAGATAGATCGAGGTGGTAGGCGAGTAAACCACATAGTTGCGATCCCCCCTAGGGAAATTGGGAAAATTCGGCATTTGACCGCATCATTAGCACGCGCGACATTCATTAACCATTCATACTTTAAAATGTGTTGGTTAGGGTTAGAGTTCCCTTCGTAAACAGGTAGAGTTGGCATTCTGAATCGCCGAGGCGGTTCAGCGTAAAGGATATCATCGGTGAAAGGGGTATGACTCTGGGAGATTCCCCAGTCGTCATTGGTGAGGCCCTGACTTTCATGGATCATCTGACAGATCATTGTCGGGATGTTTGGCATCTGGACATTCTGGGCATGCTGAGCCAAGGTGTGGTCGGGTTCCACAATGCGAGGATGGGCCGGTCGCAGTCGACGGTCCATATCTCGCCTCCTTGGTTCTAGGTCTTCAGGAACATAAGGCATAGGAATATACTCATGCCGGCGACGGTTCAGATCTGTTCGATTTTGAGTGTTAGCTCCCAACTTAGTAGAAGCGGCAGCAGCGCGGTTGTCAGTAGTATGATAAGGAGCCGTCCCTCTTCGGGATGAGGGTCCGGTCTGATGGCTGGTCGATGGGCCAACTCTCGGCTGCCCAAGATTCAGAGTGCACCGATGTCCGGTTGCCTGTGTATAGCTTCCATCCAGCCATGGGCACGTGGATCTGCGATTGTAATCAGAGGAAGCTAAACTTTCAGTGGATTAGTAAGAAACTTGATCCCTTCTGGATCTCCTTCGTCTTTCATGGTTCAACTGATTGGTTAACTCCGTGTTGGCATAAAGCTGCTGGGTAAGCTGCTGGCGGCTTTGAGTCAGCTCTTGCATTAGCAGTTGGAACTCTTCCCTGGTGACAGGGCCTTGTGGATTCGAAGGTTCGGCAGCATTTTGGTCTGTAGGAGGAAGTTGCGCGGGGTTCTGCCTATCCCTTCCTTCTGGATCTGCAGCTGTTGAGGTAGTCCTAGTGTTGACCATGGTGGATAGCAAAGTTCTCTCCTAGACTTCGTACAAATATGAATAGGATGGAAGAACTTCTAGGCTTGAAATCTGGATCTCCTCCTTAGATTCTTGCAATCCAATATCGGCAGTAGATCCAATAAGCAGGAGAAGAGCTGGGTTCTCTCAGTGAAAGCACCAAAGTGTTCGTACCAAAATTGGGCACAACACTCTTCGAATGTTTTTGAAGAGATAAAATGAAGAAAATAAATGTAAAATGAGGCAGATCTAACAAACACGCCAATCAACAGATAAGAAAATGCACAGAAACACACGGATTTAGAGTGGTTTGGCATATTGCCTACGTCCACTATGAAATGACTGATGTTTATTGAATTTCACTCGCTGTTTACAAGAGATTACAAAAGTACAACTAAAGTATAGTGATGATTTCGGCAGAGTATCAGCATAGAGAAGCAAAAAAGTCCATTTTCTATAGGTCCCGGGTCACTATTTATAGGTGTAGGCAGCAAATATCTCGCCCAGATCTCGAAAGACTTCTTCTCTCACGTGGGCGGGCCCACGGGATCGAGTTCAGGTGATTTTGACTCGATCTGGGACCGATACGAATTGAGTTCGTATCGGTCCATAAGTGGTCCTTTTGGGCTAAAATTGGTCAGGTGCATTCTTAAGGTTGTAGGCAAGCCCCTGTGAAAATTTGGTGGCATTTGGACTTGTGGATCTCGAGTTATGATCGATGCAAGTTTGGATCTCCAAAGGGCTGTCGAACAAGTATCGCTTCCATTCATTTCAATCTCGTTCGCATCGATAGCACACACGTGTTGGCTAGGTGATGTGATGCTATCTTCCAGGATCGATCCACTTTTCATGCCGAATGACTGAGTCTTCCCTTTGAACGTGCCTTGTTCGTATCCAGTGATGCGACTCCGTTCGTATCCATCTAGCGCACATCACTTCGTATCGATTGTTTGGTGTTTGGTCTCGTTCGTGTTGCTTCATTCGTCTCCATTTATCGTACTCCATTTTGTATCGATTGTCGGTGGTCACTTTGTATCGATTATAAAGTGTTCGATCTCGTATCGATAATGTATAGCCTCTCTCATATCGATCAGTAATGATCGATACGAATTATGTAAGCGAAGATCGATATGTAAAGTGCATTCAGGGGACCGATACGAGATGCCGATAGTTGATGGACACGAAGTGTGTTAACTTGATGGATACGAAACAACCCCAGTTCGATGGATACGAAGGAAGGTGGTGTTCGATGGATACAAACTACATCTCCCTTAGGGGAATGGATACGGACATGAGTTTTCCTCCATGGATACGAACTGGTTGTTAGCCATGATGGGTATGAAATAGGGCGAGCCAGATGGATACAGAGCAATGCATATTCGATGGATACGAACTAATGGCTGCTCGAGGGATACGAAGGAGGTCTTCTGAAGCGGTGGATACGGACTTGCATGGATACGAATGGTGTTGATTCCCTTGACCTTGATCATTCAATATCTTGTGCATATGAACTCCGATTGACTTGAAAATTGGAACGTTGACTTTCATAGCTTTGCTGGTCATATCATATCGATTGTAGCTCGATCCGGACCCGAACAAAATTTACCAGTAGCCATGGTGAACCTGTGCATAACCGATCTTTGGGACGAACTGCCCTCGGTTTCCAGTTAAGTTCTTGGTGTCACGCCTTGCCAAAAGGCGGGATAACATAGTTTGCTTTTGTTGAGCCTTCCAAGACTATCTCCCCAACACCATCATCTTCAAGAATCAAAAGATTCATTTTAAACAACAAAGAAAATTAATCAAGCGACAAAAGAATTTTGAAAAGACCACAATGGGCTTTCTTGAGAAGATTTGGAACAAAATATCTTCGTGCTCTCGTCCATCTTCTCCACATGACTCGGAACCAGAAAGTTAGAACTTGCTTGGAGCTTTGGGTTGATAGGTTTGTCGTATATATTTGTTTGTGTTTGTATGCTTTTGGTTATGTGAAAACTAGTTGTTGGTTGTTTAGTGTTACTATGCTTTTTGTGTTGTTATGTTATGGTACTCATGTAATGATTGTTGTTTGCGGTTATGCATCGGTTGTTTGTATGTTTGGAAAAACATATGTTTAAATTTGTTTCAGTTTGTTTGTGTTGGCAAACTCGTTTGTTTGTTATGCATCAAAATATTTGTTTATCATTTGTTGTTTATGTAAATTCATACAATTCCCCTATGTTCTTCATCTGTGTAGTCTTACCTTCGTCGTATTCTCGCCCTTTTGCTGATTACAAAGGGGGAGAGAATATTGATAGGGGAAGCATGAATTAAGGGAGAGAGATAGAGAGACACACACACAGAGATATACATATATATAATTCTATCTCAATTTATATAGTGGTCATCAACAAAATAGAAAGATTGTTAGAACCCTGTTTGTACGTTTTAATGATGACAACTATATCTCTGTACATATCTATTATATAATAGTATGCATGTATAAGAAGCTCTTGAATCAGAGAATCAAGGAGAAAGCAACGCGGATCATCTACATATCAAAAGCTAAGGAAATACGAATTGTCAAGTCAAATTTATATATTTGGTTTTAGATATACTTGTAAAATCTCATTGGTAGTTCTTATGCGCGTGCACACATGCACACACTCCAGTATACAAGTATTTTCAAATATCAAAGAGTTGAACAAGTTTTTAAAAGGCTGTTTAATATAAAAACTGATTTTGTATAGTTTAGTCGACTGAAAATATTTTCAGTCGATTGACTACTTATATTTTATTACATAAACTTATTTTCAAATTTTGCCACGTAATTCAGTATTTATATTCAGTAGATTGGCTTTTTATATTTCAGTCGATTGATTACCCTGTAATGGATATTTTTCTTAAAAGTCACCTCGAATGGTTGCGATCGTTCATGAGCATCTATATGAATAGTAACGGCTGTTCCAAACGATTACAATTATTCGATGCAACTCTTTGATATCTATAAATAGAGATCAACTTCTGAAATCATAATTAACTTTCTTTCTAACTTTTATAGCTTTTTGATCTCTCTTTCTTGTTCTCTATTCTTTTGAACATTCTTGATTCTATTGCACTCAAATCATATTCTCTACTCAAGAATCACTAGCTACACTTCCATAATCACGAAGCACACATCTCGAATCATCAAGGAGATTATAGGAAGAGTTGTACAATCAGTCAAAACTTGTTGAGAGAACACATGCTTGTCAAGTCAGAAACTTTGTTGTATTGCATGTTTCTTCGGATGAAGTGAGGTATTTGGTGAAAGGAAATTCTAAAGGGGAGTTTCGGAACTGGACGTAGGATGGGAGGTCCGAACCGTTATAAAAATATTGGTGTGATTGCTTTTATTTACTTTATTGTACAATATTATGCTAGTTAGTACTGCTTAGTTTAGACTATATACTTGAAACACATACAAGCCATATTATACAAGATCCGTATACACTTTCATAATAGACTGTCCCGATATATAAACTCTGACTAGACAAAAATCACTATTTTTTTGCTCAAACCAACTCGAAATCATTTGAAATTTTGACCAATAAACTCGCATCTACATTATGGACAATACAGTATACTCGCAATTTTCCACGGTGAGTAACAGTTGTACTTATCAAATAACATATTATGTTCTCATATCTAAACTCCAATTAGGCAGAAGTCATTATTTTTGGGTTCAAACTGCAATACTTCACAATATCTCGAGGCGAAATTTTGACCAATTAATTTGCATCTACATTATGTACTATATAGAACACTCAGATACTTCTTATTATCTCTCTGGGGCTTTTAATTTCATGTCAGTTTTTTATATTTTTAGATCCTATATAAATAAATGGTTGAGAAATAATTTGACATAAATACTTGTTTATCAATATTTTGATTCGTGTACTAAAAGGTGAAAAATATTTACGTATGTAGGTTTTGATGTAGACATCTAGATATAAGTTTTTTTCATAATTAATCGTCTTTGTATACCATGAATAAAATATGAGCCTAAATCCATTGCGTACCAATTATCAATTCAACCATCGTCCTTTCACCCATTTGTACATAAATGCAATTTTAAACTTCTTTGAATAGTAAATTCATTTGCTTCAAAATAAACTTTGTGATGCACGTGCATTACGTAGAATCTATTCATAGGGTACTCTATTTGATTTTTGGTTGGATCAACTAATCGATTCAGAGGCAATAGTATAAATTTGACATTAAGAAAAATGCGTGTATAAACTAAATTTGAATGATATTTTTCTTTTTTTTGAATAAAAGGTACAAGGCCCAAAGAAAAAATAACTGGGTGAAAACCCGAATACTACAAACTAACCACAATTAGGGTTTTCGCCGACATAACGCGAGAAACCCTAAAATACCCAGAAAACTCAAAATTGGCGGAAGCACGCGAGCTTCAGCCATACTATTTAGCTCCGCTCTTCTCCCCTCTTTCCCAAATAGATAGAACATCCTTGAATCTGCTCCTCTTCTCTTCTAATCCACTATCTAAGCTTCTATTGTTTAGATCACTGATTTGATTATTAGATCTGAGCTCGCAATAGCCTACAAATGAAGAATCCTTCAAGTTATTTGATTCCTGAACTTTGCAAAGGCGAAAGTTGCCAGCTTTATCAGAACTGCTCTGATGAAGCTCCGACTTGTTTGAAATGACTTTTGGGTTATGCAAATACCACTCCATATGCTTGTTGCCCGCTTCTCTACTCCAGCGTTCAGCTAAATGGGCATATTTTGTTTGATTTTTAACTTTTTTCTTTGATTTATGAAGCATAATTCTGCTGCCCGACTCTATCAGTAACCATCTTTGCTCTTTAGTAAGTTTTGCTTTATTGCGATTGCGATTGTTCCTTTCTTTCCATATATGATAGATAGCAGTAGTAAACAGAACATTTGCAAAGTCTTTCTCTAATGATTTGCCATTGAAATTAATGTTGATATGTTGCACTGCCTGTTTAAGATCCATAAGCCCATTGTTCTGAATTCCCAGTGTTGTTTGAATTTGATTCCAGATGTACTAGGCATAACTGCATTCAAAAAATAGATGATTAATACATTCATCCTCACTGTTGCATAAGGAACAAAGTGATTTAGCATTTTTATCCCACTTCTTTATTCTATCCCAAGTTGGTAATCTGTTATTTATAGCAAAATATGAACAGATTGCCATCTTGAGATTGTTTACTTTGTTCCAAATGCAATGATACCAGTCTACTGTAGACTGTTTGTTTCTGACACACTCCCATGTTTTTTTAAAAGAAAACTTCCCTTTACAACTAGCAGTCCACTACCAGTAATCAGTCTCAGCATTAGAATCAATGGGAATACATCTGATAACATTCTTATGTGGATTAGTAATGGGATGTAGTTGAGGCTGCCATTGATTATCTTTGATAATCATGGAAACATTTGCATTAGCATTGCCAAAAATAACTAAATTATCCCAGCCAATTATATTTACAAAGGAATCATGCTGAAACCAGGGGTCAAACCATAAATTAGTTTCATTCCCTGATTTAAAAATCCTTTCTAATAAAGGTTTACCAATGTTTCTACATTTTAATATCTGTTTCCAAGCATTTGACTGATTATCTTTAGGCAAAATGTTCCAAAAATTACCTTTTTTGAAATACTTATCCTTCATTCATTTTGACCATAATGAGTCAGTGCTCAAGAATCTCCAGAACATTTTTAAATGACATGTGATGCTTAAGTCAATCAAATTTCTAATCCCCATCCCTCCTTCTTTTTTGGGTTTACAAATTTTTTCCCAACTGATTTTATGGTAACCCCCTTTCCAAAGGAAATCAGCACATCTACTTTCTAATTTCTTAATAGATGCAGCTGGGATATGGAATGTTTGAAGCTAGTATAAAATAATGGCATAAATAACAGTTTTAATCAACTCCATTCTCCCAGCTATGGAGAGGAGTTTACATGACCATGTTTCCATTCTTTCTTGAATTTTTTCAATAAGCATAGAACATTCACTATCTTTAATTTGATTAACAGAAAGTGGTAACCCTAAGTATTTAATTGGCAACTTTCCTTCGGTAACATGCAATATGTCTAACATTTCGTTTTTATATTTACTGCATTTACTAAAATATGCTTTACTCTTAAGCTCATTAACCTGCAAACCTGCATGCTTATGTAAATTCATAAGAATTTGTGAAATAGCATAACCATTCTGTTCATTTGCTTTTGTAAAGAGCATCAAATCATCTGCATATATTAGATGAGAAATAGTAGGTTGAACTCTATTTATAGGAGAAATATAACCCTTTAAAAGTTCTATCTCAACAAGAATGGAGAAATATTCCATAACTATAGTGAAAAGATATGGTGATAGAGGGTCACCTTGTCGAATACCCCCATTGCTTTTGATAAAACCCATTGGTTTACCTTGAATTAGGATAGAAAAAGTAGGGGTACTAATACATCCGTATACCAAATCACAAAATTTAATGGGAAAACCCAAGCTAATCATCATATGGCAGATAAACTGTCTATTGACTTTATCATATGCCTTCGGTAAATCAATTTTAAGGCATATATTATCCCCACTTTTAGTATTGAAGTTCCTAACCATCTCATGGGCTAACATAGAATTTTCATATATCAATCTACCAGGAACAAAAGCACTTTGGTTTTCTAAGATTAGAAAGGGCAGAAACACCTTATTTCTATTGCTAAGCACACTAGCAATTGTAACGACCCGTAAATTTTCGATAATTTTTATTTGTTTTATTAATATATTTAATTGAAATTTGGTGAAATTTTGAACAATAAAATTTTGAAATATAAATTTGATATTTGGAATGCGTCTAGTTAAACATAGCAACTGGTAAATTTTCGTCCGAAAATATGAAAGTTTATTTCGTGCGTAAATTTACTTCAATTTAATCAGTTAAAAATTGATGAAAATAAAATGTTTTCGAAACCTGAATATTTTTACATAGAAAAATTCTAAACCATCTTCTTAGCAAGTCGTCATTTTTCGTTTTTCCAAATTTGAACTTCTTTTGCTCCGTCGATCTTATTTTTCTGCGTTTTTGCTACATTTTCCGCTGGTAGAAAATTCGATTTTTTTTAATTCAATCGTACCACCAATATCTGTATACTGTTTTAATCGTCTCGTCGTGTTGATCTCTATGGTGTATTCACTCCTGTGTTCCGGTGTTTGGAACGCGACAGAACCCACGTAACGGATGACCGTATAAATGCTTGTTATTTTGAACCTTTATCTTTCTTTTGCCTTTTCGTTAGCCAACCTGGAAACCAACAACCATCTGTTCCATATTCCCAGAACTTATTGCTAAATTTATTTTTTTCTAGATTCTTATGCATGACTTTTTTTTCTATTCCTACTGGTTTACATTTATATGGCTCGTTTCTCAAACTGTTGAAACGGACGACCATTTGTTTTAATATTCCCAAAAAGTGATTTAATATGTGACTTTTAACATTCGAATGTGGTTTCATTTTATTCTGGTTCCTTTAAAATTTTCGGTTCGTTCCCTTCCTTCTACTAGCTTTACTGTTTCATATGTGAATAAGAAAATAAAACATGCTAGCTGCTTCATTTTCATGGCCACCCTTTCTGACCCATGCTCCAACCTTTCTCCACTCATCTCCATGTGTGAACCTAACGCCACTGATCCACTCTTGACCGGCCCTACCACAGCCTCACACCCGAAGCCGTCCACCCTCTTAACTCGCGTTGCCATCAAACACAGCCGACCTCATTCTACCACCGTCTCCATGTTCCTCGCGCAACAGCCACCTCGAGCACCTTCCATGCCCAGCCGCACCGCCCTCAACCCCATGCACCACCTTTTGTTTCCACTGCCGAGCCACCCATGCTCCATCTGATTAACACCATCTACTTCGCCGCCTAACGGCAGTGACCCGAACCCTGCTTCCACCTTCAACTTTAGCCGAGGCCACCTTTTCTCCCGTGCTCCGCTCTACCTCTAGCCGACACATAGTCCAACGCCTCTTCCTCCTTGAAAATACTTCTCAAACCTTCCTCCTCGCATTTCCAAGCACCGATCTCACACCAGTTCCTCCGTGCCAGCCTTCGCCGTGCTTTCCAGGCCGACTGTGCTCCGCCTTCTCCATAAACAGACCTTCTCCTTCCTATTGAGCAAAATGTAAGTTATGATCCTTTATATATATATTCCTTGTATTTGTTATTCTGTACCCATCTCCAGCATTCGAAAATTTTGTTATACCTACTTATATATATATATATACGAAGTATATTTTAATATGTTTAAGGTGTTATTATTTTTAATGGTCGTATATGTATATTAGTTTTATATACATTCAGGTATGTGCGATCTGTGGGTTTTGTATATCAGTTATAATAGCCTATGCATATATATATCCATGGAATTTTCTGAGGGTAAATTATATTTGCTTTGTATTGTTGACTTTAAATTTTATATATTAAAACATATATGTACGGTTATATATACATTAGTTTCTATTTATTATACGATTGGTCTGTTGCTTTATTAATGGCGGTTTGCTCATATATAAGATTGTATTTGGGTCGTGTGTATATATAGATATATACTATAAGTTGATTTTATATACAACTTATATTTTTCCAGATTTTGGGAATGGCCATATACACGTCATTCGTAGCATACGCATTTGAGTTTCGACGGTTATATATTATACTATTCTGGTTTTAAATTTATATATATGCTTAACAAGCAAAATTTCGTGTGTTATGTTTAAATTGAAAATTTTGGAATATAATATGTTTTGAAATTATTTTAGAAAACAAATAATAATATGTGTAAAATAAATATATATATTTTTCAGTTTATATCAAACTGATTTGATCTCCATCGATTCACATCTATCAGCTTTGTCCGTCGAATCTGGAACCATCTAGCTTTGATTTGAATTCGTGCCTGGAGTTCATAACTCACTTTCATATTTCTAGCCTCGAAAGGTGAGCAATCACTCACGATTAATGTTCTTTTATTTATTAAATTTGATTTCAATTGAAACGACAATTGAAATATGCTGCTGTTAGTTATTTACACTGTTATATATATGTTATTACCTGTATCAGTTCACCTGTGACATCTGACACCATTATCTGTTATTTATATTGCTATATATATGCCATTATCTGTATCTGTTCACTTGTGACATCTGACACCATTATCTGTTATTTATATTGCTATATATATATGCCATTATCTATATCTGTTCACCTATGACATCTGACACCATTATCTGTTATTTATATTGATGATATATGCCTGTTATATTATTATCATATCTGTTATCACTCTGCAAGTTCCCTGTTAGTATAGAATCACTATGGGTTGAAATGATACATACCCGAACGATCTGTAGAATAGGAGAAAATCATTATGGGTTGAAATGATAAACCCAATCGATTTTCAAATTGAATTGAATTTGGGATTACGGGTTGAAATGATATATATATACCCGTATATATTTAAATTATGGATTGAAATGATAAATATCCGTATCACCTGACCATAGGGTAGAAAATTATATACAGACACTGTTGGTCTATATATAAATAATTTGAAATGATTCTATGGTTTTGAAAAGAAATATATGGTTTTAATAAATATTGATTTTAAAGATTTATTAAAGTTGATTTGAATCAATATAAAAATATGTTTTGAGTATTTATGTAAAATTTATATTCTCAAATATAAAGTTTATAATGTTTCAGGTTGAAAGATAAATTTGAAATTGATTTGGAATTCTTAATTATTTAATAATTATACTTAAATAAGTTTGATTTGAAATCTATTAAATTGGAAATTTTAAGATATGTTTTATAACTTGAACTTGATTAAAAAGTGGCTTAAATGAATAATTCAAACTTATATAAATTTAAATGGGATATTGTGTTTATATAAATTTGTAAATTGAAGTTGTATTTAGATGCATTGAAATGATTAAAGAAATATCTCAGAAACTAAGTGTAATGAAATTAAATTGAGATATAAATGGAATTATCAAATTTAGTTTTTGAATTGTGAAATATTTAAAGCTTTGAAATATATTGAAATTTAATGGTTTATTTTGTGTTTCAAATCTGTATTTGAAATCGTTATAATTCAAAATGATTTATTGAGAATTGTATTGAGTTGAAATTTATGAATTGAGATTGAATTAAGTTGAATTTGGAAGTCGAGATAATTTGAATTGATTTGTGAAATTTGAGGAAGCTATTTTTATATAAAGTATTTTAAACTATATCTAAAACTATTTATATTTTACTTTATAAATTTTAATATAAATTATTTTAATATAAATCATTTTCAATATAAATTATTTTATTATAGACTATTTTAACTTATAACTATTTTTATTTTTATTTTATAAACTATTTTATTATATACACAAATTTTAATATCTAAACTGTTTAAGAGGGAAGTGTTATGAATTCCAAAATGTTATGATTTCAAACTATAGTTTCAAAGTGTTATGAATTTCAAGGTTTTGATTTCCAAAGTGTTTTGATTTAAAAGACTTACGATCTCAAAAGCGATGTAACTTTGGAAAGTGATATGATTTTGGAAATGGATTTATTTAAAGTGAAAATGATATCGTATGGATATGGTTTTGAAATGGCAATGATATTTCGATTTGAAATATAAACTATTTTGAAAGTTTACTAAATGACCATCGGTGTAATTAATACGTAGTTATTAAAGAGACCGGGATCGGATATGGACATACTCTCTGTCGATACCGAAAACCACTTTAATAATTAATATACGCGGAGTGTTAATCCAGAACGAAGTGGATGGTTTTGGTAGACGCGTTGACTGAAGAAAGAGAACGATTTTGGATGACCTCTGACATGACTAAAACAGGAGCCCTGCCGGGCCATTGAGGTTCGCCACCTCTAGCGGACACACTTCTTCGTTAGCATATCTATTACTTTTGTGATTCGATTTGGGTGCACCCCTCGATTATGGGAGTGTTGTTTCGCGGTGTTGGGGTAGTAGCTGCTATGCCCAACATCAGTCCGGATGACGCAACTACTAGTATCCTAGTTGGTATCGCCTCATGTACCTTGTCATACTGTTTATCCTATCGCGACCACTACGATTTGTTTTGTGTTATACCTATGGGGTACCCTTTGATAACCACTAGTTTACGGTGGGGTTTACGATGCTGTATAGACTATGGCATTATAAAATGTGTTAAGGGGAATTATGGTAACGCCTTAACGCTATTTTGATATCGTACTTTACTGATTAGACATTATCTATTTAGCGTACACTACTACATAGTAGATAGTTCAACGGATTCTTAGAGGATGGTTATCCCAAACATCCTTTGAGTTACTTGTATTTCAGTTGTTATTTCACTTGAGTTGGATTTATTGATATAAGAATGTTAATCCTGACTCGAGTGTTTTGTGTTTTGCTTTACGCTCGGGTCAGACTGAGTGTACCAGTATTCGAGACTCACCTTTGGAGTTGGAGCTTCGCTTGGAGATCCAGCTATCTATCGATTCTACTATCAGTTATCCAGTTGATTCCAGTGATGTGTATTCAGATCTTGTATTTGACTATTGTATTGAGATATCTATGTATTCGAGACTTCTGTTGTATCATGTTTAACTCTGTTATATATATAGGAGCTTCATGAACTACTATTCTTTTGTTTCCGCTGCATATTGTTATATTACTCTGTGTCTGTGATTTTTGATTTATTTATTTACTGTATATGCTGAGTTTTGCCAATTTAAATTAACAATCTATTGTTTTGAATTATTCAAGTCCGACATGTGTGGATTTATTGTCGATTTGAATGGTCCAAAATAGTGGGTCGTTACAGCAATAATCTTATAAATAACATTATAGCAAGATATAGGTCTATAGTCTCCAATGCTAGATGGATTTTTATTTTTAGGAATTAAAGTAATAAAAGTATGATTCAAACTTTTCAAAAGTTTACCATTATGTACTAGTAATAATAATAACATGGCTACATCTATTTACACCCCAGTTATTTTTTTTATCCCCCTTGTAGTATTTTTCTTTCATTCACTGTTACGTGATTATCTTGTTGTTTGAATTTAATATCACGTTGGTTTAGCACGGTTTAAGTTAATTCCTAGTGCGAAGCAAACTAGGTATTGATTCATAGTGCGAAGAAAACTAGGTATTGATTTCTAGTGCGAAGTAAACTAGGTATTGATCAACTACTAGTGTGCTCCGCACTAGGTATTGATCAACTCTTAGCTTGCTATGCGCTAGGTATTGCTCAATTTCAAACTCAAATCTTCTCATATTTTGATAAATTCATAGCTTGCGTTAGATTTCAATGAAATCTGAGGTAAATACATAAAATTATCATTTTTAATTTGACATTTTTTGTCCAGTCCAATACAACCAACAAGGAAAAATTTAAGTGACAATCATCATTGAATTGTTATTTAAAAATGAAAATTCTACTAAAAAAAATCACTTCAATAACAAAAGCATTTTTATTATTCTCGAGTTAGCCGTCATTTCTTCATTTATCCCGGAACATAAACTAGAAATAAACATGGCTGTTTTTTAAATTCATTCTAAAGTATTAATTTGGAAATAAACAAACACTGATTTGATAAGGGTAAAATGGTAAATGATTATTTATTTGGTAATTTTAGCGGGGTGTGTAAACTAAATCATGGGTGGTTTATAGAACTAGCCTAATAATATAAGATCTGCAAAATAATGCCTTTCAAATGAGATGGATGATATGAATTTGGTAGTTATCTCCCATCATTCATAAAAGTCACTTCTGTGTAGGGTAATCAAGTTGAATTAGCGTAAGAACGAGTTTTGAAAATTTTGGGTTTTATTTTAAAAGCAAAAACACGAAGAGAGGTGAAGAGGAAATGGGGAGAACTGCGGTTTAAAGAAACATGTAATCCGACGTTATTTAGGATATCTTTTACTGCTGCGATTCTAGGCAGTGCAAGTAATTTTTTCATATAAGAAAAACTTGCATGCCACCTCATTTTCCAAGTTGGCAGCCAATGTGTCAGTCTAGGTAATTAGGTTTCAAACAGGTTGTCTCTGCTCTAACTTTGCAGATGTGGCCTATATATGGCAAAATAATCCAAGAAATGCTTCCTAGTAGTAAATGCAGCAGTACATAGATGCACCTACATTAACTTGGATTCAAACAATAATTTAGTTTAATGTTATTAATATCAGCTTCAGATTTCTGGACAATGTCATATAATTTCAGATGTTCCATGGCACCCACTCAAATTATAGCCGTTGCTTAAAAATCAGTTTGAATTCATTATAATTAAATTGCTTCCAACATGCATTCAGAATAGCAGCCAACTACATCTGGATTTCTTTTATAGCATCAGTGATATTAATCTTTTCTGGTGCAAATACCATAACATATACTGCTCTGGGATAATAAAAACTAATTATCATAAACTTGCAACAACCCCTTCTTTCTCGTAGCTCAGTTTACGATTGACCTTTACGTAGTGTGTGTTGAAATACAAATATGAGACAATGCTAATCTGTATAATACTTTTCAAAAAGCTGTAGCACAACTACATATTTATAAAACTAACATCTCAGTTATCGATGTATAGACTAAGTATAGTGCAAAACCATATTGGGTAACATTTACAGGGCACATATATGAATATTCTAACATGGAAAATGTTAATATGTGTTTAGTGGACACATGTTAATGTTGATTAATAACACAACTACCTTCTAAATTCATCCCATTTATTCTAATTTCATAGGGATATAGTTGGTTTTTCAATTAATTTCATCGTTAATAACACTGCCCTTTTAACATACTTGTATAGCTAATTGTCTTTTGCACTTTTACCCAACTTCATGAAAACCTTAAATTTCAACGCAAACTAGCGAGGGGTAAATTTTGTACAAATGTCTATGTAAGATCAAGTCCAACACTTGTGATAAGTACAGGAAATTTTGGAGAAAGATAACTTAGCCTCTCGCCGAAACCCATTCAAACTCCTAAAATATATATCCAAAAATACAACCAGTCATACCAAATATATCCTAATACAATCTATCATATCAAATATATCCTAATACAACCTGTCATATCAAAAATATCCTAATACAACCTATCATATCAAATCTATCATATTACCCCCCCTCAAGTTGGAGCATGCAAATCACAAATGCCCAAATTGCATAACAAATAACCAAGCTGTTGACGACCAAGGGCCTTAGTCAAAATATCAGCCAACTGATGACCAATAGGTACATACGAAGCAGTAATATTTCCACCCTGCAACTCATCACGAACAAAGTGGCAATCAACTTCAGTGTGCTTGGTGTGGTCATGAAACACCGGGTTCTTTGCAATATGCAAAGCAGATTGGCTATCACAAAACAGCCGCATGGGCTTTGAATGAATCACACCAAGAGAACGCAACAATGATTTTATCCACTTAAGTTCACAAGTCGTAACGGCCATAGAACGATATTCTGCCTCCGCAGATGAACGAGAAACAGTCGGTTGTTTCTTAGTTTTCCAGGAAACAGGAATGCTACCAAGAAGCACAAAATAACCAGACACCGAACGACGCGTCAAAGGACAAGCTGCCCAATCACGATCACAATAAGCTGTCAACTGCATATCACTGGGACGAAGCAAAATACCTTGACCAGGTTGACTTTTAATATATCGTAAGACACGGATGGCAGCATCCCAATGTGCGACCTGAGGATTACTCAAAAACTGAGCAAGAGTATGAACGGAATAACTCAACTCAGGTCGAGTAACATAAAGATACACCAAGCGTCCCACCAAACGCCTATATTGCTCCGGATGCTCATAAGGATCATTCGCCACATAAGCCAATCGATGATTCTGTTCCATTGGTGTATCAATAGGTTTACAACCTAACATACCTGTCTCTGTCAAAATATCCAAAGCATATTTTCGTTGAGAAAGAAACAAACCATCATTACCACGGGCTACTTCAATCCCAAGAAAATATTTCAACACACCAAGATCCTTCATATGAAAACACATACTCAAGTATTACTTGAACCTCAAGATCACATCATATGAGGAACCTGCAATAATCGAATCATCCACATAAACAAGTACATGTAGAGAAACCTCATCCTGCTGATAACTAAATAACGAATAATCAGCATATGATTGTGTAAAACCAAATCTTCGCAAAGCACTAGATAACTTAGCAAACCACTGCCGAGGAGCTTGACGTAAACCATGCAATGACTTGCGTAACCGACACACTTTCCCAGGAGTAGGACTACTATAACCTGGGGGAAGCTGCATATAGACCTCTTCCTCTAAATCACCATGAAGAAAAGAATTACATACATCCATCTGATGCAATGCCCAATTACGAGCAATAGCAACAGCAAGAAAAATACGAACAGTACCCATCTTAGCAACTAGAGCGAAAGTTTCATTATAATCAATACCGGCAACCTGCCGGTTACCATACACAACCAAACGTCCCTTAAGACGCTCAACATCACCATTAGCACGTCGCTTTATTTTATAAACCCAACCACTACCAATAGCCTTCTTACCAGGTGGAAAATCCTCTAATGTCCATGTACCATTCCGTTCAAGTGCATCAATCTCCTCTTTCATTGCCCGACGCCAACCTGCATCCTGAACGGCCTCTTTAAAGGAAGTAGGCTCTTTTTGAGATGTAATTGCTGCTAAAAAATGCTTATGTCTCATAGAAAATTTATCATAATCCACATAACAAGCTATACTAAAAGGTTTACTTGAGGAACGAGATGGAGTAGGAGAAGCAGTACGGGGTCTATCTTGCACATAACTGTGTTAGTAACGTATCCTCGAAGACGAGACGAGGGAAGCTTGATGCGGTGCCCATGACCAAGATTATCACCGTTTGAATTAATGCTTGAATTCTCCCTGGACTCCACACCATCTAAATTAACTCCCGTATTCCCCCTCGACTCCACACCATCACACTCGTGCGTACAAGGCTGTTGGGCAGCATGCTCCATGGCCACCCCAGCGGACTGGGTTGCTGCCTGCTGCTCACTCACGCCACCTCTATCTTCAACTATCACATCCTCTATGACCTCGACATCTCGTGCATTACCCAAATCAGGCATAACACCCTAGTCGTCATAATCATCAAACACATCATTCGTGGAATTCTGGAATAGAAACTGATTCAAATGCTCATTGGGGGAGGTGAAAGAGGAAGAGGAATCATAGCTAGAAAAAGGAAAGACATGCTCAATAAATTTGACATCACGACTAATAAACTACATATGAGCATTTAAATCATACAAACGCCACCCCTTTTGACCCAAAGGATAACCAACAAAGATACATCTCCTAGAATGAGGGCTAAATTTATTCTTAACACGAGGCTGATTCGCAACACAGCAAAGACACCCAAATACCTTTAAAGTAGACATACTAGGTGGACTCCCAAAAAGCATTTCATAGGGAGTTTTACCATCCAAAACAGGAGTGGGAATCCGATTAATAAGATGACTGGTAGTTAAGACACACTCCTCCCAAAAATCAATAGGTAAGTAAGCTTGAAAGCGCAGGGCACGAGCAATATTTAGAACATGTTTATGTTTACGTTCTACTATACCATTTTGTTGGGGAGTATCAACACAAGAGGTTTGATGCAAGGTGCCTTGTTGAGCAAAAAAACCCTTTAAACATTTAAATTCTTGTCCATTATCACTACGCAAAACCTTCACTGGTCTATTAAACTGTGTTTTGCCCTCGCAATTGTCATCACAAAATGTGTTTACAATCAGTTGCTTTACTTGTACTTAATGGAAAAGAGTCACGAGGCTGTTTAGCCATAAAACAAACATCACAATTGTCATCACAAAATTTATTCGTACTACTACTACTACTTCCAACAGGTAATAAAGAAAGGACCACTTTCATGGAAGGATGACCAACCGTCTATGCCATAACTGAGCGGAGTCTGCAACTGTGGAGTTATTTGCTTGAATACTACGAACTGGTCGGATGAGATAGACCAATTACACTGCTCCCCTGTGCCAATCAGGTTCCTCAAACTCCGGTCCTGAATAGTGCATAGCTTGTCAGTGAAAAATACAATAAATTTTTGTTTTTCAAGCAATTGAGACACAGACAGCAAATTTCAATTAAGGGTAGGTACATATAGAACATTATCAAGAATTAAGTCATGGCTTAATATAATACGGCCTTCTTTAGTGGCAGTGTCATGTTTTCCATTCGGAAAACAAACGGGTTCTGAAGCAATTTCTTTGATATCAACAAACAAGTCAAGATTACCCGACATATGGTTTGAAGCTCCTGTATTAATAATCCATTGGTCCGAAAATTTCTTACCATGCAACTTTGGAGTAGAAGACACGGCTGAGGAAGTCTTGAGAGCTGCGATGAGCTGCTGCACTTGTGCATCAGTGAGGGTGGGTAACGAAGCATGATCCACCTCATTGGTATAGCTCGAAGGGCTTTGACGAGAGCTGTCAATGGCAGCGGCAAATGTGCCTCGCCCTCGCCCACCTGGCCGACCACCATGGCTCCCTCTGCCACCATGTCTGCCGCCACCATGGCCACCAGAACCAACCCACTCAGGCCATCCAATAAGCTCGAAACACTTCTCCTTCTCATGACCCTTTCGACCACAATGAGAGCACATACGTACATCTATGCCTTGCTACCCCCTACTTTGCGCCACACCATCAACAGCAAACCCAATCACATAACCACGCGACTCTTGGGCATCCGTGACAAATTGGTGCCGCTCCGCCGCAAGCACCTTACCATGCGCATAAGCAAAAGTAGGCAAAGGATCGAGTATCAGCAAACCCGACGCAACATCATGGTACTTTTTAGAATCAAGACTCATGAGAAATTGATGCAATTTTTCGTTCTTTAACAAAGTAATATACTCACTAGCAGCTAAACATGTACATGTAGGTGATTTAGTAGCACTAGCCAATTCTTCCCACAAGGTACGCAACTCACCATAATACTCAGCAATAGAACGACCACGTTGCTTACAATCATCAATTAAACTCTTCAATTCATGAATACGAGGGCCATTACTAAGGGAGTATCTATCACGGAGATCATCCCACAAGGTCTTAACTTTATCAGGCAAAGAAACAGTCTTACGAATGGAGACATCAATGGTATTATATATCCAAGCAACAATCATTGAGTTAACTATTTCCCATTGATTATAAGCTGGAGAAGTAGCAGCCGGTTGGGTGATACTACCGTCAACAAACCCTAACTTATTTTTAGCACGTAAATTATTCCGAAGAGAACACACCCATTCATCGTAGTTATTCCCTTTCAACAAAATATGGCTAATTGTTGAACCAGTACCTTCGGAGGGATGTAAGTAATAAGGGGTAAAAGGTTCATACGTACCGAGATGATGATGATGGAGGTTGCTTGTCTTCACTCATCGCAAAATCAAATCTTGTCTATACCATGAAAAAGAAAACAAACCTCTGCTTGAAACACAAGCACACACCACAAATCCACAACACACAAAACTATTTTTTATGCCTTAACTTAGGAGGCTCTGATACCATGATAAGTACGTACAGGAAATTTTGGAGAAAGATAACTTAGCCTCTCGCCGAAACCCATTCAAACTCCTAAAATATATATCCAAAAATACAACCAGTCATACCAAATATATCCTAATACAACCTGTCATATCAAATATATCCTATTATAAACTTGTGCATATGCACACACGCACACATTCGTGCATGCATGCATGCATATGCGCGCTAGTTTTTTTTTCTACTTTCATTTTAAGGACAGGAATCTCGAGATCTTTCAGTTTGTTCCATAACTTTCCTTTGTTTGTACTTCTGGTTGAAATTTAAATTTCAGTTGAATAGAGTTGATTTGAATTTTTTCTACCTTGAATACACTCACTGATTGGGTGCAATCAATTTATAACTCTGTTAGAAACTGTGAGCAGGTTGTGTTTGTTAGCCACAGCCTATTATTTAGGTGTAAAAAAGTTATCATTAGACAACTACCATGTGGAGCATGGTAGCAAAGTTTGAATTGCCGGGGGGATCAGAACCAATCAAGACTAAATCATAGGATGCCTTGGTTTTGATCCCAACCAAAATAAGTTTGTCACGTTACTTTTGCTCCAACTTAAAGCAAAGTTGTACTATTGATGCATGCGTGATTGTTTTCAACCTTGATTGACCAGATTTTTAATTGCATCTAATGCAAAACTATAAGGTGTCGATCTTGCTGGTTTTTACGAGTTCTTTCTAGTGATAAGGCATGACCCATTTTTGTGTGGTTGGAGAAGTACCTTTCTAATTTTGGAACAGTTTTTATGGTCCTAAGCTTTCATTCGTTTCTTTTCACTTATCATACTTCTTTTAGTTACATACATTCATTTTGTTCTGATTTGTTTCTCTATTCAGAATCAACTTTTTGACCAATGAAAGCCCAGGACCCTGATAGCATATTAAAATACCTTTTACACTTGAAAAATAAAAGTAAAAGAATAAGTCTGAATGTGAGTGTGAGTGTGTGTGTGTAAGGCTATTAGCTAAACTTATTCGTAAGTCAATAGTCATTTTATGCTCAATGCTTGGCTAGCGAACTTTAGCTAATTCATATGCTCTTTTAAGTTTTGATTATTTTGAAACCAATTATTTTGTTTACATCACAAAAGACTCAAAATTTTACCAGTAGAATTCAGAGGGCATATAGGACCTACAAGCATAAATTATTATTTATCAAACAGATAATTTTATAGTGTCATGGCTTAAGTTAACAGTATAAAAATGTGTGTACTCTATTCAATGTCCTATTCTATGCTTTTGCCCTTATCATTGGGATCCTCATGCATATTCAAAAGCATGTGATTTTTCAATTTCTTCCTACTCTACCACATGCTTCATCTTTCTTCTCGCTTTGACTTCACTCATCTGCACATTCAATTAATCACCATTTATACGCAAAAACATCAAGAGTAAATCAATCTAAACCCACACCTTTCATCTCTAAGACAAAACCATGAACCAAGCCGAAGCAACTTCATCGAAGCCCGACTCTCCATCATGGAAACTCTACGACAATCCTCATTACACCAACCGTACACTCATCAAGCCGTCTCCTGAAAAGCGTGCTCCTTACACTTGCATCTCCAACTCCAGCAGCGATCTCAGCCTCTCAGATCTCAACACAGCTCTCACGAAGATCAAAGAGCTGCGCGCCGAACTCGAGTTCGAGCGAAGGATCCGGAAGAAGATGGAGTCCTTAAACAAAGTGCTGATGAAGGACATATTAGAGGAGAGAAAAGCACGTGAGGAGTTGGAGGAACATCGCGAGAAGCTGGGAATGGAGATTAAGAATGTACGCGAAGAGTTCGAAAACGCGATGAAGGAGGCGGAGGACGAGAGGAGGATGATGAGGATGGCGGATGCCATGAGGGAGGAGAGGGTTCACATGAAGCTGTCTGATGCCAGGGTTTTGATGGAGGAGATGACTCCAGTCAAGACTGAGAATCCGCATATTAGGAGAGGGATTAAGGGGATGGAGTTTCCCAAGTTGGGTAGGGGCAGGAATGGTAATTTGGAGGGGAGGGGTAATTCGGGAACTCTGGGCTTGAATTTGGAGTGTCAGAGAGCTCAGCTTAGGGTTTTGATGAGGCATAAGAACGGGGGAGGGGGTTGTGATGGGAATTTGGTTATGTGATTTCTTCATTGGTTTTTTTTGGTATATTGCATTGGTTACTAGTGTCTTTTAAGAAAATTAGTATATTATTATTGTACAAATTCATATTTTGTTTGAAACAATTTCTGTCATAATGGGGAATGGTTATGGTTTGTATACTGTTTGAAATTTAAACATGTTCACATGTTGTAGGTCAAGCGTTCTCGGTTTCCAGAGATGTCATAAGTTTTTGATCATATTTTATTTTGACGTGTTTTATTTGCCCAGGACCCATACTTTATTAGGACCAGCCCTGTTATCAACAAGTAGCATGTACCTGTTATGAACATTATTGGCTACATCGTTGTATATTTTATATATGAACGCTAGAATTTTGTGTAGCTTATGGGGTTCTTAATTATAATGCAATCTTTGACTGTATGCTTCTACAGCTTTTTGATAAAAGTTGCATGGGTAAACTGTACTGCAGTTATTTGCTTGGTATGACTGTTTGCTTCTTTTAATTTTTGAGCTGTATGTTGTAAACAAATAAGAATATATTATAAAGAAATAAGAGCAGAACCTATTAGAGAGAGATGAGACATTTTATTTATTCTAGATACCGGTAATCCATTTACATTACATAGCCTTCTTTATATAAAAACTTTGGAGGTTGGTATTAAACTTATCCCACGATGTGAGACTAAACAACATAAAAAACATATTCACTTTATGATTTACATATATTGTAACACTCCCCCTTGAATATGCGTCTTCAAAATCTTGAATGCTCCGATAACTTGAAATTATCCCTTTTGAAACGTGTATGATGATTGCTCCCCCCCATTATTATCCTGCTTGCATATATTCATTCAGTCGATATAGATATTGTCCGTTGCCTCATTAAAAACCTCTGTTAGAAAAACCCAGTGGGAAAAACCTTGAACGAGGAAAAGAGTGCAACTTGTAAAATCATATTAAAAACTATTTTCTTTCTGAAAGGTTTGATACTTCAGGATCAAAACAATGTCTCATTAAAACCTTACTAAGAAAAACCCTATGGGAAAAATCTTAGTGAAGAAAAAAGAGTACAATATAGTATGACATATCTCAATAATTTACTACATCAAATGGAGTTTGATACTTCTGGATCAATTTAATGCCTCATTAAAACCTTACTAAGAAAAACCCGATGGAAAAAATCTTAGTGAAGGAAAAAGAGTACATTATGATATATTTAGGTATTCTCCCCCAGATTTTATATTTTTCCATTTAAGTTTGAATACATATATTGATAATCCAAATCAACTACAAATACTTTTGATCCATATATGTGTAATATAGCTTAGACAAGCATTAAGAAAAATAAAAATCAGGAGACAATAATTCTTCTTTTCCTCCTTTCATCATTTATAAATAGTTGCCTTTGATATGATCAATTTTCTAAGATTATTTCTTTCAAATATTGTTTGCATTTTATGCACTTTATATGCTAATTTTATGAAAAACACTTCGTGTGCTTTCATTTTTGATGCATCATATCAGCTTTGCTTATTGCATCTACATCTTCGATGTAAATTAAGAGTTTCATTACAACAGTACTTAAAAACAGAAAGTAATCTACTCATCATGAATTATATCAAGATTTTCATTACAACAATATTTAAAAGAAATTTGTAATCTACACCCTTTATTCTTTGCATTCTTTATAAGCAGCAAAGTAATTTATATTCTTCGGAAACGACTTTCATCATTTAGCATGATTTAACCAATATTCATACCTTCAGGGTATTTTAAGTGTTTCAAACACTTTCACTACTTCGGTCAATTCAATTATTTATAAAAACATCATGCCTAAAGCATTTAACATGATGTAGCACTACATGTGCTTCAGTATTTTAGTGTTTTTTTCTACTTTATATATATATATATATATATATATTTCTAATTATATTTTGCGAACTACAGGTTCATATTTCTTATTTAGGAGAATTTCATGATGGTCAATCATGTTTTTCTCTAATCCAGGATCTTTAATCCATTTATAAACATAAGCGCTTTATTTATCATATTAAATCATGTCAGTTCTAGGTATGATTTATTGAGATCTCTTTATTTATCATATTTTAGGTACCTAAACCACTTCTAGATTATTTGACAATCATGTCATGGATCTCTTTCAGAGCATCCTTAGGTGTTTCTTCAAGAGCATTCGCCTTCTTTATTTGGCATCTTTATCACTTACTCCAAAAATATTTTGAACTAACTTTTGAACCACATTTCAGATGTGGTTTACACATTTTGATCCTTCAGGGATTCAAATCTATATTGGAGAAAGTTTACTAGGGATATTATCGAAAATTACTTAATATTTGCATCATTGTATATGTTAACAAATATTTAATCTTGATAATCAAAATGAACTTGTATCTCTTTTATCCTCCCCCTCAATGTTGACGAACATTGTCGCATTGAATATTTATCTTCTTTGGATTCTCATTTTGATCCATTATGATATTGCTACTAGCAAATACGTTATGTATCTCTATTATAGAGGATAATGCTTTTATCAGTTGATAAGATGCATTCAAGTAATAGTGCTTATTTTCATTTATTGATCTAGCCACTTGGAGGAATTTAGGTATTATGTAGATCATTTGAATACAAACATGACTTCAGGTCATTCAACATTTATATTGATTGAATTTTTAACCACTGAATGATATCTATGCATAATCTATATGATAAGCTCATATCAATTTAGTCAAACAATCTTCTAGTTGTTAGTTAAATATTTACATATATGGATATATACGTGCGTCCACGTATCACATATTATAGACTTGCACATTCTTTATCATTTGAGTTAGTGATTTTAGAACAAACTAATACACGGATCCAGAATATTAAATTTTGTTTATCACTCGATTTAAATGTGAATCCTTAAAGATTAAATGATAGTTTCTGTAACGACCCTGAATTTTTAATATTGGAAATCAGGATATCTAATTGATTTTAAATATCTGGAAGTTAGTTTAATTTGAAATTCAAGATATAAGAATGAATTGGGCAATTTAATTAGTGAATTTAATTGTATGAAATTGGGTAAAATTTTGAAATTGGAATTTCAAGCTTGTTAAAAATATTTTCAAGGCTTAGAAAATTCATATTGATAATTCTGAAGATAATAAAAGCTTCAGAATTGAATTTGAGACTGTTTTGTTCAGTTTTGAATTTTATCGTTTAAATCGATATTTAAAAATAGCCTTCCGAGGCACAGTCTTGGAATTCGACGAAACCAATTCCATTGGATCCGTAATATTGAATTATTATCGGATTTCAATTTTCGTGGTGATTGGAGTTGTCGTGTGGCCGTATGATAAGCAAACGCGCTGAAAATTTTATCGAAATTCAATTTAATAACTGGTCCAAAAAAGCTATCTTCTCCATACGATTGAATTTGGACTCGGAAACTTTTCCATTGCGTTCGGAATGGGGGTATAACATTATGAACGCCTAGCGGCACACCTCGATAGGAGTTCGAAATTTTGAGTGGTGATAACGAGACGATTTTAATTTAAGATTATTATTATTATGAGATATTTTGAATATAAGAAAAAATAATACAAGTCAACACTGTCCATAGCCGACCTAACTTTTCCTTTCGTTCAAATCAATGTCCCTCCTTTCTTTTCTGTTCAGTTCGAAATCATTTCGTTCAAAAGGGAAGATAATAAAAATGGCCGCGTTTGAAAATGAAAAAAAAGCTATATCGTTCGAATCAATTCACCAATAACGAGCGAAACCCCTTTCTCGTTCAATTCGAAATTCGAAACAAATTAAATGGCGGAGTCGTGGGGTGCGAGTTCGATTTGTGGGCGGCGGCGTGTCGTGAATGTCGCGAGCGATCCAGGGTCTGTCGACGAAGGGGGCGGCGCAGTGGGTTCGGTAGAGGATTTCGATCGCGTAGGCGAGGCGCGTGGGCGTAGGCTCGAAGTCGAAGCTAGGCGTTGGCGCTGAGGGTTGGTGCTCGCGAGCGCGTGGTCGAAATGAGTAAGGGGGACTGGTGGTTTAAAGTCGAACAGTGGTCGACTTAGATGGTGGCTGTTCGCAAGAAGGGGAGAGGAGCGAGTTCACTGTTTTCGATAGCCAACAGTAAGGTATAGTACATTTTATTTAGTTTGATAAAACATATATACATAAGATTTTGGGGAAAGAAAAAAACAGAAAATATAGATATGGATAGGATTTTTATTCACAGTAAGGTAGAAAAGTTTACTTTGTTGTTTACTGTAATAAAATAATGACAAAGGATAGGATTTCGAAACAGGAATTTTAAACGGTTTGATTTGGAAAAAAAATTATATAAAAATCAGTTTTAAAAACCTATACAGAATATTTTTATAAGTATGTATATAAGTAGTTTCAAAGAAAAAAATAAATATCTACATTTTAAATGTTACTAGATTATTTTAAAAATAATGGATTTAGTGATTAATTTGTTTCATAAATTTATTTGATTGATTTTAGTTACTAAAGGATTTTGGAAGGAGAATTTTTTTTTAGTTTAAATTAAAAAGGGTAGTTAAGTGAATCTATTAAATGATAATCAATCGTTCAATTATTCCAAGTGTTAATAAAATTGTATAAAACTGTTTATACAAGGTTTAAAAATCGAGAAACAAGCCGAAAATGGAAAGGAGTTGGAAATGGATTGCAAAATAAAATCAAAGGTGAGATCTTCTCACTCAAATAAAAATTTGAATTGCAATTATTGATTGATTGCCTGATTGTGATAGTATATATAGTAGTATATAGCAATATATATATATATTGGAATATACATTGGAGTTGTTGATTTCCCACATTATATAGCGGATGAGACCCTATGCGCCGCATAATAGCGGATGATATTTATAAATCCCATATACCGCGATATTCCACCTCGAAGTGGAATTGGTATTGTGCTAACATCTGTGGATGCAGGGAAACAGGTTGGAGGGATCCAACTGGATTCCTCAAATTTTATGAATTTGTTTCATATATTGTATGAATTTGTTTCATATGCTGTGTGATAATTTATTTATAATCTGTGAATGATTATATTGACGATTGAATTTGTTGAAGGCTATAATTTAGCCGAATGTATTTTTGGTATCGTTAGATACCAGAAATAAATAAAATTGGATTTTTGAAATAAAAGTAGGAAATTTTAAGTGAAATTTAAAAGAAGGAATTTAAAAGTATAAAGTTGATTTTTGAAATCTTATCGAATTATTTCAAAAGTATGGGACAAAATATTAATAAATGGGTTTTGAATAATATTGTTTAAAAGTTGAAGAATTTATTGAATATGGAATCTTAAATAATTTGGAAAGAATAAAGGAATTTATTTAAAAGGTGATAAATTTGTTGAAATCAATTTGAAAATTTATTTGGTATTCGAAAATAAATCTTTGGGGAAATCGATATGAATTTGTATGAAAATAGATTTTGTGTTGAAATCAATTTGGAAATCAATTTGATAAAATGACTTGGTATTTGGAAATAAATTTAGAAATCAATTTGTAATTGATTTGGTGTTTGAAAGTGAATATTTGAAAAATCGTATATAAGTTGATATTTGGAAATTTAATTTCACAATGGAAATAAATGATATCGCGAATTTTATTCCGCGAGTGAAAATATGATTTGAAATTTGTTTTCAAAGTGATGAAGTGTGAAAAGTGGTTTGAAATTGGTTTTCAAAATGTTATAGTGTGGAAAAATATATATCTTGTGAAGATATTTTGAAAATAAATAATTTGGGAAAATTATTTAAATGGGTTGATTGTTGTGAATGTTGTTTGATAGTTAAATAACCAACTATCAATATTTGCCTTTGAAATGGCACTTGAATTTGTTTTTAAAATAAGCGCTCATTATTCGGTTTAGCCGAGAGAGGACTTTGTGTCATAAAACTCATTCCGTATAATGATACGACGTTATGAATTGCAATTGAAGACCGGTGTTGAAGACCGGGTATTTGTGAAAATGAAAGGACAACCTGTCGAATGTCTCTGCACCGAGTTGCTCCGGTATAGAGATTTATATCACTCTTCTTGTGATGGGAAGTCCGGGCGTGATTAGTGAATATCCGGATTGCAAGGGCTTCTTTGGAAGTGCCTTCGGTTCTGTTCGAACCCGGAACAGACTTGTATGGTTGTATGTCTGACATTACACTTTGAGATATAAAGCTGATTTCTTTCAAATACATTTCTGTTGGTGGCGGAGAATTTATTCTCTTAGCTTAACACCCTTCTCTGAGACGTACGAGCTCAGAGGTTATGTAGTTGAAGGTTATCAGTGATATACTCCCAATTTGGTAGTGTGGCATGCTAAGTGTTGCTGTGTGATGCTGATCATTTGTTGATCATTTGTGATCAAAGCATGGCTTTGTGAAAAAGCGTAGCTTGGACGAGACCTCATCGGACCTCACAACCCGAAAATGGTCGAAACAGGAAAGATGCGGCAAGGTTATGAGGGTCGCGCCCTTTCGGGTATGTCATTTCCTTCTGGAAAAAGGTGATATCATGGTACGGAGCCCAAATATCTACCTGTGTGGTTGCTCCAATCTCATTTACTCTGTGTGATTGTTGATTTGTGATCGAGGATCCTCGGATAAAGGTCCCAAAGGACCGGGGGTGACATATTCGTGTAGTAGTTACCTAGTGTAAGAGGTAACCCGGCCTTGTGTTGGCTGAGAGCTAGTTAGTTCTCGGGACGTCCATCCAGAGGCGTACCCATTGACAGTGGGAAGTTCCTTAGCCCGACCATTTGTTGGAAATCTAAAGAAACAATACGAACCTTGTACGGTTTTGGTTGTATAACCTGCTATGGAATGTGGCGGTAATCTGCTATTGAACATAGTAGCTATAGTAGACATAAGTGCGGAATGTCTATGCTGGCTAAGATTAATATTATACTTTCGAAATGGTTTTCTACACTATGCACTAATAATAATAAAAAAATCCAATGATTTTGCGTAGTAAGCATGTTTGACTATCATAAGAAGAAATCTCCTCCAAGTCTGCGATTGCATTGTGTGTGTGGTGGGAGGTCTTATGGTAGTTTCATTTTCCAAAAGCATTGCGAATCTCTTTTATTTTCTTTGTGAAAATAACTGTTTTACGATCTCACAGCAGTCACCATGACTGACTCGGAGTTTATTGTTCCCTTTCTAAACTCTGGGTGCCCATAATTTTCCACACGGGCAGCCTAGAGTTATGTTATCAGGATATTATGGATATTCTGGAGCTTTGGAGATGAGCTGGATGGCTAGACGTACTCCCTACTTGTTTATTTATTCCGCTGTGTATTCTGTATGGGGACAAGTTTATATAACTGTCCATTGTTGTATTGAGTTGTATATTGACTCTCATTGTTGTATTGTATAAACTGATATAGTTCTTTGTTTAAAGACTAGTGATTATCTATTATATATTGTTCAGCTGCGAATGTGAGATTCTGATATTGTTTCTGTTTCTGTTTTTTTGTTCTTTCTTTTCTTCTGTCTTCTTCTACCTCTTCTTTTTAACCATAATGGTTCGGTTTTCCGGCATTCGATTGCGCGGTATTTGATACAGTGGACGTATAAATGTCGACTTTCGAGCGTCGAAAGACCGTATCGTTACATGTGGTATCAGAGCTGTTGGTTAAGCGACAACCCTGGCTCTGTTGGGTGTTACTCATTAGAGATAGAGTCAGTAGTACTCTAGAATGAGTTTGAGTGAATAATAGATACGAGCGCGTATTTGTTAGTGAATATAAAATTGTTTTAAATTGTGATGATTGGTTTGTTGAGTGGTATATGGATTCTGGTCGGTATAGTCTGGACAACTCTATTGATATAGATCTCTAAACACTCGTACAGAACAATTCGACACGATATTGTTTTAAAATTGGGTAAATGAAATAATTTTACCCAAAACTATTTTCGTAGATAAAGGAAATAATCTTTGTAAATTATTATAGTATATATGACTGCTTGGTTGTTTGGAAGTGATAACATTAAATTATTATCATTAAAGTTGAAAAGGAAATTGAAATCGTAACTCCAAAGTTAAGAAATAAAAATCCATATACAAATGGAATTTGTAAATATAAATTTCAAATGTGATTTGTAATTTGAAATGGAATTTCAGAGAAATGTTTTGAAAAGAATTTGGAAATTTTGGAGATTTGGAAAAGTTTAAATTCCTTTTGAGTTTGGAAATGAATTTCAAAGGTTTTAGAAAAGTTTTTTGAAGGGATGAAAGCTCTAAACTCTTTTAGGTCGCTGGAAAATAATTCCGATGATGATCGCGACATCACCGGTGTTCCTTTTTGAGTTTCCAAAAGAGGAATTGCTGCCAAATTGTTTTAAATGGAAGTTGTTGAAAACTGGGTTTGGTTTTGGAAATTTAAAGGATAATTTGAAAAGACTCTGGAGTGTTATATAAAATATTTATGGAATATCATTAAGTTGTTAACTTGTAAAGTTTGAAGTTGTTAAAATAAAAATCTAACTTAAAGAGAAGTTGGATAAAAAGTGGATTGGAATAAAATTATTAACGTGAAAAATAAATTGTAAATGAATGAATAAATTTACAGTTGCAGGTCAATGAAAATGAAATTGAATGTTGGAATTCATTTTGAATTTGTACGCAAATAGAATTGAATTGGAATTGAATTTGATTTGTTATAAGCAAAGCGAAGTATTGAAGAAAAAAAATAGTAAGTGAAACTAATTAAAGAAAAGACTAAATAGACATGGTTTGAAATGAATTCAATATTTAAAAAATAAAGGGTAAATTAAATTCATATGGAATTTGAAATCCAGTTTAATATAAGTAGTTGTAAACTAAAAATGGTGAATTGAAATTGAATTGTGTTTGGAAATGAATAAAAGAATAAAAATTGAATTGAAACTGAAATATTGATAACCAATTTGAATTGTGTGAAATAAAATGAAGTTGTAAAATTGGTTCGAAATGAACTAAAGATAATAAAGGTGGAAGAAATAATAAAAATTGGTTTGAGTAGAAATAAATTGGAAATGGCCTTGTTATTAACAAAATGAATTCAAAAATGAATTATTGAATGTGAATCCAAAGCTATATTGATTCAATGAACTCAAGTTAAATAAAATAGAGTTGAATTGAAATAGCGACGATTTGAGTGGTAAATAAAAATTTAAGTGGATAGAGATAAAACTTGAAATAGTTTTATTATAAATAAAGTAAGTTCAAAAGTGGATTAAAATGTGAAATCATAATGGTTTTGAATGGAACTAGTAAGTTAAATAAAATGAAATGTAAGTGAATGGATTCGAATTTTAAATGTAAGAAAATGAGTTGTAAATCACTTGAATTGAGTAGAAACTATATGTGAATTGGTCGTAAGCAATTTATATGGTTTCGATATAAATTAAATAAGTGAACTGCTAGGTTATTTGACAATCATGTCATGGATCTCTTTCAGAGCATCCTTAGGTGTTTCTTCAAGAGCACTCGCCTTCTTTATTTGGAATCTTTATCACTTACTCCAAAAATATTTTGAACTAACTTTTGAACCACATTTCAGATGTGGTTTACACATTTTGATCCTTCAGGGATTCAAATCTATATTGGAGAAAGTTTACTAGGGATATTATCGAAAATTACTTAATATTTGCATCATTGTATATGTTAACAAATATTTAATCTTGATAATCAAAATGAACTTGTATCTCTTTTATCCTCCCCCTCAATGTTGACGAACATTGTCGCATTGAATATTTATCTTCTTTGGATTCTCATTTTGATCCATTATGATATTGCTACTAGCAAATACGTTATATATCTCTATTATAGAGGATAATGCTTTTATCAGTTGATAAGATGCATTCAAGTAATAGTGCTTATTTTCATTTATTGATCTAGCCACTTGGAGGAATTTAGGTATTATGTAGATCATTTGAATACAAACATGACTTCAGGTCATTCAACATTTATATTGATTGAATTTTTAACCACTGAATGATATCTATGCATAATCTATATGATAAGCTCATATCAATTTAGTCAAACAATCTTCTAGTTGTTAGTTAAATATTTACATATATGGATATATACGTGCGTCCACGTATCACATATTATAGACTTGCACATTCTTTATCATTTGAGTTAGTGATTTTAGAACAAACTAATACACGGATCCAGAATATTAAATTTTGTTTATCACTCGATTTAAATGTGAATCCTTAAAGATTAAATGATAGTTTCTGTAACGACCCTGAATTTTTAATATTGGAAATCAGGATATCTAATTGATTTTAAATATCTGGAAGTTAGTTTAATTTGAAATTCAAGATATAAGAATGAATTGGGCAATTTAATTAGTGAATTTAATTGTATGAAATTGGGTAAAATTTTGAAATTGGAATTTCAAGCTTGTTAAAAATATTTTCAAGGCTTAGAAAATTCATATTGATAATTCTGAAGATAATAAAAGCTTCAGAATTGAATTTGAGACTGTTTTGTTCAGTTTTGAATTTTATCGTTTAAATCGATATTTAAAAATAGCCTTCCGAGGCACAGTCTTGGAATTCGACGAAACCAATTCCATTGGATCCGTAATATTGAATTATTATCGGATTTCAATTTTCGTGGTGATTGGAGTTGTCGTGTGGCCGTATGATAAGCAAACGCGCTGATAATTTTATCGAAATTCAATTTAATAACTGGTCCAAAAAAGCTATCTTCTCCATACGATTGAATTTGGACTCGGAAACTTTTCCATTGCGTTCGGAATGGGGGTATAACATTATGAACGCCTAGCAGCACACCTCGATAGGAGTTCGAAATTTTGAGTGGTGATAACGAGACGATTTTAATTTAAGATTATTATTATTATGAGATATTTTGAATATAAGAAAAAATAATACAAGTCAACACTGTCCATAGCCGACCTAACTTTTCCTTTCGTTCAAATCAATGTCCCTCCTTTCTTTTCTGTTCAGTTCGAAATCATTTCGTTCAAAAGGGAAGATAATAAAAATGGCCGCGTTTGAAAATGAAAAAAAAAGCTATCTCGTTCGAATCAATTCACCAATAACGAGCGAAACCCCTTTCTCGTTCAATTCGAAATTCGAAACAAATTAAATGGCGGAGTCGTGGGGTGCGAGTTCGATTTGTGGGCGGCGGCGTGTCGTGAATGTCGCGAGCGATCCAGGGTCTGTCGACGAAGGGGGCGGCGCAGTGGGTTCGGTAGAGGATTTCGATCGCGTAGGCGAGGCGCGTGGGCGTAGGCTCGAAGTCGAAGCTAGGCGTTGGCGCTGAGGGTTGGTGCTCGCGAGCGCGTGGTCGAAATGAGTAAGGGGGACTGGTGGTTTAAAGTCGAACAGTGGTCGACTTAGATGGTGGCTGTTCGCAAGAAGGGGAGAGGAGCGAGTTCACTGTTTTCGATAGCCAACAGTAAGGTATAGTACATTTTATTTAGTTTGATAAAACATATATACATAAGATTTTGGGGAAAGAAAAAAACAGAAAATATAGATATGGATAGGATTTTTATTCACAGTAAGGTAGAAAAGTTTACTTTGTTGTTTACTGTAATAAAATAATGACAAAGGATAGGATTTCTAAACAGGAATTTTAAACGGTTTGATTTGGAAAAAAAATTATATAAAAATCAGTTTTAAAAACCTATACAGAATATTTTTATAAGTATGTATATAAGTAGTTTCAAAGAAAAAAATAAATATCTACATTTTAAATGTTACTAGATTATTTTAAAAATAATGGATTTAGTGATTAATTTGTTTCATAAATTTATTTGATTGATTTTAGTTACTAAAGGATTTTGGAAGGAGAATTTTTTTTTAGTTTAAATTAAAAAGGGTAGTTAAGTGAATCTATTAAATGATAATCAATCGTTCAATTATTCCAAGTGTTAATAAAATTGTATAAAATTGTTTATACAAGGTTTAAAAATCGAGAAACAAGCCAAAAATGGAAAGGAGTTGGAAATGGATTGCAAAATAAAATCAAAGGTGAGATCTTCTCACTCAAATAAAAATTTGAATTGCAATTATTGATTGATTGCCTGATTGTGATAGTATATATAGTAGTATATAGCAATATATATATATATTGGAATATACATTGGAGTTGTTGATTTCCCACATTATATAGCGGATGAGACCCTATGCGCCGCATAATAGCGGATGATATTTATAAATCCCATATACCGCGATATTCCACCTCGAAGTGGAATTGGTATTGTGCTAACATCTGTGGATGCAGGGAAACAGGTTGGAGGGATCCAACTGGATTCCTCAAATTTTATGAATTTGTTTCATATATTGTATGAATTTGTTTCATATGCTGTGTGATAATTTATTTATAATCTGTGAATGATTATATTGACGATTGAATTTGTTGAAGGCTATAATTTAGCCGAATGTATTTTTGGTATCGTTAGATACCAGAAATAAATAAAATTGGATTTTTGAAATAAAAGTAGGAAATTTTAAGTGAAATTTAAAAGAAGGAATTTAAAAGTATAAAGTTGATTTTTGAAATCTTATCGAATTATTTCAAAAGTATGGGACAAAATATTAATAAATGGGTTTTGAATAATATTGTTTAAAAGTTGAAGAATTTATTGAATATGGAATCTTAAATAATTTGGAAAGAATAAAGGAATTTATTTAAAAGGTGATAAATTTGTTGAAATCAATTTGAAAATTTATTTGGTATTCGAAAATAAATCTTTGGGGAAATCGATATGAATTTGTATGAAAATAGATTTTGTGTTGAAATCAATTTGGAAATCAATTTGATAAAATGACTTGGTATTTGGAAATAAATTTAGAAATCAATTTGTAATTGATTTGGTGTTTGAAAGTGAATATTTGAAAAATCGTATATAAGTTGATATTTGGAAATTTAATTTCACAATGGAAATAAATGATATCGCGAATTTTATTCCGCGAGTGAAAATATGATTTGAAATTTGTTTTCAAAGTGATGAAGTGTGAAAAGTGGTTTGAAATTGGTTTTCAAAATGTTATAGTGTGGAAAAATATATATCTTGTGAAGATATTTTGAAAATAAATAATTTGGGAAAATTATTTAAATGGGTTGATTGTTGTGAATGTTGTTTGATAGTTAAATAACCAACTATCAATATTTGCCTTTGAAATGGCACTTGAATTTGTTTTTAAAATAAGCGCTCATTATTCGGTTTAGCCGAGAGAGGACTTTGTGTCATAAAACTCATTCCGTATAATGATACGACGTTATGAATTGCAATTGAAGACCGGTGTTGAAGACCGGGTATTTGTGAAAATGAAAGGACAACCTGTCGAATGTCTCTGCACCGAGTTGCTCCGGTATAGAGATTTATATCACTCTTCTTGTGATGGGAAGTCCGGGCGTGATTAGTGAATATCCGGATTGCAAGGGCTTCTTTGGAAGTGCCTTCGGTTCTGTTCGAACCCGGAACAGACTTGTATGGTTGTATGTCTGACATTACACTTTGAGATATAAAGCTGATTTCTTTCAAATACATTTCTGTTGGTGGCGGAGAATTTATTCTCTTAGCTTAACACCCTTCTCTGAGACGTACGAGCTCAGAGGTTATGTAGTTGAAGGTTATCAGTGATATACTCCCAATTTGGTAGTGTGGCATGCTAAGTGTTGCTGTGTGATGCTGATCATTTGTTGATCATTTGTGATCAAAGCATGGCTTTGTGAAAAAGCGTAGCTTGGACGAGACCTCATCGGACCTCACAACCCGAAAATGGTCGAAACAGGAAAGATGCGGCAAGGTTATGAGGGTCGCGCCCTTTCGGGTATGTCATTTCCTTCTGGAAAAAGGTGATATCATGGTACGGAGCCCAAATATCTACCTGTGTGGTTGCTCCAATCTCATTTACTCTGTGTGATTGTTGATTTGTGATCGAGGATCCTCGGATAAAGGTCCCAAAGGACCGGGGGTGACATATTCGTGTAGTAGTTACCTAGTGTAAGAGGTAACCCGGCCTTGTGTTGGCTGAGAGCTAGTTAGTTCTCGGGACGTCCATCCAGAGGCGTACCCATTGACAGTGGGAAGTTCCTTAGCCCGACCATTTGTTGGAAATCTAAAGAAACAATACGAACCTTGTACGGTTTTGGTTGTATAACCTGCTATGGAATGTGGCGGTAATCTGCTATTGAACATAGTAGCTATAGTAGACATAAGTGCGGAATGTCTATGCTGGCTAAGATTAATATTATACTTTCGAAATGGTTTTCTACACTATGCACTAATAATAATAAAAAAATCCAATGATTTTGCGTAGTAAGCATGTTTGACTATCATAAGAAGAAATCTCCTCCAAGTCTGCGATTGCATTGTGTGTGTGGTGGGAGGTCTTATGGTAGTTTCATTTTCCAAAAGCATTGCGAATCTCTTTTATTTTCTTTGTGAAAATAACTGTTTTACGATCTCACAGCAGTCACCATGACTGACTCGGAGTTTATTGTTCCCTTTCTAAACTCTGGGTGCCCATAATTTTCCACACGGGCAGCCTAGAGTTATGTTATCAGGATATTATGGATATTCTGGAGCTTTGGAGATGAGCTGGATGGCTAGACGTACTCCCTACTTGTTTATTTATTCCGCTGTGTATTCTGTATGGGGACAAGTTTATATAACTGTCCATTGTTGTATTGAGTTGTATATTGACTCTCATTGTTGTATTGTATAAACTGATATAGTTCTTTGTTTAAAGACTAGTGATTATCTATTATATATTGTTCAGCTGCGAATGTGAGATTCTGATATTGTTTCTGTTTCTGTTTTTTTGTTCTTTCTTTTCTTCTGTCTTCTTCTACCTCTTCTTTTTAACCATAATGGTTCGGTTTTCCGGCATTCGATTGCGCGGTATTTGATACAGTGGACGTATAAATGTCGACTTTCGAGCGTCGAAAGACCGTATCGTTACATGTGGTATCAGAGCTGTTGGTTAAGCGACAACCCTGGCTCTGTTGGGTGTTACTCATTAGAGATAGAGTCAGTAGTACTCTAGAATGAGTTTGAGTGAATAATAGATACGAGCGCGTATTTGTTAGTGAATATAAAATTGTTTTAAATTGTGATGATTGGTTTGTTGAGTGGTATATGGATTCTGGTCGGTATAGTCTGGACAACTCTATTGATATAGATCTCTAAACACTCGTACAGAACAATTCGACACGATATTGTTTTAAAATTGGGTAAATGAAATAATTTTACCCAAAACTATTTTCGTAGATAAAGGAAATAATCTTTGTAAATTATTATAGTATATATGACTGCTTGGTTGTTTGGAAGTGATAACATTAAATTATTATCATTAAAGTTGAAAAGGAAATTGAAATCGTAACTCCAAAGTTAAGAAATAAAAATCCATATACAAATGGAATTTGTAAATATAAATTTCAAATGTGATTTGTAATTTGAAATGGAATTTCAGAGAAATGTTTTGAAAAGAATTTGGAAATTTTGGAGATTTGGAAAAGTTTAAATTCCTTTTGAGTTTGGAAATGAATTTCAAAGGTTTTAGAAAAGTGTTTTGAAGGGATGAAAGCTCTAAACTCTTTTAGGTCGCTGGAAAATAATTCTGATGATGATCGCGACATCACCGGTGTTCATTTTTGGGTTTCCAAAAGAGGAATTGCTGCCAAATTGTTTTAAATGGAAGTTGTTGAAAACTGGGTTTGGTTTTGGAAATTCAAAGGATAATTTGAAAAGACTCTGGAGTGTTATATAAAATATTTATGGAATATCATTAAGTTGTTAACTTGTAAAGTTTGAAGTTGTTAAAATAAAAATCTAACTTAAAGAGAAGTTGGATAAAAAGTGGATTGGAATAAAATTATTAACGTGAAAAATAAATTGTAAATGAATGAATAAATTTACAGTTGCAGGTCAATGAAAATGAAATTGAATGTTGGAATTCATTTTGAATTTGTACGCAAATAGAATTGAATTGGAATTGAATTTGATTTGTTATAAGCAAAGCGAAGTATTGAAGAAAAAAAATAGTAAGTGAAACTAATTAAAGAAAAGACCAAATAGACATGGTTTGAAATGAATTCAATATTTAAAAAATAAAGGGTAAATTAAATTCATATGGAATTTGAAATCCAGTTTAATATAAGTAGTTGTAAACTAAAAATGGTGAATTGAAATTGAATTGTGTTTGGAAATGAATAAAAGAATAAAAATTGAATTGAAATTGAAATATTGATAACCAATTTGAATTGTGTGAAATAAAATGAAGTTGTAAAATTGGTTCGAAATGAACTAAAGATAATAAAGGTGGAAGAAATAATAAAAATTGGTTTGAGTAGAAATAAATTGGAAATGGCCTTGTTATTAACAAAATGAATTCAAAAATGAATTATTGAATGTGAATCCAAAGCTATATTGATTCAATGAACTCAAGTTAAATAAAATAGAGTTGAATTGAAATAGCGACGATTTGAGTGGTAAATAAAAATTTAAGTGGATAGAGATAAAACTTGAAATAGTTTTATTATAAATAAAGTAAGTTCGAAAGTGGATTAAAATGTGAAATCATAATGGTTTTGAATGGAACTAGTAAGTTAAATAAAATGAAATGTAAGTGAATGGATTCGAATTTTAAATGTAAGAAAATGAGTTGTAAATCACTTGAATTGAGTAGAAACTATATGTGAATTGGTCGTAAGCAATTTATATGGTTTCGATATAAATTAAATAAGTGAACTGCTTATGAAAGCAATATAAATTGCTAATGGAAAGAATTTTGAATGCATTGCTTATGAAAACTATGTGTTTACTATTGAAAATAAGTGAAATGTTAATAGATTTCCTATATATGTCACTTACATATTTAAATTGAGTAAGTACAGGTACCGGGGCGGTTTGGCTGCATTTTGGCCGCGCGAATAGCTAAATAAATAAGCCGCTTTGCTTAAAAATGCTAATAAGGTACGCCTACGCAATACAAATGAGGAAATATGAACTGTTTTTGCTTTTCCGACCGAGTGGGTCGATGTATATATATTTATATCTTTTGTCAAATTGCAAAAGCTTCTCCATACAAAGGAGACTCCGCCAAAATTTTCCGAAAATTTTGGGAGTTAGAAAAATATTGAAAAATTTGGAAAATTTTGTTAACGGAAAATTGATTTTCAAATTGTAATGGAAACGTAGGGATTGAACTAGAA
This sequence comes from Allium fistulosum, assembly GCA_030737815.1. Lineage (NCBI taxonomy): Eukaryota > Viridiplantae > Streptophyta > Magnoliopsida > Asparagales > Amaryllidaceae > Allium > Allium fistulosum. The sequence goes on along the minus strand of CM060903.1, from coordinate 1,438,345,244 downwards.
AATGAAAACCATTGTTTTGGTCGAAGTTGAAAGCTTTGAAAAAAAAAGTGAATATCGAGTTTCACTAAGTAAATTTTTGGTTTTTGAGGATAAAATGAATTCAAATAGAATTGAAATTGTAAATTGAATTCAAATGGAATTGAAAAGGCAAAGTTAAATGGAATTGAAAAGGCAAAGTTAAATGGAAATGAATATAAACTTTAGTAGTGAAGTAGTAAAAAAATGAATATAAGAAATAATTGTATTGAACTTAAGAAATGAATGGAGAAAATTCTTAAGTAAATGGGTATTGGAAATCCAATAAGTAAATTTGGACATTGTTGTTAAGTAAATTATAAAGGGGTTAAAAAGGAAAAAGGAATTGGATTTTTGATTTTGAAGATAATTTAAATTGCTCGACAATAAGGTATGTATTTAAAATTCCTGTATGAAATTTGATTGGATTCTAATTTTTCCACTTGGCATTTTGTATTCTATTGGAATTTGGGAGTCCATAGGGACATTTTGTAGTTGTACCGAGCTAGCCGCACAAAGGAGACGCTGGCGAAATTTCTTGAAAATTTAGAGAGTTAGAAAATTTTGAGAAATTTTGGATAATTTAAAATTTGAATTTAAATTTGAATTGTGAAGTAAGATAAAGTTGTTTGAAAACTATGAAAGTGTTTGTAAAGTTAGTTGAAATGATAATGACTCTCTAATAAAAAGATTTATTTTGGCAAGTTGTTGAAAACTGTTTGGTTATGGGAAAATGATAAACGGGTATTGGAGCATTCTTCTTAACTTGTAATTTCAGGACGAAATTCTTTTAAGGGGGGAAGATTGTAACGACCCTGAATTTTTGATATTGGAAATCGGGATATCTAATTGATTTTAAATATCTGGAAGTTAGTTTAATTTGAAAATTGAGATATCAGAATGAATTGGGCAATTTAATTAGTGAATTTAATTGTATGAAATTGGGTAAAATTTTGAAATTGGAATTTCAAGCTTGTTAAAAATATTTTCAAGGCTTAGAAAATTCATATTGATAATTCTGAAGATAATAAAAGCTTCAGAATTGAATTTGAGACTGTTTTGTTCAGTTTTGAATATTATCGTTTAAATCAATATTTAAAAATAGCCTTTCGAGGCACAGTCTCGGAATTCGACGAAACCAGTTCCATTGGATCCGTGATATTGTATTATTATCGGATTTAAATTTTCGTGGTGATTGGAGTTGTCGTGTGGCCGTACGATAAGCAAACGTGCTGAAAATTTTATCGAAATTCAATTTAATAACTGGTCCAAAAAAGCTATCTTCTCCATACGATTGAATTTGGACTCGGAACCTTTTCCATTGCATTTGGAATGGGGGTATAACATTATGAATGCCTAGCGGCACACCTCGATAGGAGTTCGAAATTTTGAATGGTGATAACGAGACGATTTTAATTTAAGATTATTATTATTATGAGATATTTTGAATATAAGAAAAAATAATACAAGTCAACACTGTCCATAGGACCATAGCCGACCTAACTTTTCCTTTCGTTCAAATCAATGTCCCTCCTTTCTTTTCTGTTCAGTTCGAAATCATTTCGTTCAAAAGGGAAGATAATAAAAATGGCCGCGTTTGAAAATGAAAAAAAAAAGCTATCTCGTTCGAATCAATTCACCAATAACGAGCGAAACCCCTTTCTCGTTCAATTCGAAATTCGAAACAAATTAAATGGCGGAGTCGTGGGGTGCGAGTTCGATTTGTGGGCGGCGGCGTGTCGTGAATGTCGCGAGCGATCCAGGGTCTGTCGACGAAGGGGGCGGCGTAGTGGGTTCGGTAGAGGATTTCGATCGCGTAGGCGAGGCGCGTGGGCGTAGGCTCGAAGTCGAAGCTAGGCGTTGGCGCTGAGGGTTGGTGCTCCCGAGCGCGTGGTCGAAATGAGTAAGGGGGACTGGTGGTTTAAAGTCGAACAATGGTCGACTTAGATGGTGGCTGTTCGCAAGAAGGGGAGAGGAGCGAGTTCACTGTTTTCGATAGCCAACAATAAGGTATAGTACATTTTATTTAGTTTGATAAAACACACATATATATATATAAGATTTTGGGGAAAGAAAAAAAACATAAAATATAGATATGGATAGGATTTTTATTCACAATAGGGTATAAAAGTTTGCTTTGTTGTTTACTCAAATAAAATAATGACAAGGGATAGGATTTCGAAACAGGAATTTTAAACGGTTTGATTTGGAAAAATATATATATAAAAATCAGTTTTAAAAACCTATACAGAATATTTTATAAGTATGTATATAAGTAGTTTCAAAGAAATAAATAAACATCTACATTTTAAATGTTACTAGATTATTTTAAAAATAATGAATTTAGTGATTAATTTGTTTCATAAATTTATTTGATTGATTTTAGTTACTAAAGGATTTTGGAAGGAGGATTTTTTTTAGTTTAAATTAAAAAGGGTAGTTAAGTGAATCTATTAAATGATAATCAATCGTTCAATTATTCCAAGTGTTAATAAAATTGTTTAAAATTGTTTATACAAGGTTTAAAAATCGAGAAACAAGCCGAAAATGGAAAGGAGTTGGAAATGGATTGCAAAATAAAATCAAAGGTGAGATCTTCTCACTCAAATAAAAATTTGAATTGCAATTATTGATTGATTGCCTGATTGTGATAGTATATATAGTAGTATATAGCAATATATATATATATATATATTGGAATATATATATATTGGAGTTGTTGATTTCCCGCATTATATAGCGGATGAGACCCTATGCGCTGCATAATAGCGGATGATATTTATAAATCCCATATACCGCGATATTCCACCTCAAAGTGGAATTGATATTGTGCTAATATTTGTGGATGCAGGGAAACAGGTTGGAGGGTTCCAACTGGATTCCTCAAATTTTATGAATTTGTTTCATATATTGTATGAATTTGTTTCATATGTTGTGTGATAATTTATTTATAATCTGTGAATGATTATATTGACGATTGAATTTGTTGAAGGCTATAATTTAGCCGAATGTATTTTTGGTATCGTTAGATACCAGAAATAAATAAAATTGGATTTTTGAAATAAAAGTAGGAAATTTTAAGTGAAATTTAAAAGAAGGAATTTAAAAGTATAAAGTTGATTTTTGAAATCTTATCGAATTATTTCCAAAGTATGGGAAAAAATATTAATAAATGGGTTTTGAATAATATTGTTTAAAAGTTGAAGAATTTATTGAATATGGAATCTTAAATAATTTCGAAAGAATAAAGGAATTTATTTAAAAGGTGATAAATTTGTTGAAATCAATTTGAAAATTTATTTGGTATTTGAAAATAAATCTTTGGGGAAATCGATATGAATTTGTATGAAAATAGATTTTGTGTTGAAATCAATTTGGAAATCAATTTAATAAAATGACTTGGTATTTGGAAATAAATTTAGAAATCAATTTGTAATTGATTTGGTGTTTGAAAGTGAATATTTGAAAAATCGTATATAAGTGGATATTTGGAAATTTAATTTCACAATGGAAATAAATGATATTGGGAATTTTATTCCGCGAGTGAAAATATGATTTGAAATTTGTTTTCAAAGTGATGAAGTGTGAAAAGTGATTTGAAATTGGTTTTCAAAATGTTAAAGTGTGGAAAAATATATATCTTGTGAAGATATTTTGAAAATAAATAATTTGGGAAAATTATTTAAATGGGTTGATTGTTGTGAATGTTGTTTGATAGTTAAATAACCGACTATCAATATTTGCCTTTGAAATGGCACTTGAATTTGTTTTTAAAATAAGCGCTCATTATTCGGTTTAGCCGGGAGAGGACTTTGTGTCATAAAACCCATTCCGAATAATGATATGACGTTATGAATTGCAATTGATGACCGGTGTTGAAGACCGGGTATTTGCGAAAATGAAAGGACAACCTGTCGAATGTCTCTGCACCGAGTTGCTCCGGTATAGAGATTTATATCACTCTTCTTGTGATGGGAAGCACGGACGTGATTAGTGAATATCCAGATTGCAAGGGCTTCTTTGGAAGTGCCTTCGGTTCTGTTCGTACCCGGAACAGACTTGTATGTTTGTATGTCTGACATTACACTTTGAGATATAAAGCTGATTTCTTTCAAATACATTTCTGTTGGTGGCGGAGAATTTATTTTCTTAGCTTAACACCCTTCTCTGAGACGTACGAGCTCAGAGGTTATGTAGTTGAAGGTTATCAGTGATATACTCCCAATTTGGTAGTGTGGCATGCTAAGTGTTGCTGTGTGATGCTGATCATTTGTTGATCATTTGTGATCAAAGCATGGCTTTGTGAAAAAGCGTAGCTTTGTGGACGAGACCTCATCGAACCTCACAACCCGAAAATGGTCAAAACAGGAAAGATGCGGCAAGGTTATGAGGGTCGCGCCCCTTAGGGTATGTCATTTCCTTCTGGAAAAAGGTGATATCATGGTATGGAGCCAAGATATCTACCTGTGTGGTTGCTCCAATCTCATTTACTCTGTGTGATTGTTGCTTTGTGATCGAGGATCCTCGGATAAAGGTCCCAACGGACCGGGGGGTGGCATATTCGTGTAGTAGTTACCTAGTGGAAGAGGTAACCCGGCCTTGTGTTGGCAGAGAGCTAGTTAGTTCTCAAGACGTCCATCCAGAGGCGTATCCATTGACAGTGGGAAGTTCCTTAGCCTGACCATTTATTGGAAATCCAAAGAAACAATACGAAACTTGTACGGTTTTGGTTGTATAACCTGCTATGGAATGTGGCGGTAACCTGCTATTGAACATAGTAGCTATAGTAGGCATAAGTGCGGAATGTCTATGCTGGCTAAGATTAATATTATACTTTCGAAATGGTTTTCTACACTATTTACTAATAATAATAAAAAAATCCAATGATTTTGCGTAGTAAGCATGTTTGACTATCATAAGAAGAAATCTCCTCCAAGTCTGCGATTGCATTGTGTGTGTGGTGGGAGGTCTTATGGTAGTTTCATTTTCCAAAAGCATTGCGAATCTCTTTTATTTTCTTTGTGAAAATAACTATTTTACGATCTCACACTAGTCACCATGACTGACTCGGAGTTTATTGTTCCCTTTCTAAACTCTGGGTGCCCATAATTTTCCACACGGGCAGCCTAGAGTTATGTTATCAGGATATTCTGGAGCTTTGGAGATGAGCTGGATGGTGAGACGTACTCCCGTACTTGTTTATTTATTCCGCTGTGTATTCTGTATGCGGACAAGTTTATATAACTGTCCATTGTTGTATTGAGTTGTATATTGACTCTCATTGTTGTATTGTATAAACTAATATAGTTCTTTGTTTAAAGACTAGTGATTATCTATTATATATTGTTCCGCTGCGAATGTGAGATTCTAATATTGTTTCTGTTTCTGTTTTTCTGTTCTTTCTTTTCTTCTGTCTTCTTCTACCTCTTCTTTTTAACCCTAATGGTTCGGTTTTCCGGCATTCGATTGCGCGGCATTTGATACAGTGGACGTATTAATGTCGACTTTCGAGCGTCGAAAGACCGTATCGTTACAGTTTCCAAAACGTCTGGTTTGAAAATACATATGTATTGAGTTTGACTTATTAGTAATAACTTTAGGTTATTTGATATGTTACAACTTTTAGTTATAGAAGATATTGTAACTTCTAGTTACCTTTGGCTATCGATAATAAGAATTTCAAGATCTAAATCTTAAAATTTGTCAATGCTCTTGCTTTAGTATTGAAGTCAAACTTTTCTTAGTAATAATTATCAAAGCCTCTGGTTTGATAATTCATAAAAATTTGCAATATTTCATTTAACCTCTTGCTTATTTTCATTATCAGACTTTGAACTTTATGTTCATTTTTGTTCACTTAAATGTATGAATCCATACAGATACAGAATATAATTAAGACTTTCGACATATGTTTTATTCATTCGAATATGCTAAAGAACAACGCCCTTTGAATCAATAATTCCAATGTAACTTAATGGTTTTCTATTCCAACCATGTTGAACTTCTGGTTCAAATAAATTATTTATACAACTTCGAGTTGTTAAAGTTTATTCTTCAATTATATTTCAAATATCTCTTTTGAACATTATTTACAATTATATATCAGAGAATAATACATAGTTCGAATTATATATTAACATCTCTTCAGGAGAATTCAATAATAATAATAATATTTACAACAGAAATAAGAGTATCTTTTGGACACTTGATATGTTATAGAAATATACAATTATATTTGTTACACATAAAGATCTTTTAAAGACCGTATTTTAATTTTCATGTAAATTATGATATGACATATACTTATCTCTTCAAAGGGATATCTAAAGATTTCTTCAAGAATTGTTATGTATATGATATTCAATTCATCGTAAGTTTTAAAAAGTAAAAGGTTACATATCACTATTTGCTTCTAAATTTGTCTAATAGAGCTACGGGTCCATGACAATAGACGATTGAATTTTAGGTAATTTATTATCACATTACTTTTTGAAGTGTTATATCATATTTAACAATATTCCATAGGCAATTCTTTTATAGTGCTATACGAGGATATAATATCTCTTCTGAAGATATTTTATAAACACCACTTTTTAAGTGTGATATATAAATTATTATGTCAATGGTCTACTTATGGAGTATTATAGTAATACATATTTTCTCCTTCGGGGATATCAGAGGCTTTGCAAGAAAGGTCCCTATTTTTGATGGTGTTACAAGAAAAGTCCCTGTAGAAATAAGTATGTAAATTAAGTCCTTGTTTTTTTTAAATAAGAAAATGCAAGTTAGCTTGCGCTTTTTAAATTTTCAAAATTTTCAAAATCAGAAAGCGCAAACTAGCTTGCGCTTTCCTGATAGAAAGCGCAAGTTACCTTGCGCTTTTCAAAAATTCAAAAATTTTAAAATTTTCAAAAAATTTCAAAATTAGAAAGCGCAAACTAGCTTGCGCTTTCCTGATAGAAAGCGCAAGTTACCTTGCGCTTTTCAAAAATTTAAAAATTCATAAAAAAAATTTAAAATTTTTAAAATTTTCAGAAAAATTTCAAAATTAGAAAGCGCAAACTAGCTTGCGCTTTTCTGATAGAAAGTGCAAGTTAACTTGCGTTTTTCAAAATTTTCAAAATTTTCGAAAATTTCGCAAAATATTTCAAAATTAGAAAAGTGCAAGTTATCTTGCATATTTCTGTCAAAAAAGTGCAAGACACTTTGCGTTTTTTTATTTTTGAAAAATAGGGACCAAATTTACGTATTCATTTCTACAGGGACTTTTTGTATAACAACATCAAAAACATGGACCTGTGACTCTTTTCTTGATTTTATAAATCTAGATATTTTTTCAACACCGCTTCTGGAGTGTCACAGATCTCTTCTAAAGATACTTTATGTGCACTACTTTTGGAATGTCATATCAATATATGGTATCTTTTTCTACATAAATTACATAATCACTACTTCAGAGTAGCATAAAATATCTTTTCTGGACATATTTACCATCACTAATCTTTCAGAGTAGCTATATAATATCTCTTTTGGAGATGAATTATTATCACTGCTTCTGGAGTTTTATATGATGTTCCTTCAGGGATATATCGTTCCTTTTTAAGCAATTGCAATTTAACAAAATAAATAAAATTCGGTAACATCTCTTCTGGGATGTTGGATTTTGCAATATAATAAATATAAATAAAGCTCTAAAAAAATGGGTAATCTTTTCTAAAGAATATTAAAATCTATTTCTTCAACAAAATAGCTAGGCATACATGCATAATATAATATAGACATGGATAATTTAATCTTTTTCTATCAAAATAGTTTCAATTGATTTTGGGTTTATTAATCAAGGGTAATGAATTTTACTATAAAAGCATTTCAACCATTTCGTAAATTAGGATAGCAGCTAATCATCACCTAACCAACACTATTCCTACCAAAATATCTACTTCTATTATTGATTAAAGACTATTTAAGGTTATAAATCAAAACTCTTTCTAAGTAACATTTTTTTTTTGGAAAACCTAATCGAACTTGTGGGGCGATTCTTCTTTGATTTTCTTCGAGTTCCACCCATCATTAATATTTGGAATACAATTTTGAACTTTAAACAAAAATAGAAAAGCATAGAAATCCCAAAATTTCAATCCATGAAATTGTAATGCAGCATGCAGCTAATTACAAAAGTAGCAAGGAAAAATATCTAATTCAAAAAATAAAAACAAAAAAAATGTGGTTATACAGATGTGAAAGGAATTTGCAGCTCTAGCACAAGTTTGATGCATTCAAGGCTACTGATTGATCATGTTTAGATCATGATGTGGCACAGCATATTCAAGAAACTGCATCAAAGTTTAGGCCTTCAGTCCATAAATATGGTAACGGAGTAACATACAAATATGGTAATGAGGTTTAATTGGAGGCTCACATATTTAGAATCTATTATTTAAATTGGAAAACAGAAACCAAAAATCTGATATCATGACATGTAGCATTGAGATCATAATAAAACATTTCATTCTCATGCATGTTTTTTTAGATATATTATAAAAAAATAAGAGCAGAAGTCATCAAAGAGAGATGAGACATTTTATTTATTCTTGATATCGGTAATTCATTTACATTACATAGCCTCCTTTATATAAAGGCTTTGGAGGTTGGTATTAAACTTATCCCACGACGTGGGACTAAACAACATAAAAAGCATATTCATTTTATGATTTACATATATTGTAACACTGTAGAGTATTTTGTGTTGGAATATTCTTTTATCCACATATATGTAGGTTAGAGTTGCTGCACAGGAACGGAAGCTTTACATAACCTTTTCTTGCTCTCTTCATACTATATTTTATGCGATAGTTGTCTTCTTAAATGTTGTGGTGTGTATATTTAGGGAATTTGGTGATATGAAGTTGACTCGAGCTGTATCTAAACTTCGTGCTTCAGTAATTATGCTTGGTTATCATATGTGCTTCAGACGAATATTAATGCTTGCCATAAACTGAAAATTATTTTTTGCATCCTTGTTTCTTCTCGGGAATACCTAAAAGCCCTTTAGCCTTATGCATGTAAAAACCGGCCTTCTAAAATTTATGACAATTAAGGCTTATAAAATTTTATGAAAATATAAAACAGATCCGTTTTACTTTTTTAGTTTCTCTCTCCCCTCTATATATATATATATATATTATAACTACATTTTATGCAATGGAACGTTGCATTGTGTTTAGTTCAAAACAACATGTTATTCTTTTGTTCATTGCATTTTTAATCAACATGTTTTGCCAAAATAACTTGGATAATATTTATATAAATGTGATAGATTTCATGAATCTTAATGATATAAACTTACGAATATTTTTAAAAAAATATTAACAAGTATGAATTTATTTGCTTCATTAAATATTGCATTATAAAAGTGCAAATGAATTGTTATTGACGCACTTAATTTGAAGATTTTGAATTTAGATTTATGGTATAAAATCATTAATTTTTTATTTTGGTTGATTTCTATGCAATTTTATTGTTGTGAATTTTGAAGATATTTTTTTTAAATACGGAAAGCAAAGAACTTTTTTAATATGAATAATAAGCGCGCTTTCTAAATAACTTATTGAGTATGATACGTTCTTGCATGAAACGAAAGGGGCACTAAAAAAGCACATTGTAAAGGGGAATGAGAGGGGGAAAAGTGAATAAATGAGAATATGTTCTTCTGTTTAGAGTTATGTGAAAGTGGTATTTGAAAATGTATTTATAACAAAGTAAAATTTAAGTTCAGTGGGTGTTGGACACGTTTGACGTGTTGACGCAAATTGAACAATTTGATCAATTCATCCTAATAGAATAAACTGGTGAATCATAGCTATAACGCGTAAGACGCGATGCGACCCCCAACAGACAAAACAATGCGAATAGACGCTCTCAAACTTTTCCTCTGGCTCTTCGATTAAATCCAATTATTACTTTACTATGTTACCATAGTCCTTATATGGCTCTGGAGTCACCAAAACCAATTTGATGATGGGAAGAAGATCAAAATTAAACTGAAATGATTCTTTTATATTCCACTTACTGTTTAGTTTGAAAGTAATTAAGAATTTTGGGAATCGCAAGGGATTTGAAATTTTTTTCAAATTCTGAAGATTGAACAGTATTTAGTAGGTACCAGAACAGTGTATTTGTAACGATTATTCCCATTGTTACCGGGAGTGTGACAAATTTTTCTCACGGAAGTTGTAACAGTTATAACCGTTATAAATTGTAATTTCTGGAACGATTATAACAGTTATTAAATTAAAGAGTAATCATTTATTTTTGAATTTACTAACACTTATAAGTTACAAATTTATTTTCTTTTAGAGCAGCAATTCTATACAGCAGCAATCCTATTAATGTATACATCAGCAAATATATTGAATTTCATAAAAAGAGTTTCAGCATACAACATCAATTATATATATAATATGCAAATGTAAGAAAAATTACATCTTTTGACATAAGTTACATATCGCACATGCTAAAAAGCAGAGCAGCCAAATTTGTTACAGCAATATTCCACTAGACTACACATCTCTATATGCAGATTTAGGAACTAATGTCTGCTTCTCTTAACTGACGGTTAGAAGATATATTTATCATGCTAGGTTTGATCTTTGCTTACTGTCCATTTCGCACTCATCTTTGCACTATGAGAACAATCAACTGAGTAAGCTTGATATTCACTTCATTCTTGATGATACGAACATCAACAATGCTTTTTTTAGACATCTTCTGAATCCAAGAGCATCTTAATGATCCATTATCTTACGTAGACTTGATCAATGAACTTTCCATGTCAGCTACAACATCAATATCTTCAGCTTTCGGTATTTGACGTATGATTCCATGTTTCTTTTTCTCTAATTGAGTTTTGAGCTCCTCTTGATTTCGAAGAAGAATTTTTATGTATTCTATTGCATCTCCAACATGGATGCTCTGTCTCCCTATGCAATTCTATGTACAAATGGTTAACATGCTTAAGGATGAAATACCATGTTCCAATTAAGCATCTTATTGATGTATTTTTTGCATTCATGTTTCTAGAATCAAAAGAATTCAAGACAGGCGAGTGACTGGTCATAATGCCAGACTCATAATACAGAACTATTCAGCACCTTATACTTAATTACATATAGATAGCAATGGCAAGAGAATATATTTTGAATAGAATAATGGTAAAGACTAAAGATAATAACTAATGAGCTTGTAATTAATAAGAATAACTGAAAAAGGTATCAAAAAGGTGAAGGAAAAAACAACAAAATTTTATTGCTGGAAAGCAAACATATGGTTTAGTACGAGTAACATAGATTTTTTTTTTTTTTGAGGTCTATGCAGAATCACCATAGTCATATTACAGTGCAACATCAATGAAATTAATATTACCCTGCCCAAAGATTTGACTCAAATTTTAATTTCAGACAGTACAAAAATCAACATGAATTAAAATATTATACCTAAATTATGCTTTGTAAATTAACTTATTTAAACTGATATGCTTAACATTTGTCAATGAATACTTTGATAGAGAACTAGATGGCGATGGAAGTATTCAACAGTAGGGATAAAAATTAAAAGCAGCAAATACACATGAGGAGCACACACATACATATACACATATATGCACACAAACTCACACGCACACATACATAAACATATGTATATATAATGGTTTTTGGCATGTTTGCGCAAAAAAGCCATAAATAGAAAATACATTATCATCAGTAAATAAACTTAGTACATACGTAGTTATTGATGGCCATGGTGCAAAAAGACACAAAGTCTTTCCGAAGGCTTGGTGCACGGCATGGCAAAATGACGCTCGCCTTTTAAATTTACTGCACACATTTAGAATTTTTTTATAAATTTAATACATACATACATACATACATATATATATATATATACATACATATATATATATATATATACACAAAGGCAGCGTATAGCGATGGCAAAAATGCGTCGGCGGCCGTCGCTAGCCGTCGCTAATTGCCGTCGCTATTCAATCCGTTGCCATCAGGAAAAACAACGGCAGAAGCGACGGCTCCGTCGCTAAGATAGCGACGACAAGCGACGGTATCTTACACGTGTCAACGCCACGTGGCAGGTAGTTGTTTCAATAGCAAGTCTGTTACTCGCCGTTACGTGCCGTTACTAGCCGTCGCTATTTTTTGCCCAGAAAGCCGTTACTAGCCGTCGCTAGCCGTCGCTTTTCTGGGCAAAATCTGCTGTGCATACAGCAGCTATCCTTCCATCCATCAAACCTCGTCCCAAACCTCAAACCGTCTTTTCAAACCTCAATAATATCAACAACAACACATCTCAACAATACCCACAACATCAATATTCAACAATATAACCAAAAAAACACAAAAACCAACCAAACCAACATAGTATACAAAGCCAAACCAAGTATCAAGGTACAAGGATCAAATCTAAATATAACCAAACCCAAACATCATCCAAAATACCAAGTATCCAAACCCAAGTATCAAATCTAGTCTAAATACGTACATAAATACATACCCACAAGAATAGTAAAACTATGCATCATCATCCTCCTCGGCATCATCAGATCCATCTCCCTGCTCCCCAGGCATAGAGCCATGCTCCTGATAAAATGCTGCAATGCGCTCATCTATCTGCTGTGTCAGTTGGCCCTTTCGCCAATCGTTGAGCTCATCCAGCTGCCTCTGCATCTGAGCAATACGCTCCTCCTCCATCGATTTGCCATAAGCTCTTTGAAAATTAACAGCCTGTTAAATAACTGAAGTTAATACGATAGCATTTCACATGAATTTTGAATGAATTGGATAGTATATAAATAATTCTTTTGATGTGAGAATAATGTGGATCTTTTAATATGAAGTTAGTGAAATGGTTTACCTTCTGATTGCCGAAACCATAACGCCTATTTCGAGTAGGCGGTGCAATAACGGAATCCCAAATCCTGTTGGACTCCTCAACTGTAAGCTCTGCTCTTCCACTCGCCTGTGCCAATGCCGATGCCTTTGTCTCATATCGCCCCTGCAATTACAAACATAATATTGAAATAATTGGTATACAATTTACATATATACAATTTGAATCACGAGTTAACATATTTACCATCGCTGCTTCAGCTTTGCTGTCGGTCCAATCATAGGTCGCATTCCTCTCATCATCAACAGACTCAACTGCGTGTGTGGCTCTAAAAACCTTAGCCATTGTAGGCTCCCTTCTGTACTTTGCAAACTGAAAATATACACGAATAAGATATATTGAAAATAAGCATAAATGTTATACATGAAGATATGCATCACCATATGCTAAATATATTTTATATTTACCAATTCTCTCCTATGCTGTTGGAAAGATTTAGAGCCACCTCGATGTAAACCAGGATTCTTATTCCTATTGGCTTGGTTTCTTGCTGCTACTTCCTATATTAAGTTAGATACATGATTAAAATAATGCAACTAACATAATTGTAAGCATTCTCATCATAGCTTACTTTAGCTGCTTCTGACTCCCAATATGTGAGAAATCCGTTCCAGACTTCATCGCTCATCTAACCTGGCTTTTTGCCAGCCTTCTTCGCCCTTGATATTGTCTCTCTATAATTCTTCCGCATTTTTTGGTTCCAATTATTACTAAAAACATCTAAATCATGCGGCTCCACTCGTACAACAGCCTACATATTGAATTTATTTTGAATTACATACAGCATATTATTTTCAATAGAAATATATAAATTGTAATTACCATCAAGTCGGCCCATATAGCATTTTTAATATGAGCTGGAATGTTATCCCAATGCAGCCAAACTGCTGACATCCGACCCTTATATGATTTCTTCGAGACATCTAAAATAAACTGTGATGGTTCCACCTCGAACCCCCTGTAATTGTTAACGTGCATATTTTATATAGTTTATATATTTTAAATAATATAATTGAAATAAATTTAACATTTACCCAACACTCTTCGGAATAATCTCTGCAACTCGGCGTGTATCTGCCTCTAAGCTACTAGGACCCGCTGCAGCTCCAGGAGACTGAGATGGAGAAGACTGAGATGGAGAAGGCTGAGACGTACTTGTAACGACCCAGAATTTTTGATAATTAAAATTCAAATATTTAATTGATTTTGAATATTAATAAATGGAATTTAGAAGTCGAATGATTTATTTTTCGAATATTGGGTTTTATTTGATAATTAAATCGATAAATTTAATAGTGGAATTCCAGGGATAATTGAAAATCGAGTTTAATATGATTGAAAATGATTTGTAAAATTTTATTTAATCATACTGGAGTTATAGAAAGGTTATAGAACTTTTAAAATCGAATTAAAAGTAAATCTGTGAAAATTGAATATTTTAATATTTAATTATCGACTGTAAAAATAGCCAATTTTCGAACAGTCTCAGAATTGAACGAGACCAGTTCCGTTGGATCCGTAATAGTTAGTTATTATCGGATTTCAATTTTCGTAGCAATCGGGATTGTCGATTGACCGTGGTAACTCGAAACGCATCGATATCATTTTAATTTTAATTCGGCGAGTTAAAATAGTCATTTTTCAAACGGTCTCGGATTTCGACGAAACCAGTTTCATCGGATCCGTAATGTGATATTATTGTAAGATTTCAAATTTCATAATTTTTGGAGTTACCGTTTGTCCGGTACAAATTAAAACGCATCGGAATCGATTTAAATCGATTAAATTTAAATTGATCGTTTAATTTCATATCTCGCACAGATGTCCGAATTAGCTTCCGAAACCTGTTCCATTGCGTTCGGAACGCGGGGTAAACCTTACGAACGTCAGCCGGCACGTTCGATTCGGAGTTCGGAAAAATTTCGATGAATAGTAAATTGGGCAATTTTCTATATAAGGACCTATATTCTTCATTTTGCAATAAAAAGACTGAGCTAGGGTTAGTTTGAGCAGCCGCCACCCCTAGAAACAACGGCCAGAAAGCTCCCCTCTTCTTCGTCAAAATTCTTCAAATCCGTGAATCAATTCGTTAAACTTCCTAAACGAAAGTTGGAGATCTATGCGAGCTCTACATGCTGAACGGTGGAGATCGTTTATGGATAAACAGATTGGCGGCAATACGAGCTTGAACTCGTCACGTTCGCACGCGTTTCTGGGAAGAGATGCTCGACCGAGCTCCATGATTTTTGGCACGATGGTAGATGGAGGCACGGGCTTTCGTATGGTGCTGGAATGATTGAATTTCGATGAGCGTGGATGTGGCGGTAGGGAACCCTAGTCAAACGGGTTGGGTTCTCTCGTGACCTGGTAGGAGCGAACGGGGGGGAAGATGAAGGAAACGCGGCTGTGATTTGATAATTTGAAATCAATGGCCCAGATCTCCAGTAGGTTTAAAAAAATTTAAAAGAAAAATTAAATTGAATTTTATTGATTTGTATAAACTTTAAGCTATTGTAACTTGGTCATATGATATCAGATTTCGACGAAACCAGAAGCGCTGGAACCGTAGCGACGAGTATTACGCAGTGATGATATGCTAGGATTTTTCCGAGCAAGCGAGAATTTTTGATTTAAATCGAACGGATCGATTTAATTTGAAATCTAAACGTTCGATAAACTCAAGGTGAGATTTTTCTCACTCAAATTGAAAGTGGATTTTACAGTTATTGTTTGTTGATTTGTTTGAATGTGCTATTAGATATGATAGGATATATCTATATATATAGCAATATATACATATTGGCATATGTATATATTGGATTGATGATTTCCCGCCTCGTATAGCGGATGAGACCCTATTGCACCGTTAGTAAGCGGATTTATAAAAAACCCATATACCGCGATAATTCCGTACTGGAGCGGAATTGGTATTGTGCTGACGTCTTTGGATGCAGGGAAACAGGTTGGAGGGATCCAACTGGACCCCTCACATTGATTGAATTTATTTCTATTGTGATATGAATCTGTGAATGATTTTATAGTGATGCTATTAATCATATTGATATCTGGAAATTGTTTGAAAGCTAAAAATTTAGCTGAATGGATGTTTCGACATCATTGGATTCCAAAGATAAACAAAATGGAATTTTTGAAATTCAAGTAGAAAATTTCTAAGTGAATCAATTTTAGAAATTGAATAAATTCGAAGAAAGGAATTTTAAAGTATAAAAAGGTTAATTTTTATATTCTTATCGAATTAATTCCAGAATCAAGGGAAAACGTTAAATAAATGAATTTCGTATAATAGTGATTTTAAATTGAAGAATTTAATTAAAATTTGGATTTCTAAATAGTTGGAAAAGGAAAAAAAAGGGGATTTATTTTCTTTAAGAGGAATTTGTTTAAAATGAAATAAGTTGGAAGTCCAATTATAAATTAAATTGGCAAATTGAAACAAGTTTAGAAAAAATCAATATAAAATGATTTGGGATGGGAAATAAATTTAGAAATGAATATTGAAATTGATTTGGTATTGAAGTAAAATTAGAAA
This sequence comes from Allium fistulosum, assembly GCA_030737815.1. Lineage (NCBI taxonomy): Eukaryota > Viridiplantae > Streptophyta > Magnoliopsida > Asparagales > Amaryllidaceae > Allium > Allium fistulosum. The sequence goes on along the minus strand of CM060903.1, from coordinate 1,438,328,719 downwards.
TCAATTAGGGATTTGATTTTGGGGTTAAAAGTGAATATTTGGGAATGTGGATTTAAAAATGGAAATGATGTTAAAATGGGTTTATTTACAGTTTGTAAAGTTTAAAAGAACGATTTCTTTTAAAATAAATAAATTATAAGTATTTAACTTATAATATGGATTTTTGATGTATACGTTGAGTTATAAAATTGAATGGGTCATTAAAGGAAATTTATAAAATCGAAGTTGTTATAGAATAGAAAATAGAATTTATAAACGTTGTTTTATAAATTCGAAATAGATTGAATTGGATAAATTAAATATAGAAGGACACTAAAGAAGATATATTCGCGATTTTAAATAGCGAATTTTTATTGAAATAAAATGTGTAGAAAAGACTGAAATGTGGTTAGTGAAGTATATTCACGATTTTGGACAGTGAATATATTTTTAAGTAAAATGGATAGGGTTTTGGGAAAGCGATATTATGAAATGAAGTTAATTGTTTTAAAAGATGTTTTAAAACGTGTGAACTATCAAAATCATAGATTTCAACATTTATTGTTGAAATAGACGTTTTCGAAAAATAAGGAAATGGTAGACTATAACACTGTTGTTATAGTAAATGATTTCCGAAAGGAAATATTTTGTATAGTATTGGGATTTATATATCTATCTTAATTCTGAATCCCTATACTAGTGATTTCGAGTCGTCGTAACGATGTTTTACGCAACATTCGTTTTGACTCCAACAAATGAGATTTAAGAATGATTTCCTTAAAGAATGAGATATATACTTAATTTTGATTTTAAGTATATCGAATATTTTCTAAGTGTTGAAAATAAATGATTTTTGAATTACTTATTTTTAAATAAGTATGGAAAATGCTTTTCCAATGTGAAATGAACTGTTTGAGTTTTTATCTTTTAAAGATAAATTGAAAAGTGAATATTTGAAATTGTTTTCAAATGGTTAAGTGTGGAAATTTTATATCTTATAAAGATATTTTGGAAGATAAAATAATTTGGAAAATTATTTGGAATCTGATGATGTTGCGCATCTTTATTGATAGTTAAATAACCGACTATCAATAATTACCTTTAGATAGGTATTTGTTGTGATTGGATGAATTTGAATGCCACACTTAATTTTGAATAAGCGCTCACTATTCGGGTTAACCGGGAAAGGACCATGGGGTCGTATAACCCATTCCGAATATGTGATACGTCGTTATGAATCGCAATTGAAGACCGGTGTTGAAGACCGGATATTTTTGAAAACGAAAGGATGACCGTCGAGTTACTCTACATCGGCTGATCTCCGATTTAGAGGTTTTATCACCCTTAGTGACGGGAAGTCCCGACGTGATTAGAAATTTATCCGGATTTGCAAGGGCTTCGTGAGAAGTGCCTTCGGTTCTGTTCGATCCCGGAACAGACTTGTATGGATTGTGTGTCTGACGTTACAATTTGAGATATAAAGCTGATTTCTTTCAAATACATTTCTGTTGGTGGCGGAGAATTTATTCTCTTAGCTTAACACCCTTCTCTGAGACGTACGAGCTCAGAGGTTATGTAGTTGAAATTTATCAGCGATATATCCCAATTTGGTAACGTGGCATACTGAGTGTTGCTGTGAAATGATCAGTGTTTGATCATTTGTGATATGATCATTTGTTTGATCTTATATCTTTGTGATCATAGGTTGATCATTTTGTTTGACCCGAAGCAGGGCTTTTTGAGAAAGCGTAGCTTCGTGGACGAGACTTCATCAAGCCTCACACCCCGGAAATGGTCGAAACAGGAAGGATGCAGCAAGGTTCTAGGGAGTAGCACCCCTTAGTGTATGTCATTCCTCCTGGATAAAGGTGGTATCATGGTATGGAGCCCAGATACTTAACCTCTGTGGTTACTGCATTATTATTATCTATGTGGTTTGTTGGAAATCGGGGATCCTCGGGAAGATCGGTGACGATCGGGGGATGGCATACGCGTGTCAGTAGTTACCTATTTTTGCAGAGGTAACCCGGCCTTGTGTTGGCAGAGATCCGGTTAGGTTCTCGGGTCGTCTATTCCAGGGACGTACCCATCGTGGAAAAGGAAGTTCCTTAGCCTGACCATTTGTTGGAAATCCAAAGAAACAATACGAGACTTTACGATTTCAATTGTATAACCTGTCTCCTCAGGAGGCAGCTATAGCAGGCATAATATAATGGTACCTATGCTGGCTAAGATTTATATTCTACTTTCGAAATGTTTTCCACTATGCACTAGTAATAATATCACAAATGATTTGATTTTGCGTAGTAAGCATCTTTGACTATCATAAGAAGAAATCTCCTCCAAGTCTGCGTTTGCATTGTGTGTGTGGTGGGAGGTCTTATGGTAGTTTCATTTTCCAAAAGCATTGCGAATTGACATTAAAAGTTTCCCTGTTGTTTATTTTAAAGATAAACTGTTTTACGATCTCACACCAGTCACCATGACTGACTCGGAGTTTATTGTTTCCCTTCTAAACTCTGGGTGCCCACCAATTTCCACACGGGCAGCCTAGAGTTATATTATCAGGATATTCTGGATATTCTGGAGCTTTGGAGATGAGCTGGATGACGAGACGTAGTATTTGTATCTGATAGTATTTATTCCGCTGTGTATTCTGTATGAGGACAAGTTTATATAACTGTCCATTGTTGTTTATTGACTCTGATGATATGATGTGATGTAATGTAATAACAGATATAATTCTTTTGTTTTTAAATGATATTCATTTATCTATTATATATTGTTCCGCTGCGATATGTGAGATTCTGATATTGTTTTCTGTTCTGATGTTGTGTTGTTGTTCTTTCTTCTCTTTTTCTTCTTTCTTCTTCTTCTGCCTTTTTCTTCTTTCTAAAACCCTCACTATTGGAGTTTCCGGCACTCGATTGCTCGACAGTCGATAAAGTGAGTATCGATGTCGAATTTTCGAAAGTCGAAAATTTCAGGATGTGACAAAGTGGTATCAGAGCATATGGTTAAGCGACAACCCTGCTCTGTTGGGTGTTACTCATTAGAGATAGAGTCAGTAGTACTCTAGAATGAGTTGAGTGTAATAATAGATACGAGTGCGTATTTGTTAGTGAATATAAAATTGTTTTATATTGTGATGATTGGTTTGTTGAGTGGTATATGGATTCTGGTCGGTATTGTCCGTACAACTCTATCGATAGGAATCTCTAAACACTCGAATAGAACAATTCGGCACAGTATTGTTTTAAATAGGGTAAATGAGATAATTTTGCCCAAAACTACTTTTGTATGGAAAATAAATGTTTTTCTATAAAATACTATAGTATATGGTTGCATGGATGTTAGAAGGGATAATATTAATCTATTATCATTGAAATTAAATAAGAAATTGAAATCGTAACTCCAAAGTTAAGAAATAAATTCATATACAAATGAAATTTGAGAATGTAAATTATAAATGTAATTTGTAATTTAAAATGAGATTCCAGAGAAGTTTTTGGAAATGTTTTTGCAAAGAATTTGAAAATTTTAGAGATTTGGAAAGTTTAAAATCTTTTTGGTTTGAAAATGATATTCAAAGGATTTTGAAAAATGTTTTGAAGGAATGAAAAGCTCTAAACTCTTTTCGGTCGCTGGAAAATAACTTCGATGATGACCGCGGCATCGTTGGTGTTCATTTTCGGGTTTCCAGAAGAGGAATTGCTGCCAGATTGTTTTAAATGAAAGTTGTTTGAAAAATTTGGGTTTTGGTTTTGGAAATTCAAAGGATGATTTGAATTGTTTTCAAAAATGGTTTTGAAAAAGATTTAAAAGATTCTGGAATACTATATAAAAATACTTGTGAAATAAGAAATAAGTTGATAATTTATACAGTTTGAATTTTGATAGAATAAATTTAACTTAAAGAATGAAGTTAAAATTTAAGCAAGTATAGGTGAATCAATTTAATGAAAGTAAATTGAATATTGAAAAATTCATTTCGAATTTGTAAAGTAATGTATTGAAATAAAATTAGTAATTGAAACTAATTAAAGAAATGGCAAATTAATATGGTTTGAGATGAATTAAAATTCGTATGAAATTTGAAATCCAGTTTAATATAAGTGGTTATAAACCAAAATAGTGGATTGAAAATAAATTTTGGGAATGAACGAAAGAATAAAACTGGAATTGAAACTGAATGTTGAAAACAAATTTGAATAAAGTGAATTACAATTTGTGATAAATTAGTAAATGAAACTAATTTAAAATGATACAGTTGTGAATGAAAGATAATTGGTAAATTCAATATTCAGAAGATAAATAGAATCCAACTTGAATTGAATGCTGTAACTAGATATCATGGCTAGTAGGATATACAGGTATAAAGGAATTGGAATTTAATTTCGAAGATAAATTTGAATGGCTCGACAAAAGGTAAGTATTTGAATTCGAATATGAGATTTGATGACTTATTTCTCTAGCCGCTTGGCTTTTTCTTTTTCTTTTTGAAATCTGAGAGTCCGTAGGGACGTTTTGTAGTCGTACCGTATTAGCCGCGCAAAGGAGACGCTGGCGAAATTTTTCGGAAATTTAGGGCGTTAGAAAATTTTTGAGAAAATTTGAAAGTTTAAATTTGAATTTAAACTCGAATTTGAATTGAGAAGTTAAACAATGTTGTTTGAACTTATAGTTGAAGTTGAAATATAGTTGGATTAATAATGAATCTTTAGTAGAAAGATTTGTTTTGAAAATTTGAGAAAACTATTAGATGTTGAAAAATAGTAGACGAGTTAAGGACTTTTTTCCTAACTTGTAATTTCGAGGACGAAATTCTTTTAAGGGGGGAAGTCTGTAACGACCCAGAATTTTTGATAATTAAAATTCGAATATTTAATTGATTTTGAATATTAATAAATGGAATTTAGAAGTCGAATGATTTATTTTTCGAATATTGGGTTTTATTTGATAATTAAATCGATAAATTTAATAGTGGAATTCCAGGGATAATTGAAAATCGAGTTTAATATGATTGAAAATGATTTGTAAAATTTTATTTAATCATACTGGAGTTATAGAAAGGTTATAGAACTTTTAAAATCGAATTAAAAGTAAATCTGTGAAAATTGAATATTTTAATATTTAATTATCGACTGTAAAAATAGCCAATTTTCGAACAGTCTCAGAATTGAACGAGACCAGTTCCGTTGGATCCGTAATAGTTAGTTATTATCGGATTTCAATTTTCGTAGCAATCGGGATTGTCGATTGACCGTGGTAACTCGAAACGCATCGATATCATTTTAATTTTAATTCGGCGAGTTAAAATAGTCATTTTTCAAACGGTCTCGGATTTCGACGAAACCAGTTTCATCGGATCCGTAATGTGATATTATTGTAAGATTTCAAATTTCATAATTTTTGGAGTTACCGTTTGTCCGGTACAAATTAAAACGCATCGGAATCGATTTAAATCGATTAAATTTAAATTGATCGTTTAATTTCATATCTCGCACAGATGTCCGAATTAGCTTCCGAAACCTGTTCCATTGCGTTCGGAACGCGGGGTAAACCTTACGAACGTCAGCCGGCACGTTCGGTTCGGAGTTCGGAAAAATTTCGATGAATAGTAAATTGGGCAATTTTCTATATAAGGACCTATATTCTTCATTTTGCAATAAAAAGACTGAGCTAGGGTTAGTTTGAGCAGCCGCCACCCCTAGAAACAACGGCCAGAAAGCTCCCCTCTTCTTCGTCAAAATTCTTCAAATCCGTGAATCAATTCGTTAAACTTCCTAAACGAAAGTTGGAGATCTATGCGAGCTCTACATGCTGAACGGTGGAGATCGTTTATGGATAAACAGATTGGCGGCAATACGAGCTTGAACTCGTCACGTTCGCACGCGTTTCTGGGAAGAGATGCTCGACCGAGCTCCATGATTTTTGGCACGATGGTAGATGGAGGCACGGGCTTTCGTATGGTGCTGGAATGATTGAATTTCGATGAGCGTGGATGTGGCGGTAGGGAACCCTAGTCAAACGGGTTGGGTTCTCTCGTGACCTGGTAGGAGCGAACGGGGGGGAAGATGAAGGAAACGCGGCTGTGATTTGATAATTTGAAATCAATGGCCCAGATCTCCAGTAGGTTTAAAAAAATTTAAAAGAAAAATTAAATTGAATTTTATTGATTTGTATAAACTTTAAGCTATTGTAACTTGGTCATATGATATCAGATTTCGACGAAACCAGAAGCGCTGGAACCGTAGCGACGAGTATTACGCAGTGATGATATGCTAGGATTTTTCCGAGCAAGCGAGAATTTTTGATTTAAATCGAACGGATCGATTTAATTTGAAATCTAAACGTTCGATAAACTCAAGGTGAGATTTTTCTCACTCAAATTGAAAGTGGATTTTACAGTTATTGTTTGTTGATTTGTTTGAATGTGCTATTAGATATGATAGGATATATCTATATATATAGCAATATATACATATTGGCATATGTATATATTGGATTGATGATTTCCCGCCTCGTATAGCGGATGAGACCCTATTGCGCCGTTAGTAAGCGGATTTATAAAAAACCCATATACCGCGATAATTCCATACTGGAGCGGAATTGGTATTGTGCTGACGTCTTTGGATGCAGGGAAACAGGTTGGAGGGATCCAACTGGACCCCTCACATTGATTGAATTTATTTCTATTGTGATATGAATCTGTGAATGATTTTATAGTGATGCTATTAATCATATTGATATCTGGAAATTGTTTGAAAGCTAAAAATTTAGCTGAATGGATGTTTCGACATCATTGGATTCCAAAGATAAACAAAATGGAATTTTTGAAATTCAAGTAGAAAATTTCTAAGTGAATCAATTTTAGAAATTGAATAAATTCGAAGAAAGGAATTTTAAAGTATAAAAAGGTTAATTTTTATATTCTTATCGAATTAATTCCAGAATCAAGGGAAAACGTTAAATAAATGAATTTCGTATAATAGTGATTTTAAATTGAAGAATTTAATTAAAATTTGGATTTCTAAATAGTTGGAAAAGGAAAAAAAAGGGGATTTATTTTCTTCAAGAGGAATTTGTTTAAAATGAAATAAGTTGGAAGTCCAATTATAAATTAAATTGGCAAATTGAAACAAGTTTAGAAAAAATCAATATAAAATGATTTGGGATGGGAAATAAATTTAGAAATGAATATTGAAATTGATTTGGTATTGAAGTAAAATTAGAAATCAATTAGGGATTTGATTTTGGGGTTAAAAGTGAATATTTGGGAATGTGGATTTAAAAATGGAAATGATGTTAAAATGGGTTTATTTACAGTTTGTAAAGTTTAAAAGAACGATTTCTTTTAAAATAAATAAATTATAAGTATTTAACTTATAATATGGATTTTTGATGTATACGTTGAGTTATAAAATTGAATGGGTCATTAAAGGAAATTTATAAAATCGAAGTTGTTATAGAATAGAAAATAGAATTTATAAACGTTGTTTTATAAATTCGAAATAGATTGAATTGGATAAATTAAATATAGAAGGACACTAAAGAAGATATATTCGCGATTTTAAATAGCGAATTTTTATTGAAATAAAATGTGTAGAAAAGACTGAAATGTGGTTAGTGAAGTATATTCACGATTTTGGACAGTGAATATATTTTTAAGTAAAATGGATAGGGTTTTGGGAAAGCGATATTATGAAATGAAGTTAATTGTTTTAAAAGATGTTTTAAAACGTGTGAACTATCAAAATCATAGATTTCAACATTTATTGTTGAAATAGACGTTTTCGAAAAATAAGGAAATGGTAGACTATAACACTGTTGTTATAGTAAATGATTTCCGAAAGGAAATATTTTGTATAGTATTGGGATTTATATATCTATCTTAATTCTGAATCCCTATACTAGTGATTTCGAGTCGTCGTAACGATGTTTTACGCAACATTCGTTTTGACTCCAACAAATGAGATTTAAGAATGATTTCCTTAAAGAATGAGATATATACTTAATTTTGATTTTAAGTATATCGAATATTTTCTAAGTGTTGAAAATAAATGATTTTTGAATTACTTATTTTTAAATAAGTATGGAAAATGCTTTTCCAATGTGAAATGAACTGTTTGAGTTTTTATCTTTTAAAGATAAATTGAAAAGTGAATATTTGAAATTGTTTTCAAATGGTTAAGTGTGGAAATTTTATATCTTATAAAGATATTTTGGAAGATAAAATAATTTGGAAAATTATTTGGAATCTGATGATGTTGCGCATCTTTATTGATAGTTAAATAACCGACTATCAATAATTACCTTTAGATAGGTATTTGTTGTGATTGGATGAATTTGAATGCCACACTTAATTTTGAATAAGCGCTCACTATTCGGGTTAACCGGGAAAGGACCATGGGGTCGTATAACCCATTCCGAATATGTGATACGTCGTTATGAATCGCAATTGAAGACCGGTGTTGAAGACCGGATATTTTTGAAAACGAAAGGATGACCGTCGAGTTACTCTACATCGGCTGATCTCCGATTTAGAGGTTTTATCACCCTTAGTGACGGGAAGTCCCGACGTGATTAGAAATTTATCCGGATTTGCAAGGGCTTCATGAGAAGTGCCTTCGGTTCTGTTCGATCCCGGAACAGACTTGTATGGATTGTGTGTCTGACGTTACAATTTGAGATATAAAGCTGATTTCTTTCAAATACATTTCTGTTGGTGGCGGAGAATTTATTCTCTTAGCTTAACACCCTTCTCTGAGACGTACGAGCTCAGAGGTTATGTAGTTGAAATTTATCAGCGATATATCCCAATTTGGTAACGTGGCATACTGAGTGTTGCTGTGAAATGATCAGTGTTTGATCATTTGTGATATGATCATTTGTTTGATCTTATATCTTTGTGATCATAGGTTGATCATTTTGTTTGACCCGAAGCAGGGCTTTTTGAGAAAGCGTAGCTTCGTGGACGAGACTTCATCGAGCCTCACACCCCGGAAATGGTCGAAACAGGAAGGATGCAGCAAGGTTCTAGGGAGTAGCGCCCCTTAGTGTATGTCATTCCTCCTGGATAAAGGTGGTATCATGGTATGGAGCCCAGATACTTAACCTCTGTGGTTACTGCATTATTATTATCTATGTGGTTTGTTGGAAATCGGGGATCCTCGGGAAGATCGGTGACGATCGGGGGATGGCATACGCGTGTCAGTAGTTACCTATTTTTGCAGAGGTAACCCGGCCTTGTGTTGGCAGAGATCCGGTTAGGTTCTCGGGTCGTCTATTCCAGGGACGTACCCATCGTGGAAAAGGAAGTTCCTTAGCCTGACCATTTGTTGGAAATCCAAAGAAACAATACGAGCCTTTACGATTTCAATTGTATAACCTGTCTCCTCAGGAGGCAGCTATAGCAGGCATAATATAATGGTACCTATGCTGGCTAAGATTTATATTCTACTTTCGAAATGTTTTCCACTATGCACTAGTAATAATATCACAAATGATTTGATTTTGCGTAGTAAGCATCTTTGACTATCATAAGAAGAAATCTCCTCCAAGTCTGCGTTTGCATTGTGTGTGTGGTGGGAGGTCTTATGGTAGTTTCATTTTCCAAAAGCATTGCGAATTGACATTAAAAGTTTCCCTGTTGTTTATTTTAAAGATAAACTGTTTTACGATCTCACACCAGTCACCATGACTGACTCGGAGTTTATTGTTTCCCTTCTAAACTCTGGGTGCCCACCAATTTCCACACGGGCAGCCTAGAGTTATATTATCAGGATATTCTGGATATTCTGGAGCTTTGGAGATGAGCTGGATGACGAGACGTAGTATTTGTATCTGATAGTATTTATTCCGCTGTGTATTCTGTATGAGGACAAGTTTATATAACTGTCCATTGTTGTTTATTGACTCTGATGATATGATGTGATGTAATGTAATAACAGATATAATTCTTTTGTTTTTAAATGATATTCATTTATCTATTATATATTGTTCCGCTGCGATATGTGAGATTCTGATATTGTTTTCTGTTCTGATGTTGTGTTGTTGTTCTTTCTTCTCTTTTTCTTCTTTCTTCTTCTTCTGCCTTTTTCTTCTTTCTAAAACCCTCACTATTGGAGTTTCCGGCACTCGATTGCTCGACAGTCGATAAAGTGAGTATCGATGTCGAATTTTCGAAAGTCGAAAATTTCAGGATGTGACAGTACTCCTACGTCTTCTATCAGCCATATCTGCCACAATCATATATTATATATAAAACGATAACGCATAAATCAGAATAATACATCGCTCAGAATAGTACATCGCTCAGAATATTACATAGCTCAGAATAGTACATTGCATAAGTGAATACATAGCTCAGAATAGTACATTGCATAAGTGAATACATAGCTCAATATAACACATGACATAACTCAGAATAGTACATCACATAATACAACAAACGATGCCATCTGTGATCATTCTTCATCATCTTCTGATTCAGACGTCTCGGTCTCGTACTCTATATCGTTTTCTTCGTTACTAACAAATGCATCTATTAAAACATTCGCTTCATCATTCAACGATCCTACATCGATGTCATCGGCTATTATTATTTCGGAATTTGGCTCAAGATCTGCTTGATACGCTGCTTCATCTGGAATATTATTTCCATCAAATGTAAATCTTGCCTTTGTTTTAAAAACAGCCCACCGGTTTGCTTTATCTTTTTTTAAGGATGGATACGGAGCAAAATAAACTTGTAATGCTTGCTTAGCTAACACGAAAGGATCATATTTATAGTAATGTGACGTATGCTTTATTTCAATTAACTTATAATCCTTATGTACGTTAATTCCAGAACTGGGAACGTTGCTAAACCAGTTGCATTTGAATAAAAAAACTTTCTCTAGCGGTTGTGTATAATAAGTCAACTCTAAAATTTGTGTTAAGACTCCATAAAAATCTTTTATATGCTCTTCTGGATCATCGCTGCCTTTGACAAATACACCGCTGTTATACGTTGATTTTTCAGCTCCATAATCTTTGGTGTTAAATTTAAATCCGTTGACGAAGTATATAGGATAGGTCTTGACATTTCTTCTTGGTCCGATAGCAAGGTGTCGTATTCCTTCGTCAACAACACTGTTATTCGGATCGTGAACATAGCTTGCAAACCACCCAGCAAATTGTTTACTGAAATCACCAGATGGATGTTGTGATTCGTATATGCTGCAAATAAATGTATTATATTCCCCTAATTATTAATATATAAATACACGTATAATTGAACTGTACAATCATTAAGTATTACCTGATAAATGGTCCAACTTCAACACAATTTAAAAGAACATATGTGTGTGCCACATGGTAGTCTCATTCATCTAACCATATTTCCACACATTTTCCGGCAGGTCTTCCATGTTGTCTAAAAATAGATAACATTGATTGAGAAGAATCATGCTCAACAGCTTCTTCATTACGGGGAACACTTACAAACGATAAGTTCACATCGTCACTAAAGTAGTGTGAGAAAAAAAAGAAGCTTCCTCTTCAAGGTACGATTTGCAAATCGAACCTTCTACTCGTGCTTTTTGTCTAATTTTTTTCTTCAAATGATTCAAGTACCTATAACAAAAATAATTAATTTTGTATATTGGTACAAGAATATACATTTTCAACTAATCAACAAGAATATTGAGGAGTTTAAAATCACCTCTCAAATGGATACATCCATCCATATTGCACAGGACCTCGAAGGAGTGCTTCGGATGGCAGATGCATAGGCAAATGCTCCATTACATTAAAAAAACCGGACGGAAATATTTTCTCGAGTTTGCAGAGCAATACATGAATTTCTACTTCAAGTTTACGTAAATGATCTACCTTTAACGTGGTCGAACAAAGCTGTTTGTAAAACATACTTAATTCTGTTATAACACTCCATATTTTTGTTGGCAACAGTTCTTTGAATATCACAGGTAAGAAATATTCCATCATGATATGGCAATCATGACTTTTCATCCCACTCAATTTATTGTTTTTCAAGTCAACACATCTGCGAAGGTTAGAAGAAATCCCATCAGGACATCTTAGTCCTTCCACCCATTTGAGCATGAGTTTTGCTTGCTTGTTGTCTAGCTCATAACATGCTTTGGGTTTTTTGTTATCGTCGTACAACTGAAGTTCGGGCCGCTTACAGAAATGTAATATATCACGTCTCGAATTTGCATCGTCCTTGGTTTTCCCCTTTACATTCAAAACTGTATTAAAAACGTTATCAAACACATTTTTTTCATTGTGCATGACGTCAATATTATGTCGCAGTAAGAGATTTTTCCAATAAGGTAACTCCCAAAATATACTTTGCTTGCACCAGTTATGAATGTCCGATTTACCCGGAATGTCGACCTGTTTTCTAGTTTCATGAATCTTAGGATAGTCTTTCACGATTTCATATATCTCTTCACTTGTCCAAACTTTAGGTGGTAGCATATTCTCTACTCTGTTAGCTTTAAAGTTCTTTTTATCCATTCTGAATTTATGATTAATATGTAGAAAACACCGATGACAGTCAAACCAGGAAATTTTCTTGCCGTACTTTAATGAAAATGCTCGTGATTCTTCCATACAATATGGACAAGCTAGACGTCCAGCTGTGCTCCAACCTGAAAGCATGCCATATGCGGGAAAATCATTAATAGTCCATAATAAAGAAGCGAACATACGAAAATTTCTTTTTCTCGAAATGTCATATGTTTCAACTCCTTCACGCCATAGTGTTTTCAATTCTTCGATCAACGGCTGTAGATAAACATCAATTCCTTGAGTCGGATCATCAGGACCGGGAACGACAATCGTTAAAAACATATATGGAGTTTTCATACACATCCATGGAGGTAAGTTATAAGGAGTGACAATAATAGGCCATGATGAATATTAACTACCAAATTGAGAGAATGGCGAAAATCCATCTGTACATAAACCGAGCCTAACATTACGGCTCTCTCGAGCAAATTCAGGATACGTCCTATCGAAATATTTCCATGCTTCTCCATCAGATGGATGTATCAATGTTCCTTCTACTGGTGTTCTCACGCTGTGCCATCGCATATGACATGCTGTAGCAGAAGAAGCATATAGCCGTTGAAGTCTGGGAGTGATGGGTAAATAATGCATTCTTTTATAAGGGACTTCTTTTCCTTTCTTTTTCCATGGTTTGTATCTTTCCTCGTTACATATTCTGCATTTTTTAAGGCGAGCGTCGTCTTTCCAAAATAACATGCAACCTTTAACACATGTATCTATCTTCTGCTATGGCAATCCAAAAGCAGACATAAGTTTTTTAACTTTATAATGACTATCGCACATCAAATTATTGGGTGGCATGTGTCGTTTAGCAGTTTGTACAATTGCTGTAAACGATGCTTCTGTAAGATTGAATTTTGATTTCATCGTGATGTATTCAGCGGTTACAGATAATTCGGTTCCACTTTCACATCCATCCCACAATGGTCTCTTAGCGGAATCCAATAAATCATAAAAAAATTTAGCTTCCATAGTCGGTTCTTCACCATTTTCGTTTTCAATGTCGTCTTGATCAATGGATGGAAACATTGATCGGGCTGCATCTTGCACCATATTTTCTATTGGATTTGCCGCTGTATTATCATCCTCTTCCACTACAGGATTAGGTGTATATTGAACAAACTCTCCGTGACGATCCCATAAATAATAATTCGGTACAAAACCAAATTTATACAAATGAACTTCTACTACATCTGCCTTCCAATGCTTCAGATGTTTGCACTTAGCACACGGACAACGAATGTCTACGTTATTTCCATTATTAGATTTAGCAAATCTAATAAACTCGTGTACACCGTTAACAAAATGTTCCTTTATTGATCCTTTCATACCTTTTCGGGATTCATACATCCAACTACGATCGAGAAAATAATCGAACATATCTCCTGATTTGCAAAAATTATATTAGAAAATTCAAACAAACACTTCACTAAAACTTTATTAATTTGACAAATTAGACTGAACTTCAGTAAATTTAATAATTTGGTAAACTAGACTAACTTTATTAATTTGGTAAATTTTAAACTAACTTTAGTAAATTTTAAACAAACTTTAATAAATTAGACTGAACAAATTTATTAGTTTCAAACTAACTTTTAAATTTTATTACTTTAGTAAATTGCACTTAATAAATTATTTGATTGTTTTATAAAATACAGATCATATATATACAACACTTGTTAATACTTGTTTAACGGCCGGTCATCCTACTTCCCATTACAAACACAATAACGTAATCATATTTTATAAATCATTTCAGATTAAACGATTCAACAAAATTTCAGCAGCACTTCTCTTTATTCCCTGTATCGTACACAAATGCATGTACACAGGGAAAAAAGGAAGTGCCATCGAAATTTCGTTAACCGTTTAAACTGAAATGATTTTTTTTTTTTTAAAAAAAAGAAATATATATATAAATATAGGAGGAGAAAAAGCGCCTTTCTCCGGTGGCTAACACAAAATGCGGAGCATATGAAGATCATATACTCCCCAAACCACAAAAAGATAAAATAAAAGCAGAAATACAAGAACCTAAAGCCATAGCAAAAAGCAACAGGCCTGCTAGGCTACAACAAAACAAGACCAGGGAAAAAGCCCACCGACAACCACCAACCCGCCTTAACCCGTAGGTAAAGGCCAGACCTCCAATCTCAGCCAACAAAGAGAACAAATCGAACTGTAGAAGAAATAGAAAGCAGATCCCAGAGGAAGGATAGTCCCACAGAGAAACAAAAGCACCACGAACAAACCGTCAAAGATCAACAACAATCAGAAGGCCCGGAAGTCCCGATCCAAGGACGGCGAAGGAGGCTAACGCCACATATCAACCAAAGACCGCTTTGCCAAACCGGGATAGTGCAAAAAGATGCAGCGCAGAACCAATACTGAGCAACCAAAAGCCAATCCAAAACCAGCCTACCTAAGCTCACTTCCGAAAAGGAATCGAACAGGGAAACCTGGAAAAAAACACTAGCGAACGCATTAAAAACAAAAAGCGGGGGGGGGGGGGGGGAGAACGAGCGATGGGTGAGGGTCAACGCTCGAGAGAGTGAAATCAACCGACTCCCTGTCTAGCAGACGACAGAGCACAAGAAATAGACAGAAGACCCACCAGCCTACTGGATCGGGGGCTTATGGTTCCCCTGAATGGTCTACCACGAAAAGCCAGGAAGACGTCATTCCTCACACGCCGAATAACGGACGGAGGATCCATCGGAGTATTGTCGAATATAGCCTTATTCCGCGCGCACCACAGATGCCAGCAAATAAGGCAAGGAATCAAACGGAACACGATAGAACGAAGAGATTTACCAGTACATCTAGCCCACCAGGAAGTTTGGAGATCTGGAGCAGAGCTGGCAAAGCGGCGAACACCAACAAGATTGCCGAAGTAATTCCAGCACGATCTGGCAGAAAAACTACCAAAGAACAAGTGGTTTAAAGATTCCACTTCCCCGTTACCACAACAGCGGCAACGGGAAACAAAGGGGATGCCGATGTTTTGAAGATTCACATCCAAAGGCAGCCCATCGTGAAGGATTCGCCACATCAAAACAGAATCCTTGGGAGGAATACGAGTATCCCAAATGAACGAGAACACCGGGCGAGCGGTTGCGGGAGTTCTAATTGAATTCCAAGCTTTAAGGACGGAAAAGGAAGCGCCGTCCCAGCCAATAGACCCACCATGAGCGTCAGATAATGGCTTCACCGACTGCATATGCTTCCAGGTCTCGCTAGCATAGGACGGAGAACCTGAGAAATTAGAGTGCGCAAGCCTTCGGTATTTAGCATGGAGAAAGGAAGCCCATAAAGAGTCGTTAGTACCAAAACGGTACCACAATTTACAGGCAAAAGCAGCACAAAGGTCCTTAGGATTACGAAGGCCCAAACCACCTTCAATTTTGGGATGGCAAAGCGCGTCCCACGACACCCAGTGGTGACGTCGGGCATTGGCCTTATTGCCCCAGAAAAAAGAAGAAGCCAAAGCACGATATGACCGAAAAAACGAAGAAGTAGGGGACATAGACGCGAAAACATGAGTCCCCATCGATTCTAAAACCGACTTGATAAGGACCAGTCTGCCAGCTTGGGAAAGCAGAGCTACGTTCCAGCGTAAGATCTTGCCCCGCACTTTGTCTGCCAAAGAGTCGAAAAAAGCATTGAGCTTTCTACCTCTGTAGAGAACAATGCCCAGATAAGGAAGAGGGAGAGCAGCTTCCTTGAACCCCGAGACAGCCTCAATCCAGGAAGCGCGAGGGGCAGACAAGTCCTTCGCGTGGACGAAGCTACTCTTGGAAGGGTTAACGAGTTGGCCCGAGGACCTCTCGTATTGATGGAGAAAGCTCAGAAGTCTCCGAAAGGAAGAACGACTCCCATTAGAAAAAATGACAATGTCATCAGCAAAGGACAGAGAAGAAATAAGGGGACAACCCCTTGGAATCCCGAATCGTTGGACCTGACCGTAAATAGTCAGAGTATGGATACCGCGGATGAGAGCCTCCGCCGCTATCACAAAGAGAGTTGGCGATAGTGGGTCTCCTTGACGCAGACCCCTCCCCGCCCTGAAATAACCATTAGCCGATCCATTAATGAGCACAGAGAACCAACAGTTGGATATGAGCCTCCAAACCGAGTCAATAAGGGATTCCGGAAACCCGAAGGCCCGTAAAACCTTGATGACGAAAAACCAGGACATGCGATCGTATGCCTTAGCCATGTCTAATTTGAAGACAACATTAGACCCCCTAACTTTCCGATCAATTTGGGAGATCAATTCTTGAGCGAGAAGGACGTTATCAGTGATCAAACGGCCTTTAACAAAGCCCGCTTGAGAAGGAGAAATAATAAGGTCTAGAAAAGGGGCCAAGCGAGAGACAAGGATCTTAGAGATAACTTTATTCGAAAAGTTACACAGGCTGATTGGCCGAAAATCCGAACACGAATTTGGATTCTCGCATTTGGGGATGAGAATAAGGTTGGTGGACGTCCAACCCGAGGGGAGAGATTCTCCGGAGAAAAAGGACTGAATAGCAAGACAAAAATCCTCTTGAATAATAGACCAGGAGGACCTATAAAAAACTCCGTTGAAACCGTCCGGGCCACTGGCACTATCCTTGCTAAGGGCAAAAACACACGAGCGAATCTCCTCAGCAGAAGGGATGTTCGTGAGATGGGCACTTTCCTCACTAGCAACCACACGAGGAATAAAGGCAAGAAGAGCCGGATCAGATACCGATGCAGACGGTGATCCAAGAAAGGATTGAAAATGGTTCAGAATGGTTTCTTTAACTTCCTCAGGCGAGGAAGCCGTAGATAAATCAGGTCGTAAAATCTCGCGAATCATAAGCAAGTTATTTTTCTTGCGAATAGAGGAATGGAAAAATTTGGAGTTGAAATCACCGTCGACCACCCACTTGATCCTGGCCTTTTGACGGAGGAAGTCATTCTCGATACGCAGTTCCGAAGAAAATATGGTCTGAGCGATATCCCAAGCCTCCTTGTTTTCCGAGGTCGGAACCTCGTCTAGCAAGGATTCAGCTAAGATAAGAGATTCTTCAGCCAAGCGGACGCGATCAAAAATGTTCTTGAAAACCTGACGATTCCAGACCTTAAGGCTTTCCTTTAATCGCTTGAGTTTACGACCGAAACTAGCACAGGGAGAGGCACCAATAGGGACACTCCAGGAGTTGGAAACCTCTTGAAGAAAAGAATGATGAGAAGTCCACATACTCTGGAACCGAAATGAAGAAGGACCCGAAAGAGAGAAGGGAGAGCAACGAACAAGCAAAGGAGCATGGTCAGAGAAGGTGCGGTGAAGATGAGATAACGAGAAAGAAAAGGGGAGGCGGAACCAATCTTCCGACCCGTAAACACGGTCGAGTCTAGAAAGGATTCGGTTTGGTCCCTCTTGGTTGTTGGACCAAGTAAAAGCAGAACCCGAAAAAGGAATCTCAGAAAGGCCAGAGTTAACAATGAAAGAGTTGAAATCCTCCATCGCTGCACGGTTGACGGAGGCTCCACCCCGTTTTTCCGCATGGCAGGCGACAATGTTAAAATCGCCGCCTATCACAGAAGTGTCCATCCCCACAGAACCGAGGGCGAGGATGTCGGACCAAAGAATTAATCTCTCCGACCGGTCACACTTGGCGTAAACCCCAGAAAATAAGAACGGGGAGGAAACTAGAGGAGACGAACAAGCCACGGACAGAAGCTGAGAAGAATAAAAAACGAGACGAGCCGCTACGGATTTGGACCATAAGATCCAAATCTTACCCGATATGTTGGTGAATCCCCCACCAAAACCTAAAGATAAGACAATGTTGGGGATGCCTTCCGGAGCAATAAGAGGTTCCAGAATAGCAACCAGACCAACCGAATGCTTCACGATAATGCGTTTTAGCCTAGCCAAAGACGCATCGTTGCCGATACCACGAATATTCCAGAAGAGAAAATTAGCCATGGAAAACTAACAGACAGTGAGAGAGAAAAAAACGAAAGACCTAAGCAAGGGAAGAAGGCACAATCAGACCAGATACAGAGAAAACCGAGCAGATCGGTCGATCTGCTCGGACGCCGCCATAGAGCGTGTGCGAATGGTGCGAGGAGTAGACGGGACTCTGCGAGATCCACGGCGACGCGGTCGCTGAGGAGAAGCGAGTGGCCGGGAGTCAGGCTCAAAAAGCACCGCATCGACAGTTCCCAACAAAGGGGATCGAGAGGAATCATCTGCAGTAGACGACGGGAATGAGTTCCTAGATAAGCAATCGAGGCGCTCATTGAGAAGCGCAATTTCTGCCTTACTCATAAGAGGAATGGAAATGGAAAACGAACAGGAAGAGTCAGGAAGAGAGCAAGCCGAGGAACAACAGGGTGCGATAGATGAAGAGGAAACCGGCTGCTCCGAAAGCTCGCCAGAAAAGCGAAGGAAAAGAGGAATGCGAGACAGTCGCATACCACAACTCCTAGCAATCCAAGCCGGATAAGGCAGAATCAAGGAAAGGGGAGAGAGAGGAGGGAAAGAGCAATCCGAAGCAGACAGCATAGCAGAAACCGCCACAGGGGAAAACGAGCTCGCCGACTGAACTAGGGAAGAGCCAGAGAGAGGACCAAACGGATAACAGAGAGGTGTTAGGGAGCAACCAATTTGCTGCCCATATTGCTGAGGGAGTCTTACCAACGCCGGACTGTCACTAATAAGACAGCCCCGCACTACGGGTAAGAATCGCATAACGGACTCGACCGAGGCAACAGCAGAGCGGAACAAAGAAAGCTGGCAAAAACCGAGTCTGTCCGTATAGTGGTTAGAGGTAACCACTATACGACCAGGACTGAGAGATCGCCCGAACCTCCTGCTCCAAGCCTGATGTAACCTCCGTAGAGACCATCGGAAATCCGACAAAGGAGCCAACCAACACAAGGAAAAAGTCACTGACGACACATAAGAGGCCTCGCAATGACTCCACACAAGAACCCTAACGGAAGAATCCCAGAGATCGATCCAAACCAGAAGACTGGTTTGGACACAATCCTTGCGGCTAAAGAGCAAAAACCCAAAAGTCAACTGCCATATAAACTCAAGACAGCCGCAAGGAAACAAAAAATAGGAGAAGGACTCGAAATAACCAAAACCAACAAAAACATGACCTGACACCACACAGGTCGAACAAGGTAACCTGGTAATGTCAGGGAGCACACACAGATGTGTGTCAAGGCTCAAGCATACAAGAAGGACCATGTCGGATACAAATCCGACAATCACTGGCCAATCACCAACAGTAGAAATAACGAAACAACAGGGGGGGAGAGGAGGAGAGGGAGAGAGGCTCACCTGCCTGCTTGAGGAACAACCAACCTGCTGGACAGTCAGAGAGGCTGACAAAGGCGAAGGCCATAGCAAAGCCGGCACTACCAAAACACCGGGGACAACAGCAGAAGGCAAATCAGTGCCTTCCAACAAAGAAACGGCGGACCGTACTGCCAAAGGCAGCCGAGGACTGCCAGGAGACTTATAAAGGAAGCCAGGCACATCCACTTGCTGACCACCTGGATTAGGAAGCGAGGTGATCAAATCCTGCTTCGAACAATCCCAGGCGGCAAAATAGTGCCGAACGAACCAAATACGACAGAATCCCCAAACGGACAGCCAACAGAAACACCACCAAGAACCGAAAGGCGGGGAGCAAAACGAGTGGTGAAATCTCGTTTGCCACTCGGAAGGGGGTCCTTACCAGCCAAATGACTGGATAAAGCGCAATCAGAGACCACCCCTAAAGAACCAAATACGGGAGCAGCGTGCGCCAAGGATAGATCGCCCACCGCTTTCCCAAAGACCAGACGTGGTTCGAATCGGGTGGTGAGATCCCAATTACCAGTCGTCTCAGGCAAGCAGGGCACGCCAGCCGAAAAGACAAGCGGAGTTGAGCTCCCAGAACATCTCGACGCAGCCAACGAACCAGCAGAATACAGGCGTCCGAGGTTCGATGAACAAGCGCAAAAATCGGGGGACAACTCCATGAAGTGCCCATCGACATCAACAAATCTGAAACGAGCAAGAACAGCGAACGCCTCAAGGGAGAAAACACAGATCTGGACGGACGAACAACTAGAAAAGCAAACCGACAACGGCGGCGGTAACAATTCCAACAAAGCACCAGCAATACTAGCGAAGGCCGGACAATCTCTGACGAAATCACCACGGAAGGCATAAAGCCCCAAATCCATACCAAACCCTAGACAAAGCTCACGAGAAACAGAGCAAACCACAGAGACAAAGCGCAGTGGAGAGAGAACCACACAAGAAAGCCAGGGAAGAACCAGCGGAAGATAACTGGCAAAGAAGAAAAGAGGATCGCAGGGAAAAGAAGTCTAGGCGGCCATTTTTATGACCGTTAGTGTTTTTATGATATGGTAATATTGGATAGTTAGGTTTTGAACTGAAATGATTTATAAACTGCGATTACGTTATTGTGTTTGTAACTTGTCCAATACTGGGATAAATCCAACAAATATTGTATCAGATGAATACAGATGTCCGTTCTGTGTAAAAACGAACATCCATATAACGATCATATACAACACTTGTCAGACGGGGCAAAAAATTGTCTAAGGGGTACACACAAATAAAACAAATTTTCTAATTTATATTTTAACAACTATAAAATTTTTAATAATACGTTCAATAAATATTTGTCAAGTAAATTTCACATTTTAACACGTACTTTAAAATTTGGCTAACTAAGTCAAATTTTAAATAACGAATTTTTTTAAATCAAATTAGAAGTTAGCACTTATAATAAATTGAATTATTTTTATTTTAAACTATATACGTTTAATTGGAAATTCCACAATGAGACAAAAGTGAATCATTGTAATTCTTTTAGGCTATGAGTACTTTAGCATGGCCATTGCAAGTGAGCATAAATGATATATTTGAACAAAATACACAGTTGTAGTGTACTTACACTTATAACTAACGCATGCTAAATAATTAAATTTTCACCTAATCGACAACCGACATTGCATAAACTTATCAATAAGCATCTTAAACATGTTATCACCATCTTAATCCAAATCACATCACCAATCGTTAATTCTACAATAACCAACATCATAATAGTATGCTTTAATCATCGTTTTCAACGTCGAAATAAAATGATTTTATTCTCAAATCAACCTACAATACTACTATCACCATACGTATACCACGTAACTATCAATCTCAAACCCATAAACATGCCATTAACAACCAATTTTTAAACCCAATAAACATGCAAATAAACCCTAATTGAATAGGAAATAGGGTTAGAACACATACCGAATCAATTTGGGAGGTAAGGAGCGAACGTTTGAGCACCGAATCGGCGGGGCGAGGGGGGGGGGGTTTCTTTTTTTTTTGGGTTTAGCAGAATGGGGAAGAAGAAGGCTCGGATTTGGCTGATATACAGGTCGAACGACGGCTAGCGACGGCCGCTTTTCTTAGCCGTCGCCCCTCTTCGACGCTAATCGATTTTTGTAGTGTTGCGCAAAAAAGCCATAAATAGAAAATACATTATCATCAGTAAATAAACTTAGTACATACGTAGTTATTGATGGCCATGGTGCAAAAAGACACAAAGTCTTTCCGAAAGCTTGGTGCACGGCATGGCAAAATGACGCTCGCCTTTTAAATTTACTGCACACATTTAGAATTTTTTTATAAATTTAATACATACATACATATACATATATACATACATATACATATATACATACATACATATATATATATATATATTTAAAAAGTTCAATATTTTTGCTAAACATATGCAACGAAGATTTTTTAATGATTTTGCAAAAAAAAATCACCAAATATAACATCATAAACATAGAATTTCAAGCATAATAGTTTTCTAAAACCAAAATTCAATATAATCATAAATATTATTGATAAACTGAAAATCTGAATATAATTCAGCAATTATATTTTCCAAATCAATATCTGCATCATCAGATTCATAAGCTTCAGCATCTTCCTCATCCATCTCATTTGGATTTATTTCTTCTTCGTGAAAATGCAAAGGAGCTGAAGCTAGTGTTGAAAAATCTATAAATGATGCTCTAGCAGCAACACACGAAGTCAAGTCATCATTATCATAATCAAATACAAGTCCATCTTCAGCATCAGATGCATCATCCATATTTCTCGTTAATCACATATTACAATCATCAATATCCTTCAAGGATATTGGATCAATGGTGTCAATGATGTTGTACCTTCTTGTTAATGCTCCATGATATGATAGAATACTAATTTTTATGTAGTTTGGATTAAAAAAATGAAAAAAATATAATTAAAAGACGCGTTATTTTTACGACATGCGCCATTTGTCACGCCTTTTCATGTATGCCGCACCATAAGAAAGAAAGGTCCAAACGTCACGCCGCAACGTGCGCCATTCATCGTGCCTTTTCATGTGCGCCGCGCCATAAGGAAGAAAGATGCAAATGCCATGCCGCGCCGTGCGCCATGGCATGTTCCTTGGAGTGCGTCTTTCATAACAATGAGCATATATGATGACTATAACTATTGTTGAATTCAAAGAACTTGCCAAACATAATAAAATGAATAATTTACACTATTTTAATGATGATTATTTTATATTTGTTCCATGTGCCATATGTCCTCCATAAACATATACATATACGTTCTCTTTAATAAATTTCGCTTGAATTCCATGTGAAATATACCATCCGGATATATTAACAAGAATTTATAATAATTTTCAAAAAGAATAGTGCATATATGTTTTGGAGAGTGCTACACATCCTCCATGCGTTGATGTGACTTCATGTACTATATTATCCACACAACGGACATAAACCGTGTTTTATGTAACATTCATGACAATACAACATAAATAACCATTAACGTAACCATCCGAACAACGGACATAAATTGGTACGGAATAAATTGTATTGTTGATAGCTCTCGTTAAATTATATAAATAAATACAAACTGATGGCATTTTATTATGTTAAAAATTGATGCCCAGCTTAGATTTTTTTATTTCCCTCTAACAAAAGATTTATAAAATAATTGATTGCCTTCTTTATCCAAAATGGCAGAACCTTCCAAAAGCACACAGTTATAGGGTTGTATAGTTAACAAGTGAAGAGTAACATGTGCATTACAATGATTGTCGAAAAAAACTAATTTTTTTATACTAATTTCAACATGTATGTATAGCAGCTTTTTTGTCCCGGTCCTATAAAGAGTTTTTCCCACCTAAAAGCTCGTATTTTGAGCATAAACTGAAAATGACATCGGATATCAAATATTTTAAATATATGTTCTAGGCACACGAGAGTACCATATAAAATAGGCTAACCTTCATAATATCGAAGGAATATTCGTCATAGCGGCAAGAAAAGTTAAGTCACTAAATATAAATTCATCATTAGTATGAAATCTACTTCACCAAGTAAGCAAATTGATTTGTTAATGGAGATATAGTTATGCACATTGAATATGCTAACATATATGTATACTTTAGTAATATAATATGACTAACAGTCGAGTTGTTCATTGATATGTATTTAATTACGTTGAATATTTTAACACATATACATTTAATAATATAGTTATAGATAAGGCCTAAGTATGATAATAGCAATTGACTGTTATAACATCATTTGGATGTAGCCATAAATATTTTTTGAAAATCAATATTCTTTTGACAAATACACATTTGCTTATTCAGTAAAGACTTTGACCAAGTAGAAAAAATGATTTGTTCATGGATTACATTTATGAACATTAAATATAATAACATATACATGATATTTACTAATATGGTAATATGTAATAGCTTATTATTTATTAGTTTATTCTTGTCAAAATCAATGCCTCGTTTTTTAACATTTATGCATTCATGCACATTGAATACGCTAACATATAAATATACATTTACTAATATAGAAATAGTAATATGTAAGAAAAAGTAGTGGGTAATAGAATGGCATTAGCCTCTGTCTATTATTAAATACGAATGTTATAACACGGTTTGCATGTAGTCATAAATAATTTTTTGGGTATTCAACATTTTCATGAAATGCATGGATATGTATTTATGTAAATGCAAATAATTATTTAGTTACTCAATTTATGATAGGCATTAGATAAAATCCTTTTGTATTGATTAGAAAAGTTTTTGGATTTCAAAATAATGATAGTAAGCAATATATATACACAATCATAATTGTACTTATAATAGGAATAAGTTAGAAGGATTTCAGCTTTTTAGACATCTAATATGTAATTAAATTGGTATATCATATAGCTCTTTGCCTCTTTGTAGTCTTTTTAACTAGAACATATTTTCATTTTATTCCTCTCCATTTTTGCATTGAGGACTTTCTTTGGTCATATTAAGGTCAATTGAAATAAAGAACCCGAGATTCAGGAGATGGTCATTAATTGGTTCAATGTTCATATTGCAAAAAATTCAAGTAATATAAGTGACTTTGAGTCAAGGAAAAAGCAGTTGAAGAAGTTTGTAATGCATTACTAATTATAGCACACACATGTCTGTCCATTTGATAAATATAGACACAACAAATGATGTCATATTTTTATAAAATTCTATTTTGAAACTATAATTATAGGAAACATAGAATGGATAAATCAAATGAAAATAATTGAGTAGGCAATATACCAAACACCATTTGAGCATGTATGGAAAGTAATGACGAGACGTTCGGGACATTTTGAACATTTACTCAATATTGTCTGTAAGTCACCATGACATAAAAACACATGAATTTTCCACATAAAAGCACACTAAAACTTGCTAACATTACATAGAAACCATCAATAATTATTGGAGCATTTCTTCTAACAAATTAGCCAAAAGCTGAAAACTCATGAGTAAATTCACAGATATTAGAAGCATATTAATACAAACATAATTGATATTAAAAGTGGTTTAGATTTGGCATCAATAAATTATATTAATGTATTTAAATTGAAAATTAGCCATTGATTACCATTTATTCCAACATGTTACACATCCAACTGCTCCAAATGTGAAAACATAGAGTAGTTAAAACCATAAAATACGCTATTACAATGCAAATACATACTTTGGACTACATTCATGTATTTATACAATCACATGAGCGCATGTGTGTATGTGTTTTTATTCATTTCAATTTCACATTTGTGATTGATTTTTTCCTCCTCCATGGAAAGAAGTAAAAGATGCTTGGCTGTTCAATATCTGCTAATTACAAGCTTTATTGTTACTTTCATCTCTAACAGATATAGTAACTTTGCTTACCATGCTTGTCACATGCTTGCATATTATGATAAGCTAAAATAAAAAAAATCTTGGCATTCAATGTATTATTAAGAGACATCACAAAAAAAAATTGTTTATTAATTAACATGAAAGAACGCGACTTTGTGGTGTTCATTTCTAGGGATTACATAGAATCCAAACAATATCCACCTTCAAATTTTACTCTTTTATTCAAGACGTTGCTATAAACAAAATAAATTACAAAAGCTTTTATAATATTATATATATTTTTTTTTTAACAACAAAGATAATATCATATAACAGAGGGAGAAAAAGAGCCTTTCTCCGATGGCTCACAAAGAAAAAACAAAAACAAAAGAAGGACGAAAGCCTTCCAAAACCAAAATCGCTGAACAGCAGCTGAAACTAAGAAACCCAAAAACAGTAGCGTAGAAACACAGCTACCAGAAGCAAAACCAACCTATGACAGAAAAGGAAAAAGATAACAGATCCACCACCAATCACTAACCCGCCTTGATCCAAAGGAAAAGGCCAGACCACCAAGCCAAACCACAAATACACCAATCTAGAAACCAAAGCGCCAGCCAATCTACGGAAAACATACTCCTAAAAATAGTGCACTTGGCGACGGAGAAGAGGCGTCTAGAAAGAACTCACAAAGCAGCCATACAACCACACTGATCCACCAGTGTACTAGCGAAGAAAAAAGGAAAGCTATGCCCCGAAACCGGTCAACCAAAGCTCAAACAGGGCCAATGAAGAAGCCAACGGAGTCTGAAGCTGGAAAACTAAACAACAACATTAAACACCAACAGAAAATAGGGGGGAGGGGAAGTGAGCGTAGGGTGAATGCCCGCGCTCCCTTGCAAAGATCAACCTACTCCCAGTCTAGCGTGAGACAAATCACACGAAATAGAGAGGAGACCAACCAAATGCTCCGATCGGGAGCTCAAACGACCCTTGAATGGTCTACCACGGAAAGCAAGGAAGACGTCTTTCCTCACACTCCGAATAATAGATGGAGGGTCCATACGAAAGCTATCGAAGATTGCCTTGTTCCGCGCGCACCAGAGGTGCCAGCAGATGAGACAGGGAATCAAACGAAAAACGATAGAACGAAGAGATTTACTAGTATTCCCAGACCACCAGGACCTACGGAGATCAGATGGCGAGCGGGCCACCTGACGAACACCAAGAAGGTTTCCGAAGTAATTCCAGCAAGATCTGGCCGAGAACCCACCGAAGAACAAGTGATTCAAGGATTCTGAATCCCCGTTGTCGCAGCAACTACAACGGGAGACGAAAGGGACGCCGATTTTTTGGAGATTCTCGTCCAGTGGCAAACCATCATGTAGAATCCTCCACATCAAAATAGAGACTTTGGGGGGAATGCGAGAGTTCCAAATGAAAGAAAAAACAGGACGAACGGGATCCCGAATTCTAATAGAAGACCAGGCGTTCAGAATGGAAAAGGGGACGCCATTCCATCCCGAGGAACCACCATGTGTGTCGGAAAATAGTTTCACCGACTGCATGTGCTTCCAGGTCTCACTAGCATAAGATGGAGACCCTGAGAAGTTTGAGCCCGCAAGCCTGTGATACTTCGCATGGTGGAAAGAAGCCCATAAGGAGTTGTTAGCGGCAAACCTATGCCATAACTTACAGGCAAAAGCAGCACAAAGGTCTTTTGGGTTACGCAGACCCAGACCGCCTTCATTTTTTGGACGGCACACCACGTCCCACGACACCCAATGGTGCCGCCGGGCATTCTCCTTGTTACCCCAGAAGAAAGAGGAGACCAAAGACCGATACGACCGAAAAAAAGAAGAAGTTGGGGTCATAGCCGCGAAAACATGAGTTCCTATCGAGTCTAGAACGGATTTGATAAGAACAAGTCTACCAGCCTGAGAAATAAGAGAGGCATTCCAGCGTAAGATCTTGCCCCTTACTTTATCAGTCAAGGGATCGAAAAGAGCATTGAGTTTCCTACCGCGGTACAGGACAACCCCCAGGTAAGGAAGAGGAAGATCAGCTTCCTTGAAACCTGAGGCAGTCTCGATCCATGTAGCACGAGAGGGGGACAAATCTTTTGCGTGGACGAAACAGCTTTTGGCAGGATTAACTAGTTGACCCGATGATTGCTCATATTGACGAATAAATCTGAGTAGCCGATTAACAGAGGGGACGCTGCCATTAGAGAAAATGACAACGTCATCGGCGAAAGACAAAGATGAGATTAGGGGGCAACCCCTAGGAATCCCGAATCGCTGAATCTGGCCAAAGATAGTTAAGGATTGAAGACCGCGAACAAAAGCCTCCGCCGCGATAATAAAGAGAGATGGCGATAGTGGGTCTCCCTAACGAAGACCCCTACCTGCCTTGAAATAACCATTAGCCGAGCCGTTAATGAGCACAGAGAACCAACAGTTGGAAATGAGTCTCCATACCAAGTCTATGAGGGGTTCCGGGAAACCGAAACCCTTAAAACCTTGATGATAAAAAACCAAGACATACGGTCGTAGGCCTTAGCCATATCCAGTTTGAAGACAACATTAGAGCCCTTGATCTTTCGGTCGATCTGGGAAATAAGTTCCCGAGCGAGCAGGACGTTATCAGTAATCAAACGGCCCTTTACAAACCCCGCTTGGGATGTAGAAATAATGCGCTCGAGGAAGGGAGCCAATCGGGTGGATAGGATTTTAGAAATAACTTTATTCGAGAAGTTGCAAAGACTGATAGGGCGAAAATCCACACACGACCTGAAAGGGACGCGGAAGATGATCTTAAGGCTATTTAACACTAGAGGGGGGGTGAATAGTGTTTTAAGAATTTCTTTAAAACTTCTTTGATTTAAATTGAATTAACTAACTTAATGCAAATACACAATCACAGATCAAATCACAGAATCACAAACAAATGCAAATATAAATAAAAAGCAAGTAAAGGAAAGAACACACCAGGAATTTTATACTGGTTCGGTGTTACCCTACATCCAGTCCCGCACAACCCGTACGGCTTTCTATTCAACAATAATCTAGATTACAATCCCTCGATTCCAAGGCAACGAGGTACACCCTCCAAATTCTCAGGTCTCTGGGTAGAACCACTTGATTCACAGGACACAAGTTCACCCGATCGATTTCCAAGGACACGATCACACCTTTATAACCCCACACAAGTTTCTTTGAGTACAAATGTATCTATAACTCTGATAAGTACTGAGATTCTTTGGAGAGAGTGGCAGAGAATCAAACTAGAGATATTCTGGTTTGATTCACTTAAGATTTCGGCAAAATATGGATAGGATGATTAGAAAATAAGATAAGAGAGTAAAGAGGAGAGAAAATAAAGAAAGTAGTTACTGGAAAACGTCCATAACAGTCTCTATTTATAGAGAATGAATGGATGTGTCCATTCGAAGAGGTTTAAACGAATAGACACTTCTTTTGAAAACAACCTTTGCTGTAACGGGAAGCATGTCGACATGACAGGTAAATAGGATGTCGACATGGTCTAGTAAAAAGTGATGATTTGCTTTACTTTGAAAATGATGATTTAAAACATATGCAACTTTATTCAAATGGACTCTATGTATTTGTAGAAGGTATTTAGAAGTAGAAATACTTATGAATGTATATATGTATATATACTAAAATATATTTAAAATCAAAGTAAATAAACTAAAGTAAATATAATATTAAAATAGATTTTGAGGCTAAAATATCAAGGACAATTTTGAAATCAAAATATAACAAAATGATAAATATGATTTTGAGGCTAAAACATTTTTGGAAATGTGAACGAAGGTTTTTCTTTTGAAAAGGAATATTTGAAAATCATTTTATAAAACAAGAGATAATTTTGAAAATCATTTTGAATCAAAATTAGTGAATAACAAAATAGGGCTACTATCTGTTCCACTAGATATTTCGTGAGTTCCATCTCACTAGGGTTCCATCCCTTTAACAAGAACGAAGTGGATTCCATTCCACGAGTAAATTGGATAAAAAAATGATAGTGCTTTCAAGGAGTTTTAACAAATATCTAACCTAACTATATTATTTGTCTTGAACTCTTGAATATCTTGAATCTCATGAGTCTTCAATCTTGAACTCTTGATCTTTGTCTTCATCAATTTTGTTTTCTTTACTGTACAGTCTTCTTTTGTTGATACCTGCATATAGATTTCCTGCACATATATATTTTATAACACTTCTATAGTTGTTGTCATCAAAACCACTATCCTATGGACTAACATTCTCCCCCTTTTTGATGATGACAACCTTTGTTTATAAAATATTTATATTCTCCTTATTACCCCCCCTAAATCTAATAACTCCCCCTTAATCTATGCCTAACTAACCTATTTTATACTTCTCCCCCTTTGTCATCAACAAAAAAATGACACTAACTCCCCCTAAATCTATGATATTAATGATAGTGTTATCATTAATAATACTGAAACTAGATATAACAATGCACTAAACATCGTATACTTAGAATGTTATATATGAGCAATATAAGAATAAGAATAATAAGTGTAACCACAGATTATTTTATTCATTTCAATATTACTATATGCATGACTATTTAAACTTATAAACACATAAATAACTAAAACAAGAAAATAAACAACTCAACGGTTGTTTTTGATGATGGGAGACTTGTGGACAGGACAATTTGGGTAATGGAAACAGAAATTTCCATGTTGTTCCACAATGTTCCCATAAGCATCAAAACAAACTTCCCCTACACATACTGCTTCATCATCAGTTTCTTCCTCCATTGGTTCTTCCTCTTCTTCTTCGTCTTCGTCTTCTTCTCCTTCTTCATTTGCTTCTATGTTAGAAGAATCTTCAATTACAATTGGATTGGCATGATTATCCATGAGGAATTTTTGAAGATTCCTCAGAATTTTCCCTTGTTTCTCTTGCTCTCTTGCCATTCTCAATTGTTGAACTTGCATTTCAGTTAACATCTACAGCGAATCATTAACTTTCTCCTCTATTTTGATGACACGAGCGAGTATGGAGTTTTGGAAAGGGCCATGTGAAGGAGAAGGGAAAGAAACCGGTGATATTTGATTAGGATTGGATGTGGAAGCCATGGATTTGATGTTTCTAGAAAGTAGAATGAAGAAATAATGATTGGAGGGAAGAGAAACTCGGAATGGGTGAGTTAAATAACCACCCATTCAAAAATTAGAGGGAAAAAACGAAC
Organism: Allium fistulosum; assembly: GCA_030737815.1. Taxonomy (NCBI): domain Eukaryota; kingdom Viridiplantae; phylum Streptophyta; class Magnoliopsida; order Asparagales; family Amaryllidaceae; genus Allium; species Allium fistulosum. The sequence continues at coordinate 1,438,297,640 of CM060903.1, read as the reverse complement.
TGTCAATTTTACCGTTGCATGTCGACATGACGCATGAATACCATGTCGACATGGTGTTGCAAAATGCTATGGTTAAGAAAACATTCATATATACCCTATGTATACTACTATACTATATACTATATTTCAGAAAGAGAACATATACCTAATTCTCTTCTTAACTTGGTGAAGACAGGTTCTCCTAAAGGTTTGGTTAAAATATCAGCTATTTGATTTTCAGAATTAACGAAATCAAGAGAAATTTTCTCTTTATTTACGTTATCTCTTAGAAAATGGTGTCTAATGTCAATATGTTTAGTTCGGGCATGGAGAGTTGGGTTTTTGGACAAACTAGTGGCACTAGTGTTATCACAGAAAATTGGAGATTTCGTGATAGATATACCAAAATCATTCAAGGTTTGTTGCATATACAAAAACTTGAGAACAAGCTAAAGCAGCAGAAACATACTCTGCTTCAGTTGTTGATAGGGAAACAGTATTCTGCTTTTTACTGAACCAGGAAATTAAGGAATGACCTAGAAAGTGACAAGTTCTACTTGTACTCTTTCGGTCTGACTTACACCCAGCATAGTCAGCATCACAGTAGGAAACTAATTCAAATGAATCATTCTTAGGGTAGAACAATCCATAATCAAAGGTGTGTTTAACATATCGAATGATACGTTTCACAGCTTTTAGATGAGTTTCCTTGGGTTGAGATTGATATCTTGCACAGAGACAGACACTGTTCATGATATCTGGTCTACTAGCAGTTATATAGAGAAGTGATCTAATCATTCCTCTATACAAGGTTTGATCTACGTCTTTGGATAGATCATCCTTACTTAACGCTATATTGGTTGCCATGGGAGTTGGTTTTCCACTCACATTGGTTAAGCCAAACTTACTAACTAACTCTCTCGCATACTTCTCTTGACTGATAAAGATACCATTATCTAATTGTTTGATTTGTAATCCTAGGAAAAATTTAAGTTCACCCATATGACTCATCTCAAACTCTTTTGTCATAATGTCAGAAAATTCTTTGTTCATGTCAGAATTGGTTGATCCAAAAATAATATCATCTACGTACACTTGTACAAGTTGAATATCATTTTTGTTTCTTTTAATAAAAAGTGTGTTATCTACTTTACCTATTTCAAAATTAGATTGCAAAAGATAAGACCTAAGTCTATCATACCAAGCTCTAGGAGCTTGTTTTAGACCATATAGGGCTTTCTTTAATTTAAAAACATGATTTGGAAATTTTGTATCTTCAAAGAGTGGAGGTTGTTCAACATAAACTTCCTCTTTTACAAAACCATTTAGAAAGGCACTCTTGACATCCATTTGAAAAAGTTTGAAATTATTGAAATTAGCGAAAGCAAGCAGAATTCTAATAGCTTCTAATCTTGCTACGGGTGCAAAGGTTTCGTCATAATCTATACCTTCTTCTTGACAATAACCTTGTGCAACGAGTCGAGCCTTATTTCTAACGACCTCACCTAATTCATTTAATTTATTTTTATATACCCATTTAGTGCCTATAATGGATTTATCCTTAGGTCTAGGAACAAGTTCCCAAACATCATTTCTGGTGAATTGATTCAATTCTTCTTGCATAGCAAGAATCCATGAATCATCAGTTGATGCTTCCTTTGGATCTTTAGGTTCTATTGAGGATATAAAAGCAACATGACTCATACTGTTTAATTGATTCCTAGTTTTTACAACAGATTGCATATCTCCTAGAATATTTTCTACAGGGTGATCTTTTAAAAGCCTAATCTTTTTATTTGGATGAAAAGTTTCATTTGTAGCATCTACAGATTCATGATTAGAAATAACTAAGTCATCCTCATCATTAGTCTGATCAACTTCTTTGAAATTTTCATCAAAGGAAACATGTAAAGTTTCTTCAATAGTGTTTGTTCTTAGATTAAAAACTCTATAAGCTTTACTCCTGTTAGAATATCCGATAAAGATTCCTTTGTCGGATTTAGGATCAAACTTATCTAAATTATCTTTTGTATTTAAGATAAAACATTTACTTCCAAAAATTCTGAAATAAGATACCTTAGGTTTCTTATTGAAAAGAAGTTCATAAGGTGTTTTATTGGTTAGAGGTCTAATTAAAATCCTATTCAAAATATAACAGGCTGTTGCAACTGCTTCAGCCCAAAAATGTTTTGGTAATTTACTATCAGAAAGTAGAGTTCTAGCACACTCTTGAATCGTCCTATTCTTACGCTCAACTACTCCGTTTTGTTGTGGAGTTCTTGGAAACGAAAAATTGTGAGTAATTCCCTTCTGATTACAGAATTCCTCAAACTTCTCATTTTCAAATTCACCACCGTGATCACTACGAATAGTGATGATCTTGGAAGAAAGTTGGTTTTGAACTCTTTTTGAAAAACTTTTAAAATAATCAAAAGTATCACTTTTATGTTTCAGAAAGATTGTCCATGTATATCTGGAATAATCATCCATAATTACAAAGACATATTTACTATGGTTGATTGATTGAATCTGAGATGGACCAAATAAATCTAGGTGAAGTAACTCAAGAGGTTTTGAAGTAGAGATCATATCTTTAAGTTTAAAGGAACTTTTTCTAAGTTTTCCTAATTGACATGCATCACATATACTATCTACTTTAAATTGCATCTTAGGGAGGCCTCTTACTAGATCAAGTTTGGATAGTCTAGATAAGAGTTTAAAATTCAAATGTCCAAATCTCTTATGCCAAGTCCAAGGGTCACTTGTATTGGCCAAAAGACATAGATTATCATTTGAAATTTTCATACTAAGAATATAGATATTCTTTTTCCTAACTCCCTCAAAGATAATATTGGATTCATTATCTTCGATGTGACACTTGTCTTTTTCAAATTTAATCCTATATCCTTTATCACATAACTGACTAATACTAAGTAGATTATGTTGTAGATTTTTAACTAACAAAACATTTGAAATAATAGGGGTTTCAGAATTACCTACATTGCCGATGCCAACCACATAACCTTTTGAATTATCCCCAAAATTAACCAATCCTCCATCCTTGTAAATAATGTCATTGAGTATCTCTGGATTTCCTGTCATATGTCTTGAACATCCACTATCAAGTATCCACTTGTTTTTCCTTATTTGCACAGCATGTCCATTGTGAATAGATTCATTTGTCGCCATGAAGCAAGATTCCTGCACAGTGAGCAACTTTTGTAGACTACCTGATTCTATATAACTATCATGCATCAATTTATGAGACCACAATGATTTGATCATTAAAGAAATATTTTTAGGAAACATTTCAAACTTAGCCATGAACTTTTCAAAAATCAGATTATGAATACTTTGAAAAACTTGCTCCGATACCAAATGAAAGGGACGCGGAAGATGATCTTAAGGCTATTTAACACTAGAGGGGGGGTGAATAGTGTTTTAAGAATTTCTTTAAAACTTCTTTGATTTAAATTGAATTAAATAACTTAATGCAAATACACAAGCACAGATCAAATCACAGAATCACAAACAAATGCAAATATAAATAAAAAGCAAGTAAAGGAAAGAACACACCAGGAATTTTATACTGGTTCGGTGTTACCCTACATCCAGTCCCGCACAACCCGTACGGCTTTCTATTCAACAATAATCTAGATTACAATCCCTCGATTCTAAGGCAACGAGGTACACCCTCCAAATTCTCAGGTCTCTGGGTAGAACCACTTGATTCACAGGACACAAGTTCACCCGATCGATTTCCAAGGACACGATCACACCTTTATAACCCCACACAAGTTTCTTTGAGTACAAATGTATCTATAACTCTGATAAGCACTGAGATTCTTTGGAGAGAGTGGCAGAGATTCAAATTAGAGATATTCTGGTTTGATTCACTTAAGATTTCGGCAAAATATGGATAGGATGATTAGAAAATAAGATAAGAGAGTAAAGAGGAGAGAAAATAAAGAAAGTAGTTACTGGAAAACGTCCATAACAGTCTCTATTTATAGAGAATGAATGGATGTGTCCATTCGAAGAGGTTTAAACGAATAGACACTTCTTTTGAAAACAACCTTTGCTGTAACGGGAAGCATGTCGACATGACAGGTAAATAGGATGTCGACATGGTCTAGTAAAAAGTGATGATTTGCTTTACTTTGAAAATGATGATTTAAAACATATGCAACTTTATTCAAATGGACTCTATGTATTTGTAGAAGGTATTTAGAAGTAGAAATACTTATGAATGTATATATGTATATATACTAAAATATATTTAAAATCAAAGTAAATAAACTAAAGTAAATATAATATTAAAATAGATTTTGAGGCTAAAATATCAAGGACAATTTTGAAATCAAAATATAACAAAATGATAAATATGATTTTGAGGCTAAAACATTTTTGGAAATGTGAACGAAGGTTTTTCTTTTGAAAAGGAATATTTGAAAATCATTTTATAAAACAAGAGATAATTTTGAAAATCATTTTGAATCAAAATTAGTGAATAACAAAATAGGGCTACTATCCGTTCCACTAGATATTTCGTGAGTTCCATCTCACTAGGGTTCCATCCCTTTAACAAGAACGAAGTGGATTCCATTCCACGAGTAAATTGGATAAAAAAATGATAGTGCTTTCAAGGAGTTTTAACAAATATCTAACCTAACTATATTATTTGTCTTGAACTCTTGAATATCTTGAATCTCATGAGTCTTCAATCTTGAACTCTTGATCTTTGTCTTCATCAATTTTGTTTTCTTTACTGTACAGTCTTCTTTTGTTGATACCTGCATATAGATTTCCTGCACATATATATTTTATAACACTTCTATAGTTGTTGTCATCAAAACCACTATCCTATGGACTAACACGACCTTGGGTTGTCGCATTTTGGAATAAGAACAAGATTGGTGGATGTCCAACCAGAAGGTAGGGATCCCCCAGAGAAAAAGGATTGAACAGCAAGGCAAAAATCCGCCTGAATAATAGACCAAGCACGAAGGAAAAAAACACCGTTGAAACCATCCGGACCACTGGCACTGTCCTTGCTCAAAGCGAAGATAGAAGCACGAATTTCCTCTGAGGAAGGGAGATCCACGATGATGTCTCTTTTCGGAGATAGAACAACACGAGGAATGAAGGCCAGAAGAGCCGGGTCAGAAACCGAGACCGAAGGAGAACCCAAAAAGGATTGAAAGTGGGACAGAATGGTCTCTTTGACATCTTCAGGCGAAGAGGCCGTAGATAGATCCTGTCGCAAAATCTCACGGATCGTGAGTTGGTTATTCTTTTTCCGAATAGAGGAATGGAAGAACTTAGAGTTAGTATCTCCGACCACAACCCACTTGATCCTAGCCTTTTGACGAAGGAAATCATGCTCGATACGAAGTTCCGAGGAGAAAATAGTTTGAGCAAGAGCCCAAGCCTCCTTGTTAGCCTCGGAAGGATCCTCGTCTAGCAAGGATTCAGCTGCAATAAGAGACTCTTCAGCCAAACGAACGCGGTCGAAAATGTTTTTAAAGACTTGGACGTTCCAAGTCTTAAGGCAAGCTTTAAGACGATTAAGCTTACGACTGAACATCTCACAGGGAGAGGCAACAATAGGGACGCCCCAAGAGTTAGCAACAACTTGAAGAAAAGAATGATGAGAAGTCCACATACTCTAGAAGCGAAAGGATGAAGGCCTCGATAAAGCTAGGGGAGAACAGTGAACCACCATGGGGGCATGGTCAGAAAAAGACCGATGGAGATGCGCGATCGAAAAGGAAAAAGGAAGACGAAACCACTCCTCCGAGCCAAAAACACGATCGAGTCTGGATAGGATACGATTCGGTCCCTCTTGATTGTTAGACCAGGTAAAAGTAGAGCCAACAAAGGGAAGCTCCGACAGACCAGAGCTGACAATGCATGACTTGAAATCCGCCATCGCAACACGGTTGATGGCGGCTCCACCCCGTTTTTCCGCTTGGCAGGCGACGATGTTAAAATCGCCGCCTATTACAGATGAAGGGAATCCCAACGAATCGAGCCCTAAAATGTCAGACCAGAGAGTTAATCTCTCCGAACGGTCACATTTGGCATAGACGGCCGAAAAGAGAAAGGGAGAGCTAAAAAAGGGAGACGAACAGGTCAACGAATAGAGCTGACAGGAATCAAAGACAGCTCTGACCGATATGGATTTAGACCAGAGAATCCAAATCTTCCCCGAGATGTTGGCAGAGCCACCGCCAAAACCTAAGGATAAAATGATGCTGGAAATGCCTTTTGGATCCAGAAAAGGTTCCAAAAGAGCGACCAATCCAACAGAGTGTTTCTTGACAATGCGTTTCAGCCTAGCCAACGACGCATCATTGCCAATTCCACGGACATTCCAGAAAAGCAAGTTCGCCATTAAAAGCAAGAGCAAGACTCCAAGCAGGGAGGCTCAGACGAGGTAAAGCGAGTAATGAGTAGATCGATCGATCTGCTCGGACGCCGCTATAGAGCGTGTGCGAATGGTGCGGGGGGTAGCCTGGGGTCTACGCGATCGGCGTCTAGACGCCCTGGGGATAGAGTCGGGAATTTGGGGAGGTGGCAATGAAGACATCTCAATTCCCGGACCCGACGCAGACGACAAGGAGGCACCAACCAGTGAAGAGGAATGCAAAGAGTTCCTAGCAAGGCAGTCTAGACGCTCATTAAGGAGCGCAATCTCTGCCTTACTCATAAGAGGGATGGAAATGGGCAGAGAGCAAGAAGAAGAAGCTAGGGAGCAGGCTGAGGAACAGCCGTAGGAAGAGGAACCCACTGAGTCCAAGTGATCCGACTGCTCAAGGGGAAGACGACAAAATGAGGGAAGACGAACCAATCGCATTCCCAACTTCCAAAGGAACCAATCAGCTAAAAATGGAGTAGAATAGCTGGAATAACCGAGGAAGCAAGAGGAAGATGAACCGGACAAAGATGACACAGAAGGAAAGGGGGAAATACAAAAAGGCGAAACAACGGAAGGCGAAAAAGAAGAAAGAGGAGAAAAGTAGCGGAAAGGTGTAAGGGCGCCAACAGTCTGCAGCCCATATTGCTGTGGGAGTCTTACCAATGCCGGACTATCACTAATAAGACAGACCCGCGTAGTAGGTAAGAGTCGCAGGAAGGACCAATCACAAGGGAAAGAAGAGCAGAAAACGGAACGCTGGCTAGAACTCAGTCTGTCCGTATAGTGAACAGGAATGGACACTATACGACCAGAGCGAGAAGAAAGCCCGAACCAAATGCTCCATTCCCCCAGATACCTCCAAATACTCAAATCGAATGCAGTCACAGGAAGCGAGCAGAAGAAATACACAGTCGTTGACGACATATGCGACGTGTCGTCAAGACTCATCAATGAAATCCAACAATGGTCGGCCAGCATCTCAATCCAGGCAAAAAACCTGGGACAGACACCGCCAAGACTACAACCGCTAGTCATCAATATCAACCGCTGACGGTTAGGCTGATACAGAAAGAAAGTCGACAAGGACCCGAAGATCGAAAAATAGCCAACAGACACTATGGGACCTGACACACTCCCAGCCTCGGAAGAGACGGCAGTGTCAGGGAGCTCACACGAAAGTGTGACAATGCTCAGGTAGAAACGACAAACCAAAAAGTCCGACAACCAAATAACAGTAAACAGCCCACAAAAATCAACAGCAAAAGAGCAGGAAAAAGAGAGGCTCACCTGCCTGCAACGAACAATACAAACCTGCGCTGGCGGAGAATAAGTCAGCAACTGCGCTGCACTAGACAGCAGGGGAGAAGCCAAAACATCGTTCGCCAAGAGAAAAGGCGAAAACAGCGGTACCGAAGGGACAGAAAGGGGCAATACAGTGACAAAGTCAACCAAAGCATCCACTGGTAAGTCAACAAGCGGAGGTAAGGTGATCAAACCCTTATCCCCAACTGAAGATTCACAACCAGAATTAGAATCGATAGCCGACCCAAACGAGAAAAATGCCTCAAGAGGCCTACTATCTGCAGCAAGGCCACCAAACACAAGTCGAGGCTCAAAACGAGTGATGAAATCTCGTTTGAATCTCGATTTGGGGCCACAGTCATCCATCGAGTCAGATGGCTCCGACATGGAAGCATCTCCCAACGAACCAAACCAAAGATCTGTTAATTCAGAGGCAACAACATTCAACTGCACGGCAAATGATAATCTCGGAATAAAATGGGTGGTGAGGTCCCGTCTGCCGAGAGAAGTACCAACCAGAGAACCAGAACCCCAAGACGCAACCGGAGCAGCAGAGCACACCGACGACCCATTAAAGCAAAAATTGCGTGCTGGAATCGAGGGGAGATAGCTATGAATGGGTTCCAGAACCAAAAAACAACCCTCAACGTCCACAAATCTGGAACGAGAAAGGGTCGAAAAACCCACAGCCGAGAACACACAAATCTCTAACGAGCGAGGACCAGTGAAGCATACCGAGAGTGGCGGAGCTACCAGAGCTAATAAGGCAGTCGCGATTGCCTCAAAAGAGGGACATAACCGCACGAAATCACCACGGAGAAAAAAAGTACCAAAAGCCATCGACGGAACCCTAGAAACGGCTCCCCGAACCAAGCGAGAGGAATACTCGCAACCAGATAACAGCGCGTGAGAACGCAAGAGAGTAAGAGAGGAGACAGACGAAGAAATAAGAGAATTGCAGCAAATCGCTAATCGGAGGAAAAATGGGAGGCCATGGAAATTTTTTATTACCGTTAATATTTTGACCTATGTAGCTGCTTTTATAATATTATAGCCAGTCACTGTACTTACTTGAACAACCATTTAAGATTTCTATGATAACACAAAATTAATTTTATTTATAAGATCAGGGGTATAAGGTCTAAATAAATATATTTATTTATTATGACATTGTTATCCCGCCTTTTTGGCAAGGCCGTGACACCAAGAACTTGACTACAAACCAATGACAGTTCGTCTTGGAGATCGGTTATACGCAGGCTCACTATGGATATCGACAAAAATTTTCCGAGTCCGGATCGGGCTACAATTGATATGACATGACAAGCAAAGCTATGGGAGCCAACATTCGGAATTTCAAGTCAATCGGAGTTCATATGCTCCAGATATTGATGGATCACGACTGAGAAATCCGAACTTGCATCGATCATATCTCGAGATCTACAAGTCCAAATGCCACCAAATTTGGACAGTAGCTTACTGGCAACATAAGGAATGTCCACGCCATATTTCAACTCGATCGGAGCAATTCTTGATCGATTCGAACCAAGGGATGTCCACGCCAAATTTCAACTCGATCGGAGCAATTCTTGATCGATTCGAACCAAGGGTCGAAACGATATGGACCAACTTGCATCGATCATATCTCGAGATCTACAAGTCCAAATGCCACCAAATTTGGACAGTAGCTTACTGGCAACCTAAGGAATGTCCACGCCAAATTTCAGCTCGATCGGAGCAAATCTTGATCGATTCGAAGCAAGGGTCGAATCGATATGGGCCAACTTGCATCGATCATATCTCGAGATCTACAAGTCCAAATGCTATGAAATTTGGACAGGAGCTAACTGGCAACCTAAGGAATGTCCATGCCAAATTTCAGCTCAATCGGACCAAATCTTGATCGGTTCGAAGCAAGGGTCGAATCGATATGGGCCAACTTGCATCGATCATATCTCGAGATCTACAACTCCAAATGCTATGAAATTTGGACAGGAGCTAACTGGAAACCTAAGGAATGACCATGCCAAATTTCAGCTCAATCGGAGCAAATCTTGATCGATTCGAAGCAAGGGTCGAATCGATCCCAAAGTGGGCCCGGATTTCCAAAGAGCGGGCATGTGGGCCCCCTCACGCGCCAGAACTGGTCTCCCCTCAATTTAGGCGAAATATCAGCCTCCTACACCTATAAATAGAGCCCCTGGTCATTCAGAAAAGGGGTCGGAGAATTCTAAGAGCTAAAGAGCACCCAGACTCTGCCAGATTTACTCTAAATCACCACTGCTGCTTTAGTTTCAGACTTAGCTTTGAAAATCAGTTGTATTACAGTATAAGAAATTGTAATCTTCAAGTATCGAGCAATAAAATCATCAAACTTCATAGTGGACGTAGGCGAAACGCCGAACCACTCTAAATCGCTGTCTTCTGTGCAATTTACTTTCTGTTATTTGGAGTTTTTGTTAGATAATCCCCAGTCTTAATTTTCCTTCTTCACTTTTATCTCTTCAAAAACTTCCGAAGAGTGTTGTGCCCATTTTCGGTACAAACAGACATTTACATGCAATATATAATAGATCAGGGATCTTATTTATTACTTGAACAAAATATATTCAATATTTACTTTATTTGGATGTAAAAAATTTATAAGATCAGGGAACAAAATAACTATATATCTTATATGATACACACACACATATATTACTTGAATGGTTGTTTATAAGAAGTATGTACTGGATATATAAGATCCCTGATCTTATATATATTTTGTGGTGATCTTATATTCAAAACCATGCAGGGCACCCGCATAGTGAATTCAATCACCAATTTAGTGAAGGAACATTCCATCCGTGCTTCTAACTGTTCCATGACTGAACAAGACATAGGAGATCACAACAACAAATGTTGAGTTGCAATAAAGGAATGGGTAAAGAAATACTACTCAACCGTACTCCCAGAGGCTGGAGAACCTAGCTAATATGCCAAGAACTGGAGTTGATTAATATATCAAGCTTTTAAGGTGGAATGCAACTCCCTCCAACTAACCAGCTTTTAAACTCCTGAATTGACAGCTATGGTACGATGGTTAATATGACAACTCTCCGACATTGTCTACTCTGCCAATCCAAAACATAGCTGGTCACCGCTGAACCATCTTCAAATGCCCGCATCTTAATCATTCCATGTCCACATGACTAAAAGCATGACATACAACCTCAAGAGGACTTCCTTAGTACCCTATATAGGTCTCCTATCTAGATGAAAGTTTGGGATAAACACCAATCTATTAGCCCATTTTAACCAACTCGCCGTCCAATCGGCATTACCAACCACTCAAACGTTGGGCAATCATGCATACATCATTCACTAGGGTTACAAGGCCCCTTGGCAATAAAATGGACTTGATCATAATGTCGATTGGAGAATCTTTTCCAGTCGAGACCTATTCGTTGAAACCATCCTACATGAAGAACTTCCAATGAAAGTTCAACATGCTGACTACGTCAGTGCACGTTGGAAATATACAACCCCCCGCACTACCTCATGAAGTGAGAATTGCGCATGGCTTACACCAAGAGCGACGAGTGCCATCAAACGCAGATGTCTTCCCTCATTCCTTAGAGAAGACCGTCGATCACGACTTTAACAAGAGAACTGGTGGATCGCCGCCGACAATTACACCAACATGTCTAGGCCATTTTTGAGTTGATGAATTAGATGAAGGATCAACATAGCAAGATAAGGAGGGGACCTGCTCCATACTCTAGATCGGAAAACTCCTCTTCTCTAAATGGCTACCGTGAACGCCAACGCCATAAGGCTGCTCCGGAAAGGATAGCTCCAACAATATGTGCAAGCCCTATAAAACGAAGGACCGGGAACATCCGACTCCTATCAATCAAATACTTTGATCAAATTTAACCATTTGCGTTAGACTTCCAACTGAGAAGGGCTGGAATGATGTGCAATAGCGAGCATACGACGCTGCCTCACTTATCAATGAGATTTGATCTGATCTCTTTTGAATTATTTCTAATTCAATTTCATTTACGTTGCGAAATATGACCTACTTGAATTAAACTACTTGCAAATGATGCAGGTAACCGAGTACTTAAGATTGGGTGCAAAACGACCTCCGCGGACCATGATCAAATCATTGAGATATCATCGTGATGAGCATGATTCGACCACTCATCGGCTACTATATGCCCCTGACTGGGGGCAAGGCATCAAAGTGGAAGAGACCGACAAGGTCAGAACCCTAGTACAAAGTGGATGCAACCGACCATCCACTCATCCGCCTATGCAATTTAATTAGGAGATGTAAGAAAGACTTGGAGTTATATGTCCCAACAATGCACTCTCCATCTCGTACTTGAAGCTTGCCAAAATACTTATGCTTCTTCTGATGCCTGATAAAATCGGAGTCACATCTAGGGTGGACGTGATGTCACCATCCATGCATCCAATCCTACATTAGACATTTGGGATTATTTGAGGGAACACATGTTTAAAGGTCTAACCCTCAATTTAAAGTCATCAACGACTGACTGCCTACTCACTAACCATCACGAGCTGTCATTTCAACTCTTTTCCTTAGCTCGATCGAAAGAATGCAAAGTATAAATTAGATGTGACTCGATTGTCCATCAGCTCTTCAATTCTTGCCCCTGACTTAAGGGAATATGCACAACTCAAAGTGGATGTAGTTCTACCATCCTCTCCTCTGCTCGAGCTTAAAGTTTTCCGAAACAATAATCTTACTCCTTAGGCTTGGCAGAAGCAAAATCCAAATGAACATGGATGCGATTCAACCATCTATAAATTATATCTCATCCTTCATTGTGGGCGGATAAGTGAAAAGTAATCGGGATCCTACCGATCTCTCGCTAAGTGAAACTCCAAGCTCGGGGGCATATCGCTACACAAAAAGCCGGACAAAAAACTGATACATGGCGATCCATCAACAAACTCCAGCTTCCGAGAGCGCGAACTGGAGTATAAACATTAACCAAACCCCAGAGTACTCCGAGAGCGCGAGCTGGGTACAAACATCAACAAACTCCAGACTCCGAGAGCGCGAGCTGGAGTATAAACATTAACTAACTCCGAGATCCCAGAGTGCGAACCAGAGTATAAACATCAGAAAACTCCAGACTCCGAGAGCGCGAGCTGGAGTATAAACATTAACTAACTCCGAGATCCCAGAGTGTGAACCGGAGTATAAACAACAACTAACTCCAAACTCCCAGAGCGCGAGCTGGAGTATAAGCATCAAACAAACACGGCTTCGAGGAGGGTAGATCCATCTACCTAACGACTTCGACCGTATCTCCATTCAATGCAGCTTCGAGGAGGGTGGACCCATCCACCTAACGACTTCGACTGCATCTCCATCAAATACGGCTTCGAGGAGGGTAGATCCATCTACCTAACGACTTCGACCGTATCTCCATTCAATGCAGCTTCGAGGAGGGTGGACCCGTCCACCTAACGACTTCGACTGCATCTCCATCAAATACGGCTTCGAGGAGGGTAGATCCGTCTACCTAACGACTTCGACCGTATCTCCATTCAATGCAGCTTCGAGGAGGGTGGACCCGTCCACCTAACGACTTCGACTGCATCTCCATCAAATATGGCTTCGAGGACGGTAGATACATCTACCTAACAACTTCGACCGTATCTCCATTCAATGCAGCTTCGAGGAGGGTGGACCCGTCCACTTAACGACTTCGACTGCATCCCCATCAAATACGGCTTCGAGGAGGGTAGATACATCTACCTAACGACTTCGACCGTATCTCCATTCAATGCAGCTTCGAGGAGGGTGGACCCATCCACCTAACGACTTCGACTGCATCTCCATCAAGTACGGCCTCGAGGAGGGTGGACCCGTCCACCTAACAACTTCGACCGTATCTCCATTCAATGCAGCTTCGAGGAGGGTGGACCCATCCACCTAACGACTTTGACTGCATCTCCATCAAGTACGGCATCAAGGAGGGTGGACCTGTCCACCTAACAAATTCGACCGTATCTCCATTCAATGCAGCTTCGAGGAGGGTGGACCCATCCACCTAACGACTTCGACTGCATCTCCATCAAGTACGGCCTTGAGGAGGGTGGACCTGTCCACCTAACAACTTTGACTGCATCTCAACCAAGTTACATCACTCATTCCCCGAGCATATGCGCAGACTCAACACATGAAAATGAGTGATCAACAGCTGTCATAAAGATGCAAGTCCCCAGAGTGTGGACAGGAGTATAAACATCAAATAGGTGCGATGAATGGCCCTTCAACTGACTCTGATCCCCAAAGTGTGGCTACAAGAATAGACAAACGAACGAATGAGATTCGACCATTCATTCACCAACTCTGACCTGAACTCGACGTGAGGAGTGTAAACTCACTACAGGTGCAATTAGACCATCCACGAACTAACTCTGCTAATCCAAGACTGGGGACAGAAGTGCAAATCACTGAAAGAAGAGAAAGGTGACTCGCTACATCTCCAGCTTAGCGTCCTTTACAACTTAAGGAAATGACTACAAGGAGACCTTTATGCTAACCAATCAGAATGATGCCCGAAGTTCTGGGAAACCAATTATATCGTACCGCCGGATCGACGGGCAATATCGATCTGCACCTTTCATATCATACCATTGGATCGATAGGAAATGAGGTCTGAGCATTCTACATCGTGCTGTTGAATCGACGGTCAATATCGAGACCGGAACGTCCATCGAATACCTTTGACCAATAGAGCACGGATAGAAGAATAAACCACGAATGAGTGTGACTTGACCATTCGTCCTCCGTCGCCTTCCTTCGATCCGTCAGGAAGAGCATGAGACCAAATGAGCATGACATGACTGCATTTGAGTTGACTTTATCCCTAGATCTGACGGGAGAACGTAAATCGAAATGGACATGGTTGATCACCCAACTCCAAATGAATGCAACGCGACCATTCATTCATTGACTCTTACCATGATCCAACTAAAAGAGCAATTCAAAACAAGTGCAACCTAAACATCGGCACACTGATTCTTACCCTGGATTCAACAAGGGAAGCATCAATCCTGCATTAGATCTGATTGGACGATTCACTCTTCAGTTTTTGCCCAAAGTACGGCGACATATGCAGCGAAGTGAATGTCATTGACCGTCCAGAATCTAGCTTATGTCCGAATGTTGGCAAAGTAACAATGTATTCCGCTAAGAAAAAAGAACTAGAACATAATACAAGATAGGCACGACTCAGCCTTCCATTGATTAACTCGATCCCATGGTTCAATAGGATAGAATACAAAATTGAAGCGGACATTATCTACCCTACCACTTATCGAGATATTCCCCAGACTTAGGGGCACGAACAAGAAGATAAGGTTGCGACCGAAAGGATGCCTAGAGATAGAGTCATCGGATCAATACTAGGACTTATGGGCGACTGATCATCATTCTGACCTTTCCAATGAGCAATGGATCGTAGGTACATTGAATGAAAAGCGCATCATTCAGAAACATAAGTCAATTCAATCTCAAAGCTGGAGCCAGCTATGTAGCAGCGTGCAATACAAGGCTAAGTTCTACTAATCCTTTGATTCGACATCCTTCTAAGCCTGATCATTTACCATTGCAAATAAACACATGAGGCGCCTAAAACCCATCACGAGTACTGTAGATTAGATCACAACTCTGCGCAATGATGAAGAAAGAGTCAACTGTTTTACTTCAGGTAAATCTTGATGTGTTCGTCTGGACTCGATCTCATATATATATATATATATGGACTCTCGCCAGCCATGAAGAACCCTACACTAAATGTCGACCCGAGGCATGTCTCGGTAAACAAAAGCGATGCGACATGGATCCGGAGAGATCTGTTGCACTTAAAGAGGAGGCGAATCTGCTCAAAACCAGTGGGTTTATTCGTTATGCCCTCCAACCAAAACGAGTATCCAATCCTTTACTTATAAGAAAAACAAACAGGGAGTGGAGGACATACGTCAACTACTCAGATTTGCATGGGGTATGACAAAGCACAGTTTTCCACTTCCAATGATCAACCAACTGATGGACCCGACCATCAGACATGAATTACTCACATCCATGGAATGCAAACTCCGGATACAATCAGATACTGAAGCATGTCCCAAACCAGGAATACAACTGTTTCGCTACTAACCTGGGCCTATAGTGCTATGCTGCAATCTATAGTTTCAAACTTAAGGACACTTGTGCTACTTACAAAAAGACGATTAACAGATCATTCAAAAATTAGATCGACCGATCAAAAAAGGTAGATGTGGTTAATATGCTCGTGAGATCATGACTATCAAACAACCACATCGATGACTTGGCCGAGATATTCAGTGCTCTCCAGAAAATGCAGGATCAAACTCAACCCTTCGAAATGATCTTTCATCATTATATCAGAAAGATTCTTTGTTTTCATCATCAATTCTCATGGAATCAAGACTAATTTCTAGAAAATTCCGACAATTAGAGACACCCATGTACCGAGGACAACCAAGCAGCTCTAATAGATCGCTTAAAGAGACCTCCCATTTTACCTAAGCTTTTGGATCGCGAAGATTTATACATCAATTGGGCCATGTCAACACACGCCATAAGCGTCGCGATGCTACGTGAAAAGAAATGAATTCAAAGACCCGTATATGGTGAAGGCTGGCTACTGGCAAGCTCACCCCATTAACATCCATATCGACCAACTGTTAAGATAGGTCCAATAGAAACCATAGATGTATACTTATCTCCCTCGGAGAGCTCTCCATGGTTAAACATTAGCATTCTTCATATCTGAATCCACCACATCAGACAATTATCCGAAGAACAGTGGAGAACCGTCCAACCGATGGAGAACGTACACCGATGGAACTTCCAATAATCAGCTTTTTAACATCGAAGTTGCGTTAACGACTCCTGAGGAACGAACGATCTGCTACGCCCTAAAACTCAACTTCCCTACAACAAATAACGAAGCTAAGTATGACGCCTTGGCACTCAAACTTGCAAGAAAACTACGAGTGGAAACTTTACATGTTTTATGTGATTATTGGTTAATAGTACGCCAAGTCAGGGAAGATTATCTGATTAGGGGGCATCGTCTAGCTCCTTATCTCAACCGGGACCAAAAGCTACTAGCCGGCTTCGACTATTACACCACTACACAAATCCTTAGAGAACTAAACGAAAAGGCCGAATCAATCGCCAAGCTAGCCAGTTCTGGGGATGCATGACAAATAGACTTTGTCCCAGTTGAAATACTTATTATTCTAGGCATTGACATATGAAGATCAACTATATCTTGGAAACGGATCTAGAAAAAGAGTCATGGATGATTCCTATCAAAGATTATCCACAATCGGGGATTCTTTTTGAATGAAGGAATGAGAAATGGAATATCCTCTGTGAAGCCTCACTGCATGATTACGTCAAGATCGTTCGACTCCGTCGATACAAAGCATTACTGCTGTATCCACCAATCCGAGACCCATTATGACGTATCCGTCGATACGAAGCATACATTCCAACATCTCAGATCGATCCAGGAGAGGATCGATACAAAGGAAGGACTCAAAACAACCATCGAACGTTGTTACAACTTGAATTTCACTTCGATCCAGGAGAGGATCGATACGAAACTCAATCCAAACAAAAACTAAAGAACTTGACAATGACTCGTGAACGTGCAAACGTTAACAGGAGCCAGGTTAACATACGTACATGTATGACGGACTAACATTCAATTTTCAAAATTTACAGGAATTGAATGCTCACCTGATGACAATTACAATTGCGAATAACAAATCGCTAGCACTCGACACTCAGTTACAACATTGCACTACATAATCACTGACATTGGTTCAATAAACATTAATATTACTGGAAATCAATCGAGGGTTACATCTTTTGACGAAAAGATAGCAACTACTCAACGAATCAGATAGAACTTTTTCAGAATAAAGGATGCAGCATTTCAAAGCACGTCATGTTCACACAAGACATACTTTGGGGGCAAATGTTATCCCGCCTTTTTGGCAAGGCCGTGACACCAAGAACTTGACTACAAACCAATGACAGTTCGTCTTGGAGATCGGTTATACGCAGGCTCACTATGGATATCGACAAAAATTTTCCGAGTCCGGATCGGGCTACAATTGATATGACATGACAAGCAAAGCTATGGGAGCCAACATTCGGAATTTCAAGTCAATCGAAGTTCATATGCTCTAGATATTGATGGATCACGGCTGAGAAATCCGAACTTGCATCGATCATATCTCGAGATCTACAAGTCCAAATGCCACCAAATTTGGACAGTAGCTTACTAGCAACATAAGGAATGTCCACGCCAAATTTCAGCTCGATCGGAGCAATTCTTGATTGATTCGAACCAAGGGTCGAAATGATATGGACCAACTTGCATCGATCATATCTCGAGATCTACAAGTCCAAATGCCACCAAATTTGGACAGTAGCTTACTGGCAACCTAAGGAATGTCCACGCCAAATTTCAGCTCGATCGGAGCAGATCTTGATCGATTCGAAGCAAGGGTCGAATCGATATGGGCCAACTTGCATCGATCATATCTCGAGATCTACAAGTCCAAATGCTATGAAATTTGGACAAGAGCTAACTGGCAACCTAAGGAATGTCCATGCCAAATTTCAGCTCAATCGGAGCAAATCTTGATAGATTCGAAGCAAGGGTCGAATCGATATGGGCCAACTTGCATCGATCATATCTCGAGATCTACAACTCCAAATACTATGAAATTTGGACAGGAGCTAACTGGAAACCTAAGGAATGACCATGCCAAATTTCAGCTCAATCGGAGCAAATCTTGATCGATTCGAAGCAAGGGTCGAATCGATCCCAAAGTGGGCCCGGATTTCCAAAGAGCGGGCATGTGGGCCCCCTCACGCGCCAGAACTGGTCTCCCCTCAATTTAGGCGAAATATCAGCCTCCTACACCTATAAATAGAGCCCCTGGTCATTCAGAAAAGGGGTCGGAGAATTCTAAGAGCTAAAGAGCGCCCAAACTCTGCCAGATTTACTCTAAATCACCATTGCTGCTTTAGTTTCAGACTTAGCTTTGAAAATCAGTTGTATTACAGTATAAGAAATTGTAATCTTCAAGTATCGAGCAATAAAATCATCAAACTTCATAGTGGACGTAGGCGAAACGCCGAACCACTCTAAATCGCTGTCTTCTGTGCAATTTACTTTCTGTTATTTGGAGTTTTTGTTAGATAATCCCCAGTCTTAATTTTCCTTCTTCACTTTTATCTCTTCAAAAACTTCCGAAGAGTGTTGTGCCCATTTTCGGTACAAACAGACATTTACATGCAATATATAATAGATCAGGGATCTTATTTATTACTTGAACAAAATATATTCAATATTTACTTTATTTGGATGTAAAAAATTTATAAGATCAGGGAACAAAATAACTATATATCTTGTATGATACACACACACATATATTACTTGAATGGTTGTTTATAAGAAGTATGTACTGGATATATAAGATCCCTGATCTTATATATATTTTGTGGTGATCTTATATTCACAACCATGCACATGTACTAAAGTGACATCCATTACGTGTATAACAAAAACATGAGCCAAAAATATAAAGCTTGACCACTGTACTAATCACCTTGCAGATAGTAGAGCTAGAGAACATTCCCTGAAGCTATTATTTGATAAAAATATATACCATTTAAGATTTCTAAATGTGAGGTTGTGATATAAAACTAATATTATGTGGTTACAAATACGTACCTGGTGCATGTCAGAATAAGGGTACATGTTTGGTTTGAATTCAAATTTAAACTGAGTAGCAAGTTTAAGAAATTAGATGGTTTTTACTAAGACTGATGTTATGAATCTATTATTCCATTTGAAGATATATACTTCCATTTAAAGCAAGATCTATAAGGATTAACCAAGCAAAAAGCAAGGAAGATAGAAGCTAATAAGGATATGTGCCTTTTGTAATCTTTATCTTGCAAATAACATAAACCCTAAGATCTAGAATTACATGATTATCACATATGTAATGAATCAATAAAACATACCTCCACATCTTGTATATGAATCAACAATGGTTGTTGTCGAAAGTTATTTCAATGGAGAAAGGAAATAGTTTCTCTCTCTTTTCCTATATCTTTCTTTATGTGTTTTTCTATATCCTTTGTGATGAGCAAAGGTTAATATTTATAGATAGAGAGATGACCAAATTTCCAGATTTGTAAACTTAGTCTTGATCGTCCATCAAGTTCAAGATGAGGGAAATTAACGCTCTAGATTATAACCGTTTTATTGATTAGCATATTAATAGGAAAACCTTTTAGATTCTATTGACCACAAAATGAGGAAGGAAACGTTTGAGGAAGGAAACGGAAAACCATTAATGTTTTCGTATTAATTTCCTTACAAAACGGTCAAATTTCCTTACAGTCTCCCACTTGGTCAATAGTAAAATCCATTAATGTTTTCGTATTAAGGTCATAAGGCGCGCATGATATGCTAAACTTTTCTTTAATCAGTTATCATAAGTGTCTTAGCTAATCTAGTGGTCAATGGAAGTCATGACGTGTACATATTATTTTGCAACATGCTTACTTCCATGTACTATGACATTGACAACTTTCATAACTAGACCGCAGATGAGCATAACTTAATGGTCACATAATGTCTTGAAGCAAAAGACTGTTTCTGTTATCATTTATCTAAATATAAATGTGTACACATTATAAAACAGAAATAAAAGATGTCCAAATTATTAAGAGCTCAATAATTGTTATGTCTGGCCAAGTACAAAATAAATGGCATAATAAGGAGATAATTAGGAACTATCTACAAGACTCATGCTATCAGTATGTCTCTGAAATGTCTTTGGAGGTAGTCCTTTCGTGAATATGTCTGCCACTTGTAAGTTTGTAATTATCGATTCAACAAAAAATTTCTTTAGTTTAACATCTTGCTTCAGTAGTAGGTATTTCAGGTCCATGTGCTTGGAACCTTTGGTTATCCTATCATGCTTGGAGAAAAAGGTTGCAGCTTCATTGTCGCAGTAGACAGTTAGTGGCTTAGAGATAAAACTTAAAGTGCCAAATTGTGAGACAAAATTACACAGCCATGTTCCCTGAATTAAAGCCTCATAACATGCTACGTATTCATCCATTATGGTGGATCCTGATGGATCCGAAAAGCATCTCAGATTTCTGGCTTCTCCATGATATTGCACCTCCACATAAGAGGTACACATAGCCAAGAGTGCAGATCCTAGTGTTAGGACATCCAGCAAGGTCTGAATCAGAATAACCAGTTACCTGTAGGTAACTTGATTTTCTATAGGTGAGCATGTAATTCCTTGTTCCCTTTAGGTATCTCAGTACCTTCTTTGTAGCTTTCCAATGAGCGATTCTTGGGTTACTTTGAAATCTACCCAGCATACCAACTGCATGACTGATATCAGGTCTTGTACAGACCTGTGAATACATAAAACTCCCTACAAGAGATGCATAAGGATATTTGGTCATTTCTTCTCGTTCCATAGGAGTCTTTGAGCACTGCTCAAGAACAAGTTTGTCTCCTTTCTGCAGTGGGACAGGACTAGAGGAACAATTCGTCATGCCAAATCTCTCAAGAATTTTGTCAATATATGCTTTTTGAGACAATCCTAGAATTCCTTGTGATCTATTACGGAATATTTCTATTCCTATTACATAGAAAGCCTCACCAATATCTTTCATTTCAAAATTCGTTGAGAGATAATCCTTAGTTTCACGTAATAAACCAAGGTTGCTGCTAGCTAATAATATGTCATCAACATACAGAATCAAAAATATGAACTTGCTCCCACTGAACTTGAGGTATATACAAGGGTCAACTATGTTTTCTGTGAAATCGAAAGTGGTAATGATTTCATGAAACTTTAGATACCATTGTTTAGAATCTTGTTTCAGTCCATATATTGATTTCTTAATTTTGCAGACCATGTCTTCCTGTCCTTCAATTATGAAGCCTTCAGGTTGACGCATGTAGACTTCTTCTTCCAAGTCTCCATTTAGAAAGGCTGTTTTCACATCCATTTGATGTAACTCGAGATCATAATGAGCTACTAATGCCATAATAATTCTAAGAGAATGTTTCCTAGAAACAGGAGAAAAAGTTTCATTATAGTCAATGCATTCTTTCTGATTAAAACCTTTGAAAACAAGTCTGGCTTTATATCGTTCAATTTTACCATTGCAGTCACGTTTGGTCTTGAAGACCCACTTACAACCGACTGCTTTATGTCCTTGCGGCAATTGAACGATTTCCCAAACTTGATTATTATCCATAGATTTTAGTTCATCTTTCATGGCATCAATCCATTTAAGAGAGTTAACATCCTTAATGGCTTGTGAATAAGAAATTGGGTCCATAGTTCCTTCAGATTCTATTAGATAAAGCATATAATCATCAGGAATAGCTAATCTTCTTTGTCTTTGAGATCTTCTTAATACTAGTTCCTGTGGTACTTCATCAACATTATGATTGATGATAATTTCATTATGGAGTTGATGATCATTTATTGGGTTTCCCTCATTGTGAACAGGTTCAACAATGAGATGATTCCCAATATCTTTCGAAATAGAGGGTAAGATAATGGGTACCCTTATTTCATGAATGACCACTTCCTGTTGTTTTGTACTCCCACTGATTTCACCATTTTCATAGAATTTGGCATTGCCGGTTTCAACAATTCTTGTACTATGGTTAGGACAATAAAATCTATATTCTTTAGATTTTTCTGGGTAACCTATAAAGTAACCACTGACTGTCTTAAAATCCAATTTCTTTTCATTTGGATTGTACACTCTAGCTTCAGCTGGGCAACCCCAAATTTTGAGATGTCTTAAACTAGGTGTCCATCCTTTCCAAAGTTCAAAAGGAGTCTTTGGAACGGCCTTACTTGGAACTCTATTTAAGATGTAGATAGTTGTTCGTAGTGCATCCATCCATAATGATATAGGTAAATTTTCATGACTTATCATGGATCTAACCATTTCCATGTATGTACGATTTCGCCTTTCAGCCACACCATTCTGCCATGGAGATCCAGGCGTTGTGTATTGTGCAACAATTCCAAGTTTTTGAAGAAGTCTAGCAAAAGGTCCAGGATGTTGTTCCGTTTCATCATACCTTACATAGAATTCACCACCCCTATCTGACCTAATGATTTTCACTTTTCTTTCTAATTGCCTTTCGACTTCAGTAATGAACACTTGTACAGCATCCACTGACTGAGATTTTTCATGCAATGGATAAAGATAGCAATAACGTGAAAAATCATCGATAAAAGTGATGAAATATTTCTCTCCTCCAAAAGTTGGAACATCAAAAGGTCCACAAATATCTGTATGTATTATTTCAAGAAGTTGTGTACTTCTTGTGGCTCCTTTCTTTGTGTTTTTTGTTGTTTTTCCTTTAATACAATCAACACATGCTGTAATGTTAGCGAAGTCTAGGTCCGGTAGGACACCATTTTTCACTAACCTCTTGATTCTTTCACTGGATATATGACCCAGTTTTTTATGTCACAAGAAGTAAGAATCATTCTTGGATGACTTTCCTTTAGTTTCTTTTCCATGCAGATTGAGTTAGATTTCAGCATTTTGTTTAAGATGAAGTTTATAAAGTCCATCAATTAATATTCCAGAACCAATAAGACTAGAATTTTTAAATAAACTAAAATTTCCATTTCGAACTTCAAAAGAATATCCAAATTTATCAAGTACACTTACAGAAATCAAATTACGGGAAATAGACGGAACATAAAGAGTTTGACATAAATCTAACTGATAACCGCTATCTAAAATGAGACGAAAAGTTCCAATAGCTTCAACTGGAGCTTTATCTTTATTCCCGATGAAAATGAAATTCTCACTTGGGTTTGTGGTTTGGATCGTAATGAATCCGTGCATAGAATTCGAAACATGAACATTAGCAGCAGTATCAATCCACCAAGTAGAATAAGGTACATTAGTAAGATTTGATTCGAAATGACTTACGAAACCCATTGGGTTACCTTTCTTTTCGAACCATGCTTTGCGCTTAATGCAATCTGCCTGGAAGTGTCCAGGTTTCTTGCAGAATTTGTAGACATCATCCTTCTTTTTCTTCTTGGATGGTTGAGTGGCGTCATCAGATTTGGGTGGTGCTCTTTTATGCTGTGAGTTGTTCCTTTTGCCAGCTTGTTTTCCAACCCCTTGAGTGAAATAAGCAACTTTAATGCCTTGCGAGCCCTGCATGGACTCCTCTTGAACCAGTTTGTTAGTCAATTCATTTAGACTCCACTTTTTTGTAATAGTGTTGTAATAAATTTTGAATGGTTCATACTGAGGAGGTAAGCTAGTGAGAATGAATTGGATGAGAAAAGCATCGTCCATAACCAATCCCAAGTTCTTAAGTTTGGCAAAAAGGTTAATCATTTCAATGACATGAGCGCTCATTGAGCGAGAAACATCAAACTTCATGGTTACAAGGTCTGCCATAAGTTTCCCAGCAAGGGATTTGTCTGCAGTCTTGAACCAATTTTCAATGGATTGCAAATATTCTTTTGCGCTTTCAGTTTTGGGTAGGGAAGTTTTGATGTTGGTATCAATCACCATTCGCATAAACATCATGCTGAGCCTATTAGATCGTTCCAAATCATCATGGAGTTTATTTTCCTCAGGCGTACTTGTGTCAGTAAGTGAGGCTGGCTTTTCCTTAAGGAGAGCCTTGTCCAGTTCAAGTACGCCTAAAGAAAACTCAACTTACTCTCTCCATTCTGAGTAGTTCGTTCCATTGAGTCTGATGATAGACGTAGCGTGCGAATTAAGGTTTGAGGGTATTGCAACTGCAGATATAAAAGAAATGTAGGCTTCTTTATTAGAATAAAACACATGTCATAATAAGAGGTTAGGTTTAGCGCCTCCTGTGGGTAGGAAGTAGAACCATACTCATGGAAGAATGATAAACGTTAATGTTTTATGCGTTATTGTGAAAGCAGCAGCCGCCTGTGGACGGGACTGCATGCATTAGACCAGAGGAAACAAGGAAATTAAGCGCGGAAGTTTTTTTTTTCGCATAAACATTTGCCATTCTTTCAAGTAATCCACAACAAGGATAATAAATGTCTAGTAACTCCAAATAAATTTCATACATGAATTTAACTTATAAACAATTATTTTGTAAGTTCCAGATCATGAATTTAATGTCAAACTAGGAAATAATTGTTTTCAATATGTATACTTTCTGAAGAGTATTCACATACAATAAGTTGTTCCATATTATACAGTAGGTCAAACATTAAGGTAGAAAAATTAACTTTTGCGGAAATATAAACTTTCCAGAGCCAGATCTAAGCATACAGTAAATAGAATAATATTGATGATCATGATTACTATAGAAACTTAAATAATATGAATATTAAACTTGAATCACATTAACACTAATAATCATCATCATTATTATAGTAAAATTACAAACATCATATCATAGATCTATGCTAGTTTCGTTTTATATATATTGATGGATAATCATGAATTCTAAAACCTTACTCTGATACCACATGTAATCTTTATCTTGCAAATAACATAAACCCTAAGATCTAGAATTACATGATTATCACATATGTAATGAATCAATAAAACATACCTCCAGACATCTTGTATATGAATCAGCAATGGTTGTTGTCGAAAGTTATTTCAATGGAGAAAGGAAATGGTTTCTCTCTCTTTTCCTATATCTTTCTTTATGTGTTTTTCTATATCCTTTGTGATGGGAAAAGGTTAATATTTATAGGTAGAGAGAGGACCAAATTTCCAGATTTGTAGACTTAGTCTTGATCGTCCATCAAGATCAAGATGAGGGAAATTGACGCTCTAGATTATAACCGTTTTATTGATTAGCATATTAATAGGATAACCCTTTAGATTCTATTGACCACAAAATGAGGAAGGAAACGGAAAACCATTAATGTTTTCGTATTAATTTCCTTACAAAATGGTCAAATTTCCTTACACTTTTACCGTATAACCAATCTTTGAAATGATAATTCATGCTTCTTGTTCTCCTCAATTTGGGCATTTATAATTATTTTCTAGACACTCAACAGCGCATGCTGATTAAAGTAAAAATGACTCCTTCACCACTCCTCATCCCACAATAAAAGATAAAATTACCATCCTACCCCTGACAGTTTTAACTATTTATCAAATTACCAAACTTAGTAACAGTGGCAACCGTGATAAACGTTTGTAACGAAAATATATGTTATAAATTTTTAACGGTTATTACCATGACAAATTGAAAGCGGAATAGTGCTACAAAATGGGCTTTTTGGTGTAGTGAATTAACTGTTTGAACCAATGGTACAATATTTTCACTACGTAAAAGAATGTGCTATGATCACGCGGGTGATGACAACACGTCATTCAATCGATAAGTAAGCATTGGAGAAGAAGCAGAGAAAACATAGTGACGAAGCGATAAAGACAAAGGAGAATGGTAGAGTAGCATGACCTATATGAATCCAGTTGATCGGTAAAAGACACCAATCAACTGGAATGTTTTCCAATCGT
The DNA here is from genome assembly GCA_030737815.1 of Allium fistulosum. Taxonomy (NCBI): domain Eukaryota; kingdom Viridiplantae; phylum Streptophyta; class Magnoliopsida; order Asparagales; family Amaryllidaceae; genus Allium; species Allium fistulosum. The sequence continues at coordinate 1,438,271,283 of CM060903.1, read as the reverse complement.
CTATTTAGCCTATTAGTCAATTGTATTTTTTAGATTTTTCAACCCATGCACATAACTGTTTTTCCAGACGATTGGAAATCACTTTCGGTTGACTAATACCAGTCGACTAATGGAGTTTCCAGTTGACTGGATCGATGAATTCTAGAGGAAGTTGAGTTTAAATTCTCATGGATATTTTTTGTCTTTACGGATGTGTTTTGGAATTTTCACCATAGAATTATGTAGTGCTTTTGATTCAGCAATATGGAATAGAATGGAGCAGTATAAATAGATCTATCCAGGGTTTATTGTTTGTGATCAAGCCATTAGAAAGAAGGGGTTCTATAGTCAACCTCTATTGTCAATCTTGTAACTTTTCTCTTTCTGAAAGTAACAAAATCTTCTTTTTTGAAAGTGGATGTGCACTATCTTACGGGAGTGGAACCACTATAAATCTGGTGTCTTTACTTCTTCTTCTGCATATGTATTCTATGATTGATTTGGGATATCTGTTTTCTATTTGTTCTACATTACCATCATATGATCCAATTTATTGTTTCCGTAGATCTTTGGGTTGAAATTGCATAAGTTTTCTCTAACAATTTGGTATCAGAGCTATTTGATAGTTGAGAAAAGGTGTTGGGCAATATGGCTGAAAATGAAGGTATCCTAGTTATAGCAAGACCTTATGTTAGAGTATCTTATGTAGCATTATGATCTCGGTTGGCAATAGAAAAGTAGAATGAGGATAATGACTTTGGAAAGTGGCAATGGAAGATGAAAGTAGTTCTAAGGAGGAATACACTTCCTCATGTAGTATTTGATACTAAAAAATTGTCCCGTGATCTTTCAGCCGTGGGGATGGAGGAGGTGGAAGAATGTAAACCTATCAACGGATACCCGAGTATTTCAAAATTCTTCCACATCCATATCTGAAAAGCAAATAAATATTTGATATCCGATAAATGGATATGGATGCGGATATGAAGACATCCATGTCTAAAAATTACCCGTCCAGTTTTTGCTAAGATTATAGTATATATTACATGTATTTTAGTCCAATGAAAGATATATATATATATATATATATATATTAAGTTAAAGGTTTATATTATATGCATTTAATGCATACTAACTGCTCAAAATATTTATTATCATCGTTTGTATCTTTTCACTTCTATAATCGATGAGACTAAAAAAATTTTATGTTAAACCAAAATTTTCTGTTATATGTCTTGATTTATCGATCGTTAGTGGATAAGATAATTATAGGTTATCCGTTTATATCTGTGGGTGCAGATATCCAATATTCAAAAATGATTCGGATATGAGTGAGGACTTGACACTTTCCCCATCTCAAAGTGTCCATTAAAAGACCTTGAAGAATGGGCTTTTACTACTCTACAGCTTGCAGTGGAAGAGAATGTTATCTCGGATATTAGCAATGAAACCACATATTAAGGAACTTGGATCGAGTTTGAGAATCTCTACTTGAAGAAGTCGCTCGCAAACCGTTTGATTTCGCTGAAGACATTTTTTACTATGAAAATAAGAGAGTACTCCACTAAGGCACATTTGAGCCTCTTTGATGATCGACTTGATAGAGTTAGGGGTATTGCTACGACCATTATGTAATTTGTTTCATATATTTAACTCGATAACCAATCTTGTTCAAAATAAAATGTATTTTCCTTTTATTATATACTTAATATAATGTATTATATTGATTAATTAATTTAATTAAAATTATATTTAATAGAAATCCATAAATTGTATGTTTTGTGATAGTAGTTACAAAATGTTGTAACCGTGAGTAATTTATCACAATGAAAATAAATATATCATTTTAAATGTTCCTAGTCAAGATGTATCGAGATTGGAAATCGATACATCCGTTAAGACTAGAGTACGTAACGCTTCCAAATATTCGGTAGTACAATACTCATGGCTATTGGGGGCACAAAGGGGTTACGTATTGATAGTTATTGAATAACTATGGAATGACTCACTCGATAGTTTTCTGTTGGTTAATATAACTAGGGTCAAACAAAAAATATCGATGTGACTAATTTACATATTTCTCTAGACTTGAGAATATTATCGATTTTCAATATGTAAGCTCCACTTTGATTATAGCTAAATCATGGCACGACGTCTATTAAATGACTATAGTTGGATCGAGCGGAAGTATTAAAAGTGAAACACTATTTAAGAGAGGAATCGTCTCCTTAGTTATATGGGGTTAGCATTACGGTCAACTCAAGTCAACTTAAAGTCAAAGTCTCCGGCCATAGCATTTCGGTTGATAATAATTGCTATTATTGAACTAAGGACTTTGTTTTTGGACTATAGAGTTGAATATGAATGGTATTGGAATTTTGACCATTACCAAATTTTATAAGTTCAAAGTGATATAATTTTGATGAAGAAATTGGTGTAGGTAAAGTCACAACCGGTAACGCTTAACAAAGTGAAATTAGATTTTACCTAAACCAAGTACATGATAAATTTGAGCAAAACGCCACACCACCTGCTAAGGGACGTGTGAACGTTAATATTCAAATAGTTGGATATTAATCACTGACCAAACTTACACTTGACAAGTCAGACAGCCGAAACAAGGAATTCTCCTTTGATCAAATGATTTAATTAATTTGTAATTGTTATAAATTAATTAAATAAATTAATATTTATGAAATATTATTGTAAAATTTGACTATGATTTGATGAATAACTATTATTAGATAAATTTATAATAGTTATAGATATATCAATCGATATACGTATCGATAAGTGATTAAATTTGATTTAATTGCATAATATTTTATTTTGGCCTTAAGTGGGTTTAAGACCCATCATAGGGGTAGAATTTTCGACTAAAAATTAATGGTATAGGGGTTCATTTCTGGGTTAGAAAGGATTGGTTTTGGATGGTTTAGATTAAAGGAGAATGAGTATGAGATCATATCCACTTTTCTCCCTTTCTATTCACTATATAAGCATCTCTAACCTGATTAGATTTTATCTTTTTGCTGCCAGCTCCTCTATTGCTTGCTGGTTAAAAATAATCCTTAGTCCTTCCATCCATTCAAGCTCAAATCAAGTAAAATTCGATCACATCCTGATAGCTAAAGGTCAAGGACTAGCTCTCAGTTGAATCAAAAAGAGTTTCAAGGGGGCAGAAATCATCATTTCAAGGTGTAGTTCAAGGCATTGGGATTAAGATATGTTTCTAATTAGATCATAGTTATTAATTCTTATTACTATGTTTTTATTATATATGTATATATTATATATTGTTAGTTAGGTGACGATTCTGATATGCAAATAATGTTGTCACAAATTAGTTTGGTTATATGCATGCATATATATATATATACATATTTATTTATTTAATAAAAAATTTCACATATATATATATATGTATATGTATATATCAAGTTAGTACAACTATGAATAAAAAATAATTTTATATTTTATTAAATCAATGTATATTATTTAATTACATATATATTGTTTACAATTAATTACAACATCATACTATAGTAAAAAATAGCGATATAATTTTATATATAAAGTATCAAAGTTATAATAATTTTTGGCAGTGGAAAAATATTTTTTATAAACATTTTATTATTATTTAATATTATTTAAATCAATTTACAGTGTAAATAAACTAAATTAATTCAAATATATTATGAAAATTATATTTTATATTTTATATAATTATACTATAAGTGAAGAGACTCTTGGCCAAAAAATAAAAGAAAAAAGTTTTTTTTTTCAATTTTTAAATTAATTATTAAGTTTCGACCTGAAATAAGGAAAATCATTTTAAGGTTATTTAAATCGGAAAAATTATGGGAAGTTTCTCAAAGCATAAAATACCATTTAGGATTACTAGAAATTTAAAATTTGAAATAAAAATTTAAAATTAATTCATAATTAATAGTTTATTAATTATCGAAAGGACATTTAATTAAAATGCATTTTAAAATCAAAAAATTGTATATTATTTTCTGAGATAATGTGTCCTTGCGATATAAATCTCAACATCTATACACGAGTATGTTATACCTTGCATGGATTGAGATGTTACACATGCACACACATATATGTGTATATAAAACACACACAGATATATATATATATATATAAATATATATCTTAACGTAAATTAAATAAAGTAATATCAATTTATAAATTTAAATAAAATAAAAGATTTATTTAAGCAAAATTTAGAAATGTTCTAAATAAACTAGACTTCATGGGCCCAATAGAGATCAATAAGAATTTTTTTTCCTAAAATTCACACATAAATTCCGCTATGGGCTAGCCCAGTTCCCACACTTCCGATGAGGATGAATAGTGTAGATTTGAAGGTAGATGAAGAGCAAAAGGCGATGGTGCTTTTTCGTTCCCTTTGAAAGGTTTTACATAGGTTTCACGAATAGTTTGATATATAAGAGAGCAATTTAACAGTTGGAGATGTGAAGTTAGGTTTTCTATCTAAAGACTTGATGGATCATATGAAGGAGACGAGTGAAGGTAGATGGGTAGGGAGTAGTCAATGTTTATTTATTGAGAGGGGAAGTGAGAAAAAGAAGAATTCGAATCCTAAGGGCCGTTCCGGTTGAAGAGGAAAGTCTAGAAATGGAAAGTGACACCATTGTAAGAAACCAGACCACTATTGTAACAAATGTCGACATTAATACATCTACGGTATTCACATGCCGAGCACACAAGTGCCGGAAAGACAAATTATTTTGGGTAAAAAAAATAAAGATGGAAAATAAAACATTTGAATCTCACAAGGGACGGTAATATATAGTATCAAAACAGTACAAAGGGTTACTCCAAGATACAATGAAATTTCGGAGTTACTTACCTAAGTACTATCATCAACATGGACAATTATAACAGTATGTCCTCATAATTGCTGATATATACATACTAGTCGTGCAGCGGAAATAAAATACAATTACAAATGAATGGAAGCATCCAGCTCGTCTCCTAAAGCTCCAAAGAACATCCAACGAAAATATGCCTTACTCGGATTGCCCGAAAGAGCACATGAGGAATTAAGGGAAAGATAAAACCACGAGTCGAACATAAGTCTGGTATGCGAAACTCGAGAAATACGAGCCCATATAACACTAACTTTTGAGACCGTTCAAATCACCATAACGGTTTTTCCTTCAAAAGAACCAAAACCATCTCATAAGTAAATAAGGAGATATAATAGATAATGTCCAGGGTTTAAAATATAGATTAGAAAATTGCTGTGCTGCTTGCATCTCATAGTACAACAATATTAGAAGTACAACTAAAACCACTAAGGTATGCTCGCATATGGATTTCCATGGTTATCTCCTCAGTACATCGAGCTAGTCCACGTCCGAAAATGTGATATCGAATACTATCAACTCCCGCTAGCATCATCGGTAAGCATCTCTAGATATGGAGTTGATATATCCTTTGGTTAGCTAAACCTACCGACTATGCATCCTACTTTTTTTTATATCATTTCTGATGGTGAAGTCACGTTCAACTTCTCAACATAAAAGTCTTCATCACTCGGACAGATCATGAATCTCTCCATTTATTCCCACATAAGTCGTCCCATGAATGCTGATGCCGACCTCTCCCTTGGACTTAACCTTAAGATAGACAGCCCAGCTCTATAGCATTTGTCTGAAATGTTAACGCTGAACTCTCCCCTGGATTTCTTAGAATAGACAGTTCAACTCTATAACATTTCACTCCACAAATGCTTCCAAAACTTAGAACTCATATATTTGTGTTGAAGTGGTTTTCAGTAAGTAATACATAAGCATACTTATTGGATCGGGGACTCTTCAAAGCTAAATCAGTGCATTTTCTGTTAACCCAATTTTGATTCTTCAGAAGTAAACGACCATATAAAGGATTTCTCCCCGGGGATCTTTATATATATACGTTCTTAAAGAAAGAGACGTTTCACACCAATGAGTCCTCCTCGGGGGATCTCAAATCGTATGAAGCCGTGAAGCTTTCATACACTTCTTAAGTTAATTTGGTCAAGTAAGATAGCAATAAACACAATCACATATGGAGATCAAGTCTCGTATACTTTTCACCATTTCCAACCTTCTCAACGTATGCTATCCATCGGTCAAGAGTGAAACCAAGTAGGTTAGAGCACTGATTGCATCAAATCCCTACCTAGACACCTCATTATTAACTCACATAGATAGAACAAGTCCACTTTGTCGGATTTCAGTGCTAAATATAGGAGTAAATACTTTCCATAGTTGAGTAAACACATAAGAATGATTAAGTCACACGACTTCTAATCCCCATATTTTCAAATAATACTTCTTTGTCTATACTTGTATATATATTTAAAACACTTTTATAAAAGATATGTACATGTAACTCTACTTTTTTCAATACCTTAAAATGTTTTCGTATTCCTACCTCAAAGGTGTAAGAATATCCACAAATCACTTAACAAGATTTTCCACTTTAAAATATAATCAAAGAGATTAAAAGAAAATATTACTAAAAAAATTGTTACTATAAAACCCTTCTCTTTTATAAGTTAAACATTTACTTTTTCTATCCTTCTTCCAAAACATTCCATACATAAATTTATTTTTAAAATACGTTTCTTAAAGTCTAAGTACATTTACAAGAGTTAAAGACAAATGTTACTTAAACGTTGTCACTATAAACCCAAAACACTTTACACTTATCATTATATTTAAAATACTAATTTTAAAGAACAAAGAATGTTCCAAGTATATTAAAAGGTTAAAATACTAAAGTATTATTTACTATAAACCCAAAGCCATTTTGTACTTAACATCTACACTTATTTAACAAACTAATATACTTTTAAACAACTTCTCAGAACCATTCATTATAACTAAGTGTTATAATCAAACTTCCTTTATTCTTTTATATAAAATACTTAATTTTCCAAACTTATATATGTGTATAAATACTTTTAAAATACTTATAAATACATTTTTAATATCCATATACAATATTACTTAAAAGTAACTAGTTTAGAATTTAGTAAAATCCTAATATATATATATATATAATCCTTTATTTTAAAAATTCATAAAAAATATATTTAAACTTAAAACCACTTTTAAAATACTTTACTACATGTTATTAAGCACCTATAAAAAGATTTCAAAAAAATACTTTATTTAAATATCCATTTAAAATCACAAAACTTGCTTAAAACAACACAACACCAAAAGTAGCAGGCCAGAAATGCTGTGTAGGTCAAAGATACACTTATAGGTGCTTTAAAAGATAATGGACACAGAGCATGTCAAAAAGTTGAAACTTTGAGGCCGGTTTTCTCTATCCAAGTAAATGATTTAAGATATAATTTTTTATATAGTAAGTACCTTACTAAGACTACTTAAAAACTAAGCAAAGAAACCTCTAAGGATGTCTTTCAAATTAATATTAAAAATCATCAAAAACTAAGCATTTCAAAGTGCATCTCTAGTGACCATTTCGCCTATTAACTTGTGCAAACTTTGTTCAATAAGATCTACAATTTTCCGAACCAATTTTTTCTATCACATACACTACTATAAGTGTAGAGCACAACCAATTATATTATATCATAATATATTTACAAATCACCAATTTAACAAGTTAAAGACAAGGCATTTCAAAGTGCACTTATAGCGACATTTCTTGCTTCAAACACTTTCAAATGCACTTCAACTTCACACGCAACCAAACCAGACATGTGAAAACAAATTTATTGCCATGTTACATGTTATAGAGGGTAATAGAAGTGAGTATATTAAATATATAGTTGTCATTTGCTTTCTAAAGTAAGAGGGGTCCATATGTTATAACTTGCATTAGTTTTTTACTTTATATTTGCACACAACATATATAAACACGTTATATATTTTCAATCGTGAGTTAACTCACCAAAAAGCTTGCTAACATCCAAACCCAAGCACTAGAATACTTGAACAACATCCTACCATTACCAGCAACCAAAGGTCCAACATTTGCTTCAAAAAGCTCTCGACCATGCTTCCCTTCACCAAAATAGCTAATGGTCTGAAATAGTTTAGGCGTTTGTGCTCCTTTCCTTCATCATTTAAGTTTCTATTCTTGTCTCCTATAGGGCCTTTGCCAAAGTTTGGTGGAGTTTGGACCTCTTTTGCTATGATTTGAGAAGATTAAAGAGGAGAGAAAGAGGCATGAAGAAGACTAGTTTTTGTTCATTATTTTGCAAAATGATTTGTGAGGCTATTAGAGTGTCTAAATAGAAGTATTCAAGAGGTCAAAGCAACCTCTTAAACTTTCTTGACCAGCCATAAAATGAGCTCCTGCTCACATGCTAACTTTACACATCACTCATTCTATTACTTCACCCTTGGGTCTTCCTAAAATGCTCCTCTTCAAATACCTTCAATGACATCACACATGACATCATCAAAGCGATTTAGTTAGCCATAAACCACTAAAATATTTTTATTTTCTAATTAATTACACATTAATATTATAAGCAAGCACAAAACATTTGAACAACTTATATCGAGTAAAAAGTCGTTGATCGATAAAACGATTTTCGGTCATATTATCGATATTTCTTCAAAGTATTTATTTTTGTAAACATTTTTCAAAAACAAATTTGTATTCATTAGTTATTAATAAAAAGGGTTAACAAGGTTGTAAAATCCATTTTAACACATTAAACCAAGATTCGAATATTTAAATAATTCAATTATTTAAATACGAAGAATTTAAAATTCTGGGTCGTTACATTCTCCCTCACTTAAAACATTTCATCCTCAAAATTCCAACATAAATGTTAACAAATGAAACAAACACACAACAATAGTCAATAATATTTAAAATTTACTAGCAAACAAAGCTCACAGTTTTCTCAGGTTTAAAAACCTCTCATCTCACAAGGACGATAAATAATTTACTAAGCATACCTTATGCTCAATAGCCTCAGGTTGTTACTTAGACTATTTTTCAAGCTACCATAGAACGAATTGAAGAGTTATTCCATGAACTCTCCTAATCCAACAAAACTTAATATACATAAACTTAAGCCCGTACAATGTACGTGGATCATTCATACGCAATATTCGATCTGATCATTTGCTTGATCACATAAATTTCACCTCCAAACTAGTAAAGATTACTTGACATCTCTAGTACGGACTTCGATCTGGTTCCTTGATTAAAAACCTTGGTTTCCTTTACATAGCCATATATTACAACAGAAAACCTCGAGATCATATTAAGAATCTATTTCAAGTATTCTCCATCGAGAGTTGAGTGAAAAATTCTAGCCCGGACCAGTGTAAGTCACCTAGAAACCATGTACTTGAACTTTAGATCAAGAATTGTCATACGAATAAAATGATCTATGTATAACTTACATATTTATCCTATTGGTTTCTTCAACTATACTAATTACTTTTTATATCACATTTATTTACCCAAATAGTATCTCATGTAATACTAAAATCATTTATATAGAATTCATATAAGTATAACTCAAGTTTATAAACATTTTATAAATACATAACTTTATTTATAAAAATTTCATAAAAAATTACTTTAAGTTATTACTTATATAATACTCTACTACATCCTAAGAGTATATGCAAAATATTAAATTCATTTTACTTTTAAACTAAGATAATGGCCCAAAATAAATTTCGGTTTTATAACCAAGTCAATCTTTTAGACTTCTTTGACTGTCGGGTTAGGCAAGTAGCTAGGAAGAGTAGGACACTGGTATCCAAACTCATACCTAGAGTCTACTTTCATTATACACCCCTATGGTAAAGTCGTTTATTAGTTGGCCTAATAACATTCAATGATTAACATAACAAGGATGTTCACGCAAAATTTAAAACTCGTGTTAACTTACTACATTATCAATACAAGAGTTATATAAACTTATCTTTATATTCTCAATAACACTTAGCTTTAATTTCTATATTGATTCGAAAGTTAGACTGTCAAAAATTGCCGAAAAATCTATTTCGTTCCAGAAAATATAAACTACCAAATAACTACATCATAATAGGATGAACATACTACACTTTCCTAACCATATAAAATGCAGGCATCAATAAATAACTTATCAAAGTTTCACTTTTTTATTAGTTGCCCTTTGCCATAAAGGGAAAACAAGAAAAGGTTTCATAATTGTTTGGGCTATGCCACTATCACTCGGGCTCCCTACATAGCATATATATACAAATCTTTTCTACAAAAAGCTTATATAAAAATCTAATTTACCAAAACTATTATGTAGCAAACAACTATGCATTTTATCTAAAATTTCTTTACTGAAAACTTTAGAACTAAATTCTCATATTTTATTCTAGATCATTTGAAATAATAATGTATACATATACCTTTATTATGTCAAATCATACTTTGTGGATTAATCAAATATCATTTTCAAACCTGTATAAAATACTTTGTAAATAGTACTAAGTATCTTGATCTCAATTTATGAACCAATTTCTAAATATTCACTTTAAAATTCATAGAAAATATACAAATAGATCGAGTAACACCAAAAAAATATCAAGGAAATAGGTCCTACCAAGTCATACAATACATCCCCTTACTAAGAAAGGTAATACACATGAGAAGTGTTTACCAACCGCACACTTTCCTCGCTTACTTTTAGTCACTTTTGAGTCACTCGAACTTGATAACATAAAAATACTTTATTCTCGAATTGACTTATTGATTCAAAGAGTAACCTAGAACTGAACAAATCTTAAAACTCTTTTCAAAATATTAATATTCATAAATACTTTCAAATAATACAGCTATTATTTTCTCTAAAATGTTAAAAAGAATTTTCAATGACAATAGGATCTAAGTTCTCAAAATATCAGTTTAAATCCACTTCGTTTATGAACCATATTTTATAAACCATACTTCAAAATTTTACACTAAATTTCTTTCATTAAAGTAAACTTCTACCCTGAATTATCATCGAACGCCTTTTAATAAAACTTTGAAATTCAATCGATAAGGTGTTTATATCAGTGTACCCACAATTATTGTCTACCCAACCCATGCAATAAAAAGGGAATTGATCGTAAACTGGTCGAGCAAAAATCAACAATGAATAGACAATACTAAATGCTTATAAACTGGCCGAGCACAATTCAAAAATCAATAAAGGATAATAGAGCTCATAAACTGGCCGAGCACGGCTATACTAATCAATGAGGGATAATGAATGACCATCATTATTCCCCACATTAATTAAACTACACTAAAAATTCAAACTTATATAAATTACCTATATATAAATCTTTTACTTTTCGTAGTTAAAATACCTTAAATGCATAGGTTTATACAAATACAACTACGCCCTCATATATATAATACACTCAACTCATTCTAGGCATCACTTACCCTATCTCTAATGAGTTATACCCAAACAACGCCAAAGATCTCGCTTATCCTTCAGCTCTGATATCGAATGTAACAATCGACCTTTTCAACCCCTAAATGTGGTCACTAATACATTCACAATATTCGCGCCTCGAGCACCCTAGTATTGGAAAGATAGATTGTTTGGGTAAAATATGAAAAAAAGAAAAAGAACAAGGAAGGAAGAGCAAAACATCTAAATCTCACAAAAGGATGATAATATATAATATCAAAGCAGTACAAAGGGTTACTCCAAGATACAAAGAAATTTCAGAGTTACTAACCTAAGTACTATCATCCGCCTAGACAGTTATAATAACAGTCCTCCCAGTTGCTGATATGTACATACTAGTAATGCAACAGAAATAAAATACAACTGTAGACGAATGGAAGCATCCAGTTCATCTCCTTAAGCTCTAAAGAATATCCAATGTAAACCTGCCTTTCTTAGACTACCCAAAAGAGAACCCAAGGAATTAAGGGAAATATAAAACCACGAGTCAGACATAAGTCTGGTGTGAAAAAATCAAGAAATATAGGCCTATATAATAGTAACTTTTGAGACCGCTCGAATCACCGTAACGGTTTTTCCCTCAAAAGAACTAAAACCATCTAATAAGTAAATAAGGAGATATAATAGATAATGTCTAGGGTTTAGAATTTAATCAAAAAATAGCTATACTGCTTGCTTCTCACAATACAACAATATTAGAAGTACAACTAAAACCGCTAAGGGATGCTCGCATATGGATTTCCATGGAGGTCTCCTCAGTACATCGAGGTCGGCCTCCTAATAAAGGTCAGAAGCTACCTTCCGGAGCGATGTATATATATACCATAAGGTAAACATAGCTAGTCCACGCCCGAACATGTGATACCAAATATCATTAACTCCTATAGCATCTCGGTAAATATCTCTAGATATGGAGTTTTTATATCCTTAGGTTTGCTAAACCCAATGACTATGCATTCTACTTTGTTTTCTGTCATTTCCGATGGTGAAGTCACATTCAACATCTCAACACAAGAATCTTCATCACTTGAACAGATCACGAACCTCTCTATGGATTCCCACATAAGTCGTCCGATGAATGCTGACGATGGCCTCTCCCTTGGACTTAACCTTAGGATTGGAAATTCAACTCTATATCATTTTTCCAAAATGTTGCTGACCTCTCCCATGGACTTAACCTTAGGATAGACAGTTCAACTCTATAACATTTCACTCCACAACTACTTCCAAAACATAGAACTCGTATATTAGTTTCGAAGTAGCTTTCGATAAGTAATACATAAGTATACTTATCCAATCCCGTACTCTTTAAAAATAAGTCGGTGGATTTTCGGTTAACTCAATATGGTTCTTTTAGAAGTAAGCGAACAATATAAAGGAGTCATCCCCGATGGATATCGCATATAGTTCTTAAAGCAAGAGACATTTTATATCAATAAGTCCTTCCCGAGGGATCTTAAACCGCATGAAGCCTTGAAGCTTTTATATACTTCCTAAGTTAATTTGGTCAAGTACGATAGTAATAAAAATGATGGCATATGAAAATCAAGATTCGTATACTTATCACCATTCTGATCTTCTCAAATTATGCTATCCCTCTATCAAGAGTGAAGCCATGTAGGTTAGAGCACTGGTTGTTTCCAAGCCTTAGCTAGACACCTTATTCTTCATTACAGATAGAACAAGTCTACTTTGTCGACTTTTAATGCTAAGTATAGGAGTAAATACTTCCCATAGACGAGTAAACACACAAAAACGATTAAGTCACACAACCGACTTTTAATCCTCGTATTTTCAAATAGTACTTCTTTTTAAATACTTTTGTATGTATGTGTATAATACTTTTATAAAAGATATATACATGCATTCTATTATTTCACTATTCATTTCTACTCTTTTTAATACTTCAAAATGTTTTTATATTCTTACCTCAAAGGAATAAGAATATTCACAAATCACTTAACAAGATTCTGCCCTTTAAAATATAATCAAAGAGGTTAAAAACAAATGTTGCTAAACATTGTTACTATAAACCCCTTCTCTTTTATAAGTTAAATCTTTACTTATTCTATCCTTTTTCCAAAACGTTCCATGCTTATCGTTATCTTTAAAATACTCTTTTTAAAGATATAAGTACATTTACACAGGTTAAAGACAAATGTTACTAAAAATTATCACTATAAGCTAAAAACACTTTACAATTATTATTATCTTTAAAATACTCATTTTGAAGAACAAATTATATTCCAAAGTATATTCAGAATGGTTAAAAACAAATGCTACTAAAACAATTTTTTCTATATACCCAAAGCCATTTTATACTTAACCTTATCGTTAAAATATTCTTTTTAAAGAAAAAAGTATATCTACACAAATTAACAAGCTAATATATTGTTAAACGACTTCTCAAAGCCATTCATTATAACTACGTGTTATAACTGAACTTCCTTTATTCTTTTATAAAATACTTAACTTACTTTTCCAAACTTATATATACACTTTTAAAATACTTATAAATACATTTTAAATATCCATATAAAATAATACTTAAAATAACTAATTTAGAATTTAACAAAATCATAAAAAACAAGTTTTATGTAAAATCCTTTACTTTAAAAATTCATAAATAATTATTAAAAATATATTTAAACTTAAAACCAATTTTAAAATACTTTAGTACATGTTATAAATCGCCTCTAAAATGATTTTAAAAAATACTTTATTCAAATATCATTTTAAACTAATTTAAAGTCACAAAACTTGCTTAAAACAAAAGAACACCCAAAAAGTGCTATAGTAGACCAAAAATGCTGCGTAGGTCAAAGACTCTATTTATAAGTGCTGTAAAAGGTACTAGACATAGAGCAAGTTTCAAGAGCATGAAAGTTCGAGGTTGGTTTTCTCTATCTAATAAATGATTGAAGACCTGAAATTTTTACAGCAAGTATATACTAAGAGTACTTAAAATTTTTGCAAAGAAACCCCTAAGGATGTCTTTTAAAATCATATTAAAAATAATCAAAAACTAGGTATTTCAAACTACATCTATAACGACCTTTTCACCTACTAACTTTTGCAAACATTTGTTCAACAAGCTCTACAGTTTTCCAAACTTACTTTTACATATACTAATGTAAGTGTAGAGCACAACCAAAATATATTATATGACAATATATTTACAAATCACCATTTTAAACAAGTTGAAGACAAGGGATTTTAATGTGCACTTATAGTGACCTTTCTTGCTTCAAACACACTTCAACTTCACACACAATGAAACCAAATAGGTAAACACAACGTCAATGCCACGTTACATGTTGCAAAAGGTAATAGCAGTGAATATATTACATATAAAGTTGTCATTTGCTTTCCAAAGCAAGAAGGGTACAATAGTTATAACATGCATTAGTTCTTTACTTTATATTTTCGCACAACATATAAACTCATTATATACTTTTTAATTATGAGATAACTCACCAAAACCATTTATAATGTCCATGTACAAGCATTAGAACACTAAAACAAGTTCCTACTCTCACCAAACAACCAAAGATCCAACCAATGCTTCAAAAAGTTTATGGCCGTGTTGCCTTCGCCGAAATAGCTCATGGCTAGAAATAGTTTAGGTGTTTGTGATCCTTTCCTTCATCATTTGAGTTTCTATTCTTGTCTTTTATGTTGCCTTAGGTCCTTTGCCAAAGTTTGGACATCATTTGATATGATTTGAGAAGATTAAAGAGAAGAGAAAGAGAAGAGAAAGAGGCATGAAGAAGACTAGTTTTTGTTCATTATTTTGCAAAATGGTTTGTGAGGCTATTAGAGTGTTTAAATAGAAGTATTCAAAAGGTTAAAACAACCTCCTAAACCTTCTTGACCAGCTACAAAAGGTGCTCCTCCTCGCATGCTAACTTTATACATCACTCCTTCCTTTACTTTACCCTTAAGTCTTCCCAAAATGCCCCCTCTTAAATTATCTTCAATGATATCACCCATGACTTCATCGAAGTCATTTAGTTAGCCATTGTTGGAAATGGGCCAGCACGTAGCTAAAGAAATGGTTGGATTTAAAAAAATTCCATTTTATATCTTTATTGGGCCATAAGTCTAATTTATTTAGAATATTTCTAATTTTTTTAAACAAAATCATTATTTTACTTAAATTTATAAAATAATTTTATTTTATGTAATTAATTCTATATTATATATATACATGTACACGCACACGCACACACATATATGTGTATGTATGTATGTATGTGCATGTGTAACATAGCAATCTATGCAAGGTATAACATGCCCATGTATAAATGCTGATATTTACACTGCAACAAATATGTTAGCTCATCTAGTATATGAATATATTATCGAAATATATGTACATATACTTTAATTTATGTATAGAAAAAATATTACAAATATATATATATATATATGTATATGTATATGTATATGTATGTATGTACATACATATATATATATGTACATATATATAAACTGTAATTTATTTTAAATAATTTTATATAATACATATATATATAGACATGGAATTTTAACATTATGTATATAATTATATAAGTATATTTTAAAACATTTATAAATAATATTAAATATAATTATTTATTTGTTGCAAAGCCAAAAGCAATATATATAGAATTTTTTTAAACGTGTCTATATTAAATACATATATACATATATATAAATAATAATATAATAAATATACATATTAATAATTTTAAAATATACAAAATATGTATATTAAATATATACAGATACTTGATAATGCGCACGACGTAGAAATATTTTTTTAATTTAAATATATATTTTAAAATTAATATCCATA
This sequence comes from Allium fistulosum, assembly GCA_030737815.1. Lineage (NCBI taxonomy): Eukaryota > Viridiplantae > Streptophyta > Magnoliopsida > Asparagales > Amaryllidaceae > Allium > Allium fistulosum. The sequence continues at coordinate 1,438,254,991 of CM060903.1, read as the reverse complement.
CGAAAAATTGGTAAAATTATTTAAAAATTATTTTTCGAAACATAATTTTGAAATTTAAAATTTTAGCAAAAATCTAAATGATATTTTATTATTTTAATATTTAATATATAATTTTATAATTAAAAACAATTTAAAATTTAGTTTTAATTTCGGTTGATAAAATATTTAAATTATGTATAATTTTTTTTTGATTTTTGCTACCGAAATTATATTAGGTGCTAACTTAATTTTATAAAATACAAAACATATTTCACATAATATATATATATATATATATATATATATATATTGATGTAATTAATTTACATAATTAATTGGTTTAAATAATATCTAAATAATATAGACACACATACACATATGTATTGGAATTATTTTATTTCTATAGAAAATATCTTAAATACGAGACTATTTGTCTAAATTTATAAAACTACATTTTGTATAGAATAGGATATAGTATTTAAATTATAAAGCTTATATATGGTTGAATAATGTATATTAAATTAATTAAAACAATAAAAATTGTTTCTATTTTTTTTTCTTTGAGCTGTGCATAGTATAGGTTAAACCCACTAAATATATAGTAGTATTTTGAACCAAAAATATCATATGGTCGCACCCCTTCATGTCCTCATCATAGCTAAAACACACTAGCCCTATATGTGTTTCAAACCTATTTAAAGCCCCAATAAACTATTTTGCATTTAAATCCAATTTAAATGTGTATCGATATTTTATATTGATCATTATATTTATAATTATTATAATTATATTTAATGATATTGTTCAACAAATCAAATAAAATTTTATAACTAATATTTTATAAATATTAATTAATTTATAACCATTACAAATTATTTAAATCATTTGGTTAATAAGTATTCATCGCTTCGGTTGTGTGACCCGTTAGGTGTGAATTTGGTCAGAGATTAATTTCAAACTAGAATATTAATGTTCGCACGTCACTTAGCAGGTGGTGTGATATTTTGGCCAAATTTATCGCTTACTTAGTTCTGGTAAATTCCAAATTTACTTTGTTAAGTGTTACCAGGTCGTGACTATTATTTAACACCAATTCTTTTCGTTAAAACTATGTCATTTTGGACTTACAGATATTGGTAATTGTCAAAATTCTAGTATCGTTTATATACAACTCCATAGTCCAAACACAAAGTCCTTGGTTCAATAATAACAATTAATATTAACTAAAATACTCTAGGTAGGTATTTTGACTTTGAATTGACCATGATACTAACCCCATATAATTGAGAAGATGAATCCTCTCTTGAATAGCGTTTCACTTCCAATACTTCCACTCGACCTAACTATAGTCACTCAATGGGCATCGTGCCATGATTTGACTACACTCAAAGTAGAGCTTTCATATTGAAGATAAACGGTATTCTCAAGTCAAGAGAACCTTGTAAATTAGTCTCATTTATATTTTCATTTTGACCTTAGTTATAGTAATCAATAGAAAACTATATAGTGAGTCATTCCATAATTATCAGTACGTAACCCCTTGGTGCCCCCAGCAGTCATGAGTAATACATTGCCAAACATTTGAAGAGCTTTACGTAATCTAGTTTCAATGGATGCATCAATCCAGTTTAAATGTAACTTGACTAGGATTGTTTAAAATGATGTGTTTATTATATCGTGATACAATACCCATGATTACAACTATTTGTAATTACTATCGCAAAACACACCATTTATGGATTCTCTTTTAAATTATTTTAAATAAACATTTAATTTATTTATAACACATTATAACAATATCTAACAGAAAGAAAAATACCTTTATTACGACCGAGAATAGATTGCAAAGTTAATATTATACAATAAATTATAGAATTGCCCCTAAGGCATACTTACAACTCTATTAATCTCCCACTTGCACTTTGGACCAATTAGGGTATCTCAACTTCCATCCCTTTATTCAGTCTCTCGAGAGCCGACAGAGCTAGACTCTTAGTTAATGGATCTGCTATATTGTCCTTGGTATCTACCCTTTGTATCACAACCTCTTTGTTCTCAATGAATTCTCTAATGAGGTGGAACTTTCGAAGAATGTGACATGACTTCTTATATGCTTCGGGCTCCTTTGTGATCTGTATTGCTGCATTGTTAACATAGAACAATGCCATTGGATTCTCGGTATCGGGAATCACTCTGAGCTCACTCAAAAACTTATGCATCCAGACTGCCTCTTTAGCTGCTTCATTAAGGGCGATGTACTCAACCTCCATCGTCGAATCAACTACTGTCTCTTGTTTGGAACTTTTCCAATAAAGGCTCCACCATTAAGCATAAAAATATAACCAGACACAGACTTACTATCATCTATATCACTTTAAATGCTAGAGTCTGTATACCCCTTCGTAAGGAGGTCTCCATTCTCGTATATGAGGAATAAGTCCTAAGTATTATTAAATACTTCAGTATACATTTTACAACCGTCTAATGTTTTTCTTCAGGATTAGACTAGTATAGGCTTCTACATCCTAATGCTTATGCCACATCCTGCCTACTGCATAGAACTGCGTACATTATAGATCCTATGGCTGAAGCATAGCGGATCCTCTTCATATTCTCTTTCTTCTAATCGGTATAACAAGTGTCCTTCTTAGAAAGGATGATTCCAGATTGCATTGGAATGTTTCCGTCCTAGGAATTCTCAATACCGAACCTTTTCAATATGGTATCTATGTACAAGGATTGGGACAATCCCAACAGCCTCTTAGATCCATCTCTATAGATCTTTATACCTACTATATAGGCTGCTTCTTCCAAATCCTTCACTGAGAAGTTCTTGGAAAGCCAAACTTTCACTGATTGTAACAACGAAGTGTCATTACCAATCAATAGTATATTGTTAATATACCGTACTAAAAATACGATGGCTTTGCCCTGTTCTTTTTTTTACATGCATGCTTCTTCTATGTTCTGGTAAAAACCAAACTGTTTGATTACCTTATCAAAAAACTTATTCCAACTCCTTGAAGCTTGTTTATGTCCATAAATGGACTTTAACAACTTGCAAGCCTTTCCTCCACTCTTACTGACCACAAAACGTTCGGGGCTGCGACATATAGATGGTCTATTCTAAATCACCATTTAGAAGTGCCATCTTCACATCCATTTGCCAAATTTCGTAGTCATAGAATGCCGCACTAACCAACATAATCCGATTTTACTTAAGCATGGCTAGATGCAAAAAAATTTCATCACAATCAACACCTTGAATTTGATGAAATCCTTTCGCAACTAACCTAGCTTTGTAAGTTTCTACTTCTCTAACTGCATTTAGTTTTTTCTTAAAAATACATTTGCAGCCAATATTATCCTTTTGAGAATCTACGTTTTGTTTTCATACATGGAATCCATCTTGGATTTCATTGGTCTAAGCCAAAATGCAGAGTCTTTACTCTATAGTGCTTATTGGAAAGATAAAGGAGTGTCATCATCTAAGACATGGTCCTCCTTCTCGCCATCCATGAGGAAACCATAGTATCTCTCTGCTGTGCGAGATTCGCTACTATATCTTCTAATAGGTTATGTGTTATCATATACCGATGAACTCGGTTCTCCTGCTATTTTAGTTCGATTATTAGTCTCTTGGATCTCATCCAAGTCTACAACTTTGCTGTTAATTTCTTTTGACAGAAATTCCTTTTCTAAAAAGAAAACTGTGGGAAACAATCACTTTTTGTCCTCTTTGTTGTAGAAGATATATCCCGCAGAATTCTTTAAGATATCTTATAATATTTCCTGCAAACTTACAAAAAGTTAATCTCGCCTCAAGCTTATTAGGGCCAATGTTCTTAACATTAGACAGACTACTCCACACCTTCAAATAATTAAAGTGGGGTTTCTTCCCATGCCATATCTCATATGGCATCTTATGTGCAGATATAATAGGTACTGAGTTTAGCATATGCGCCGTGGTTTCCAGTTTATATCTCTAATAGGAAAAATGTGTTACAGAGTATAGGGTGGAGTAACCTGAGAGATAATCTTATTATCTTTTAAGTACCATTGTAGCTCTTCTCCAATGTACTTGTCTCTTTGATTGAATCGTATGATTTTAATCTTTCGGTTCGTCTAATTTTCGACTTCATTCTTATACTCAATTTTTTCACAAACATTGGATTTGTTCTTCATAAGATACACATATCCTAGTCTCGAAAAATCATTCGTAAAGGTAATAACGTAAGAAATATTATCTTTGGTTGCTACGGGCATTGGATAACATATGTCACTATGTACTAGCCCTAAGAGTTCATCAACTCTTTCATTGCTCCCACTGAAGGGGTGCTTGGTCATTTTTCCTTCGAGACATGACTCACATGTGTCAACTGAGTCTAAATTAAGTGAAGGTAGAAAACTTTGGATTTTTATGTAATCATTTCTCACTAATATGGCCTAGCCTACAATGCCAAAGATAATTATCATTTATATTGCTACTAGAATTACTCATAGAACATACATAATTTATATTGATCACATAAATGCCATTTTCTAGAGAATCATCAAAAACTTTATTTCCTTTCAAATTAATGTTCATAACATTATTTGCACAATGAAATATATATCCAGTCTCTGACAATATAGAAAAAGAATAATTCCACAAATATTTTTTACAAAATAACATTTATTTAATATCAAAACAAAACCACTCGGCGAACCTAAATGAAAATCCCATAATGCCTTGCATCCACAATAGACCCATCAACAACTTGGAGTCTCATTTCACTCTTGGCCATACGACGTCAATTCCTAAGCCTCTATAATGAATTAAAAATGTGAGTTCTAGATCACATATCTAAATCCCAAGACATTTTATTGATTACAAAACTATTTGAATCATAAATGTACACGATGGAGCTACAGAACTGTTCTGCTTCTTTTCATTCACAATTTTAAGATAGTCGAGTCAGCTTCTCTTCTAGTATTCTTTCTTATGATAGTGTTGACACTTACCCTTGTCATTAACAGCTTTCTTTCCTTTCTTACTTTTCTTTTTACCATCTCTCTTTCGCTTCATCGAACTGTTCGAAGATGATACACCACCTTTTTCTTCAAGCACCGTCGATTGATCCTTAGATTGTGACTCGGCCAACCTCAACATATTGAGGAGCTCCAAAAGATTCACATTCATATTGTTCATATTATAATTAAGTATGAGCAGTTCATACTAAGGGGTCAATGAACCTAGGACCGAATCGACCTATAGTTCATTGCTTATAGTCACATCTAATGATGCTAGCTTATCAGTATAACACTTCATCATTAGCACATAATCGTCGACCTGCTGTCCCTTTTGCATTTTGGTGTTGAACAGTTTCTTAGTAATCTCGTACCTTGCTGAACGAGACTGCTCACCAAAAAGTTCCTTAAGACTATCAAATTTCTTATAGATAGACATTGATTTGTGTTGCCTTTGCAACCGCTTGTCCAAAGTAGAGAACTCGAATACTTGGGCGATTTCGAGGTCAACAACCCACTTACAATAAGCTACATGTAGATCTTCATGATCATCGTTAGCGGGCCTTGTTAGCTGAGCACAAGTTATCAATGACCAAACTCGCTCCTATGTTAGAGCTATCTTTATAGCTCAGTCAACATAAATGGTTGGTCCGGTTAGTCGATCACTTTCATTAAAGAGTCTATGATTCGACTTTATCTGCAAGTTTTAATGGATAGATTATTAGGACATTAACATAGTAGATATTCTTATAGTACTAGTAAGATTAACCTTTACGTTTCATTTTACTAATAAGCTCCCACTAGTGTTTTATGTTCCCCCAAACTCTAAGTCAAAATATAGAAGTCTTTCCACTTCACTAGTAAGTGTTAGAACTCATATGTCTTGAGGTTTTGACCCTGAGGAAAGCTCAACAAATCATACTCCCATATACAATATATAACTCCTTATCAGTTGTATCATGTACAATTCCTAATCTATGGTACTTTGTCCTAATCCCACCTTTACTTTGAGGAAAGCTCAACAAATAAAGTAGGATTCACTTAGACCTACCATTTCACGACAGCCTAAGTATTACACACATTCCTTGAGGAAAGCTCAACAAATATGTGCAGTTATCTTACCTCGTCTATTCAACATATTAATAGTGCTACACATAACATCTCTAGCTTGAGGAAAGCTCAACAACTAAAGAGTATGCAAATAGTCTATTGATATATAAATAGTAGAGGACAACATTATATTGAAGATTCATAATCTTCAATTTATTATATTGATTGATATCGACTTATGGAATAATATTTTTTTATGAAATACCCTTGTGATTCAAGTGTCAGACACATCGGAAATCATGGTATACATATATTTACGTATATATTTCTCAGTCTCGAAGGTGAAGGTTAGTTAAGTGAGTTTCAGTGCAATACTATGTTATTGATTGGTTAGGTTGTGTTAGCAATGGTTGTAGTGGAAGATCCGGGCTAATTGCGATTTTGGGGAGGAAGATAGCAAATCAAGTATGAAGTTCTTCACGGAGCGATGTCAAGGTTTTGCTCTGGTTGTCGACATGTTTTGCTATCTTCATCCTCAGAATCAGAATGATCTTATATCAAGTATCATGGTCGATTCCGGCATGACATCTCGCAGATTGCGGATTGATTTTGTTTTTTCTGGGAGGTGATAATAACTTAGGATAGCATCTTGCGTGCAGCTTAGGTTGTTATCTTCTTCCAGGAAACTAAAAACGACTTATGCTGATAATTTTCTTCCTGATCCGGACCCATTAATCTACAGTTTCTTGATTTGGACTGGACTAGTCATTGCATAGTCGACGTACCTGGAATGGAAAGAGCTTTCCATATCGCATTGGACAACAGATCCGTTATCGATCATTGATCGACAACGGGTAAGTGTAGAAGCAAAGACATAAACAACTGCAAAGATTGCATTTTCCGATGTGAGCGAGCCATCTACATGGAATAGTCCACTTGCATCGTTTAGAATGTCGTGCTCATTCTCGCATAGATTGCAGATCACACACACCCACAGTTGATGCTTGGAGTCTGATTGGTGATTGATACAGGTCGATCATCTCCTGAATTCCAAGTATCATCTGTGTTAAGGATTTATACTTTAGAAATTATGCGAACCTGACTGTTTTGAACACGAGCTTTCTTATATAGAATGATGCGTTAATCTTCCCGTCGCAAGTCAATCGAAGGGAATTCACTTGTTTCCAAAGCAGAGTTCTCATCGATCCCGGCTGGACCTGCTACCTCTGTAACTTTGGGATAGTATGGCCACCTAATTTCGGTTGGCCCCGTTGTCGAACGCACTCCTCCCAACTTCAGGGTTCTGCTGGATCCCTTGGAGAAACCTTCCTCGATTCTTACACATAGGGCGTTGCGAAGCATTTGCTCGCAATACGGCATTTCAGAGGATGATGTACTTCTGCCATCAAGAGGTCAATTCACTCATCGGCCGCCTTCTGGATATGTGGCCTGCCATCGCTACATGTGCACGTATGGTGCGGTGCCCCCATTTAATCATTTTTTGATGGCGACCCTTTAGAATAATGGGCTAGCCCTATTTCAGATTCAGTCGCACTCCGAACTTTGCCGAGCTATAGTATCTTCTGCTATTTAAAAAGAGGGAGGCCAACCCATCTCTTGTTTACATTGAGGCACAACGTGGCCGAAAGCTCATACTCGATCTCCTTGGCAAAGTCCCCTCATTCAAAATCAATTTTTCTTTATCAAGTGTCCTGAGGGGTTCACTCATCTATGGACCACGGGGGGTAAGTTTCTCTCACTTGGTATAAAATTTCCTTTAGCTGCTAAAAATTCTTCTGAGCGATCATCTATTCTTTTGCAGTCCTTAAAAGGATTAACAAGGATCCAGCAATCGTGCCTGTTCTAGTGCCCTTAAGGCGGTCGATGCTCGAGAGCACACGATCAGGTTTCTGCTCACCAACGAGAATCTTCGTCGATGTGGGCTTTTATACCCCAAGATATCAGTTAGGTTTGTTAGTGCCCCCTCTCGCTCCAAAGCTTGGGCTCGATCAGTTTCTACCTCCTATGATTCTGACGAAGATGCTGATGATGAAGAGAAAGATAGCGACTCGCTTGGCGAGTCAACAAAATCTTCTAAGGAAACCCAAATCCAAATTGAGACTATCAGTCTACCAAAGATGCATCCGATCCTGGAGGAGAAGGAAGAGGAGTTTGTTTATCAGGAAGGTAAAGCTCCGGTAATTGTGAGAATAGAGAAAGGAGGAACCGATGAGGGACTCCCTTCAATTGATGAGGGAGTAGACTTGGATACAAATATCGATTAAGGCGATGTCGATTTGGGTGACAAGTCCCTGGAGTTGAGTCCCTGGCACACTCCATCGCTCCCTTCAAAAGAACACTTTGAAGAAGTCCCTCTTAATGATGAACTTGCTCCCAGTCATTATCCAGGAGATACCGAATTTGACTTCAGAGATGCGAGTGACATTTATGTAGATGTGAAGGATTTGATAGGTGATACTACTTTGGGAGGGTTGCCTTCCTAGCCTGCCAGAATTGTTCCCACTAGAATAAATATCTCGACAATAATTGGCGATCAATCCGGTTTGTATTATTTTGCTGGGGTCGTTAAACTGTAGCACACACTTCTCTAGGACTGCACATTTCATTGTTATTCATCTAGAATTTTTTATCAAATGTCTTTTCTCCTGAAGTATTTTTTTATTTGCCGTAGGGATCATGTCTTTAGGCTTCTATAATGATCTTAACCGAGTGTTCGAGTCTCAGCATTCGCAAAGACATTCATCTCGATATTACTCCTTCCATGAAACCGATGAAGAGGGATGGAAGAGAAAGGATAAGGAGGCAGAGGAGCGTCGACGGACTGGGAAGGATCAAGACGCGATAGAGGGAGCGGCCAAGAAAAAAGGAAAAGCCTAATTGAGCGGGGAGATGCGTTTAAAAAGTTAAAGAAAGACCAAGAACGTCTTTCTGCTTCCACTTCTGGAGCCATGACCTCCTCCACTTACGCTGCTATTGCTTATCTTCCAATTTCAAGGCGAGCTTCTTACATTCTTCCTGCCAGTCTCCCTCTTCTACAGGCTGCATTTCCCCACTTATTCTTAAGGGGGGTTGTTTTCGACAAGCCCAATCTGAAGTTAGCCCACGCAAAATCTTACTCACTCCTTCTTCAGGCGATCCAAAGCGGCTTGGAGCGGGCCGAGGGGTGGGAGAAACTATGCACGCAACTTTCAAACACTAACCAAAATAATTACCAAGAGATCCTCTCATTTGAGTGCGAGAAAGACGAATTTGAGAAGCAGCTTGCGGATTGCGACTCGAAAATAGAAAGGTTGAAGAAGGAGAGAGACGATGCCTTGAAAATGGCAAGTAAGAGTGCTTCTTTGTTTGAGGATCTAAGCAGGCGAATGAACGAGCCGCTCTCATATTTAGAGACGAGATAAAAAAGTGCCACACCGATGAGTGCCTCTGAAAGAGAGGTTAACTGCAAGCGAGGCGATGATCGAGGCGGAGAAGAGAGCCGTAGCTGAACATTCCTAGGAAATTGCCTCTCTACGTGCTCAAATTTTGGCTTTAGAGGCTGAGAAAAATCAACTAGCCGTGAAGAAGGCTAGCACGAAGACAAGATTTTTGGAGGTCTAAGATACATTTGCAAGATACATTTGCAAGAAAAATGGAAGGCTTGGACGCCACTATTCTTGGTTTCTATGTTAACTCAGTGCTTCATCAAGGTAGTCTCAGTTATTTGGACCCATCGTTCCCTCACACGCTCGCGGTGGTTTAGAAGAAAATTTTAGCCCGGTTCGATGACATGGGTGGCGGTTATTCCAAGGAGGAGCTGGTTCGAGCCTACCTAAATGAGGAATCCCACTAAGCTCTAGTGGAAGGCCATAGAATCTTAAAGCTGGAGAGGGAGCGTGGATCCAACGTTGCTACGGCCACCACCGAGGCTGTCGCCGAACACTTTCCTTTAGGACGGGTGAGTCATAGTCGCATTTCCAACCGACGAGGGGATTGGTACCACTTCTCCCATGGTCATGCAGCTGTCGAAGGAAAGCAACGGCGAAGGCTTCGAAATCATTGCACAAAACCAAACCACCACTACAGGTAACTTTCTCCTCTTTCCTATGCTTGAAGATTTTCAATTCATGCCTAATGAAATCATTGAGATAATCGCCCTTTATTCTGATATTGTAGATCAACCTCCTCCTCTTGCTTGATTGCCTTCTCATCATGATGTTGGGTCTACTGCTATTTTAACTTTGTCAACCCTTGTTTCTGCTTCTGGCTCACAGCCTGGTCCGTATTATGAGCAAATTGAGGCTCTGCATGGTTTGGATGACCCCTCTATTTCTAAAAAGAAGAGCTTGGCAGCTACTGGTGCGCAAGAGCATGCAGACCAAGGCAGCCAACCAAAGAAAGCGAAAATAGGGTAACCGAAGACTGAGGAACAGATGATTGCAGTGAAAAAGGAGAAGGTTGAGGCACATAGGAAGTCATTTAAAAGCTTTCACCGACCTCGCAAGCATAAGGAGAAAGGAGGTTCCACCAGTGGTCACACTTCGGAGAGCGCGGGTGCCCTGGGCAAGGATAGGCCTGAGAAACTACAGATTAGAGGCGGGAAAGGAGACCGAGGCAATAGTGAGCAGACATCCTGATTTGACCTATCCTCCTCTTGTTTTTTTTAATTATCTTTTGTACACGTGCAGACTCCAGGCTCATTATTCTTTTTGTTGTTGTCTTAGCGAAACTTTGTATTTTCCTTTTTGTTGGCCGATATTGTGTGGGTGCGGCCCCTACATTTTGACTTTGTACAGAAAATGCTATAAGTAATACAATGTTGACATTTTGATTGTAACTTTACCTGTTTACTTATCTACGTTTCATGCACTAAGTCCAATTTTATTTACTGCTATTTCATTTTATCTAGTCCTGTAGTTACTGTCAAATTCTTTGTTTGGAGTAACAAAACTGTGAAGTACATAGTTTTTTTGAGTATCGGTGTGTGTGCCCCCAGTTCACGGGGCTATTTACTTTAAACACTTGACGAATGACTAGTTGATCCGAGTGACTTTTGGCTATCTGTAACCGGACCTGTTTTGTGGTTCCTATCTTTCAGGAACTTATGATTTGAACGCCTTGATTTCAAAGATATTTTCGATCAACGATCAGAATTCTCTTTCGATTCGTAGTCGTTTTACATTGCTGGATTCATAACTGCTACTTTCGATAGTGGGAGTGGATTGATTCTTGTTATTCCTGCAATGGAATAGTTTCCTGGTATTGCCGGGGCAATATCGGTACATAAGATGCGCGCGATTTATGGAATGCACGGCTTTTGAGAGTGCGCTCAGCTTATGGGATGCTTGGCTTTTGGGATCGATATGACCCATCGATATGGAACGGTTTGGAACTTCTTGACGTTACCAATCTTCGGGCAACGTGAGGATTTTATGCTTTGAGAGCATGGTTCCATGGCTCAAGAAGTAATGCGCGACTTATGGAAGTGCGCAGCTTTTAAGGTTATGCTCGTCTGGATGTGATTCCACAATCTAAGACGTGATGCACGACTTACGGAATGCACGGCTTTGATTTGGGTCTTCGTAGCGTCGCCGGAGCAACACAGGTTCTTAGAAGGCGGGGATCGAATTCGGCCGATCCAACCATTTGAGTTGATTTGCTTCCGTCGACCCGGTGGGTAAGTGGGGTGTACTTGAGCGTGGTTCCACTACCTCAAGCAGCAATTAGATGGTTTTGAGCCGTTTTGACCCCCGTCGACTCGGCATGCTACTTTTATAAATGCAGTATTATTGGTTCAAAAAGCAAAGCAATTTGATTAAGAAAAATTGGGCAAGTTCTGCCTATTTACAATGCCCCCGTTATTCCGAGATGGCTTATTTGCTAAAAATAAGAAGTACATAAGACAGTTTCATATAAAGTAATGACGCAACGATTCGCTGTTCCATGATGGGGGATTTTGTATTCCGTTAACAGTTGTCAATTTGAATGTTCCATCCCTTAGCTTTTGACTCATCACATACGGTTCTTCCCATATTGGTCCAAAGGTTCCCAGTACGGGATAGACTCGTTTGAGGATGAGGTCTCCCACTTCGAAGGTTCGATTGTGAACATTTGAGTTGAAGTACCGTGCGACCCTTTTTTGGTGAGTAGCGCTCCCTAATTTGGCTTCTTATCTCTTCTCGTCGATCATATCAAGCGACTCGAGTAGGAGCTGCTCGTTTTTTCTCTGATTAAAATTCTACCTTCTATGTGAGAGGACTTCTAGTTCAGCGGGGATCATTACTTCTGAACCATACACCAAGGTGAATGTGGTGTGCCCGGTTGCTGCTTTATGGGTTGTTCTGTAAGCCGATAATGCGAGTGGAAGTTCATCAAACCAATTTCCTTTAGCTTTAGTTAGTTGATTTTTGATAGTGGACTTGATGATCTTGTTTATTGCTTTCACTTGCCTGTTCGCTTGCGGATGAGTGACCGCGGAAAAGCTCTTCTCGATTCAAAAGCGTTTGGAAAAATCTTTGAACTCGGCGCTTTCGTATTGGATCTCGTTATCAATGATGATTTTTTTTGGTACACCAAACCTGCAAATAATGTTTTTAGTAACAAATTTAATGACTTTCATTGTGGTAATGGTGGCCAGCAGTTCTGCTTCGGCCTATTTGGTGAAATAGTCAATGGCAACTATATCATATTTAGCCCATCTTTAGCTATTGGCAATACGCCAATCAGATCAATTCCCTATATTGTGAAAGGCAATGGGCTGACCATCTACGTTAGCTCTATTGAGGGAGTTCTTTTGATTTTGCTGAATCGTTGGCATCGGTTGAACCATCTGGTGTAATCTACTGCATCGCGGTTTACTGTTGGCCAGAAATACCCATATCGGACGATTTTCTTTGCAAGGGTTTGCCCCTCAGTATGGTCTCTATAGTCACCTTCGTGAACTTCTCTCAGGATCTTTTGAGCTTCATCATCGGTCACACATCTGAGCAAGGGGTAGAGAACCCCATTCGGTATAGTATCCCATCCTATATTATAAATCGCGGTGCCTTTCGAAGAAGCTTTTTCCGCTAGTTCCTATCTACGGGAAGAGTTCCTGTAAGCAAGTATTCTTTGATTGGCTTCATCCATGTTTCTGGTTCAATAGTGGTTTCAAAAATCTAGTTGATATCCATTTCGGTTATGCTTGGAGTTGTCAGGGTTTCAACCGGGACTAGTCCCAATGATTGAGCTTCTCTGGAACTGGCAAGTTTAGCTAAGTAGTCAGCCTTTGTGTTCTACTCCCTCGGGATGTGAGTTATGGTGTAATATTCGATGTCTTTCAGCAACTCTTGCACTTTAGATAGATATGGGGCAAGGTTCTACCCTCGAGCCTGGTATTCGCCTTTCACATGATAGACGACAAATTGAGAGTCGCTACAGATGTGGATGGATTTTATCTCCAACTCTTTCATAATTTTTAGCCCAACTATGAATGCCTCATATTCTGCTTCGTTATTGTCGCTGGGAATTCTAACCGCAAGGCATAGCAAATGGCTCGTCCTTCGGGAGTTTTAAGCACTGCCCCTGCCCCCGAGCAGAAGTTATTAGATGTGCCATCGACGAATAGTTTCCATCATATTTCCACTTTTGGTGTAATTTATTCTTCATCATCCCGTATGGTAAATTCGGCGATGAAATTTGCCAATGCTTGCCCGTTGATTGCCCTTCTAGGATGGTAAGGGATTTCATATTGACTTAATTCGATATTCCATTTGATGAGCTACCCAGAAGTCTCGGGGCGGTACAATATTTGCTTTAAGAGTTGATCGGTCAATACTTTGATCGGGTGTGCCTGGAAATACGGTTGTAATTTCCTATACGCGATCAAGAGACCATATGCTAGTTTTTTCAATTTCGAATAATTTGTCTCGGCTCCAGTGAACCGTTTACTAATGTAGTATACGGGTCTTTGGATCCTAGCTTCTTTATGTACAAGAGCAGCACTTAATGCGTGAGGCGATGAACAAGTCCTCTACGTCTTCTGGCTTTGATAGGATTGGCATGGTTTTCATATGTCGCAGGAAGTCTTCAAATGCGGTTTAACAAGCCTCATTCCATTCGAAGTTATTCTTTCCTTTCTTTAGTGCATCAAAGAATGGTATACATTTGTCCGTGGCTTTTGAGATGAACCGGCTTAGCGCTATGACTTCCCATTCAGGATTTGTAACTCCTTCTTATTCTTTGGGGCTTCGACTTCTCGTAGGGTAGTAATTTGCTCTGGATTTGCTTCGATGCCTCTAGCGCTCACTATGAATCCCAAGAACTTTCCAGAGGCTACCCTAAAGTAAAATTTGAGTGGATTGAGCTTCATCCCATATTTTTGGAGTATTTCAAACATTTCGGCGAGATTGTCCAAGTGATTGGCAGATTTTCACAATTTAACCAACATATCATCCACATAGAGTACAATGGTTTTTCCGATCTGACGCTTGAACATAGCATTTACTAATCTTTGGTAGGTTGCCCTAGCATTCTGTAAACCGAATGGCATTACCTTATAGTAGTATAATCCTAGATCGGTGATGAGGCTGGTGTTTTCCTTATCAGGTTCATGCATCAGGATCTGGTTGTATCCCGAGTATGCATCCATAAATGATAGCAATTCATGTCTAGCAGTCTCGTTTACAAGCTGGTCAATTTTGGGCAGGGGAAAGGTGTCTTCCGGGCAAGCTTTGTTTAAATCCGAGTAGTCGATACAAGTTCGCTATTTCCCATTGGATTTCTTGACCAAAACCTGTTGGGGTAGGTACCCATTTGGGGTAGGTCGCATCACGGACAAAACCATTGGCTATCAGCTTGTCTACTTCTTCTCTTAGCGCCTTGGACCGTTCAAGGCCCAAGTTGCGCCTCTTCTGCTTTATTGGTGTATACTTGGGATCGATGTTGAGTGCGTGATGCAATTTCCGGTGATACCCCACACATATCGGAATGTGTCCAAGCAAACGCGTCCAAGTTAGCGTGAAGAAATTTAGTGAGTTCCATTCACATCTTATTTCCAAGGTGCGATCCATTTTTCAAGACCCGTGTTTGGTCATCCATGTCGACTGGGACAGACATCGTCAATTCTTCCAGTGCTGCCCGATCCTCCCCTGAACTCTTCTTACTAGGGTCAAAAGCCTTTTCGAATCGGCTATGGTCCCTAAGCCAGGAGCAGCTCCGTAGTTGCTATTCGGTAGGTTCGCAAATGTGGAGAGTTCTCCCAACATTCTTCCTCTTTTCCTTTCTTTTAGATTCGTGGAGTTCTACAATATAACACTCCCTGGTGGCACTTTGGTCTCCTTTGGTAGGAATTTTATGGTAAGGCACTACTGGGCTAAAGCAATTCTGAAATCTGCTAGTGCGGGCCGCCCCAAGAAGGCATTGTATGCAGAGGCTTCATCTATGATCATGAAAGTTTGGATGAGGGTGACTCTTCGGTCGCCTTCTCCAAGTTCTACAAGAAAATCAATTGTTCCGATGTGTTTTTTAAGTTCGTCGGTGAATCCTTCAATTTTTGTTTGGTAGGCGGATACGTCTTTCATGCTGATCTTCATCTGATCAAAGGTGCATTTGAAAAGGATATACACAGAACTATCGCTGTCAACAAATACTCGTCGGACCATGGCTGGTTAGATCCCTACTGTCATGACAATGGGATCGAGAGAGTTGGAGCTTCATTCCCTTTGGTGTCTCGATTTTGGAATACTATATCGTAGTTTAGAGTTCTCTGCTGCTTGGCAGGGGTTCCATCTTCGATCGCGAGGCACAAATCCTTTAGAGCATGTTTTAATGAGCTCGCATACCGCTCCATTTCTCCCTAATACCTCTATGCAGGATAAGGTCCTCTAGATATTGTTCCAATGATGAGTCTCTATTCAGTTCATCTAGATCCCTCTTCGCTGGTTCTAGCTTGGTTTCCTCGATCCCTAGGAGCTTGGGGAAATGTGGGTTAGTTAGGATTTTGTGATTTTCTCACGTTTTGCTAAAGCTTGTTTTCCCGGATCAGCTCCTCAATTAAGTTCTTTAGGTGACGACACTCGTTCATGGTGATGGCACTCGTTCATGTTGTGGCCATGCATTACGTAGAAGTGACATTATTTCCCGGAACGCTTTTGCTGTTCAGTTGCTTCCTTTTTAGGGTGTTTCTTGTACTCCTTTATCTCCTGTGTTACGAGATAGATGTTTTCTGGAGTATCATTGAGCGGGGTGTAATCATCGGGCCTGAAGCCTTTAAGCCGCTTGTTGTTGCCATTTTGTTTATTAGAATTTTGATATTTTCTTTTTTGATTTCCGTCTTTTCCCGCACTTCCTTCAGCGGTCCCGGAGGTATTTATGTCCTGGTTCATTTCCATGTCACTCTGCCTAATGTTCATCAGTTGTAAGCTAGTAGATTTCCTTTCTAACTCTTGCGCCTCTTCCAATCTCAAGTACTAACTCGCCTTAGGGTTGATGTCTTTCCTAGTGGTAGGTTGTTTCAATTTGATCCATTTTCAAATTTAGTTTCAAGGTGGATGGCATGGAGCAAGGCCATAAAAACCATATCCTCATTCAGATTGCAAACTTTTGTCACCGTGGTGTTAAACCGATTCATGAAAGACTTTAGAGATTCATTTCGTCCCTGGAATAGACCATACAAGGACATCGCATCTTTAGGTTGTGTCGTGTGGAGTCTAAATTGATCAAGGAATCTTGTTGGTAGTTGATCGAAAGTGAAGATAGATCTTAGCGGAAGCCTAGTGAACCACATTGAAGCAATTCCCTTCAGAAAAATCGAGAAACATCTACATTGAACGGCGCCTAAAGCATTCACTCCATCCATGTACCAACGTACTTATACAGATGGAATTTTGGGTCTCTCGTTCCATCATAGGATGGAATAGTTGGCATAGTGAACTTTTCTAGGTACCGCTCATTCAAAATCTCATCAGTGAAAGGAGTCCGACTTGGAGCCGATCCCCATTCATCATCCCTTCTATTCTTACTCTCATCCATCCTGTCTTCAGGAGAGTTACTCCCTCGGGATTCCGTTGACTTGCGGCTGGCCTGATTAGGGCAGTTCGGATCTCTTTGGCGTTTTCGAATGCATTGGCATTTCCTTCCAACTTGCCGTCGTTAAGTTGCACTCCATCTTCCGATTCTAAGAGGTCCATGGCTATACCCTCCTGTGGGGTCTTCGCTCCTAGATTTAAGTTTGTAGTTGGTTGCCTCACGGTCGGTGGAGTGCTTATGTTTCCTTCTACGTTGATTCCCATGGTTCCAGCTATCACTCTTTTTTGCGGCTGCTTCCTGTTCCTTCTGTTTAGGCAAGAAATGAAAGAATTTTCTTGTTCTACGACAGCCGCGGGTTCTACCATGGTTCTTGGAGCAGGATGTGATTGTAAGGTCAAGAGGGCATTAAGTTTGTCTGTAAGAGCTTTCTGACTGCTTTTTAAGTTCTGATTGATTTCATCAACCATTTTATTCAATTCATCTCTAGTAACAACTTCATGTTGATTAGAGGATCCTTGCACCTGATCTCCTGCGTTGGCGCCATTTACTTTGATTTGTTGATGATTCATCTCTTCTCCGGCAATTACCACCCCTATGGATCTTCCAGAAGCGGTTCTCTTTCTTCCCGGAGCCATTGATTCTTAGTAGTAGTTCTTTCGAACAAAGATTAAGGATCCAACTTCTGAACCTACCTGATCCAAAGTTGATAGCTAGATCTTTTCCTTAGTTAGATTCTCAATGAAAGCACCAAAATGTTAACCCAAAAAATGGATCAATACCCTGGATTAAGTATAAAAGCACCAGCCTTATTTGTCAAGGCAAATAAAGTAGA
The DNA here is from genome assembly GCA_030737815.1 of Allium fistulosum. Lineage (NCBI taxonomy): Eukaryota > Viridiplantae > Streptophyta > Magnoliopsida > Asparagales > Amaryllidaceae > Allium > Allium fistulosum. The sequence goes on along the minus strand of CM060903.1, from coordinate 1,438,237,113 downwards.
AAAAAGCAACAGTATATCACAGAAAAAGTAAACGAACAAGAGATTTTTATAGTGGTTTGGCTGTTAACGAAGCCTATGTCCACTTTATAACTTTTATTATTGAATTGACTATCAATCATAAGTCCCAATTAATTACAATTCTAACAGTTGAATAAAGAGGGATCAGACCACCACTGATGGAGACAAAAGGAAGGATCTCAATTGTCCCAAGGTATCCATTGTGAGGAAGAAGAAAGTTGAAGAATCTTCGTAACAAAGTTGCTTTAGTGATCATAATAGCTAGCCCCCTTTCTGTTGAAGGTAGGATTGTATTTATAGAGATTTGAGAGCACTTGGATCAAAAACAAAGCAGTAGAGGCTTCTAATCATAATTATGAGGCAGCACATGAATTTTGGAAGTAAACCGAGCTAACTATTTGGATCGGTACCAATCTAATTGGATCAGATTGGTATCAATCCATATAGTTGAGCAATTCTTGCACAAATTTCATCCCACAAGCTTCCTTATCTGCTAGCGAGGCTTCCCTTGCAATTTCATGACTTGTTGACTTATTTTGACGATGAATCACTAGCAGGTTAGATCGAATTGTAACTTACATAGGACAATTCCTGACTTCTTCAACTCGGATGCTCGAAATGTTATCAAATTTAATAGACAATCTTAGAAGTAATGTAGGGACATAATGCAAGTGGTTTGAAGTACCGACGAGTCAAAAATTTGGATTGGTACCGATCAAATTGAATCGGATCGGTGCCGATCCAAATACTTATCTTATTTTCATCCCAAATTCCAAGGGTTCATTTGTTATGTTCTTTTAGGTCTTCCAGCCGAGTTTCTGGTCGTTCTTATTTAGTTTGATGTTCTAACTCCTTTTGAATTTTGTTGGGTTAAAAACTTGGTTAACAATATATTAAATTAATTAAACTACTAAAAATTGTTTTTTAATTTGGAGCCATACATATTATAGGTAGATATATGTCAAATATATATATATATATATATATCTATAAGTATATAAAATACCACCAATCTAATGGTGATAATATATTGATATAATAGAATTATCACCTAACTGAAAAAATAGTATACATGATATAAATATTTTCTACACATTAATATTCATCAGTATATTCAAAATCTTAACTTATTACCAATGCATATAAGTACCCCTTGAGATAATGAGATCTACTCCTTGAACCAGTTTCCAATCCAGTAGAGTGCTAGTCCCTGAACTGCTGACCATCAACTATCGAATAGTATTTATTTTATTTTGAATTGCGTTTGGAAATGATGGGATATGGAGGTATAATTTTCGGCCAGAGGTTGGGGATTAGGAACTTCAAAAAGTTCTCAAATTCGTGTAGGTTGAGATGCTTTTATACTGGAGAAATTAGTGATAAGTTAGGATCTAGTCCTCTTTTATCCCTTGCCAATTCTCTTTCCCTTATCCATACAAAACAAACCCACCTAGTCATCATATAGCCACATCCGTTCGTGTCCTCGTCATAGCTGAAACACACCGGCCCTATATAGGCTTCAAACCCATTTAAATCCCCTATAAACTATTTTGCATTTAAATTCAATTTAAACGTGTATCGATATCCTATATCGATCAATATATTTATAACCATTATAAATATATTTAATAATATTGTTCAACAAACCAAATAAAATATTATAACCAATATTCCATAAATAGTAATTAATTTATTACAATTACAAATTAATTAAATTGTTTAGTCAAAATAGAGTTCATCATTTCGATTGCATGACCCATTAGGTGTGAATTTGGATAACAATTTATATCGAACTATTCGAATATTAATGTTCACAAGTCACTTAGCAGCTGGTGTGACATTTTGGTCAAATTTATCGCTTACTTTGTTTCGGTAAAATCCACTTTTACTTTGTTAAGCGTTATCCGGTTGTGACTATTATTTAACACCAATTATATTCGTCAAAACTATATCACTTTAGACTTATGGAATCTGGTAGTGGTCAAAATTCCAGTATCATCGCTTGTCAAATCTATAGTCCAGACACAAAGTCCTTGGTTTACTAGTAATAGTTATTATCAACCAAACTACTTTAGTTGGAGATTTTGACTTTGATTTGACTCGAGACGACCGTGATACTAACCCCATATAACCGAGGAAATGAATCTCCTCTTGAATAGTGTTTCACTGTATACTTTCACTCGACCCAACTATAGTCACTCAATGGGCGTCATGCCATGTTTTGACTATAATTGTGACAACCCGCACCTCCAGACACATCGATCAAAAGCCTAGGATGATTTTCGACCTTGCGTCATGTCAAGTGATACGAATATTAAGTTTTTAGAACTACAAAGAGACTAAGATTATAAGGGTAAAATCTAAGACATTCTACACTTTCAGATCTTACCTCCGAAGGAATTATAATATATAAGAAAAATAGACATTCCAGAAAAACAATCTCTAAAAATATTTTATGTCACAGACAATGTTTCCAAAGACAATGTTTCCGAAGTACAATAAAGTCTAATAGACATTTAATACAAATAATAGCTACATGAGGAATAATGTAGAATAATGAAACTTTGACATTTAACTCCTTTCTCCATGCATTATGCTTAGGCCAAATCAGCTATTACCCTGCTTCCTGTGGTGGGGGAAAATGAAAGGAGTGGGTCAGGAAAAAGTCCGGTGAATGAGTTACATCATTAACATACGTTGATAACATGCAATTAACATCAGTTATAATCTATGTGACCTAAGGTGTCCTACTTGATTTTGTGAACTACCTACTTAGGTTGATTTCCTTAACATAAGGAATTATAGCTTTAAGTACACCTACATCCAACATCATATAAAGGTTTAGACTCAGGGTCGAACAACTAATCGAACCCCAAATTAACGACGGATCGGACGAATAGCCTCTGGGGCTATTCTTAACATAAGATTGCCTACAATATCAACGTTCGGACTACATTCCCAAACTATGACTACATGTATCGTATTTACGCATTAAGGAGAAGCCCGTAATGCTGACTCGTGCCAATGATGTCTTAGAGTCCATTGCACCAGTGTCCACTCTCAATGATAATGTAATGCCATTTATTGCACATCAATAGGCATCCAACAACAGTATTATGTCTAACTTGCCATATGTACGATGAACCTCCTTTTAGTTTCGGTTCACACACTTCTTCAGGCATCCTATCAGTGTTGCACATATACCGTGAAACCTCCTGTGAGTGCAATTTGCGATCGAATCGCCCTTGTTGAATATCAACCATGTCGAATAAATAGTGTATAGGCCTAATTACTAATGTACACATCTATCCAGACCCGTAACATCCAAGAGTCGTAAACTTAGAGAATTGATTTCCCTACTAATATAATAACATATATATCTATATAATACATATACAAATCTATAACCTAGTCCTTAGGCCGAGGTTCAACTTACAACAATAAATCATTAACCGGTCAACCCTTGGCCATTGGAGTGGTTGACCACTTGCTATCGACCATCTCTAGTAAGCTTGTCGACCAATCAAAGTTAATTATCATAAATTTTTATTTTTCTTTGTTCTCTATCAATTATTCTCTATTAATTGATTTCATTTTATAATAAACCCAACTTTGTTAATCTACAATTCCCAGTTTTCTCAATTTAAGTTTATAATTATTTCATAATTTCATAACTGTATTTGTCATCAATTCTGATTGACTTAGATTTCAAATCAACTGGGTATTGAGATATCAACCTATATTGAATTTACAAAAAGAGTGTGTTCAACCTAAAATAATATTAACCAAATTTAGATTAGATAGGAATCATATTCATATAGGTTGAATTAGTGTCAAATTCTCAATCTATTACAGTTATTAGATAAACAGTGTCTCTAATTAAATTAAAACAATTCTAGATCAAATAGGGTATAAACAAACTTACTTACATATAAATCATCATATAAATAACGAACTCACTCACCTCTAGCAAGCTATTTTCACTTTTATTCATTTGGAATCACCCCTGCTTGGTTCGTCGATCTCTCCTTGATTTGATCTGGTTACCTCTTTCTTCTATAGTCTTTGAATTTTATTTGCAAACTTTTTATTTTTTAGGAAAATTGATTTTAAGAGAAAGAGGATTGAGTTTTAGGAGAGACAGAGTTTTATTATGATCGGTATGAAATTAGGGTTCTCGGTATTAGGTTAGGGTTCTTTTTATAGGGGTTCATTTTGTCAACAGGTGTTAGGTTGATTTCTATAAAATCCAGGCCATTCTGCCTACATAAAACCTAACTTGTAACACTCAACCGATCGACCGCTTTGTCATGGGCGGTTGACTACTAGGGGTTGAACGGTCCAAAATAGGGTGTCGATAGGTAGAGCTTTCCTTATTTAAGATTTTTTTCCTTATTATTTAAGTATTTTCGATTTTGAACTTTTAAAATGTTAATAACATTTTCATACGAATTGCGATTTCAAAATATTATACATGAAAATTGTCTAGTAAATCTCTATGAAAGCAACGGTGTAAGTTTCGTAGCCAAATTCAGATGTTTATGAAAATTCCATTTTTTCCCTTATTATATTTAATTTAATTTCTTTTATTAAATTTCCACTTAATTTTTGTAGGGTGTTACATTAGTCAAAGTGGAGCTTTCATATTAAAGATCAATAGTATTCTCAAGTCGAGGGAGCTATGTAAACTAGTCACATCGATATTTTTTGTTTGACCTTGGTTATATTAACCAATAGAAAACTATCGAGTGAGTCATTCCATAGTTATCTAATAACTGTTAGTACATAACCACTTTGTTCCCCCCAGCAGTCATGAGTAATACACTGCCCAACATTTGGAGAGCATTACGTACCCTAGTCTCAACAGATGCATCGATATCTAGTATCGATGTATCATGTGTGGGAATGTTTAAAATGATGTGTTTATTATATTGTAATGCAATACCCGTGGTTACAACTATTTGTAATTACTATCACAAACACACCATTTATGGATTTTTCTATTAAATATATTTTATTTAAACATTTAATTTATTTATAACACATTATAACAATTATATCATAGATAGAAATGCACTTTTATTATGAATGAGAATTGATTACAGAGTTAATATTTTACAATAAATTACAAAATTGCCCCTAGAGCATACCCTTAACTCTATCAGCTATAAACCATTAAAGTATTTTTAGTTCCTAATTAATTACACATTAATATTCTAAGCAAGCCTAAAAATTTCAAACAACTGTATCGAGTTAAAAGCCGTTTATCGATAAAACAATTTTCAATCGCATTATCGATATTTTTTCAAAGTATTTACTTTTGTAAATATTTTTCAAAAAAAGTTTACCCCCATTAGTTATTAATTAAAAGGGGGTTAAAAGGTCATAAAATCCATTTTTAACATATTAAACTAAGATTCAAATATTTAAATAACTTAGATATTTAAATAAGAAGTGTTCGAAATTCTAGGTCATTACAATTGGAAAAGAGATTGCCCAAAACCAAAGAGGGAGACTTAGGCAGATGGATCATCATATATTACAGTGGAGAGACCGTATATGACATTGTGTTGTTTGCAGCAGTATCAGATTGTCAGACAATTGCGTGCTTGATTCGGTAGTGTAGTTCCATATGCCACCAAATAAGGATTATTTCTGCTCTTTCGTTGGGAAGGACGGAAGTGCAATTCTTATGGAAAATGATTCTAGTGGTAAATCCATAAGAGAAGGTGCACTAATGATTCAAATGTTTGATGGAATGATTCGCACTTTGGCAGGTGTCTGTTATGTTCCAAGCATTCGAAAGTCATTAATTTCTTTGGGACAGTTGGCATCTGTGGGATGCAAGGTTACTATGAAGAAGGATAGTTTGGAGGTTTCGTGGGGTGTGCTAATTTTAATGAAGGGTGATATGTTCTGGAACTGTATCCATCGAAAGGAACCACATACTTTAGGAATCTTATGTTGGAGTTGATAGTTCTCTTGCTTTAGATGCCACTAGAGTTTGGCATCCCAAATTGGGTCATATTTCGAAGAAGTCTCAGGTTGCTTCGTAGATGGAAGATGATCAATGGAGAAAGCTTCGAAAAGTTAGATTTCTACTAAGAGTGTTTATTAAGAAAGCAGACGAATGTTTCTTTTGGTGTTGCACTTCATAGTTTAGAGATGGTACTTGATTATGTGCATACAAATGTTTGAGGACCAGTAAGTACAGCTTCCATTGGGGGAGAAAAGTGTTTTATTTTCTTCATTGATGGATTTTCTTAGAAACTTTAGATGCAATGAAGGTCAAATCAAAAAGTTTTGAGTTGTTTAAGGCTTGTAAGAAACTTGGTAAAAACAAGTCTAGTTGTTATTTGAAGGTGCTCAGATTTGATAATGGCGATAAATTTATTTCTGGAGAATTCCTTGATTTTTGCAAGTAACATAGTATACAAAGGCATTTCACTATACCTAGTGATCCACAATCCAATGATGTTGCTAAAAAGATAAATAAAACCCTACTCGAGAAGGTCCATTATTTGTGATTTACTGTGGGCTTATCTTGATGCTTTTGGGCTGAAGCTTTATCGATTGCAGCATATATCATAAATGAAAATCTATACTCATCTATAGATGGGAAGAATCTAAAAGGGAGGTAACAAGGTGAATCAGTGTATCTAGGCTATTTTCATATTTTCTGTTACACCGTGTATATTCATCATAGAGGTGATGATAACTTGGAGGTTAGAGTATATAAGGATATATTTATGGGATATGTGGATTGAGTTAAAGGGTACGACATTTAGAACCCCGTGGTTATGAAGACTGTACATTCTAGACATGTTACATTTGATGCGTCTACAATGTTCAAGCCTAAAGAAGATTTACTTATTACATCAAATTATGATATAGATAGGCTTAAGGAGATGGATGAGTTTCCTACATTTTGGCCAAAAAGCAGAGTTATAGCTGTTGAATTTGGGCTAGAACGCAGCGGGGCGATTAGGTAAATTTAAAATATTTTTAACTTTTTGGATCTTAATTGGGCCTATGAATTCTAAATTTATTTAGAACATTTCTAGATTTTGTTTTAAATAATATAAGTATTTTATTTAAAATTATGAATAAAGTTTTATTTTGTATAGCTTTGTGTAATGTAATATGTGTGTGTGTGTGTATCTGTGCATGTATGAACAATATATTTGTAATACACATATGTATTTACGTGCATGTGCAACATAATAAAGTGTACATGGTTTGACATGCCGTATATAAATGCTGGATTTTACACAACAATAGACATATTAGCCCTTCTTGTATACATATGTGTTGTTTAAATGTATATATAATACGATAGAAATAAATAAGTAAATAAATAAACATAAATTATAATGCAATACTTATAAAATAAGATTTATAGATATATATGGTATGTATAAAATATAATTAGTTTGTAAAATGTCTTGAATGTTAATATACAAAATAGAATTGAAAAATGTGTAAAATTATATATGTATAATTTGAAAGTAAAAACAATATTTTTCAAAGTATTATTTAAAAACTATATATATATATATATATGTACATATATAAATAAATACTTAAAATTATATTATAATATATTAATATAATTAATATATATATACACACAAACATCATAATTCCTCTCAACCCAGATTTTTATTTTGAATTTTAAACAATTGTATAATAATTTTTTCGTACGTAAAATATTTAGAAAATTAATTTTATTATTTATAATACAGATATATATATATATATATATGTATGTATGTATTCATTAATTGCATAAACTAATTTTACATTAAATAAATAGTTTATATATATAATGTATATGGATTTAAATAAATAAATATACGATTTTTTTTAAATTCTGAGAGCATATTTATGTTCATAGAATTTTATAGAATATAAAACATATTTTATTAACTATTTTTCTAATGTACTAATTTTAACTAAAAGAAAAGTAATAATGAATATATTTAATTTCAATTTTTTTAATGAACATGGCCGTGAGCAATATGATAAATACATATATAATTATTCAAATATATATACACATATATGCAACCATCCAATATGTGATAACACATCGATATACAGATTCGTTATAATTGCTAACTAGCTAGCTTATGATATAATGTTGAATCAAGCATTAATAACTAAGAAATGTACCTTTCACCAGTGCCTAGAATTCGCACCTTGAATCGAATTTTAAGTCCAGAAGTTGCTGGTTCCAGAACAACACTACCACTGACGATCGAATTGAGCTTTATTAGATATTTTAGCGTTTGAATTTTTGGGGTTTGAAAGGGAATGGCCAGATTGGAGCAAGAAGTGAGACAAAAGGTGTGTATTACAAGTGAGGGTTAAGTGGCTTCAATAAAGGATATAAAATGGAGTGAAACAAAGATCACGATCCTTGTTTCTCTCTTACTCTTTCTTTCCTTTTAAACATTCAAAACCATTTCACCATGTCAATACATGGCCGGCCTCATCGAGGTACAACATAGCTGGCCTTCTTTAGTCCCCGTTTGGGCCTCAAAACCATTTCAAACCCAAACAATATTCGCTGCATTTTAAATCCAGTTTAGACACGTACCTATATCATATATCAATCAGCGTATTTGTAACTATTATATGTACACTGATTAATGTTGTTCAACGGATATCAAATAAAATTTTATAACCGATATTTCAGAAGTATTAATTAAATAATAAAATTTTGAACTTCTATCAGGTTTAAAAATAAATTTTGATAAAAGTTCGATTTGTTTTTGAATGATTTTGAAAAGGTTGAAAATTTAGTTGCTAATACGCTTAATTGTAAAACTATGAATTTTCCATTTGATTATCTTAGTTTTTTGATTAGACCAACTAAATTTAAACATGATGATTGGTTTATTATCATAGATAAAATTAAAAATAGGATTTCTAATTGGAATGGCAGACTTTTATCGAGAGAGGGTAGATTAGTTCTTATAAACTCTGTTTTATCAGCTCCCCTGATCTATTGGATGTATATGCATCTTCTTCTAGAATGGGTAATTAACAAAATTGATAACATAAGAAGGGGCTTCTTATGGGGTGGGAAAAACTCTAACAGCAGTATTAAGTGTTTAGTAAATTGGGAAATTGTTTGTAAATCCAAAAAGGAAGGTGGTTTAGGAGTCATTAATATGCGTAACATGAATTTGTCATTGTTAGGGAAATTGTTATGGAAATTTAAAGATATTAATGATAATCCTATTTGGAAAGAAATCATTTCTAAATATTACTTTAATGGTAGTAATAATTTACATCAAATTACTCCTACAGTTATAAGTAAATTGTCTAATTTTTGGAAATCAATTTTAAAATGTCATGAGATTTTTAATCTAGGTACTAATACAATAGTTCATTTAGGTAGTACTTCTTTTTGCCATGACTGTTGGATTTCTGTTATCCCTCTTAGGATAGAATTTAAAGAGCTTTACGAAATTTGTAACTTTCAGAATGCTTTAACTATAAATGTTTTTTCTCCTGAAAATGACCCCCCTTGGAATTTTAGTTTTAATAGAATTTTAGCAGGTACTGCTCTTAGGCCAATTTCTTTGCTTTATGCTAGATTGAATCTATATAATATTGATAATGAAAATGATAATATTAGTTGTGAATGGGATAAGAGTAAGAAATATACTTCTAATTCTTTTTATAAATTTCTTAATTTCTCGGGTGTAGCTAATAACCCTTTTAAATTTATTTAAAAAACAAATGCTCCTTCTAAATCTAAAATTCATATGTGGTTAATCATGCATGGAAAACTAAATACTATAGAATTTATAAAAAGAAAAAATATGCAAATTGGTAATAAATGTTATTTTTGTAATATGCATTTTGAAGATATTAAACATGTATACTATGATTGCATGGATACTTACTACATTCTGAATAATACTTTCAATATCTTTAACTTTAGTCTTACAACTAAAATTTCCGATTGTGATTACTATTGGAATAATTTTAGATTTAAGTTTAAAATGGAAAATAGATTTTTACTTGACACTTTATTCATTATAATTTGTTGGTATATTTGGTTTGAGAGAAATCATAGAATTTTTAATAATAATAATAGTCATTTTAATAAATTGATTTTTATAATTTCTTCATTTTGTCTTAATTGGATCTCAAATCCTAAATATAAATTAGCTAAAAATAATCATTTTAAATAATATCTTAATAATGTTACCAATAATATTAATTTATTTAAACATAAAAAAAATATTTTTGACATTAATAATTGTAGTATTAACATTTTTCAAATATAAATGATGATTTCACCCTTTATCATAATATCATTTTGATCAAAGGACCATAAGGATAAGTTTTGATTTGTTTTAGTTTTAGTTTTAGTTTTAGTTTGTTTTTGTTTATAGATCTTTAACTTCTTTTGATCATGGATTCTTTTTAGTCTGTTTTCTAATTTTTATTGTATTCTGTCCTATTGTCTTAGCTTTTGTATCTTTACTATTGTTTCATTAATACACATATATGTATATAAATTTCATTTATATACATATATGTGTATTATTCTTATAATTTTCTTTAGTTCCTTTTACAGATATATGTTTTGGCCAGAAATGGTGTTAGATTCTTTTTGTAGGTTCACATGATTGCTAATTGCAGGATTGCTGTTTGCAATGAGGAGTCTTTCTTGGTTCTTCATCATCTTCATCGTGGAAATCTACTTTATGGATGGTTCACTTTTCACTGAGGCACTCTATCCAGTTCTACCAAGTCTACATAGTGGCGCTTTCCATTCCAGATCATTCGCATTTCCATAGAATCTGCAGCGTGGCGTTTCCTTTTCAGATGGAGCTGGCTTCTAGTATGTTTAGCGCTGAGATGCTCCATTGATTTTTCAGGTACTTCTAACACCTCAATACCGGGCTGTGGCCTTGCCGAAGCTCGATATTGGTGTGTAATGGGCGGTGGCCTTGGCGGAGTTCATTCTAGGGGTACCCGAGTTATTTTCTTTGTTATTTGTATTATGATTAGCTACCTGCCATACTTGTTGGCAGCACCTTGTCTTCTGTGATATACACATATTTACATGTGTGCTCTCCTCTATTTTAGAGGATCACACATTTTTCTCAATAAAAATATATAAGAGTTATAGTTTGACTAAATCGGTTAGTAATAGAAATATTCAACGGTTCAGTTGTGTGACTCTTAGGTATAAATTTGATCAGTGATTAATATCAAACAATTCGAACATTAATATTCACACATCACTTGGGAGATGGTGTGACATTATGGCCAAATTTATCGCTTATATAGTGTAACGACCTAGAGTTATGATCATTTGATTTTGAATATTTAATTAATTTTAATTACTTGAATATTAGTTTAAAAGCTTTAAAACATAAATTAAATTATAGAGATTATTTAAAATCTCCAAATTGTGAATAAATGTTTAAATAGTGATTAGGAATTGTAGACTTATTATTTAAATAATGATTTAAATATCTAGAGTTCGAATTTGAAATTAACTAAATGGATTTAGTCGTCTTATTTAATTCCATTTAAATTAATAAATAATAATGGTGAATTCATTTTGTATATTTATTTATTATAATAAATGATTTAAATTTTATTTTTATTTTTACGACTTGATTTTTGTTGATATATTTTTAATTTAGTTTTTTAAATTTTCTAAAATTTTTAACTTGGAAAATATTAAAATTACCGTTTGACGTTTTTTGGCAAACTGTAGTGTTTTTTTTGGTTTTACAAAATTGGATAACCAGTATATATTATTTTTATTCGGGGGTCACGTCGTTATTCTTAGCGTGATCATATTTTTGTTTTGTTGTTCATGGTCCGTACGTGAATGAAAAGCTATACATCGACATGCTAGAAAAATTGAATATAAGCTTAACCATTCGTACACTCAGCATACATTCTTTCTCTTCCCGCACTCATTTCCATTTCGCGTGTGTTAGAAAACAAAAAAAGAAGAAAATAAAATGTCCCCTGTAAACCAAGAAAAATTCAAGCTTTAAAATTAAAAATAAAATCCTATACTCCACTTAAAAATTTCATAGTTTGCATCATTAAGTTCATCTTGGAAAGAGCTTCATTTCTATATTAGATTTGTGGTGTTTTGGTGATAGGTGGAGAATGCGTCAGTGTAGGTCGTTAGTGATAAATCGACTAGGGTTTTGATTTTTATCAAATTGAAGTGGAGTTAGGCCATATGCAGCTTGTATTTATCTTCGAGAAGTGGAGCAGCACATCGTGGCCAATTTTAGGGAAGCTCGGTGCATTTTTTATCGTGGGACATTGTATGTTCGCTATCGACATGGGCGAAGTCGTGATCCAAAAGGTGAGGCAGAGTTCAAAGTCTTAGAGATGGGAAAGTGGAGGTTTGGATGAGAAAATCGTCGATGTGGTCTATTTTTGTTTCCATGGCGTATTGAGAGCGAGAGGGTGGAGGGATGTTCGACCATTGGTGGGTTGGCTACAGGAATAAAGGTGGTAGTTTGAATTTAGGGAAGGAGGAAGAAGAGTATTAGTTGGGTAATTATATAAATAAGTGCAAATGAAAATAATTTGTTTTAAATAATTCTCATAACATATAATATGTATATCTTCTCCTTAGAAGGTCCGAATCTAACACGGTCAGTCGCGTCGTATTCGTGCAATCGTTAACTACATAATGGAATTGAATTACTGAAAATTGGAGCTTGTATAATTTCAAGCTAAAATTGGATGCTATTTGATTTTAGATGGAACAGGAACGCCTTGGCGACAACTGGAATTTCAGTGAGTTTAACTCACCTTTTTTGTCAAATCAGTATGTCATATAGCAGATAAAAATTTACTGTTTGTGTTTGGTTGAAATTATTGGCTATTTGGTCAAATATTCGCTTTTACAAGCGATTGCTATTTAAAATTGAAATACAGAAAATTTATTGAGAAATCCGAATTTCTCGATATTGTTACTTTTGAATTCCAGTTATATGCCTATTGATTCTATTTCATATATAACTCTATTATATAAATTGTCAATTGCTTAATCTTAATTGTTTTGCACTATTAGTTATGACATTTCTATATGTTTAAAACGTAACCCTTGTAGTGATAAAATCAATAATAACATTTGTTAAGTGCTTTGGTAGTTATTGGCCTCAATTTAGTATTTTGAAATGCTATTAATTGCCGTTTTGGCTTGAAAATGGTTTTTGATTTGGAGTGATTTTAAATCTAACCTTTGGGTTTTTTTGGAATATTTTATTTAAATGGATTTTGAACTCCTCTGTATTCTTCCAACCCTTTATATTGTCTTTTCTAATTCATTTAGAAATGTTGTAAAGTTGTTTAACTATTATTTAATAATGATTTAATGTTGTTTAACTAGTGTTTAATAATGTTTTAAAAGTTATTTATTTATATTTAATATTGTTTAAATCTATTTAACAATATTTTAATATTGTGAAAAGTTATTTATTTAAATAAATAAGAGCGTTTGAAATTAATTAATAATTATTTATTAATAATGTTTGGAAGTTAATTATAATTCATTATAATAATGTTTGAAGATTAATTGTTATTGTTTTATTAATAATGTTTGAAATTATTAATTATTATATTTATAATGTTTTGAAGATAATAATTACTATTTATTAGTAACGGTTTGCTGTTAATAATTATTATTATATATATTATATTTATAATGCTTTGAAGTTAATAATTATAATTTATTAGCAATGTTTGCTGTTAATAATAATTATTATGTTATAATGTTTTGAGGTAAATAATTATTGTCTATTTATAATGTTTTGAAATTATTAATTATTATATTAATAATGTTATGGAGTTAATAAATTATTTTATTAATGATGTTGGAAAGTTAATTTATTACTTATTCAAGATGTTTAAAGTAAATTAATTTATGTGATTAATTATATTTATGAATAATAAATTGATTTATAAAAAGGAATCTCATTTAATAAAAGAATTTATTAAAGAGTTTATAAATGAAAATACAGTTTGGATTTATAAGAATTTTTAAAAATGGCTTTATAATGGATTTTTATAAAGTATTTCTATAGAGGGGTTTAAGAAGGGATTTTTAGAGGGATTCTTTATAAAGGAGTTTATAAAATAATAAAGTTTTATAAATTTTTAAATTGAGTTTTATAAATAGTTTATAGATTTATAAAAAGAGTTATATTGATGGTTTTAGAAATTTATAAAAAGCATTTTATAAATTATTTTTGATATATATAAAAGAGTTTTATAAATGGTTTTAGAGATTTATAAAAGGAACTTTATAAATGATTTTTGAGTTGTATAGAAAGAGATGTATATCCAAGTATTGAAAGGAGTATAAAGGGTTTGTGAATATATCTTTGTAAAAGTATTTACAAAGTGATTTCAATTCATGAAAGGATTAATTAAAGAGGTTAGTGATTCTTATGTACTTAACCAATGTTGGTTTCCCTATGAAAATAAATCCTTGATTTGATTTATACTTGTTTGTTTATTTGATAGTTAAATAACCGACTTTCAAATTTTGGTCAGTTTTGATATAGGAAGTAAATAAGATCTTCATGTGTTCATATGATTTGACTTCCCTTACGAGAACTTATTCTGGTGAAACGCCTCTAACTTTAAGGGAATATTAGAGATCCTCTTGGGACTATAGTGTCTTCCAATTAATTTTGAAAGAACCGGGAATTATTCAATTGAAAATTATCGGTTGTTGTTTCGGAGGTGCTGAGATTAGATATGTTAGTTGAAAACCACTTCGAACCAGTATAAACATTCAAATGGAAGACCTCTTAAAGACGATCGAAGACGAAGTTCTTGAAGTGCAAGGGCTACTTGACACTAATCCTGAGGGGATTCCAAATGGATGTAGTAGAGGTAGTGTCTTCAGTTTCGTTCAGATCCAGAATCAACTTGTATATATGAATCCTGGCATTGCATTTCTGCCTAGAGGGCAATGTTAGCATTCAAAGTGGAATTTCCATATAAAAGGTTAGCGTATCCTTAAGCCTCTCAACTAGGGAATAGCTAAAACAAGGAAGGATTCAAGGCTATGTGGGTCTCACATATTGTGGTATTTTCATCACCCTTTCTAAATATATACATTTGTGGATTTGGTTGTGCATGAGAGCTCTCGGAAAAGGTTGCAAAAGCAACTGGGGTGATGAAATATTTGGAACTTTCCAGTAAAGGGTATGGCTGGTCTTGATTCACGAGGGGTCCATGTAAGGTCCTTGGTGCATATCTAGAGATGTACTATATGAAAGGTAGTCCCTTACCTTGTCATTGTTGGAATCCATTCTCCAATATGAGCCTTCGGACTTGATTGTATACCTATTATGCTGGAATTTAATTAATGTAACAATTTCGACTATGATTCAATATTTATTTTAAATCCTAAACATTATTATAACATCACTGTATTTTCTAATAAAATGGTTTGTTATCGTAGGGTAAAAACCCATCAGTGTTTATGTGCGGCGTGGTCTTATGAGATACCTTTATTTCAAAAGTTTTTATAACTTTAAAATCCATTTGAGGTGTGTTTCTCATGCTGGTTTACCAGACTGATCTAGGTGTTATTTTTCTTATAATGCTTGGGTCATACCGAGCATGTTTTAAGATTCAGTTTGTATGCTTTAGCGCTTCAAGAGACGAGCTAGAGGTCCCGAGAAGTATTCACATATGTTCTATTTTCTACTGCGTTGGTTAGTTGCATTTTTCAGCAATTGTAAGGACAATTTATTATAACTGTCCAGGTTGATAATCAGTGTGTGTATTTTGATTTTAATGTATGTATATCACAGTTTTCCTGTTGTAAATATCTGGTGTATATCATATTTACTCATCATGATGTGAGATTCTATTCTGTCTTTTCTTTCTTTTTTCCCCAATAATATGTCTTTCTGACACTTGGATGTTCGACACATGAATATTGTGGATGTATTAGTATCGACTTCTTGAAGGTCAAATAGGCGGGTCGTTACAACATGGTATTAGAGCTTAGGTTGAGTGAACACCTAGGCTTTGGTGGGGTTAACTCATTTAGGATAGGGTAAATGAGACCCTAGGATGACTTTGAGTGTATATATATGAGCGCGTGTTTGTTAGTGCTATAAAAATGTTTTATATTGTGTTGATTTATCGGTTGAGTGGTTTATGAATTTTGGTCAGTACAGAAAGAAGAACTGTATCGATAGAGATTTCTAAACACTTAAACATGGTAAATCGACATAGTATTGTTTTGAAAATGGGTAAAAGGAATAATTTTACCTAGATTGTATTTCATATATAAAAAGAATAATTTTTTGAAGTTAATATAATTATATATGATGTGTTTAGGTGTTAGAGAATGATAATATACGATTATTATCATTTATTGTAGATTTGTTTTGGCTTAAATAGTTTATATGTATTTATTATTTGCTTAAATTAAATATGAACACCTTTTGAATTAAGTTTTACAGTTTGGCTATAAGGCGTTCGATGAATTAGTTGTGTTGGAAATTAAGATTTAATTTTAATTAAGATATTTATTATAATCTTAATAAGATAAATAATTTTGAAATGTTTTATATAAGTAGTGAAATTATATAAGTATGTCTTATAATTAGGGTTATAAATAAAAAGAATTTAAAATGAGAATTTGAGAACTTAAATCCCAGTGTTTTTGGAATGGTTTTCCAATGTTTTAGAGAAAATAATAATGGTATTATTTTGAAAGAATTTATGGACAAAGATATTCGAAAATAGATTTTAATTAAGATAAAAAACACCAAACTCGCTTCGGTTGTTGGAAAATAATTCTAGTGATGACTGTAGCATCAATGGTGTTTATTTTCGAGTTTCTAAAGTAAGGAATTACTACCGTAATGAAATTGGTTATTGAGTTGTTTTGGGTAAAACAAATTTGTATAAAATTCCCAAAGGATGGTTTGATATATAAAGGAGATATACAAATTTATTTAAAGTTCCGAAAGGATGATTTGATATATAAAGGAAATATGCATATAATTTCGAATGATTTGAAATAACACCAGGTGTTTAAATTCTGAAAATTCAATTAAGAGATATTATAGACTCAAATATTTTATCTATTTGAATAGTTTGGTTTGTGCATCTCGATGTTGTTTGATAATTTTTATTTATTAAAATGTAATGGAATTTTCGACGATTGTTGAACAGTCGAAAACCTCCAAGTTAATAAATTTAAGTCAAGTGTTTTAAGAAATTATAAGAGAGTAAAGTTCTTATAACATATAAATTTTAAGGAAATAGCAAGTTAAAACAAAATAAAAAATTTGTTGGATATTCATGTTATGTAAAACAAATTTGAAATTTGTAGATATGCTCTTAGGATGTAGAAGAGTGACAATATAAACTTAAGTATAAAAGGGCTTTAACAATGAAGTTATGACTTTTTGAAGTGTGTATAAATATAAGTTTTGATGTGTTGATGAACATAAGTGTGCTTTATAAAATGTTTATGATAAACTTATGTAATGATTTTATGAAATGGTTCATAAATGTATTTTACTACTAAAGGAAAAAACGGAATACTATTGGGAAATTAATTCTGATTTAAATTGAATGTGAATAAAAAGATTTTAGTATAGCTAAGAAAAACCAATTGAATAAATACGTAAGTAGTATAGAGACCATTTTATTCAAAAAACTATTTTGATCCAGATTCGAGTGCACAATTTAGAGGTGATTTACAACAGTCTGAGTTAGAATTTTTCACCTGATTCTTAACGGCGAACATTGGATATGGATTTTTGATTTGATTTCGAAGTTTTCTATCATAGTTGATGGCTATGTAAGGAGAATAACGGTTTCTAACCAAGGAACTGAATCGGAGTTCGCACTAGAGAAGTCGAGTGAGCGATACTAGTTCGAAAGTAAAATTCGTGTGATTGAGCAAGTGATCAGATTTGATATTGCGTACGGATGGTATATGTACATCATACGGGCTTAATATGATTATAAGCCGTTGACATTGGAAATTGCAAATTTTATGGATATAAATTATATATGGTTGGATGTTACTTGTACATAGGATGTAGGTTCGTGGAAGCAAAGGCTAGTTGATGCTTTTGGTTTCATGAGTAGAGTTGATTGCTCGACAAATAGATACATATTTATATTTTGTTTGGTTTGATGGTTTTATGTCCCAGATATGGAAGGCCACTTGGGTTATGTTTTCTTTTGTTGGTTTGGGCCTGTAATGGCGATTTGAAGTTTTTCCGATGGAGCCGCAGAAAGGAGGTGCTGCTGAAATTTTCCGTAACTTTAAAGACTTAGAAAATTAACAATCCTTTTCAACTAATTGGTTTTAAACAGTTTATGGATTTGGAGGCATTTTCCTTACCTTGGCAATTTTGGGGACGAAATTCTTTTAAGAGGGGGGGGGGGAATGTAACGACCCGAAATTTTGATCATTTGATTTTGAATATTTAATTAATTTAATTATTGAAATATATTGGTTTAAAAGCTTTAAAACCTGAATCAAATTATAGAGATTATTTAAAATCTTTGAATTATGAATAAATATTTGAATAGTGATTTAAGTATTGGAAATGTGGACTTATTATTTGAATAATAATTTAAATATCTGGAGTTTGAATTGAATATTAACTAAATGGAGTTAATAGTCTTATTTAATTCCTTTTAAATTAATATATAATAATGGTGAATTCATTTTGTAAATTTATTTGTAATAATGAATGATTCAAATGAATAGTCAGAAAATTTATTTTTATGACTCAATTTTTATTGACGTATTTTTAATTTATTTTATATGATTTTCCATAATTTTTTATTTGAAAAATATTTAAATTGTCGTTTAATAATTTTTGGCAAACCGTAATGTTGTTGTGATTTTACAGAATTGGATAACCAATATATATTATTTTTGTTCGGAGGTCGCGCTGCTGTTCTGAACACGATCGTATATTTGTTTTGTCGTTCAAGGTCCATACGCGAACGAAAAGCTATACAGCGAGATGCCAGAAAAATTGAAATATATGCCTAACCATTCGTACACTCAGCACACTTTTTTTCTCTTCCCTCACACATTTCCTTTTCGCGTGTACCAGAAAACAAAACAAAGAAAAAGAAAACATCCCCTGTAAACCAAGGAAACTTCATGCTTTAAAAATTCAAAATAAAATCCTATACTCCATTAAAAATTTCATAGTTTGCATCTTTAAGTTATTAAGGCAAGAGTTTCATTTCTATATGCGATTTGTGGTGTTTTGGTGATAGGAGGAGAATGCGTCAGTGTAGGTCGTGAGTGATAAATCGACTAGGGTTTTGATTTTTATCAAATTGAAGTAGAGTTAGGCCATTTGAAGCTTAGATTTGGGTTGGAGAAGTGGAGGGGCACATCACAGCCAATTTTTGGGAGGCTGGGTGCATTTTTTGTCACACAACATTGTGTGGTCACTGTCGACATGGGCGAAGTTGCGATCCAGGAGGTGAGGCCGAGTTAGAAACTTTGGTGACGGGAAGGTGGAGACTTAGATGAGAAGATCATTGATGAAGTCTATTTTTGTTTCCGTGGCGTATTGAGAGTGAGAAGGTGGAGGAATGTTCGACCATTGGTGGGTTGGTTACATGAATAAAGGTGGCGGTTTGAATTTTGGGAAGTAGGAAGAAGAGGATTAGTTGGGTAATTATATAAATAAGTGCAATTAAGAAAATAATATGTTTTAAATAAATCTCATAGCTTATAATATGTATATCTTCTCCTTAGAAGGTCCGAATCTAACGCGGTTAGTTACATTGTAATCGTGGAATCGTTAACTATGCAATGGAATTGAATTGATGGAAATTAGAGCTTGTAGAATTTCAAGTTAAATCAGATGCTATTTGATTTTAAACGGAACAGGAACGATTTGGAAACAACAGGAATTTCGGTGAGTTTAACTCACTTTTTTGGTCAAATCGGTATGATATATAGTAATAAAAAAATTTCCATTTGTGTTTGGTTGAAATTATTGGCTGTTTGGTTAAATATTCGCTTTTAAAAGCGATTGCTATTTAAAACTGAAATACTGAAAATTTATTGAGAAATCCGGATTTCTCGATATTATTACTTTTAAATTTTCAGTTATATTCCTATTGATTCTATTTCAGTTATAGCTCTGTTATATAAATTGTCAATTGATGAATCTTGATTGTTTTGCACTATTAGTTAAGACATTTTTATATGTTCAAAACGTAACCCTTGTAGTGATAAAAATCAATAATAACATTTGTTAAGTGCTTTGGTAGTTATTGGCCTCAATTTAGTATTTTGAAATACTATTAATTGCCGTTTTGGCTTGAAAATGGTTTTTTATTTGGAGAATGATTTCAAATCAAACCTTTGCATTTTTCTAGAATATTTTATTTAAATGGATTTTGAACTCCTCTGTATTCTTCCAACCTTTTAAATTGTTTTTTCTAAATCATTTAGAATGTTGTAAAGTTGTTTAACCATTATTTAATAATGATTTAAAGTTGTTTTACTAATGGTTAATAACGTTTCAAAAGTTATTTATTTATATTTAATATTGTTTAAAGCTATTTCCCAATATTTTAATATTGTGAAAAGTTATTTATTTAAATAATTAAGGGTGTTTGAAGATATTTAAGAATTATTATTTATTAACAATGTTTCGGAAGTTAATTATTATTTATTATAATAACGTTTGAAGATTAATTGTTATTGTTTTATTAATAATGTTTGAAATTATTAACTATTATATTTATAATGTTTTGAAGTTAATAATTATTATTTATTAGTAATGTTTTGTTGTTAATAATAATTATTATATAATAATGTTTTTAAATAATAATTATTATATTTATAATGTTTTGAAGTTAATCATTATAATTTATTAGCAATGTTTTGCTGTTAATAATTATTATTAAACTATAATGCTTTGAAGTAAATAATTATTGTCTATTTATAATGTTTTGAAATTATTAATTATTATATTAATAATGTTATGGAGTTAATAAATTATTTTATTAGTGATGTTCGAAAGTTAATTTATTACTTATTTAGGATGTTTAAAGTAAATTAAATTATCTGATTAATTATATTTATGAATAATAAATTGATTTATAAATAGGAATCTCATTTATTAAAAGAGATTTATAAATCAATTTATTAAAGAGTTTATAAATGAAAATAGGGTTTGGATTTATAAGAATTTTTAAAATGGCTTTATAATGCACTTTGTAAAGGATTTTTATAAAAGTGTTTTAGAAGGGATTTTTAGAGGGAATCTTTATAAAGGAGTTTATAAAGCATAAAGTTTTATAAATGGGTTTATGTAACTTTCCCTTTCTTGAGGCCCGAAGCTAAGGGCTACAGATATTGTAGTCATCCATTGTATTAACTTCCGGTGACAAAATACGATAATGTTAATGGTATCCATAATATCAGAAGTACATGAATATGAAATAAAATCAGCACAGATTAAAATAACTTTTCCGATTACATTCCAAATCAATATTTCATATTCAATAACATAATCCCATAATCGATTCCTTGGTTTTTGATCAAATATAATTATTACAAATTATGCCAAGAGCGACATATGAAGATGCCCCCTGAGATGATCAGAGTACTAAATAGACAATCAGTCTTAATACAACACAGCGGAAATAAAACAAAAAAACTCCGAAATATAGCTAGCATTGCCTTCTGCACGTCTTCGGAAGCTTATTCATCTACCTACTAAACCTGTAAAACCCTAACTCTCAATCTACCCAAACTAATTTTTCGCACCTGAGAGTTTAACACGAAAAACATAAACTTCAAGTCAGACATAAAGCTTGGTGTGAATAATACTATTACACCTCGGTTTACTGATACTAAGTGAGACCACGCCGCTTAGCGAAACGGGTTTCCCCTCACCAATATCCCTTTAAAACATACCTTTTTTGCAAATCAGAATCCTGCAATCAAATTGATTAAAAATATAATAGCAATATCAGATATGCTCATAAATCAGGTAACACATGGACTATCTGTCCGAACAATATAGTTTTATTTGGCTAACTACTAACCATTGGTTGACTCGGGCCTACCAGACAAAATAAATAATTTAACATCTATTAGACACACTACTGGATGGTTTGTCCTTAACTTACTACTCCTAGGGTCAACTGATCCAAATGGTTTTGCGGGCTCACCAATAACCTATCTTCCATCTCTATATATTCCTTTCTTTGTGTAACATCATTAACTCTTACCTGTGACTAAGCCTTACACACTGGAAATTTGGACTAAATTAGCTAGGGGCAATAGCTAATGTATAGGGTGCAACCCTATACCAGTCCCATTTGGTATACAAATATCCGAGTCATTTACTTAAGGTTAACTACCCATCAAATTTTCCTTGAAAACCTTTCTTTCAAATTGATTTAACCCTTTAAATCATACTTAAACAAGGAAAATATACTTTTTCTTTACTCAAATCTATTTTCCATGATGTATGCTTTACACAAAACATTGTTGATGAAAACCCTCGAAAAACTTATTTAAATGCTTTAAATAATCTCTTTCAAAACCTTTGAAAGTACTCCTTTCGAAACAAGTTAACTGCTTCGAAAGGTTGAATGCGGCAGTAGGGGTTTTGACCCCTTTGAAAGCTTTATTTAAAAACAAAAGGCGACAACCTCTTTCGAAAGCCTTTTTTCTAAAACAATTGACCAAATCGAAAGCCAGTTCTTTCGAAAGCTACATTTGTAACCAAAATAGTTCTAAGTTTTAAAGAGCTACTTCTAGCCCTTCGAAAGCCTGTTTCAACTCCATACCTTTCTTCTAACTCCAATCCACTACGTACCGAAGCTGATACCATGTGTATTTGTTTCGACCTGGTTGGAGGCGGCAGTATAGGGTCGAAAGGTGGCTGCTATAAGTGGCGAAGCAGTAAATCTTTATAAAACTAAATTTTAACCTTTTAAAGTAATTTCATTCCAACTAATTTTCCTTGTTTGTCAACATATAATTGATTGATTATACTTTTACCAAATCTTTTCCAAAAGTGTTGTCGAATTTCAGAATTTAACGAATTAAAACCTTTACAAATTGCCACTTCTCCTTTTATAAACATATAAAACATTAAGCCTCATACATTAAATGATTTTATATCTTTAATAAAATACTTAGGAAAATTCTCCAAAAATTCCCATAAATCACTTTTAATATGTTTTTAACATATTTAAATTTCAGACCCAAACCTAACATATAACAACCGAAAATAATTTAAACCCAATTTAACCATTTTCTTTAATAGAATATTCACAATAAATCCACATTAATTCGGAAAATTATGAAACTTGAAACTCATCTCTAAAATAATATTTTTGGCCTTATATGAAAAACGCAAGGCATATGGATGTCATTTAATAGGTTTTTCAAATCAAACCTTATCATAAAATCTATATAAAGCAACATAAATCATTAACAAGCATATATATTCATTTAACAATCAAAACATGGCGTAATACTTTACAAAACATACTTGAATTTGATCTAGAAACCGAAAGTAACAAATATGAGGTTTAATCTATTATTTACCTTAGCTTAATGTTAAGGAGTTTGGGATTTGCTCTTGAGTTGATTTGATTAAGCTCCCTTCCTTAATTCTTGCTTATCTTCCCCTTGTTTTCTCCTAAAGGTGGTCAGCCAAGCTTGAATTTAATTTTGTTGGTGAACGTTTGTAGATGAAAATGGAATTAAGGGTTTAAAGTATAAGGATGTAACTTATTCCTATTTTGCCCTTAACTTATTGCCCTTACCTATTTCATTTTAATTCTCCTTCGTTCATTAGTTAATTAGGCATGACTACCTTCTAGTTATACAAATCTCAATCTATTAACCACTTTGATCTTTACATTATTCTATTTAGTTTGTCTAATTAAATCTCCTAAATAATGTTATTTAAAATTACGGTTGTTACAGACTCTCCTCCTTGAAGAATTTCGACCTCGAAATCACGGTAAGGTACTCATAACATTAATCATAAAGGTAAAACATACCATGAAGCATGTCAGGATAAGTATCACTAATCATGCTCTCAGTTTTCCAAGTACAGTCTCTCTCGTCCTCACCCCACTGGACTTTGACTAAACAGACTGTCTTGTTTCTTAGCATCTTCTCATCTCTCGCAACTTACGAACTGCTTTTCTTACTATAGTCAAATTTAGCTCCACTACTGAGTCATCTAATACAGTCGGTGCTATTGTAGTCTTTGGATCTCGAATACACTTCCTTAGATGAGAAATATGAAAAACATTATGGACTCCTTCCAAACTACTTGGTAACTCCACTCTATATGCGAGTTTTCTAATCCTTTCTATAATAAAAAATGGTCCAACGAATCTCGGTGCCAATTTTCCCGATTTTCCAAATCTGATTACACCTTTCATTGGTGACACCTTGTCGAAAACATGATCTCCAATGGATAACTCTAAGTCTTTCCGTCTCTTATCAGCATAACTCTTCTTTCTAGACTAAGCTTCCCTCATTCTAGCTCGAATGAACTCAATCTTTTCTGCAGTTTCTCTAACCAAATCCGGACCAAGAACCAACCTATCCCAGTTCTCTAACCAACAAATGGGATATTTGCATGGCCTTCCATACAAAGCTTCAAACAATGTCATTCCTATACTAGCCTGATAACTATTGTTATACGGGAACTCGACTAAATGTAGATGGTCTTCCCATGATCCTCCAAAATCTAGCACACAAGCTCGTAACAAATCTTCTAAGACTTTGTTAACTCTTTCAGTTTGCCCATCTGTCTGCGGATGGTAAGGGGTACTCATCTTGAGCTTGGTACCCAAAGTCTCCTGTAAACTCTTCCCGAACTCACGAGTAAATAAGGAATCTCTATCACTTATTATACTACTAGGAATTCCATGCGGTCTAACTACATTCTTTATAAATAACTTAGCTAAAATAGGTACCGTTCTGGTTGACTTAACTGGAATGAAATGGGCACTCTTGGTCAACCTGTCCACTATAACCCGTATACTTTTATTTGCTCTATTTGACCTTGGCAACCCATCTATAAAATCCATTGAGATAGAATCCCATTTCCATACTGGAACATCTAGAGGCTGAAGTAACACGTTAGGTTTCTGATGTTCGCCTTTTACCTGTTGACAGTTCAAACACTGTTTCATCCATAAGCCTACATCTCTTTTCATACCTTCCCAGAAGAAACTTCTTTTCATATCCTGATACATCTTAGTTCCTCCTGGATGAATAGAGAACTTCGAACGATGGAATTCTTCAAGAACTTCCTTCCTAATGTTCCCCACATTCGAAACACACAGTCTTCCTTTCTTCCTTAGCTACCCATTCTGGTCAAGGCTAAAATCTTTCAAGCAATCACTCTCTGTTCCATCCCTTAACTTTCTGATTCGTTCAATTAATAATGGATCCTCCTTCAGCTTAGAAGCAATCTTTTCGATCATCACCGATAGAACTTCTAAACATGACAACATAGTAGTTTCTTTACTAGACCTAGGTTCAGTTCTCCACTGTATCCTACATGTAGTCAATGCTTCTAAATCTTCCCACTTAGCTATCACTACTAATACTGCATTCTGATGTTTTCTCTTAAGTGCATTCGCAACCTTGTTGCCTTTTCCCGGTGTGTACTTAATACTAGTCATAAACTGCTAAAAACTCTAACCACCTATGCTGTCTCATATTCAGCTCCTTCTGGGGGAATAAATACTTCGGTGACTTATGATCCATATACAATTCAAATCTTTCTCCCATAAGGTAATGTCACCACACCTTCAGCGCAAAAATTACCGCAGCTAATTCCAATCATGAGTTGGATATCTAACCTCATGCGGTCTGTGCTGACGAGAAGCATAGGCAATCACTTTACCTCTTTGCATTAACACAGCTCCTAACCCTGTTCCACATGCATCTGTGTACATTACTAAATCTCGATTCCCTTTCGGGACAACTAACACAGGTGCATTTGTAGATAAGAGTTTCAGCTTCTGGAATGCTTCCTCACACTTATCAATCCAAACAAATTTCACATTTTTCCGCATCAGCTTAGTCTTCGGTGCTGCTATCCATGAAAAATCCTTAATGAATCTTCGGTAATACCCAGCTAATTCAAGAAAACTCTTTATCTCAGTCATTGTCTCGGGTCTCTTCTAATTATTCACCGCCTCATCTTAGTCGGATCTACAGACAACCCTTTCTCTGAGACTACATGACTAAGAAACTTCATTTCCTTCTTCCAGAAATGAAACTTCGAAAATTACGCCTTCAGTTGATGCTGCCTCAACATCTCAAGCACCACTCTAAGATGATCCTCATGCTCTCTTTCATCTTTAGAGTATATCAAAATATCATCTATGAAAACCAACACGAACCTATCCAAGTGCTCTTGGAAAACTCGGTTCAGCAAATCTACGAAGAATGCTGGCGCATTAATTAGTCCGAATGGCATTACTAACCATTCGAATTATCCATATCCGGTTCTAAACACCGTCAAAGGAATACTATCCTCTGCCACTCTAAGCTGATGGAACCCTGTTGCTAAATCCAACTGGGAAAATACTTTGGCTCCACTCAACTGATTGAACAAATCGTCAATTCTAGGTAATGGATATTGATTCTTATCGTCTTCACATTCTACTTATGATAATCGATACATAACCCCAATGATCTGTCCGGCTTCTTTACAAACACTACGGCTGCTCCCCAAGGCAAACTGCTTGGTACGATAAAATTCTTGCCTTCCAACTCCACCAACTGCACCTTTAGGTCCCTCATCTCGGTTGGTGTAATTCCACTTGGCAGTCTACTCACCGGTTCTGCTCCTGGTACTAAATCTATCTGAAACTCAATAGCCCGTTTCGACGGCAGTCCTACTGCAGGTTCAAAAACATCTACGAATTCTCTAACAACGAAAACTCGATTCAACTCATCTTCTGCCTCCACAACACCCAACAAAGCTTTAACCTCAAAACTAGGGTTTTCCATGGAGTATATAATTCGTTCACTACAGTTAGGGTGTCTAAGTGATATTTTCCGATCATGGCAAAATATCCTAGCATCGTATTTACTTAACCAATCCATACCCAAAATAATTCCGAACCTTACAAAATCAAACACATGCAAACTGCAAACAAATGTATGACCTAACAATTCAAACTCTAACTAGCCACACTTCATCCCAAGTGTCGCATACCCTCCTATCGGATTTGCAACCCTTAAGGAAATAATTTGGTAAGAGGTTCTAGGTTAAGCTTATCTACCAAACAACGAGATATAAAAGAATGCAATGCACTAGTATCAAATAGAACTCTAACTGATACACCATAAATGAAAAGCATACCTCCCAATACAGCTTTTTCCTTCTCCTTTGATGTTGGTTTTGAGGTAGCTAGTTCTAATGCAAACGTCTTACCTTTTCCATCCTTAGCTGGCTCCTTGCATTGGTTCTTATAGTGTCCAATCTGATCGTAGTTGAAACACCTTACTCCTTTCTTCTCAGCAGCTTTCTTCCCTTTTCCTGTCCGTCACTCATGAGCATAATGTCATTTTTTATCACACTTATAACAGACATCTTCTGCCTTTACTTTCTTAACAGCTCCACTCTTCTGAGCTCCTTTCTTAAGGAAAACTTCCTCTTCTGGTTCTGCGCTCCTTGAGCTTCCCTAGCCTTGTTTCCTTCAAGAAAAGCAAGCATCTCTTCCTGCCTTAAAGCCATCTCAACAACTACATCACATGGGTCTCTAATATGCGATAACGTGGCCCTAGCAAGCTCTGGCTTCAACTCGCAAATGAACTTATCATTCCTTTTGATGACACTATCAACCGTAGCTGATCAATATCTTGCTAACTCCTCAAATTTGGTTGCATACTCAAGCACTGTCATATCTTCCAGCTCCAATTCAGTAAACTTCCTGAGCAGAGTAGACTTAGCAATCTTCGACATAAATCTTTCTTCAAATCTCCTCCTGAACTCAGCCCAAGTCATAGTCTCCTCATTGACTCCAACAAGAACGATGGTCCACCAATACAGTGCTGCCTCTTGTAGCTGTCTAGAAGCGTGTCTCCTTTTCTGCTCATCATTGAGCCCCAAATCAGAAAAATCCTCTCGCAATGAAGTAACCAATTCTCCACTTCGATTGCGTCTTTAGTACCAATAAACGACTTTCCTCCTAGCCGAGCATAATCTCTACTCAAAACAACATAGTTATTAACCACTGGAGCTCCTTGATTCCTCCTTTAGCATTATCTCCAGCCAACCCCGTAGCAACTCCTACATCCATCATGTTAACGAAAAACAGATACATTGCTCCCATATCGACTTGCGGGACTGTAGCATGCACATTTGCAGCTTGTGCCTGACCTGGGTTCCTCCTGGTATTCGGTTTGGCATTCCCATAGGTTGTGGTCCTTACCCCACTAATGTTATCTCTTCCACTTCTAGCATCTACATCTTACGTCTGTAATATCTGCATTCGAATCTTCATAGGATACAAAAGAATAGCCTAATAGAGATTGGAGAATAAAGATAAAGCGTATACTTATATATTGCAAATACAAGTACGTTACTGTAGCTTTATCCCATACCCTAATCTTTTCTCTAATTCCTTAGGATTATGTTTTCAAAATCATTTTAGGTTTGAAATTTCTTTTATGTTTTTCATAAACCAATGCTCTGATACCAAGTTGTAACACCCTCTATCTTGAGGCCCAAAGCTAAGCGCTACAAATGCTGCTGTCATCCATAGTATTAAGTTCCGATGACAAAATACGGTAATGTTAATGGTATCCATAATATTAGAAGCTCATGAATCTGAAATAAAATTAGCACAGATTAAAACAACTTTTCTGATTATATTCCAAATAAATATTTCATATTCAATTACATAATCCCATAATCGATTCCCAGGTTTTTGATCAAAAATAATTATTACAAATTACGCTAAGAGCGACATATGAAGATCCCTCATTGGATGATCAGAGTACTAAATAGATAATCAGTCTTAATACAACACATAGGAAATAAAACCAAATAACCCCTAAATATAGCTAGCTTTGCCTCCAGCACATCTTCGGAAGCTTATTCATCCACCTACTAAACCTGTAAAACCCCGACTCTTAATCTACTCAAATTAATTTTGATCACTTGAGAGTTTAAGGGGAAAAACATAAACTTCGAGTCAGACATAAAGCCTGGTGTGATAATATTATTACATCTTGGTTTACAGATATTAAGTGAGACTACGCCGCTTAGCGGAACGGGTTTCCCCTCACTAATATCCTTTTAAAACATATCTATTTGCAAATTAGAATCCTGCAATCAATCTGATTAAAACAATAGTAGCAATATCATACATGCTCATAAATCAGGTAACAAATGGACTATTTGTCCGAACAATATAATTTTGTTTGGCTAACTACTAGCCATTGGCTAACTCGGGCCTACCAGACAAAATAAATAATCTAACATCTGTTAGACACACTTCTGGACGGTCTATCCTTAACTTACATCTCCCAGGGTCAAAAAATACTAATGGTTTTGCGGGCTCACCAATAACCTATCCTCCTTCTCTATATATTCCTTTCTGTGTGTAACATCATTAAGTATTACCTGTAACTAAGTATGACGCCCCACCTCTATGCTCACGCTAGCCAAGAACACTACTGAGTAATGCCGTCGACTAGCGCGAAGAATAAGGCTGTTGAGGAGCGACCATCCGTGTAATTGCCTTGTGCGAGTACCGATATGTCAGATAGTATAACATGCATTTCATTTCAAGAGGAAATCCGACATACCGATACAAACTCAAAGCTACTACACAGTGGTTAAGTGGACCTCAGAAACAAATATAGAAATAAATATAACACAAATCAGTCACAGATGTTCATATCTCAAAGGCGGAAACATATATGAATATAACACATAAAAGTGTACATCAGAGTAGCGGTCAAACAAGATCCACAATATCACAAAAGAATAAGTATACATCATGGAGTCTATATCTCAAATGTATAACAACAAAAACTACAAATGTAATGTAGTTAGACAAAAGTCAGAAGATGATCCTAGATGAGGAGTCAAGCAGGAGCACCCGCAACATCTTGGTCTGACCCGAGTATTATTTAATAAGAAAATAATAAACGGATCAGTCTAGCTATAATTATCACTAAAGAAATGAGATAAAAGCAGACATATAATAAGAACGTATGATAACAATAATGTCATACTAGGACAAGTATGATTTAAACAACAACAAAATCATACAATTATCTCAAGAATCTCAAAGCACCAAAAAGAATATCATATTCTTTATTTTATTCACCAAACCACAAATATTGAAAAACATATTAATGCCAATCGAAAAAGTTGGTGAAACACAAATTCTAGAAATCATCAATTAGAAATCCAGAAATCACAAAGGGGGAGGCCTATCAGAAACGGGAGCATGAAAACTCACCAACACGTGTATCACAAACGGAACGCTATTCCATGGTCGCCAACCATAAATTTTGAGCCGAAGCTCCACAAACGGCCCAAAGACCACGGGTCGTTACCCCGCCAAATTGAACCGAAGTTCCACAAACGGGGATTGTAATCCCCAAACAAACAAATAGACATCGCACATCGCTAATCTAAATCACAAAATGATCATCATCGATCAATAAAAGTGTCGATTACACTAAGCTAGTAAATATATGAGTTTAGCTTCATGTCCCATAACAACTATCTTAACTTAAATATTTACGAACAAATTGTAGATTTCCACTCGAAAATAGTCACAAGATTTTCAATCGAACAAGTCCATAAATTAACCGACGAAGTAAACACAAGCATTTCATACCACTTGTTTTGCTAAACCGTTTAATTAGATTTTCTCATACGAATGAGGTAAAAGGTTTGTATATACTAATAGATTAGAAAATGATTTTATAAACGAGCTTTGTATTTAAATAGTGTTGAAATCATTTTGATGAAAGAGTTTGCGTATTTACTACTAGTATAGAAACCTTTGTATTTAGAAGTGACAAATCACAAAAATGATTGTAGAAACAATCAATCACCAAAGATTCACATTCGAAGATGTGAATCAAAACCATAGAAATCGATATCAAATCCATCAAATGGATATTCCCAAAAGTCCAAGGAAAGAAGTCATCAAAGTCGATAAATAGTGATAACAACTATCCGGATCAACAAAAATCGATTAAAATAGGAAATCCACACAAAACAGCCTTAATAGGCAAAAATAAACATTTCCAGACGTCTGATTTGGAATCCAGACGTCTGGATTTGTTTTCTGAAAAATAGTTCAGAAAGCCACCCAGACGTCTGGAATATCAGAACAGACGTCTAAGCCCTGACCAGATGTCTGGTTTTGAATCCAGACGTCTGGTTTCTGAAACGATCCTGACTCGGCCTTCGAAAATCGGCATCCGTACTTCACTTGTACTCGAATGCCGCAGATTCAAACGCCGAATCT
Organism: Allium fistulosum; assembly: GCA_030737815.1. Lineage (NCBI taxonomy): Eukaryota > Viridiplantae > Streptophyta > Magnoliopsida > Asparagales > Amaryllidaceae > Allium > Allium fistulosum. The sequence goes on along the minus strand of CM060903.1, from coordinate 1,438,205,541 downwards.
GGCTTGCTGGAGCTTATAACACGTTAAGTATAACAACACAGAAGAAGAAAAAAAATGAATGATGTCATATACATCACAAATGATACAATATCCAGAATATGATATACAACAATGATATCTATATGATACAAGAATATCAGAGACAAATAATAATGTTTCAGCGGAAACAACATAAGTGATAACTCCAAATGATCTTTAAAAGAGAATGCGTCCATCAACTCCAACATCAAGCTCAAACCACCATCACGTTTCACAAAGATATGCAAGGGCGGTCGTGATCTCCAAAAACTGAAATAGCTCCAAATCATTTATTAAACCTGACTATTTGAAAAACCACCCTCTAGACTGCCTGTGTGGAAAATTGTGGGCACCCAGAGTTTAGGAACAGAACAATAAACTCCAGGTCAGTCATGGGACTGGTGTGAGTAACAAAATAGTTGTTTGAAATAAAAACAGTTCATAAGAGAAATCCGATATGCTTTTTGGAAAATGAAACTACCATAAGGCCTCCCGCCACACACACAATGCAAACGCAGAATTGGAGGAGATTTCTCCTTATGATAGTCAAACATGCTTGCTACGAGAAAAATCTTTGATATTATTGCTAGTTCATAGTGTGAAAACATCTCAAACATATAATATTAATCTTAGACAGCATACAACCATTATTGTATGCCTACTATAGCTACTATGTTCAATAGTAGGTTACCGCCACATTCCATAGCAGGTTATACAACTAAATCCGTACAAGGTTCGTATTGTTTCTTTGGATTTTCCAACAAATGGTCAGGCTAAGGAACTTACTATGCCACATGGGTACGCCTTTGGAGGGACGTCCCAAGAACTTAACCAGCTCTCTGCCAACACAAGGCCGGGTTACCTTTTACTAGGTAACTACTACTCGAGTATGCCACCCCCCTGTCATTTACGACCTTTATCCGAGGGCCCTCGATCACAAAGCAACAACCACACAGTAAATGAGATTGATGCAACCACACAGGTAAAGCATCTGGGCTCCATACCATGATATCACCTTTTTCCAGAAGGAAATGACATACCCTAAAGGGTGCGACCCTCATAAACTTGCCGCATCTTTCCTGTTTCGACCATTTCCGGGGTGTGAGGTCCGATGAGGTCTTGTCCACAAAGCTACGCTTTACACGAAAGCCATGCTTTGATCAACAAATGATCAGCAACACACAGCAACACTTAGCATGCCAAACTACCAAATTGGGAGTATATCACTGATAACCTTCAACTACATAACCTCTGAGCTCGTACGTCTCAGAGAAGGGTGTTAAGCTAAGAGAATAAATTCTCCGCCACCAAACAGAAATGTATTTGAAAGAAATCTTCTTTATATCTCAAAGTGTAGTGTCAGACATACGTCCATACAAATATGTTCCGGGTTCGAAAAGAATCGAAGGCACTTCCAAAGAAGCCCTTGCAAATCCGGGTATCCACAATCCCGATCGGACTTCCCATCACTTAAGGAATCTCTATACCGTAGCTACTCAGTGCAGAGACAATCGATAGGTTATCCTACCGTTCTCGCAAACACCCGGTCTTCAACACCGGTCTTCAAATGCTATCCATTCACGTCGTATCACTATTCGGAATGGGTTATATGACACAAAGTCCTCTCCCGGCTAAACCGAATAGTGAGCGCAATATTTTAAAACATATGGATATTGGGATTTTAGTTAAGTCACAACTTATTACCCAAAACTTTTCTTCAAATGGTTTAAAAAAATTACCATTTTAATCTTTTACACAAAAAGATTCATCTCACAAAGTTCACCCAGTTTCACAAAGATCTATTCATAGATTTTCAAATCGATTTCCATTTCAATTGGATTAACTCGTTAAATCTTTAAATCTTTAAATCAAAGATTTAACTTATAGCTTTCAAAACATGTTTCCAAAGATTTATTCGTAACTTGGAAAACTATTTCCAATTCAAACTTGGAATTCCTCTAATTTAAATTGGAATTTCATTTCTTATATGAAAGCTTCTATCATTTGAAAACAAACAGTTTTATTTCGAAAAAATCAGATCTTATTTATACAATTTAAAATCTTTGAGTTAATTCAAATTCCCAAACAATACTAAAAAAAATGATCTAAAACCCATATAAACTTCTATGCCCTTTTTACATCATAATTTCTCAACATAGAATTCAATTTCAATTTTTGAATGCAAATTTGAATCAAATTTTAAAACTAAATCAAGTTATTCAACAATAACTTTAATCTTTGAAATTTCCTTTTCAGAAGCTTTCCACTTTAAATCCGATCTATTTTCAAAACCATTTGGATTCAAAATTCAATTTTAAAACTATTTCAAAGATTTGTGACTTAGCCAACTTCCACGTGAAATCCATATTTGTGTGTGTATAGTGTAGTCCAGGGGTTTCACACACAATAGTGCAACATCATCATCAATCATTACAGATTTAAACACAGAAATATAGTTGATAAGCGGTATAAACTATAACGCTTATCGTTCATTCACAGATTCACAGATAAATCACAGATAAAATAAATTACATTCATCACAGCTTGAATTAAAACAGTTCATATCACACAACATCACATAGTAGGGATATCGAACAATTCACAGCATTCAATAGAATACAATCATCCATAAGTAATGATTTATTAATCATCATTCTCTAATTAATTTAAAATAAATTAAATTAATTACTTTCATCATTCTAAATCTTGCTTACTTAACCATTAATTAATTACCAATTAATTAATCATCCTCTAAGTGCTAATTAATCATCCTTGATTAATTATACTCTAATTATATTAAGTAATTATCCTTAATTAATTACACACATTAATCATTCTTAACCAATTACAGTAATTAACCTTTAATTACTTCATTAATTAATTAACTAAAATTAATTACATTAATCCTTAATTAATTACATTAATTAATTACTTCATAATCACTTATCATTGATTAATTAATCTAAATTAATCAACCCTTAATTACATCATTAATTATATTAATTAATGATCTCTAATTACTTCTTTAATTAATTACTCTATTTACATTAATTACATTAAGTAATTAATCTTTAATTAAACCCCATTTATTAATCACTCTTGATTAATCTTATCCAGTAATTAACTACTCTTAATTACTCATTAAATAAATTAATTACTCCTTAATTAATTATCTTTAATTAATCCCTTACACAAAGTAATTGAATCCAAATTTCTTCCATTATTAAATCATCTTCCACTAATTACATCCAGTAATTACCCTTAATTACATCACTAAGTAATTATACTTCATTAATTACATTAAGTAATTACATTTATTAAATCATCAAGTGATTATCTTAAATTAATTATTCCTAAGTAATTAACTTAAACTAATTCAATTACACTCAATTAATTGTACTAAAAATTAATTACGTAATTACTTCCATAAAGTAATTATACTTAACCATTCCACAAATGATTATTATTAAATTAAGAAATCTAATTTATTGTTAAAATTAATCACATTAATTAATTATTTAAATAATCTTAGTTAATGACCTTCATTAACTAATAACAATTCTTTAATTACTTTGCTTAAATATATTTTTTCTTTACAATTAAAATTCCTTTTTTAAAGTCAAATCTTTTAATTTGACTTAAACACTTTAAAATTATTAAACAAGTTTTGAATCATAAAAACTTTATTTAGTCCTAAACTAAGTTTCAATCTAACTTGAATTCATATCTAAACTTTTGATTTATAACTTAGTTTAATCCTTGATTTAAAATTTTAAAATTATATCTATAATTTTCAAAACAGAACAGGTTTCTGTTTCAAAAATCTGGGAAAACATTTACCCGAGCCATGGCAATGCTTGCTTCGAGTCCTACACAATTTTGCTCGAGTAAATACTCGAGACAACACGTGAAAACCTGCTTCGAGTCGAGTACTCGAATTTACTCGAGTCAAACTCGAGAACAATCCCAGCTCCAATTCTTCGCCGTGCACGGTGCACGTGCACATCGCCAACGATCGACTCTAGGCGACATCACATCGTCGAGCAAGTCGACGATCCTCCACGCTCCTCTCCCCGACCACCAGAACTCCCTCATCTTCTCGATATCAAAATCGAGCGTTCAAACCTAAACCTGGAACCAAAAGCGCAACTAGGAAAACTCCTCGTCCTCCCAATGCCGATCACCGGAGCGCCTACGCTTCCAGCCACAACTTCGCCAACAACCCTGCTTCAATTTCCCAAAATCTGGTGGAACTCGATCCACCAGAGGCGATGGGATGAACCCATTTCCGATCAAACCCAAAAACTAGGGTTACAAACTTTAACGACCACCTGCCGCCGCCACAGTGGTGTATTCCCCCTTCTGACAATTTTTCCAAGCTCACACATCACTCCACTACCTCCAGTGGAAACCTCATCCTTCCCGCTCACTTGGATCATCAGAAACCTCCAAAATCACAAAGTCTGATCAACCCCGACATGCTCATTCAAACCCAATCTAAAAATTGTGATTTCATTTTTAAAAATCATGATTTAGTTTAGGGATTCAGTTTATATTCCTGAATTGCTAAATTAAGATGTTTGAATTTTACACAAAACCCAAGCTTTCCTGTTCATTTTTATTTCCAAAGCAATTCCAAATTTATTTTAACTTAAATAAAATTTTAAACTTCAATCTATGATGAAACAAACAATTTTTGTTTGAAACTTAAATCCTAACAAAGATAAGATCTTGAGATAATGGATTTTGTTTAAAATCTTAGTTTTGAAAACTAAGAACAGAGAACACAGATGCACACACCTATACATTCATATATATACACACAGAATAATGCACTTATATATATTCACACAATCATACTTATTTCCAGGTGTTAACATGCAACCAGATTTCATACTTAAGTTTTTTTTAAAAGGGATGTTACTCACTTGATTCCAGAAATGAACAGAATTTGCTATGTTGAAACAGGGTTGAATTTGCTAGCTGAAACCTTCTTCTTTGATCTTTGGTTTGAGTTGAATTTAAATTGTTGTTTCAGTTGAATTTTTTTGAAGTTTAAGATGATGTTATTTTAGACTTTGCTCATTTGAAATGGTCGAACTGAGATAAAGATTGATATATGGAAAGGAAGCTTACAGGGTAAATATAATTTGTACAGGGTGATATTTTTTTTGTTTTGTACAATATAGGACAGAGATTTTTTCCTCTCTATGGTGGCTGAAATGAGAGCATTAATTGCTATGTACAAATCTTCATGCTTATCCTTACTCGTACATAGATATTTGTAATTTTTTTTGTGTTTCATTCTTGAATATTATCATTCACATCAAATTTGATTTGTTTACATACTTGAATGTATTCTATTTTTCTTTAGTCTTATTATTTTATAATATAAATAAATTTCTATTTTAATATGTTGTTTAAATTTAGCTAATTTTTTTACTTTATATATTTTTTATAATTTATCTTATATACATCTAGTTCTATTTCCAACTTAAATATGTATTTCTAACTTAAATATTTATTTTTAACTTTAATACTTATTGTCTTGTATTTCTATATATATATATATATATAATTTATTTTCTCTAACATAAACCATCAATTCTTAATTTGAAATTATTTATTTTTAAACCATTTACTTAAAATTAAAATTCAAATCCAATATATATATATATATTCAAATCTACTCATATATGCACATATACATATATATTCACATATATATACAAGATTTAAATTCAAATGATTTAACACATATTTTATTTGAATTTGGAGAAACTCAGATCGATTTACCAATTAATTTCACAATTTTTATTTAAAAATTAAATTAATTATCAATTTAAACTTAGTTAAAATCCGGGATCGTTACAGTTTCATTCTCTGGAAATCATCCAGAGAACCCCCAGACGTCTGAAAACTTCAAGTCAAACGTCTGAGACTCATCCAGACGTCTGATCTTAGATTTCAAACGTATGGAAATAGTCTCTGGCATTTTTTTAATAATTTTCATGTATATATTTCTCTCCAGGTCCAAACCAGACGTCTGGACTTGGTCACCAGACGTCTGGTCACTTGGTCTGGGCAACAATTTGCCTACGCCAAAGTGGCCAAAACGTATCGGAAGCGATCGGACGAGCAACTTCGACTAAGGATTTACGCCAAGCGACAACCCGGCCTTAAAGTCTCTTCGATACACCCCAAACATCAATGTCCAAACATTCATATAAGGATTTTCTTAAAATTGGACCAAAACACCAAAATTTGGAAAGTTCACCAAATCAATACAAATCAAAATCAAATGAATATGCACAAATGTTAGGAATTCATACCTAACAATAATGATAGCTATAGACGTAGATGTGAGTTAAAGAACTCACCTTTAAACCCAAAAACAATGAATGAGAAGCTTTTAAAACAAGGCAAGAACAATTCCTCTTCAACACACCTCTAGAATCCTCAATCTATTATCAAAGGTGAAGTTTTTCCTAAATCAGGGTTAGGAATTTTTGAGAATTGAAGAGGGATTGAGATGGAGAAGAAGAAGAGGATGCTTACCTTAGCTTCTCATTGTTTTCTAGAGCTTGAATTTGAATTTCCTAGCAAACTAGGTTTAGGAATTTTAATTTCCTTTCTCTTCCACCATTTCTATTTTAGCTAGAGAGTGTTAGGAAATGAAAGTGAATGAGGGAAGTTGAGTGGAGTTAGGGTATTCAGTTGGGTTAATGGGCTGAAACCCAATCCGAAAGCCCAAAAATAGAAAATAGCAAAATTCACTCAACTCCAAACATATCGATGTTTATACTCAAAAAAGTTGTAAACGCCATTTTGGACTCAACGGAAGTGGTCTCGAGTCCCAATTCGACTGTTTACAAAAAGTAGCTTTTTGGACTTTAATCCGATTAACGATGCTATATTTAAATAAAACATTTAAATATACAATCGTAAAATATGCGGGTTGTTACACTAAGCCTTACACATTTGAATTTTGGACTAAATTAGCTAGGGGCAATAGCTAATGTATAGGGCGCGACCATATACCAGTCCCATCTAGTATACAAATATCTAAGTCATTTACTTAGGGATAACAACCCATCAAATTTTCCTTGAAAACCTTTCTTTCAAATTGATTTAACCCTTTAAATCATACTTAAACAAGGAAAATATACTTTTGCTTTACTCAAATCTATTTGCCATGATGCATGCTTTACACAAAACATTGTTGATGAAAATCCTCGAAACACTTGTTTAAATGCTTTAAACAATCTCTTTCAAAACCTTTGAAAGTACCCCTTTCGAAACAAGTTAACTACTTTACCGTGAAACTCTAGGCCGAAAGACCAAAACATACCTTTCAAAATCATTTAAAATATATCTTTCAGAACTATTGAAAGTGTCCTTTCGAAGGCTTTATAAAACCTTAAACATCCTTTTTTTTCAAAACATTTCAAACATGCCTTTCGAAAACATTGGAAACCTTCCATTCAAACACTAAAGGCAAACCTCTCGAAAACATTGGGGCATCACCCTTTCGAAACCTTTATTAGTTTACCTTTCGAAAGCTTTAAAGTCCTTTTACTTAATACAAACCTTTCGAAATCATTGGGTTCAAGTAAAAGTTTATGGAAAATAGTTTCAAAAACATTTAAAACCATTTCTTTCGAAGCCTTTAGGTTCAACTTTCAATATATCAAAGGGTCTTAAAAGAACTGGGGCAAAAGCATCTCTTTCAAAAGCATTATTCCTAAGTAAAAGAAAGTGAATGGCTTCGAAACCAACCCCTTCGAAAGCATGGAGAGGCCGGTTTAAGGTTTAAAACAAAAAGACCCTTTCAAAGGCATTGCTTCGAAAGGTTGAATGCGGCAGTAGGGGTTTCGACCCCTTCGAAAGCTTTATTTAAAAACAAAAGGCGGCAACCTCTTTCGAAAGCCCTTTTTCTAAAACAATTGACCAAATCGAAATCCAATTCTTTCGAAAGCTACATTTGTAACCAAAATAGTTCTAAGTTTTAAAGAGCTACATCTACCCCTTCGAAAGCCTGTTTCAACTCCATACCTTTCTCCTAACTCCAATCCACTACATACCGAAGCTGATACCATGTGTATTTGTTTCGACCTGGTTGGAGGCGGTAGTATAAGGTCGAAAGGTGACTGCTATAAGTGGCGAAGAAGTAAATCTTTTTAAAACCAAATTTTAACTTTTAAAAGTAATTTCTTTCCAACTAATTTTCCTTGTTTGTCAACATATAATTGATTGCCAATACTTTTACAAAATCGTTTCTAAAAGTGCTGCTGAATTTCAGTATTTAACAAATTAAAAACTTTACAAATTGCTACTTCTCCTTTTATAAACATATAAAACATTTAATTCTCATACCTTAAATGATTTTATATCTTTAATAAAATACTTAGGAAAATTCTCCAAAAATTCCCATAAATCACTTTTAATATGTTTTCTTAGATATTTAAATTTCGGACCCAAAGCTAACATATAACAACCGAAAATAATTTAAATCCAATTCAACCATTTTCTTTACTAAAATATTCACAATAAATCCACATTAATTCAGGAAATTATGAAACTTGAAACCCATCTCTAAATTAATATTTTTGTCCTTATATCAAAAACGCAAGGCATATAGATGTCATTTAATAGGTTTTTCAAATCAAACCTTATCACAGAATCTATATGAAGCAACATAAATCATTAACAAGCATATATATCCATTTAACAATAAAAACATGGCATAATACTTTGCAAAACATACTTGGATCTGATCTAGAAACCGAATGTAACAAATATGAGGTTTAATCTATTATTCACCTTAACTTAATGTTAAGGAGTTTGGGATTAGCTCTTGAGTTGATTTGATTAAGCTCCCTTCCTTAATTCTTGCGTATCTTCCCCTTGTTTTCTCCTAATGGTGGCCGGCCAAGCTTGAATTTAATTTTATTGGTGAACGTTTGTAAATGAAAATGGAATTAAGGGTTTAGGGTATAAGGATGTAATCTATTCCTCTTTTGCCCTTAACTTATTACCCTTACCTATTTCATTTTAATTCTCCTTTGTTTTTTGGTTAATTAGGCACGACTACCTTCTAATTATACAAATCTCAATCTATTAACAACTTTAATTTTTACATTATTCAATTTAGTTTATCCAATAAATCTCCTGAATAATATTATTTAAAATTAGGGGTGTTTCTGTTTATAAATTTATAAATGGAGTTTTATAAATAGTTTTATGGATTTATAAAAAGAGTTATGTCGATGGTTTTAGAAATTTATAAAAAGAGTTTAATAAATTATTTTTCATATTCATAAAAGAGTTTTATAAATGGTTTTAGAGATTTATAAAAGGAATTTTATAAATGATATTAGAGTTGTATAGAAAGAGATGTATACCAAAGTATTGAAAGGAGTATAAAGGGTTTGTGAATTTAACTTTGTAAAATATTTACAAAGTGATTTCGATTCATAAAAGGATTAATTAAAGAGGTTAGTGGTTCATTTTGTACGTAACCAATGTTGGTTTCCCCATGGAAATAAATCCATGATTTGGTTTATTCTTGTTTTTTTACTTGATAGTTAAATAACCGACTTTCAAATTTTGGCCAGTTTTGATTCAGGAAGTAAATAAGAGCTTCACGTGTTCATACGGTTTGTATTCCATTAGGAGAACTTATTCTAGCAAAACATCTTTAGCTTTAAGGGAATATTAGAGATCCCTTTGGGACTCTGGTGTATTCCACTTACTTCTGAAAGAATTGGAAATAAGTCAATTAGAAATTATCGATTGTTGTTTCGAAGAGGCCAGGATCAGATATGTTATTCAAAAACCAATTCAAACCAACATAAGCATTCAAATGGAAGACCTCTTAAGGATGATTGAAGACAAAGTTCTTGAAGTGCAAGGGCTACTTGCTACTAATCCTGAGGGTGATTCCAAATGGATGTAATAGAGGTAGTTTCTTCAGTTTCGTCTGACCCAGAACGAACTTGTATATATGAATGCTGGCATTGCATTTTTTCCTAGAGGGCAATGTTAGCATTCCAAGTAGAATTGCCATATAAAACGTAATCGAAGCCTCAAGCCTTGCAACCTAGAAATAGCTAAAACAGGGAAGGCTTTAGGGCTATGTGGGTCTCACCCGTTAGGGTACCGTCGTCACCTTTTCTAAATATATACATTTATGGATTTGGTTGTGCATGAAAGCTCTCGAAAAAGGTTGCAAAAGCAACCAAGGTGGTGAAATATTTGGAACTGCCCAATAAGGGTTAGGGCCGGTCTTGATTCATAGGCAGTCCATGTAAGGTCCTCTGTACATTGTCTAAAGATTTACTGTATGGATGGTAGTCCCTTACCTTGTCATTGTTGGGATCCATTCTCCAATATAAGCCTTCAGACTTGATTGTATACCTTTTATGCTGGAATTTAATTAATGTAACAATTTGGGCTATGATTCAATATTATTTTAAACCTTAGACATTATTATAACATCACTGGATTTTCTAATAAAATGGTTTGTTACATAAGGTAAAAACCCGTTCGTGTTTATGTGCGGCGTGGTCTTATGAGATACCTTTATTTTAAAAGGTTTTATAACTTTAAAATCCATTCGAGGTGTGTTTCTCATGTTGATTTATTAGACAGATCCGAGTGTTAATTTTCTTATAATGCTCGGTTTATATTGAGCTTGTTTTCAGATTTAGTTTGTACGCTTTGGCACTTCAAGAGACGAGCCGGAGGTCCCAGGAAGTATTCACATATGTTCTATTTTCCACTGTATTGGTTAGTTGCATTTTTCAGCAATTGTAAGGACAAGTTGTTATAGCTGTCCAGGTTGATAATTAGTAAGTGTACATTGATTTTGATGGATGTATATTACAGTTTTCCTTTTGTAATTTTCTGGTGTATATTATATTTTACTCATCGGGATATGAGATTATGTTCTGTCTTTTCATTCTTTTTTCCCCAACAGTATGTCTTTCCAACACTTGGATGTTCAGCACATGAATACTGTGGATGTAGTAGTATCGACTTCTTCGGAGTCAAATAGGTGGGTCATTACAACGTTGTATCAGAGCTTAGGTTGAGTGAACACCTAGGCTTTTTTGGGATTAACTCATTTGAGATAGGGTAAGTGATACCTTATGATGAGTTTGAGTGTATATATATGAGCGCATGTTTGTTAGTGCTATAAAAATGTTTTATATTATGTTGATATATCGATTGAGTGGTTTATGACTTCTGGTCAGTACAGAAAAAACAACTATATCCATAGAGGTTTCTAAACACTTAAACAAGGCTAACCGACATAGTATTGTTTTGAAAATGAGTAAATGGAATAATCTTACCTAGATTGTATTTCACATATATAAAGAATAATTTTTAGAAGTAAATATAATTATACATGATGTGTTTAGGTGTTAGAAAATAATAATATTCGATTATTTTCATTATTATTGATTTGTTTAGGCTTAGATAGTTTATGGACATTTATTATTTAGTTATATTAAATATGAACACCTTGTGAATTCTGTTTTATAGTTTGACTATAAGGCATTCGATGAATTAATTCTGTTAGAAATTTGGATTTAATTTTAATTAAGATGTTTATTATAATCTTAAGAACATAAACATTTTTAAAATGTTTTATATAAGAAGTGAATTTATATAAGTATGATTTATAGTTAGGATTATAAATAAAAAGAATTTAAACTGAGAATTTGAGAACTTAAATCCTGTGTTTTTGGAATGGTTTTTCAATGTTTTAGAGAAAATAATAACGGTATTATTTTTAAAGTATTTATGGAAAAAGATATTCAAAAAGAGATTTTAATTAAGATAAAAAGCACCGAACTTGCTTCGATCGTTGGAAAATAATTCTAGTGATGACCGTAGCATCATTAGTGTTTATTTTTAAGTTTATAAAGTAAGGAATTGCTACTGTAATAGAATTGTCTATTGAGTTGTTTTGGGTAAAACAAATTTGTTTAAAATTCCTAAAGGATGATTTGATATATAAAGGAGATATACAAATCTGTTTATAATTCCCAAAGGTTGATTTGATATATAAAGGAAATTTGCATATAATTTCAAATGATTTGAAATAAAACCGGGTGTTTAAATTCTGAAATTTTAGTTAAGAGATATTATAGACTCATATATCTTATCTATTTGGATAGTTTGGTTTGTGCATCTCGACGTTGTTTGATAATTTTTATTTACTAAAATTAAATGGAATTTTCGACAATTGTTGAACAGTCAAAAACTTCCAAGTTAATAAATTTAAGTTAAGTGTTTTGAGAAAGTATAAGAGAGTAAAGTTCTTATAACGTATAAATTTAAGAAAATAGCAAGTTAAAACGAAATTTAAAATTTGTTGGATGTTCATGTTAAGTAATACAAATTTGAAATTTGTATTTATACTCTTAGGATGAAGAAGAGTGTTATACAAATATAAACTTAAGTATGAAAGGGCTTTAACTATGAAGTTTTGATGTATTGATGAATATAAGTGTGTTTTATAAAAAATTTGTAATAAACGTATATAATGATTTTATGAAATGATTCATAAATGAATTTGACTATTAATGAAAAAAGGAAATTCTATTGGGAAATTAATTTTGATTTAAATTGAATGTGACTAAAAATCTTTTGGTATAGTTGTGAAAAACCAATTTAATAAATATGTGGGTTGTACGTAGACCATTTTATTCGCAAAACTGTTTTGATCCAGATTCGAGTGCATGATTCGAGGTGATTTACACCAGTCCGAGTTAGGATTTTTCAATCGATTCTTAACGGCGAAAATTGAATACAGATTTTTGATTTGATTTCAAAGGTTTCTATCATAGTTGATGGCTATGTAAGGAGAATGATATTTTCTAATCAAGGAACCGAATCAGAGTCTACATTAGAGAAGTCGAGTGAGCGATACTAGTTTGAAAGTGAAATTCATGTGGTCGAACAAGTAATCAGATTGGATATTACGTAAGGATGGTATATGTACATCGTATGGGCTTTAGTGTGATTACAAGCCGTTGACGCTAGAAATTGAAAATTTTGTGGATATAAATTATGTATGGTTGGATATTACTTGTATATAAGATTTAGGTTTGTGGAAGCAAAGGCTAGTTGATGCTTTTTGTTTCATGAGTAGAGTTGATCGCTCGACTTATAGGTACATGTTTATATTTTGTTTGGTTCGATGGTTTTATGTCCCAAATATGAAAGGCCACTTGGCTTTTGTTTTCTTTTGTTGGTTTGGGCCCGTAGCAACGATTTGTAGTTTTTCAGATCGAGCCGCATACAGGAGGTGCTGCCAAAAAATTTCGTAACTTTAAAGACTTAGAAAATTAACAATCCTTTTCAACTAATTGATTTTGAACAGTTTACGGGTTTGGAGGCATTTTCCTTACCTTAACAATTTCGGGGACGAAATTCTTTTAAGGGGGGAGAATGTAACGACCCAGAATTTTGATCATTTGATTCTGAGTATTTAATTAATTTTAATTATTGAAATGTTGGTTTAAAAGATTTAAAACATAAATTAAATTATATATATTATTTAAAGTCTTTCAATTGTGAATAAATAGTGATTTAAGTATTGGAATTGTAGACTTATTATTTGAATAATGTTTAAATATTAGGAGTTTGAATTGAGTATTAACTAAATGGAGTTAATGGTCTTATTTAATTCCTTTTAAATTAATAAATAATAATGGTGAATTCATTTTGAAAATTTATTTGTAATAATAAATGGTTTAAATAAATAATCAAAAATTTTATTTTTATTTTTACGACTCAATTTTTGTTGACGTATTTTTAATTTATTTAACATTATTTTTCCATAAAATTTAATTTGAAAATATTTAAATTATCGTTTGATGATTTTTGGCAAACGGAACGTTTCTATGGTTTTATAGAATAGGATAATTAATATTTTTTTGGGGCTCGCTTCGCTACTCTGAGCACGATCGTATTTTTCTTTTGTTGTTCAGGGTCCATGCACGAACTAAAAGCTGTGCAGTGAGATGCCAGAAAAATTGAAATATAAGCCTAACCATTTGTACACTCAACACACCTTCTTTCTCTTCCTTCACTCAATCCTTTTCGCGTGTGCTAGAAAACAAAACAAAGAAAAAGAAAATGTCCCCTGTAAACCAAGAAAACTTCAAGCTTTAAAATTCAAAATAAAATTCTATACTCCATTAAAATTTCATAGCTTGCATATTTAAGTTTGTCTAGGAAAGTGCTTCATTTCTATATGCGATTTGTGGTGATCTGGTGATAGGAGGAGAATGCGTCGGTGTAGGTCATGAGTGATAAATCGACCGTGGTTTTGATTTTTATAAAAGTGAAGTGGAGTTAGGCATTTGAAGCTTGGATTTGGGTTGGAGAAGTGGAGGAGCACATCATGGCCAATTTTGGGGAGACTTGGTGCATTTTATTATCACGTGACATTGCATGGTCGTTGTCGACATGGATGAAATCGCGATCCAAGAGGTGAGGCTGAGTTCGAAGTCTTAGAGATGGGAAGGTGGAGGCTTGGATGAGAAGATCGTCGATGAAGTCTATTTTTTTTTCGTGGTGTATTAAGAGTGAGAGGGTGGAGGGATGTTCGACCACTGGTGGGTTGGCTACAGGAATAAAGGTGGTAGTTTGAATTTTGAGAAGTAGGAAGAAGAGGATTATTTGGGTAATTATATAAATAAGTGCAATTACGAAAATAATTTGTATGCTTGGATTACATGAGATGTTTGATTCAAACAAGTATGCTTGATAAATGTTTATTTCGATTTTAAGGCAAAAATCATTTATATTAGGTTTCGAATGCCATGAGGATTAAATATGTTATGTAAAACATTATTTTGGCGATGGGTTTGAATTTTTGTAAGTATGCAAGCCATGGATAATTTATTATGAATTTTCAAAGGAAGATATGAATAATTGGGTTCAAAAATTTATTTCGGCTATCAAATAAAGAACTTGGGTCCAAAATCAATATGTTAGATAACATATTAAAAGTGAATTTTGATGATTTTTGGGGATTTTTCCTAAGTAATTTACTATGTAAATAAAATTATTTAAGATGGAGGACTTAAAGGTCTTAATGGTTTTGTTAAAGGGAAGGGCTTCTTTGTTAATTATCTTTAACTCTTTCTAAATAAATTCGGTAGTCTTTCATAAAAGATTTTGATAAAGTTTATAGCAACCAATCATATTTTTACAAATAGGTAAGTAGTTGAAAAGCATTTACCTATAAAGGCAACAAAATATTTTTTAATAGATTTAATGTTTCGCTACTTCCAGCAGCTACCTTTCGACCCTATACTTCAGCTTCAACCAAGTAGAAACTAATACACAAAGTATCAAAGCTTTGGTACGTAGTGGATTGGAGAAAGAGGGTAGGTATGGGGTCAAACCTAAGCTTTCGAATGGGTCGAAGCCTTCATTTTTCTTTCCAAAGAAATGTCGCTTGCCTCGTTTTTAAAAGAATTCTTTCGAAAGGGGTTTAATATATCTTTCGAAGAGGTTGCCGCCTTTTTGTTTAAAGGGTAGCTTTCGAATGAGTTGCCTTGTTTTTAAATCAATGCTTTCGAAAGGGTAGTTTGAACCCAGTTGAAACCACCCTGCCGCCTTTATACCTTTCGAATGGATTGAAGTCATCAATGAGTTCGAAAGGTAGCTTTTGTTTTATAAATATACCAAGCCGCTTCTGAATGCTTTCGAAAGGGATCTAGTAGCCACTTACACTAAAGGTTTCGAAGGCAATGGCTTCGAAAGGGTTTCGACGCTATCATTCTTATGATTTTACTTAAAAACTAATGCTTTCAAAAGGATGGTTTCGAAGCCATCTGCTTTCCTCAAATTATTTTATTTGAATATTATTGGTTTCGAAAGGGGTACTTTCGCTTTCATTCACTTTGACCTAAAAGTTTTGTTTCAGATCAAACCCAATGGTTTCGAAAAGGGTACTTTCAAATGGTTTCGAAGCTATGCTTCTATAAGTTAGTGAGTGATATTTTAATACTCTCGAAAGGTATGTTTTGTTAGTATTGAAAGAGATGTCTTAAAGTGTTTCGAAAGGTATATGCTTAGTGTTTTGAAAAGAAGATATGAATGCTTTCGAAGATGTTTTCCAATGGTTTCGAAAGTAAAAGTCTAAGGATTCAAAAGCTTTAGTTTTCAAAACAAAGAAGCCAATCTCATTTTTAAAGGAAAAACCCATGGCAATATAAAAAAGGGCCTTAAAATGCTTTTAAATTGTAGTTTTTGAAGAACCCTACCTTGATAAAATAATGGGTTGATGGGATTAACCAAATTCTGGGGGGAAATGATTACAAGGGTATTAAACCAAAGAAGTTGGTGTTATTTTATATATGCTTCTTTTACAAATATATATTCACTAAGTAATGGACCCATATTTGTATTTTGGGGTGTAGGGCAGAATAACTAGCTAGGTTGACCCAGTAGTGAATATAATTAAGTAACTCTTGAATGAGTAGAGTTGCATCCATGAGGTCAGGTAGACCAGAATATAGGATGCCCAATGACTGATCAAGAAGTTGTTAGTTTAGACAGGTTCATAGTAAACCCATGAAAACTATGTTCAAAGAGAGTTATTGGCAGGGGCCAACAGGTTTGTAGTGAACCCATGAAAACTATATCTGGATTAAGTTATTGACAGAAGTCAATAGGTTTATAGTCAACCCATGAAAAACTATGGTATAAGGGTATTTATTGGAGATAACAATAGGTTTAGGGAGAACCCATGAAAAGGTTAAATGAATTTATTGGTAGGGGCCAATAGGTTCTTAGTGATCCCATGAAAACTATGAGATAGGACAGGTAGTCCATAAACTTTAAACATGTTATTAGTCAGCCCATGAAAACTAAAAGGTTAATAGTGACCCTAGAAACTATAACTGAGACAGATAGTCAAAATGAAGGGGGATGGGAAATCCAGGATATTTTGCTTGTTTGCATTTCATCATAATATTATAAACTACTATGTTTTTAACCATTGTGGATGCAGGAGCATAATATATGGTTATTATAAAAAATTTGATAAGATACTAGTGAAGGGAAAATGCGTTATGCTAAGCGGCGTGGTCTCACTAGATATCTAAATGTTCGAGATGGTAGGTTATTATTCATAGCAGGCTTTATGTCAGACTCGAAGTTTATGTTTTCCCCTTAAACTCTCGAGTGCTCAATTGATTTTGAGTAGTTTGAGAGTTAAGGATTTTCAAGTTCTCCGTAGACGAATAAGCTTATGGAGACGTTCAGGAGGCAAGCTAGCTAATAAGGAGTTCTTTTCTATTTAATTTTGCTATGTTTTGATGTAAAGGAAAAGTGGTTTAATTGCATACACACACACATCCACACCCACACACACTTTGATCATCCAAGAGGGCATCTTCATGTGTCGCTCTTGGCGTAGTTTGTAATAATTATATTTTCTTTGAATGTGGTTCTCTAGTTTGGGATTATGTAATAAATTTGAAATATGATTGAAATAGAATGAGAAATTTGTTTAATGGTTTTAAATTTTTTTCCTTATCGTGTGTTTCTGTTGTATCAACGTATCTAACATTACCAGATTTCGTCGCCAAGGATTAATAACTATGGATAACTGCCGCATCCGTAGCCATTAGTTTTGGGCCTCCAAGTGGGGGATGTTATAAGTGGGTATCAGAGGATAGGTTTATGACAACTTAAAAGAAATTTAAACCTAAAAGATTTTTCAAAACATAATCCAGTGAATCAAAAAATAAGGTCGGGGTTCAGGTTAATGCTTTAGTAACGTACTTGTATTTGATATATATATATATATAAGTATGTATTCCCTTCTCTCTTAGACCGCTCTTTTGTATCTTACTAAGGCTCGTATGCAGATTTACGAGAAAGGAAGATATGGAAGCAGGAAACGGAAGAGGAAATCTCGACGGAGGAAGCACCACAACAAACGGAAACGTTCGACCCACCAGGAGGATGCTGGGTTTTCAAGTAAATGCTAATCAAAATGCAGATGCCAACGTAGGTGCTGGAAATCCGCCAGTAGATATGGGGATGATATATCAACTCTTCGTTAATCTAATGCAAGCTGGTGCAGCTGCTGAAGTAGCTGGGAATGTTAGAGGAGCTAATTCTATGGATCCAATTGGAAATAACTATGCTAAGTTGAGCAGAGATTGCACCAGCCTTGGTAGGAAGCCGTTTCTGCGAAGGATGCCATAGAAGTTAAGAATTTGCTGTTGCATTGTGAGAGAATCTTCGTTGACTTGGGATTGAAGGATGAGTAGAACAGGAGACCAACCTCTAGGCAATTGCAGGGAGCAGTGCTTCATTGGTGGAATAGTATAACTGTCGGAGTTCCTAAGAAAGAGTTGACTTAGGCAAAATTACAAAGGAGATTCGAGCATGGGTTTTTGTCTGAAGTTGCTAAGTCAGAGTTGTTAAGGAAGTTCATGGATTTAGTGCAAGGAGATACGTCGGTAATTGAGTATGGTACGAAGATCATCTTAGAGTAGTGCTTAAGTCACTGAGGCAGCATCAGCTGAAAGTGAAGTTTTCCAAGTATCATTTTTAGAAGAAAGAGGTTAAGTTTCTTGGTCATGTTGTTTCAGAGAAGGGTTTGTCAGTCGATCCAAATAAGATCGAAGCTGTCAATAACTGGAAGAGACAAAGACGGTAACTGAGATTAGAAGTTTTCTTGGACTTGCTGGCTATTACCGGAGATTCATTAAGGATTTCTCGCATATAGCAATGCCTTTGACTAAGTTAACTAGGAAGGACATGAAGGTCTGGCAAATGTGAGAAAGCATTCCTTAAGTTAAAACATTTGTTGACCAACGCGCCTGTATTAGTAATTCCAGATGGAAACCAAGGGTTAGTGGTGTATACCGATGCATGCGGAGCCGAATTGGGAGCTGTGTTGATGCAGAAGGGTAAATTCAGTGCCAACGCTTCACGACAGCTTAGACCGCACGAAGTGAGATATCCTACTCATGATCTAGAGTTGGCTATGGTGATCTTTGCATTGAAGATATGAAGACATTATCCCTTAGAGGAGAGATTTGAGTTATACACATATCATAAGTCCTTAAGATATTTATTCTCTCAGAAGGAGTTGAATATGAGACATCAAAGGTGGCTAGAGTTTTTAGCAGCTTATGATTTTGGTATAGAGTACACACCTAGGAAAGGGAATAAGATACTGGATGTTCTTAGCAGAAGATATCAGAATGTAGTGTTAGCTATGTTGGTAGAATGGAAAATACTAGAAGCTTTGAGTACTTGTAGTGTGCAGTTAAGATCGACTGCTAGTTCTAGTCAGAGCACCGCCATGTTGTCCTGTTTGGAAGTTTGACCAGTGTTGATCGAAAGGATTTCTTCTAAGCAGAAGGAGGATCCATTATTAGTCGAGAAGATTAGAAGGCTTGAGGTGGGATTAAAGATTGATGATCTAAGGGATTTTAGTCTTGATCAGAGAGGATGCTTGAGAAGAAAGGGACGGTTGTATGTTCCGAATGTTGAGGACTTAAGGAAAGAAGTTCTTAAGGAATACCATCGATCCAAATTTACGATTCACCCTGGAGGAACCAAGATGTATCAAGATATGAAGAGAAGCTTCTACTGGGAAGGTATGAAGATAGATGCTAGCTTGTGGGTTAGACAGTATGCAAATTGTTAACAAGTGAAGGCCGAGCATCAGAAGCCGAGTGGATTGCTTCAGCCTTTGGAGATACCAGTTTGAAAATGGGATTTGATATCAATGGATTTTATAGACGGGTTGCCAAGGTCTAATAGAGAAAATGAAAGTATATGGATCATAGTGAAAAGGTTGACCGAGAGTGCCCATTTAATTCAAGTTAAGTCAACCAGGACGACACTTTTTTTGGCTAAGTCGTTCATGAAGAACATGGAATTCCTAGTAGTATAGTCAGTGACAGCGATGCTTTGTTTACTAGTGAATTCTAGAAGGGTCTACAAGATGTATTAGGTACCAAGCTTAAGATGAGTACTGCGTATCACCCTCAAACGGATGGGCAGACAGAGAGAGTAAATAAGGTACTCGAGGATTTATTGAGGGCTTGTGTGCTAGACTTTGGTGGATCTTGGGAAGACCAGCTCCACTTAGTGGAGTTTTCCTATAATAACAGTTATCAGACTAGTACAGGATTAGCGCCTTTTGAAGCTTTGTATGGAAGGCCATGCAAATCACCAACATGTTGGTTAGAAACTGGAGACAAATTAATCTTAGGTACAGATCTGCTTAGAGAGGTGACAGAGAAGATAGAATTGATCCAAGAAAGGATGAAGGAAGCTCAGTCTAGATAGAAGAGTTATGTAGATATAAGGTTATGACCCGACTTTTTGACCCTCGAAAATCGACATCAATACGTTCACTGTATAGCATGCCGAACAATCGAGTGTTGGAAAGACAGATTGTTAGGGGAAAAGATAAAAGAAAGAAGAAACTAAACAAATACAGAATCTCACAGCGGACTGAATAATATATAATATTATCTTTACACAAATCAAAAATATAATATACATATGTCAAATCAGAGTACACAAATCAATAATTATCAGCCTGGACAGTTATAACAGCATGTCCTCACAATTGCTGATAATTTCAACAAAACACGGCAGCAGAATAAACAAGTACGAGAATACGTCTCAGTCTCCAGCTCTTCTCCTGAGCTCCAAAGCAATCCAATCTAAATATGTAATATGCTCGGTCTAAACCAAGCATTGTTATAAGATAATAACACACAGATCGGTCTAGTAAACCAGCTGAGAAAACACACTCAATTTGATTTATTAAATTATAAAACCTTTTCAAACTAAAGATATTGTAATACCACGCTGCACATAAACACGTTCGGGTTTTACCTTGCGATAAACAAAACATTTATATAGAAAATGCAGTGATATTATCATAATGTCTAAGGGTCAAAATAATAATAATCAAGTAGCTATGATGCTCGTGCTGTGTACATCACAACAATACTAGTATAAAATCAAAACTCGATAAGGCTCGTTCACTAATTGTGTAGGATTTCCATGGAGGTGCCCTCTATACTTCAAGAATGGTCCTCCTACACAAGGATCAGAGTTATCCTTCCAAAGCATCATACCTGTCTAGCCGGGGTATTATAGGAAAAACATAACCGGTCTTGCTAATACTTGAGTGCATTGCTCTGGCATGCCAAAAACAATTGAAGGTCTTGGTATTGCTAGAAATGGAGCCGAGTACACCCTATGGGTTTGCCAACCCTACTGTCCATGCCTGCTATCTCTAGTTTTAATCATTTCCGATGATGAGGCTACGTCCGGCGTTCCAGCTTACGCACCGCTCCAAAAATAGATCACGAAATCCCATATGGACTCCCACACCTTAATAGGTCACAGAATCACAGCTGAATTCCACATCTCAATAGATCTTAGAATCTCATGCAGATTCCCACACTCAAACGAATCATGGAACCACATATAGATTTCAACATCCCAAAATATAACGCATCTCCTCCATTTAACCGTCTATGGTTTCGGAGTAGGTTATGGGTTCCGAGTCATCTCTTACAAGTACACTCTCCATTTCCTGGGTGCTCCAAAAACCAATCATCGATTTTCCGGAATGCTCAAGACCGGTTCTTTAGGAAATAATCAAACAATACATAAGAGCAGGGATCACCCCCTAACCGTTTATGTGGATGGATCTCCTTATCATTTATCCTAGAAGAACAACAAGTTTATACGTACAGTATAGCACCTCGAACGGTAACTGTACCTTATAATTCCCGTGTTTCCCCTAGATATTTCCAGAGTTAAAATCCTTCGGTGTTAAGTAGGGAATATTTCCGTACCACCAAAATTAAGAAGGATTACATATTTTGGCCAAGATTTGATAGTTGGTTATTCAACTATCAAATAAACCAACATTCAGTCATAGATCACATTTCCCACTGAAATCACTAAGCCTTATTTAATTTGGATTTGATAAATTTGAATTCCTCATTTAAAATAGGCATATACTTATTTCATCTGAATAAGTATATTCATAAATCCTTTCTTTAAAAAATACTTGAAAACTCATTAAAATAGATATGGAAGTACCATTCGGCATCGACCATGGATCGTAGTTTGATGGTTGCGTCTCTATCTCGGGAAAAAAACCAAACTTAACTTAGGCAATCTCTGCCTTTCGATTTCCACCATGCAATCAATCATAGATCGCAGTTTGCACAACGGTTACGTCGCTATCCCAGCGAAAACATCCCAAACTGTAGGCAATCTCTACCCTCGAATTACGCTATGAAAACATACCATTACATCCCAAAATTTCTTTATTTCATAAATATTTCCAAATTTATTTATAAAACTTCTTTATAAATTTCAAAGTTTAATTTAGAGAAATATTCTTCTACAAATTTTAAACTATTTGTAACTCCCTTTTCAAATTTCAAACCACCTTCACATTTATAAACTCCTTTAACCAATTCTTAATATAAAGGATTTCCTTTATAAAAAATTTATTACCTAATTATAATAAATAAGATTTTAAACTTCACAAAAATATCTTAGCCATTTTTGATAATATAAAAAATGTTTAAAACATCTATTAATAATAAAATCATTAAACCTTTTACATTTTAATATTTAATAAAATAAACTAAATCAACCATTAAATAAAATTAATCAACTTTTGAATTGTATTATTACAGAAATAATTTTCTAGTTCTAAATAACTAATAATAATAAATAATTTATTACCTTTAAACAAAATCAATTAACAATTAATTTAAAACATAATTAACTTTACTAAATAATTGATTTTGACAAAACATTTGTAAATAAAAATTTAAGCAAAACAATTTGTAAAATAATTATTAAATAAATCTTTTACTTCAAATTATAAAATTTGAAGTTAAACAGAAACCATAACCTTCCAAATCCAGAAAAAGGCTTCACGATCATAGTGGTACTTAACAAGTTACCATTTAATTTCAATTTAACTTTACAAGTTAAATTACATGCATTTACATAATAACATACATATATGTAAATCGAATTCACACTTAACAACAATTTTTAACACATCAATTATCCTATATAAATCCATTTGAGTTGAACAGTGTCCAAATTTATCAAATAGCAGAATGAAAATTTATTCTGCTAACCAAGGTCATTCGCAATAAAGCTCCTCCATTTATTTTTCAACGGTGTTTATTTGGCCAAATAGATCACACCTATATATTTCGATTCAGTTCACGTTATAATTTAACAGTGTAATCCCAAACACAATCCATTTATCAATTTATCACATATATCATTCAATACTGGAAATAAGCTTAAAAATAAACATAAAAAGTTTAATAGAAATTCGAGATGCTATATCGTGACCCTAGATCCGGTTCAACCAATCTAATAGCATTTCCAAATGCTATATCATCACCCTAAATTAATTTCAACAATCACCAATTTCAACAATCCAAACAGCATAAATAAATTTTATTTACCATAAAAATATACTGATTAACCAAATGAGTGAGTTTAACTCACTTTGAGTTTTCAATTTACTAAACGTTCCAATTTTAAATCAAATCGAACGACGTTCGATTTAACCTAAAATTTTAGATATTTTCAATCGTCTCCAAGTCAATTCCATAATGTAGTGCTCGTTGCCACGATTCCATCGCCGCTTGTTTCGTTCGATTTGGACCTTGTATAAATGAGATATCACGTTTAGAAGATTACACGATTTATAATATAATGAATTTACTTTTTATTTTATTTTAAACCTTCGAAAAATCATGACCGTCCATCCTTTCCTTCATCAAATATAGGCCGCAAATTCCCCTATCCCTTCTTCTTCGTTACCGGGCTTCACACGTATGCGAGAATCCAAACATCACCAACGTTTGACCGACCCTCCACGCCACATGGCTTCACCGGAATTCCATCAGACGATGCTGCCGTGCGCGCCTCACCTTGCTCTTCCTTCGACCTGAAACCAGCCCAACTCAACGCCATGACTCAGCCTCATGAACCCCTACAGCCGAGCGCAAACACAAGCAGATCTAGGTCACTCTGAAGCTCCATTTTCGATCGTGTCTGTATGGATCTCTAGAGCTCGACGAGCTCCACGTTTCTCTAGTTGGAAACTTTGGCTAAAAGTCGGTGGATTAATCAGAAATTGAGGAGGAAGGAGATGGATTTTCAGCCATTGAATTTATTGAGGTGGCTAGGGCAAAAAAAAAGCTAGGATTTGCTGAAATACACCTATATATACGAGTATACGTATTATTTAATTATTATTTTCACTGTTCACGTACTTTTCCGAACGAACTCCAAATGAAGCATGCCGCTTGGCGTTTATAATGTTTTACTCCTTTTTCAAACTCAATGGAACATTTTTCGAAGGCCAATTTCAAAGTATATGGAAGTTATAGCTTTAAACGATTGATTTTAAATTAAATTCCTTAAATTATTTTTCTACGCGTTTTCAGCACCCACGAGCAAACGATAAATCCAATTGCTACGAAATTTGAAAACCTACAGTAATACACTATTACGGATCCAATGGGACTAGTTTCGTTGAATTCCGAGACTGTGCCCTGGATCGCAATTTTAACGTGTCGATTAAATCGAGCGATTTTCAAAATCGACGAAATTACTTGAAATTCCAATTTTAAAAACTTACCAACTCAAATATAATTCAAATAGAATTTATATCCATATTAGAAACCATTTCGATTCATATTAAATCACAAATTCAATTATTTACACTATCCCAAATATTAAATTTCACTATTAAACTAATATATAAAATTTTCAAATTTTAATTTATCGACTTTTAATTCCATTCAAAAGTCCACTATCATCACTCTAATTCAAATAGAGTTTAAATCAACCTAGATATCATTTCCATTCACATTTAACTCCAGATTCACATATTTACCCAATTTCAAATATTTAATTTACTATTCACCAAGTCCATTTAATCGCTATATTTGAAATTCAATTCACAAATTCAGCCAAAATCTCCATATTCAAATTAAATTAATATTTCCAATTCAACATTTAAAAATAAATTAAACGTTCAAAACCAAATGACCAAGATTCCGGGTCGTTACAAGAAGCGTAAAGAAATAGAATTCTTAGTTGGAGATAGAGTTTTCATTAAGGTATCAACGATGAAGGTGTGGTATGATTTGGGAAGTCAGGGAAACTGGCACCGAGATACATTGGACTATTCCTAATTATAGAGAGAATCAGAAAGCTCGCATACAGAGGAGAGTTGCTGAGCAGTATGGCAGGAGTCCATAATGTGTTTCATGTGTCTCATCTTCAGAAGTATGTTCATGATCCAGAGACTACTATTCCTCCGATAAGGTTGGAAGATTTGATAGTAGAACCGAATTTGACTTTTTTAGACAACATGTTTGGGTTGTGGCGAGAGATGAGAAGACGTTAAGAAACAAGACAGTCAAATTGGTAAAGGTTCAATTGAGCGACAACAAGAAGGACTGTACTTGGGAGACAAAAGACAAGGTTAAAGATACTTATCCTAATTTGCTGTGAGGGTATATACTATATATGCTTTATATAGACTATTGCTAGTCAGGTAGGCTAGTATTGTAGTTAGGAGCTATTACAAATGATTACTATGTTTAGTATTTAGTCCTTACTGAATTTTAAGGACGAAATTCTTCAAGGACGGGAGCCTGTAACACCCTTAATTTTGAATAACATTATTCAGGAGATTTAATTAGACAAATTAAATAGAATAATGTAAATATTAGAGTGATAAGGGGAGTGAGGTTTAAAAGTTTAATAAGGGCCATGCTTAATTAGATAAAAAGAATGGGTTATGGTAATGTTTTCATAACTTAACTAATAAGGAAGTATGACAAAGGCATTAAGGGTAATAGTCGCACCCATAACCCCATAACCCCTAAACCCTTGTTCCCATTTCCACTCTACACATTCATAATTCAAAATTCTAAAACATAAACGAAAGAGCAAGCCGGCCATAACCTAGGGGAAGAAAAGGAGAAAAATTCAATTAAAAGCTAAGGAATCAAGTAAGGAGAATTAAACAAGATCAAATCTCAAGTCCTTATCCAAATCAAGGTGAATAATAATCATAACCATCTCATTTTTGGTTTTTAATGAGCATTTGATTTCGGGTTTAAGTTTAAATCCTATATGATGACTTTAAATGATGATATGCTTGGATCACATGAGATGTTTGATTCAAACAAGTATGCTTAATAAATGTTTATTTCGATTTTAAGCCAAAAATTATCTATATTGGGTTTCAAATGCCATGAAGGATTAAATATGTTATGTAAAACTTGGAGATGGGTTTAAATTTTTGTAAATATCCAAGCCATTGATAATTTATTATGAATTTTCAAATGAAGATATGAATAATTGGGTTCAGAAACTTATTTCAGCTATTAGATAAAGAATTTAGGTCCAAAATTAATATATGTTAGATAACATATTAAATGTGAATTTTGATGATTTTTAGGGATTTTTCCTAAGTAATTTACTATGTAAATTAAATTGTTTAAGATGGAGGACTTAATGGTCTTAATTGTTTTGTTAAAGGGAAGGGCTTTTTGTTAATTATCTTTAACTATTTTTGAATAAATTCGGTAGTTTTTTATAAATGATTTTGATAAAGTTTATGACAACCAATTATATTTTTACAAATAGGCAAGTTAGTTGAAAAGCATTTACCTATAAAGGCAACAAAACATTTTTTCATATATTTAATGTTTCACCACTTCCAGTAGCTACCTTTCGACCCTATACTTCTGCTTCAACCAAGTCGAAACCAATACATGAGATATCAAAGCTTTGGTACGTAGTGGATTGGAGAAAGGCGGTAGGTATGGAGTCGAAACTAAGCTTTCGAAGGGGTCGAAGCCTTCATTTTGCTTTCCAAAGAAATGCTGCTTGCTTTGTTTTTAAAAGAATGCTTTTGAAAGGGGTTTAATATAGCTTTCGAAGAGGTTGCCACCTTTTTGTTTAAAGAGTAGATTTCAAATGAGTTGCCTTGTTTTTAAATCAATGCTTTCGAAAGCGTAGTTTGAACCCAGTCGAAACTACCCTACCATCTTTATACTTTTCGAATGGATTGAAGTCATCAACGAGTTAAAAAGGTAGCTTTTGTTTTATAAATATACCAAGCCGTTTCCTAATTCTTTTGAAAGGGCTCTAGTAGCCACTTACACTAAAGGTTTCGAAGGCAATGGCTTCGAAAGGGGTTTCGACGCTATCCTTCTTATGATTTTACTTAAAGACTAATGCTTTCGAAAGGATGGTTCCGAAGCCATCTGCTTTCCTCAAATTCTTTTATTTGAAGATTATTGGTTTTGAAAGGAATACTTTTGCTCTCATTCACTTTGACCCAAAAGTTTTGTTTAAGATCAAACCCGATGGTTTCAAAAGGGGTACTTTCAAATGGTTTCGAAGCTATGCTTCTGTAAGTAAGCAAGTGATACTTTAATACTCTCGAAAGGTATGTTTTACTGGTTTTGAAAGAGATGACTTGAAGTGTTTCAGAAGGTATATGCTTAGTGCTTTGAAAAGAAGATTTGAATGCTTTCGAATGATGTTTTCCAATGGTTTCGAAAGTAAAGGTCTAAGGATTCAAAAGCTTTAGTTTTCAAAACAAAGAACCCAATCTCATTTTTAAAGGAAAAACCCATGGCAATATAAAATGGGATTTAAAATGCTTTTGAATTGGAGTTTTTGAAGAAGCTTGCCTTAATAAAATAATGGGTTAAAGGGATTAACCAAATTTTGGGGGGAAATGATTTCAAGGGTATTAAACCAAAGAAGTTGGTGTTATTTTATATATGCTTCTTCTATAAATATATATTCACTAAGTAATGGACCCATATTTGTATTTTGGGGTGTAGGGCAGAATAACCAGCTAGGTTGACCCAGTAGTGAATATAAATTAAGTAACTCTTGAATGAGTAGAGTTGCATCCATGAGGTCAGGTAGACCAGAATATAGGATGCCCAATGACTGATCAAGAAGTTGTTAGTTTAGACAGGTTCATAGTAAACCCATGAAAACTATGTTCAAAGAGAGTTATTGGCAGGGGCCAACAGGTTTGTAGTGAACCCATGAAAACTATATCCGGATTAAGTTATTGACAGAAGTCAATAGGTTTATATTCAACCCATGAAAAACTATGGTATAAGGGTATTTATTGGAGATAACAATAGGTTTAGGGAGAACCCATGAAAAGGTTAAATGAAGTTATTGGTAGGGGCCAATAGGTACTTAGTGATTCCATGAAAACTATGAGATAGGACAGGTAGTCCATAAACTTTAAACATGTTACTAGTCAGCCCATGAAAACTAAAAGGTTAATAGTGACCCTAGAAACTATAACAGAGACAAATAGTCAAAATGAAGGGGATGGGAAATCTAGTATATTTTGCTTTTTTGCATATCATCATAATATTATGAAATGCTATGTTTTTAACCATTGTGGATGCTGAAGCAGAATATATGGTTATTATAAATTTTTGGGTAAAGTACTAGTGAGGGGAAAACCCGTTCCGCTTAGCGGCGTGGTCTCACTAGATATCTACATGGTTCAAGTTGGTAGGTTATTATTCATACTAGGCTTTATGTCTGACTTGAAGTTTATGTTTTCCCTTTAAACTCTCGGGTGCTCAATTAATTTTGAGTAGTTTGAGAATTGAGGATTTTCAGGTTCTCCTTAGACGAATAAGCTTCCGGAGACGTGCAAGAGGCAAGCTAGCTAATAAATAGTTCTTTTCTTTTTAACTCCGCTGTGTTTTGATGTAAAGAAAAAGTGGTTTAATTGCCTATATATATATATATATATATATATATATATATATACTCCGATCATCCAGTGGGACATCTTCATATGTTGCTCTTGGCGTAGTTTGTAATAATTATATTTTCTTTGAATTTGGTTCTCGAGTTTGGGATTATGTAATGAATTTGAAATATGATTGAAATGGAATGAGAAATTTGTTT
Source organism: Allium fistulosum (assembly GCA_030737815.1). Taxonomy (NCBI): domain Eukaryota; kingdom Viridiplantae; phylum Streptophyta; class Magnoliopsida; order Asparagales; family Amaryllidaceae; genus Allium; species Allium fistulosum. The sequence continues at coordinate 1,438,176,462 of CM060903.1, read as the reverse complement.
AATGGTTTATTTTTTTTCGTATCCATATGTTTCTATTGTATCAATGTATCTAACATTACTACATTTGGTCATTGAGGATTAATAACTATGGATGACTGCAGCATCCATAGCCATTAGTTTTGGGCCTCCAAGTGGGAGATTTTACACCTGTCCTTACAATTTCTATTAAATACAACCAACACACAACAGAACGGAACGCTAAGTAATATGTAGATACGTCTTGGAGCTCCAGCTTGTCTCCTGAGCTCCAATGCATCTAAAGCAATCTATAAATATGCTTGGTCTGACCTGAGCATTGAAAGGAATGCCCGTATCAGTCTGATAAATCAGTGTGAGAAAAACGCACCCAAATGGAATTTAATGTTTATCCGAAACCTTTTAAATAAAGGTAGCTCGTAAGACCGCACCGCATATAAACACGGATGGATTTTTACTACACGATAACTAAAACATTATATATATAAAATCCATTCATATTATAATAGTGTCAAGGGGTCAATGTAAAATATGAATATAGCTGAAATACTTGCAACTCACGTTTTAGCATAGTTGGGCACAACTAAGTCCGTACGGTGCTTGTTAGAGAATGGATTCCATACGATGACTGGGCTACTAGGGTATCACCCATCATGGTGCATCTCTAGGTAAAATAACAACGAGGTCAAACCTATCGACCCATGCCAACACAGAACCGGCTTACCCCTTACTAGATAGTACCGAATATGGTCACCCCTTGATTAATGGGCCCCAAAACATACAAATGAGAGATAATATCGACTCTAGATAGGGATGATCATACTCTAATGGGAGCGACCCACCTAGCCTTGTCGCATCTCCCCTGTTTTATTCATTCTCGGTTGATGAGTCTCGAGGTTATGCTTTACCTTTCATATAGCACTCCCCACTTGGAATTCTAACACCACCCTCTGTACAACAATGCAATGCCAGCATTCTTCTATACAAGTTATCTAGGAGATGGACAAACTAAAGGCACTAATTCTACTACATCCGTTTTGGAATCACCCTTAGGATAAGAAGCAAGCAGCCTGTGCACTTCAAAGAGGTTCATCTTTAATTCTATCATCTTCAAGATGTCTTCACTTTGAAATGCTTGAGTTGGATCGAAGATCCCGATCTCTTCGAAATAACTTTCAATAATTCTCGATAAACCCAAACCCAGTTCTTTAGCAAATAAATATCAAAGCTAAGAGAGGAGGTCACCTCCTAACAGCTAGTGGATGGATTTCCTTATCGTTTGACCTAGGAGAACGAAACGAGATTTATACGCACAGTACAGCATCATCGGAGACAACTGTGACATATAGCTCTTGTGTTTTTCTAGATATTTCCATAGTTACGTTATGGGTCCATATTTGATAATCGGTTATTTAATTATACACAAACTCACATCAAAATCAGGGATTTATTTCCAAAGGAAAAACCAAGTTGGTTAAGTAAATAAGCAATCACTAGCCCCCTTAATTAATCTTTTCATTAATTAAATTTATCTTGTAAATACTTGTGTTGAAATACTTTTACAAAGATATATTCACAAACCCTTATATTTTCAATACTTATAAAATATCCATATATTTATCTCATCGATATAAGTATATTCACAAGACTGAGAAAGATTTTCCCTTTTTATACAATTCAAAAATCATTTATAAACTCCTTTATAAATCCTTAAAAATCATTTATAATCTCTTTTATAAAACATTTATAAACTCTTTTTATACATTTCTAAAAATCATTTATAAACCCTTTATAAGTCTCTAAAATCATTTATAAACTATTTATAAATCTCTAAAACCATTTATAAACTCTTTATAAATTATTTCTAAAGTCTTTATAAACTCTTTATAAATCCATAAAACTCAAGTCCGTTTATAAAACCCTATTTATAGGTCTCGAAAACATTTATAAATAAATAAAAATCATTTACTTCAAAACATTATTATATAATAATAATAATAATTACAATGAACATTATAAATAAATAATAATGATTAACTTCAAAACATCTTAAACTAATAACTAAAAATTTCAAAACATTATTAAATTAACAATAAGAGTAATTTTTTTAACATAATTATAAATAGTAATAATTTATTTCCAACACATTATAAATAAATGAGTATCATTAATTTCAAGCCTTATTAATTATCTAAATAATAAAATTTTCAAAATATTAAAATATTAATGAATAACTTTAAAACAACATTAAATATAAATAAATAATCTTTAAAAAATATTAAATATAAATAAATAACTTAAAAAGACAGATAAAAAGGTTGGAGTAAAATAGAAGTTAAATCCTTTAAAACAAAATATTTCCGAAACCAAAATTCAGATTTAAAATCACTTCCTACCTCAAAAACCAACTCCAACTTGAATGGCGATTTATAGTATTTCTAAAATACTAATTTGAGGTCAATAGCTACCTAACCTTTAACCAATATCGATATAGATTTTCTATCACCACAGGGTTTAACTTTTGAACATATAACAATGCCATAATTAATAGAGCCAATAATTAGGTTTATTATCAAATAATTCATTTGACGGAGATATTATTGAAATTAAATCAACAACGGCGAGGAGTCCCGTTAGATCCCTCCAGCTAGTCCCCTTGCATCATAACTCATATATATCAGTGCGCGTAGCACGCCCGCGCGCGTACACACACAATATATATATATATATATATATATATATATATATATATATATATATAAAATCAATAATCGTGAGGAATCATGTTGGATCCCTCCAACCTGTCTCCCTGCATTACAAATAATATATAATCATATAATATGGGTCATCCGCTACTAGGCGGGTATATATAAAAGGTCATCCGCTCTAGGGGCGGAAATAAATCCAAACCAACTAATAAAATAGTAAATCATCCAAACATCCAATCAATAATTTTTATCAACTATATAACGTATTGCTTAACCAAAAAGATGAGTTTAACTCACAATTATTCCAGTTGTCGCTAAGGCGCTCAGGTTTGGATTAAAATCAAACAGGCATTCAATTTTAACCCAAATTCCTATTAGCTTCAATTATTACTAATCCAATTCCACATCATAGTAATCGCTGATATGATCGCAATCAACTTGTTGCGTTCAATTTGGACCTCGTATGAATTAGATATGAATTAATGAACGTTTGAGATTATTTAAATTATAATTAACCTTAATTAATTAAGTTGAACTTTAATTACCTTCTCTCCTCACTCTCGTTCACTCCAGGTAAACCAAAATGTGACTGCGCCTTCCTTCATTCGCCTCCGCCTCGAGTCGCTTGCCGCTGCCGCAAGCTTGCCGAAGACCGCCACCACCATGCCGCGCCGATCCCCTTGGTCCGACGTCCTGATGTGTCATCGACATCGAGCAAAATGAACCCAAATGCTATGCCATTCATCTTGAAACTGTCACTGTCGTGCCTTGTCATTGGTCGCCAAACTTCACCAGAATGTCGCCCACGCTTCCCTCTACAAATTTCCTTCACACCCCTCGACCAATAGATGATTGTTGCTGCCGAAATCGGCCAATTTACTTCTGTCGTTCATCACTGAAATACAGCCACATCACCATGAGCTATGTCGATCTAACTGTTTGTGACGCCCCACCTCAATACCCACGCTAGCCAAGGACACTACGATGTAGTGCTGTCAACTAGCACAGAGAATAAGGCTGTTGAGGAGCGACCATCCATGTAATTGCTTATCACACGGTGGCTATAAAATATTCTTCGGAAACAAGCATAGAACTAAACATAACACAAATCAGTCATAGACATCAATATCACAAAGGCGGAAGAAGATATGAATATATAACTAACACATGAAAGTGTACATCAGAGTAGTGGTCAAAAAGATCCACAATAATACAAAAGAATAGCAACACGTGCTATACCAAAAGAATACAACTATGAGTCCATATCTCAAGTGTATACAACAAAAACTGCTAAACTAAATAGTTAGCCAAAAGTCAGAGTAGCAAATCCCGGGAGGAAGTCAAGCAGAAGCACCTGTAACATCTCGGTCTGACCCGAGTATTATTTAAGAAAATAATAAACGGATCAGTCTAACTATAAATATCAGATGACATGATATAAAATAAAAGATATGGCATAAACATAGATTATCCATACTAACATACTACTATAAGTATGAAAATGATGATCAACAGGAGATCAACCGATGAGAAATGATCAATATCACAAGAATCTTCTTAAAGATTCAAAGAGGGCATCATACCCTAAACTTGTACTCATAACAAGTCAATGACATAAAAATCCAGAAATCATAAAAAGAGAAAGAGGCCTATCACATGATGGTCCGAAGACCATGGGGCGCTACCCCATATGTGTGAGTCGGAATCACATTGATTGAGGCCTAGGCTAACCAAAAAGCAAAAAGGTATGTGTGAGTGGAATCACACAAGTGGTGTCTAGCCTAACCTCGCAAACAAAAAGGTATGTGTGAGTCGGAATCACACCACTGCGGTCTAGACTAACCTTGCGGACAAAGAGATATGTGTGAGTCAGAATCACACCACTACGGTCTAGTCTAACCTTGCAAACAAAGAGACATCGCACAATTGCTAGTCTAAATCATAAAATGATCGTCATGATCAACGAGAAGTGTCAATTACACCAAGCTAGTAAATATATGAGTTTAGCTTCATGTCCCATAACCACTTGCTTAACTTAAATATTTACGAACAAGCTGTAAATCTTCACTAGGAAATTGTCACAAAAGGGTTCAATCGAGCAAGTCCAAGAGCTAACCGACAAAGTGAACGCAAGCGTTTCATACCACTCGTTTTACTAAGTCGTTTAAGTCGATTTCTCATTCGAGTGAAGTAAAGGCTTGTATATACTAGTAGATTGGAAATCGGTTTGAGAAAACGAACTTTTGATATTTAAAATAGTGTTGAAATTACTTTGATGAAAGAGTTTTGATATTTAGTACTAGTATTGAAACCTTCATATATCTTTAAAGTGACAAGATAAAACGATTGTAGAAACAATCTAGCACAAAAATTCACATTCGAAGACGTGAACAAAATCCAAGGAAATCAGCTCAAAATGCATCAAAGTGGAAATTCTGATGAATTCTTTTCAAATAAGATTGCCTACGCAGAGTAATACGGGGGTCCAGGGTGCAGCGCCCCGTCACGGTACGACCTAAGTGAAGACAAGCGGCTTACGACCTAAAGCAAAATGAGGTCTAATGACCTAAAGAGTTCGCGACCTAAGGGATACGACCTAAGTGGCACGACCTAGTGGATAACAGGTCATACGACCTAAGGGTAAGGTCGGAGGCGACCTACGACTTAGTGGGATCGAGCGACCTAAGGGATAAGGTCATACGACCTAAAAGGAATAGGGCTAAGCGACCTAAACAGTAAGCAGGTCGAACGACCTAACGCTTAGCTCGTGAGCGACCTACGACTTATCGAGGTCGAGCGACTTAAGAGGCATGAGAACCAACGACCTAAAACTGGCGACCTAAGGATACGCGACCTAAAGGCTTGCGACCTAAAGACACGCGACCTAGAGGTGAACGACCTAACGAGGTCCAGGGGAAGCGACCTAAAATGCTTCGACCTAAAGGTGCACGACCTAAGGTCTATACGACCTAACGACCTAAGGTCGATATGACCTAACGAATTAAGGTCGATACGACCTAACATCATTGACTGGAGATTATAGGTCGGCAACGACCTACGACTTAACTCCAGGCGACTTTTCCACATGCCTACGAACCCATCTTCACCACGACCTAGGGTTAACTCGTAGGCGACCTACGACCTATGGATGAGCGACCTAACTCCGAACGAGCTAAAAATGGTCAGAACGACCTAGTAGCAGTTTTTCACCAAAATCACTAAAATTTGGAGTTTTTCGCCAATCCAATCCAAACCAAATGCAACAAACATGCTAAGGTGATAAGGAATCATTCCCAACAGTCCAATGACGATTATAGGCAAGATGTGAGATCAAAAATCTCACCTTTTCACGGAATTTGATGAAGATGGAGATTGAAAGCAAGGAGAAGCAATCCAAAGCTTGAATCCACTATCTTCTACTTGAATTTGGAGTTGAATCTCGGATTTGCAATAGAATTTGAGTTTGGAGTTTTAATTTCCACTTCCCACCACCATTTTTGATGAAGCTTGAATGTTAAAACAAATGGTGAATGGAGTGAGGAAGAGGGTTGGGCTGAACTAAGGAAGTGCAGTCCAAACCAAAGTCACAAGCGGGAAAAGTGGCGAAAATTTCACTATCTCCAAACATATCGAAGTTTACACTCAAAAAGATCGCAAACGTCATTTTGAACTCAATGGGGGTGGTCTCGAGTCCTAATTTTACCGTATGCAAAAAGTAGCTTTTCGGACTAACATCCGACTAACGATAAAATATTTAAATAAAATATTTAAATATAAAATCGATAGATATGCGGGTTGTTACACTGTTGATTAGCTTCACTTCGACATTGCGAACAATTTCCAAGTTATGACTTAGGCCTGAAATGGCTCGTAGTGGCGTCGATGATCTCAGGGCGTAGGATGATGGGAGATTTAAAATTTTAAAAATGAGAACATTTTTCTTTGGTGGCACACGAATTATAGGAGAGATATTGTGGTTAAGACGTAGGGAGGGTGTAGGCTGAGTAGTACAAAGCATGGGTAGGGTATGGGTTAACATTATTTTATTCAATAAAATCCACATTTCATGTCGGGAAAATCTCGAACTCTTATCAAGGTGTGCCGCTTGGCATTCTATATGTAATATTCATATTCTGAACATAATGGAACTAGTATGGAGACCCAATTCCTTCATATATAGAAGTTAGCTTTTCAAATCCAATTGTATAATATTAATTTCCTATTATTAATTTCTACGCGTTTCGAGCTCGCACGACCATACAATATGTCTGATCGTCATGAAACTCAATGGTGTATAACAGTTCACTATTACGAATCCCATGAAACTAGTTTCGCCAAAATCTCAAACAGTGCCCCAGAAAGCTGTTTTCACCCATCAATTAAAATGATTATTACAAAACAAGTTTAATCACTTTTAAATTCGAATTCAAATGTTTACTATCTTCGTTCTTACCCAAATAGAATTTAAATCAACTTATGAAATCATTTTCACTCACATAAAAGTCAAAATTTAATTATTTAAATAATTTCAAATATTCAAATAACCATTTTATTTGGAATTTAAGTTGTTTGACTTATAAAATTAACTTTTCAATATTTAAAAGCAATTAAATATTCCAAATTCAAATGACTAAAATTCTGGGTCGTTACATTCTTCCCCACTTAAAAGAATTTCGTCCTCGAAATTAGCAAGTAAGAAAGATGCCACAAACCCATTAGCTTTTCAACCAATTAGCTGAAATAGATTATAAAATTTCTAAGCCTTTTAGATACGCCCACCTATACCCAATAATTTCCATCCATTCATTCATTCATTCCAAGTTATAACACCAAAAATCAAATTTTAGTTATCAAAATTCTCAAAAAATTTCTAACGCCTTAAATACACAGAAAATTTCACCAACGTCTCCATTGCGCGGTTCAATTGGAAAAATTTACAATATTATATATATTATCACAAATATACATCTCATGTTCAAGGATGAGGCATCCCGTAGGGAAAAATATAAAAATACGATATGTAATATGAGATGTGTAAATTTTATTAGTATTAACAAGCATATACAATCAATATAATGCGAAAGCGAGCTCCAAATATGAAGCATACCCCATTCACACCTACTAATCACTCAACAACCAATGAGAACATGTATATAGAAAGTATATCAATATATGACATAGACTATACAATAACCATATGCAAATGTAGCAAATGTAACCAGAGAAACCATCAAACAAATAATACCCATTCAATTAATTCATAACCATATCAAGTTACATTTTCCAATATCAACATTTAATTTATTAAAGCCCGTACAATGTACATATATCATCTGTATGCAATATCAAATCTGATTACTCGATCACACTGTTTCACTTTCGAACTAGCATCGTTCACCCGACCACTCTAGTGCGGACTCAAATCTGGTTCCTTGATTAAAAACCGCCATTCTCCTTGCATAGCCATATACTATGATAGAGAATCTCAAAATCAATCAAAAATCCATATCAGTGTTCGCCGTCAAGAATCAAGTGAAAATTTCTAAATCAAACTTATGTAATTCATCTCGAAATCATGTGCTCGAATTTGGATCAAACCCTTATACGAATAAAATAATATACGTACAACTTACATATTTATTTCAATTGGTTTCTCATTATTCAGATTCTTTTATTTACATTCATTTATTCATAATCATTATTCACATTGCTTTATTCACATTCATTTATTACTTAGTATATTTCTATCAATACTAATATCACTTAAAACCATTCCATTAAATTTTAGTAAAGTTTATTATAAACATTTTATACAACACTTCTCATGTTTATTATCACTTCACAACTTAAGTACATATTCGTTTTAAATCAAATTCAATTTCATTTAAATCATTTTATTATTCAATTTCATTAATTCATTTCAAACCATAATCAATTTCTATCAAATATAATTTCATTTAATTTAATTTAAGTTAAATTTTATTTTAAATTTCATTTCCTTAACATTCATACTCAAAATTTAAAACTTTGTTTTAACTTATTTCCTCAATTTATAAGCTACAAAACTGATTTCTTATAATTTCAACAAAATACTTCGATAAAAATGTTCAGAATTTAAACACTCTGTTTTATTTCGACTCTCTTTTGAAATAATACATAATATACATACATACGTACATATATATATATATATATCTTTTTGTATAACAAATCATATTTGGGACTTAAATCAAAACTTGTTTTACCAAAACAAATCTCCTGTGGTAGCAATCCTTTCACTTAGAAACTCGAAAATGAATGTCGATGATGCTGCAGTCATCATAGAAATTATTTTCCAACGACCAAAGTGAGTTCAATGCTTTCTAGTTTCTATCTCTTTTAAATTCCATTATAAAATATTTCCATTCAAAAATATTGTCCAAATAATATTACTATTAGTTTCCAAAATTTTGAAAAACAATTTACAAAATCAAAATCAACGTAATTTAAATTATGAAATACTCAGCTTTTAATCCTTTTTATTTGCAAATCATATTTATAATGTCCCTTATATATAAAATTTCACTATGGTTATATAAAACCATTTCTTAATTGTTTTCTTGTTAACATTATAATAATAACGACTTTTATTAGAACACAAACAACAAACAACAAATGATAATAATCGAATATTATCATTCACTCACACCCAAACACACCATATATACTATAATAATTTTTAAATTTTTTTCCTTTATATATAGAATATAATCAAGGTAAAATTATTTCATTTACCCAATTTCAGAACAATATTGTGTCGATTGGCCTTGTTCAAGTGTTTAGAGACCCCTATCAATAATGTTAATTACTCGTATTAACTAGAATCCATAAGCCATTCAACAGATCAATCAACACGATATAAAATATTTTTATATCACTAACAAATACGTGCTCATATATATATATATATATATATAGACACACACTCTCTCTCAACCTCATTCTAGGGTGCTACTGACCCTATCTCTAATGAGTAATCCCCATCAAAGCATAGATTCTTGCTTAACCTTGCGCTTCGATACCAAGTGTAATGTTCTGGATTTTCGACCCTTGAAAATCGACATTAATACATTCACTGTATTGCGTGCCAAGCAATCGAATGCCAGAAAACCCGATCGTTAGGGGAAAAGACGAAGAAGGAAAGAAGAAAAATGAACAAAACAGAAACTCACAATGGAACCAATAATTTATAATATACAATAAATCTTTACACAAAGAAAACACTACATACACCAATCATTGTACACTAACCTATTTCAGCCTGGATAGTTATAATAGCATGTCCTTATAATCGCGGACAAATACAACCAATATGCAACATAGCGAAACATAAAGAAATACGTAGATACATCTTGGACCTCTAGCTTGTCTCCTAAGCTCCAATGCATCCATAGCAATATGTAAATATGCTCGGTTTGACCCGAGCATTGAAAGGGAAGAACATTCAGATCAGTCAGGTAAACCACTATGAGAAAAACACACCTAAATGGAATTTAATGTTTAAAAGAAACCTTTCAAATAAAGGTATTTCGTAAGACCACGCCGCACATAAACACGGACGAGTTTTTACCTTACGATAACCAAAACATTTTCTATATAAAATCTATTGATACTATAACAGTGTCTAGGGGTCAAAGTAAAATATGAATATAGTTGAAATGATTACATATCATGTTTCAATATAGTTGGGCACAACTAAGTCTGTACGATGCTTATTTGAGAATGGATTCAATACAATGACTTGACTACTGGGGTACCGCCCATCATGGTGCATCTCTAGATAAAATAACACCGACGCTGAACCTATCGACCCCTACCAACACATAACCGGCCTACCCCTTACTGGACAGTACCGAATATGATCACCCTTTAGTTAATGGGCCCTGAAGTATACAAATGAGAGATAATACCGACTCTAGATAGGAATGATCATACCCTTATGGGAGCGACCCACCCAGTCCTACTTCATCTCCCCTGTTTTAGTCATTCAAGGTTGTTGAGGCCTGAGGCTACGCTTTACCTGTCATATAGCACCCCCTACTTGGAATGCTAACACTGCCCTCCCGGAAACAATGCAATGCCAGCATTCATCCACTACAAGAAAACTGCGGTTTACCTACGCCAAAATGGCGTAGGCGGGGCGTAGGTAAATGCAGTAACTACGTAACCCCTAGGCCAATTTTGGCGTGGGTAAAACTTGCATAACTAATAAAATACCTATGCTTTACCTACGCCATCCGTTGGGTTGTTTCCTACGTTTTCACTACGCCATGATTTTTCTACGCCTTCCTTACGCCTCGTTGTTCCTACGGTTTTTCTACGACATTTTTACTTCTTTCGTTACTCACGCCTTTCCTACGTCATCTGTTTACCTATGTCTTCCCTACACCTTATTTTTCTACGCTTTCCCTACGCTATTCTTACATATTACATTCCCTACGTCTTTTCTACGCCTTTCATTTTTCTACGGTTTACCTAAGCCTATGTTAACTATGTTTTCTTATGCCATGCACATGACTTTTTGCCGCATCAATATTTCGTTTTCCTACGCCTTTTCTAAAGCAATTTTAATATATTACTATTGTGTTTCATTTCACCACATTAAATAGAAACTAAAATCAACTTATTGCACATATATACACATTCCAACAAAAAGATTAACATCAAATCATTCTTCTTTAATTCAAAAAACAAATATCTCATTCATATTACAAAGTCAAACAATATTAATCAAGTTCTTATATGTCAAAATAGTACGATAATATGTTCATGATACATGACATCATACAGTTACCACTAAGAATAAAAAATACCCTCATCCCTCACGATGATCGTTCAAACACTCCATCAAATCATATATTTCCAAAACATGTTTCAACGCATCTCCAACCCGATGATAGTCCATGTTAAAGAAGTATTTTCCAAAATAACTAATTTCACTATTAAAAGAAGAAAAATACGAAGATTAAAAGATGGGAGTACCTCCTTCTCGTTACCATATATTCTAGCGCAGTCAATATGTCTGTATCCAGCCTGCAAACAAATCACTAGCAGAGTAAAAAAATATGAGATCGAGCTTCAAATTATCAGAAGTTAATGAATAAATCACTTTGCTACTGACTAAATTTCATTCTTATGTTATTACTATGAGAAACTGATTGGAAATCCATTCATTTAGAACATAATATATTGTTACATAGATAGTAAATTTAGAAACCAAATGCCATGACCAAGTCATAATATAGTTAGCAGTAATAACAGAATTACCAACCAAGCCGTACTAACAACATTATTGAGAGTGCACAAAAAAATATCACTAAGATCTTGACATAAGTACCTTCCTTTGCTGCAATGCTGGCTAAGATCTTTACATAAGGTCTTGCTTACTCCTCCTGATCGAATAAATCCCTTTTTTATTATTTCAGAAAGCTGTGATAAACAACGTGCTAAGCTTAGCCTGAACATCAATGTGTCCAAGTAAAATTTACAATTCTATTCTCTGCTTCCCTGGAATAACCTAAGACTTTAGAAAAGAAAAAAAAGATTGAAGAAAATTTTCAGTGGCAATAGGCATTTCTATCTTTTAGACAACACTAACACATATCCCTAACAAAGACAGCAACAAAAATGTACAAGGCTGTAAGCTTTTTACATTTCACATGCTATAACAGCCTAAATCAATCTCAACCAATATCTTTAAGGTACTCTGCATGCTAATGTGATGATATAAAAGTATTTGAGTAGGAAAAAGTAGGTTAAATAGAGCCTTTGGAACAAAGGAAATTATCCATATTTACCACAATGAATCATGCTTTAACTCATGGTATCATTTAAGAGATACTTCATTAATGCAATAAGTGTGCAGAGACATGGATTTAGATGTAGATTACCGATATACGAAGGAAACTTATGCTTATGTGTCTACACTAATCCTTGGCATTCTTAAAACCATGAATTGTAAATGTGGAGCACAATCTCAAATGGAAATAAAGCTCCCACCTTATCTTTAGTTTTCTCCAACAACCTATTTCATTTATAAACAGTTTCATTTTTCACTGAAGACAACAAGACTATTATAATTTGTTTTACTGTATATGGTGGAGTATTATATTTGCATGTTTATGTCTGTCTATTATGGATCTGGATGGTTTGTTCCATAATATAGTTAGCAGTAATTTCTGACAAAAATAGGCCGTAAAATAACACGAAATGCGGGTTAAAAAGTATACCTTTACAGCAGTAATAATAATATTGCCAACCAAGCCGGGCTCAGCTCTCCACGTTCCCAAGCCAACCGATGGTATTTTTGCACCGGTGTTTAACTCAAAACACATGGGACCAATCTCGGGCTCTCCTTTGATATTCATTCTTCTTTTTTGGACAGCAAATTCTCGATCAAAATGAAAAGTGAACAAATTTTAATTTATTAAGTTAAACATAGAAGAATTATGGCAATTAAATGCTTTCTTGATGGTGTTGTTTAATTTTGGGTAGCAGAAATACAGCCTATATGTCATTTTTTGATGGAAGACAGCCTATATGTTGTTATGTATGATGTTGCAGAAGTGTAGATGATACACATCATACTCTAAATGAAAAAGTAGCTCACTTTATAAGTATTAGATTGCCAATATCAGGCACTCTGTATGCTCTTGAAACGATCAAGTTAGCAAAAGGTAACTATGCGGATCTAAAGATTGGTACCCTCCTCATTTAACCATTGATCTTCTTCTGGGTGATTATATGTTTTCTTTATAATTTAATTCCTTGGATTTATAATTTGGTACTACATATTTATCATATAAACCCACATGGGACCAAAAGGCATTTATGCTTTGGCTACTAAAACCTGACCAGTATTTTAAAAAGTATATTGAGTGCTTTTTTTCTTATAAGATCTTAGCGCATAAGTATACACAAGCACATACATGTGCATAAGTATACACATACACGTTATGATTATTTCTATTGTCGATAAGATTCATGTAGTTGGTAGTCCACTCTGGCCTCTTAAACTCTTCCAAGACATTAATCATAGCTTTTCCTTTCTCCTCTTTTGCCTTCATCGTATTACTCTCACACTCCTCTATCCATCTCTTCAGTTCATTTAGCTCATATCCACCGCCTATCTTAAACTCAACAACTCCTTCTCTCTATCAACACCATCCAAAGTCTTCCTTCCTATTAAGTAGTTGTTCATCAAAATCCATGCTTGCATGTCCATGTTCTCCCTCTTTTTTCCTCGGCTTTAACAAAAAACAAAAAAATATAAACATTTTTAGTTCAGTGTAGATAGTACAAAATTAAAACAGACTATAATATTTGAGGGGTCTATGTATCTTTGGACTAAACTTTTAAGTTATGTATGTTTCATAAATAAAATGAAGACAGACCCAAAAATGGCAATAAAATTTATTCATCGATATACAAAAGAATGTTTTTGTATGTCTACATCAAAACTGAAAATCAAATTAAGATGACACAGTAATAAGCAAAAGAAAGATTGTACATGAACAACCATTTTGAATAAATTAAGCACATTTACTTTAAAACAAAAATGTTATACATGGTTTACCACTATGGTTTACAAGAAATAAAGAGCTAGATCTATAACCTGATTAAAATGTTGCTGTAGTTTCTCATTAGTTAGATTGATACAATACTGCTCAAAACTGAAAGAATAAGAGATTTCGCTTAGCAAACAAAATAGGATTATTTCTTTTTAAATATCTAAAATAACCAATAAGATAGATATGTATACAGAGCTAAAACAGTTAACAAATTATGTATAATTTATAGCTTATGAAATATTAGTTAACTGAGAGAAATAAGTTAGCAGATAAGCAACTAAAATTAGGACAAATCAAGGAGGCTAAATTAAGATGATAATGAAACAGAAACATCCCAACTTGTTTTAGTGATACACAAAAGCATACCAGTTAAGCACCTGTTTGTCTTGAAACTTTCAAAACCATTGATATCGAGCACTCCGATCAAATTACTTGAATCAGAATCTTGACCGACGGAAATAATGATCTTATTGACCAGCCTACAAATATTTGTTTGAATAACATAATTCATAAATGATTGAAGAGGAAGTAGTTATGTTTGAACAGCCGAGAATACATGATTTTAGCCAAGGAGTCTCTATTAATCACTGCAGCCTCTGGATCAAGTCTTTTAGTTATATTAACTGAGTTGACTTGACTATGTAATGAATATATTATAACGATCCGTATTTTTAGCTATTTTAAATTATTGAATTTAATGTAATTATCAAATAAAAATGGTTAAAAATAAAAAAATTGATGTTATTGAATGTAAGTATTGGATATGAACTTAATTAAAATTTTGAAATGAACTAATTTTTAAGTTTTGGCGATAACGAGATTGAAATGAAATTACATATATAACGGGGTTTATATCAATAACTAAAGTTGAATAATAATTGTGAATTATTTAGATAGAAATAAAATGATGTTGATAGCTAAAATTCATTTAAAAATCCAATATTGAAATTGAATATCGAACAATTAAATTGTTAAATTCAATATTGGGAAATTATTTAAATAATTGAATAACGGGAATCAAATGACTGTAAAATCAAAATAGTTGTTCTATAAATTGAATTCGTTTTAAAGGTTAAATCTTATCAGTTCATTTACTTATATTTCAAAAGTTAGTGATTCATTGAATAATCAAAATTGTTTAAAATTCAATATTGCCATTATTTGAATAATTGAATTCTGGATTTAATATGATTGAAAATGATGTTGAAAGTTGATATAAATTTTATTTGAACAACAATGAAGATGGTTAACATTTAAAATTGGATTTAAAAGTGAATAATTAGAAACTGGAAATTTTATATTACAATCGAGACGTTAAAATAGCGATCCGGGGCACAGTCTCGGAATTCGATGAAACCTATTCCATTGGATCCATAATAGAGTGTTATTATCGGATTTCAGATTCCGTAGCGTTTGGAGTTATCGTTTGGTCGTACGGTATAAAAACGCGTTGGAATTTATATCGAAAATTTAATATAATAACTGGGTCCAAAAAGCTATCTTCTCCATACAATCGAATTAGGACTCGAAACCTTTTCCATTGCGTTTGGAATATGGGTATAACTTTATGAACGCCTAGCGGCACGCCTCAATAGGGGTTCGGGATTTTGAGTTACTTTATCGAGACAGTTTAATAATTTAAATAATATATATATTCGTCGACTTGACCATTTTATTCACATTAGCACCTTCATCTCACTTCAGATCACTGTAGCAAGCCTTCTACACGCAAGGCATCACGTCTCCCTCTCCTTTATTATGCACGCGAATAGCATAGTGAAAATTAGTAAGAAAAAAAAATGGAAACTTTGAAAAATCATAACTCGATTTCCACTCAAGTAAAAATCACGAAACTTGGTACTATATTCTTGTTTTCACCTGAGCTTCAATTGGTATGCGATTTAAAGGATGCGGATCGTTTGTGTTTGCTCAACGTCCATAGTGGGGGCTAGGGTTTGCTTTTCAGATTGATTGAGAGCTCAATGAGAAGAAGTGACATCGTTTTCGAACTCGTGGTGGAATATAGCAGCTCGGGAGTGAGTTTTGTGTTGTGCGTCCTTGATATGTGTGGTGCGACTTTCTTGCATATGCAAGGAGTAGGGCATGGACGCGTTTTGACATGGGGGGCCGAGCTTGGTGATGTTTGTACGTGCAGACGCGGTTCGTCAAGAGGAAGCTGGAGGCGAAATCGGTTCGATAAACGGAGGTCCCTAGCTCCGTATAACTCAAAAAAAGTGCATGCGGCCATGCGTTCGTTCATTCTCATGTACAGGAAATGGCTACTGGAGTTTGGGAGAGAAAGGTTGTTGTTGGGCTGGGCTTCTTTGGGTATGGGTGTTTTAAATGTAATTAGAATTTAAATTTAATTATAAATTATCGACGAACTTATAAAATATATAACTTCTGCATACGAGGTTCGATTGAAACGAGACCTTTTGTGTTGCGATCGTGATAACGAAGGCTTCGCAATGAAACTTGTTTGGATGGATTTGGAGATAGTCGAAATTTGGGCAAAAATCGGGCGTCGTCCGGTTTTAGTTCCAAACCGGAACGTCTCAGCGACAATGGAAAATCAAGGTGAGTGTTTTATAACGCTCACAACATACTAGAATATCTTTGTGCTAGTTAAATTTGATGTTATGTAGTGATACAAATTTTATTGGTTGTTGTTTGATAAATTTAAATTGTCATCTAGATTGTCTTTGAATTAACTGTTAAAAATTAAAATTAACAGTCGAATTGAAATTGGGATTTAATTAACAGTAAATACCTGATATTGACAACTATGGAATTGCTATGAATTATATTGACTGTTCGG
The DNA here is from genome assembly GCA_030737815.1 of Allium fistulosum. Taxonomy (NCBI): domain Eukaryota; kingdom Viridiplantae; phylum Streptophyta; class Magnoliopsida; order Asparagales; family Amaryllidaceae; genus Allium; species Allium fistulosum. The sequence goes on along the minus strand of CM060903.1, from coordinate 1,438,159,351 downwards.
ATGATTGATTGTGATGGATGCCAATTGATTGATAGTTGGATGTTTGGATGTTTATTTGTTTATATATATCCTGTTATCACATTTTATATTATTTACAGTATATAAACTGTAATTTAAATATTTTGAATAAATTAAGAAATAGGTTGAAATAATATATACCAATGACATCGTGATTTGGATTGAAATGATATATATCCATCCCTGAAATTAAATTGAAATAACTGATCCCATGGCCATAGGATAGAAAATTATATACGGACACCGGATTGGTTAAATTAAATGATTTAAAATTTTCTGATTTGCAAATTTATTTGAATGATTTTGATTTAAAAGAAATAAAAACCAAATTTGTAGAAATCAAATTATTTTCGAACTTGAGCTCGGAATGTTAAAATTTCAATTTGGTAAACGAAATGTTAAATAATTGAGTGAGGATTTTTAAGTTATAATCAAATTGTGATTTAAATTTCAGAAATTAATTTGATTTAAAGGGTAGGACTTTTATTCAAACTTTGAATTTTACTAAGTAAATGTATTTCAAAATTTGGATTTCAAATTGGATATTGAAGGTTAAATTGATTTAAGTGTTTTGAATCTATTTTGAGGATCGAGCTCGAAATCGATATAAATTGAAATTGAAATTGAATTAATTGGATTTGAAAGTGGAATGGAACTAATTTGAAATCGAAGTTGAATTTGATTTGAATTGAAATTGAAATTGAATCGATTGAATGGAAATTGAAATTGATTGGAAATGGGGGAGTTGGAATAGGACTGGTTTGACTTTGAAACTATTTTCAAATAAATAATTTAATATAAAACTATTTAAAAGCTATCTTCTTAAATATACAAATTATTTTGGTTTCCAAATTATTTTGCTATATAAACCATTTTAATATTTAAAATATTTTACATTAAACCATTTTAATATTTAAACTATTTTATATTAAACCATTTTAATATTTAAACTATTTTAACCATTTAAATTGTTTTAACTATTTTAATTATTTAAACTATTTTAAAACTGTTCAAACTATTTTTCAAAGATTCAAACTGGTCAAGGATAGAATGTTTATTTTAAATCATGGATTTAAATACGAATAGGGTTAAATTGAAGTTATAACCCAAATTGGGATTCGAAACGATTTTGGAAGTGAAATCATGATATTAAGGTGAAAATGATTTTGAACAGAAGTAGTATATTTTGAGCAAATATGATGATTTCGAAACAGATTTGATTTTGAAGCAAATATGATATTTTGATATCAAGTATGAACTGTTTCCAAAAATAAAGAACCAATCAGTGTGTAAAACGACGTTTGGTTGTTAAAGAGACCGGGGCCGGATATGGGCATACTCTCCGTCGATACTAGAACCACTTTAACAACTGTGTACGCGGAGGAGACTCTAGAACAAAGTGGTGGGATTTGGCAACGATTGCTGGATTTGAAGAAAGAGAACGATGATGGATAGACCCCGGCACTTGTGCCAATTTGAAATGACTAAAACAGGACGGCTTGACAAGGCCAAGTGGGCTAATTACCCTGAGCGGACATCCGTTCTTCGATTTTCTTGGACTCGGTCTATACTATTACTCTTGTTGGTTTCGATTGGTGCACCTTGATTGGGATTGCATCCCTTTGACTCGATATGGGATGGATGGACGCGGTGAACGGTCATGGCTATGATGCGTTACCACCAGCCCTGCGACCCGAACTGGTAGTATCCTACCTTGGGCATTGCCTAACGTGCCTTGTCATACTTTTATCCTTAAACGAGACCCATACGATTTTGATTTAGTGTTGTCGTATCACGGCGCATCCCTATCCACCGACCTTTACTGGTGTTTTATATGCAAACTGTACGACAATGCTTAAAAACGCGTTAAGGGGGATCAATGTAAAGCCTTAATCCTAAGAAAAATATTTATTTTATTGATTAGACATTATATATGTAGTGTATTCTATTACATATAAATATTGTGATGGATCCTTAGGAGATGGAAAATCCCGTAACATCTCTTGAGTTATTGCACGCACGTTATACACTGGATAGGAGATGTGAAAACCCGTAAACATCTCTGACGCCGTTACACTCATTTTATATGCGATATCGATTTGACTCACATAAGGATGTTCTATTCCTGACTCGAGTGTTTTGTCCTTTTCATTACGCTCGGGTCAGTCCTGAGTTTTTCAGCTTATTGAAGACTTATTCTGGAGGACGAAGACGAAGATTTGGTATATTGTTAATATTATTATTCCTGCATCATGTTGTCTGCTGCATTACTTATGTATCTCTGATGTATATATATATAACTCTAATAAATGTTGTATTGAATATAATCAAATGTAGTGTATAAACAGCTTCATGAACTATTTATTTGATTATTATATTTTATCGTTCCGCTGCGAGATTCTGTGTTTGTTTTCTTCTTCCTTTTCTCTTATTTTCTTATTTACCCCATTAATAATCCTCCCTTTTGAATGGTTTGAGTTGATATGTGTGGTTTATTGTCAATTTTAAACTGTCCAAAAAGGTGGGTCGTTATAGTTGGAATCAGAGCTTTGGTTTAGCGATAACCTTAGCTTTGTGCACTACAACAAAATATGATATTAATAACGCTATTTAATAACGCGTTATTCTGAAGCGTTATTATTGACCCTTAATTATCTAGTTACCGGTTGATTTTTGTTCTCCCTACAGGTGTAACGCGCGCATCTCCCTTCCCCTTCACGTGTAACGCTGCCCTAAAACATCTCCCTCCAACTTCCCAAATTATTTTCCCTCTCCCTCTAAAACCATTCCACCTCCCTCCAAAACGCGCGCAGCTCCCTCCTCCAAATTACGTTAGTGATTCGTAGAAAGCAGAAACCCTCTCAAGTTTTGTCGAAGAAAGCAAACTCCTTCGATTTCGAAGCTAGGGCTTTGCGTGTAGCTCCGATCTGTCAAAGCTAGGGCTTCGCGTTTTGGATATAATCTTCGATTTTGATTCTGGTAACCTGAGAACTGTGATTGCTTGCAAGGTATAACTTTTAGATTTGGTTCATTTTGTCCGTCATATGTAGCGAGTATTTATCTTTTTGATTTAACCACTGATTGTCGGTTTTGATTCAACTAATGTTTGCCAATCCTTGTTTCATTGATTACTGCCAATCTTTTCTACTTTTCAGAAACCAAAAGTAATCCTAGTTGGATCTTATCTTATGCATGTGCCAGATCTGAATCTCGAAATCATAAAAAAATCATTTGCAAGATTAAATACTACTAAATAATGTAAAACGTAACAGACATTTAGTAAGCTCCTATTGAGTGATTTAGTGGGTGTGCTATAGAGTATGATTCTGTCATACGCAGATTTTATGTACCCACGATAAGTAAGTGGAATAAGAAATAGTTATGTGGGAATATATAATTATGTTGGAATAAGTGGGTTACTGTCCACACCAAAAAATTCACTTAGTTTTATCCACAAAATCTATTAGCAATGCTGCCTGCTCTTCGTTGCAGTTGGGATCTTGTTGCTGATTGTAATCAAGAAATTGGTTGGCAACAAGATGCCAACAGCAATGAAGAGCTGTCGGCATATATAGTTATGCGGCTAAACTCGAGTAGATTTTACGCGAATACTCTACTTTGGCATTATGGTTATTTCGATAAGATGATACATGAGAGAACATAAATGAATTAAGGAATGAGAAGATAACTTGGTAACGCTAAAAAATTGCTATGTTTGACTTAGATGTTGCTGCTATGGTGTTATTTATAAGTGAAGCGACAGTGAACGGACAGAAGAAAATTGAAATAAAGTATTGTGTTCAAAGACATCACCGTAACATTACTTTCAAATTACACCAGAGTAGAGCAATTGCATCGAACTTTTTGAAAGAGAGAAATATCACTGTACAAAAGCTATATTTTGCGTGAATACCTTGATTCTATTCTATATGCAAGTGGAGATCAACTGAAATTTTATGGGGTGAACTGAATTGATTTTAGGGCTATAGTTTATTGTAGGATTTTTGGTTGACTCTTTGGGTATATGTTATAAATTTTAGGTGAGCTCTTCAGCTGTTTTTATATGATTATTTACTGGTATTGTCGGTTTAGTTACTTTGATGCAATTCGTTAACATGGTTTTATACTGCTTAATAATAAAATAGCATGGAAATTTTACAAAATTTTGAAACCAAATTGGATACTGACTCATTACTTTTCTCTAAATTGTGTCAGACTTCAATTTTACGAATTTTGTTGAAAGAGTTTGTAGACTCAAATATTGGATTTGTTGTTTTATTTGGAACAACAGGATTTCAGGTGTGCCACTCTCTTGGAGGAGGCACTGGTTCAAACAGAGGCAGAGCCCTCCATTATGATTCAGCATTGTTCAGGGCCTTATGGTTCTTTGAATTGTTCCTCGATCCTTAAATAGTATATTGTTTGCCTTATGGTTCTTTACCAGATCAACCTCGACCCTTAAATGGTTGCTTTCAGTTGAATGTGATTAGTGCGTCTCATATTTACAGGGAGGGAAATAGAGTTGCACATAATTTTGCGAAATTGGGGTACAAGTTTAAAGTTAATAGAACAATGATTTGGAAAGGCGAGGCTCCTAATGATCAACTGTTGAGGAAAATAAATAAACTCATCTTTCAAGCTGGAACCAACTAATCCAAGTTGGAAGGCAGAGAAAATCAGGATCGCACTACCGCAAAGGACATAATTTGGCCTGTGGGTTGACATATGCAATTCAACCGTCCAACAAATGAGCAGTAAATGCGTTGGTAAAATGCCCCATAATATTCCTCCTATATACAACAGGTATGACATAGTGTTAGCAATTTGCAAATCTACTAGTACAATATCAAAAAATAACCAACCTTATCATACCGTGTAATTGTTGTTTATGGATTGAACAGAATTATAATCTTATTGGTTAGGTTCGTAGTTAGCTAACCTTCTGATGACATCATCATAACCGCTTGTAACATTTGTTGGAAATGTACTCATGACTTTCTTTTGGCTTAGCTAACCTGGGCGACAAAGGCTAACAGTTAAAGTTTTCCAATACTATTGGAATAAGACCATGCTTGCTTATTTTACACTAAATTCCCATATCTGTAGACAATTATGGAAATACCTTAAATTAGAAGCTTGCTAAGGGAGAGGAGAATTGATTAAGCTTGTGAGAAACTATGAGACATACAAGCTTATTTATAGATGCTCATCCTGAAGCAATTAATAAATCACCTTAGAGCATTTGTTACTGCACTCATGCAGGCCACATATTTTCGCTATGACGTCAAGCAAACATTGCATACTTGAAAACGTCATTTTAGAAATAAAGATTCTAGTTCAAACTATAGTTCATGAGCTAAAGAAGTAACGTAATCCAGTCATTTTTTTTCTGAACCTCGAATTCTACTGATAATGGCTCCAGTCTGAAAAGTGTTGACAGATTTCTTTTTGCAACAAAAAACTTCAACTCTAAGTGCACTTTTTTTGTTTTTTGAAAAAAAACACCATTCTTTTTTCTGCGTATATAAATTTGGTTTGACTGATCTAGCAACAACATGTACATACATACATACATACATATATATACATATACATACATACATACATATATATAAACGTTGTTCCATATTTTTTAAATAAACTTATACAAGTTTGATATGGTATTGTTCGTAATATCGTGTAGAATCTTTAGATATGAAAAACTTATAAAGTTCCCAACTTAAATATCATCGATTTTTTAATGGCAACGGCGATCTAGCCTCCCTTCTACCTCTTCTTTTTTACATCTCCCCTCCTTTTCTTCTTGATCTTCATACCTTGGCCTAAGAAATATAACCCGTCTCCATCAACTCTACCTTTAGTGGAGTCCCACACTTTGACTCAGTCTGACAACGCCTCATCCATTTCAACAACCAATCGTCAAATGACTCCAACGGCCTTCAACTGGAAGGCGCTGGTGGGTCTGATTCTTTGTTCATGGTGGAATGATAGATTTCTGGTGATGATGTGTGGTGGTTTGATGAACTGGGGTGTTGATATGGATGTAGTTGTATGTGCATGCAAACGAAATGACACAAAAATGGTAGAAATGGATGTACTTAAGGAATAATAGAGCGATTGAAGTGTATTGATGCAAGAATTTAATGAACAGTGATTTGTAATGCAAGAATTAATCATAAATGACTGGAAATGAAATATATCACAAAAAGGTAAAACATTCGCCTAATCTTTACCATACATCACAAAAAAAATTACAAAACACAAAAACAGTTTGACAACGCCAAATCATTTATCCAATTTCATAACTTAAATTTCTTAGAGAGGGCACATGATCAATGTATCCATATCACTAATCTTTATCGGTTTAGGGAGTTTTCTATCATGGTTATTGTTGGTTCTTTTTTTCTTCTAGTGAATATGCATTGTTCCATGCTAGTGTTATGAATATATGATTTATGTTTTAGTTTTTAATCATAATTAATGTGTCTAGTGGACACATTAGAACATCTTTTTTTGCAATATTAGTAGATCATTGAGCCACATATAACAATTACTGATCTTCTTTAATTCTGTACATTTGCAGAATGAGCTTCTTGGGAATCTAGCAATCAGCACATTGCTTTTCACCGTCCTACAACTAACATGACAGGTTTGTCAACTTCCTGCATTACTTTACACGTTATACATTACAGTAGTTATTTATTGTTCAGTAGAGATATTGCTACATAACTGGATGACCATTTTGTGAGAATGATGACTAACTATATATCCCCAGTTGCATCAAATAATTATTAAAATGTATGCTCATGGTATGGCATAGATAAACTCTCTCTTCCACTTGATATATCTAATTCCTGGTAGTTGAGAACAATAATTTGATCACAACGAAGAAAATTTTATAATCATGTTTGTGAAATTGCTTTTCTAAGGTAACATACTGGCACACATATTGTACTTGCATATGTTATTTGTGTGTATTTATTGAATACAAATTTAATTTAAAACAAATTTAAATATTCCTAGGAGATTGTTGGCTATAAATTCTAAACTTGATTTTTACATTATTTCAATTTTTAATATTATTCATCTTCATCTTGTATTCAGGTTTAACTAAGTATTTAGGTTGAATATCGGTTGCTGGTAGTTGTTGTTGTCTTTGTCTTCATCTTGTAAGTTTTTCATTTTATATTGATTTGAAATATGATGTTTGGTTGTAATAAGCGTTTAGAAGACATTAGATCTAGTTAGCAACTTATGTTAAGTAGATGCAAGCTCAATCATTTCGATTGGCAAAGGAAAAGGAAGCCTGTGATCCGCTGACAACATGATTCGATTTTGATTCAATTTTGTTAATTTGTTGGGAACCATAATAATCTGTGTAGACTATTTTACTACCTATTTTAGTTGTGATTGTATGCACTCGGTATTAAAAAGGATAGGTTTGAGAAAAAGCGGTGTGTGGAGAAAGCACTATTTAAGAAGTTAAAGTATTTTCTCTTATACGTGCAAATGAGTTAAAAGTGAAAGTCAAATTACACGTGAGATATGAACATCGAACTAGGATAGAAAAAATTAATGGCAGTGATAGAGAATGTCCAATATTATAATAGTCGAATACTTGGTGGTCGCGGTTTGATTGAAGGTGTTTGTTACAGACGTTCGAGTTGTTAGCTGAGAATGGTCGCGGTTTGTTTGTAGTTCATGCACTTGCTTTAATGTTTGTACACTGCAATGAAAAATATATATCACATTTCTATCTGAGCATGCACTTGTTTTAACATTTTCTGTTTTTTTGTGTTAACTTCGCAGGCTTATTTGGAAGGAAGCAAGGTCCTTAGTACGCAACTAGATCAGATCTTGCATGTTGGAACTCTGTAATATTTGGAAGGATTGCTTTAATGTTTCCACTCTGTAATGTTTGTAAACTTATTAAATTGACATTATTTTCTGTTTCTCTGTGTTAACTTGGCTGCAGGCTTATGTTTTATTCAATGGTTATGCACTTGCTTTACTGTTTGTACACTGTAATGAAAAATATATCACATTTCTTTCTGAGCATGCCCTTGTGTTATATTTGTTGATTATAATCTTTATTCGTTTATGAAGATTTAGTTTGATTGCTATTATTAAAATGTAATATATAGGCATAACTCTTGAAAAGTGTATCTACGATTTTTATAGCGGCATATATGAGCTGTAAAAGTATTTATCAATACTATAACATGTTGATTTAATAGCGTGAAATGACCGCTATTGAATAAATATTTTATAGCGGCAAAATGGTGTTATAAAGATTTCCAGTTCCGTTGAGATTTAGCTGTATTATAGCGGCTATAATGAGCTATTGAATTAACGTACCATAGCGGCAAATTTGCGTTATAAAACTAAGCTCAACCATAGCGGCATATTTTGTGTTATAAATATTCAACAGTTTTTTATAACATGTCGATATACAGCGCTTATCAAACCGCTATGGTTGTGATTAATAGCGGCTATATGCTGTTATAAAAGACACTTTTTGTTGTAGTGGTGGGGTAACTCATTAGAGATAGGGTCGGTAGTACCCTAGAATGTGTTTGAGTGTATTAATAGATATGATCGCGTATTTGTTAGTGATATAAAATTGTTTTATATTGTGTTGGTTGATTTGTTGAGTGGCTTATGGATTCTGGTCAATACGAGTAATTAACGTTATTGATAGGGATCTCTAAACACTTGAACATGACAATTTGACATAATATCGTTTTGAAATAGGCTAAATGAAATAATTTTACCCTGATTATATTTTATGTATAAAGGAATAATTTTCAAAAATTATTATGGTATATATGTAGTGTGAACAGGTTGTTAGAAATGATAATATTGATTATTATCATTTATTGTTTGATTAATCAATATTCCTAAACTATTAGCTATTATATCATTATAAGAAAATGAAATTGTATAAATGTGATTTGTAAAATACAATTTGCAAGTAAAATGAATATAAAAATTGAGAATTTGAGAAATTTAAATTCCGGTGTTTCTGAAAAAGGTTTTCAAGGTTTGGAAAATAATATTAGTATTGTTTAAAAGTATATACAAATGCAAATTGTTTTCAAATAAATTTTAAAAGAAATGAATTAAGTGCACCCTCTTCTGTCATTGGAAAATAATTTCAGTGATGACTGCGCAACATCATCGACGTTCATTTTCGAGTCTCAAAGTTGGGGAGACTTCTGAGAAGCTTTTCTTTGCTTTGAAATTGTTTTGATAAACAGACTTTGGTTTAAACTCCAAAAGTACAATTTGGTATATAAAAGAGATGAGTATATATACTTATTTCAAATGATTTGAACTGTACCCGGTGTTTAAATTTTTAAGTTCTGTTAATTAATAATCTTCAAATTAATTGAATGAAATGAAATATTAAATATCCATAACTTATATAAAATAAGGGAATAAGAAATCTAAGCTATAAATGTTTAAGAGACTACAGAGTAAAATTGAAAGGAAAGAAAATTTAAACAAGTTAAAATAGTGAGCATTCTAATTAAGTAAAATGAATCAGATTAATTTGTATAATAGCAAATTGCATTCTAGTAACATATAATAAGACTTGCCAAATCTTAAAAGTTAAAACATGATTTGGATATGCAATGGGATATTATACAAGTAAACAAACTTAAAAGTAATTAAAATGTATATAAATGGAAATTTAGTGTAATAATAAATGTTTTACTTAATTAGTATATTATGAAATGGTTAATGACTAAATGGAATAAGTAAGTGAACTTAAGAAAGTAGACAAATGAATCAAACAATATCTTTGTAAATTGATTATAGAATTAAATATGAATTTGCAAAGAAATTCTGAAATTGAATTTGTAACATTTGAGATAATTATAAACTTAGATAAAGTCCAACTTCTTATATATGACTTTTATAGAATGATTATAAACTAAAGTGATGAATAATAAAATGTTTCACAAATAAATCTGTTATTAAAGGAAATTATGAAAATGAATGTGAATGAAAAGAACTTGGTGTAACTAAGAATCAATTGGAATTAATATGCAAGTTGTACGTATATTATTTTATTCACATAACGATTTGATCTAGATTCGAGTATAGAATTTCGAGATAATTTATATCGATCCGAGTTTGGATTTTTCACTCGATTCTCGACGGTGAACCATGGGTATGGATTTTGATTGATTCTAGAATTTTCTATCATGGTATATGGCTATGCAAGGAGAACAACAGTTTCTTATCAAGGAACCAAATCTGAGTCCGCACTAGAGAGTCGTGTGAACGATACTAGTTCGGAAGTGAAATTGTGTGATCGAGTAAACGATCAAATTTGATATTGCGTACAGATGATATATGTACATCGTACGAGCTTAAGTAAAGCTAATATTGGAAATTGAAGATGCAAAATGTAAAATGATTTTAAATTATATGATTGGATATCATTGGTAAATAAGATGCAGGTATATAAAATCAAGAAAAGTTGGATTGTCCGACAAAAAGGTACATGTTTATTTTTATCGTTGGATTTGATGGTTTTATGATCGAGCCACTTGGCTTTTAGTTTCTTTTGTTGGTTTGGGCCCCGTATTGGCGTTTTGTAGTTGTTCCGATCGAGCCACACAAAGGAGACTGCCGAAATTTTTCGTAAATCCAAGTGTTAGAATTTTTTTTTTGAAGGTTTAAATTTTTATAACTTGTTTTGATAACCAGCTTGTAAATTCTGTAAGTCGATCAGAGTAGCGTAGTAGAAAATATATGAAACATAGTAAATGTTTTCTAATGGTTTTATTGTTTTATAAGTTGATAATTTTGAAAAAAATATACCAAATGCTAAATTCTCTACTTAGTTCCTTTTCGAGGATGAAAAGTTTTGAGTGGGGGAGATTGTAATGACCCGTATTTTTAGCTATTTAAAGTTATTGAATTTAATGTAATTATCAAATAAAAATGGTTAAAAATAAAAAAAATTGATGATATTGAATGTAAGTATTGGATATGAACTTGATTAAAATTTTGAAATGAACTAATTTTTAAGTTTTGGCGATAACGAGATTGAAATGAAATTACATATATAACTGGGTTTATATCGATAACTAAAGTTGAATAATAATTGTGAATTATTTAGCTAGAAATAAAATGATGTTGATAGCTAAAATTCGTTTAAAAATCCAATATTGAAATTTGTTGAATATCGAACAATTAAATTGTTAAATTCAATATTGGGAAATTATTTAAATAATTGAATAACGGGAATTGAATGACTGTAAAATCAAAATAGTTGTTCTATAAATTGAATTCGTTTTAAAGGTTAAATCTTATCAGTTCATTTACTTATATTTCAAAATTTAGTGATTCATTGAATAATCAAAATTGTTTAAAATTCAATATTGCCATTATTTGAATAATTGAATTCTGGATTTAATATGATTGAAAATGATGTAGAAAGTTGATATAAATTTTATTTGAACAACAATGAAGATGGTTAACATTTAAAATTGGATTTAAAAGTGAATAATTAAAATTTGGAAATTTTATATTACAATCGAGACATTAAAATAGAGATCCAGGGCACAGTCTCGGAATTCGACGAAACCAGATCCATTGGATCCGTAATAGAGTGTTATTATCGGATTTCAAATTCCGTAGCGTTTGGAGTTATCATTTGGTCGTACGGTATAAAAACGCATTGGAATTTATATCGAAAATTCAATATAATAACTGGGTCCAAAAAGCTATCTTCTCCATACGATCGAATTAGGACTCGAAACCTTTTCCATTGCGTTCAAAATAGGGGTATAACATTATGAACGCCTAGCAGCACGCCTCGACATGGGTTCAGGATTTTGAGTTACTTTACCGAGACGGTTTGATAATTTAAATAATATATATTCGTCGACTTGACCATTTTATTCACATCATCACCTTCATCTCACTTCAGATCACTGTAGTAAGCTTTCTACACGCAAGGCATCATGTCTCTCTCTCCTTTATTGTGCACGCGAATAGCAAAGTGAAAATCAGTGAGAAAAAAAAAACAATGGAAACTTTGAAAAATCATAACTCGATTTCCACTCAAGTAAAAATCACGAAACTTGGTTCTAAATTCTTGTTTTCACCCGAGATTCGAATTGGTATGTGATTTGAAGGGTGCGACATCGTTTGGGTTTGCTCGACGTCCACAGTGGGGGCTAGGGTTTGCATTTCAGAATGATTGAGAGCTCGATGGGAAGAAGCGACATCGTTTTTGAACTCGTGGTGGAATATAGCAGCTCGGGAGTGAGTTTTTTGTTGTGCGGCCTTGATATGCGAGGTGCGAATTTCCCGCATATGCAAGGAGGAGGGAATGGACGCGTTTTGACATGGGGGGCTGAGCTTGGTGATGCTTGTACAAGTAGACGCGGTTCGTCGGGAGGAAGCTGTAGGCGAAAGCGGTTTGACAAACGGAGGTCCCTAGCTCCGTATCACTCAAAAAAAGTGCATGCGGCCATGGGTTCGTTCATTCTCATGTACATGCAATGGCTACAGGAGTTTGGGAGAGAAAGGTTGTTGTTGGGCTGGGCTTCTTTGGGTATGGGTGTTTTAAATGTAATTAGAATTTAAATTTAATTATAAATTATCGACGAACTTATAAAATGTATAACTTCTGCATACGAGGTCCAATTGGAACGAGACTTTTTGCATTGCATTCGCGATAAAGAGAGCTTCACAATGAAACTTATTTGGATGGATTGGGACATAGTCGAAATTTGGGCAAAAATCGGACGTCGTCCGGTTTTATTTTGAAACCGGAACGTATCGGCGACAACGGAAAATCAAGGTGAGTGTTTTATAACGCTCACAACGTACTAGAATTTCTTTGTGCTAGTTAAATTTGATGTTATGAAGTGATACAAATTTTATTGGTTGCTGTTTGATAAATTTAAATTGTCATTTAGATTGTCATTGAATTAACTGTTAAAAATTAAAATTGACAGTCGAATTGAAATTGGGATTTAATTAACAGTAAATTACCTGATATTGACAACTATGAAATTGTTGTGAATTATATTGACTGTTCGGATGATTATTTGTGATGGATGCCAATTGAATTATAGTTGGATGTTTATTTGTTTATATATATCCTGTTATCACGTTTTATATTATTTACAGTATATAAACTGTAATTTAACTATTTCGAATAAATTAAGAAATAGGTTGAAATGATATATACCAATGACATCGTAATTTGGATTGAAATGATATATATCCATCCCTAAAATTAAATTGAAATAACTGATCACTTGGGCATAGGATAGAAAATTATATACGAACACCGGATTGGTTAAATTAAATGATTTTAAATTTTCTAATTTGCAAATTTATTTGAATGATTTTGATTTAAAAGAAATAAAAACCAAATTTGTAGAAATCAAATTATTTTCGAACTTGAGCTCGGAATGTTAAAATTTAAATTTAGTAAACGAAATGTTTAAACAATTGAGTTAGGATTTTTAAGTTATAATCAAATTATGATTTAAATTCCAGAAATTGATTTGATTTAAAGGGTAGGACTTTTATTCAAACTTTGAATTTTACTAAGTAAAAGTATTTGAAATTTGGATTTCAAATTGGATATTGAAGGTTAAATTGATTTAAGTGTTTTGAATCGATATTTTGAGGATCGAGCACGAAATTGATATAAATTGAAATTGAATTAATTGGATTTGAAAGTGGAATGGAACTAATTTGAAATCGAAGTTGAAATCGATTTGAATTGAAATCGAAATTGAATCGATTGAATGGAAATTGAAATTGATTGGAATGGGGGAGTTGGAATAGGACCGGTTTGACTTTGATACTATTTTCAAATAAATAATTTAATATAAAATTATTTAAAAGCTATCTTCTTAAATATACAAATTATTTTGGTTTCCAAATTATTTTGCTATATAAACCATTTTAATATTTAAACTATTTGATATTAAACCATTTTAATATTTACACTATTTGATATTAAACCATTTTAATATTTAAACTATTTTAACCATTTAAACTATTTTGACCATTTAAATTGTTTTAACTATTTTAATTATTTAAACTATTTTAATACTATTCAAACTATTTTTCAAAGATTCAAACTGGTCAAGGATGGAATGTTTATTTTAAATCATGGATTTAAATACGATAGGGTTAAATTGAAGTTATAACCCAAATTGATATTAGAAACGATTTTGGAAGCGAAATCATGATATTAAGGCGAAAATGATTTTGAACCGAAGTAGTATATTTTGAGTAAATATGATGATTTCGAAACGGATTTGATTTTGAAGCAAATACGATATTTTGATATCAAGTATGAACTGTTTCCAAAAATAATGAACAAATCGGTGTGTAAAACGACGTTTGGTTGTTAAAGAGACCATGGCCGGATATGGGCATACTCTCTGTCGATACGGGAACCACTTTAACAACTGTGCACACGGAGGAGACTCCAGAACGAAGTGGTTGGATTTGGCTACGATTGCTGGATTTGAAGAAAGAGAACGATGATGGATAGACCCCGGCACTTGTGCCAATTTGAAATGACTAAAACATGACGGATTGACGGGTGCAAGTTGGCTAATTCCCCCGAGCGAACATCCGTTCTTCGATTTTCTTGGACTCGGTCCATACTATTACTTTTGTTGGTTTCGATTGGTGCACGTTGATTAGGATAGCCTCCATTTGACTCGATATGGGATGGATGGACGCGGTCGGCGGTCATGGCTATGTTGCGTTACCACCATCCCTGCGACCCGAACTGGTAGTATTCTACCTTAGGCATTTCCTCACGTGCCTTGTCATACTTTTATCCTTAAACGAGACCCATACGATTTTGGTTTAGTGTTGTCGTCGCACGGCGCATCCCTATCCACCGACCGTTACTGGTGTTTTATATGCAAACTGTACGACAATGCTTAAAAACGTGTTAAGGGGGATCAATTTAAAGCTTTAATGCTAAGAAAAATATTTATTTTATTTTTTTGGCAAAGCCAGCGGGGTTAACTGGGCCCCTACCAGTTTTATTGCAAAACAATAAATGATACAGAAGATACAATGAGAAAACAAAGGAGGGAAAACAAAAAGAAAAGCAAACAGGACTCAATCCCAATTATGCAGCAAATCAGGTGAGAAAACAGCATGGCGATTCTTCAATTGAGTATATGTACCATACTTAACTTCATTCCAAAGCTCATCCTTATTCTTTCTTTGATTTTCAAAAAATATTGCATTTCTTTCTCTCCATATGACAGACATGTACATTTTCATGCAAACAGCTAGAATTCTACCTTCTTCATTTTTCAGCATTGTTTCTGAGTAGAATACATCCCAAACATCCCCAGAGTTAGCAATAAAAAGATTTATACCAGTTTTAGTACCAATTCTATGTAAAAGAAAAAGAAGAGCTGGACAGTCAAAGAAAATATGTTGAGGAGTCTCTTCATACTGGTCACAAAACAGGCATTTCAAAGAACATCCCAAACCATATTTGGTCAGAACATTTCTAGTTAGCAAGGCTTGATTTATAACTTTCCAAAGCATCAGATTATCCTTAGGTTGGGAATCACTAGACCAGATGACAGAGCACCATTTAGATGCAGGCAAAGGAGCACAAACAGAGACATAGTTGTAAACTCCTTTAATAGTATGAGGCTTCATATCCCAAACAACAGTATCATAATGATTAGCAGGGTAGAATTGTTGTTGCATTTCACTCCACAGTTGCCTTAAAATTTGATTACTATTGTATGGCAGCACAATTTTACCATCATGTATGTAATCAAAAGCCTTTGCATCAATGTGTATTCCTGACTGCATAATCTGATTATAATCACACAAATTAGACAAGATAAGACTCTTACAGACCCAGGGATCGTGCCAGAAACTGACAGAAGAATTAGCCTTAACAGAATATTGGATCATAGGTAGGAAAACATCTCTCGGTTTCAAAATATTTCTCCAAATCCAACTACCATTCAGAGGATTGGGCATACACCAAAAATATTTATTCTTTATATTGTAATGCCATGCCCAGTGAACCCATAAGCTGTCTCTCTTGTTGACAAGATCATCAATGTGTTTACTAATTGCTGCAAAATTCCACTTCCTGACATCAATAACCCCAAGACCACCCATCTTCTTAGTGGTTTCAAATTTAGCAAAGGAACAAGGAATCAGCTTCCTATTATGAATACTACCTGTCCAAAAAAATCTATTCATTGCAGACCTAACTAGTTGCACTAGTCTGACAGGGAGAATCATAGTGCGAGCCCAGTAGACAAGTGAGGAAAAAACAGAAGATTTAATCAGCACTAATCTACCACTATGAGACAAGTGCCTATTTTCCCAAGCATTCATGACAGAAGTGATTTTATTGTAAAGAAGAAAACAATCAACTTTTCTTATTCTTTTTGTAATTAATGGAAGACCAAGATACTTCATATCAGTGTCCATGGAAGAGAAACCAGTATGTCGTTGTAAAGCAGTAGCTTGAGCTTCACTAACTCCAGAAACCAACATAGAAGATTTGTCTTGATTTATCTTAAGTCTAGTCATTCTATAAAATTCTTGCAAAGCCTCAGATATAGCATTTAAGGATGGTAACTCAGGTTTTGTAAACAACATGACATCATCAGCAAACATAATAGAAGTTATATGATGTTGAGAACACTTTGGGTGGAACTTAATTTTCTTCTAAGCATACCTAGTTTGGAGAATAACAGTAAAGACTTCCATAACTAGCAAGAATAAATACGAAGATATTGGATCACCTTATCTAATACCTTTACTACTTCTAAAGTTACCCACCGGTCTACCATTAATAACAACAGAGAAGGAGGGAGAGGATATGCACACATATATCCAGGAGACAAAAATTTTGGGAAAACCCATTTCAGCCATGACCCTAACTATAGAAGCCCAGTGGATGGTATCATAAGCCTTGCAAATATCAATTTTAATTTCTGCTGCAGTGGGAACCTTACTTCTACCATAACCTTTCAATAATTCTTGAGCAAGAAGCAGGTTATCAAGAATACTCCTAGATGGTATAAATGCAGCCTGATTACTGGAAACAACAGAGGGGAGTACTTTGACTAAACGAGTAGCAAGAATTTTAGATATGCATTTGTATACAACATTACAGCACGATATGGGTCTGAAAGAGGAGACACAAGTTGGAGGATTGACTTTGGGGATAATAGCAATATTAGTACAATTAACTTCACCTAGCAACTTACATTTGTTGAAAAAGTTGTGAATAGCTCGACAGAACTCACTACCTAGCACACTCCATGTAGAGATAAAAAAGATCACATTTAGCCCATCAGGCCCTCCTGATGAATGTTGATTCATAGAGAAGAGAGTATTCTTAATTTCCTCATCTGAGACTGGGGAAATGAGGGTTGTAGCTTCCTGAGAAGAAATGCTAGGTAGTGCTAGTGATGATATAAGTTCAAGTTCCGGTATAAATCCGTCAGAGTTACCAAGTAAATTTGAGAAATAGTCTATGAAAGCCTTATCAACAGATTCTACAGTTGAAAAAAAAGAACCATGTTCATCTAAAATACTATAAATATTCTCTCTCGCATGCTTAACCTTTATAGAATCATGATAAAACTTAGTGTTTTTATCTCCTTCAGCAATCCATCTTTTATGCAGTTGTTGTCTCTTCATACTAGCCTCCAAGTACAGAGCATCATTAACCTCCTTGAAAAGTTTACTTTCTTCTTCAGCAGCTTGGACATCAAGTGGGTGCTCCATCATGTAATCCTGTTGTTTCTTTAGCTTTTCCTTTAGGCTTGATGACAGCAGGCAACCTGTACCAAAAGTGGAGGAAGCCCACAATTTAAGCTCCTGCTTAATACTTTTAAGCTTCCTGCAAAACTTATACATTGGTTTACCAAAACATGAAAAATCAGTGTTGACTTTAGAAACTAAAACAAGGAAGTATTCATGTTTAACCCAAGCATTAAAAAATTTAAAACTTCTCTTTTCCTTTTTAAAATGGAGACCAAGACTTAGGATTAAAGGGGAGTGATCAGACATAATTGGTTGTGGAAGGTAAACCGAAAGAGTTGGCCAAAGGGTGATAGCTTGGAAATTACAGAAGCAGTGGTCAATAGTAGTGAAGGTACGTATACCACTGCGACTTCTATTATTCCAAGAATACTTAGCACCAGATTTATTGACCATGATCAAATCAGAATCAAAAACAGCAAGGTTGAGAGGATCAAGGTCCACTGAAGTAAGGGGAGTTCCACCAAGTTTGTCACTATATTCATAGCAGGAGTTAAAATCACCCAACACAATCCAGGGGTGAGTGGATTGTCTTAATGGTGGCAAAGAGTTAAAGAAGACTTTCCTGGAGTTGACCGAGTTGTCAGCGTAAACGAACGTAGTGTAGAAGGAGGAATGGGATTGAGTTTCAAGAACATGAAAGTGGATGTACTGTCTTGTTGTTAGGAGGGGAGTAAGAGATATGACAGCAGGATCGTAGATAACTAGAATCCTACCATAAGAGGCACTGTCAAGATTATGATGAAAGGACCAGGATGGATTGATATAAGAAGCAGCTTTAATTGTTAAAGGTAAATTTAACTTTGTTTCGAGAAGACCAAAGAGACAAATATTATACTCAGAGATAGTGATTTTTACTTGATCTAGTTTCAAATTACTGTGTTCTCCTCTAAGATTCCACGATGCAATTTTTTTAATCATAAAAATTATTGAGGAAAGGAAGTGTTATTTCTTCTCTTAGCAGACAGAGATCTAGTTTCTATTTTCCTACGTGACTGAGATCGAGGGGAAGATGGTTGGGGGTTAGTTTGGATGGAGGTAGAATGAAGAGGAGGAACTGAGGAAGATTGGAAATTGGTGATACATGCTGGCCATCCTGGCAACTCAATAGAAAAGTTATAGTGAGTTGGGTCAGGAGCTTGAACATCTACAGAGGTTTCATACAAGGAGGTTATTAGTTGTGTTACTTGTTGCTCAAAAGTTTTGCACCAGTCTTTATCCATTTCAGATACATGAATATCTTTGGGAACATGCACATCATATTTTCCAATTCCATTTACAAGGCAAGTTTCTAGGCTGTTTGTATCTTTTGTATGCAAGTTTTGGTATTCTTCAGTTGTTGTCAGATCATTATTTTCATTTTCTTTACCTTCAGCAGAAGTAGTATTGTATTTGTGTCCACCAATACATTGTACTTTACTAAAGTCTTCATTTGTTATTTCACCTTCCTCAACATCAAGCATTTCCATTATGTCTTCCTCATCAACAACAGTATTGAGCAAATGGAACTTGTTTTGTGTGGATACAGAACAAGCTTGATCACATCTTGGAGTTTTATGCACATCATTATGCCCAATTCTAATTTTCCCATTTCCATCATTCTCTGAAACTAAATTTTCACCTTGCATCTTCAAAACATTTGCTCCCACATCTTCACTCAAAATTCTTCTTTTATCCTTGTTCTTGTTTACCTTTTGCCAAACCTGCTTCACTTTATGTTTATCATTTGTTTTCCCCTTCTTCATCTTGTTCTTTATATCATCACTAGATTTCCTTTGGTCATTTGTTTCACATTGCTCAACAATTTCATCACTTTCATATTTCTTGCAGTTTTTATTCAAGTGCCCAAACTCTTTACAAAAGGTACAAATTTCCGGTTTCCACAAGTATTCTACTTTCACAATTTGTTCAGTTCCATCAAGCAACATCACTTTGAAGTTATCCGGTAGTTCATTGTTTGGAGAAACTTCAACTAAACATTTGGCAAAAGAGATACGCTCAAAATTTTCAGTTGATGAATCCATACAAAGAAGCTTTCCAACCCTAGTAGTTAACCAATTTATACCCAAAGGAGACCAAGCATACAAAGGAATATTAGATAGCTTAATCCACACTGGTACCGCTTTGATGCTACTATAGCTATTACCTATATTTTCATCCCAAGGCTTCACTATGAATAAGTTATTCCTCATTACTACCGGGTCTGATTCAGATATTTTTTTCCTATCGTCTTCATTACTGAACTTGAACAAAATAGGAAACCATCCGATTTAACAGAAATGGACCCAGAAAGCTTCCATGCACGCTTGAGATAATACAAAATAGTGGAGTACGGTAGAGGATTATCTAGGAAAAATCCAATAAGATAATCACTCCACAAAGAACTACCTGCCTTGACGACTTCAGTAGGTGGCACAATAGCATCTCCTTGGAATTCTAGTTGAATGACACGAGGCACATATAAGCCAGCATTATTGGGTTTAGCTTTGAAAAGAGAGTTCCAAGCTAATGGAGGTTTAGGGAGAGAAAGAGATGACATGGAAGGATTAGAGAGAAGAGGAGGAGCAGGAAAAGGAGGGACAAGATCGACACTGACAGAGGGGATTTGAGAAGAAGAAGAAAGGTCTGGCAGTGGGAGTATGGGTGGCACAGAGGGAGGTACGAGAATAGGTGAAGAAGGACAAGGCTGAAGTGAAGTAGATGGATGGGATGGGTCAGCGGGAAGGGGAAGAAGAAATGGAGCGGTCCCCATTTTAATTTTAAAATAAGAACAATGATGGATTTTTTTGTCTTAATTTTAAAATATTTATTTTATTGATTAGACATTATATATGTAGCGTATTCTATTACACATAAATATTGTCATGGATTCTTAGGAGATGGAAAATCCCGTAACATCTCTTGTGTTATTGCACGCACGTTATACACTGGATAGGATATGTGAAAACCCGTAAACATCTCTGACGCCATTACACTCATTTTATATGCGATATCGATTTGACTCACATAAGGATATTCTAATCATGACTCGAGTGTTTTGTCCTTTTCATTACGCTCAGGTCAGTCTTGAGTTTTTCAGCTTATTGAAGACTTATTCTGGAGGACGAAGATGAAGATTTGGTATATTGTTACTATTATTATTCCTGCATCATATTGTATGCTGCATTACTTATGTATCTCTGATGTGTGTGTATATATATATATATAACTATGATAAATGTTGTATTGAATATAATCAAATGTAGTGTATAAAGAGCTTCATGAACTGTTTATTTGATTATTATATTTATCGTTCCGCTGCGAGATTCTGTGTTTGTTTTCTTCTTCCTTTTCTCTTATTTTCTTATTTACCCCATTAACAATCTTCCCTTTTGAATGGTTTGAGTTGATATGTGCGGTTTATTGTCAATTTTAATCTGTCCAAAAAGGTGGGTCGTTACATATATATTACCAACAAAATGAGCATCATAACTGGTCTAGCTATTGCAGCATCATTATAGACGTTTAGCAATATTTTATAATCAAGTTACTTCAACATTACTATCAAATTAAAGTTTAAATAAAGATAAAAGAATTGATGACTGTTAAGATAAAGGAGCTTTGAAAAACAATATTGTGTGCCTCATTCTTGTCTTGCACTGAAGCATGGAAATAAAAGAGCAATTATCACTGAGTTTTAGTTTCCAGATTGACTATTACTTGCAATGGTTTAAAATTCATAACTTCATTGCAAAACCTAACCACAAATTAGTAAACAAAAAGAAGAAAGAAGAAAATAATATGAAATAATAAAGCTAATGAACTTACAAACATGATGTGATTGCAATAACTTAAATCAAAATGCAACAAAATTATTTTATCATGAACAATACACTTGTAATCTTATAGTCTTATACTATGTAATTTCAACCACAAAAACATGTGCAACTCCATAGTTCATACAGTGGAACATACCCTATATCCGTACATTGTACCATGCAAACTGGGATTCAAATTTATCCGCCTAATAAAATAATAATTTTTTCAACAGCAATGTTGTATTGAATTACTTGGCACTATAAAAAATTCGTCATAGTAATGTATATTTAATTTTCAACACTAAAAACATACCTGATCAAAAGCAGGATAGATATAATCAGCAAACTGAATCCCTGCAATAGCTCGATTTCCCTTAAAGAACAAATGAGAAAAGATTCATAATAATAAAATTCGGTGATTATTGATTTAATTTTGTGTTTTGGGGATTAGCCTCGCTACCATTTTCTGAAATGTTTTTTTCGCCGCGTGCGTCGTCGCGTGCATGAAGAAGAGATTGACGAATGAAGATTAGGTTTTTTTCTTGAGAATAATGGGTCGCTAGGAGGATACGTATAGGGTCAAAGTTTAAAAAAACTATATTTTCGTTTTACTGAGGTGTAGGGATGGCGTAGGAAATTTTGTACGCCTTTCCTACTCCAGTTTGGATTTGTAGAAAATTAACAGAGACGTAGAAATGGCATAGGAGATTATCTACATCTTTTGCTACGGTATAATTTTACGTAGGGGATTTCCTACGTCTTTCCTACGCCAGTCTGGATTTGTAGAAAATTAACAAGGACGTGGAAATGGCGTAGGAGATTATCTATGTCTTTTCAACGTTATAATTTTGGTGTAGGAAATTTCCTACACCTCGATTATTTTTCTACATATTGAAGTTGGCGTAGGAATGGTGTAGGAAATTTCCTTATGTATTTTCTACGCCTTTACCTCTTTCTACCTATTTCCTACGCCCCGCCTTTTGGCCTAGGAAAGGCGTAGGAAATTTTCCGTAGGAAATTGAAATGTTTTCTAGTAGTGATCCATACAAGTTGCACGGGAGATGGACAAACTGAACGCACTACTTCTACTACATCCATTTTTTAATCACTCTCAGGATAAGTACCAAGCAGCCCTTGCACTTCAAAGAGCTTCATCTTCAATTCATCATCTTCAAGATGTCTTCACTTCGAAACGTTTGAATTGGATTGAAGTGGTTTTCAGATAAAATATTCAATCAAAGTCTCTTCGAAACAACTTTTGATAATTTTTGGTAAACTCAACCCTGGTTGTTTAGGAAATAAACAGTCAAAGATAAGAGCGGAGGACACCTCCTAACCGTTATTGGATGGATTTCCTTATCATTTGACCTAGGAGAACGAAACGAGATTTATACACACGGTATATCATCAGAGATGACTTTGCCATATAGCTCACATGTTTCTCCTAGATATTTCCAAAGTTACATTTTGGGTCCATATTTGATAGTCGGTTATTTAACTATCCACAAACACACATCCAAACCAGGAATTTATTTCCGAAGGAAAAACCAACATTGGTTAGGCACATAAGCAATCACTAGCCTCTTTAATTAATCTTTTCATTAATTAAATTCATCTTGTAAATACTTGATCCAAATACTTTTACAAAGATATATTTACAAACCCTTGTATTTTCAATACATAGAAAATATCCATATACGTTCTAAACGGTATAAGTATATTCACAAGACTGGGAAAGATTTCCCCCTTTTATACAATCCAAAAATCATTTATAAACTCCTTTATAAATCTCTGAAAATCATTTATAATCTCTTTTATAAATCTCAAAACATTTATAAACTCTTTTTATACATTTCTTAAAACCATATATAAACCCTTTATAAGTCTCTAAAATCATTTATAAACTACTAATAAATCTCTGAAACCATTTATAAACACTTTATAAATTAGTTCTCAATTTTTTTATAAACTCTTATCAAATCCTTTTATAAAACTTTATTTATAGGTCTCAAAAAAGATTTATAAATAAATAAAAATCATTTACTTCAAAAGCCTATTATATATTAATAAATATTACAATGAACATTATAAATAGATAATAATTATTAACTTTAAAACTTCGTGAACTAATAATTAATAATTTCAAAACATTATTAAATAAATAATAATAATAAATTTTTACCATTATTATAATTAGTAATAATTTATTTCCAACATATTAGAAATAAATCCTTATTATTAATTTCAAGCAAATTAATTATTTAAATAATTAACTTTTTAAAATATTAAAATATTGATGATTAACTTTAAAATAACATTAAATGTAAATAAATAATCTTTAAAACAATATTAAATATAAATAAATAACTTAGAAAAGATAGATAAAAAGGTTGGAGTAAAATAGAAGTTAAATCCCTTAAAACAAAATATTTCCAAAACCAGATTTCAAATTTAAAATCATATCCAGTCTCAAAAACCAACTCTAACTCGAATGGCAATTTATAGTATTTTTAAAATAATAATTTAAGCCCAATTGCTACCCAATGTTTAACCAATATCGATACTGATTTACTATCACTACGGGCTTAAATTTTGAACATATACCAATGTCAAAATCAATAGAGCCAACAATTAGGTTTAATACCCAATAATTCATATGACAAGAATATTATTAAAATTAAAATCAACAATGGCGAGGAATCCTATTAGATCCCTCCAACCAGTCCCTTGGCATCACAACTAATATATATTAGCACACACACACACACACACACATATATATATATATATATATATATATGTAAATAAAATCAACAATGGTGAGGAATTCTGTTGGATCTCTCCAACCTATCCCCGTGCATCACAAACAATATATAATGATAAAATATGGGTCATCCGCTACTAGGAGGGTATATATAAATGGTCATCCGCTCCCCTCTATATAACGCATTGCTTAACCAAAAAGGTGGGTTTAACTCACAATTATTCCAGTTGTCGCCGAGGCATTCTAGTTTAGACTAAAATCGAACATGCGTTCAATCTTAATCCAAATTCCTATTAGGTTCAATCGTTGCCAATCCAATTCCATTTCGTAGTATTTGCTGATATGATCGCAACGGAACTCGTCGCATTCAATTTGTACCTTGTATGAATTAATGAACGTTTTAGGTTATTTAAATTATAATTAACTTTAATTAATTAATTTTGAACTTTAATTACCTTCCTTCCATACTCTCGTTCGTTCCAGGCAAACCAAAACACAACCGCGGCTTACTTCATTCTTCGCTGCCTCGAGTCACCTATCGCGGCCACAAGCTTGTCGAAGACCACCACTGCCATGCCATGCCTATCCCCCTGGTCCAACCCCCCACATGTCGCTGACGTCGAGCAAAAGATCCCAAACGTCGCGCCGTTCATCTCGAAATTGCCGCTGCCGTGCCTTGCCGTTGATCGCCAAACTTCACATAAAATTCCAAATAGAATTTAAATCAACTTCCGAAATCATTTTCATTCACATAAAATTCAAGATTTAATTATTTAAATAATTTCAAATATTCAAATAACCATTTTATTTGGAATTCAAGTTGTTTAACTTATAAAATTAACTTTTCAATATTTAAAAGCAATTAAATATTCCAAATTCAAATGATTAAAATTCTGGATCATTACATCTTTTAAAAGAAAGCGGTAAATGACTTTAAATTAAATAAGGTGTAAACGCATAAAGAAGTAAAGAAATATGGTTAATAATGAATGGTAGAGGCGTAATTATTAAACAAGAATAAATGAAGAGATACATATACATATACATATACATATACATATACATATACATATACATATACATATACATATACATATACACATACACATACACACACACGTGGCCTCAAGTATGCGTTTGTGGCAAGAGTGAATTATTAAGGTTTATAAATAACCTAAATGGATAAGAATGACAATGGGTTGGAATGCGAGGTCACTAGTGTTACACAATAGAAACCTGCCCACCGCAAGGGGCTATCAGCAGTTGTGTATACATTATACTGATGTGGGACATGTCCAACTGTAAGACCCATGGAATTATATATGCTTATGTATAGGTAAAAGTATATCCTCGGTAAAGTCTGCTTCAATAAATTTGGGGGAGGGGGTATTGCCTTTATTGCGTTAGGCAATCTATATAGGACAGTGAGCGGCTCGGCGCTATGTCAGTGTGTTGGTACCAAGTCAGGGGTAGGAGCTGTATATAGGTTGAGTACGTCATCGGTCCTGAGCGATGAATGGGAAAGACATGAGTTACACCTAACC
Source organism: Allium fistulosum (assembly GCA_030737815.1). Lineage (NCBI taxonomy): Eukaryota > Viridiplantae > Streptophyta > Magnoliopsida > Asparagales > Amaryllidaceae > Allium > Allium fistulosum. The sequence goes on along the minus strand of CM060903.1, from coordinate 1,438,133,399 downwards.
GGCAACACCTCCAACTAGGGTTGGTCACCTTAGGTTATGCACCATCAAAATTGTTTGCTAGTTTGTTTGTTAGGGCAATGCTAATTAACCTATTAAGAGAGTTCTTTCAAAAAGAATGGGATAGTCCAAGGAGTTGAGTCCTCTATAGTATATGGAGCTGAGTCCATAATAGGAAGCAGAAAATTAAGTAAACACCAAGGTGAGATAGAATAAGGCGAAACTATTATGACATCGTTATTAGACACTGCATGAGTTCCTTTGTACGCATGATGATGAGGACGTGATACTGAGTTGAGAATGGATCCCGATGGGGTCCTGGCTTACGGATAATAGCGGGGGTAGTATCTTGATCCAAAGGGGACTGTGATACTTTTATATTATATATATACGTTATGGTCTATCTTGGGTAGATAGGGAGTATCATATGCGTACATGAAGGTGAGACAATTAAGTAAAATAAAAAGATATAATATGTTATGGAAGACAATCGACACAAAATAGCGTTATGTATAAAGTATATAATTCACCAATCACAAGAACGTTGTTTTGACCCCCTTATAACAACCCGCACCCCAGTGGGCTTGAATTTCCATTAAATCGAAAATCTAGGATCATCAAAGTATGGATCGTTGGTTTGGTATCCTATAAATAATGCAAAATAATGCATATTAGAGCTCTAATGATATAACTTACAACGGAATAATAAATATTATAGATCACATAAATTACTGACCAAGGTTTAACAATTGCAAAGTTAAGTGCCCTTGTCAACAACGAACACGCCAAACATCGTTACATATCCTTCCAACTATCTCGTGGGTTGTAATGAGGAGGGGTCAGAACAACGTTCTGGTGAGTGGTAAATTATACATTTTATACATAACACTAGTTTATGCCAATTGTTTACTGTATCACACTATGTCTGTTTGCATTCTATTAGTCGTTTGGACTCTACGTCTAAGAACGAACCATTCCAATCTACGCTTAGTAGAATCATAGCTATGTATATATAAATATATATCCCATGGTCCCCAATTAAACCTAGATAATGTACCCGCTAGTATCTCTCTATTAGCACCCCGCTAGGATCCCTTGCTCTCGTCGTATCACGGTCTCATCGCTGTGCATATCGTGGGACTCCCATAGTGCCTAATGAAAGCATTTCATACATTTTGCCGTACTGTATCTCGCTTTAGGGATTTACTACTTCGTCTGCTTCCTATGGTGGACTCGGCTCTACTGACCACCCCAACCATTTTGAAGGATCTCCGTTTTAGGTTAACTAGCATTGCCCTAACAAACAACCAGCAAATGACTGTGGCGGTGCATGACCCAAAGTGATCTACCCTGGTAGGCAAACGATGACCAACTAGGTGTAATCCTTTCCTTCCCGTTGACCGCTAAGAATTGATAACATTCTCGAAATATGACAGCCTTACCCTTGAACTTGGTCCAAATCTGTGTAGTTAAAGCTTTCTCGGCAGATTCAATGCGGCGGAGGTGCAAAAAGTCATAGCGGGGGTACAGCGAGGATATAGCGGATATAGCGGATGACTCTAAAATAGCATATAAAACTCATACTTAATGTTTTTACAAATATATAAATGGAAATTAAATGAAAAATTAACATTCAATTGAATTATAATTAATAATAAATAATTTTAAATAAAAACATGTGCGAATATACTGTAAATAAATGTAAAACTATTATACAACATAATTGAATTTAGTAGAATATTAGAGTATTTTCATTTCTAAAAATATATTATAAAACCTGTCCTCACAAATGCTAATGATTTCAATAACAAAGCAGTAAAAATGAACATATACATGAATACGACTTGAAGACTAGGATCCAATATATCCAAAGCAGTCTGTAAATATGCTCGGTCTGACCCGAGCATTATAATAAAATAACACCTGAGTTGGTATGGAAAAAAGTATGAGAAAACAAACCCAATTGGATTTTAAAGTAATAGAAAACCTTTGGAAATCAAAAGTATCTCGTAAGACCATGTCGGACATAACACGAACGAGTTTTTACCTTACGATAACAAAAAAATTAATATGAAATTCTCTGATATTATAATAGTGTCTAAGATACAAATACTTATTAATCATAGCCGAAATTGTTACATTAATTAATTACAGCATAATAGGTATACAACTAAAACCGTAAAGGCACATATTGGAGTATGGATTTCATACAATGACTGGGCTACTAGGGTAACGCCCGTCACAGTGCATCTTTAGATATAATAACACCGAGGACCTCACCAGGATCCCCTGCTAACACAGGACCGGCCTGCCACTTAACTAATAATACTGAATATGATCACTCCTCCGTTAATGGGCCCCGAAGCATCCAACTGAGAGATAATATCGATTCTAGATAGGGATGATCATACCCTACTTGGGAGCAACCCACTTAGCCTTGCTGCATCTCCCATGTTTTTGTAATTCCCGGTTAATGAGGCTTGAGGCTACATTTTACATTTTATATAGCACTTTCCACTTGGAATGCTAACATTGCCCCTCCAGGCAACAATTAAATGCCAGCATTCATCCATACAAGTTCATTTTGGGACTAAACGAAACGCTTGGGAGCTCCATCTTCAATTTCATCATCTTTAAAATATCTTCACTTCGAAACGTTTGAGTTGGATCGAAGTGGTTTTCTGTAACGACCTAAATTTTTGACAATTAAAAATATTGAATTAAATAAAACTTTGGAGTTTAATATTGTCAGAAATTAAAATTTATGATTTATTAACGTAAATTTTATTAGATTATAAATTTCGACCTTAAGATAAAATCCTAAAACAACTAATTTTAATGAAATGGAAGGTGGTAACACGTATTAGAATATAATTTAATAATATGGATTTGAATATAATTAATAACTATTTGAATGTAAATTCCATCGATTGTAGTAATAAATGTTAATAAAGAACAGGATAAACAATATTCTAAATATGTTTGCATACAATAAGAAATCAATTATTTAGTACGTAAATTTATTAACCTTTATTTGTAAACAATAAATTTATAAATGCATTTAAATTACTGAATGTAAATATTGTTCTATTTCTAATCTTATTATTTAATCCGTTCGAAATTAATTTGGAAATTAATGAAATTTAATGTAATTCAATATTTCAGTTAATATCAGAAAAGACATTAATTATAGAATATGAGTGTAATAAATGAAAACTTATGTTTAAGGAACACATAAGGTATTTGTTGATTTTATATAAAGGACTTTTAATCAAATAAAATTAATTTGTTAAAATTTAAAATAAAATAAACTATGATTTTATTACAATTGTAATTAAACGTTGAAATTAATTTATTATTTAAAATCTTGGATCTAACATGGAAAATTATATTTCAAAAGATTATTAAATTCTGTTTAACCAATAATGATGATAGAAAACTTTTAATTTAGAATTTAAAAGTGATTAAATCAGTTTAATAATAATTCGGTTAATTAACGCGTAAAAATAAATATAATTTGATTTTAAAAGCTAACCTCTATATACAATAGAATTAGGGTATGAAATTAGTTCCATTGAGTTAAAAAATATTGAAAACCTATATTTCAACATATAGGATGACCTACTTTTATTTTGGGAACGAAATGGATTTTTCGGGTCATTGTTATCGCTCGGACCCAATCGATCTGTTCCATCCATTCCTGGTCTATCTTTGTCTATATATATATATGTTGTTATGAAACCCTAGCAGCCTTCTGTTCTATTTTCTGTACGTACATTTCAGTTCTAATCTGCTCCTCCTCAATGGTCATTATCCTGAAACCCTAATTACAATTTCAAATCAAATCCAAAAATTCAAACTGCTCAAACTGTAGCAAATTATATATCGTCGTGAAGCTCTCGACGAATGGAATCAGCGTCTACAATACATTTTTCGATTAGATACTCCGTTTGTCTAGAAATCAGTGAATCTGTATTCGTTCTAAGGTTCCGGTTTAACGGTGGATCGTCGACCAATTGACGATCGGGAAGCGCTGCAAGTAGAGGAGACATGGGGCTATCGATCCATCGACTCCAATCATGACCAGGGTGCACAAGTTCGCCAAAATCAGCAGTAGAACGGAAGCGGCGGCGGGTTCACGTGGCGGCGCCGGAGGCGGCGGCGAGCATGGCATAGAGGCGGTAGGTCGAGGTGGTGACGTCGGTGATGTCGGATCGGAGCGTAGCGGCGTAGATCGGCGGTGGTTGGTTGATGAAGGTGGCGGCTGTAGGCTTTGCTCGTGTTTGAAGTTGAACAGTAAGGGTTTGGGGAAGGTTTGCTAATTATAATTTTTCCCTTACATTAATTTAATTAAATTTTTAAATTTAAATGTTCTAACTTGAATAACTTTTACATACGAATTCCGATTGACGCGCGGTTTCTTCCATTGGACTCGTATCGAAATTCCGGACAACATTAATCTAGTTTAGTTGAATTTGAAGACTGTTGAGATTTTGGGCTTTTATTGGATTTTTAATGGGCTTAAAATCAAAGGTGAGTGATTTAACCCACTCACGTAATACTAAATTTTCTTATGTTAGTCGAATTAAATTTATGAAGTGATAAAATTTTGTTTGTTGATGTTTGCTAGTTTAAATTGACATTTAAATTAATTTGAATTTCATAATGAATTAAATTGACATTTTAATTAATATTGAATTTAATTCCTAGTTAAACACTAATAATTGAAAATCAGTAACTGTTATGATATATTGGTTGAGTTGGATATTGATTGTAATTGGATACCTATTGATTGATATGTTGGATGTATGGTTGTTATTTATTTTGATATATCCCTGTTATTAACCTATTTATTATTTAACATCTCATAAATTGTCACTTGTAATATTTGGAATGAATTAAGAAATAGGTTGAAATGATATATACCTATGTCATTTAATTATGTGTAACATCCTGAAATTTTCAACCATTCGCATCCATACATGTCGGATTTGAATTGCTCAAAATATCATATTGTTAATTTAAATTTGGCAAAGCTCAGCATATACAGTAAATAAATAATCACAGAATCACAGACACAGAGTAATATAACAACAATGCAGCGGAAACAAAAGAATAGTAGTTCATGAAGCTAATATATATATATATATATATATATATAACAGAGTTAAACAAGATACAACAGAAGTCACTAATACATAGATGTCTCAATACAATAGTCAAATACAAGATCAGAATACATCACTGGAATCAACTGAATAACTAAAAGCAGAATCGATAGATAGCTGGATCTCCAAGCGAAGCTCCAACTCCAAAGGTGAGTCTCGAACACTGAGCCACTTAGTCTGACCCGAGCATAAAGCAAATCACAAAACACTCGAGTCAGGATTAACATTCTTATACCAATAAATCCAACTCAAGTGAAATACCAACTGAAATACAAGTAAATCAAAGGATGTTTGGGATAACCATCCTCTAAGGATCCGTTTAACTATCTACTATGTAGTAATATACGCTATTGTAATAATGTCTAATAGTAAAATAAACTTACTTTAAAATAGCGTTAAGGAGTTACCCATATTCCCCTTAACACATAATAGTCCCAGTAGTCTATCCAGTATCACCGTACCTCCAGATTGGGAGGCTACCCTAAATACTCCACAGGTTACGACACAAAACCAAACTCGTAGTAAAGCTCGATATGGAAGGTGACACGGCACAATGAGGCAATGCCAGGGTAGATATACCAATTATGCACAAGGGCTGGTGGAAACGCGTAACAGCCACTACCGCCCACCTCGGAACACACTCCCAAATCAAAAATCGAGGGGTGGCCACCAAATTAATCACAACGTGATGCAGCAGCGGAATGACAAAATGATGATTCTGTGAAAGTATCAATCGATGGAATAGAAAATACTGAATGCCCAACTCCGTTGATCCAAAGATGCCGGAATCTTGCTATCCCAAACACGTTGATCGCGCACGATACCGTGTTTAAAGATCTACGATTCTTCGACGTTGATCAAGCGCACTTGATTCCGCGAATCGGCTTCTACGATCGTTGATTCGAGCGCACTCGAATGCCGAAAGAGGAGATAGGAGATTACACTCAACTACCAATTTAGTGAAAGCACAAAGCTAACAAAACAAAAGTTTTTATTCAAATCAACCAACTCTTACAAATGACCCAACATGTCTATTTATAGACGTACAACTCACACATCACTAGGTCGTTCACGACCTTACAACACACACTTTACAACACAACACTTAGGTCGACAACGACCTAACACAGAAACGACCTACGACCTAAAAAATACAATGCACACGACCTACGACTTAAAGGAAAATACAAACACATTACAACACAGTATCAATGACATAAGAACGTAATACAAGGCAGCGACTTAAGGTCATAAGCTTCCTCGTCATAAGATCTTCACGCGACTTAAGTTTCAGCATCCAGTAGCGACCTAAGGAACCTTGGCAGTGACCTAAAAATATAGCTCGTAAAGTTAGGTCGTTCAAGCGACCTAAAAATAAGGCGGCTTTTTGTTAGGTCGTTGGCGACCTAAAACCTTTGCGACATATGAACTCCGCGACCTAACTGATTGACTTAGCTCGTTAACTCATGAGCGACCTAATGTATGAAGTGGTATTGTTGAGCGACCTAGTATAGGTCGTAGTCTTTTAGGTCGTAACCTTTTAGGTCGCAGCTCGTAGATCGAATTAAGTCGCAATTCCTTATCTCGTGACTCGTTAGGTCGTTGGCGACCTAAGTTAGGTCGTTGGGTTTCGTTTGAGCGACCTAAGTCTTCACGCGACCTAAGAATTAACTGGTTAGGTCGTAACTCATTTAGGTCATTGTTTGTTAGCTCGCTTGGCGACTTGTCATAGGTCGCTGGCCTGCTCTTTCTTGTATCATTCTCCCCCCCGTTAGGTCGTATGCGACTTATCGTCTTCTTAGGTCGTCCGCGACCTAAGACTTGTGGCTCGTTAGGTTGTGAACGACTCAAGAATTGGATAGGTCGCTCGCGACCTATCTCTTCACCATTCTGGGCTGCATCATCCTCTCCCTGTTGGAAGAAATTCATCCTCGAATTTAACAGTTCTTCGTCTTCGATACTCTGATCCTCGTGAATTGGAACCAAGTGTTTGATATTGTCAATATTACCCATAAGATGATGATCCAGTAAGCTCATCTTACGATCATTCTCACAAATTGTCTTCATAATTTCCAAACGACTCATTCCTCCAGCATCTAGTTTATTGTACGTACCAACGAGAAATCGTTCAACCCCTTTTCTTATTGACGGTCCCAAACAAAACGTTGTAACCAACTGCGTGGTATGATCACGTCCCTCGTGTCTTTTTACATACATGTCTTTGATAACTTTTATTTGCCAACTGCGATCAGGAGTATACAACCGCCTTCCTTTGAATAGTAACCCATCAGTCAATCTTCTCAACTCTACCTGCTCGGTCGGATACATCTGATTACGTGGCATATATGGTACAATAGCACTTGACACTTGATTAATATGACGTACGTTTCCCCGTGGTAGTATTTCCTTGGTCAACTCATCAGGAATTACCTCTTCACAATAATTCACCATCGTCTTAACCTCCTCAGGAGGCTCGAGATCTCTACTGATTTCATTCCCATTCAACATAAACACTTCCGCTCTATTCCCCACTTCTTTAACAAACTCTTCTGTAGATAATAGACTAATCGAGTCCACCTCCTTCTTCAACAAATTACCCTCTTCATCTCCTGACTTGCTTTCTGCACCCTCATCCAACTTGGCTGACTGTGAACTTTCAACCTCATGTTCATTAGATTTCGTTGGTTGAAAATCAACAACTTCACCTCCATCAAACTTTGGTGATTGAAAACAATCGACTTCATCTTCCTCATCAATAAATTACTTTAAAGACAACAAAGTCTTTAGCTCCTTGATTTCCTCCAATTTATTCTCACTCTGTTGACGTCTTTTAGGAATCAAAATGATTCGTGTATCCTCAAACATAAAACTGTAACTGTTTGCACGTCCATCGTGTTGCACAGCTCTATCGTATTGCCATGGCCTTCCCAACAACAGATGGCATACATCCATGTCAACCACATCACACCAAATTTCTTCTTTGTACTTCTTCCCAATGGAAAAATTAACACAAGCTCTTCGATTAACTTTCACCTCCCCTCCTTTCCTCAACCAAGCTAGTTTGTAGGGAGTTGGATGTTTTCCGGTTTTCAATGACAGCTTCTTTATAGCTTCTGAAGAAATAATGTTGTCACAACTTCCCGCATCAATGACAAATTTGCAAACCCTTCCCAAGATAGTGCATGTTGATTGAAAGATGTTACTCCTTAACCAACTTGAATTATCCTCTTGTTTTGGGGTCAAACAAGATCTCCTCAACAACAAACTACAACCCTCTTCTCCAGTCAATAATTCCTCTTCTTCAACCGGTAATGAATTGACACCTTCTACTTCTGCATCTTCATGTTCAATCTCCGCAATCATGGCTCGCTTCTTGGGTTTTGTACATTCATTGCTTTTGTGGCCAAACTCTTGGCAATTAAAGCATTTGAGATTAGTGTTGACCTTAGCTTTGTTTGCCTCATTCACATTCAGTCTATTGACGGCTTTGGAAACATCCGCACTGTTGCCAGCATCCTTGTTCTGATTGTTGGAATTCGTAAACACTCCACCACCTCTCCTTCCTTGTTTCTCCCAAGCAAGTGCTTTTTGATGTGCTTCGCCGACAGATCTTGGATCAAACATATTTACCATGTCTTGAATTTGCGTTCGCAATCCTCCCACATATCTAGCGGTTAATTGTTCTTCTATCTCCATGATATCATTCCTCGCAATTAATTGATAAAATTCATCCGCATAGTCATTCACTGTTCTCGTCCCTTGCCTTAGATTCTGCAATCGTTGATACATAAGGGATTGATAATTATGCGACAAGAAAGTTGCTTTCATCATCCTTCTCATCTTATCCCATGTGACAATCTTTGACTTCCCCATCCTCTCCCGTGTAAGTTTTGTTTGTTGCCACCAAGCTATAGCTCTTCCTCTTAATCTTGTAGCAACCAACTTCACTCTTCGATCCTCGGGAACTTCTTTGAAGTAAAAAATTTCTTCAACTTTTGAAACCCAATCCAAAAATTCCTCCGCTTCCATTCCACCCTTGAATTCTGGAATTTCAGTTTTCATCCCCGACTCCCATCGGCGGTCATCCTCTACAACCCGATATGTATTTCGTCCTTGGTCTCGATCTCGATAATGATTATTGCTTCTATCACTCTCTTCATCATATTCACGTGTATTTCGATATCGATCTCGACCATTAACATCTCTTCGATCATGCATGTCTCTTCTACTATGTCTTTCATCATCTCGATATGGCTCATACTCAAACTCTCGATGAGTTCTTCTTTCTTCATCTCGATACTCATGGTGATCTCTCCTCATCGAAACTGATGATTCTCTTCTACCACGATCAGAATGTGGCGATACCCTTCTCGCTTCCGTAACCGATGGCGAAACTCTGTTTCCTCCATGGTTCGAGATTGGCGACCTCCTTCTTTGACCCTGATTCATTTCATTCATCAATTTCTCTAACCTTCCAATACCTTCATCTAACTTCTCATTGAATTTGTTACTTATGCGTTGTTCCATTTGCTCGGCATCTTCCCTCTTGTACAAATCTTCAATATTTTGATGTCGATTAGCTCTCCTCGGCGGCATTGTCAAATGAAACAAGATTCAATTCTTGGCTTGGACGTTCAAAATGATACCAAATGATGTACGACCTTCAACTTCAAACTCTCGATAGAATATTGGCTCCAAGACTCGGCTTAGCTATGATTGGCTAAGTCTAGCTCTGATACCAAATGATGCAGCAGTGGAATGACAAAATGATGATTCTGTGAAAGTAGCAATCGATGGAATAGAAAATACTGAATGCCCAACTCCGTTGATCCAAAGATGCCGGAATCTAGCTATCCCAAACACGTTGATCGCGCACGATACCGTGTTTAAAGATCTACGATTCTTCGACGTTGATCAAGCGCACTTGATTCCGTGAATCGGCTTCTACGATCGTTGATTCGAGCGCACTCGAATGCCGAAAGAGGAGATAGGAGATTACACTCAACTACCAATTTAGTGAAAGCACAAAGCTAACAAAACAAAAGTTTTTATTCAAATCAACCAACTCTTATAAATGACCCAACATGTCCATTTATAGATGTACAACTCACACATCACTAGGTCGTTCACGACCTTACAACACACACTTTACAACACAACACTTAGGTCGGCAATGACCTAACACAGAAACGACCTACGACCTAAAAAATACAATGCACACGACCTACGACTTAAAGGAAAGTACAAACACATTACAACACAATATCAATGACATAAGAACGTAATACAAGGCAGCAACTTAAGGTCATAAGCTTCCTCGTCATAAGATCTTCACGCGACTTAAGTTTCAGCATCCAGTAGCGACCTAAGGAACCTTGGCAGCGACCTAAAATATAGCTCGGTAAAGTTAGGTCGTTCAAGCGACCTAAAAATAAGGCCGCTTTTTGTTAGGTCGTTGGCGACCTAAAACCTTTGCGACATATGAACTCCGCGACCTAACTGATTGACTTAGCTCGTTAACTCGTGAGCGACCTAATGTATGAAGTGGTATTGTTGAGCGACCTAGTATAGGTCGTAGTCTTTTAGTTCGTAACCTTTTAGGTCGCAGCTTGTAGATCGAATTAAGTCGCAATTCCTTATCTCGTGACTCGTTAGGTCGTTGGCGACCTAAGTTAGGTCATTGGGTTTCGTTTGAGCGACCTAAGTCTTCACGCGACCTAAGAATTAACTGGTTAGGTCGTAACTAATTTAGGTCGTTGTTTGTTAGCTCGCTTGGAGACTTGTCATAGGTCGCTGGCCTGCTCTTTCTTGTATCATTCTCCCCCCCGTTAGGTCGTATGCGACTTATCGTCTTCTTAGGTCGTCCGCGACCTAAGACTTGTGGCTCGTTAGGTTGTGAACGACTCAAGAATTGGATAGGTCGCTCGCGACCTATCTCTTCACCATTCTGGGCTGCATCACAAAGTAATAGAATAGTATCGAAGAAATGTGTCCGATCAGAGGTGCTACCTCATTGGCCCGAGATCGCTCCTGTTTTAGCCACCTTATGCCAACTCACGGGAGTCGGGTCCACGTATATACCTCATATAGGATCGTCGCCACCATCCTACTTCATTCTGGAATCTCCACCGCGTACACAGTTGTTAAAGTGGTTTTCGGTATCGACAGAGAGTATGCCCATATCCGATCCTGGTCTCTTTAACAACCAATCGTTATTGTAACACCACGGTCGTTTCAAAATAGTTTATACTCAAAACCAAAATATCATTTCCATTTTTAAAACCATATCAACACGATATCATTTTTCACTTCAAATATATTCATTTCCAAAATCATAGTACTTTCAAAGATATAATACTTTTGAAACCAAAACAATTTGGAATAATAATAATACTTTGGAAATCATAATACTTTGAAATTCATAACTTTGGAAATCATAACACTTTGAAATCATAACATTTTGGAATCCATAACACTTCCTCTTAAACAATATAGATATTAAAATTATATATATAATAAAATAGTTTATATAAAATAGTTATAAGTTAAAATAGTTTATAATAAAATAATTTATATTGAAAATGATTTATATTAAAATAGTTTATATTAAAATAATTTATATAGTAAAATATAAAATAGTTTATATATAATTTAAAAATACTTTATACAATAAAATAGCTTCCACAAATTTCACAAATCGATTCAAATCAACTCGGATTCCAAAATTAAAATTTAATCAAATCTCAAATCATCAATTTCAACTCGATTCAGCTTCTCAATAAACCATTTCAAATTATCGATTTCAAATACAGATTTGAACCACAAAAATAAACTTTTTCGTTCAATATATTTCAAAGCTTTAAATATTCAACATTTCAAAACTAAATTCGATAATTCCATATATATATATATATCAAATTCACTTTACTATTATCTAGTTTTGAAATATTTACTTAATCATTTCAATAACATCTAAATACAACTTAAGTTTACAAATTTAAATAAACAAAATATCCCATTTAAATTTGTATAAGTTTGAAATATTCATTTTAAGTCACTTTTAATCAAATTCAAGTTATAAAACATATCTTTAAAATTTCAGATTTAATAAATTCCAAATCAAACTTATTTAAGTATAACTCTCAAATAAATATAATTTCAAATCAATTTCAAATTTATCTTTCCAACCTGAATCATTATAAACTCTATATTTAAAAACATAGATATTAAATAAATACTTAAACATATTATATATCAACTTTATTAAATAACCTTTAAATCTTTAAAATCAATATTTATTAAAAACCATATATTCCTTTTTAAAACCATAGAAATCATTTACAAAATATTTATATATAGACCAACGGTGTCTGTATAAAATTTTCTATCCTATGGTCAAGTGATACGGATATTTATCATTTCAATCTGCAATTTATATATATACGGGTATATATCTTTTCAACCCGCAATCCCAAATTCAATGCAAATGAAAATCGCTTGGGTTTATCATTTCAACCCATAAAGATTTTCTCCTATTCTACAAAATCGTTCGGGTATGTATCATTTCAATCCATAGGGAATTCTATACTAACAGGGAACTTGTAGTGTGATAACCGATATGATAATAATAAACATGCATATATCATCAATAAAAATAACAGATAATGGTGTCAGATGTCACAGGTGAACAGATACAGGTAACAACATATATATAGAAATGTAAATAACTAACAACAGCATATTTCAATTGTCGTTCCAATTTAAATCAAATTTAATAAATATAAGAATGTTAATCGTGAGTGATTGCTCACCTTTCGAGGCTAGATAGATAGACAATGAAGTGGGTTACGAATCCAAGCCCGAATTTCAAAGCAAAGCTAGATGTATACGGATTTGACGGACAAGCTGATAGATAAAGAATCGATGAGAACAAGATATATCGCATGTGCTTAAATTTTCTAAAACAACGTTCAACATCCCCAATCAAAATAAAATCTATATCTACACATATATTTTAAATCAAATATACCAGTAAAATCTTTGTATTTAAAATTCCAAAAATCAAAGCTTCTAATAGAGTTAATATAAACTTACTTTATTAAATTGATGTGTATATATATAATATTCACGTCAATCACATAAATAAGCTCAACAACATATATGTATATATATTATATTAAACCCATACTATAATTGAAAACCAACAAATATAAAATTTATGTATATAACTGATATATATACAACTACATACAATAATATGAATTAATAAACAAATACATACAAATCAGGCTAGGACAAAAATCAAAATAGAGCAAGGCAAACCAGGATTTTTTTGGAAAACAAAGTATATGATATAAACAGGGCTCGAATACCAAAAAAATGGAAAGAAGTAATAGTGGAAGAGAAAAGAAAGAAAACAAAACAAAACAAAACTGGGCCTATAGATTTTATAAAAGCAAGACTTATATAATAACAGTAAAAACAAAACTTTTATATATTTTACAAGTTAATTTTCTACGCTGTAAGCTAGTAATGTAAACTGATATATTCAAATCTAATGTATTGAAATCTGAAGCAATACTTATACATATACATGCTGACATGCCCAAAAATCTTTACCGACCAAACTATTACTCATATAAAATATAGAGCATGTATAATATATATATAAACTTATGAATTTAAACTTTAACAGAAAAAATATATATTGTTGAAAAAAAATACTTTATACTTCTTAAATAACATTTGCAAACCATCAGGACATAAGTATGACTCAAATACTTATAACACACGCATATAACCTATTACATATATTTACATACTCTGGAAAATCAAAATATTACAACCGAGACAAAATATATACTAACCTGTTACAACTCCTAAGTAAACTATATATTATACATATTCCGCAAAATCCAAAGTATGCTTTCAAGCATATATATACATCTCTTTTATATCACAAACATATACATATAATTTGGAAATCCAGCACATCTCAATTTGAAAATAACTTTTAAACTGTATAGCATATATACAACACACGTATATATATACTATATAACCTATATGCCTCTAAATTTTACAAATAACAGATCTATAAAAAAACAAACTCACATATAACTTAATATATACTAATATATATATAGACTGCAACCATTTTTGAAGAATCAGAGAAACATAAATATATTTATATGAATAGATAAAGATATATATATGTATGTATATATATACCTTGCCGAGACTGGGAAGGAGTAGAGGAAGAATGGCGAACAAAGCTTGGGTGATGGGAATGTTGTCTTCGGCAATATGGTGAGCTCGGCTAGCAGCAATCATGATGGCTTGGAGACTGGGCAGTGAGGAAGGGAGGGGGAAAACGTGGTGATGAGGGGTTTTGTGGTTGCTCGGCACAAAGCGGTGAGATTTTGGGCTGAGGAGGTAGTGGATCGAGCATGCGTTCGGTGGAGGTGCTACTGCTTGTGTGTTTAGGTGAGATAGGCAGAGGTCTCGGCCATGCTGGTCTGTTGCGTGGTGATTGCAAGCATGAGAGAGGGAGGTGCAGATCGCCATGAAGAAAAATGAAGCTTCAGAAAAAAATGAATGAATAATTTTTGAAACCTTAGAATATAAAAAGTCTGCTAGAATTCAAGGCAACGATTAAAGCTGATGACTGTTCGATTTTGACCGGTGGAATATAAAAGGTAAGGAAAACCAAAAGGTTTTAAAACCAATACCAATACGAAATCGCTTTTTGCAGATTCCACTTTGTACCGTACTTCAAAATACAGAATTGAATATACCGTAGAGATCAGCACGACGAGACGATCAAAACAATATACAGATATTAGTTATAACATTGTCCGATCAAAAGTCGATAATCGGTACCGAAAAATGTTGCTAATTTGTCAGAAATAAGATGAACGGAGCAATATAAGTCCAAATTTGGAGAAACGAAATATGACGTCTCACTCAAAAGATGATTTACAAATTTTCTATAAAAATATATAGCTTTGGAAAATATTTTATTACTATCGATTTTTAACTGATTTAAATTAAAATAAAATTACACAAGAAAATAAACTTCCATATTTTAGATGAAAATTTACCAGTTGCTATGTTTAAATAGACGCATTCCAAATATCAAATTTATATTTCAAAATTTAATTATTTAAAATTTTAAAAAATTTCAGTTAAATAACGTAAATAAAAGCCTTCAAAATTTACGGGTCGTTACATTATGGGTTGAAAGTCCATCCATGTAATTAAAATTGAAATAACTCATCACTTGGACATAGGGTAGAAAATTATATACGAACACCGGATTTGGTTAAATTAAATGGTTTTAAATCTTGGATTTAAATTTGTTTAAATGATATTTTTTTTAAAAGAATTAAATTTGATTTATATGAATTGAATTGTTTTCTAATTTGAGATTTGAAATGTTGAAATTGAAATGGTTTAAATGAAATTGTTTAAAGGATTTAATTTGAAATCTTAAGTTGAAATTTGGGAAATGACTTATATCTGTCGAAAGTGAATTATTATAATGGTTTAAATTTTAATTTAAACTTTGAATTTACTTTAATTAAAATGGTTTAAATTGGTATTTCCAAGTTTGGATGTGAATTGGTGTTAAACTAAATTGTTTAAAATGAGTAGTTGAATTGAAACTTTCAGTCATTTGAATATAACCATTTAAATTGAATTTGGAGTAAAATTTGAAATTGTTTTAAACTTAGGTTGATCTAAATCGAAATTTGAATATGAAGTGGACTTGAAATTGGAAGTCGAAAATGGAATTCATTATGATTGGAATTTGAACCTTATTGTGAAAGAAAGAAACAGTTTAAATATAAACTATTTTAATAACCAAATTATTATATATATATAAACTATTTTAATTATCCAACTACTTTCAATATTAAAACTATTTTACGTTCAAAACTATTTTCAATCTTTAAAACTATTTTAATTATTACAAACTATTTTTCAATATTAAAACTATTTTAAATTATCCAAATTATTTTAATATTCAAATCGTTTAAGGTTGGGAATTATTTAGAATTAAATCATTGATTTAAATATGAATATTTTGAAGGTATAACCTATTTTGAATTCGAAATCATTTTTTGAAGCAAATCTGATAATTTGATATGAAATATTACTTGTTCTTGAAATTTAAAAGAACCAACCGGTGGGAATATTGACGTTTGGTTATTAAAGAGACTAAGGCTGAATATTGGCACATGCTCTGTCAATATTGGAACCACTTTAACAACTGTGTATGCGGTGGATGTTATCCAGAATGTAGAGGTTAAATTGGCGACGTTTACTGGAACGAAGGAAGAGAACGATGATGGATGACCACGACACTTGTGTCAATTTGAAATTACTAAAACAGGAGCCTATGTCTGGACAAAGGGTTAGCTACCTTTAGGGGCCATCACCCCTTCGTATTACTATATTGATTTTTGACTTGATCGATGCATATTGATTTGATTTGGGGTGGTGGACTTGGTCGACCATTAGGGGTTACGACTCGCCAGAAAGGGTAAACTGGTAGAATCCTACCTTTGGCATTGCCTCACATGCCTTGTCATATTTTATCCTTATACGCGCCTACCACGATTTTGTTTTAGTATGGTACTTATAGAGGACTCATTGGCAACCGACGTTACTGGTTGTGTTACAGGACCTGCATAGACTACCTGGTTAAAAATGTGTTAAGGGGTATCATTGTAAAGCCTTAACGCCATTTTAATACTTTACTTTAGTGATAGACATTACATATATAACGTATCTTACTACATATAGATAGTTTAATGGATCCTTAGGAGAACGAAAATCCCGTAACATCTCTTAAGTTATTGCACTCACGTTGTACACTTGATAGGAGATGGAAAATCCCTTAAACATCTCTGAAGCTATTACACTTAAATTTACTTGTTACTGATTTAACTTACATAAAAACTTTTAGTTCTGACTCGAGCGTTTTGTCTTTTCATTACGCTCGGGTCAGCCTTAGCATTTCAGTGTTTGAAGCCATTTTTTATGGGATATGAAGACGAAGTTTGGTATATTAGATTATTAGTATTATTCCGCTGCATCATTTTGGTATGTTGGTAAGTGTACTCTGATTATGTTGTAAAAATTTTGTAATCAAATGTATATTGTAAAATAGCTTCATGAACTGTTTATTTGATTATTATATTTTGTCATTCCACTGCGAGATTCTGTGTTTTATTTTCCTTCTTTTCTCTTATTTTCTTATTAAACCTCATTGATAATCTGCCCTTTTGAATGGTTTGAGTTAGACATGTGTGGTCTATTATCGACTTAAACTGTCCAAAAGGGTGGTTCATCACATTTTTGGATAATATACCCGATCCCGATCTCTTCGAAACAACATTTGATAGTTTTCGGTAAACTCAACCTTGATTCTTAGAGAAATAAACAGTCAAAGATAAGTGCGGAGATCATTCCCTAACCGTTAGTGGATGGATTTCCTTATCATTTGTCCTAGGAGAACAAAATGGGATTCATACGCACAGTATAGCATCATCGGAGATGACTATGTCATGTTACTCACGTGTTTCTCCTACATATTTCCAAAATTACGTTTTGGGTCCAAATTCAATAGCCGGTTATTTAACTATCAAGTAAACAAACATTCAAATCAGGGATTTGTTCCACAAGGAAAACTAACATTGTTTAAGCACATAAGCAACCACTAGGCTCTTTTAAATAAATCTTTTTATTAACTAATATCACTTTGTAAATATTTGTACCAAAATACTTTTACAAAGATTCAATCACAATCCTTATATTTTCAGTACTTGAAAAATATCCATATACTTATCTCAATGGTATAAGTATATTCACAAAACAGAGAAAGAATTCCTTTTTACACACTTCTAGGACAAGTTTATAAATTCCTTTATAAATCTCTAATACCCGTTTATAAAACCATTCTTTAATTTTTGAAATCATTTATAAACTCCCTTTTTAACATTTCTAAAATCATTTATAAACCCTTTATAAATCTATAAGACCGTTTATAAAGCTCCTTTTATAAATCTATATACTCATTTCTAAAATTCTTTTATAAATATCTAAAACCATTTATAAAGCTCTTTTACCCTTTAACCCATCTTCCTTTAAGATTTCCAAACCATGTTATAAGATTCCTTTTATAAAACCCACAGCTGTTTATAAAACCTTATTTATAAATCTCGAAAATAATTATAAATAAATTCTAATCATTTACTTTAGCACACTATTATATAATAATAATCATAATAAATAAATAAATATTAACTTTAAAACGTCTTAAAATAATAATTAATAAATTCCAAAATATTCTTAAATAAACAATAATAATTTCTCTTCAACATTATTAAAAATAATAATAATTAATTTCCAAAACTTTATTGATAAATAATTATGATTAATTTCAAACCATATTAATAATTTAAATAATTAACTTTTCAAAATATTAAAATATTGAAAAACAACTTTAAAACATTATTAATATAAATAAACAACCTTTAACACATAAATATATTTCCTTTATACAATTCCACACTTAAATTTCAGCATAATCATTTTCATATTTATTAACTGTATTTATAAATCTCTTTTTATTTCATTGACTTCCTTTTTATAAAAATCCTTTTCATTCATGAAACCCCATATGGATAAATTCCTTTTATAAATACCTTTCTATTTAAAAAAATATTGTTTAACACCTCCAACCCTGACCTTCAATTTCCAAATAGAATCCTCTATTTTCTAAACAACATTCCACATCTTATAATAAATCCACCATTTGATTTATTTCTCCAATCTATTAAATGATAAAATTTTCTCTTAATTTATAAAACACCATTTATAAATGTATCCCTTTATTAATAAAATATGATTTTACAAATCTTCACTTTATTTGTAAAATGCCACATTTATACATATTTATAGATTCCATATTTATAAATAAATCTTAATATATGTGTATATATATAACTTTATATAAAATGGTTAATAATTATTTATACCAAAATATTTATATCTTCTTATTAAAATATTTCATAAACTATTAGTTTATAATATCTAAAAATAATACCTTTTATTTTAAAATAACTCCTTCTTTAAATAAACTTCAAGAATAAATATTAATATATATAAATTTTCAAAATCACTTAAAAATTATTTTAAAAACTAAATCTTCATTTAAAAATATTTCAAAATGCTAAAAATATGGCCTAGTATTACTATAATACTAAATAGGAAAAAATCATCCATGTCATCAATTATGTCATCTAGTATATCATATATCAAACTATATGAAAAATAAAATCAACAATATGAGGAATCCTGTTGGATCTCTCCAACCTGTCCCCCTACATCACACACTTATAATCAATAATATAAATCAACCGCTTTGAGACAGGATCGTATACAAAGGGTCATCCGCTCTTACACGAGAACGTAATAGGGTCTCATCCGCTCCAGGGGCAGGAATATATCCAAACGAACAATATAAAATAGTAAATCATCAAAACATCTAATTAGCAATTTTATCAACTATATATAATACTGGTTAACCAAAAGATGAGTTTAACTCACCTTGAACCCTAGCCGCAGCGCAGTGCCTCCGGATAGTGAATTCAAAACTCAACTTAATAAAAGAACATTCTATCCACTTCCTTGACATCCCATGATCGACCAGGGCATAGAGGATCTAGCGGCAGCTTATGAACGGCATCAAGGGAATGGACAAGCAACCGCTATTCAAGCGGTACTCCCAAAGGTTGGAGAACATAGATGATATGACTCCAAGCAAACCAATGCTCTAAGCAATTTATTCCAAATACTAACAAGGGTATCATACTGATCGCGTTTGAGGAAAGTCGACCTCCAGATATATTTTGGCAGCTAGTTAGCTAAAGAGCCTCCTACGACTATGGATCGTTTCTTTTACAAAATGAATCAGAAATGAAGTGAGGAGGAGTGGAGCAGACTAAGAAAAATAACAATGAAGGCCCGTTGGCTAAGGATGTAGATCCCAGTAGCCGAAACAAGACTTCAGAATTCAGCTCATATGCTCTTTGAAAGATTCAATTAACAACCTCTACTTGAAGACTCACGACTCGGAGTGGTACTGGAAACCAACCTCGAGAGAGTACACCAAAGTCTAAAGAAAATCAGGGGAATGTTGTATATTCCCGGATGCTCGCTGATCCTAACACGGGCGATTACAAACACCTCCGAGGTGTGATCGAAAAGATGACCTGGAAAGGAAAGCTTCAATAGTATGTAAAAGTCCTGCAGAATTGCGGGCAGCGAATATCCGATGCCTATTAATAAAGGGCTATGATTATCAATTGGACGGTTGACGGCGACATCCCTTTGAAAGGAGCCAAGGGCAGAGTCGAATAGCGAGCACACGATGCTACTTCACATATCAATGAGATTTACCATAATCTTCTTTGAATTATTTCCATTTCCATCTCTATTTCAATTGTTCTATGAACTACGATTAGCTTGAACTAAACTACTTTCAAAACGATGCAGGTGACCAGGTACTCAGATTTGGTTGCCAACCAATCTACGCAGACCGTGATCGGACGTATGGAGTTACATCTGGACGAGCATAACTCTATCGCTCATCATCAACCATATGCCTTTGATTTGGGGCTATGGATTAAATACAATGTACAACATCACGATGCACGGAGAGCTGAATTCCATCCTGCAAGTGGAATTTATTCAAGTAGAGAGCGGCTGCGATATGGCCGGCCACTTGCTAAGTGAAACTCGAGCTCGGGGGCAAGCCATCACATCATGGCTAAAAATGGGATGATACACGACGATCCTTCGCACAACTCCGTACTCCCAGAGTGCGAGACAGAGTATAAACATCTACTTAACTCCGTACTCCCAGAGTGCGAGACGGAGTATAAACATCTACTTAACTCCGTACTCCCAGAGTGCGAGACGGAGTATAAACATCTACTTAACTCCGTACTCCCAGAGTGCGAGACAGAGTATAAACATCTACTTAACTCCGTACTCCCAGAGTGCGAGACGGAGTATAAACATCTACTTAACTCCGTACTCCCAGAGTGCGAGACGGAGTATAAACATCTACTTAACTCCGTACTCCCAGAGTGTGAGACGGGGTATAAACATTAATCAACTCCGTACTCCCAAAGTGCGAGACGGAGTATAAACATCTACTGAACTCCGTACTCCCAGAGTGCGAGATGGAGTATAAACATTCGCTTAACTCCGTACTCCCAGATTGCGAGACGGAGTATAAACATTAATCAACTCTGTACTCCCAGAATGCGAGACGGAGTATAAACATACATCAACTCCATACTCATCCCCAAAACTGGGGGCAGAACCAAAGCAAAGCACGCTAGTTGAACATTTGTCTAAAAGAAGATTGCAACGAAACGATTAAAAGACGACTGTCAAGCAATCAACTGAACGGAAATATTCAGCATGAAAGACTACGGTTTTTCAAAGCACGTCATGTTTACACGAGACGTCCTTTGGGGGGCAAATGTTATCCCGCCTTTTGGTAAGGCCGTGACACCAAGAACTTGATTAGAAACCAGTGACAGTTCGTCTTGGAGATCGGTTACACAAAGGCTCACAATGGATATCGATGGATTTTGTCCGAGTCTGGATCGAGCCACAATTAACAAGACATAACAATCAAAGCCAGGGAAGCCAACGTTCCAAGTTTCAAGACGATCCGAGTTCGTATGCTCAACTTATGATCGATTCGAACAACCGACCATCCATCCATCAACCTCCACATTTGACTTGGAGACCTAAACTGCTTGGAATGAATATGGCCCGATCATCCACTCCAATCGAGTCATAGAACAAAGTTCGACAAAATACAGATACCCCTCATGAAGCTCAGTGACGCCGGGATCCGTCTAAAGTGGACGTGATTTGATCATCTACACATCAAATCCTACCTTGAACACGAAAGGTTGTTCGAAAGCCCAACTTGAAGTAGCTATGGTAGACTGCGTACTCGCTAACCATCGCTGTCAATATATGGACACGACTGCACCTTGGAACATTTGCAACTTACTTTGTCTACTCAACAATCTATTATCCTTATTTTCTTGAAGGAGATACGGAACAAATTGTAAGAGATTTGGTTATCTAACCCAACATGGATGTGATTCAACCATCTGTCATATACCTCCTTCCTTGACTTGATTGGAAGTGCTATAATCACCAAGCGGACGAGAATCGATCGTCCATTTTTCAAATTCCGTCCCTCATCCTGGGGGGCAGAATCCCATTCAGTGAGCAAACGTGGTTCGATTGTTCATTCGACGACATTAGCCTCGATACAGTAGATGAATACAAATTAAAGAGTGGAAATACGACTGCTCTCAACTTAAACCTCCAAGTCCCTAGAGTGCGGACTGGAGTACTCTAAGTCCCCAGAGCGCAGACTAGAGTATAAATGAATAAAACCTCCAAGTCCCCAGAGTGCGGACTGGAGTACTCTAAGTCCCCAGAGCGCGGACTAGAGTATAAACGACTTAAACCTCCAAGTCCCCAGAGTGCGGGCTGGAGTACTCTAAGTCCCCAGAGCGCGGACTAGAGTATAAACGACTAAAACCTCCAAGTCCTCAGAGTGCGGACTGGAGTACTCTAAGTGCCCAGAGCGCAGACTAGAGTATAAACGACTTAAACCTTCAAGTCCCCAGAGTGCGGACTGGAGTACTCTAAGTCCCCAGAGCGCGGACTAGAGTATAAATGACTAAAACCTCCGAGTCCCCAGAGCGCGGACTGGAGTACTCTAAGTCCCCAGAGCGCGGACTAGAGTATAAACGACTTAAACCTCCAAGTCCCCAGAGTGCGGGCTGGAGTACTCTAAGTCCCCAGAGCGCGGACTAGAGTACAAACGACTAAAAACTCCAAGTCCCCAGAGTGCGGACTGGAGTACTCTAAGTCCCCAGAGCGTGGACTAGAGTATAAACGACTTAAACCTCTACGTCCCCAGAGTGCGGACTGGAGTACTCTAAGTCCCCAGAGCGTGGACTAGAGTATAAACGACTTAAACCTCCAAGTCCCCAGAGTGCGGACTGGAGTACTCTAAGTCCCCAGAGCATGGACTAGAGTATAAACGACTTAAACCTCCAAGTCCCCAGAGCGTGGACAGGAGTACTCTAAGTCCCCAGAGCGCGGACTAGAGTATAAACGACTTAAACCTCCAAGTCTCCAGAGCACGGATCGGAGTACTCTGAGTCCCTAGAGCGCGGACTAGAGTATAAATGACTTAAACCTCCAAGTCCCCAGAGCGCGGACTGTACTCTAAGTCCCCAGAGCGCGGACTAGAGTATAAATGACTTAAACCTCCAAGTCCCCAGAGTGCGGACTGGAGTACTCTAACTCCCCAGAGTGCGGACTCGAATATAAGCGAATCGGATCTCCAAGTTCCCTGAATATGAACTATGACACAAATGACTTGAATTTGTCAAATCCTTGGCATACGGGCTAGAAAGTATTCTAAGTGCACGAAGCACAGAATGGAAGTTCAACGACTCCCGAAGAGTTTCCGAGTTATATAAAGATGGACTGAGAAGTCTATGTTACTCACAACTGCTTGGATTAAAACCACAATCACAAAGAAAACTGAACAATAAGAGTCTTTTGTAAGACAGAAAAAGGAACTAAACCTTATTCAGAAATGAGTTTCCATTACAACCCCTCCAAAGTTCAGAGTCGACATTCTATCTACAAGGACTAAGGAAATAGATGAAAATAATTACATGACTTAAACTAACTCTCGTTGAACGAGGATAGTAGTCACATCTTGTGCTTCTTCAACTTCTTTCCAAATGGCTCCTCTCCAGAGCATTTACCCTTGGTACTCTTCTTTGATAGAGGGGTAGCAACTGAAGGAGTATGGGGGCCTTCCATGGGCTTGGACCCGCCATGAAGGATGACATTCAACGGCTTGTTCAAAGGATCGTCCAAGTCCACAACTCGGGGCTCTACTATTACCTTGACTGTCTCCTCCTTCTCTATCTCGAGCCGTTCCTCCATGCTCAATTCGGATGTGTGCTCAGAGGCGCTTGTAATTTCTACTTCATAACCCCCATCGGTAGGAGAGGAGGTTTCAGACTTGTCTTCATCAAGCGCTCCGATCACCTGAGCGTATGGACCAGGAGCCTCCTCTGCGTGAGTGGCTTCACTTGTTTTCTCCCCCAATTCCTTGGCGACATCGCTCCTCGGAGTGGGCTCGGGGTCAGAACGGCCTGCACAAAATCGTGGAAAACAAGCATTAGAATGCAATAGTCCTGCATAAAGAATAACGACTTTCGAAATCTTAAAGAGAATCTTAAAGAGAAGGATTATCTACCAGGTTTAGGCAAACTCTCAGCCATCCAGGGGGTCTCACCCTCTGGAACGGGAGACAGAATGCGGACTAAAGTACTCTAAGTCCCTGAGTGTGGACTAGAGTATAAATGACTCAAAAACCTCTACGTCCCCAGAGTGCGGACTACAGTACTCTTAGTCCCCAGAGCATGGACTAGATTATAGACAACTTCAGAAAAATCCCTAAATCCCAGAAGCGGACCAGATTACTCTATGTTCCCAGAGTGCGAACTAGAGTATAAACGAGTTGACGAAAATCTCTGCGTCTCGAACTGTGGACTAAAGCATAAACCGTTCAACAAATCTCTAAGTCCCCGGAGCGTGGACCGAAGCATGAACACAAATTGGGTGCGAGTCAACCGGAGGGAGAATAACACTAAGTCACCAGAATGCAGACGGTGTATAAACATCGATAAATAGACGAGTGGATCCGACCATTTTCTATTCCGTAAACTTCGGCCTGGAATCCACAGGAGGATTATTAACCTGCTGAGGATGGAGTTCGACCATCCAACTAGTGACCTGGCTAAATCAATGCTGGGGGCAGGGGTACAAAACACTAAAAAGCCGAATACGACAGCTTACTATATCTCTAGCGTGGCGTTCTTTATAACTTGAGGCAGCGACTGCAGGGAGGCCTCAATACAGAACAAATCGAAACGGCATCCAAAGCTACGAGCAACCTACTATATCATACCTCAGACCAAGGGTCAATGCCGATCCGCACCAAGCAAATACGAATGTGACTCAGATGTTTTTTGAAAAACTATGACCCCCAGAGTATGGAAAGGAGGGTAAACCATGAATACTTGGTCAAAAATTCTCCAGCACCCTCGCTCGATTCGTCAGGAGGAGTATGAAACTGGATGAGCATAACCCGACTGCATTTGTAGCCAACTTTACCCCGAGATCTGATTACAGAGCATGAACCAAATTGGACGTGGATGACCATCCACTGTCCAAATTACGCCCTGAAACTTACGTGGCATCGAAGTATTCCTCTTGGAATGAAAAACCACGATAAAATCCAAGATAGGCGAGACCTAGTCTCCCATCGACTGACATGATCCCACGATTCAACGGGAAAGAAAGTAAAGCTAAAGCGGGCGTGGTTGGCCTTCCTACTTATCGGTATATGCCCCAGACTTGGGGGCACGAGCGAGAAGCAAGATGAATGTGAACCGACTATTCACCAATCACCTCTATGTCTTTGGAGTTTAGGTGAAAACATAAACATAGCTAAGACGAGACTCAACCGTCCATGCAGTACATTTAACAACCCGAGACTGGGAGAAGACGCATGGTCATCAAAAAACTGGCTACGATAGCTTAGTATTAAAACTTATATATAGTGCTTACAGCTACTCAAGGCAACGACCGAAAGGATGCCTAGAGATAGAATCGTTAAATCAATACCTTAGCTCATGGGCAATTGACTTTCACTCCAACCCGAAGGACGAGTAAAGAATCATGAATGCATTAAATAGAAAGTGCGTTACTCGAATGCACAAGCAAATTCAAACTCATAGCAAGATCCAGCTATACAGTTGCATGCCACTCGAGGCCAACCCCTACTCGACGTTTCCTTCAACGTGCTTTTAAGCCTGATCTTTGGCCATTTGCAGATAATCAATTAGAGCATTCAAAGCCCTTCATTATTTGACTTAACAACTCATGACAAGACTCAAGGATTCGACCAGAGTAACCATCAACATTGACCGTCCCAACCATATTTCACATTGAATGTTATGCAAAATAGTTACATCTTTACTCAAAGAATCTGAGATGGCGCCTGCTAAGCTGACGGTCAACATTACAGCCAGCCATGGCGACCCTTTCCGGGTGTTGAATATCGGATCACAGCTCAGTGCAGTGATGATAAAAGAATTAGTTGGATTTTTCTGAATAAATGATGATATGTTCCCTTGGACCCATTCTGACATGCATATGTGATTTCATTAACTATCGCGAGCCATGCACTGAATATCAACCCGAAGCTACAAAAGCTAGCACAATCTCTATTGATTTCATCATGAAGAACTCTTAACCACGACCAAGATGAAGAAAATAATCAACTTCTTTATCCGTAACGTCATCTGTCCTTATGACCTTCCATGATCCATTATAACTGCAAATGGACAGGTTGAAGCTGTGAACAAAATCATAGAGTCTGTACTGAAGAGAGGTTTGGAAAACTCCTCAAGTGGCTGATTGCAACCCTTATTTCACAGAAAATACAAACAAGGAATCGCGATTGAATTTCTATTAAACTAGACGGAGTTGGTGACGACTTATGAGCATATAAAATGCATCCGAGAGCCAATGGCAAGAACATGTACCCGAACGTGCATGTGTACATCCGAAAAAGTTCGACTTCTTGAAATCAACAGAAATTGAATTCTCACTAAGGGTTATTAAGAAAAGACTAGATCAGATAGCCGAAGCTTATTAGCTCTGCAGAATCAGTCACGGATGGCCGCTAATGAACTACAACCCTGGATTTATAATATTGGGAATCGACCAAGCATCACGATGACCAAAGAAGGATACAACACCTTGGGAGGATAAATTGAAGGATAATGACTATTCAAGAAACATGGTGGATTTCTTTCTGAAGACAAGGAATACTCGCTGATTCAAAGCGTGTTGTGTTGCTTCACACGACACACTTTGGGGGGCAAGTGTTTCCTGGAGATTTGACCAGGCAACTAGTACTCGGCAATAAGGGCTCGGCATCAGAGAGTGTCCGGCATCTAGGAGTGTTCGGCGAAGCACTTGCCATCCAGGAGTGTTCGGCGAAGCAACTGTCATCCATGAGTACTCGGCGTAGTACTCGGCATCCATAGTGTCCGGCGTCCAGGAGTGTTCGGCGTAGTACTCAGCAGTGTTCGGCGTCAACTGGCACTCAACGTCAACCAACGCTCGGCATCAAGATTGCTCGGCACCAAGACTGCTCGGCATACGAGAGCACTCGACATCAAGAGCACTCAGCATCGAGACTACTCGGCGTAGTACTCGGCAACAAGGGTACTCGGCGTCAAGTAGTGTTCGGCATCAACTGGCACTCGGCAACAACCTATGCTCAGCGTCAACTAGTGTTCGGCATCCCATGGTACTCGGCATCCGGAGTACTCGGCATCCGGAGTACTCGGCATCCAGAGGCACTCGGCGTCAGTAGAACTCGGCGATAGGATAACTCGGCAACGAGAGCGTTCGGCATTCAGAAGGCATTCAGTATGCACAACTACGCAAGGTAACGATGTCATTCGACCTACATACATTGATCGGTCAAGAGCTTCGAACAGAGATACGCTCGGCTTCACTGCAACCATCCTACACTTCCCATACATCAGAAGCACCGTTCGGCATGGGAAGGACCGTTCGGCATGGAAGCGTTCGGCGTACCTGGTTCGGCATGCAGCGCCTGGGCTAGAGCGTTCGGCTATCAAGCCCACTTGGGTAGTCCAGCCCACTTCTGCCTATAAATAGAGGGGCAGGGTCACAGTGAAATGGATCCTTTTTTGGGAGAGAACACTAGGGAGACTCTGCCATTTTTGAGACTCATCTTCTCTACTTAAACAACTTCATGCAAGCATTTGATTCACGAATTGTATTTGTAATGAACTATAAAGAAGATCAATAAAGTTTAACCTCAAAGTGGACGTAGGCAATTACGCTGAACCACTATAAATCTGGTGTTCTTACTTTCTGCAGTTAGATTAGCATTGTCTTCTCTGTTTAATTTACTTTCATCACTTATATCTCTACACAATCTTTCTCTACGAGGTTAGTGACCAATTTTGGTGCTAACACATACAAAGTGATACAAACATACATTCATCTATTTACACAGCAAGCAGTTAAATAAACATATGTACAATTCTTAATTCATTCTTACCAAATCTTACATAAGTAAACTCAAGTTTTATACTCCAAATTTCACCTAGCAGCTAACCAGAACATCACATAAATCCTGGTTAGTTTAACTCCCTGTCTAGATATTCATAACCCAGATTTCTATAAATCCCAATCCCATTCCTTATTTAATTTATGGTCTACATCTCCTTGTCAAATGAACACTATGTATGCATTGTGAAGGAAACTCCCAGGTTGTTTAAATTATTCCAACACACAAAGGCCTCAGGGTGCAGTCGCACCATGCATATACTTGCTTCCACCTGAAGTAAGCAGATCATTGACTAACCCCCAAGTGACCAATTTAGTTTTTCTTACATTCATATTTCAGAAAGATATAAATGCTTGTATATCTTTTGGTTCAACCCCATGTTCCCCCCATTTAATCTATATCCATGTTTAATGATGATGAGATGGAACAAAAAAAATTGCTCAAATCATGTTAACTCTAAAAGCCTACTTACAGATTAATGCTCCAAACAAAAATGCACCAATAAACATCCATATCACCCATAACAAATCATTTCAGAGATTCAAATAAGTCATAATATTTTTAGGCTGCCTGCAATAGGACTTAATGCCATTGCATACAAAGGATAAATACTCACATAATGTTTTTCATTTCACTGCCTTAATTTCTTAGAACAGTAAATCCCCCAAAGCCTCAAGCTGGTGTTTCTCCTAGTTTATTCTTTTATTTTTGTTTTGATCCCGAGAGAATGATGGATTTGGCTATGTGCAGTTATTTATAAATCCACTCTAGGGTTTAAGAAAATGGGTAATTCCCCTGATACCCTTAGATGTTTATGTACACATCATATTCCTTTGTGAGCATAAATTGGAAATGCACACATTTAGGTTACTTTAATTAGCTATTTCGGGGATCATGCATTTTTAAACACTCAATACTATTTTCATGACTCTTTTCTACTCATGCAATAAGCATGTGTTCCTCAGTTTCTTTTTACAAGTTTAAGGAATCTGAAAATCTCCTTTGTATTTTTTTTCTACCTATCTGTTATTTCCCTCTTATCATGCATACTATCATACCTTATTATGTAATGTAAAATTATTTACCCAAATTATTTGCTTGGAATAAATATAGTATGGAAATTTTATTTGATTCTATATATGTGTATATATATATTTCTGCCTTTTTGTCAAATCAGCAACTCCTTTTATATTTACATTAAAAATCACATATATTATGCTAATTATTTCTGGCACAATTATAAGACATATAAACTTTTGCATTAAACTTCATTTTATTTTATCTTCATATAAAACAGCAAATACCCCATATATATATATATATTTACATAATTCTTTGAACATAAAGCTATATTTATTTTGAGTTCCAATTTTTCTTCTAATCACCTTAATTCCTTGCATTTTATCAAACAGAAGCTCCCATGCAATTTTATTTATTGCCAAATTCTTTTCTGTTTTAATGCAACATATATACATTTTATAATCTCAGAATTTCCTAACATAAATGTATATTTTTCACTTTATTTTTTTTTATTTTAGGGTCATTACATACCCTCCCCCTTAAAGGAATTATGTCCCCATAATTTCACCTAATTTCTCCAATTAAAAGCACTAATCCATAGCCTGTTTTAACTCCATAACCCCATACCCATATTTTATGAAAACTAACAATATATAAATATATTTAGAAAAATCATCTTAGGCTGCTTAAACATACCTCTCCATCAGTAAACAAATTGGGGTATTTAGCCCTCATTTTATCTTCAACCTCCCATGTACAATCATTAGTGTCCAAGCTCCATTGGATTTTCACCAGTTTGATCACCTTGTTCCTCAACTTTTTCTCTTCCTTGGCAACTATCCCTACTGGTTCATTTGTATAAACCAAATTCTTCTAGACTTGAACTCGAGTAGGTGACTCCAGAATTGCTCCTTCATCATGCACCCATTTTCTCAATTGAGAAACATGAAATACAGGATGCACACCACTCAACTCCTCAGGTAACTTAAGTCTGTAGGCCATAGCACCAATTCTCTGCATAATTTCATATGGTCCTACAAATCTTGGTGATAGCTTACCAGATTTTCCAAATCTGAACACTTTCTTCATTGGTGATACTTTCAGAAAAGCATGCTCTCCTACTTCAAACTCCATTGGCTTTCTCTTCCTATCTGCATAAGACTTTTGTCTTGATTGTGCTGCCTTCATTCTATGCCTAACCAATTCAATCATGTTGGAAGTTTCTTTAACATGATCTGGCCCCAACATTACACCCTCTCCTGCTTCCAACCAACAGGCAGGAGACATGCATGGTCTTCCATACAAGGCTTCAAAGGGAGCCATTCCTATGGTTGATTGATAGCTATTGTTGTAAGTGAATTCTGCCAAATGAATATGATCCTCCCAATTACCCCCAAAATCAAGCACACATGCTCTAAGTAAATCTTCTAATATTTTATTCACTATCTCTGTTTGCCCATCACTTTGAGGATGGTAGGCAGTGCTTAAACAAAGTTGTGTTCCCATTGCTTCTTGGAAGCTTTCCCAAAATTTTGAGGTGAACAAAGTGTCTCTATCACTCACAATGGTCTTGGGTATACCATGTAGCCTCACCACTTCTTTAATAAACAATTGTGCAAGCCTAGATGCATTTCTATCTGACCTGACAGGGACAAAGTGAGCTGATTTGGTTAGTCTATCAACAATTACCCATATACTATCATTGCCTTTCTTAGTTCTAGGCAAACCATCCACAAAATCCATGGAAATACTTTCCCATTTCCACTGAGGTATCTCCAAAGGTTGCAACATGCCAGAAGGCTTTTGGTGGTCTGCTTTAATTTGTTGACATGTGGAACACTTTGCCACATATCTTGCCACTGCTTGCTTCATTCCTGGCCACCAGTAGATTGTTTTTAAATCATGATACATTTTAGTACCACCAGGGTGTATGGTGTACCTGGTCTTGTGATGCTCATTCATGATTTCTTCCTTCAACTCTGCAATTTTTGGTACACAAAGCTTATCATTTTTCCTCAAATAACCTTGGGAAACTATTTTAAAATTCTCTGACTCAATGTTATTTAATAACATTTCTTTCTTCTCCTTAAGACTTTGATCTTGATCTTGCATGCTACCAACTTTCTCCACCAGATTAGACTTCACTGTGATTATTCCCAGTGTACCATACTCCACCATATCACCATGTTCTTTAAAATTCACTGCATCCTTGCTGTATATATCTGCCTCCCCAAGCACTGCAAGGTTTTTAAACTCATCAATCATCAAACTGGCTAATCTAACATGATTTCTGCTCAAAGCATCTGCCACTCTATTAGCTTTT
The DNA here is from genome assembly GCA_030737815.1 of Allium fistulosum. NCBI lineage: Eukaryota > Viridiplantae > Streptophyta > Magnoliopsida > Asparagales > Amaryllidaceae > Allium > Allium fistulosum. The sequence continues at coordinate 1,438,101,568 of CM060903.1, read as the reverse complement.
CCAGGAGTGTACAATATATCTAAATCATATGCAGCTAGAAACTCCAACCACCTTGCTTGCCTCATATTTAAATCTTTTTGAGAAAATAAATATTTCAATGCTTGATGATCTGTGAATAATTCAAATTTTGCCCCAAGCAAATAATGCCTCTATAGTTTTAGTGCAAACACTATTGCAGCTAATTCTAGATCATGAGTTGCATATTTGGTTTCATTGGGTTTAAGCTGTCTTGATGCATATGCCACCACCTTGCCATGTTGCATAAGCACTGCACCTAACCCAGACCCACTAGCATCAGTGTATACAGCCATTCCTTCATTTGCTTCTGGGATTTGTAGGACATGAGCTTCCACCAATGCTTGCTTCAATTTCTCAAAAGCTTGTTCACACTGCTCAGTCCACACATATGGTTGGTTCTTCTTGGTTAGTTTGGTCATTGGTGCGGCTATTCTTGAAAAATCCTTGATGAACCTTCTATAATACCCTGCCAAACCTAAGAATGACCTCACCTTAGTCACTGTTTTGGGTCTACTCCATGATTGAACTGCAATGACCTTGCTTGGATCTACACTTACTCCTTGCTGTGACACTATGTGTCCTAAGAATTTTACTTCATGTTGCCAAAATGTACACTTTGAATACTTGGCTTTTAATTCATGTTCTCTAAGTCTGGATAATACTAAATGTAGGTGCATGGCATGATCATTTTCTGTCTTTGAATAAATTAATATGTCATCTATAAATACCAAGACAAACTTATCCAAAAAGTCTCTAAAAATTCTATTCATCAAGTCTACAAAATAGGAGGGAGCATTGGTCAAGCCAAATGGCATTACTAGAAATTCATAAAGGCCATACCTTGTATTGAAGGCTGTGTACTCAATGCTTTCCTCTGCAACTTTCATTTGGTGAAATCCAGAGGCTAAGTCTAACCTTGAAAATATTTTAGCTCCATGAAATTGATCAAATAGATCATCTATTCTAGGCAGTGGGTACTTATTCTTGATAGTTACCTTGTTTAAATCCCTGTAGTCTACACAAAACCTCATTGTGCCATCATGTTTCTTGACAAATAGCACTGGGGAACCCCAACTGGAACTACTTGATCTTATGAATCCTTTCTCTTCTAATTCTTTTAGTTGATGTTTTAATTCTACCAACTCTTTTGGACCCATTCTATAAGGCTTCTTAATGATTGGATTTGTTCCTGGGATTAATTTTATTTTAAATTCAACTGGTCTGTTTTGAGGAATTCCCTTTACTTCTCTAAACACATCTATATATTCATTGACTACTGGGATTTCCTCTATTTTTAATTCCTTTTGAACTTCATTAATGCTCCAGATTTTATTAAAACATGTATTCTTTGCTATTTCACTTAAGATGGTAATTCTTTTGCCTTCATTTGTTTCCAAAGAAATAGTAAGGTTTTCTAAATTTAAAATTGCTTTATTTCTCATTAACCAATCTACTCCCAAAATAATCCCAATACCAGGACAATTTAAGGTATATAGGTCTGAATTAAATTCATAACCTCCTATCATTAATTTCAAACCCATACAATGACTCCCTATGGGACTGTGTACAATTAAGGGCTGATCAATAGAAACACATGCAAGTGCTAATTTCTTTGTAATTTCCAGAGATATTAGTGAATGTGAGGCACCAGTGTCATATATTACTGATATTGGTTGGGTATGAATAAAAATTATACCTTCAAGTTGCCCAACATTCCCAGTGTTACTTGCTGCCAAAGCTCCTACCCTTGCTGTTCCCCTATTGGTTTCTGGGCAATCCTTCTTGAGATGACCCACCTTTCCACAATTATAGCAGCCTCCTCTGGGTATCTTGGGGTCAGGGCATTGGTTACTATAATGTCCAGCTTTTCCACAATTAAAACAATGAGTGAATTTCTTGCTTTCAGGTGCTGTTGCTCCTTCCCCTTTCTTAGCTCCTTTACTTGCATTTCTCTTGTCATAAGGTTGCACTTTTTTCTGACCACCCTTCTTCTTATTGAGCTTCATATTCCTGAATTTCTCTCTTGCAGTGTCATGTTGCTCAAATAAGAGAGTTAGATCAATTACTTGATCAAAGGTTTTGTCCTTGTATGGCAACATTGCCCTTGACAGACTAGGGTTCAAGCCTTGAATGTACCTTGCATTCTTTGCTTCTGCATTCCCTATTAACACCATTCCATATTTGGATAATGCTTCAAACTTCTGAGTGTATTCATTCACACTCATGCTTCCTTGCCTTAATCTAATAAAGTCTTCAAGCAGTGTGGCCTTGGCAGATGCTGGGACAAATCTGGCCTCAAGCATGTCCTTGAAATTATTCCAAGTGATAGTATCCTCTTGTCTTCCTGCTATCACAACTTCCCACCAATCCAGTGCAACCCCCTTCAATTTTCTTGAAGCTATCTGTCTCTTCCTTTGGTCATTGATTTGCATATCTGTGAAGACCCTCTCCATAGTTTTTATCCAAGTTTGAACACCTATAGCTCCTTTAGTACCTTCAAATCCTTTCCTCCCAAAGTGGTACATGTCTTAAGCAGTTTGGAGAGTTCCTCATGAGGATTGTCTTACCTTGGTGCCATTCCATCCCTTAAAGCTCTCACAAAATCCTCCATGCTCATCACAGGTGGCTCACGTGATGATCCTGCACCTGTGTGATGCCTTGGTCCTACCATAATTCTATAAATATGATTGTTATGTTAGTTTATTTACCCCTATCAGTTTTGGTGTCTTTACTTTGTTCATTCTTATTTTTGTGCACATTGTGCATGTATCACAGGTACACACATAATTTTTTTTTCTCAAACATAAAACAGAAGCATTCAACACCAATAATTCAAACAATGCATTCAAACATCCATATGCATACAACAACATTTACTATGTTATTTAAAACATAGCTCTGATACCAATTGTGGTGGCCCTCACTCTAAAACACATAGATTTTTTTTTCAAGAGGAATTCACCACTAAACCCCAATTCTTTTATATTTGAATTTTTTTTATATAGTTTCCAAATATTTTTCCCAAGACCCTGGATTTACTAATATAATCATATCAGTATACAAGGATTAAAACAATTATATATTTGATGATATACAATTGTTCCTTTATTATTATTAATATATATATATATATTTTTATATCAGAGTCAATTTAAATCAAATTGAAAACAAAATATCATACAAGCTATTGACAAGCCACTTATTTCCTTTTTAAATCTTATTCTACTGCCAGAGGTATATTTTTAGCAAATTTTAACACCTAAACTTTTTATCTGACTATATATATTAATCTGCCTAAATAAGGCTATTAGCATTTATTTGTTCTTGTGACACTTATTAGGCTCATGCATAAAATTATTTCAAGATCCTACTTGCAGTTAGGAACATTAAAAGTTGATTTCCTAATCACTGTTTCAAATTAAACAATTGAAGTTAGATTGCATTTTTAAGTTTAACATTGTACAGATTTTTGTTGCTTGGTATATCACTAAAATTGCTTGATGTTATCTAAGGGTTGCTTGGTGCTTTTCTTGGTTTTGTCCTGGATGCACTCACACTTCATCAATTGAAATGAAGAGGTTCCAGGCTCCAAGGGTTAGACCCGTGGCAACCTTGGCTGGTCATAGTCCCTTATTTACCACTTTCAAACCCATGTTTATCAAATAGACTTTATCAAAAGCTTTTCCTATTACCAGCATAATTCTTCCTTATGTATGTTCTTGGGGGATCATCCATTTTTGTTAGCAACCAAAATCACAAAGTGCTTCCAGGTTTGTTTCTTTCCTAATCTTTTTTTTTAAAAGTTCAGTATCTTCCAAGTCTACTGCTCTCATAGTGCTATTTGAAATTTAAATATTCAAATGCATACAAACTTCCAGAACTCATGCACTTGCCAGTATCATTTACCAGCCATGCACAAATTCATATCATTAGAATATTCTATAAAAAAAAATCTTGAGAGTTCATTTCAAAAATCAATCCCCTTAGCTGTTTAATTTCCATAAGGCAAAATATAGGCAATAAAAATCAGAGATCAAATATATATACACATATCATATGTATATGATATGTCTATCAGACATTCATCAAATAAAGTAGTAGTTAACCAAACATCATCATTGATCACACACAACAGGTTTTGCTTAAGTACATATTTTCAACCCAAATACTTAGAATGTTTCCTACAAGTACTTCAATTACAGAAATAAAATTTGTCTAGTGATTTCATTAATTACAATGCAACTGCAAATTTTAAAACAAGTCTCTCTTATTTATACTAGCAGCCAATGCCTTCTTTACTCATCATGCCAACTTCAATTTCCTGCAAGCAATTCATTTAGCTGCCCCAAAGAATTTTGAGACACCCAGATGATTGCAAGGGCAATCAAAAGGGTCAGTTTACACTGGTATGAGCATTTATCAATTTTGTATACATATACATAATTTTAGTAATCTTGCAGTGCCTTCCTAGTTTAACAGGTTTTATACTAGCATGTTTTGGTTCATACAAAGTGATACAAACATACATTCATCTATTTACATAGCAAACAGTTAAAATAAACATATGTACAATTCTTAATTCATTCTTACCAAATCTTAGATAAGTAAACTCAAGTTTTATACTCCAAATTTCACCCAGCAGCTAACTAGAACATCACATAAATCCTAGTTAGTTTAACTCCCTGTCTAGATATTCATAACCCAGATTTCTATAAATCCCAATCCCATTCCTTATTTAATTTATGGTCTACATCTCCTTGTCAAATGAACACTATGTATGCATTATGAAGGAAACTCCCAGGTTGTTTAAATTATTCCAACACACAAAGGCCTCAGGGTGCAGTCGCACCATGCATATACTTGCTTCCACCTGAAGTAAGCAGATCATTGACTAACCCCCAAGTGACCAATTTAGTTTTCTTACATTCATATTTCAGAAAGATATAAATGCTTGTATATCTTCTGGTTCAACCCCATGTTCCCCCCATTTAATCTATATCCATGTTTATTGATGATGAGATGGAACAAAAAAAATGCTCAAATCATGTTAACTCTAAAAGCCTACTTACAGATTAATGCTCCAAACAAAAATGCACCAATAAACATCCATATCACCCATAACAAATCATTTCAGAGATTCAAATAGCTCATAATATTTTTAGGCTGCCTGTAATAGGACTTAATGCCATTGCATACAAAGGATAAATACTCGCATAATGTTTTTCCTTTCACTGCCTTAATTTCTTAGAACAGTAAATCCCCCAAAGCCTCAAGCTGGTGTTTCTCCTAGTTTATTCTTTTATTTTTGTTTTGATCCCGAGAGAATGATGGATTTGGCTATGTGCAGTTATTTATAAATCCATTCTAGGGTTTAAGAAAATGGGTAATTCCCCTGATACCCTTAAATGTTTATGTACACATCATATTCCTGTGTGAGCCTAAATTGGAAATGCACACATTTAGGTTACTTTAATTAGCTATTTCGGGGATCATGCATTTTTAAACACTCAATACTATTTTCATGACTCTTTTCTACTCATGCAATAAGCATGTGTTCCTTAGTTTCTTTTTACAAGTTTAAGGAATCTGAAAATCTCCTTTGTATTTTTTTTTCTACCTATCTGTTATTTCCCTCTTATCATGCATACTATCATACCTTATTATGTAATGTAAAATTATTTACCCAAATTATTTGCCTGGAATAAATATAGTATGGAAATTTTATTTGATTCTATATATGTGTATATATATATTTTTGCCTTTTTATCAAATCAGCAACTCCTTTTATATTTAAATTAAAAATCACATATATTATGCTAATTATTTCTGGCACAATTATAAGACATATAAACTTTTGCATTAAACTTCATTTTATTTTATCTTCATATAAAACAGCAAATACCCCATATATATATATTTACATAATTCTTTGAACATAAAGCTATATTTATTTTGAGTTCCAATTTTTCTTCTAATCACCTTAATTCCTTGCATTTTATCAAACAGAAGCTCCCATGCAATTTTATTTATTGCCAAATTATTTTCTGTTTTAATGCAACATATATACATTTTATAATCTCAGAATTTCCTAACATAAATGTATATTTTTCACTTTATTTTTATTTTATTTTAGGGTCATTACAGTAGCCCCTTTCAGTGGGCAGACTTCTACTGTGTAACGCTACTAACCTCGCATTCCAACCTACTCTATTTACCATTAGCCGTATCATTCTTATAATTATACATTAATTATAATAGTTCACATCCTTCATAAACACATATTCGAGGCTTCTTAAATATATATTTTAGTATATACATATAAATTCATTCATACTTTCTTAAACTATCGCGCCTCTACAACTTTACAGTTGACCCTAGGTCTTATTTCATTATGTGTTTCCCCATTTTTTTAACTTTAAGTTCATTTACAGCTTTCCTCTTATTCAACCCATAATATCGTTGCTTATCCTTTTTATTCATTTTCTGATTTCCATTTCTACTACCATGTTATCCCTGTATTTCCTCTTTGCCTATTTTTTCATGCTTTCTTCTTCATTTACTTTAACATTTATTGGTATTTCACATCTTAACTTTTCAAGATATTTTCATCGCATTCATATCTTTCCATTTAGCTTTTGGGGTTCAATTGCATCTAATGCGTTGGAATTACTATCTATTGTAAAGTTGTTAACACGGTAAATTTCCATATTTTATCAAAAAGGGAAGATGTTCATGCAGTGTTTGTAATTACGTGAAAACCATCTTTTTAGTTCTTGAAATAGACGGTACAAAATACGGTATTGATCCCTATTTTGTCTGTCTCTTTATTTTTATGTATTTTCCTTGTCATTTGAAGCATCACACTTTTTTTTTTGGCAAAGCCGACGAGGTTAAATGGACCTCGACCATATATTACCACACCAATCAGAACAATTACAACAAAAGAGGGATAGAAAAACAGGGGTATACTTGGCGCAGCAAGCACAGGGAGAACAAAGAAACATTAAAAGCAAACACCAAAAAATAAAAAACAGAAACAATTATATCCTCACAAAGGCAGCACTTAATCCAGGGTCTATAGCAAACGTAAGCTGTCGTAATGAGTCTCTAATCTCTTCCATAATCCATCGTTTGAAGTTGACATCAGTTTTGGCATTCGAAGGGTTAAAAAGCCTATTGTTTCTTTCTCTCCATACCGAGCTAATGAAGCTTTTAAGCACCACAGAAAATGCTCTTTCGCTTTCCTTTTTATTCCCAGCGTTTGTATAGATTCTGCCCCATTCCACAGCATTATCTTGTGAGACGTTACGTCTCTGCATTTTGCCCATAACAGCGACCCAAATACGATTAATACATGAACATTGAAAATACAAATGCTCAGTAGACTCAGGCATATTGCGACAGAAACTACAATTGATGCTAACATTCATTCCCATGCTAACGAGCTTCACTCTAGTTAACAAAGCACCGTTAAGCACCTTCCACAGAGTTAAGTCATGTCTCATACTGCTGTCCTTTCCCCAAGTACGTTTCCACCATTTCCATTTTGGACGAGATTTATTCTTCATCAGCTGCTCATAAGCTACACCGGTCTTGAATGAAGTTTTTGTGTCGCCCCATACTAACCTAGCAGCAGAGGAGACAGGAGAAAACCTTCTAATCTTGCTCCATATCAGCTGAAGACTTTGATTGGAAAAGGAATTTCTTGAAGACTGAATAGCATGCAACACATCTCTGACTAAGGTGGCAGAGTGCAATCCTGCCAGCTGCATTTCACTGTAAGATAAATGTTGTTGAATAATGAACCCAGCTTCAATCCACGGTTCCTGCCAGAAATTCACTTTGTACACTGGATTGGAGTTCAATTGAATGAGGGGAAGGAACGACTCCCTCAATCTAAATATGCACTGCCAAGTCCAACTTAGATTTTGGGGCTTGTTCATGCTCCACAAACATCTCCCCTTAATAACATTCTTCTCCGACCATTGAGCCCACAGGCTATCAGTGCTATTATAGAATGTATCAATGTGCTTGGCAAATGCAGCCTTGTTCCACTGAGTTAGGTTGTGTATACCCAAGCCCCCTTTATCCAAAGGCCTTTCTGTCTTTTCAAATTTGATAGGAGCAATGTATCTACCATTCACTTTTCCCTTCCATAGATATCTCATTAATGCACTTCTTATCAAGCTAATCAATTTGCAGGGGAGTATAAAAGTTTTAGCCCAGTAGACCTGCATTGAAAAAATCACTGATTTAACAAGAGTTAATCTACCTGCCTGACTGAGCAACATGGAAGTCCAACAACTTAGCTTGGCAGTAATCTTTTCGAAAAGAGGGAGACAGTGGTTCACAGTAATTTTTGAAGTTGTAAGTGGGATGCCCAAATATGAGATTGTGCTCTGGTTTTGTGTCAGCCCAGTGATTTGAGTAATAAGATTAATCTGTTCATGGCTAACACCAGCCAGCATGATGTCAGATTTTTGAAGGTTAACTTTAAGCCCAGTCATAGCGTAGAAATCATCAAGCGCATGCATTATGTTCCTGAGGGTGGATAAATGAGGTGTGCAGAAAACCACTAAATCGTCAGCAAACATAAGAGCTGATATACGTGGTTCGTTACATGCTGGATGAAGCGCAAATTTTCCCTGTATTATTAACCTGTCTAGCAATCGAGTTAGGAGTTCCATAACAAGAATAAATATGTATGCAGATAGGGGATCCCCTTGCCTTATGCCTTGCTTACTGACAAAGAACCCCTCATTCTTGCCATTAATATTGATTGAGTAGGTGGGGGAGGAGATACATTCATAAATCCAAGCCAAGATATGTGGTGGAAAGTTCATATACCCCATTATTCTCACTATACTATTCCACTGCAACATATCGAAGGCCTTCATAATGTCTAGCTTCAACAGAGCTCTTGGAGTAACATTTTTGCGTTTGTATCCCTTAATAAGTTCATGGGATAATAAAACATGATCAAGAATGCTCCTACCCGGAAGATAAGCTGCCTGGTTGGTGGAAACAAGGGAAGGAAGGACAGGCTTCAATCTAGAAGCTATGACTTTGGAGATACACTTATAGATGGTATTACAGCAGGATATGGGGCGATATTCGTTCACACAGTGGGCATTTTTTATCTTGGGTATAAGAGTTATGTTGGTATAGTTGAAAGATCTAAATATTTTTCCTTTTCTGAAGAATAGCTGAATTGCATTGATTACTTCGGCAGAGACTATAGGCCAGCAGGTGGTGTAGAACTTAGCATTAAGCCCATCAGGACCTCCACAAGATTCGGAGTTTAAAGAAAACATAGCATTCTTAATTTCATCAGGGGTGACTTCTTCGCAGAGTAATGAGTATTCATTAGGGTTTAAGGTGGGTAGAATGTCAGTGGGAATTAAATCTACGTTGGGCAAGAAGTTACTCACGTTGGCATACAAGTTAGTGAAGTGGTTAACAACAGCGCTTTTGACCCCTTCAGAGGTGGTGTGAAGAACACCATCAGCATCATAGATTGACGAAATATTTTCTCTCCTTTGCTTATTCTTAAGGCTAGCATGGAAGTAAGTAGTGTCTCTGTCTCCTTTTTCTCTCCATTTCATCCTCGTTTTCTGTTTGATCATTTCATGTTCTTTATTTAATGCTTGATAATATTGAATAGACAGAGTTCTCTCAGCTTCAGACAGGAGCAGATCATTCACAGAAGACATCATAGCTGTTTGAACTTCAATAAGCTTGCTCTTAATCACAGTGCTCATTTTGTTGCCCTGGCCAAACTTGTTGAACGCCCAGTGCTTTAAAACTCTTCTCGTCTCTTTGATTTTCTCCTGCAAAACAAACAAATGGTTTCCATTTTTAGGTATTTTCCAAGCTCCCGTCACAGTAATTTTAAAATCTGGTTCCGATACCCAAGAATTAAAAAATTTAAAAATTGAGTTTCCTCTCATGTCCGCTTCACGAAGATGTAAGATTTGTGGGGAATGGTCAGAAAGCAGAGGTGGAGGAATGAGATTGTAGAGAAGAGGCCATTTAGATAAGGCATTATGGTTGGAGAAAGCATGATCAATAGTGGAAAAGGTCCTGCAACCATGTCTCCTTTTGTTGTTCCATGTATATTGCATACCCATTGTCTTGACTTTAATAAGCTCAGCATTAGATAGGGTATCAACAAGCGCTTAATTTCATTGAGAGAGAGGGGGTTACCACCTATCCTGTCAGAGATAGAGCAAGAGCAGTTGAAGTCTCCTAAAATTAACCATGGATGAGTGGATTGTCTCAAAGATGGGATGACTGACAGTAAAGAATTCCTACTTGTAGCAGAGTTAAAAGCGTATACAAAGGAAACGTAGAATGTGGTATTGTCAGATAAATTAGAGGCGTGGCAGTGGATTAATTGAGGAGTAGATAGGATGGGGGAGAGATGGATCAGATTGGGATTGTAAAGAATCATAATTCTACCATATGGGGCTTCTTTCAGATTGTGAAGGAGACTCCACCTTGGATTGATATAATTTGCTGCCTTGAGAGACATGGCAAGACTCAACTTAGTTTCAAGCACAGCAATAACAGAGAGTTGATGTGTAGAAATTAGCTGTTTGCACTGATCCTGCTTAATAACATGATGGGCACCACGAATATTCCAAGCACCAATTCGTAACATCATTGGATAATACGAGAGTTAAGAAACTCGATCTTCATACTTCTTGTCACAGCTTGCTTCGTGATCATGTAATCAGGAATAGACGCTGAAAGAGGTGTAACTACCAGGTTTGGAGATTCCTCATGTATTTGCTTGTTATTCTCAACAGCTGTTTGTTATTCTCAACAGCATCACACTTTTATTATTTAAACTTGATAATATATAGAAATCTACTTGCAACATCCCTAATTCTAACAAAGAAAAATACCACTTAAGCCCCAGAAATCTTAATAAAGTTCCTTTTCATTTTACATTCATTTCCTACTTTTAAAGACCAACTTATTTTAATCAATTTCATAACAAGTTACTAGAGTAACATATATAGACAAGTTTTCCAATTTTATTAAATCCCTGCTATAATGAATTCCATAATCCTTTTCATTTGATCTATTTCATTAAATGCATTACGCGTAAAACAAAAAATTTATATCTAATCATTACACATTTACGAATTTAAATCTAATCATTACACACTTATAGATTTATATCTAATCATTGAGCACCTACAGATTTATATCCAAATCGATTATAAATAGGCATAACTGAAATAGATTACAACGAAATAAATATAATTTTATTACAAAACATGTAATTTTCCCACTCGCCTTTCCAAGGTTCCCAAATCTCCGAATCTAATCCTTGTTATTTGTATTCCTGCTTCTGACTCACTATTTGGATTCCATATAACATATAAATATAGAATATTAGAATTCGATTTAGAAAGAGGAGATTTCAGTTGATTATAATTTTAAATCCGAGCTTATATTTTACCTTTGTTGTAGCGACTTGATTTGAACCTATTCTCTTATCTCTATCATCTTCTACAAACCTCTAGTGGTGTATACGTAACAACTAGCAACCTAGAACTATTTCCAAGAATTTATGGTTGTGGGGGAGAAGAGAAAATGACAGAGCTTTTGGGCCCATTAGAAAATTATGAGTTGGAAGTGAAGGCCTAGTTCTGTATTGATATAGCTTCAAACCAATGCCAACCGCTCGATTAAACTGATTTAAATCCAGGCCGTTAAGTCCAAACTAAAATTCACCATTTAAAGATCTTTGGTCAATCACTTATTGCTCTAGGTCGACCCTACCGGTCTACTTGAGCAATTCTTGGGTCGACCTGGGCAGTGCAAATTTGGTGAATTATTAAAGTTAATTGATTTTGTTAATTACTTTCCACTTTTAACACATTTACATTATCTGATACTTTAATTTACTTACTTAACGTTTAAGTCATAGTTAATTTTAACGGCTTTTAGTTAACATTAATTAATTATTGATTATTTCCATAATTACATATATAATTCTTTTCGACTCTAAAATTTCAAACGTCAATAACTTTTTCGTTTGAACTCGGGTTGAAAACGTTTATATATGAAAATTCACTAGAAATTCGCCACGAATCCAATTGTAAGTTTTGTTGCCAAATTCGGATGTTTGCAAAAATTTCAATTTCACCATTTATTTTTTGTCAAGTAATTTTATTTAAATTAATTATCGTAAAGATCATGGGGTGTTACATTCTCTCTCTTTAAAAGAATTTCATCTCCAAAATTCCTTAAGGGCTCAATTATGTAACTTAACATACTTCCATTACAAGCTAACAAATCAATTAGGGCACAGCCAATTTTGCAACCCGTCATGTACGCGTGCACGGTGTATCACAATACATATGATATGTATGCAGAATAATTCTAATCGGCGCCTCTTATATAAATGATTTCTTTTAAATCAATTTCGAAAATATGACGCAAACATCCTAAATATACTGGCAGTACTACATATATGCAACTTTTGAATACCAAAACTTGTTTGGGCATCAAAATTTTCCTACAGTTCTAGGAATAGAAGTATATTCCAACCAATTCCACAACCAAAACCTACCATCCAAAATCCTAGCACACCATTTCCAACATCCAAGTTAAGAAAAATCCAGTTTTATAAACCTAATTTCTTTATGCTATGAAAATGGTTTAGATGAAAAATTCAATATTTCCATCCTTTTTCTCTTGGGTACCCAACTTCCCACTATACTATGGAGCCTTCTCTCTGCCCCCAAGTTTTTGCCAACTTTTCCAAGCACAGTTTGCATAGTCAATTTCTTTTAGCTTAAAGTTTTAAAACAGGGTCTATTCCAAAAACCACCTTTTTGTTCGCTTATCGACAAGGTATATAGGAAAAGTTTCCATAGCTAAAACAACTAGCTTTTTTCTAACTGTATTTTATTTTACTGCCACTTCTACTGCACAAAAAATCTATACTAACCAACCTGCCGACTATTCCCCCTCTGTCAAGTATGTGGCATTTTCCAAAATTTAAAAATTCGTTTCTTTTTTTTAACATAATTCTATATTACTTTTTAAAATATTGGTAAAACCTTTTGGCTTTAAAATTTTGAACACAAAATTTTCAATCATATTTCACAAATGTATTTTATTTTTCAAAACCAAGAATTTTGAACATAATTTTTGAAAAATGTACATATTATATATTTTCTTTAGAATAATTTCTGCCACATCCCATGAAATGGGGGTTAAGTCAATAGTGTAACGTCCATGGTGGACTTCACCTGTTTATGTGATAGATTTTTAGTTTCAATTTTTTTTTATTATAGCAACAACAACAAAGTTCAATTATAAATTCCAATCTTTGAGGTACAAGGACATTGACTCGTGGCTACGCAACATCCTTTCCCTGTCCTCCGCTCAATGAAATTTATTTCATGAATTTTCCGAGACTTACTATCTTATTTCATTTTTGTTTTTGTTTCAATCAAATAAATTTTCTTAATTTATTTCTTAACTTCTAGTCTCTACTATTTTCTTTTCTTCTACATTAGTTGATTATCATTTCTAAAATTTTTCTGATTTTTATTGTTTTTCCATAACAAAGCTGTCTATACAAAAAACACATAGAAAAGGGAACATTTCTAATTCAATATATGCATTTTACATTTTAGTAACAACTAATGCTTACAACCCACTAGTAGAAAACAAACACTGGAAGGAAATATAATTAGTACCAACCACCACCACCACTTAAGGACTAAGGGTCGCAAGCTAGAGTCCCAATTGCATGGGAGCAACCAAATAATAGCAGCTATGCACCCTAACTAGCACCCTGATGAAACTGCTTTTCCTGCATCTCAAGCTACCTATCCTGTATCCACTTCTGCCTCTGCTAAGGAGCCTCCGATCTCTCCTCGATCTCCAGGGACTCCCCATAATCCATGGTCTGTTGGTAATACCCTCCGGCCTGCTGGTCAAACCAAGGGTCCCACTCCATCTGTGCGTTCTCGTCCCCTTAAGGCTCCTCCTCAAACTCCTTGCTCCTCATAGGTTGCTCATCAATATCTATCTTCATCCTCTTAATAGAGGATCCATCCAAAGCCAGTCATATATCTGTAGGTGACTGCTTGCCTCGAAAACTCACCTTGAATTATTTGAAAATGATAGTGAAAAGGTAACAGTATGGGAAAGGACTCCTTTGTGCCCTTGTTCCTCCTATGCCTGTAAAGTGGGCCATAATCGTACTGGTCTAGTTCACCTCAATACCACAAATAATGGTATTGCTGGCCTTCTGAATCAAGGGATAAACTAATCATAACTACCAGGCTTAAGGATAAGGCTGTAATGGAGGATATGTACAATCAGACGAGCCTGGGGAAGCAACCTCTCTGAGTGCCAAAATATGCGGGTTGGTAGTAAAAATCAACTCAAGAATGGTGGGGTTGGTAGTCTCTATGTTGTCCAAATTATGCCCCGTGACTCTAATATGCAGCATCCCTCCTAGTTGAACATCCGTGAACTGAATCGGCATTCCCTTCACCTCAGATGCAAAGGTGACCTTATGCTATGCAAACTCGTGTACCAATTTGGCATCAAATATGTAACGACCCGGTATTTTCAACCATTCGCATCCGCACATGTCGGACTTGAATTGCTCAAAATACCGCGTTGTAAATAAATTTTGGCAAATCTCAAAATATACAGTAAATAAATAAAATCACAGATCACAGACACAGAGTAAAATAATGCAGCGGAAGTAAAAGAAATAGTAGTTCATGAAGCTACTATGTAAATATCAGAGTTACATAAGATATAACAAAAGAAATAAAGTACAGCAGAAGTCTCAATACAATAACCAAGTATAGGCTGAATAGAACAACGAAACCGAAGTTGATAGAACAAGACTAGCAGATAATCTCCAGTGATTCAAATCTCCAGAAGGTGGAAATCCAAATCTGTGAATACTCAGGCTGACCCGAGCGTAAAGCAAAACACAAAACACTCGAGTCAGGACAATATATACTTATATAATGTAAACCAACTCAAGTGAACTGTAATAAAGGTACAAGTAACTTAGAAGATGCTTGGGACCGCCCATCCTCTAAGGATCCGTTCAAATATCTACTATGTAGTAATATTCGCTATTATAATAATGTCTAATAAGTAAAGTATAATCATATAGAAAATAGCGTTAAGGGGATGGAGAACCTTAACGCGGTCGGATCTTAAAATCATAATCATAGTAAAGCTCGATATGGTAGGTGACACGGCACAACTAGGCAATGCCAGGGTAGATATACCAATTACACATCCGGACTAGTGGTGACGCATAGCAGCCACTACTGCCCACCTCGAACAACACTCCCAAATCAAGGGTGGCCACCAAATCAATCACAAGTAATAGAATGGTATCGAAGAAGTGTGTCCGATAAGAGGTGCTACCTCCTTGGTCCGTCAATCGCTCCTGTTTTAGCCACGTTATGCCAACTCACGGGAGTTGGGTCCACGTATATACCTTAGGATCGTCGCCACCATCCTACTTCATTCTAGAAACTCCACCGCGTATACAGTTGTCAAAGTGGTTTTCGGTATCGACAAAGAGTATGTCCATATCCGATCTCGGTCTCTTTAACAACCAATCGTTATTATAACCCGTGGTTATAACTTTTAAAACAATACTTTACTTCAAAATAAAATATCATTTCAAAACCATATATTTATCAAAATAAAGATTAAATCAATCCCAAACCATTTCCATATATTTAAAATATCATATCATTTCAAAACTTCATTTCAAATCATTTCAATATATCAAAATATCATATCTTTCCAAAACTTCATTTCAAATCATTTTAATATATCAAATATCAATCTTTCCAAATCTTCATTTCAAATCATTTTAATATAATAAAATATCATATCCTTACAAATCCAAATATTCAACTTTAAATACCTTTTAAATTCAAAGATATCGTTCATTTACTATCATTTCAAATCACCTTTAAATAGTTTATATTCTAATCAAAATAATTCATTTAAACCGTTTAAAAGTGTAATTATTATATTTTCAAATCAAGTATTCAATTTCCAAAGTTTCAAACCATTCTGAGTTCGTTTACTAAGTCAAAAACCATAATTATTAAAATTTCAGCCTTTCGTAGCATTTAGAAAAAGCTGTTATAAGTTATACTTGAAAACATTTTTGTTCAGCAAAGACAGCATTTAAATCTGCTGTTAAAAACTCAGTTTTTAGTTAAATTATAGTTCAAAACAGAAAAGACGGCATTTCAGAAGTGCTGCGGTAACTCAGATTTCAAAACAAAGGTTTTATTTGATTTCAGCAAAGACTGCAGACCACTATAGCATTTCCAGAGAATGCTATAATAGACCTGAGTTTAATACTAGCCTATAAGTTCAATTACAGTAACTACAGCATTTCAGAAATGCTTAATAGCTCTTTTTACACAATTTTAGTTCAATTCAGAAACTATAGCATTTCTGAATGCTATTAAAAGTTAATTCCAGATTTTAGTGTATTTCCAGCAACTAAATAACTTCAATTTAAAACACATAAACATTTTAAAAATCATATTTTTAACATTTAAAATGTTCATTTACATATCATTTAACATATATCTTTTTCACAATAAATTTCTTATAATTAAATTCAATTTTCAACAATTTACTTAATAAATTTAAGTGTAAAAGTTTCCAATTCTTCACATTTCAACAAATAACTTAACACTTCAAATTTAAATTACCATTTCACAAATTTAACTAAATTTCCAATTTTGTTTAATTAACTTAAACCTTTAATTAAAACCAAATTTCACATTTCCAAGTTAAGTTATATTTTAAAAGATCACTTTTAAACATTCATTTATTTAACCACTTAAACTCATAGAAAAATCAATAATACTTTAATAAATCGCTTAAATTCAAATTTAATCAAATTATCATATTTACCATTTTCCAAATATATTAAATTTTCATTTTTATTCATATAACTTAAATATCATTTTTAACCAAAATTCCAAATTCCAAACTTAAGTTATATTTCAATAATCCAATTTAACCATTCATTAATTACATTTTCAACTCATAGAAAAATCATAATTTCTTTATTTTAAAACATTTCAAAATCTATTTAAATCAAATTTCATAAATTTATATTTTTAAAATACTTAAAAATATCCAAAAACACTTTATAAAATAACCACGGGCCTGTATATAGTTTTCTAACCTAGGTCAAGTGATACAGATATATATCATTTCAATCCGCAATTTACAAAGAAAAACCGGGTTCTATCATTTCAAACCCACAATCCCAAGTTAAAATAAGTTAAATAAAAACCATTCAGGCCTATCATTTCAGCCCATAATGATTTTTCCCTATTCTAAAGTCCGTTCGGGTATGTATCATTTCAACCCATAGTGATTCTAGTCTACAGGGAACTTGCAGTGTGATAAACAGATATAAATGAACAGAATTCATTATATAATAGTAACGGATGATATAACAGGTGTATAAACATCATATGATCATAACATAGTCAAGTATAACATGATAATATATTTCTACAGATTCACAGGGTGTCAATTTACTAGTTATATAGGTACATATTGTCTGGTGAGAATAACTCACATGTTAAAGCTGGAGATTAGCGATCAAAACACACAGAATAGACTCCAGAAAGCACAACAAGAACGATATAGCATGACTTTTGATTTGAATGAATGGAGAGCCTTGATATTTATCTTGTAAACAATAACCAAACAAGACAATATACACATAAATACTCAACGCAAACAATGTTGAAACAATGAAGATAAGAAGCAACAACGGAATAGATTACTTGACTGTTCTTTAACCATTCAAAAGCTCGAACAAGGGGTTCATTTTCTCAGCCATGATGATGATGAGTGTGGGAGAGACAAGGTTAACTTCCTCGAATACATAAGACAAAACAATACAAATAATATAAGTTTTCAAATGCACAATACGATAGAATAATATAGAATCAACTGCACGAATCAAAGTAGAATTTCTTTGCACTTTCTTCCAACATCCTTCAGGTTCAGCCATATGGTGTACTACAAGTCTAAGGCAAGATTTGGATCAGGTTTTGGTTGTCTAAGGGTCGGCCAAACATGTTTAGAGGATAGCAAAAGGTGAGTATGCATGAAACAACACAACAAGACAAAACAATGTCACTTTAACATGGATTCAAGGCAATTCAAGGCTCGGCCAAGGCTCATGGGGCACGGCCATAGGAGTGGGGTCCAAGGTGATGACGTGGCAGAGGGTCCAGGTGGTGCTGGAGGTGGTGGAGGTGGTGTTGGTGGCGGCCATGGGTGGTGGAAGGTGATGGTACCAAAACTAGGTCAGCTTGAGTGCATAGGTGATGGCTAGTACTAGTTTAGATGGATTTTTGTGATGATCTTCATCATGGCTTGGCTTGGCTTGAGGAGGAGAGGTGTTAGGCTGTGTGATGGTCAGAGAAAAGTGGTGGTGGTGGTCAGCCATAGCTTGGAGGAAGGGGAATACAGCTATGAAGGTGGAGAGCATGTGCAAATTCAAGTAGAAAATCATAAAAAGACAAGAAGAAGATAGAATTTTTTTACCTAAGCTTCACAAGGAGAATAGCCGTGATTTTTTGTGAGAGGAGGAGAAATGAATTTCGTGAAAGTGAAAAAAAATTCAGCTGAAATGAGTAGACTACACGTCCAAAACAATTAAGAGAAGAGTTGGGAAAATGAAAGGTCGGGAGATGGAAAGCCTTAGGAGTTTCAAGAGTTTAAAACTTTTCAAATTTCCTCTATTTCTTTTTAATAAGTTTAAATATCTGAAAATACATATAATTTCAGTTAAAATTCGAAAATGTAACAAAAAAAATATAAATAAATAAATATTAATTAAAAATAATTAAATCAAGAAAATAGCAAAAATTGTCAACTAGACTAGAAAATTTGAAAATAAATGGTATAAACTTTAGAAAATTCATATGAGCTTGTAATATATTTTTAAGCATAAATAATAACATAAACAAAAATACATTCACAAAATAAATATATAAAATTTAATTTAAATATAATTTTAAATGAAGAAAATAGCAGAAAATAGGAAAACAGCCTTTAAAAATGAAAAATAAATACAGTAAATTTTGGAAAAATTCTATTATCATTTTAAAAATATAAAAAGACAAAAATATAAATAAAATAACATATTAACACATATTAAAACAAAAAATAAGAAAGAAAGAGTAATTTATACAATTTAAAATAGACAAAATTGTTAAATAAACAGTTTATACTCAAAATTGAAATGTACATAACTTTTACATTTTAACTCCGTTTTCAAAGAAACGAAAAGCAATATTCATGTTATTAAATCTATTTTCATAATAAAAGATAAAATTTATAATTTCAAATATTAAAAATTTAAATTTAAAAGTCAAAGTTTGACTATTTTAACCAAAATTCACTCTTTTTGGAAATATTAAATTTAGTCATATTTGGAATTCTAATCCACATCAAAATCAAAGTTTATATTTAAAATAACAAAATTTATTCTTTTTCATAAATAAAGCTTTTGAATCTGAAAAAAAAAATCAATTTAAAAATATTTGTAAAATACAGGGTTGTTACACTCTCCCCCACTCAAAACTTTTCGTCCCCGAAAAGGAACGAGGTACGAGAAAGCACAGAAAAAGATAGAATGAAATATAATTAAGACAAGAAGATAAGAAGATTGGAATTACACCTTATAACTATTGTTATAGGTAAGTTTAACAAGATGGAGGTGATCAAATCAAGAATGTAAGCACGAAAAAGATCCTCTAGAGTCTGAATCTCCCTTTTCACTTGACCGACGGTCTATAAATGGAAAAACAGTGTTCAGATCCAGATGAGTAACAAAGATTATCAAAGATTACAAAAAGATTTCTAAACAGACTGGTATAAGCAATAGCCTTTCCATTTTGTAACAAGATAAGAGAAATAAGGACAACCAAAAGATAGTTTGAAAAACAAAATAAGATAATAGATTTGTAACCATAATGTTTTGAAATCATAACAATTTAGAGATGTTATCATTTGAAAATCATACTACTAAAAATCATAACACTTTGGAAATGTTATTCTTAAAAAATAACATAACACTTAGAAAATCATAACACCTTTTTAAAAATAATCTTCATTTAAACCATTTTAATCCAATATCAAACAATATTCATTTTAAAGTTGTAACATTTCTAAGTTCGTTCAATTTTAAAAATTTCCAAAACTTTGTATTTTCAAAACAGCAGCACTTATAAAATACTACAGTAGATATATTAATATTTCAAATCAGTTTTATATCAGAAATATTTACTTGGATATCATTTAACTTATGACTTATTAAAACAAACTTTTATGAATGGAATATTCAAATCAAACTATACTTCATTTATTAAGTTAAAAGTTCACTATTTTAGTTAGCTCTTAATTTAACACATAACCTAACACTTTATTTAAAATACCCATTTCACAAATAGATATTCCTTTAATAAGTTACACTTAAAATTCCATTTGAAAACCAAATTCTCAATTATCAATTTTTAGTGATGTTAAAATACATTTTAACTATTTAAATCATAATTATTCATTTTTCAAGACATATCAATTTCATAAATAAAATATTTATCATAGCAAATATAACAATCAAATTTCTTTACACATTTATTCATTTAGACATCAATAAAACTATGAATTCAAGTTAAATAAACTTTGTTACCAAAAGTCCAATTCAAATGTATTTTATTTTATCTATTCAAAGATACATTATTTATTATACAACATATTCATTTCAGGAAATAACCTTTATTAAAATTCCTAGGTTAGACTTAAGGTTCCATAGTAAATCAAATTTGATTATTAAGTTATTTAAATAAAATCTCTTTAAATTCCTTTTTCACTATTTACCTCTGTTAATCTTTTATAACTAAAATTTAAGTGTATAACATTTATTATAACCACTCAAATTTTATTTATAAAATCCTTTCTATATTGTATATTATCCAATTTCATATTCAACTTCTGTGTAATTTAGGTAAGTTATATTGGAAATGAAATTGTGAATTATACAAATAAAACTTTCCAACTCAGTCATTTCAAGTTTGAATCATCTATTCAAAATTTTGATTTTCTTTTTATACTTGAAGTTATTATTTAAGATAGAATTTAAGAATAAAATTTCTGATTCCTCTCAAACCATTTAGAGATAAATAAATGTATGTACAAAATTTGTCAAATCAAATTTAATCATATATCTATATATATTATAATTCAAATCATATTTTAGAAATTCAAATCAATCAAATTTCCCAAAACAAAGCTGTAGCAAAACTACATAATGGTTTCTTAACTTCGAAACTCGAAAATGAAAGTCGATGATGCCGCGGTCATCACCGAAATTATTTTCCAGCGACAAAGTGAAGAGCACTAAAATTTTTAAAACTTTAAAATTCTTTGGAAACAAATTTCTATTCCAAAATACTTTAAATAATATATCCTTTTAAAACTTTGAACACAAGGTTTGAAACCATCGGAAATTAAATTCTCAAATTTCTTGATTTAAATTCATTTCAGTTCCCAAATCAAATTTATAAACAACTATTTATAAATTCATTTATAGAATGATAAATCAAGTATTATCATTTCAAATAATCAATTTAAATCAATTTATTAAGTTCCATAAATTTACTTATATAACAAAATTTATTCCATTAACCAAATTTAAAAATAATATTATGTCAGTTTGTTCTGTCAAAGTGTTTTACAAATCCCATCGATAGCGTTGATCAGACGAATCGATCGGAAGCCCAAATCAACATCAACAACTCAAACAACACAATATATAAAACAAAACATAGATTTACAAGTACAATTTAAAAATGTTTGGAGATAGTTTGGAAACAAAAGACAAGATGATTAAATAACAAAATAGGGAGATGGGTAAGCTTAAATAAATTGCGGGCAACCTTAACCGGGTCAACCGTGACTTAATGAATAAGATCAAATGTGTATTTTTTTCTGGGGTAAATCTACATCCGATCTCAAGAGATAGAGTTTGGAATAACAATAGATATTAGCATCTAAACCAAGGATAAATATAAATCTCTGGTGAATCGATGCTGATTGTAAAGGATTTTCACCCTTTTACAAGAAAATTAGAATATTGGCGAGACCGCCAATTCACTATAAAGATCATTCGAAGTGGAGTTATGGGATACTCCAGAATCAAAAGAAGATGAATAGTGAGGGACAAGAATGGATTTTGGAACCGCAGGGAACGTTCCAAAAATTCAAAGGAAATTCGAATCAAGAGGAAAAGATTCAAACTCGAACGAAAGTGATTCTGTAAATAAATCTACTCCATATGCTGAGTTTTTCCTCAAAGCCAAAGCTCTGATACCAACTGTAACGACCCGATATTTTCAAATATTCGCATCCGCACATGTCGGACTTGAATTGCTCAAAATACCACGTTGTAAATAAATTTTGGCAAATCTCAGAATATACAGTAAATAAATAAAATCACAGATCACAGACACAGAGTAAAATAATGCAGCGGAAGTAAAAGAAATAGTAGTTCATGAAGCTACTATGTAAATATCAGAGTTACATAAGATATAACAAAAGAAATAAAGTACAGCAGAAGTCTCAATACAATAACCAAGTACAGTCTGAATGAATGGGGAGCCTTGATATTTATCTTGTAAACAATAACCAAACAAGACAATATACACATA
This sequence comes from Allium fistulosum, assembly GCA_030737815.1. NCBI lineage: Eukaryota > Viridiplantae > Streptophyta > Magnoliopsida > Asparagales > Amaryllidaceae > Allium > Allium fistulosum. The sequence continues at coordinate 1,438,078,766 of CM060903.1, read as the reverse complement.
AATATTCAACGCAAACAATGTTGAAACAATGAAGATAAGAAGCAACAACGGAATAGATTACTTGACTGTGCTTTAACCATTCAAAAGCTCGAACAAGGGGTTCATTTTCTCAGCCATGATGATGATGAGTGTGGGAGAGACAAGGTTAACTTCCTCGAATACATAAGACAAAACAATACAAACAATATAAGTTTTCAAATGCACAATACGATAGAATAATATAGAATCAACTACACGAATCAAAGTAGAATTGCTCTGCACTTGCTTCCAACAACCTTCAGGTTCAGCCATATGGTGTACTACAGGTCTAAGGCAAGATTTGGATTAGGTTTTGGTTGCCTAAGGGTCGGCCAAACATGTTTAGAGGATAGCAAAAGGTGAGTATGCATGAAACAACACAACAAGACAAAACAATGTCACTTTAACATGGATTCAAGGCAATTCAAGGCTCGGCCAAGGCTCATGGGGCACGGCAAGAGGAATGGGGTCCAAGGTGATGACGTGGCAAAGGGTCCAGGTGGTGCTGGAGGTGGTGTTGGTGGCGGCCATGGGTGGTGGAAGGTGATGGTACCAAAACTAGGTCAGCTTGAGTGCATAGGTGATGGCTAGTGCTAGTTTAGATGGATTTTTGTGATGCTCTTCATCATGGCTTGGCTTGGCCTGAGGAGGAGAGGTGTTAGGCTGTGTGATGGTCAGAGAAAAGTGGTGGTGGTGGTCAGCCACAGCTTGGAGGAAGGGGAATACAGCTATGAAAGTGGAGAGCATGTGCAAATTCAAGTAGAAAATCATAAAAAGACAAGAAGAAGATAGAATTTTTTTACCTAAGCTTCACAAGGAGAATAGCCGTGATTTTTTTGTGAGAGGAGGAGAAATGAATTTCGAGAAAGTGAAAAAAAAATGCAGCTGAAATGAGTAGATTACACGTCCAAAACAATTAAGAGAAGAGTTGGGAAAATGAAAGGTCGGGAGATGGAAAGCCTTAGGAGTTTCAAGAGTTTAAAACTTTTCAAATTTCCTCTATTTCTTTTTAATAAGTTTAAATATCTGAAAATACATATAATTTCAGTTAAAATTCGAAAATGTAACAAAAAAAATATAAATAAATAAATATTAATTAAAAATAATTAAATCAAGAAAATAGCAAAAATTGTCAACTAGACTAGAAAATTTGAAAATAAATGGTATAAACTTTAGAAAATTCATATGAGCTTGTAATATATTTTTAAGCATAAATAATAACATAAATAAAAATACATTCACAAAATAAATATATAAAATTTAATTTAAATATAATTTTAAATGAAGAAAATAGGAGAAAATAGGAAAACAGCCTTTAAAAATGAAAAATAAATACAGTAAATTTTGGAAAAATTCTATTATCATTTTAAAAATATAAAAAGACAAAAATATACATAAAATAACATATTAACACATATTAAAACAAAAAATAAGAAAGAAAGAGTTATTTATACAATTTAAAATAGACAAAATTGTTAAATAAACAGTTTATACTCAAAATTGAAATGTACATAACTTTTACATTTTAACTCCGTTTTCAACGAAACGAAAATCAATATTCATGTTATTAAATATATTTTCATAATAAAAGATAAAATTTATAATTTCAAATATTAAAAATTTAAATTTAAAAGTCAAAGTTTGACTATTTTAACCAAAATTCACTCTTTTTGGAAATATTAAATTTAGTCATATTTGGAATTCTAATCCACATCAAAATCAAAGTTTATATTTAAAATAACAAAATTTATTCTTTTTCATAAATAAAGCTTTTGAATCTGAAAAAAAAAATCAATTTAAAAATATTTGTAAAATACAGGGTTGTTACACTCTCCCCCACTCAAAACTTTTCGTCCACGAAAAGGAACGAGGTACGGGAAAGCACAGAAAAAGATAGAATGAAATATAATTAAGACAAGAAGATAAGAAGATTGGAATTACACCTGATAACTATTTTTATAGGTAAGTTTAACAAGATGGAGGTGATCAAATCAAGAATGTAAGCACGAAAAAGATCCTCTAGAGTCTGAATCTCCCTTTTCACTTGACCGACGGTCTATAAATGGAAAAACAGTGTTCAGATCCAGATGAGTAACAAAGATTATCAAAGATTACAGAAAGATTTCTAAACAGACTGGTATAAGCAATAGCCATTCCATTCTGTAACAAGATAAGAGAAATAAGGACAACCAAAAGATAGTTTGAAAAACAAAATAAGATAATAGATTTGTAACCATAATGTTTTGAAATCATAACAATTTAGAGATGTTATCATTTGAAAATCATACTACTAAAAATCATAACACTTTGGAAATGTTATTCTTAAAAAATAACATAACACTTAGAAAATCATAACACCTTTTTAAAAATACTCTTCATTTAAACCATTTTAATCCAAGATCAAACAATATTCATTTTAAAGTTGTAACATTTCTAAGTTCGTTCAATTTTAAAAATTTCCAAAACATTGTGTTTTCAAAATAGCAGCACTTATAAAATACTACAGTAGATATATTAATATTTCAAATCAGTTTTATATCAGAAATATTCACTTGGATATCATTTAACTTATGACTTATTAAAACAAACTTTTATGAATGGAATATTCAAATCAAACTATACTTCATTTATTAAGTTAAAAGTTCACTATTTTAGTTAGCTCTTAATTTAACACATAACCTAACACTTTATTTAAAATACCCATTTCACAAATAGATATTCCTTTAATAAGTTACACTTAAAATTCCATTTGAAAACCAAATTCTCAATTATCAATTTTTAGTGATGTTAAAATACATTTTAACTATTTAAATCATAATTATTCATTTTTCAAGACATATCAATTTCATAAATAAAATATTTATCATAGCAAATATAACAATCAAATTTCTTTACACATTTATTCATTTAGACATCAATAAAACTATGAATTCAAGTTAAATAAACTTTATTACCAAAAGTCCAATTCAAATGTATTTTATTTTATCTATTCAAAGATACATTATTTATTATACAACATATTCATTTCAGGAAATAACCTTTATTAAAATTCCTAGGTTAGACTTAGGGTTCCATAGTAAATCAAATTTGATTATTAAGTTATTTAAATAAAATCTCTTTAAATTCCTTTTTCACTATTTACCTCTGTTAATCTTTTATAACTAAAATTTAAGTGTATAACATTTATTATAACCACTCAAATTTTATTTATAAAATCCTTTCTATATTGTATATTATCCAATTTCATATTCAACTTCTGTGTAATTTAGGTAAGTTATATTGGAAATGAAATTGTGAATTATACAAATAAAACTTTCCAACTCAGTCATTTCAAGTTTGAATCATCTATTCAAAATTTTGGTTTTCTTTTTATACTTGAAGTTATTATTTAAGATAGAATTTAAGAATAAAATTTCTGATTCCTCTCAAACCATTTAGAGATAAATAAATGTATGTACAAAATTTGTCAAATCAAATTTAGTCATATATCTATATATATTATAATTCAAATCATATTTTAGAAATTCAAATCAATCAAATTTCCCAAAACAAAGCTGTAGCAAAACTACATAATGGTTTCTTAACTTCGAAACTCGAAAATGAAAGTCGATGATGCCGCGGTCATCACCGAAATTATTTTCCAGCGACAAAGTGAAGAGCACTAAAATTTTTAAAACTTTAAAATTCTTTGGAAACAAATTTCTATTCCAAAATACTTTAAATAATATATCCTTTTAAAACTTTGAACACAAGGTTTGAAACCATCGGAAATTAAATTCTCAAATTTCTTGATTTAAATTCATTTCAGTTCCCAAATCAAATTTATAAACAACTATTTATAAATTCATTTATAGAATGATAAATCAAGTATTATCATTTCAAATAATCAATTTAAATCAATTTATTAAGTTCCATAAATGTACTTATATAACAAAATTTATTCCATTAACCAAATTTAAAAATAATATTATGTCAGTTTGTTCTGTCAAAGTGTTTTACAAATCCCATCGATAGCGTTGATCAGACGAATCGATCGGAAGCCCAAATCAACATCAACATCTCAAACAACAAAATATATAAAACAAAACATAGATTTACAAGTACAATTTAAAAATGTTTGGAGATAGTTTGGAAACAAAAGACAAGATGATTAAATAACAAAATAGGGAGATGGGTAAGCTTAAATAAATCGCGGGCAACCTTAACCGGGTCAACCGTGACTTAATGAATAAGATCAAATGTGTATTTTTTTTCTGGGGTAAATCTACATCCGATCTCAAGAGATAGAGTTTGGAATAACAATAGATATTAGCATCTAAACCAAGGATAAATATAAATCTCTGGTGAATCGATGCTGATTGTAAAGGATTTTCACCCTTTTACAAGAAAATTAGAATATTGGCGAGACCGCCAATTCACTATAAAGATCATTCGAAGTGGAGTTATGGGATACTCCAGAATCAAAAGAAGATGAATAGTGTGGGACAAGAATGGATTTTGGAACCGCACGGAACGTTCCAAAAATTCAAAGGAAATTCGAATCAAGAGGAAAAGATTCAAACTCGAACGAAAGTGATTCTGTAAATAAATCTACTCCATATGCTGAGTTTTGCCTCAAAGCCAAAGCTCTGATACCAACTGTAACGACCCGATATTTTCAACTATTCGCATCCGCACATGTCGGACTTGAATTGCTCAAAATACCACGTTGTAAATAAATTTTGGCAAATCTCAGAATATACAGTAAATAAATAAAATCACAGATCACAGACACAGAGTAAAATAATGCAGCGGAAGTAAAAGAAATAGTAGTTCATGAAGCTACTATGTAAATATCAGAGTTACATAAGATATAACAAAAGAAATAAAGTACAGTAGAAGTCTCAATACAATAACCAAGTACAGGCTGAATGAATGGAGAGCCTTGATATTTATCTTGTAAACAATAACCAAACAAGACAATATACACATAAATATTCAACGCAAACAATGTTGAAACAATGAAGATAAGAAGCAACAACGAAATAGATTACTTGACTGTGCTTTAACCATTCAAAAGCTCGAACAAGGGGTTCATTTTCTCAGCCATGATGATGATGAGTGTGGGAGAGACAAGGTTAACTTCCTCGAATACATAAGACAAAACAATACAAACAATATAAGTTTTCAAATGCACAATACGACAGAATAATATAGAATCAACTTCACGAATCAAAGTAGAATTGCTTTGCACTTGCTTCCAACAACCTTCAGGTTCAGCCATATGGTGTACTATAGGTCTAAGGCAAGATTTGGATTAGGTTTTGGTTGCCTAAGGGTCGGCCAAACATGTTTAGAGGATAGCAAAAGGAGTGTATGCATGAAACAACACAACAAGACAAAACAATGTCACTTTAACATGGATTCAAGGCAATTCAAGGCTCGGCCAAGGCTCATGGGGCATGGCCAGAGGAATGGGGTCCAAGGTGATGACGTGGAAGAGGGTCCAGGTGGTGCTGAAGGTGGTGGAGGTGGTGTTGGTGGCGGCCATGGGTGGTGGAAGGTGATGGTACCAAAACTAGGTCAGCTTGAGTGCATAGGTGATGGCTAGTGCTAGTTTAGATGGATTTTTGTGATGATCTTCATCATGGCTTGGCTTGGCCTGAGGAGGAGAGGTGTTAGGCTGTATGATGGTCAGAGAAAAGTGGTGGTGGTGGTCAGCCACAGCTTGGAGGAAGGGGAATACAGCTATGAAGGTGGAGAGCATGTGCAAATTCAAGTAGAAAATCATAAAAAGACAAGAAGAAGATAGAATTTTTTTACCTAAGCTTCACAAGGAGAATAGCCGTGATTTTTTTGTGAGAGGAGGAGAAATGAATTTCGTGAAATTGAAAAAAAATGCAGCTGAAATGAGTAGATTACACGTCCAAAACAATTAAGAGAAGAGTTGGGAAAATGAAAGGTCGGGAGATGGAAAGCCTTAGGAGTTTCAAGAGTTTAAAACTTTTCAAATTTCCTCTATTTCTTTTTAATAAGTTTAAATATCTGAAAATACATATAATTTCTGTTAAAATTCGAAAATGTAACAAAAAAAATATATAAATAAATATTATTTAAAAATAATTAAATCAAAAAAATAGCAAAAATTGTCAACTAGACTAGAAAATTTGAAAATAAATGGTATAAACTTTAGAAAATTCATATGAGCTTGTAATATATTTTTAAACATAATTAATAACATAAATAAAAATACATTCACAAAATAAATATATAAAATTTAATTTAAATATAATTTTAAATGAAGAAAATAGCAGAAAATAGGAAAACAGCCTTTAAAAATGAAAAATAAATACAGTAAATTTTGGAAAAATTCTATTATCATTTTAAAAATATAAAAAGACAAAAATATACATAAAATAACATATTAATACATATTAAAACAAAAAATAAGAAAGAAAGAGTAATTTATACAATTTAAAATAGACAAAATTGTTAAATAAACAGTTTATACTCAAAATTGAAATGTACATAACTTTTACATTTTAACTCCGTTTTCAACGAAACTAAAAGCAATATTCATGTTATTAAATCTATTTTCATAATAAAAGATAAAATTTATAATTTCAAATATTAAAAATTTAAATTTAAAAGTCAAAGTTTGACTATTTTAACCAAAATTCACTCTTTTTGGAAATATTAAATTTAGTCATATTTGGAATTCTAATCCACATCAAAATCAAAGTTTATATTTAAAATAACAAAATTTATTCTTTTTCATAAATAAAGCTTTTGAATCTGATAAAAAAAAATCAATTTAAAAATATTTGTAAAATACAGGGTTGTTACAAAATAGATGCATCGTCTCTAGTAGCTCACCCGTTGAAAAGCTTCATGCCTTAAAATCTATTATAGCCCAGCAGCGATAAATAATGGCTCCAATCCAAACATGGCTAGTTCCTCGAAATTAATCGCTCGCCCTTGCAAAATCTAAAAATTAGTCGTTACTATGTAGACCTTAATGGTATTCCAATGGTTTTGACACTACACCACCTCTTGTGGTATCATTTGTGGGTACTCGGCGACAAGATTGACTCAACATGGATGCATGGCAAAATCAAGTGGATCGAGGCTAGATTTGAGATGGGGTTGGAGTATAGAAGAGGCGCTCGGTTACTGTTAGTGTTTGGTGATGGTCGCTGTTGGCTAGAGAACATAAATAGAGACTGCGGCGCTGGAAATAGGGGATGATTTTTGGTCTCGAGTAAAAGAAAACAGGGATGTTGGGTTAAATGAAGCATCGCTTCATATATACACGATTCGCAAAGGGATGGTCAACATGTAGGGTCTGGCAGTCGACTATGGTAATCCCTAGATCGACCGCTCCTTTGTAAATTTGTAATATACAACCTAGGCCCATTTCGGGCCAAACCTACTTCGATTTAATTCACCTACTAACTACTGCTGCTACATTCTACCTTTGGATTCTCCATCTTGACTCAGCCTATACTAGAAAAATCCTGGTCTGTCCATACGGTGCAATTTATACCAACTAAATTAATATTGTCCACCCTATAACAATTTCCAACTTTTAAAAAAATTTCTTCCCTTTTTCCAAAAACTAATGAGCTATGCTCGCCCTATAATTTTTTTTAACAAAATCCACTTACAAAAATTTCAAGTTTTGCTCCATATATTTTTCAAATAAAATTCCTTTCAAATTTTAAATTTTTAAATGTTTCATTTTTAATTCAAAATATAGATATTTCCAATATATATATATATATATATATATATATATATATATATATATATAGACACACACACATGTACATTTTTCTGTAAAATAGAGTTTTCTCATTTTTCAACCATTTTCATTAAAAATCTATTTTTGGTATATAATATATAATTTTTTCAATTTTCAAAAATTACTTATTATTGGGTCGGACCTATAGTGGATTTCTATTCATTCTTTTCCTTAGAACGCTTTCTTTCCTAATTCACTTGTCTTCTTACTAGCTTTTCATCTTTCTTATATCCAAAAATCCGGCTATTAACTTAGAGTGACTATTCCATACCTTTCTTCGAAAACTCTATTATTTCCAGATATCTACAACATATGGACTCTTATTTCATTTATCTAGATCTAGTGTACATCCTCAATCGACAACTATACGAGGATCAATAACCATTGGGACTTAGGGCCCGACTAAGGAGTCACATACCATCCAACTTCAGGGTTTTTCCATATGAAACTACTTTATAATAGGAATTCTATGATTTAATGTATATTATATTATATTTATAGGCAAATACGAATAAGTTCACTTAATGTTTTCTAGAATTTTCAAGATCGGCTAACCTCGCTCTAATACCAAATGCAACAACCCGCACCCTAGTGGTCCTAAATTTTCGCTAAATCCAAAACCCAAGTCCACTAAAGTACGGATTGTTGGTTTGGTATCCTAGAAATAAAGCAAAAGAATACATATCAGAGCTCTAATGATATAACTTACAGTGGAATAACAAAATATAATAGATCACATAAATTACTGACCAAGGTTTGATACTTCCAAAGTCAAGTGTCCTGTCAGCACTGAACATGCGAAGCACCAATACCTATCCTTTTAAATATCCTTTGGGTTGTAATGAAGTGGGGTCAGACTAATGTTCTAGTGTAACGACCCGTAAATTTTAACTGTTTTAATAACGTTATTAATTGAAATTTTGCAAAATTTTAAACGATAAAATTTTGAAATATAAATTTGATATTTGAAATGCGTCTAGTTAAACATAGCAACTAGTAAATTTTCGTCTGAAAATATGAAAGTTTATTTCGCGCATAAATTTAGTTCAATTTAATCAGTTAAAAAGCGATGAAAATAAAATGTTTTCGAAACCTAAATATTTTTACATAGAAAAATTCTAAACCATCTTCTGAGCAAGACGCCATTTTTCGTTTTTCCAAATTCGGACTTCTTTAGCTCCGTCGATCTTATTTTTCTGTGTTTTTCGTGCATTTAACGATCAAAATGGTATACAGATATCAGTGGTTTGATTGAATTATAAAAATTCGAATTTTTATAATTCAATCAAACCACTGATATCTGTATACCATTTTGATCGTCTCATCGTGCTGATCTACGTAGTATATTCGATTGAACATTTTGACATCCGATACGCAACGAATCGGCATAGCGGTTCGTTGTATCGGTACCGTATTTGTGTCATTTTGTTCCAAGTGCCTTTTCAGATCTTCAGCCATATAAACCAATCGGTAATTACTTTATTAAATGCTAAAAAACACTTTTGGCTCTTCACTTTTGCATTTATTCGTGCGTCCTTACATTTCCTTTCAGTCTAATTCTGTTCACCTACCTCGAGAAAGACTATTATATTTTGTACGTATATTTTGAATTATGAAGCATTAAATTACTGTAGCCAAAAAGAAATGTTTTTCATCTTCCTCCAGAACCCCAACATCTCCCTTCCCTTCTTCATTTCTTCCATTCACATGGCCTCACGAATTCTCCTCTATAACTCGCAAAAAGAAAAAAAATATGAACTAAACCCACACACCCAGGCAATACTCCGACCGTGCTTTCCTCCACCTTCCCCTCTTCGACAAAGCCTGGCCAAGCCTTCTCGGCAGATGACCCAAACTCGAAGCTCTATTTGACGAGCACAGCCAACTTCCACCATCGACGATCTATTCCGCAAACCTCGGCCTCTCTCTCTCCACCGTCCTTCCCTTGGAAGTGCCGCAGCCGCCACCTTGAGCCTAGCCCCGCCACCGTAAATCTCCGCATCAATCACCATCTTCCACCTCGTGGCTCCGCATCCTCGTCAACCACCTACACACCTCAGACGTGACCCAACTGACCAACGCCGAGCACGACAAACCCATCGCCAAGCATCGGCCGCATGCATGCTCCTACGCGTGAGGCCGCAATCTTCGCATCTCTTCCACAGCGAGCATCACCAGTCGAGCGTCCTCTCGCTCCTCTTTCCGACCACCACTTGAACCTAAACCTATGCACTTGGTTTTCCTTCTCACACACATATTAGGTAAGTATTATATTAGTATTCGACTGTGGAAATGAATTTGTTCGATTTTGGTTTATAGTACAACAGTATATATGCTTATATATTTATTTAAGTATTCCACTTTGGTTATAAACATTTATTTGAATATTGGTTTTTAAATGTGACACATATATATATACTTTGATTTTAAGAGTTGTTAAGGATTATAATATCTGTTTGTATATATATATATATTTGTATATTCGATATATATAAGGGTATGTGGTGACAGTTGTATAGCTTGACAGCCTATATCTATATATATTTTGAGGACTTTTGCTCATATATGTTAGCCTACAGCTTATATTAGTTTATATATATTATTTTGGGTTTTCCTGTATACGAAGTAGCTTGAAAATAAAAACTTTAAATTATAATATATATGTACTCGTATAGCCTGTTACATGTAGTACTTTCGGTTACTGTTTAAGTTTTATATGTTATAATAAATTATTGATATTGATTTTAAGATGTTTTGAGTATAAAATATAACGGATAGTATATTATAATAGATAGATTTGTAAACATCTTTGTAACCGGGGGTTCCATATATACAACATATATTGATTTATAAATACTGTATGGTTTTAAATATATTATATACATAAGATATTTTGATTCTTAAACATGTGTAAGCTATATTAGTTATGTTTATGTGTTAAATTATTCGCTCAAGCTATATTATATTATGAAACAATTTTAATAGTGATATATGATGTGGTGTATTTGCTGTGAACCAGCAGCCTCCTTATCTTCTTTACTTTTGAATAGTGTACAGTTATATGGTTTTAAAGTAATATATATTAAGTCCTACTGTTACCTTGTTTCATAAAATATAGTTTTGTTGTATAATACGTATATACATATTCTGTTGATAGGTTATTATTGTATGTAATTTGTATAATAATATATGTATATATACATACTATAGAACAGTTTTGTGTAAAGGTATATATAGAGTTTAAAGTTGTACAGTTTATGCATATATACTCTTATTCTGGTTTGTATATTGTTTATGTATTACAGTTTGTTTACAATTTAACATATATAAAAAAAATTTGATCAGCTAGGTTAGTTCATGATCTGTTAAGTTGAAATATAAGTCTTGTTGGTTGGTACATATTATATAAAGTTACCATAGTATATTTAAAGTTGTATGTTAGTTAAAGTCCATTATAAGCTTATACAAAATTTTACATATAAAAGCCAATATGTTAAACTATTTATATAATGAGGCTATGTTATAGTATAACCCGTGAGTCTATTTTATATTCAGATACGGTATTTTGTTCCATTATTTTATGGTAATGTTACATGTCAGTTTATTAAGTTTATAAAGTTATAATGGTTTATACAAGCATAATTTTGGGTTTGGTTATGTATTGATTTCATAGAATAGTACATAGGCTGTTTACGGAATTATTTATAAATATATACTTATTATTTTAATTTATACTATACAGATACGCTGTTTTATATGTGTTTTATTTTATTTATAATATGCACATTTGTATAGATTTTCTATCCATATCAAACTGATCTGATCCAGTTTATCGATTTCTATTATCAGCTTTGATCGTTGAAGTCGTGTCGATTTGCTTTGCTTGAATTTGCAACTCAATTTCTAAATCCGTATCAGCGTACGTATCCGTGTCATCTTCTCGTCCATCTCTAGCCTCGAAAGGTGAGCAATCACTCACGATTAATGTTCTTTTATGTATTAAATCTGACTTCAATTGAAACGACAATTGAAATATGCAACTGTTAGTTATTTACACTGTTCTATCTGTTATTACCTGAATCAGTTCACCTGTGACATCTGACACCATTATCTGCTATTTATACAATGATAATCTAGTTTAGTTGATAAATGATTGATTGTTGATGTTTATATTGGACGTTAAATTGTTAATGTTAAAGTGATAAATAATATGCAGTTGAATTGATATATGATAGTTAACGATTTAAATTGGATCTATATGTTGAATTTGATTAGTTAAAATTCGTATAATGTGACCCCTTTAATGTTAAATTAATTGACACGTAGGATTTGGTTACTTACACCTTGAACCGTGAATGTAGGATGTTTAAATTGATGATGGATGAAATTGTAATAGATGACAAGTGAAAAACCGTAATGTAATAATCTTTAATCTACATGAAATGATAGTGTAGATTCTAGAAATAACTATATTAATTAGCAAAAATAACAATGTGAATTAATACGGTTATTTCGGGATTATTTGAATTGATTATTGGATTGATATTGATTGTTGTTCTTGATTATTTATTTACTTTGACACCATCCCAGTTATCACACTGCAAGTTCCCTTTGCTATGTTTTGATTTTGAATTGAATTGGAATCGGGTTGAAATGATAAATACCCAAATCGAACATTGACCTAGGATAGAGAATTAAATAAAAACCTGAATGGTCAATAATTTGATTTAAAAATAAAATGAAGATTTTATTTGAATAAATAATATGGTTTTGAAACGAAGTTGGGAATTGAATTTTGATGAAATTTAAATGTGAATATTTAATAATCTGAAACAAAGTATTAATAAGAAATTGATGAAAGAATGTTGTTTAATTTGAGAAATGATTGAATTAAGTTTTGAAATTATTTATTAATTAAATAAAATTGACTTATTTAATAGTTAAATAAAATTGAACCTCTTGAATTAGTGAAATTAAGTTCTTTATTAATCGAGTTTTAAATTGTAACCGAGTAAATAAATAAATGAAATTGGATTTCTTTAACAAGAAATAGAAATGCGATTTATTGAAATTAATGTAAGACTTGTAATTTAAAGAATTGATTTAACGAATCTGATTTAATTAAATTTGAAGTTTTGATATAATGAAGTTGAATTTAAATAATGGATTTAATGAATTGGAAATTTAGTACAAATTGTTCTGAAGGATAAATTTACTTAACGAATATTGAATGAAATCGATAAATGAAGTTAAATTGATTTGAATGTTAAAGTAAATAAATTTAAATGATTTCGGAATGAAACTTATATACGAACTGGAATCAATATTTGAATTGTTTTAAATAGAAATTGAAATTGAATTATAAGATTTTGAAATGGTAATTTGGAAGTTTTGAAAGTAAATTATGGGAATTGTTTTAGAAAGACAAATGAAATGTTGATTTGCAAATTCTAATTGAAACTGTAATTGATTTGGTTTTGAAATTTATTAAACGACCAATCGGTGAAATAATTATGAAAGTTATTAAAGAGACCGAAATCGGTTAGGGACATACTCACTGTCTAAACCGAAAACCACTTTAATAACTATACGCGGAGTGTGATCCAGAATGAAGTGGTTGGAATGATGTACGTGATGACTGAAGAAAGAGAACGATAATGGATAGGCTTGACACTTGTGTCAAATTGGAAATGACTAAAACAGGAGCCGTGCCAGGCCAAATGGAGGTCAGCTACCTCAAGTGAACACACTTCTTCGAAAACTATTCATTACTTGTTGTCGATTGGTGCACCCTTGATTTTGGGAGTGTTGTTTCGCGGTGTTGCGATCGCTGCGGCGATGCGTTCTCACCAGTCTGGATCAGGCAAACGGTAGTTTCACTACCTTGGGTATTGCCTCATGTGCCTTGTCATACTTGTATCCCTATACGCGACCACTACGATTTGTTTTGTGTTATACCTATAGAGTACTCCCTGATAGCCCACTAGTTTACGGTGGAGTTTACAGTGCTGTATAGTCTATAATGCTTATATAAAATGTGTTAAGGGGGATAATGGTAACGCCTTAACACTATTTTGATACCTTATATTACTGATAAACATTATCTACTTAGCGTACATTACTACCTAGTAGATAGTTTAACGGATCCTTAAAGGATGGTTATTCCAAACATCCTTTGAGTTACTTGTATTCCAGTTGTTATTTCACTTGAGTTGGATTTATTGATATAAGAATGTTAATCCTGACTCGAGTGTCTTGTGTTTTGCTTTACGCTCGGGTCAGACTGAGTGTACCAGTATTCGAGACTCACCTTTGAAGTTGGAGCTTTGCTTGAAGATCCAGCCATCTATCATGCTTTCAGTATTCGATGATTCCAGTGATGTATTCTGATTTGTATCTGATGTATCGTATTACTCTTCCGTTGTATCTGGTTTAACTCTGATGTAACTTATATATTTATATAGTAGCTTCATGAACTACTATCTCTTTTATTTCCGCTGCATTTATTACTCTGTGTCTATGATCTGTGATTATTTATTTACTGTATATGTTCAGTTTTGCCAAATTTAAATTAACAACGCGGTATTTTGAATTATTCAAGTCCGACATGTGCGGATGCGAATGGTCCAAGATATCGGGTCGTTACAGTTGGTATCAGAGCTTTGGTATCTCTAGGCAAAACTTAGCATATAGGGTAAACTTAACATTCTCTGCGGTTCCGAAATTCATTCTTGTCCCTCACTATTCGTATTCTTTCAAATTTCGGAGTATTACATAAGTCTACTTTGAATGATCTTTATAATGAGTTGGCGGTCCCGCCAATCTCAAATTGATTTGTAAATGGGTAAAACTCTTTTACGATAGCATCGATTCACCGGAGATTTATATATCCTCGGTTTAGATGCTGACCTCTTTGGTTATGCCAAATTCTACCTCTTGAGATCAATGTCGATTTGCCTCGAAATTCTACATTGATCTTATTTTTGAAGTCACGGTTGACCCAATTAAGGTTGCCCGCGATTTATATAAATTTATCAATCTTCCTACTTTGTTATTAATCATCATATCTTTGTTTCGAACTTATCTTCGAATCAAATTTCTTTTTGATTTGAGTCCATCAAAAATTTGAAACCCTATCCTTATTTTGAAAATTCATTCATGTATCGTCAAACAAAGAAATGTAATTGTAAACTAATGTTTTAATATATGCTGTGTTGTTTGAGTTGTTGATGTGATTTGGGTTTCCGATCGATTCGTCTGATCAACGCTATCGATAGGATTTCTAAAAACACTTGAACAGAGCAAACTGACACAATAGTATTTTCAAAATTTGGTAAATACAATAATCTTGTATGATTATATTATATATAAGTATAAATTTTCTGAAATTGAATTGTTAACTCAGTGCTCTTCTCTTTGTCGCTGGAAAATAATTTCGGTGATGGCGGCCGCATCATCGACATTCATTTTCGAGTTTCGAAGTGGAGAAACCATTCTATAGCTTCGCTATGGTTTTGTTTGGAAAAATATTTCAATTTGAATTTCTTAAGTATGACTTGATATATATATATATATATATGGGTATATTATTTTAAATTTAATTTGATTTAATATATATAATATATACATAATTATTTCTAAAGGGTTTGAAATTAAACGAAAATTTAATTCTTAAAAATCATGTTAAAAGATGTTTTCAATTATAAATAAAGCTAAATTTTGGATAAATATGTAAACTTGAAACAATTGAATTTGAAAACTTTATTGTATAGTACTAAATTGCATTTCAATATAACTTACCTAAATTATTCAGAAGTTAAAATGTAATTGAATAATATACAATATAAAATGATTTTATAAATAAAATTTGAGTGTTCATAATAAATGTTATACACTTAGATTTTAAATTTAAAAAAAATGCTAATAAAGATGATAGAATAATAAGTTAATTGAATGAGATCAATATAATAAATTTTGTTCTGAAAGAATTAACAAATTGAAATTAGATCAATTTATGGAAATACCTTAAATTTAAACCAATTATTGAATCTAAATTAATTTAAATTGAAATTTATATGGTTTAAATTACCTTATATGGGTTAAATATATGTGATTAGATATATTAAGTAGAATAAATTTAACAATAATTTGGAATAAAGAAGAATTTAAATTGCTGAAAAAAAATATGATTATAATAAAAGACTATTCAAATTTATGGTTTTAGAAATTGTAAATTGAAGATAATTGGATAATAAGATAATGAATTTAGAAATAGTTGAGATTGATTTTAGTGAAATCAAATGGATTAAATCAATTATTGAATATCAATTAATTTAAATTTGAATTTATATGGTTTAAATTAATTGTTATTTTGTATTTCAAATCTGTTTTTCTTTCTGGGTGTTTCTATTCTCCTACCTCGTTCCTATTCGGGGACAAAAAGTTTTGAGTGGGGGAGAGTGTAACGACCCGTAAATTTTAGCTGTTTTAATAACGTTATTAATTGAAATTTTGCGAAATTTTAAACGATAAAATTTTGAAATATAAATTTGATATTTGAAATGCGTCTAGTTAAACATAGCAACTGGTAAATTTTCGTCCGAAAATATGAAAGTTTATTTCGCGTGTAAATTTAGTTCAATTTAATCAGTTAAAAAGCGATGAAAATAAAATGTTTTCAAAACCTAAATATTTTTACATAAAAAATTCTAAACCATCTTCTGAGCAAGACACCATTTTTCGTTTTTCCAAATTCGGACTTCTTTAGCTCCGTCGATCTTATTTTTCTGTGTTTTTCGTGCATTTTCCGCTACTATAAAAATTCAAATTTTTATAATTCAATCAAACCACTGATATCTGTATACCGTTTTGATCGTCTCATCGTGATGATCTCCGCAGTATATTCGATTGAACATTTTGACATCCGATACGCAACGAATCGGCATAGCGGTTCGTTGTATCGGTACCGTATTTGTGTCATTTTGTTCCAGGTGCCTTTTCAGATCTTCAGCCATATAAACCAATCGGTAATTACTTTATTAAATGCTAAAAACCACTTTTGGCTCTTCACTTTTGCATTTATTCGTGTGTCCTTACATTTCCTTTCATTCTAGTTCTGTTCACCTACCTCGAGAAAGACTATTATATTTTGTACGTATATTTTGAATTAGGAAGCCTTAAATTACTGTAGCCAAAAAGAAATATTTTTCATCTTCCTCCAGAACCCCAACATCTCCCTTCCCTTCTTCATTTCTTCCATTCACATGGCCTCACGAATTCTCCTCTGTAACTCGCAAAAAGAAAAAAAATATGAACGAAACCCACACACCCAGGCAATACTCCGACCGTGCTTTCCTCCACCTTCCCCTCTTCGACAAAGCCTGGCCGAGCCTTCTCGGCAGATGACCCAAACTCGAAGCTCTATTTGACGAGCACAGCCAACTTCCACCATCGACGATCTATTCCGCAAACCTCGGCCTCTCTCTCTCTCCACCGTCCTTCCCTTGGAAGTGCCGCAACCGCCACCTTGAGCCTAGCCCCGCCACCGTAAATCTCCGCATCAATCACCATCTTCCACCTCGTGGCTCTGCATCCTCGTCAACCACCTACACACCTCAGATGTGACCCAACTGACCAACGCCGAGCACGAAAAACCCATCGCCAAGCACCGGCCGCATGCATGCTCCTACGCGTGATAGGCCGCAATCTTTGCATCTCTTCCACAGCGAGCATCACCAGTCGAGCGTCCTCTCGCTACTCTTTCCGACCACCACTTGAACCTAAACCCTATGCACTTGGTTTTCCTTCTCACACACATATTAGGTAAGTATTATATTAGTATTCGACTGTGGAAATGAATTTGTTCGACTTTGGTTTACAGTACAATAGTATATATGCTTATATATTTATTTAAGTATTCCACTTTGGTTATAAACATTTATTTGAATATTCGTTTTTAAATGTGATGCATATATATATATACTTTGATTTTAAGAGTTGTTAAGGATTATAATATCTATTTGTATATATATATATATTTGTATATTCGATATATATAAGGGTATGTGGTGACAGTTGCATAGCTTGACAGCCTATATCTATATATATTTTGTGGACTTTTGCTCATATATGTTAGCCTACAGCTTATATTAGTTTATATATATTATTTTGGGTTTTCCTGTATACGCAGTAGCTTGAAAATAAAAACTTTAAATTATAATATATATGTACTCGTATAGCCTGTTACATGTAGTACTTTCGGTTACTGTTTAAGTTTTATATGTTATAATAAATTATTGATATTGATTTTAAGATGTTTTGAGTATAAAATATAACTGATAGTATATTATAATAGATAGATTTGTAAACATCTTTGTAACCGGGGGTTCTATATATACAGCATATATTGATTTATAAATACTGTATGGTTTTAAATATATTATATACATAAGATATTTTGATTCTTAAACATGTGTAAGCTATATTAGTTATGTTTATGTGTTAAATTATTCGCTCAAGCTATGTTATATTATGAAACAATTTTAATAGTGATATATGATGTGGTGTATTTGCTGTGAACCAGCAGCCTCCTTATCTTCTTTACTTTTGAATAGTGTACAGTTATATGGGTTTAAAGTAATATATATTAAGTCCTACTGTTACCTTGTTTCATAAAATATAGTTTTGTTGTTTAATACGTATATACATATTCTGTTGATAGGTTATTTATTGTATGTAATGTGTATAATAATATATGTATATATACATACTATAGAACAGTTTTGTGTAAAGGTATATATGGAGTTTAAAGTTGTACAGTTTATGCATATATAGTCTTATTCTAGTTTGTATATTGTTTATGTATTACAGTTTGTTTACAATTTAACGTATATAAAAAAAATTGATCAGCTAGGTTAGTTCATGATCTGTTAAGTTGAAATATAAGTCTTGTTGGTTGGTACATATTATATAAAGTTACCATAGTATATTTAAAGTTGTATGTTAGTTAAAGTCCATTATAAGCTTATACAAAATTTTACATATAAAAGCCAGTATGTTAAACTGTTTATATAAAGAGGCTATGTTATAGTATAACCCGTGAGTCTATTTTATATTCAGATACAATATTTTGTTCCATTATTTTATGGTAATGTTACATGTCAGTTTATTAAGTTTATAAAGTTATAATGGTTTATACAAGCATAATTTTGGGTTTGGTTATGTATTGATTTCATAGAATAGTACATAGGCTGTTTACGAAATTATTTATAAATATATACTTATTATTTTAATTTATACTATACAGATACGCTGTTTTATATGTGTTTTATTTTATTTATAATATGCACATTTGTATAGATTTTCTATCCATATTAAACTGATCTGATCCAGTTTATCGATTTCTATTATCAGCTTTGATCGTTGAAGTCGTGTCGATTTGCTTTGCTTGAATTTGCAACTCAATTTCTAAATCCGTATCAGCGTACGTATCCGTGTCATCTTCTCGTCCATCTCTAGCCTCGAAAGGTGAGCAATCACTCACGATTAATGTTCTTTTATGTATTAAATCTGACTTCAATTGAAACGACAATTGAAATATGCAACTGTTAGTTATTTACACTGTTCTATCTGTTATTACCTGAATCAGTTCACCTGTGACATCTGACACCATTATCTGCTATTTATACAATGATAATCTAGTTTAGTTGATAAATGATTGATTGTTGATGTTTATATTGGACGTTAAATTGTTAATGTTAAAGTGATAAATAATATGCAGTTGAATTGATATATGATAGTTAACGATTTAAATTGGATCTATATGTTGAATTTGATTAGTTAAAATTCGTATAATGTGACCCCTTTAATGTTAAATTAATTGACACGTAGGATTTGGTTAATTACACCTTGAACCGTGAATGTAGGATGTTTAAATTGATGATGGATGAAATTGTAATAGATGACAAGTGAAATACCGTAATGTAATAATCTTTAATCTACATGAAATGATAGTGTAGATTCTAGAAATAACTATATTAATTCGCACAAATAACAATGTGAATTAATACGGTTATTTCGGGATTATTTGAATTGATTATTGGATTGATATTGATTGTTGTTCTTGATTATTTATTTACTTTGACACCATCCCAGTTATCACACTGCAAGTTCCCTTTGCTATGTTTTGATTTTGAATTGAATTGGAATCGGGTTGAAATGATAAATACCCAAATCGAACATTGACCTAGGATAGAGAATTAAATAAAAACCTGAATGGTCAATAATTTGATTTAAAAATAAAATGAAGATTTTATTTGAATAAATAATATGGTTTTGAAACGAAGTTGGGAATTGAATTTTGATGAAATTTAAATGTGAATATTTAATAATCTGAAACAAAGTATTAATAAGAAATTGATGAAAGAATGTTGTTTAATTTGAGAAATGATTGAATTAAGTTTTGAAATTATTTAATAATTAAATAAAATTGACTTATTTAATAGTAAAATAAAATTGAACCTCTTGAATTAGTGAAATTAAGTTCTTTATTAATCGAGTTTTAAATTGTAACCGAGTAAATAAATAAATGAAATTGGATTTCTTTAACAAGAAATAGAAATGCGATTTATTGAAATTAATGTAAGACTTGTAATTTAAAGAATTGATTTAACGAATCTGATTTAATTAAATTTGAAGTTTTGATATAATGAAGTTGAATTTAAATAATGGATTTAATGAATTGGAAATTTAGTAGAAATTGTTCTGAAGGATAAATTTACTTAACGAATATTGAATGAAATCGATAAATGAAGTTAAATTGATTTGAATGTTAAAGTAAATAAATTTAAATGATTTCGGAATGAAACTTATATACGAACTGGAATCAATATTTGAATTGTTTTAAATAGAAATTGAAATTGAATTATAAGATTTTGAAATGGTAATTTGGAAGTTTTGAAAGTAAATTATGGGAATTGTTTTAGAAAGACAAATGAAATGTTGATTTGCAAATTCTAATTGAAACTGTAATTGATTTGGTTTTGAAATTTATTAAACGACCAATCGGTGAAATAATTACGAAAGTTATTAAAGAGACCGGAATCGGTTAGGGACATACTCACTGTCTAAACCGAAAACCACTTTAATAACTATACGCGGAGTGTGATCCAGAATGAAGTGGTTGGAATGATGTACGTGATGACTGAAGAAAGAGAACGATAATGGATAGCCTTGACACTTGTGTCAAATTGGAAATGACTAAAACAGGAGCCGTGCCGGGCCAAATGGAGGTCAGCTACCTCAAGCGAACACACTTCTTCGAAAACTATTCATTACTTGTTGTCGATTGGTGCACCCTTGATTTTGGGAGTGTTGTTTCGCGGTGTTGCGATCGCTGCGGCGATGCGTTCTCACCAGTCCGGATCAGGCAAACGGTAGTTTCACTACCTTGGGTATTGCCTCATGTTCCTTGTCATACTTGTATCCCTATACGCGACCACTACGATTTGTTTTGTGTTATACCTATAGAGTACTCCCTGATAGCCCACTAGTTTACGGTGGAGTTTACAGTGTTGTATAGTCTATAATGCTTATATAAAATGTGTTAAGGGGGATAATGGTAACGCCTTAACACTATTTTGATACCTTATATTACTGATAAACATTATCTACTTAGCGTACATTACTACCTAGTAGATAGTTTAACGGATCCTTAAAGGATGGTTATTCCAAACATCCTTTGAGTTACTTGTATTCCAGTTGTTATTTCACTTGAGTTGGATTTATTGATATAAGAATGTTAATCCTGACTCGAGTGTCTTGTGTTTTGCTTTACGCTCGGGTCAGACTGAGTGTACCAGTATTCGAGACTCACCTTTGAAGTTGGAGCTTTGCTTGAAGATCCAGCCATCTATCATGCTTCCAGTATTCGATGATTCCAGTGATGTATTCTGATTTGTATCTGATGTATCATATTACTCTTCCGTTGTATCTGGTTTAACTCTGATGTAACTTATATATTTATATAGTAGCTTCATGAACTACTATCTCTTTTATTTTCGCTGCATTTATTACTCTGTGTCTGTGATCTGTGATTATTTATTTACTGTATATGTTCAGTTTTGCCAAATTTAAATTAACAACGCGGTATTTTGAATTATTCAAGTCCGACATGTGCGGATGCGAATGGTCCAAAATATCGGGTCGTTACATCTAGTGATTGGTAAAATTATACATTTGGTACATAACACTAGTTTATGTCGATTGTTCACTGTATCACGCTATGTCTGTGTACATTTTATTGGTCGTTTCGACTCCACGTTCGCATACGAACTGTTCCGATCTACCCTTTGTAGAATCATTGCTGTGTATACATAAATATACATATCTCATGGTCCCTAATTAAGCCTAGATACTATCCCCGCTAGTATCTCTCTATTAGCACCCTGTCAGGATCCTTTGATCCAGTCGTATCATGGTCTCATCGTTGCGCATATCAAGGGACTCCCGTAGTGCATAATGATGGTCTTTCATACATTTTGACATACTCTATCTTGCTTTAGTGATTTACTAATTCGTCTGCTTTCTATTGTGGACTCGGCTCCATGGACCACCCCAACCATTTTGAAGGATCTCCTTTTTGGGCTAACTAGCCTTGTCCTAACAAGCAACAAGAAAATGACTATGGCAGAGCATGACCCAACATAGTCTACTCCGGTATGCAGACAATGACCGGCTAGGTATAACCACCCTACCCTTAAACTTGGTCCCAAAACAAGCTGCATAATGTCCGATCCTGCTCACATCCTGTTTAGATTGCTAGTGCAATCAAGGCAGTACCCCTCTCTAATACATATCTGAAACAGACTAAACTTTCTATTAAGGGTATTTCTTCATCTATATGTGACCGTATGTCTTCCATAGGTGTTATGGTTGGACATGTCTCACATTAGTATAACGTTACACAACTGCTGGTAGCCCCTTACGGTGGGCAGACTTCTACTATGTAACATTATTGACCTCACATTCCAACCTACTCTATTTACCATTAGCCATATCATTCTTATATGTATACATTAATTATAATAGTTCACACCCGTCATAAATGCATATTCGAGGCTTCTTATATATATATATATATATATATTTCAGTATATACATATATAAATTCATTCATACATTCTTGAACTATCGGCCTTTGCAACTTTACAGTTGACCCTAAATCTTATTTCATTATGCATTTCACCATTTTTTAACTTTAAATCCAATTACTGCTTTCCTTCCGATTTCTATTTCTATTCCCATGTTATCCCTGTATTTCCTTTTTGCTTATTTTTCCATGTTTTCTTCTTCATTTACTTTAACTTTTATTGGTATTTCACATCTTAACCGTTCAAGATATTTTTATCACTTTCATATCTTGCCAACTTTTGGGGTTCTATTGCATCTTAATGCATTGGAATTATACTTTTATTGTAAAGATGTTAACACGGTAAATTTCCAAATGTTATAAAAGAGGAAAGATGTTCGGGCGGTGTTTGTAATAACAAGAAAACCATCTTTTTAGTTATTGAAATAGACAGTACAAAATATGGTATTTATCCCTATTTCTTTACATCTCTTTCATTTTATGTGTTTTCCTTGTAACAACCTAAAATAGCACTTAAACACTAGAAATCTTAAATTCCTTTTTATTTTACCTTCTTTTACTACGTTCAAAGACCAACTTATTTTTATCAATTTCATAACAAGTTACTGGGTATCATATGTTGGCAAGTTTTCCAATTTTATTAAATCCATGCTATAATCAATTCCATAATCCTTTTCTTTAGATATATTTCATTAAATCCATTATGCATAAAACAATAATTTATACCTAATCATCTCGCACTTATAGATTTAAATCTAATCATTACGCACTTATATATTTATATCTAATCATTAACACTTATAGACTTGTATCCAAATCGATTATAAATAGGCAAATTGAAATAGAATACAATGAAATAAATCTAATTTTATTAAAATCATGTAATTTTCCTACTTACTTTTCCAAGCATTCCTAAATCTTCGGAACCAATCGCTATTATCTGTATTCCCACTTTTGACTTCCTGTTCGGATTCCCATATAACTTATACATACAGATCTATTAGAATTCGGATTAGAAAGAAGATATTTAGTTTGATTATAATTTTAAATCTAGGTTTACAATTTACCTTGGTTGTAGTGACTTGATTTGAACCTATTCTCTTATCTCTATCATCTTATACAATCCTCTAATGATGTATGCTTGTAAACTTGCAACCTAGAACTATTTCTATGAGTTTAGAGTTATGGAGGAAAAGAGAAAATGGCAGAGCTTCTGTGTCCACTAGAAAAGTATAAACTGGAAGTAAAGGCCTAGGTCTGTATTTATAGGGTTCAAACCAATGACAACCACTTGACTAAACTGATTTAAATCTAGGTCGTTAAGGCCGAACTAAAATTCACCATTTAAAGATCATGGGTCTACAATTTATTACTCTAGGTCGACAGCTACTGATCAACCTGAGCAATTCTTGGGTCGACAAGGGTAGTGCAAATTTGGTGAATTATTAACATTAATTAATTTCGTTAATTACTTTCCACTTTGATCACATTTACGTTATCTGATACTTTAATTTACTTACTTAATGTTTAAGTCATTGTTAAGTTTAATGACTTTAATTAACATTAATTAATCATCGATTATTTCCTTAATTATGTATATAATTATTTTTGACTCTAAAATTCCAAACGTCAATAACATATCCGTTCGAACTCCGATCGAAGAATTTTATATATGAAAATTCATTAGAAAATTGCCACGAACTCAACAGTGTAAGTTTTGTAGCCAAATTCTGACATTTGCAAAAATTCCATTTGTCACTATTTATTATCTATCAATTAATTTCAATATGAATTAATTATCGTATAGATCACAGGACGTTACAACTCTCCTCGTTACACCCTAGAAAATAGCTTTAGAGGGACAAGTACCAGACAGGAATAGTGGAAGGATAGATTTCCTTATGCATTGTCGATGCTAACAAGGAAACTTGATCTCAGAAGTGTTAACCTTGGTCAATAATTATATGTTTTATTCTACTTTATTTTTCCGCTATGAGTTTATATCGGTAGTGCTCTAATACACATATGTTTATTTGCAAGATACCAAAACCAATGATCCATATTTTGGGGGATTTGGATTTTCGATTTGGTGAAAATTCGGGCCTACTAGGGTGCGGGTTGTTACATTTGGTATTAGAATTTAAGTTAGTCGATCCTAAAAATTAGGAAATGTTGAGCAAACATATTTGTATTTTGCCTATAAATATAAATATATTATATGCCAAATCCTATAAATTTCGACTATAGAGTAGTTGCAACCATTCACTAAAAGATGGATAAGTTGATTATGAGTCAGGACAATGGTTAAAGTTAAAGATATACAGCTACCTTGATTACCCCAAGGGAAATAGGTCATATGGGAAAGACGTTGACTTAAATAGAGCATGATTGCAACAAATAGAAGGTTCCAAAAGCTGGATAGTATGTGACACCCTAGTTGGGCCCCCGATAGTCCAATGGTTGCAAATCCTTGCACAATTGCCGATTGATGATATGTAGTAAGTCTAGATAAGGGGAAAGTAAGAGTCTATATGCTGTAGATATCCGAAAGCACTGAGTTTCCGAAGGAAGGTGTGAAGTAAACACACCAAGTTAATAGCTAGATTTTTAATATTGGAAGAAAAATCTGTAAATTAAGGAGGAAAAGGTCGAAATGAAGGGACAAATGGAAATCATCTCTAAGTCTGATACAATAGAAAATAGTTTTAAAAGTTGAGAAAAATATATAAATAATATATTTAAAAAGTAATTAAGTAAATATTGGATTTTGGAAAAATATTTATATAATAAAAATTTGTCGAAAAAATTTATTTAGTTGAATGGAAAATTTTCCATATATAGTTTTACAAAAACTACTCGTTTGAAAAAATGTATAGAGCGTATGTAAAGTTCGTTGATTTTTCTTAAATAAAGAAAAAATTTAAGTGGTAAAATTATTTTTAGGGGTTGGACTATAGGAAGCGGTACAAGTTTGAAATGAGGTAAATAGTATGGGAAAGAAGACTAGATCCTGAAAATAAAAGCAATAGGCGTATGCACTGCCACAGTTCGATAAATAAGACAGTAAGTTAAGAGAAAAGTTATATGAAGTGGAACCATTTAAGTAAGTGTAGTGTAGGTAGAGGAAAGATAAATAGTGGTAATATTATGAAATACAAATTGAAATAAAGTTAGGAATTTGTTTAAAATAGTGTTAGTAATTAGAAATAGCATTAAGGGATTTATTAAAAATAATGTCAGTGATCTAATTAGAAGCAAAATGGAGAATTAAAGGTAAAGCAAGGTAAAATGGATAGTTTACATAATAGGTGTAGTAATGGCATATATGTTTTAGAAGACCCCCTAATATGCTAATAAAACCCCGCTAATATTGAAAGTGGAGATAACATAAGTGATATGAAAATAATAAAGTGAACTTTGTCCTTATCTAGTCTAGTTTTATTGTTTAAAAATTATAAAAGATAATTT
The DNA here is from genome assembly GCA_030737815.1 of Allium fistulosum. Lineage (NCBI taxonomy): Eukaryota > Viridiplantae > Streptophyta > Magnoliopsida > Asparagales > Amaryllidaceae > Allium > Allium fistulosum. Next base: position 1,438,052,349 of record CM060903.1, on the reverse strand, counting down.
AGAAATACTATAAAATGCATTTTTGAAAAGAAATGGTTTGGTATAATGATTTAGTTTTTAAAAAAATAACTTAATAAATGGTTTAATTTAAAAATCCCAAATTTTAAGAAGTGAAAGTTGAGAAGGGTCTTTAAAAGGAAAAGTTGATTTGAAAAAAAAGGAAAGATACATTTTAAAATTTAATTGTAGTTTTAAAAGTCAAGACACCAAGTTATTTTTGAATTTAGTAAAAAAAAATTCTAAGTTGTACTTTAAAGATCAAAGTTTTGGGATTAAGTCTTCATAATTTTGAATTTTTAGTTTTGAAAAAAAGTCAAAGACCAAAACAATATTTTAAAAATGTAGTAGATGGGAATGATTACCTAGGTTAGACGGGTTAAAAGATAAAGCTATGAAGAAGATAGTGATGACCACTCATAGAGTAGCAATAGGGAATCCCCGTAGGATGTAAGGAATACTGGATTGAACCTAGGAATGTTTTGTTAGACATGTGTGCAAGCTATAAGAAGAACTAGAAAAGGAATGATAAATGGTATCAAAGTACAATTCTACGATTTCTAAGGTATGCTCATATGAGAGATTAAGAATACAAAAGTAAACACCAAAATTTGAGAGTACTATCAGGGGATTTGGATTAAAAAAATGGTAAAAGAGGGTTATGAAATGGCAAACACAGATAGAGGACAATGGTAGACTCAAATTAAGGAAGGCAAGGTAGAGGGTGGGAAAAGTTATTATGCGAAGCCAATTTGCCGATGAATTATTCTAAATGTGCACAGTTTGTATCCTTTGCCCACTATAAGGTGGAAATGCACAGTTTAGCCTAGTGGTGGTAGTAGCTAAAAGTAATGAGTGGACCTTATTTACTAGAAGCAAGAAAGTTTGAAATAAGATATGTGGGTTACAGTAAATTCGCATGTTGCGAGGGTCTATTTAATTTACGTAATAAGTAATAGGGCCACAACATCATACATGTAAGTTGATATTGAAGGGCAACTTCCAATAATTGTTTCTTTGAGGTTTGGGTTGTAAGCATTAGTTGTTTCTGTATAGCGCATACGATATCATGATAAATGTTCCTTTTGAAAATTAGTTTTTTGGGTAGACCGCTATATTTAATTGAAAAACTGTGTAAGTAAAGAAATTTCATGTAGGTACTTAACTAATGCAAAGTAAATAAATAAAAGGCTGAAAGTTTATAAAATAAATTAGAGAATTTATTAATTTATTAAATTAGCTACTAAAAGAAAAGTAAAGTTAAGTTCCTAAAAGTGCTAAAATTTTAGGAGATAAAGTTTGGCGATAGAAGGATAGGGAAATGTTGTTGCAAAGCCATGTGTCAATGTCGTTGTACCCTAAAAGCTAAAATTTATAAATGAAACTTGTGTGTTGGTTGTTATTTAAAATTTAGAAAAAGATTTTTGAAATTGACATGTACCATGTAATAGAATATGGCCCATTATGGATGTCAAACTATCGACTACACCATAACTCGTAGGATATGGCATAATTTAAAAAACAAATATACATACTTTTGAAAATTTTTGTTCAAAATTCATGGTCTTGGAAAATAAAATATTTTCGTGGTAAACTTTCGAAAAAAATTTTTGATGAAAAAAATTAAATTTTAAACTTTTATTTTAATTTCAAAAGTTTCATATAGAAAGATTCTTTGAGCAGGAAAGAAGAAACTGTCTAATTTTTGAAATGCCACATGGTTAGCATATGGTAAAAGAGAGTAGGTTGGTTAGGAAATAGAAATTTTACCGTGCAGAAGAAGTGACAGTAAAATAAGATATAATTAGTGAAAAGGGAAAAGCTATCTCAGATATGAAATCTATTTCTCCATACCTTGTTGGTAGGTGAACAAAAAACTAGTTTTGAACTAATTCTGTTTTAAAATTTTAAAGGTTTAAAATAAAATTTACTTATGAGGATTGTACTTTGAAAAGTTAGAGAAAGAATTAGAGGCAAAAGAGAAGGGTACACAAGAGAAGAATGGAAATATGGAATTCTCCATATAAACCCTTTTCCAGCATAAGAATATAGGTTTAGAAAATTAGGTTTTTTTAAAATGTGGATGTTAGCAATGATGTGCTAGGATTTTGGATGTTAATGATTGGATGAAAAATTGGTTAAACTATACCTCTATTAGGAGGAGTATAGAAAAATTTAGATGCAAAAACAAGTTGTTGATTTTCAAAGAATGCATACATATAGAACTGTCGGTATACTTAGGTTGCTTACACCATATTTTCAAAAATGTTTTAAAAGAATGCATTCATAAAGGAGGCGTTGATTAGAATTATTCAGCATACATGGTTACATATTGTGATACACTGTGCACTTGTACACGATTGTTATAAAATTGGTTGCACACTAATTGGTTGGTTAGTTCAGAATGGTTGTGCATTTTGTTATGTGATTATTCCTTAAGGAATTTTGGGGACAAAATTCTTTTAAAGAAGGATAATGTAACACTCTGTAATTTTATGACAATTAATTAAAAAGCAATTAATTAATAAATAGTAACGTCGAAAATAGAATTTTTACAGATGCCAGAATTTGGCTACAAAATTTACACAGTTGGGTTTGTGGAGGTTTTCTTATCAATTTTCATATATAAAGTTTTTCGATCAGAGTCCAAATGAAAATGTTATTAGCATTTGAAGTTTTCGAATCGGAAATATTATATATGTAATTATCGTAATAAAAGTTAATTAACTATAATTACTAACATTCACGGAAACTTAGACGTTAAGAAATGTTAACATTAAATCAATCCAAGAAATATATAAAGTGGAAAACAAATTATAGCGATCGGATTTAAAAGGAATGAAATAAACAATTAAATAAATGAATATACATGCATGGACTTATTCACAAAATACAACCTGACCGGTCGACCCTAATAGCTTGTCGGTCGACCAATTGCGGTTGATCGAAGAGGAATAGCGATCGACCGGTGTGACTGTAAAATTGAGAATAATACGTGGCCGGATGGCCCAGATTTAATATAGTTTAATTGAACGGCTGACATTGGTTTGAAACCCTATAAATACAGAACTAAACCCTCACTTTTAAACTCATATTTTCGAAGCAACGCCAAAGCTCTGCCATCTTCTCTTCTTGATACCAAATGCGACGACCGCCCATGACCCCTGCACTGAACCTAGAGATAGTGCGCTGTAAAGTGTGCCAGGCGACCATGGACGATTGTCAGGGTAAATTAAAACAACAGGATCTATCGTATTACTCACAGCGCATGGACAAAATACAATAGAACATATATATAGTGAAGCTTCACAGAATAGAATCTCATCAATAAAACTTCATAATAGTTGGATACAGACATCAGAATAGTCAATACAACAAGCCTCACTACAAAACACTCAGAGAAAATACAAACAGCGGAACACCCAGTACATATAATAAGAAGATAATATGCAACCCTCCAGCTCGTCTTCGATATCAACACCGTGGAAAGCAAGAACAGCACATGTCACATGTTACCTAGTCTGCCCGTGCCAAAATGGCGAACAGCCCAAGGCAATAAGAGTTAAAACATAAAGCCTTGAGTCAGACAACAGTCTTAGTGAGCAGTAAATTAACTAACAACATACCAAAAGAGCATAAAAGAAAAGGAATAGGAATACAACCCTCCCACTCCACCTCTTTCTACAGTGATAGCCCCCAGACACACACTAAGTAGAAGCAAACATAGCAAAGCACACAATTTAAGGTAAAGCAATTATCACTCGAGTCAAGGGCGATGTTTTCCAAGTACAAACCCCCAAGGCCTAAACCAAGATCAGATAAGCACCCAGAAAACACTGCTCTTGAGACCGAATGACGATACAACCAAACATCCATGACTTTGGCTATCACTGTTATCATTGCTTCGATATCATCGTTAATTGAATGACCGACACATTCTTTCAGCCGTCCGTCAAGGGCTAATGGAAACCCCGGTTCTAGACATAACTCCCGCACGTCATCGTGACCCGTGCCTAGGACTATCGAATCTGCCCAGAGTACTTGACTATCAATCATTAGCCTTCAGGGACTATCGAATCTGCCCAGAGTACTTGACTATCAATCATTAGCCTTCAGGGACTATCGAATCTGCCTAACGTACTCTTGCTTTGAGCATGCTAGAACCTTCAACAACAATGAGATCTCAGCCTTCTAGTCATCCTCCTCGACGACTATTTCCATACTAGCTCAAGCGCCTCTCGAGCAAACCATTATCCTCTAACTCGAACCATATCACCGAGTTATCAACTTGCTTGGAATGATCCCGCCTGGATTAGACCAAGACTATTTCATATCATGCTTCGCCTCATCATCATCATAGCAAAGCTTTATCTCAACATCATCATCAAATCTATTCATATGAGCTTCATCATCCGCTACATATGCCACGAGCAGCTTTTCCAATTCAAGAGCCTTTCCCTTAGCTTTCGAATCATCTTCGACCAACTTGTCTAATTCAAATCATCAATCATCTAATTCATAGCAATCAATCAAGTCAAACATTAATCCAAGTAGTCAAGCATTCAAATATAAGCTAAATGGACAATTATAACAATAATGGCAATTTCGTAATTAAAGAGTCGAAAGTCTAATAAGCATGAAAACATGAGCAATGTCTCTATAATCTTGATGAATGAACTTGCATAGGTTAACATGTAGTAAAATGGATGTCAAATCATCATGAGCAATGGATCTATATGGATCTACACATATGATTAGGAAAATACATGGAAATCTCTACTTTAACACCAAATCAAGCCAACGATCCGATATACTCCTTTGGATCCGTGTGAGAGATAATCACCACTCACCAAATCACCTAAACAACCCCAAATCAACACACTTCAGATCTGGACAGCGAAGGATCTAGCTTGATCTATCACAAATCCGCTTCAAACGATGAAATCTCACTTCGAAGAATGTAGATCTTCAATCTAAGCTCTTCGATCTTCGATTTGATCTTCGATATGGATGTAAGGAATTACTAGATTGGAGTGAAGGAAAGAAGTGAAGAAGTGTAGAAGTCGAGCTCTCAAAATGGCAGCACTTCGTCGCTTCGAAATCCGGATCCCAAAAATGAAGAAATGGACGAGTATTTATAGCTGAAATCCTCTCTTAAGTCGTCATTCGGAATTAGGTCGTACACGACCTATAGAGCCACAACCTACGACCTATAAAATCTCCTACCTAACACCCATGCGACCTACGCCCTATCATGCGCGCGCGACCTAACTGTTGCCGACCTAACATGGTCTCCGACCTAACAATCAAAGCTTCTACGACCTACGACCTAACAGTCCTTTGACCTAAAACAATGTGCGCGACTTAACGAACCAGGACTCAATGAGATACGACTTAACATCCTAACTCCTAGGTCGCTCGCAACTTAACACATAGCATATGCGCGCGACCTATCAGAAACCATACGACTTAACACATCGCGACCTAACTATGCGCGACTTACGACTTAACAGATAGGCTACGACCTAACTGACTAATGGCCTAGCGACCTAACTACTCACAGGATCATACGACCTAACTACTTCTTCCTTAGGTCGTTGCCGACCTATCCCCTTAGGTCGCTAACTCACCCAGAAACTCACGACCTAACTATCTTAGGTCGTCTACGACCTAAATTAACACAGAAGCTTACGACTTATCATCTTAGGTCGCTCACTTCACTAACTCGCTAACTACAGTAGGATACTAATCCTTAGGTCGCTACTCACCAGTTCCTTAGGTCGTTGCCGACCTAACTACTAAGTCGCTCCACTCCATTAGGTCGTATACTCCTTAGCTCGCATCTCCCTTAGGTCGCTAACATCCTATAGGTCGTCCCAAACTAACACACGACCTAAACCACTACGCGACCTAACTGCTATACGACCTAAGATCCTTAAGTCGCTCAAATGACCTAACACTTAACCCGTCCACGACCTAACTGCTATTAGGTCGCTCAAAACCTTAGGTCGTCTATTACGACCTATCCACACTACGACCTAAGACTTAGAACCACAACGACTTATCAACGATGCGACCAAATGTCAACTGTCTTACGATGTTTCGATCCGTAAAAATACGGGTCGTTACAATTCTAAACTCTTAACAATAGTTATAGATTATATGTATATACATGTGACGACCCATAATTTTTGGATATTTGAAATCGGAATATTTAATTGATTTTAAATATTTAAAAGATAATTTCTAACTTGAATCTCAAATATCACTATTTATTTGGTAGTTAAATTATTGAATTTACCAAATTGATAATTGGGTAAAATAAGAAATCGGGGATTTTAAGCTTGTTAAAAATATTTCGGAGGCTTATAAAATTCATATTGATAATGCTAAAGATAATAGAACTTTTAAAATATAATTTCAAAGTGTTTTGTTCAGTGTTGAAAATATATTGTTTAAATTGACATTAAAAAAAACCTTCCGTGGCATAGTCTCGGAATTTGACGAAACCAGTTCCATTGGATCCGTAATAGTGTATTATTATCGGATTTCGATTTTCGTAGTGATTGGAATTGTCGTATGATCGTACGATATATAAACGCGTTGAAATCTGTATCGAAATTTAATATAATAACTGGGTCCAAAAAGCTATCTTCTCCATACGATCGAATTAGGACTCGAAACCTTTTCCATCGCGTTCGGAATAGGGGTTTAACATTATCAACGCCTAGCGGCACGCCTCGATAGGAAGTCGAGATTTTGAGTTGCGATCTCGAGACGTTTAAATATATATATATATATACATACATTTGTTGTTGACTGGTCAAAACTTACATCAGCCGTAAATCTGTTCACATCAGAGCTTTACCAATACTTCAAATCACAATACCTTACCGTGTAGCATACGGTTTTTTTTAAATCACATCGTTTTCCTCTTAAAATATCTCGTCCTTCTCTTCTTTCTTTTAGTCAGCCGAGAAAGAAAAAAAATGGATGAAGCCTGAAAAGAAATTTCGTTCCTCCTTATTTTTTTTATGCCGTTCGAAATAATGGCTGTAATTTCTCTTTAATTCAAAATTCGTTCACAAATCAAATTATCTGTTGCCACTGCCAATAAAGGAGGAGAGAAGCCCTAAACCCAATTTCGAATATCCACTCCAATTTCTTCAGGCAACGAATGGGAGAAAATCTCGATCTCCAAAGATTTCAATTCATCGTCCTCCGATGAAGAAGCACCTGATTTAGAATCGATGAATGGTGCATAATCTTGAGCGCAAGAAGACTCGATCGATGAGGCCGTGCTCCCCTCTTCTTCAATCTGGGTTGGAGGAGGCTCGGTTGGAGTTGCGACTGGGCACTGTAAGGTCACGGGGAAGTTCTCGTGAGGTTCTGTGGCATCGTGTGGGCCGGGAGTTAGTATGCGCGAGAGGGGATTGTGCCTGGTGATCGAGTAGCTATAGTTGCGGGTCGGAGAGATGATCTCGAGCTCGCGAGCGACTCCGCGATGGTGGTTAGGTATTTGTTTCGATTTATATATTATAACCCATATCTGAATATATACAGAAAGAAAAAATATATTGGAATATATATATGCAGACTTTTGATGAATAGCAGAAAGAATTTAAAAAGCAGATAAGAAGAAAATCAATAACAGTAGGGTATTTGTATGTATATATATACATAGGGGTTCTAAATCTAGAAATTTTAATTTCTTTTTATTTTATTTTTACAAGTATATATTTATATTAAATTGTTACAGAAAAGATAAATCCTGGTTTGTTTATTTAACAGAGAAAAATATAATAACATCAATATATAAATACACATGCATATCTTGATTTCAATATAAAAGTAAAATAGATTATATATAAAAGGTAAGGTTTGGAAAATATATATATGTGAATTTTAAATGTGTTTAAAGGTATGTAAAGTTAGATTTTTATCTATATAAATTATTCCTTATAAGTATATATAAGATTTCAAAATAAAATAAATGTACACTTACGTATTTTAATTTGCTAGTTTGTTTTTAAAACAATAGATTGAGGGAATAAATTGTTAAATTAACTTATTTAGCTATTTTAGTTACTAAAGATAATTTACTAAAGGAATTAGTTTAAAATTTAATGATTAGTTAATCAAATCTATTTAATAGAAATTAATTGTTCGATTGGTTCGAATAATAATAAAATCATCTAATATCTGTACAAGGTCTGAAATCATGAAGAAAACAGTTAAGATGGAAATGGGTTGCAAACAAAGTCAAAGGTGAGTTAATCTCACTCATCTGGGTTTAATTTAAATTTAAATGGTTAAATTTAAATATTTGGTTGAATGATTGAATTGATTGGTTGTGGTATATTATATATAGTAGTATATAGTATATATTGGAGTGATTGATTTCCCGCATTATATAGGGGATGAGACCATATGCGCCACATAATAGCGGATAATATTATATAAACCCTTATACCACGATATTCCACCTTGAAGTGGAATTGGTATTGTGCTAACATCTGTGGATGCAGGGAAACAGGTTGGAGGGATCCAACTGGATTCCTCAAAATTATTTAGATTGTTCTAATAATTCAGTTATATGATTATTTGATATTCTGTGATGAATTATATTGATAATTGGAGATGATGAATGCTATGGTTTGATTGAATATATAACGACCCACTGTTTTGGACCATTCAAATCGAGAATAAATCCACACATGTCGGACTTGAATAATTCAAAACAATAGATTGTTAATTTAAATTGGCAAAACTGAACATATACATTAAATAAATAATCACAGATCACAAACACAGACACAGAGTAATATAACAATAATGCAGTGGAAACAAAAGAATAGTAGTTCATGAAGCTACTATATATATAACAGAGTTAAACAAGATACAACAGAAGTCTCGAACTCAATAGTCAAATACAATATCAGAATACATCACTGGAATCAACTAAATATCTGAAAGCTGGATAGATAGCTGGATCTCCAAGCGAAGCTCCAACTCCAAAGGTGAGTCTCGAATACTGGTACACTCAGTCTGACCCGAGCGTAAAGAAAACACAAAACACTCGAGTCAGGATTAAAATTCTTAAATCAATAAATCCAACTCAAGTGAAATAACGACTGAAATACAAGTGACTCAAAGGATGTTTGGGATAACCATCCTCTAAGGATCCATTAAACTATCTATATATACAGTAGAATAGGCTAAGTAGATAATGTCTAATCAGTAAAGTACGATATCAAAATAGCGTTAAGTCATGGCTCATTCCATCCTTAACACATTTTATTCCCAAGAGCATATACAAGACCGTAGTTTCCCCAAAACCGGAAGTCACCAGAGGGCTTTCCATATACTAAAGGTACAAACCAAAATCGTAGTGGTCGCGAATAGGATAATCAGTATGACAAGGTACATGAGGCAATACCAACTAGGATACTAGTAGTTGCGTGATCCGGACTGATGTTTGGCATAGTAGCTACTACCCCAACACCGCGAAACAACACTCCCATAATCGAGGGGTGCACCCAAATCGAATCACAAAAGTAATAGATATGGTAACGAAGAAGTGTGTCCGCTAGAGGTGGCGAACCTCAATGTCCCGGCGCGGCTCCTGTTTTAGTCATGTCAGGGGTCATCCAAAATCGTTCTCTTTCTTCAGTCAACGCGTTCATCAAACCATCCACTTCATATTGGATCAACACTCCGCGTATAATAGTTATTAAAGTGGTTTTCGGTATCGACAGAGAATATGTCCATATCCGATCCCGGTCTCTTTAATAACTACGTATTATTTCACCGATGGTCATTTAATAAACTTTCAAAATAGTTATATTTCAAAACCGACACATCATTGCCATTTTAAAAACCATATCAATACGATATCACTTTTACTTCAAATAAATCCATTTCCAAAATAATATCACTTTCCAAAGTTATATCGCTTTCGAAATCATAAGTCTTTTAAAATCATAACACTTTGGAAATCAAAACTTGAAATTCATAACACTTTGAAATCCTAACACTTTCCTCTTAAACAGTTTAAATATTAAAATTTGTATATATAGAAAAATATTTATAAAATAAAATAGTTTATATAAAATAGTTATAAGTTAAAATAAAATAATTCATATTGAAAATGATTTATATTAAAATAATTTATATTAAAATTTATAAAGTAAAATATAAATAGTTTTAGATATAGTTTAAATACTTTATATAAAATAACTTTCTCAAATTTCACAAATCAATTCACATAAACTCGAATTCCAAAATTAAAATTTAATTAAATCTCTAATCATCAATTTCAATTCAATTTAGTTTCTCAATAAACCCTTTCAAATTATCGATTTCAAATGCCTATTTGAACCATAAATAAACCATTTCAATTTCAATATATTTCAAAGTTTAAATATTCGACATTTCAAAACTAACTTCGATAATTCAATTTATGTCCCAATTTAATTTCATTACATTTAGTTTATGAAATATTTCTTTAATCATTTCAATACATCAAAATACAACTTCAATTTACAAATTTATATAGACAAAATATCCCATTTAAATTTATATAAGTTTGAAATATTCATTTAAGCCACTTCTTAATTAATTCAAGTTATAAAACATATCTTAAAATTTCAAATTTAATAGATTTCAAATCAACTTATTTAAGTATAATTCTTAAATAATTAAGAATTCCAAATCAATTCAAATTTATCTTTCAACCTGAAAACATTATAATTCTATATTTAAAAATATAAATTTTACATAAATACTTGAACATATTTCATATTGATTCAAATCAACTTTATTAAATCAACTTTAATAATTCTTTAAAATCATTATTTATTTAAAACCATATATTTCTTTCAAAACCGTTGAAATGTTTTTCAAAACATTTATATATAGACCAACGGTGTCTGTATAAATTTTCTATCCTATGGTCAAGTGATACGGATATTTATCATTTCAATCCGCAATTTAAAATATATTCGGGTATATATCTTTTCAACCCGAAATCCCAAATTTCAATTTTAATTTGAAAATCGCTTGGGTTTATCATTTCAACCCATAACGATTTTCTCCTATTCTAAAGGTCGTTCGGGTATGTATCATTTCAACCCATAGTGATTCTATACTAACAGGGAAGTTGCAGAGTGATAACAGATATGATAATAATATAACAACGGTAACAGGCATATATCATCAGTATAAATAACAGATAAGGGTGTCAGATGTCACAGGTGAACAGATACAGATGATGGCATATATATCAATATAAATAACAAATAATGATGTCAGGTGTCACAGGTGAACAGATACAGATGATGTCATGGATATAGCAATATAAATAACTAACAGCAGCATATTTCAATTGTCGTTTCAATTGAAATCAAATTTAATAAATATAAGGACATTAATCGTGAGTGATTGCTCACCTTTCGAGGCTAGAGATGCACGAGATGATGACCCGGATACGCACACTGATACTTGTGCAGTTAAAGCGCTCGACCGATTCAAAGCGGTGGAGGTGCAAAAAGTCATAGCGGAGATACAGCGAGGATATAGCGGGATATAGCGGATGGCTTTAAAATAGCATATAAAACTCGTACTTAATGTTTTTACGAATATATAAATGGTAATTAAATGAAAAATTATCATTTAATTGAATTGTAACTAATACATAAATAATTTTTAAATAAAAAAATGTGCGAATATACTTTAAATAAACGTAAAACTATTATATAACATAATTGAATTTAGTAGAATATTAGAGTATTTTCATTTCTGAAAATATATTAAAAATTAAATCAAATAAATTAGTTTCATAATTTTTATAATGTATAAATTGAAATTTTCAATTCATTTTATTAAAGAAGATATAGCGGGAATAGCGGAATATAGCGGAAATAACGGGATATAGCGGAAATAGCGGGGATTAAAGCGGAAAGGCTATATTGTGGGGCTATATGGAAAAATCGTAGCGGTAGAAACCCGCTATGAGATATAGCGGGGTTATAGCGGGGTAATAGCGGGGCATTAACTGCACAGACTGATACGGACATAGAGATTGAGTTACGAATCCAAGCAAAACAAATCGGCACGAATTCAACGATCAAAGCTGATAACAGAAATCGATGAAATCAAATCAAAACATTCAACATAGCAACAAATAAAACATGTCCTGTATCAAAGTTTAACAATAAAATTCTATGTGCTACCGAGATCGAAATGGTCTGAAATTTGGTATGAATAAAGATCAAAACTTGTATTTCAAACTGCAAAAGATTCATTTGTTTTGGACAAGAGACAAGAAAAGTTACGATGTCACGAACATAGACTCAGGCCATGTTTGCAGCAGTGTAAAATAATTTCTAAGTACAGAAGAACAGCTGCCTGGGTCTAACTTCCAAATGAGAAACAGAGGATCAAATCACCTCGCATGAAGCTGAATATTCGTGAACATAAAATAGAAAACTCAATCTTTCCAACAAAAAAAGAATCACTGTATTTCGACGTAAGACGGAAGAGATACGATACGTCAAACATGAACTCAGGTCGTGTTTGCAGCAGTGTAAAATAATTTCAAGTACAAAAGAACAACTGCCTGGGTCTAACTTCCAGATCCTCGACCACTAATCAAACGATGTCGGATTTTACTGAAATTTGACAGGCATAAACTAGGTAACTTCGACTCTTTTTTAAAAATAAAATCAACCCATTCCGATAAAACTTGAGTGAGATATGATACCGTGAAAATGAAGTCTAACTGCTGTTTAAAAAAAAAAAAATTTTTACAGGTAACTTTAAAACTTTTGGACATTGTACACTTTATAAAACAGAACACATATGCTTATAACTAATACATATAAACAGAGTATAACAGAAATCATTTGTTTACGTGGAAACCCAAACTCAGATCTATTTATCTACTGAGACCAATATATAAACATCCACAAGTATTAAATAAATTTACATATTATAAAAGTATACAAACCGAAATCTGAAAGTGAAAACTTTTTTGTCGAAATCTGTATATTTGTAACCGCACATAAATATGAAAAGCAACTTATAAAATGTATAGATCTGACATCCATACAAGTGTACAAAAATCAAAACTTTGTCATAGATATATATTACTTTCCAAGCAAAAACTGTAGCTGGCCCATGCATAAATAAAACAGTAGAATATATAAAATAACAATGTATATACATATTACCTAATATAAAGGAGGAAATGTGGGTGACGAGGTGATTGATTTAGTTGAACGACAGAGAGGCCGAAGGGACTGCTTGCATGCTTCGACATGGAAGGGGAGGGGAACGGAAAACAGAGGAGGATGTGGGTTCTAGGCTCGGGCTTGGTGGCGACAGCTGATGGAGGGTGCGGGTGTTAGCACCAAAATTTGTCACTAACCTCGTAGAAGAAGATTGTGAAGAGATATAAGTGATGAAATCAAATTAAACAGAGAAGACAGTGCTAATTTAAATACAGAAAGTAAGAACACCAAATTTATAGTGGTTCGACGTAATTTCCTACGTCCACTTTGAGGTTAAACTTTATTGATCTTCTCTATAGTTGATTACAAATACAATTCGTGAATCAAATGCTTGGATGAAGTTGTTAAGTAGAAAAGATGAGTCTTGAAAATGGAAGAGTCTCCTCGGTGTTTTCTCTCCAAAAAAGGATCCATTTCATTGTGACCCTGCCCCTCTATTTATAGGCAAAGATGGGCTGGACTTCCCAAGTGGGCTGATTGCCGAACGCTCCAGCCCGAGTACAGTGGTTGTCGCATGCCGAGCAAGGTTCGCCGAACGCTCTACGCCGAACCATCCCTTCTATGCCGAACGGTATGTTGGTGTCGTGGGAAGTGTAGGATGGTTGTCTGTTGAGGCCGAACGCTCTGCGCCGAACCATCCCTTCTATGCCGAACGAGGTGGTTGATGTTTGGGAAGTGTAGGATGGTTGTCTGTTGAGGCCGAACGCTCTGCGCCGAACCATCCCTTCTATGCCGAACGAGGTGGTTGATGTTTGGGAAGTGTAGGATGGTTGTCTGTTGAGGCCGAACGCTCTGCGCCGAACCATCCCTTCTATGCCGAACGAGGTGGTTGATGTTTGGGAAGTGTAGGATGGTAGTCAGTTGAAGCCGAACGCTCTTCTTGACGCCGAGTGCCCTTACGCCGAGTACTCCTAATCTCACCAGGTACTACGTCGAGTACTCCTGTACGCCGAACAGTCTGGTATGCCGAGCAGCCTTGATGCCGAGCACACTTGTCGCCGAGCACTCGTTGGATGTTGGGTGTCTCGCCGAACACTCCTGGCTGTCAAGTGCCTCGCCGAACAACATGGGATGCCGAGTACTCCTGTATGCCGAGCAGCCTTGACGCCGAGTACTCTGGTACGCCGAACAGTCTCGATGCCAGACACTAATGGATGCCGAGTACTATGCCGAGCACACTTGTCGCCGAGCACTCATGGATGTCAGTCGCTCTCTGATGCCGAGCACTTATTGCCGAGTACTAGTTGCCTGGTCAAATCCCCAGGAAACACTTGCCCCCCAAAGTGTATTGCGTGGCCGAACGTGATGCGCTTTGAATCTGATACAATCTACCTCGGAGGTACCTTCTCGAGAATGCTAGCGAAGGAGGTGCAAGACGAACGAGATTTAGATGCCGAACGATACGCTCGAAGCCGAACGTACCTCGAGTGCCGAACGTCACACTGCTACGATGCCGAACCCTTCGGTGTTGACCGGTTTTACCGGGTATAGCCTCTTCAACTTCTACCTCCCTCTATATAACCAGGTCCTCACCGTCTCTTTTCCCTTTACGCCTTCTCTTTAGCCATTCCTTAGAGACTTTCAACTCTTCCCATCCTACCAGATATAAAGCCTTTATAATCCATTCTCAACTTCGATCGTCGAATTAGGTATCCTTCCTCTAACAATTTCACTACTTCCATTTTAGATTCATCATGGTTTGCTCGTTTTGAGTTGTCTAATTGGGGATAGCTCCTCCGTGCCGAACGATAGAAGGGTAGATGGGGTGTTGAACGGCGTAGTCTTTGCCGGGCGATCCGTCTCTATCGTTCGGCGTGGATGGAGAAGGTGTAGGGTAGAGTTGAAATCGTGGCGGAGCACCACTTTTAGCCGAACGATGACATTAGCCGACCAATACGATTGATACGCCAAACACTGACTTTAGCCGAACAATATAATTGACATGCCGAACAATGACTTTAGCCGAACAACATAACTGACAAGCCGAACGATGACTTTAGCCGAACAGTATAACTGACATGCCGAACGATGACTTTAGCCGAACAGTATAACTGACATGCCAAACACTGACTTCAGCCGAACAATATAACTGACATGTCGAACGATGACTTTAGCCGAACAGTATAACTGACATGCCGAACACTGACTTCAGCCGAACAACCCTTAGGTCGAACCATTACCTTAGTCAAACAAAGCAATTGCCGGACAATTCTTGGACCGGATAATGTCTTTAGCCGGTCAATACAAATGCCGAACAACATTAAAAATGCCGAACAGGATAGGTGTCTAACTACACTTTAAGCCGGTCACTTTAGAAATCATATGTCTTCTGAATCTGGGACTGTAATCTCCTCAAGGCGAGCTTTCTGAGACGGTCAGCGATGACGGTCTTCGAAGGCGATGATTCGAAGCTAAATATTACATCTTTAGAACCTTTAGATTCTTATTGCCTACACACAATTGCTTGCACTAGTTCACACACCACATGGGGGGAAAAATCGTGTTGCTAATTCTAACGTTCAACGTTTTTTAAGTATAGCTCTCTCAAGCATTTACCCAGGTTTATTATTTATTCGGGATGTCGAGAAAATCTTGTTCTGCCACCATATCTGACAGGCCTGGGCCGTCAGCAAGGCAAGGAGCCGCAGATGCTTCCAACCCGTCAATCTCTCCCGCTTATAACTTGGCGCCCGATGCTCTGGAGTCAACCATCTTACTGGACAATCCGATCGATTCTCAAGCCTCGAAGATCAACGAGGCCGCTCTGCGACGGATATGTTCCATTCACGGGATTCCCTTTGCTGACGTGTTAGTTCCTTCGAGACACGACCGCCCTCATCTGCCCCCAGTCGGGTACACAGCCTGCAACAAGTTCATGTGTTGGATGGGCAGCGTGCCTCCGTTCAATTTATTTCTCCGGGATGTGCTGTAGTATATAGACATAGCTCCGTCGCAGCTGCACCCGAACGGCCATGCGTTTCTATATGGGACTTATTTACTTTTCATGGCCGTCTTCTCCAGACCTCCAACCCCCGGCGATATCCGATACATTTATATGTTCAAGAGACGGAAAGATAGCCCTTCCTTCATGTTCCTCGAGCCATACCACAAGTGCCAGATCTTGACAGGGGCCTGTAGCAAATTCGCCCTGTACAAACAGGAATGGTTCTATGTGCGCTGCCCTTCCGGTTTCGCTAGGAGATGGGTTGAAGGCAGTAAGTCTCTCTGCCGAGTTACTATTCGTATTTAACCCGAGCATGTCTTTCCTAACTTTCTATTTCATCTTTTCAGGTATCAACCCACGCCCGGAAGGCCGAGGATATTCTGATGCTGTCGATGCGATTAGAGCTCTTCCGGCCGAGGATCGAGATATCCTAGCTATCATTTCAAATGAATCGCTGTCGGGGTTCGGCTTGCTAGCTCCTGGTCGTCGGATCAGCCTTCCAGAAGGTGTTACAATTCCCAAACCTTCATCTGGTAAAGGGAAAAAACTTGCCGGACCGTCGTCGCGTCGCGCTCCCGACGCGCATGAAGAAGGCGAGCACAAAGAGGATGATGCCCCCGAAACTCAGGGCGAGAACGTGGGTCCCGCTTGGAATCCGGCAATCGAAGTTCAGGATATTGAGACATCATCCTCCCCTTCGAAGGGAAAGAAGAAGTTGAAATACACGGTTCAAAAGGAGAAAGTTGGTGGCACCTCAAAAGTTACGCCTACCCCTCCTGAGAAAGAGGCTTCTTCGCAGCATCTGGAAAGTTCCTTGAGAGGTCTATCGAACCTTTCTATTCCCGAAGACATACTTAATTACGGGTTCGATGATCCTGAAGCTCTCAAATTCTCTTCGCCCGCTAGAGGCAATGTAGGAGTTCAACTCCCGGCTCAAAGAGACAATACTCCGATTAGCAAAGATAAACGAACGGGTCCGTCGGGGGGAACACTTAGGACACACACGCACATGCGCATTCCATAATATACTTCAAGTCTTTTTAATTCGTGAATTCTACTTAACTCGTTGTTATCTCCCTTCTTTGCAGGTGATATGGGCCGCTCACACGGACTTGATCGCCTTCAGGGGTCTTCTATATTCCATCACTCCGGACGGGATTCCGGTTCAGGCAGATGCCGGGACCGAGGTGATTATGAAGATAGGGACAATCGTCCGCGCGAGTCGTCTCACCGCAAGAAAGCACACTATCAATCTTCCCAGTCCCGCGATCTTCCTCCTACAACTGAGCCGGATAAAGAGAAGTCTTTGCAGAAGGGTTATCAGTCTGATGTTGTTCGAGAACAACATTCCAGTTCATCGAGTACGAGGCAAGTTCGAGAGCCGCGTAAAAGATCGGAATTCTCTAAGCCTCCTCCTACTCCTGCCGTGGACCCAACTATTGCGGAAAAGATGGTCGACCTTAAGGCCAAGTTTCCGAAAATCTGTTTTGACGGTTTGAAATTCCTTCCGGCCATCCATCACATTCCTGGGCACGTGAAGCAAAGTGCCATTGCCTGCAACAATGACGTCTATGTTCAACATGACGCATTCGTGCACTTCGTGGAGAAGATCTCAGAAGTATCTGTCGAGCGTCAACACGAGATTGACCGTCTGAATCTGGAGGCTGACAGCGATAAGAAAATCATCAAACTCCAAGACGAAGAACTCGCCTCTTATAAGTCAAAGTTAGAAGCCGCTGAACAAGGTGCAAAAGATACTGCTGAGGCAGTTACTCGCTTAGAGGTGGCTCACAAAAAGGAGCTTGACGAAGCAGTTCAGCGTAGCGGCGCCCTTGCCCTAGAAAAAGACTCTGTCCAAAAAGAAAGGGACGCGCTCGCTACTCAAGTCAAAGAGCTGAAAGAACAACTCTCCAAAGAGAAAGAAGACAAAATAGCCGCTCAGGAAGAATCACAGCGGTATTGTGATGAGATTGTTGCTACCCGACTCCTGAAGGCAAAGCTCGACGGTGAACTTGCCGGGGTCGAGAAAATGAAGGATGAGGCCCGTGAGGAGGGCAAAAGAATGGCTGTGGAGGAGCTTGATTCTCGCCTTGAGGCGGCCGCAGAGGCCGGCAGGGAAGAGGTCAAAAGTATGTTTGACCCGTTGATCGCCGAGTACGGAGCCCGCGTCCTTATGCACCGCGACCTAACATTCTTGGGCGACGGCTACCACGAATCCCTGGCTGAGGCATGGGAAACTCTGATAAAGATCAAGAAAGTCGAGTCGGGCTCCGAAGAAATCGACGAGGATGCATTGGTGAAGGAGTTCCTGAGGGGGAATGTAACAACCCGGGAATTCATATCAATAAATTATCGTCATTAAATGATAGATGTTGCTAGCAAATTGCTGTTGGAAATTTTTTTAATCAAGTTAAAAAATAAAATAAAATAAAGGTAGAGAATATAGGGTCCCTTTCATAAATTATTTTGTAAATTAGTAAATTATAGGTGGGCTTTACATTTTTATCGTGGCCCATGTTTGGTTGGTACCGTGTTAATAAAAATCACCGTTTCCCCTTTTCTTTTTCCTTGGTTCAACCCTTAGCCCGATCCCCTTTGAATTCTTTCTTGAGAACGGCGGCTTCGATCTGGAGAAATTAGGGCTTTGGCGATCTAATTTGATCCTCTTTGCTTCTCGATTGAATTAGGGCTTTTCGCCTCACGATTCGTTCTTGTAAGTTTTGCTACGGCTTTGGCTCCGATCCTATGTCGCTTTGAATTAAAGCTTCGGCTTTGTCTCTGTCGATTGATGGATGCTTCGTTGCTTGCCTCTTCGAAAAGGTGAGTTTACTCACATCTAATTCCTGCTCCATGTATTTGTGATTATGTGATTTCCACGGTTTCGCTTTTGTTGATTTTGGTCACTGGAGTGATTATGTTGATTTGTTGTTTTCTGGAACATCTTGGCACGACTTAGCTTCGTGACCACCACGGCTTAGTTCATGTTCGATTTTAGCCACTTGATTCGCGTACATGTCTCTGTAGTATCACCATTGTATTGAGTTCTGTCCATTTAATTTGAGCTGCTGCTTTGAAATCTAGTTGTTTCACCTGATTTATTTGAAGTGTAGCCTTGTTTGAATAATTACCCTACTCTGAATGGTTCATTTCATTATTTTGGTTGAACTAGCGTTTTTCCTCTGTACTACTGAGCATGCTGTTTCGTTCTTCTGTCTTCTTAATTTTCTGCTATTGATCCTTGAATTGGGAACGTGCATAACTGGTTCGATTGTCGTTCTATGACTTTTGAACTCGTGTGCACTTTATGCTATTTAATTCTGGGTGTCTCCATATATGTGCATACATACCATTGTGTGTGTGCATGTGTATGTTGTTGAGTCTACACTGGTGGCTGCATTTGAGTTTGATTTTCGTTGATCTTTGTAGTAGCACATGACTTGTACATGTGTCTTCGACTGTGACCCTAGATAGCACTGTGGTTGGCAATTTGATTGCTGCTTCGAGTTGTTGCAGTTTTCACTCTTGTCATGCAGTTTTATATGATGTTTATTCTAGTCATTCATACTTTATGTTGTATACATGTGCATGTTATCACTTGATGTGCACTTGCTTAACCCGGTTGGTAGTTGTATACTGATGTTGTCTTGTTCCCTTGCTGTCGAGGCAGTTGCTTATACATTTGGGTATTGTTGAGGCCTGATACCTCTGGTTTTTGTCTGCATGAACTTGTTTGGGTATAACTACCCTTGTACACTGTTTCATTGATCCACCACTTATAGTTGCCATTGGCTTGAATCAGTTGTATTCATTGTCTTGTTAAAACCCGATACTCTTATTTACACTTCGATGCTGCGTTTTACTGGGTCTTGTATCACTTGTTGTTTATTAATATGAGTATAGAATATGCAGACATCATATATTATGACTTCACAGTTCATACAGTTTTACTAAATTACACAAAACCTAATTGAGTAAGTGTACATTTTGATTTTTGTCGAGAATTATTAGCATATAGGTATACTGTTTGGGTTATGTGAAGTTGTAGCCTTAGTACATTGTTCATGGCATTAGCTTGTATTAGCTTGTTCACAACCACATGCATGCAGTTAGGTGTACACGCCTGTGACCATTCTTGTAACCGCATTGGGTAGTACTTCACTGTGTTCATGTAGCCTGTTTCACTTGTACATTCTTGTTTTTGGAGACTATTTGCGCCCAGTTGCATTTTAGTCTTCATATATAAGCATGCAGTCATGTATGTATATACATCATTTGATACGTATATATATATGTTCGAATTGGCATTGCTTCTTATCTGAGTTATTGTTATTACTTGAATTTGCCTTGTGGTCTTCTCTTTACAGTTGTGTGAGGCAACTTGTATATAAATTAGCTGTCTTGACCACTTGAGATATTGGATTTGTTTCCGAACTTCCTTGAGTTGAATCCCGATTTCGGGATTTGACCTTGTGATCATTTGTGATTTCTCTGAGCTTTTGTGTACCTCCTGCGATAGTGGCGAGGCAGTACACGCGTGCGTGTACTGCAGCCCTATCAGATTTGACAGTTTTAAATTGATGTTTCGATTTGTCGAATTGTTTCGTTGATTAATTTCATTGTTTGGAGTTGCATTCTGATTTGGATTGTTGATTTATTGTTTAACACTATTTAGTGTTATATTTGCCGTTATCCAATTCTCGTATCGAGAGTTGGATATACGAGATTCTGTGACTGTCGCCTAATTGATATCTGATTATTATTGCTTCTGTGCACTAATAACTGAGTTTGAATTAGACTGACCCGTGTATTATTTTCTTTTGAATGTAATACTCGGGTCAGACCCGAGTTATTTCAGGTTGTAGATTTCTTTCTTTGAGTTGCTGTTCGGGATTTGAAGACTTTTCATATCATCTGAAGTTGTTTTCGTCGTTTTGGAGTAGTCGTGTCTAGTATAGGTAGATATGTATTCATGTACATTAGTTGATAATGTATTTGTATATATAATTTCCAGAGTCGACAGTTGTAGTTGTATCATATGTATCGTGTCAACTATATTGTAACTGACATCGATTATATATATATATGAGATTTTTGTTAATTTGTGTTCCGCATTTATATTATCTGTGTTATTGTTATATCTAATGTCCTAAACTATTATGAACTATCGTAGTTTGTTTTATACTGATAATTGGATATGTTGATGGGAGTAAATAAATAATAGATGAAAAATAAAAAGTATATACCACTCCTACCGAGATAACCAATATTAGTGTAAGGCCAATTACGGATGGTCGCTCCTATCCAGCCTTATTCTTCGTAATAATAGACAGTATTCCTTTTAATACTCTTTGTTATTATGAGCATAGAGGTGGGGCGTTACAGTTGGTATCAGAGCTTGGGGTTTATGGACATAATATAAAACATAACTTGGATGGAACATATGTTACAACTATTGATCGATGTTTTATCTTTGATTTGAGTCAAAACTAAAGTTTTGAAATTTTGATGAAATTGTGTTCTGATGATTTGATTGATTTGGGTTCTATTTATCAGAGTGCGCGGCGGAAACAGTGAAACTGTCTTCGCTGAGTACAACTGATAATCTTTTTGATTTAAAAATCAAAATACGAAATTGATATGAATTTCATTTGTTGTTTACATAGCTGTAATTATTTTGTTTCTTTGAGAATTTCGAATCCGAATTGAGGATTCGAACAAATTGCAGTTATGTGATTTTTATTGAGATCTTTGCTGGTTTTCTTTTATGCTAATCATATATTGATTAGATTTTTGCTGTTTTGAATTATCTTCATTGAAGATACCTTCGAATGATTTCTTTGTTCATTTTGTAGTACGTGCAAAAATTTGAATTGCACGTTATTGCATTTATTTTACGTTGAACCGATGCTTGGTTATGAAACGTATTTTGTTGCCGTTATTTTTATAACGGGATTTTTACACCAGTGCTATTTTGAAGCACGGTGTTTTGTGGCATTTCTGATGAATGAAAATTCACTGATATTACATTTTGATGTAAATTATTTTGATGAGATTTTGACGTTTAAAAAAAAATTCTACTGCTTTGGCTTAAGTAACCGTCAAGTTTTAAAAGTGGATTTTCTAGCGGTTATTCCGCAATGCTGTTTTGTGACCGTTTTTACGGTATTTTGAGAAGTACAATTTCCTTACCGAAATTGTTACTGATTTGCTGCTTTAATCACGTGATTGGAAAATCGTTTTTAAAATGAAAATTGTTTTATAAATTTTTAACAGTTTGCGTTTTCAAAAGAATGAGGAAGCGACTTAAACGATTCAGCAAAATCGAGGATTATGACCCCTTTCTTTTACTGTTTCGCTTAACTCCGGACTTGTCCAGTTGAGAATGTGAATTGTTATTTTTACAAAATAAATAAAATTGTTTTCAGAAATTTTAACAGATTGCGCTTTCAAAAGAATGAGGAAGCGATTTAAACGTTTCAGCAAAATCGAGGACTATGACCCCTTTCTTTTACTGATTCGCTTAATTCCGGACTTGTCCGTTTGAGAATGTAAAGTGTATTTTTACAAAATACACAATTTTGCACTTTCAAGGAAACGATGAAGAGATTTAAACGATTTAGCAAAAGTGCGGAGTATGGAACCACACTTTTACTATTTCGGTTAATTCCGGACTCGTTAATTGAATATCTGTTGTTTTGATGATTTTGATGAATTTTACACTTTCAAGGAAACGATGAAGAAAATTAAACAATTTAGTAAAACTCGTGGTTATGGGACATGTGCGTTTACTATTTTGGTTAATTCCGGACTCGTTAATTGAAATATTTTGATGCTTTCGTGTGCTTTCGAGCCACTATGTTGGACCTTCGGGTCATTTGTTGGACCTTCGGGTCATTTGTTGGGCTTTCGGGCCACTCTGCGGACCTTCGGGTCAAATACCAGTACTAGACCTTCGGGTCACTCTGCGGACCTTCGGGTCAATCTGATGGGCGCCAAAATTATGTTGAGTACTTGGTAGGCTTCGGCCATATGTTTTTGCACGTGCGGCGAATTAAAAACTCGCCATCTGATGGGATCGATCCAACCTTTTATGTTGATTTTCTAGTCTTCTTAATTGATTTCTAGATATTTGTTGTTTCCAATTATCTGCAGGTAATTGGATATTTGTTGATATGAGTTCTGATTATCGTTTTTGATAATCGGATATTTGTTGTTTCTAATTATCGCTTGTGATAATTAGATATTTGTTGATATGAGTTCTGATTATCGTTTTCGATAATCGGATATTTGTTGCTTTTAATTATCACTTTAGATAATTAAATACTTGCTGATTTGAGATTTAATTATCGCTTTAGATAATTAAATATTTGCTGATTTGAGATTTAATTATCGCTTTAGATAATTAAATATTTGCTGATTTGAGATTTAATTATCGCTTTAGATAATTAAATAATTGCTGATTTGAGATTTAATTATCCCTTTAGATAATTAAATATTTGCTGATTTGAGATTTAATTATCGCTTTAGATAATTAAATATTTGCTGATTTGAGATTTAATTATCGCTTTAGATAATTAAATATTTGCTGATTTGAGATTTAATTATCGCTTTAGATAATTAAATATTTACTGATTTGAGATTTAATTATCGCTTTAGATAATTAAATATTTTCTGATTTGAGATTTAATTATCGCTTTAGATAATTAAATATTTGCTGATTTGTGATTTAATTATCGCTTTAGATAATTAAATATTTGCTGATTTGAGATTTAATTATCGCTTTAGATAATTAAATATTTACTGATTTGAGATTTAATTATCGCTTTAGATAATTAAATATTTGCTGATTTGGAATTTAATTATCGCTTTAGATAATTAAATATTTGCTGATTTGAGATTTAATTATCGCTTTAGATAATTAAATATTTGCTGATTTGAGATTTAATTATCGCTTTAGATAATTAAATATTTGCTGATTTGAGATTTAATTATCGCTTTAGATAATTAAATATTTGCTGATTTGAGATTTAATTATCCCTTTAGATAATTAAATATTTGCTGATTTGAGATTTAATTATCGCTTTAGATAATTAAATAATTGCTGATTTGAGATTTAATTATCGCTTTAGATAATTAAATATTTACTGATTTGGAATTTAATTATCGCTTTAGATAATTAAATATTTGCTGATTTGAGATTTAATTATCGCTTGAGATAATTAAATATTTGTTGATATTAGATTTAATTATCGTTTTTGATAATCGAATATTTGTTGGTTTGAGAAATTTGATTATCGTTTGTGATAATCGAATGTTTGTTGAATTTAAAATTTGATTATCGTTTGTGATAATCGAATATTTGTTGAATTTAAAATTTCATTCGATTATCGTTTGTGATAATCGAATATTTGTTGAATTTAAAATTTGATTATCGTTAGTGATAATCGAATATTTGTTGAATTTGAAATTTGATTATCATTTGTGATAATCGAATATTTGTTGATTTGAGAAATTTGATTATCGTTTTTGATAATCGAATATTTGTTGAATTTGAAATTTGATTATCGCTTGTGATAATCGAATATTTGTTGATTTGAGAAATTTGATTATCGTTTTTGATAATTGAATATTTGTTTTCTGACTATCGTTTGAGATAATCATATATTTGATTTGTTTTCTGACTATCGTTTGAGATAATCAGATATTTGATTTGTCTTCTGATTATCGTTTGAGATAAGTAAATATTTGAGATTTTTGAGATTTGATTTTCGTCTTTTTCTCTGGCGATTCAGGTGAGTAATTTGATTTACTCACATTCAATTCGTGCTCTGTATGGGATTTCTGATCTGTTTTTCCTTCTCTTTTAGTTGCTGGAACTCGATTGTTCTTGCTTTTGTTAGTCGTCTGATTTTGATCCCTGATTCCCATGATGTTGATTCTTTTGATTTGAAGCAGTCGAACCTTTTGATTTCTTATCTAATACTTCCCCGCTGACACTTGCTTTGCTTATACATTCGACATTGCCATGCTCTTTTGGTTGTTACCTTTTATCCATTTATTCCCTATGATTGCGTGGACGCAATTTCTATAAGGAGGGGAGTCTGTAACAACCCGGGAATTCGTATCAATAAATTATCGTCATTAAATGATAGATGTTGCTAGCAAATTGCTGTTGGAAATTTTTTTAATCAAGTTAAAAAATAAAATAAAATAAAGGTAGAGAATATAGGGTCCCTTTCATAAATTCTTTTGTAAATTAGTAAATTATAGGTGGGCTTTACATTTTTATCGTGGCCCATGTTTGGTTGGTACCGTGTTAATAAAAATCACCGTTTCCCCTTTTCTTTTTCCTTGGTTCAACCCTTAGCCCGATCCCCTTTGAATTCTTTCTTGAGAATGGCGGCTTCGATCTGGAGAAATTAGGGCTTTGGCGATCTAATTCGATCCTCTTTGCTTCTCGATTGAATTAGGGCTTTTCGCCTCACGATTCGTTCTTGTAAGTTTTGCTACGGCTTCGGCTCTGATCCTATGTCGCTTTGAATTAAAGCTTCGGCTTTGTCTCTGTCGATTGATGGATGCTTCGTTGCTTGCCTCTTCGAAAAGGTGAGTTTACTCACATCTAATTCCTGTTCCATGTATTTGTGATTGTGTGATTTCCACGGTTTCGCTTTTGTTGATTTTGGTCACTGGAGTGATTATGTTGATTTGTTGTTTTCTGGAACATCTTGGCACGGCTTAGCTTCGTGACCACCACGGCTTAGTTCATGTTCGATTTTAGCCACTTGATTCGCGTACATGTCTCTGTAGTATCACCATTGTATTGAGTTCTGTCCATTTAATTTGAGCTGCTGCTTTGAAATCTAGTTGTTTCACCTGATTTATTTGAAGTGTAGCCTTGTTTGAATAATTACCCTACTCTGAATGGTTCATTTCATTATTTTGGTTGAACTAGCGTTTTTCCTCTGTACTACTGAGCATGCTATTTCGTTCTTCTGTCTTCTTAATTTTCTGCTATTGATCCTTGAATTGGGAACGTGCATAACTGGTTCGATTGTCGTTCTATGACTTTTGAACTCGTGTGCACTTTATGCTATTTAATTCTGGGTGTCTCCATATATGTGCATACATACCATTGTGTGTGCGCATGCGTATGTTGTTGAGTCTACACTGGTGGCTGCATTTGAGTTTGATTTTCGTTGATCTTTGTAGTAGCACATGACTTGTACATGTGTCTTCGACTGTGACCCTAGATAGCACTGTGGTTGGCAATTTGATTGCTGCTTCGAGTTGTTGCAGTTTTCACTCTTGTCATGCAGTTTTATATGATGTTTATTCTAGTCATTCATACTTTATGTTGTATACATGTGCATGTTATCACTTGATGTGCACTTGCTTAACCCGGTTGGTAGTTGTATACTGCTGTTGTCTTGTTCCCTTGCTGTCGAGGCAGTTGCTTATACATTTGGGTATTGTTGAGGCCTGATACCTCTGGTTTTTGTCTGCATGAACTTGTTTGGGTATAACTACCCTTGTACACTGTTTCATTGATCCACCACTTATAGTTGCCATTGGCTTGAATCAGTTGTATTCATTGTCTTGTTAAAACCTGATACTCTCATTTACACTTCGATGCTGCGTTTTACTGGGTCTTGTATCACTTGTTGTTTATTAATATGAGTATAGAATATGCAGACATCATATATTATGACTTCACAGTTCATACGGTTTTACTAAATTACACAAAACCTAATTGAGTAAGTGTACATTTTGATTTTTGTCGAGAATTATTAGCATATAGGTATACTGTTTGGGTTATGTGACGTTGTAGCCTTAGTACATTGTTCATGGCATTAGCTTGTATTAGCTTGTTCACAACCACATGCATGCAGTTAGGTGTACACGCCTGTGACCATTCTTGTAACCGCATTGGGTAGTACTTCACTGTGTTCATGTAGCCTGTTTCACTTGTACATTCTTTTTTTTGGAGACTATTTGCGCCCAGTTGCATCTTAGTCTTCATATATAAGCATGCAGTCATGTATGTATATACATCATTTGATACGTATATATATATGTTCGAATTGGCATTGCTTCTTATCTGAGTTATTGTTATTACTTGAATTTGCCTTGTGGTCTTCTCTTTACAGTTGTGTGAGGCAACTTGTATATAAATTAGCTGTCTTGACCACTTGAGATATTGGATTTGTTTTCGAACTTCCTTGAGTTGAATCCCGATTTCGGGATTTGACCTTGTGATCATTTGTGATTTCTCTGAGCTTTTGTGTACCTCCTGCGATAGTGGCGAGGCAGTACACGCGTGCGTGTACTGCAGCCCTATCAGATTTGACAGTTTTAAATTGATGTTTCGATTTGTCGAATTGTTTCGTTGATTAATTTCATTGTTTGGAGTTGCATTCTGATTTGGATTGTTGATTTATTGTTTAACACTATTTAGTGTTATATTTGCCGTTATCCAATTCTCGTATCGAGAGTTGGATATACGAGATTTTGTGACTGTTGCCTAATTGATATCTGATTATTATTGCTTCTGTGCACTAATAACTGAGTTTGAATTAGACTGACCCGTGTATTATTTTCTTTTGAATGTAATACTCGTGTCAGACCCGAGTTATTTCAGGTTGTAGATTTCTTTCTTTGAGTTGCTGTTCGGGATTTGAAGACTTTTCATATCATCTGAAGTTGTTTTCGTCGTTTTGGAGTAGTCGTGTCTAGTATAGGTAGATATGTATTCATGTACATTAGTTGATAATGTATTTGTATATATAACTTCCAGAGTCGACAGTTGTACTTGTATCATATGTATCGTGTCAACTATATTGTAACTGACATCGATTATATATATATATATAAGATTTTTGTTAATCTGTGTTCCGCATTTATATTATCTGTGTTATTGTTATATCTAATGTCCTAAACTATTATGAACTATCGTAGTTTGTTTTATACTGATAATTGGATATGTCGATGGGAGTAAATAAATAATAGATGAAAAATAAAAAGTATATACCACTCCTACCGAGATAACCAATATTAGTGTAAGGCCAATTACGGATGGTCGCTCCTATCCAGCCTTATTCTTCGTAATAATAGACAGTATTTCTTTTAATACTCTTTGTTATTATGAGCATAGAAGTGGGGCGTTACAGGGAATGAGCCATCGGATTTATCCGCAGCATTGGCTCTTTATGGCAAAGGCTCTTCCCCTTCGAAAGAGAAGAATGACGAGGCTGGGCCGTCAGAGGCCGACGCTACTATTCCTCACATCGCCGCTCCTTATGCTGCTCAATCGGCCGGTCGGTCGACGCTTGATCCATTCGAGCAGCATGCCAGTTATGATCTCGAAGATCCCGGGCTCGGCGTTCATGTGCCGTCACCTATCCTGGAGGGTGAAACCCCGCGCGCCACCGATAGCCAACCGGATCCTGGTAGGAAATTCTTCTTTCTCTAGAAGTCGAAGAGATCCCGTCATTTTTCAGCAGTGGTTATTCGTTCTAATGCCCACTTCTTATATTTTCGTGCAGGTCGTTCTGACGCCGAGCTAACTCCGAGGAGCGATGACGCCAAGGAGGAAGCGGGGAAAACAAGCGACGTTGCTCACGCAGGGGTAACTCCCGGCCCAGACGCTCAAGTGATCGGGGCGCTTGATGATAACAAACTTGATACTTCGTCTCCTGCCGAAGGAAGCGACGAAGTTAAAATCACTGGCGCCTCTGAACATACTTCAGAGATGAGCATGAAGGACCGTCTCGCCGACGAGGAGAAGAGAAAGGTCAAAGTCAAAGTTGAATCTGAAGTCCTGGAACTCACTGACCCGCGGAACAGACCTTTGAAAATCATTCTCTCGGGCAGGTCCAAACCACTAGATGTTCCGTCTCCTACTCCTGACTTCGTCTCTCTAGCAAGCAAAAAGTCCAAGAAAAAACGTGAGGGAGAGGAGTCGTCGGAAACACCAAAGGCAGACAAGAAGAAGAAGTCGAAGAAATAATCGATGCACTTGTTCAACAAGTTTCCTGACTAAGCTTTGTAATTGTTTTTATCTCCCATGATTTGTAGTTTGTATAGAGAGGTCTGAATTTTGTAGGAGTGGTCATGTATCCCCATTTTGGACTTATTGAATAAAGTTTTAGTTTCTTTTGTGTTTGAATGCTTCTCTTGTCTTTATCTGGTTTGCTGACTAATTGTAGCCATAACTCAAGTTCTTATGAGTTGCATTATCTCCCAGTCCATTCTTACGCTGTTCAAACATTTTTTGGACGTGGCGTACCTCTCGTCCCACATCTTTCGAGTCCTTGGACTTCTTGCAGACTCTGTGTCCCGGGGACTTGGAGGCTTGAAATAGTTTATGCTCTAGTCCGCGCTCTGGGGATTCGGAGATTGGAATCGTTTATACTCTAGTCCGCGCTCGAGGGACTTAGATTACTCTGATCCGCGCTCTGGGGATTCGGAGATTTGGAATCGTTTATACTCTAGTCCGCGCTCTGGGGACTTAGAGTACTCCGCTCCGCACTCTGGGGATTCGGAGATTGGAAATCGTTTATACTCTAGTCCGCGCTCTGGGGACTTAGAGTACTCCGATCCACGCTCTGGGGATTCGGAGATTGGAATCGTTTATACTCTAGTCCGCGCTCTGGGGACTTAGAGTACTCCGCTCCGCACTCTGGGGATTCGGAGATTGGAAATCGTTTATACTCTAGTCCGCGCTCTGAGGACTTAGAGTACTCTGATCCGCGCTCTGGGGATTCGGAGATTGGAATCGTTTATACTCTAGTCCGCGCTCCGGGGACTTAGAGTACTCTGATCCGCGCTCTGGGGATTTGGAGATTTGGAATCGTTTATACTCTAGTCCGCGCTCCGAGGACTTAGAGTACTCCGATCCGCGCTCTGGGGATTCGGAGATTTGGAATCGTTTATACTCTAGTCCGCGCTCTGGGGACTTAGAGTACTTCGCTCCGCACTCTGTGGATTCGGAGATTGGAAATCGTTTGTACGAGCCTGTATGTCGCGCAGAATAATGTAATTTATCATCCAATTAAGAGATATAGAAACTTCATTGAAAATGGGGCTTCAAGCCTTTATTAATGAAAATCAACTAAATTGCTCGATTACAACTTTAAAAGGAAACTAAGTCATTATTGAATGGAAACATGCAGGAAACAATAGTGCCTATAACAAGAAAGGGAAACATGCTAAATGTAATAGTGCCGCAAATGTTCACTGTTCCATGCTCGGGGGAGTGTCGCGCCATCAACGGTCGCTAGCTTGAATGTTCCTTCTCCAAGCTTCCGTTCAATGGCGTATGGACCTTCCCAGCTGGGATTCATGCGTGATGGTACCGGGAAGACTCGTTTCAGAACGAGATCTCCCACATCAAAGATTCTTGGGCGGACTCTGCCGTCATAGTTACGCTTGACTCGATGTCTGTGCACCGCCGCCCTTAATTCAGCTTCTTCCTGCTTTTCAGCGATGTAGTCCAGCGATTCCAGCAAGAGGTTTTGGTTCGTCTTGGGATCGTAGTATGTCACTCGGTGCGATGGAACTTCAAGTTCCACGGGTATAACGGCTTCAGAGCCGTATGCCAAGGCGAACGGAGTGTGGCCGGTCGCGGACTTGTGGGTAGTTCTATACGCCCATAATGCTGTCGGGAGTTCATCTACCCATTTGCCTCCAACCTTCTCCAGACGCTTCTTTAGTATGGACTTGATTATTTTGTTAACGGCCTCGACTTGTCCGTTAGCCTTTGGGTGTGCAACGGCGGCGAACTTTTTCTCGATGCCGTACTTTAAACAGAACTCTTTGAACTCTCTACTTTCGAATTGCGTTCCGTTGTCTGTAATGATGGTGCGTGGAAGGCCAAAGCGGCATATAATGTTTCGTACAACGAAGTTAATGACCTTCTTAGAGGTGATAGTGGCCAAAGGTTCTGCCTCAGCCCATTTCGTGAAATAGTCGACTGCAACTATTGCGTATTTCGCACCACCTTTGGATAGAGGCAAAGAGCCGATTATGTCGATTCCCCAGATCGCAAATGGCCAAGGACTGATCATTTGTGTGAGTTCCGTTGACGGAGCCCTCGGGATTTTTGCATATCTTTGACACTTGTCGCATTTTCTTGCGTAGTCCGCGGCATCCCGGTTTACGGTGGGCCAGTAATATCCATAGCGGAGGATCTTCTTTGCTAGCGTTTGCCCCCCAGTATGGTCACCACATTCCCCTTCGTGAACTTCCCTCAAGACTCGCTTTGTTTCATCATGAGCGATGCACCGTAACAATGGGACTGAGAATCCTTTCCGGTACATGGATCCACCCTGCATTACGTACCGCGCAGCCTTTCGAAGGACCTGTCGTCTTTCGCTTCTTTTTTCTGGTAAAGCCCCGGTTGTCAGGTACAGTTTGAATGGGGCTATCAACGAGTCCTTCTCGATCTTTGTTTCCAACACGCGATCGATTTTCATCTCGTCTACGCTCGGGGCATGCAAGACTTCAACGGGATACAATCCCATTTGTTGAGCATCGTCGGTACTTGCAAACTTAGCCAACAAGTCGGCTTCTTTGTTCTGTTCTCGTGGGATATGTGAAATATCATAACGCTCAAGATTTGATAGTAGTTCTTGGACCTGAACGAGGTACGGAGCAAGCTTTCGTCCTTTTGCTTGGTAGTCTCCTCGTACTTGGTAAACCACTAACTGCGAGTCACAAAAGATTTCGACTGATTCGATCCCGAGTTCTTTGATGAGCTTCAAGCCAGCGATCAGTGCTTCATATTCAGCTTCGTTGTTCGTAGCCGGGAAATCGAGCTTCAGGGCATAACAGATTGATCGGTTTTCTGGAGTTATAAGAACTACGCCCGCGCCGGAGCAACGGTCGTTTGATGCACCGTCAGTGTATAATTTCCATCGAATGGGGGGAATGATGTCGTGATCGTCCGGTTTGATGGGTATGGTAAATTCAGCGATGAAGTCTGCTAACGCTTGCCCTCGGATGGCCCTCCGTGGTAAGTACGCGATATCGAATTGGCTCAACTCGATGTTCCATTTTAGCAATCTTCCAGAAGTTTCCGGTCGTTGAAGTACCTGCCTCAGGGGTTGATCGGTATAAACACCGATTGAATGCGCTTGAAAGTATGGGCGCAGCTTGCGTGATGCAATCACCAAGCAATAAGCCAATTTCTCGATTTTAGGGTAATTCTTCTCTGCCCCCGTTAAACGCTTGCTAACATAATATACCGGCTTCTGGACTCGATCCTCCTCACGAACCAAAGCTGCGCTTATCGCATGAGGGGATATAGCCAAGTAATCGTACATCATCTCATGGTCAACTGGTTTAGATAGCATTGGTGGGCTCTCCAGATGCCTTACCAGGTTCTGGAATGCTTCCTCGCAGCTAGACGTCCATTCAAAATTCCTCTTTCCTTTCTTTATTATGTCAAAGAACGGGATGCACTTGTCAGTTGCCTTGGATATAAATCGACTCAGCGCAACTACTTTTCCGTTCAAGCTCTGTACCTGCTTTATAGTCCTGGGCGCTTGTACATCTCGAATGGCTTGGATCTTTTCTGGGTTGGCTTCGATTCCCCTAGCGTTGACGATGAATCCTAAAAACTTCCCTGATGCAACGCCGAAAGAACACTTCAGCGGGTTGATCTTCATTCCATAGAACCTGAGTATGTTAAACATTTCAGCTAAGTCTTGAATGTGGTCGTTTGACCGTCGTGACTTCACGAGCATGTCATCCACATAGACTTCCATGGTTTTGCCCAGCTGGTCCTTGAACATTCGATTCACCAGACGTTGGTAAGTTGCTCCAGCATTCTTCAATCCAAAGGGCATCACTACATAGCAATACAGCCCGACATTTGTAACGAAGCTGGTGTGTTCTTGGTCCGGAATATGCATTGGGATTTGGTTGTATCCTGAGTATGCATCCATGAATGACAATAATTCGTGTCCTGCTGTGGAATCGACCAACTGATCGATCCTAGGCAACGGGAAACTGTCCTTAGGGCATGCTTTGTTCAAGTCGGAATAATCTACGCAAGTCCTCCATTTCCCATTCGCCTTCTTTACTAGCACGGGGTTGGAGACCCACTCCGGGTAGAGGGCGTCGCGGACGAACCCATTTGCTTTGAGTTTGTCCACCTCCTCTCCAAGAGCGGCGGATCTCTCCAGATCCATTCCTCTCCTTTTTTGCTTGACTGGGACGTATTTCGGGTCTATGTTCAACATATGACTCGTGATGGCGGGAGAAATCCCACACATATCAGAATGCGTCCAGGCAAAAACATCAAGGTTTGCCTGGAGGAAGTCGCTAAGGTCTTCAGTCATTGCGGGGCCTAACTGTGATCCGATCTTCAGTATTCGCGAAGGGTCGTCATGGCTAACTGAGATGTCAATTGTTAATTCAGCCGGTGCCGCCTTCTCTTCCCTGGGTTTCTCATCGTCGTCTCTCGGATCTATATCTCCGTAGATCCGAGAACTATGCCCGAGCCAGGGCTCGGGCACTACTTGTCAATTATTCGTATTGAGGATGCGGACGGGATTGTCCGCAACCTTTCCTTTCTCCCTCCGGTGGGCCTCTCGGAGCTCGGCCACATAACAAGAACGACCAGCTGCTTGGTCACCGTGAACAATGCCTACTCCTTTGTCAGTCGGAAACTTCAAAGTCAAACACCACGGGGCTAGTGCCGCCCTAAATTCAGCCAGGGCCGGCCGACCTAAGAAAACATTATACGGAGAGTCCACATCCAAAACTACAAAGGGTAGAATTCGTACCCTCCGACGCTCGCCTTGTCCCAGTTCAACTGGTAACTCGACATATCCTACCGCATCAGTCGCAGCGCCATTAAAGCCGTGGATACGAGCTTTGGATGGTTTCAAGTCTTTTGTCTCTAGCTTCATCTGATCATAGGCCTTCTTGAAGATGATGTTGACTGAACTTCCACAATCAATCAAAATTCTTTTTACATATGCTGGTCCGATCGTTGTAGATATGACCATGGGATCGACGGTCGGAGCCTCTACCTGATCAGCGTCTCTGTTCCTGAACACAATATCGTCTGTCATCACGCGCTGCTGCTTAGCAGGGGCCCCGTCCTCTACGTTCGAACAGCACTCAAAATCTGCATGCTTCAAGGAGCTTGCATATCGTTCCATCTCTTGCCAGTTCTTATCTGCAGGATGAGGTCCGCCGATAATTGTATTTATGACCAGTCTTCCAACAGTCCGAGCAGGCTCCTCAGGATGACGTGGAGCTGGTGCACGACCTGGGTTGGACGTTGCCTGTCCTCCTTCCTGTGGATCCTTTACGAATTCTTGCAACTTCTTTTGTCTGATCAATTTCTCGATAGCATCATGCAGGTGTCTGCATTCTTCCGTGTTGTGTCCATAAGTTTCATGGAAGCGGCAATATTTCCCAGTCCGCTTCTGTTCTTCAGTTGATTCTTTTGGACGTGGTTTTCTGTACTGAAAAGTATTGCAGGTGGATAGGTAAATGTTCTCAAGTGGGGCGTTTAGCGGAGTGTACTCGCTGTAGCTTGGAATTCTCGACTTCCACTTTCCTACTTCTTTCCTCTTTCCTTGACTTCTTCCTCTGGACTCTTTGGGCTGCACAGGCTTACTCTGGACATTGACTTGGACCTTTCCCGAATTGTCTCCAGATTGCTTCACAGCAATGTTGCTCTTGATTGACTCTTGGGCAGGTCCCGGTGCCTTATCTCGTCGTACCCACCTAGCTTCCTCTCTTCTTATGAACTGGTGTGCCTTGGAGTAGAAACGCTCTAGCGTAGCCGGAGGTTTTCCTGCCAGCCAGTCTCCAAATTCAGAATCCGGATCTACACCTCTCATTACAGCCATTAGGATTGCATGGTCGTTGGGATTACTGACTTCAGTTGCCGCAACGTGGAATCTTTGTAAGTACTCCTTCAGTGACTCTCCGGGATTCTGGATTACACTCGACAGAGACATCACGTCCTTCGGGCGTGTAGTGTGTATCCTGAATTGCTTAATAAACTTCTTTGCCAACTCCTCGAAATTTGATACGGATCACGGAGGAAGTCGGGTGAACCACATAGTAGCGATCCCAGATAGAGTAATCGGAAAGCACCTACACTTGGTGGGATCATTTGCTCTGGCTGAATCCATCATCCATTCATACCTCATTACATGTTGTCTGGGGTCAGTCTTTCCTTCGTATGCAGGAATGGTTGGCATGCTAAACTTCTTGGGGTACGCCGCTTGCAGCACAACATCCGTGAACGGAGTATGACTTCTTGACACTCCCCAGTCGTCATTTGATAAGCCCTGATTTTCTTTCATCGGTTGCCTGATCATGGCTGTCAGATCGGGTGTCTGTATGGAAGCTGGGAGGTTGGAGTCAGTTCTACGCGCCTGTCCATGCTGATGCCTCCTTTCCTGGCGATCTGCCAATCGTGCGTCATGAGGTTCAACATTGTTAGCATTTTGATGATCTGGAGCTCCATCCTCCATCTGTATTCCGGTTCGGAAGCTTCCAGTTCTGGCTTGGTCGCGGTCTCCAGCTGTTCGAACAGCAGCATCCGTCCTTGCAGCTTCAGTCTTACGGCGTCTACGCCTGGGTGGTTCATCAGAAGAAGTAGAGCTGTCAGATGAGGAATAAGCAGCTGGATTGCCCCCAGCATTCTGTTGCTGCTGTTGAGTGAGTTGTGCCATCAGGTTGGCATTAGCTTGCATCTGTTCTCCCAGTTGTCTCCTGCTTTCCCTAAGTTCTCTCATCAAGTCATTGAACTCTACTCTGGTGACAACTGGAGTCTGTTCTTGAGCGGTAATCCCTGCACTCGGGATCGCAGGTTGATTGCTAGGTCCTGCTTGTTGCACGCTAGCAGTCTCTCGGGCATCCGCATTAAGAGAAGCTGACCTGGTACGTGGTCTCGCCATTGTAGAGTTATTGGTATGAACTCTGAGTAGAATCAACGGATGTCCTATCAGTAAGTCGGATCTTCTTCGGGGGATTTGTTCAATCCAGTAGCTTCAAAGCAGATCCTTGAGGTCTGAGAATTCGATTCTCGGTGAAAGCACCAAAGTGTTAGCACCAAAATTGGTCACTAACCTCGTAGAAGAAGATTGTGAAGAGATATAAGTGATGAAATCAAATTAAACAGAGAAGACAGTGCTAATTTAAATACAGAAAGTAAGAACACCAAATTTATAGTGGTTCGGCGTAATTGCCTACGTCCACTTTGAGGTTAAACTTTATTGATCTTCTCTATAGTTGATTACAAATACAATTCGTGAATCAAATGCTTGGATGAAGTTGTTAAGTAGAAAAGATGAGTCTTGAAAATGGCAGAGTCTCCCCGGTGTTTTCTCTCCAAAAAAGGATCCATTTCATTGTGACCCTGCCCCTCTATTTATAGGCAAAGATGGGCTGGACTTCCCAAGTGGGCTGATTGCCGAACGCTCCAGCCCGAGTATAGTGGTCGTCGCATGCCGAGCAAGGTTCGCCGAACGCTCTGCGCCGAACCATCCCTTCTATGCCGAATGGTATGTTGGTGTCGTGGGAAGTGAAGGATGGTTGTCTGTTGAGGCCGAACGCTCTGCGCCGAACCATCCCTTCTATGCCGAATGAGGTGGTTGATGTTTGGGAAGTGTAGGATGGTTGTCTGTTGAGGCCGAACGCTCTGCGCCGAACCATCCCTTCTATGCCGAACGAGGTGGTTGATGTTTGGGAAGTGTAGGATGGTTGTCTGTTGAGGCCGAACGCTCTGCGCCGAACCATCCCTTCTATGCCGAACGAGGTGGTTGATGTTTGGGAAGTGTAGGATGTTAGTCAGTTGAAGCCGAACGCTCTTCTTGACGCCGAGTGCCCTTACGCCGAGTACTCCTAATCCCACCAGGTACTACGACGAGTACTCCTGTACGCCGAACAGTCTCGTATGCCGAGCAGCCTTGATGCCGAGCACACTTGTCGCCGAGCACTCATTGGATGTTGGGTGTCTCGCCGAACACTCCTGGCTGTCAAGTGCCTCGCCGAACACCATGGGATGCCGAATACTCCTGTATGCCGAGCAGCCTTGACGCTGAGTACTCTGGTACGCCGAACAGTCTCGATGCCGGACACTAATGGATGCCGAGTACTATGCCGAGCACACTTGTCGCCGAGCACTCATGGATGTCAGTCGCTCTCTGATGCCGAGCACTTATTGCCGAGTACTAGTTGCCTGGTCAAATCCCCAGGAAACAGCGGGGTTATGTGTGTTTGGATGGAGGCGGAGGTGGAGGGAGGAAGAAGAGGCGTGGCCGCTGATTGGTAGGCGGAGCTCGGATCTGGATGAAGGAAGAATGGCGGCGTTCATGGATGAAGTCAAGTGAAGCCGCGGGTTGTTAGTTTGATGGTGTAGATGGTTTGCAGCTATGATAACTGAGGTGGGGTTTGGTGGATGAGGCGGAAGATAGGGTATGACGTGGATGAGGAAGGTGGTGGTGATGTTTGTGTGGGTCGGAGGATGTAGGCTGTGCGATGGGGAGCTGGGGTTGTGGCTTCGGCATGCAGCACTAAGGGAGGTTCATTGGGTGGAGGGGTGTGATGGAAAGGAAGCTAGCAGGCAAGTTTCTTTTTTCGTGAGGAAGGGATAGGAGAGTTTGAGTGAGAAGAACAAAAGGCACAGTAAAAGAGAAAATGTAGCAACCAATGGACGTTTGAAACAATGAAAAGCAATAGTCACATCTGATGAAACCAAGAAATAATTAATTTCTAGCCGTTGACAGCTGTTTGCATTGAACATTGAATACATGAAAAGTCACAAATCCAACGGGCACAAAACTGGTACCGATACGGCACTGTTTTCCTTCGTTTCCGTCGCGTACCGGGCCTTAAAATGCAAAAATAAATATAGTGCGGAGATCAGCACGATGAGACGATCAAAACGGTATATAGATATCAGTGGTATGATTGAATTATAAAAAGTCGAATTTTCTACCTGCGGAAAATGCGAGAAAAACGTAAGAAAATAAGATCGACGGAGCTAAAGATGTCCGAATTTTGAAAAAACGAAAAATGACGTCTTGCTCAAAAGATGGTTTAGAATTTTTCTATGTAAAAATATTTAGGTTTTGAAAACGGTTTAATTTCATCGATTACTAACTGATTTAAATTAAAATAAATTTACGCACGAAATAAACTTTTATATTTTCGGATGAAAATCTACCCTCTTCTATGTTTAAATGTACGTATTCCAAATATAAAATTTATATTTCAAAATTTAATCGTTTAAAATTTCAAAAAATTTCAATTAATAACGTTATTAAAACGGTTAAATTTTACGGGTCGTTACACTCTCCCCCACTCAAAACTGTTCGTCCCCGAAAAGGAAGGAGGTAGGAGGATAGAAACAACCAGAAGAAAATAGATTGGAATACAAGTAACAATTAATTTAAACCATATAAATTCAAATTTAAATTGATTGATATTCAACAATTGATTTAATCTATTTAATTTCACTAAAATCAATCTCAACTATTTCTAAATTCATTATCTTATTATCCAATTATCTTCAATTTACAATTTTCTAAAACCATAAATTTGAATAGTCTTTTATTATAATCATATTTTTTTCAGCAATTTAAATTCTTCTTTATTCCAAATTATTGTTAAATTTATTCTACTTAATATATCTAATCACATATATTTAACCCATATAAATTAATTTAAACCATAAAAGTTTCGATTTAAATTAATTTATATTTACTAATTGCTTTTAAATTCAAGGTATTTCCATAAGTTGATCTAATTTCAATTTATTATTTCCTTCAAAACCAAATTTATTTTTCAATTATCTTATTATTCTATTTATCTCTATTAACATTTTATAATTAAAATTTAAGCGTATAACATTTATTATAACCACTCAAATTTTATTTATGAAATCATTTTATATTGTATATTATCCAATTACATTTTAACTTCTGAATAATTTAGATACGTTATTTTGAAATGCAATTTAGCACTATACAAATAAAATTTTCAAATTCAATTATCTCAAGTTTAAATATTTATCCAAAAATTTTGACTTCAGTTTATAATTGAAATCATCTTTAAATCATAAACTTAAGAATTTAAATCTCCGATTTACTTCAACAATTTTGAGATAAATATATATAGTATATATTAGATCAAAATTTTATCTTTATATATATAATAAATCAAGCCATACCACAGAAATTCAAATCAAATTAAATTTCTGAACCTTTTAGAGATAATTATGTGTATACTATATATATTAATCCAAATTAAATTTAAAATAATATACCCATATATATATATATAATTCAAATCAAAATATTTTTCTAAAACAAAACCGTAGCAAAGCTACAAAATGGTCTCTCCACTTCGAAACTCGAAAATGAATGTCGATGACGCTACAGTCATCACCGAAATTATTTTCCAGCGACAAAAGAGAAGAGTACTGATTTCAACATTTTAAAATCTTTGAAAACGGTTTCTATTCCAAAATACCTTTAATAATATACACTTTAAAACCAAAGTTGAAATCACCGGAAATCAAATTCTCAAATTCCTGATTTTTAAAATTTATTTCGATTCCAAATCAATTTATAAACCATGTTTATAAATTCATTTAGAACAATAAATGATAATCAAATATTATCATTCAACAACCAATTTAATTAACTATTTAATTCCAGAAATTCCTATACTTATATATATATATATATAATATAATCATACGAATCTATTCAATTTACCAAATTTGAAATAATATTGTGTCAGTTTGCTCTATTCAAGTGTTTTGGAAATCCTATCGATAGCGTTGATCAGACGAATCGATCGAAAACCCAAATCAACATCAACAACTCAAACAACACAATATATAAAACATTTTAATATTAATTACAAATACACTCCCTCACTGGATATCCTCGAATGGATTTTAAAACAAAGATAGAGATTCAGATTAGAAAAACTCTAACTAAAAGAATTCAACTAAAAGGTACACCCGATAGGGAGATAAGATAATTGAGTTTTCAAACAGAAGATGGACAAACTTATATAAATCGCAGGTAACCTTAACCGGGTCAACCGTGATTCCAAGAATAAATTCGATGTAGAATTTTACGACAAATCGACATTCGATCGCCAAAGATAGAATTCGGGTATAACAAAAGATAATAGCATCGTAAACCGAGGATATAGAAATCTTCGGTGAATCAATGCTGGTTGTACAGGAGTTTCACTCTTTTACAAATTATTCAGATATTGGTGAGACCTCCGATTTATTATAGAGATCATTCGAAGTGGAGTTATGGGATATTCCAGAATTAAAAAGACACGAATAGGGGAGACACGAATGGACTTTGGAACCGAAAGGAACGTTCCAAAATTCAAAGAAATCGAGTCAAAGGAAGATATTGAAACTCGAATGAGAGAGATTCTGTAAATACATTTACCCTATATGTTAAGTTTTGCCCAGAGCTACCAAAGCTCTGATACCAACTATAACGACCCACTGTTTTGGAACATTCAAATCGACAATAAATCCACACATGTCGGACTTGAATAATTCAAAACAATAGATTGTTAATTTAAATTGGCAAAACTGAACATATACAGTAAATAAATAATCACAGACACAGACACAGAGTAATATAACAATAATGCAGCGGAAACAAAAGAATAGTAGTTCATGAAGCTACTATATATATAATAGAGTTAAACAAGATACAACAGAAGTCTCGAACTCAATAGTCAAATACAATATCAGAATACATCATTGGAATCAACTGAATATCTGAAAGCTGGATAGATAGCTGGATCACTAAGCGAAGCTCCAACTCCAAAGGTGAGTCTCGAATACTGGTACACTCAGTCTGACCCGAGCGTAAAGAAAACACAAAACACTCGAGTTAGGATTAACATTCTTATATCAATAAATCCAACTCAAGTGAAATAACGACTGAAATACAAGTGACTCAAAGGATGTTTGGGATAACCATCCTCTAAGGATCCATTAAACTATCTATATATACAGTAGAATATGCTAAGTAGATAATGTCTAATCAGTAAAGTACGATATCAAAATAGCGTTAAGTCATGGCCCATTCCATCCTTAACACATTTTATTCCCAAGAGCATATACAAGACCGTAGTTTCCCCAAAACTGGAAGTCACCAGAGAGCAATCCATATACTAAAGGTACAAACCAAAATCGTAGTGGTCGCGAATAGGATAATCAGTATGACAAGGTACATGAGGCAATACCAACTAGGATACTAGTAGTTGCGTGATCTGGACTGATGTTGGGCATAGCAGCTACTACCCCAACACCGCGAAACAACATTCCCATAATCGAGGGGTGTACCCAAATCGAATCACAAAAGTAATAGATATGGTAACGAAGAAGTGTGTCCGCTAGAGGTGGCGAACCTCAATGGCCCGGCGCGGCTCCTGTTTTAGTCATGTCAGGGGTCATCCAAAATCGTTCTCTTTCTTCAGTCAACGCGTTCATTAAACCATCCACTTCATTCTGGATCAACACTCCACGTGTAATAGTTATTAAAGTGGTTTTCGGTATCGACAGAGAATATGTCCATATCCGATCCCGGTCTCTTTAATAACTACGTATTATTTCACCGATGGTCATTTAATAAACTTTCAAAATAGTTATATTTCAAAACCGACACATCATTGCCATTTTAAAAACCATATCAATACGATATCACTTTTACTTCAAATAAATCCATTTCCAAAATAATATCACTTTCCAAAGTTATATCGCTTTCGAAATCATAAGTCTTTTAAAATCATAACACTTTGAAATCCTAACACTTTCCTCTTAAACAGTTTAGATATTAAAATTTGTATATATAGAAAAATAGTTTATAAAATAAAATAGTTTATATAAAATAGTTATAAGTTAAAATAAAATAATTCATATTGAAAATGATTTATATTAAAATAATTTATATTAAAATTTATAAAGTAAAATATAAATAGTTTTAGATATAGTTTAAATACTTTATATAAAATAACTTCCTCAAATTTCACAAATCAATTCACATAAACTCGAATTCCAAAATTAAAATTTAATTAAATCTCTAATCATCAATTTCAATTCAATTTAGTTTCTCAATTAACCCTTTCAAATTATCGATTTCAAATGCCTATTTGAACCATAAATAAACCATTTCAATTTCAATATATTTCAAAGTTTAAATATTCGACATTTCAAAACTAACTTTGATAATTCAATTTATGTCCCAATTTAATTTCATTACATTTAGTTTATGAAATATTTCTTTAATCATTTCAATACATCAAAATACAACTTCAATTTACAAATTTATATAGACAAAATATCCCATTTAAATTCCGGTTATGGGCCTAGTGAGCTACCGGACTGCTCTATCCCGTAATGATTGCTAAGATAGCTGGACTACCTAACACAGTGATTAAAAGATCTACCTCATAGGACTGACTCTTAGCTCGGAACCAGATCGTATACTGTTAACTTCGCTCGGACAGAACTTATAAGTTTGAAATATTCATTTAAGCCACTTCTTAATTAATTCAAGTTATAAAACATATCTTAAAATTTCAAATTTAATAGATTTCAAATCAACTTATTTAAGTATAATTCTTAAATAATTAAGAATTCCAAATCAATTCAAATTTATCTTTCAACCTGAAAACATTATAATTCTATATTTAAAAATATAAATTTTACATAAATACTTGAACATATTTCATATTGATTCAAATCAACTTTATTAAATCAACTTTAATAATTCTTTAAAATCATTATTTATTTAAAACCATATATTTCTTTCAAAACCGTAGAAATGTTTTTCAAAACATTTATATATAGACCAACAGTGTCTGTATAAATTTTCTATCCTATGGTCAAGTGATACGGATATTTATCATTTCAATCCGCAATTTAAAATATATTCGGGTATATATCTTTTCAACCCGAAATCCCAAATTTCAATTTTAATTTGAAAATCGCTTGGGTTTATCATTTCAACCCATAACGATTTTCTCCTATTCTAAAGTCCGTTCGG
The DNA here is from genome assembly GCA_030737815.1 of Allium fistulosum. NCBI lineage: Eukaryota > Viridiplantae > Streptophyta > Magnoliopsida > Asparagales > Amaryllidaceae > Allium > Allium fistulosum. The sequence goes on along the minus strand of CM060903.1, from coordinate 1,438,009,048 downwards.
GTATGTATCATTTCAACCCATAGTGATTCTATACTAACAGGGAACTTGCAGAGTGATAACAGATATGATAATAATATTACAACGGTAACAGGCATATATCATCAGTATAAATAACAGATAAGGGTGTCAGATGTCATAGGTGAACAGATACAGATGATGGCATATATATATCAATATAAATAACAGATAATGATGTCAGGTGTCACATGTGAACAGATACAGATGATGTCATGGATATAGCAATATAAATAACTAACAGCAGCATATTTCAATTGTCGTTTCAATTGAAATCAAATTTAATAAATATAAGGACATTAATCGTGAGTGATTGCTCACCTTTCGAGGCTAGAGATGCACGAGAAGATGACCCGGATACGCACACTGATACAGACATAGAGATTGAGTTACGAATCCACGCAAAACAAATCGGCATGAATTCAACGATCAAAGCTGATAACAGAAATCGATGAAATCAAATCAAAACATTCAACATAGCAACAAATAAAACATGTCCTGTATCAAAGTTTAACAATAAAATTCTATGTGCTACCGAGATCGAAATGGTCTGAAATTTGGTATGAATAAAGATCAAAACTTGTATTTCAAACTGCAAAAGATTCATTTGTTTTGGACAAGAGACAAGAAAAGTTACGATGTCACGAACATAGACTCAGGCCATGTTTGCAGCAGTGTAAAATAATTTCTAAGTACAGAAGAACAGCTGCTTGGGTCTAACTTCCAAATGAGAAACAGAGGATCAAATCACCTCGCATGAAGCTGAAAATTCGTGAACATAAAATAGAAAACTCAATCTTTTCAACAAAAAAAGAATCACTGTATTCCGACGTAAGACGGAAGAGATACGATGCGTCAAACATGAACTCAGGTCGTGTTTGCAGCAGTGTAAAATAATTTCAAGTACAAAAGAATAGCTGCTTGGGTCTAACTTCCAGATCCTCGACCACTAATCAAACGATGTCGGATTTTACTGAAATTTGACAGGCATAAACTATATAACTTCGACTTTTTTTTAAAAATAAAATCAACCCATTCCGATAAAACTTGAGTGAGATATGATACCGTGAACATGAAGTCTAACTGCTGTTCAAAAAAAAATTACAAGTAACTTTAAAACTTTTGGACATTGTACACTTTATAAAACAGAACACATATGCTTATAACTAATACATATAAACAGAGTATAACAGAAATCATTTGTTTACGTGGAAACCCAAACTCAGATCTATTTATCTACCGAGACCAATATATAAACATCCACAAGTATTAAATAAATTTACATATTATAAAAGTATACAAACCGAAATCTGAAAGTGAAACCTTTTTTGTCAAAATGTGTATATTTGTAACCGCACATAAATATGAAAAGCAACTTATAAAATGTATAGATCTGACATCCATACAAGTGTACAAAAATCAAAACTTTGCCATAGATATATATTACTTTCCAAGCAAAAACTGTAGCTGGCCCATGCATAAATAAAACAGTAGAATATATAAAATAACAATGTATATACATATTACCTAATATAAAGGAGGAAATGTGGGTGACGAGGTGATTAATTTAGTTGAACGACAGAGAGGCCGAAGGGACTGCTTGCGTGCTTCGACATGGAAGGGGAGGGGAACGGAAAACGGAGGTGGATGTGGGTTCTAGGCTCGGGCTGGGTGGCGACAGCTGATGGAGGGTGCAGGGTTATGTGTGTTTGGATGGAGGCGGAGGTGGAGGGAGGAAGAAGAGGCGTGGCCGCTGATTGGTAGGCGGAGCTCGGATCTGGACGAAGGAAGAATGGCGGCGTTCATGGATGAAGTCAAGTGAAGTCGCGGGTTGTCAGTTTGATGGTGTAGATGGTTTGCGGCTATGATAGCTGAGGTGGGGTTTAGTGGGTGAGGCGAAAGATAGGGTCTGACGTGGATGAGGAAGGTGGTGGTGATGTTTGTGTGGGTCGGAGGATGTAGGCTGTGCGATGGGGAGCTGGGGTTGTGGCTTCGGCATGCAGCACTAAGGGAGGTTCTTTGGGTGGAGGGGTGTGATGGAAAGGAAGCTAGCAGGCAAGTTTCTTTTTTCGTGAGGAAGGGATGGGAGAGTTTGAGTGAGAAGAACAAAAGGCATAGTAAAAGAGAAAATGCAGCAACCAATGGACGTTTGAACCAGTGAAAAGCAATAGTCACATCTGATGAAACCAAGAAATAATTAATTTCTAGCCGTTGACAGCTGTTTGCATTGAACATTGAATACATGAAAAGTCACAAATCCAACGGGCACAAAACTGGTACCGATACGGCACTGTTTTCCTTCGTTTCTGTCGCGTACCGGGCCTTAAAATGCAAAAATAAATATAGTGCGGAGATCAGCATGACGAGACGATCAAAACGGTATATAGATATCAGTGGTATGATTGAATTATAAAAATTCGAATTTTCTACCAGCGGAAAATGCGAGAAAAACGTAAGAAAATAAGATCGACGGAGCTAAAGATGTCCGAATTTTGAAAAAACGAAAAATGACGTCTTGCTCAAAAGACGGTTTAGAATTTTTCTATGTAAAAATATTTAGGTTTTGAAAACGGTTTAATTTCATCAATTACTAACTGATTTAAATTAACATAAATTTACGCACGAAATAAACTTTTATATTTTCGGATGAAAATTTACCCTCTTCTATGTTTAAATGTACGTATTCCAAATATAAAATTTATATTTCAAAATTTAATCGTTTAAAATTTCACAAAATTTCAATTAATAACGTTATTAAAACGGTTAAATTTTACGGGTCGTTACAGAATATATCTTGGTATACTGTGTTACCAAAATATATAGATTGGATTTTTGGAAAGAAATATAAGAGTAAATTTTTAAGTAAATAATTATAGTGTAACGACCCACTATTTTGGACCATTCAAATCGACAATAATCCACACATGTCAGACTTGAATAATTCAAAATAATAGATTGTTAATTTAAATTTGGCAAACTTAGCATATACAATAAATAAATAATCACAGATCACAGACATAGATTAATATAACAATAATGCAGCGGAAACAAAAGAATAGTAGTTCATGAAGCTACTATATATATAAAACAGAGTTATACATGGTACAACAGAAGTCTCGAATACAATAGTCAAATACAATATCAGAATACATCACTAGAATCAACTGAATAACTGGAAGCTGGATAGATAGCTGGATCTCCAAGCGAAGCTCCAACTCCAAAGGTGAGTCTTGAATACTGTATCACTCAGTCTGACCCGAGCGTAAAGAAAACACAAAACACTCGAGTCAGGATTAACATTCTTATATCAATAAATCCAACACAAGTGAAATAACGACTGAAATACAAGTGACTCAAAGGATGTTTAGGATAACCATCCTCTAAGGATCCATTAAACTATCTATATATACAGTAGAATACGCCAAGTAGATAATGTCTAATCAGTAAAGTACGATATCAAATTAGCGTTAAGTCATGGCCCATTCCACCCTTAACACATTTTTATTCCCAAGAGCATATACAAGACCGTAGTTTCCCCAAAACCGGAAGTCACCAGAGGGCAATCCATATACTAAAGGTACAAACCAAAATCGTAGTGGTCGCGAATAGGATAATCAGTATGACAAGGTACATGAGGCAATACCAACTAGGATACTAGTAGTTGCATGATCTGGACTGATGTTGGGCATAGCAGCTACTACCCCAACATCGCGAAACAACACTCCCATAATCGAGGGGTGCACCCAAATCGAATCACAAAAGTAATAGATATGGTAACGAAGAAGTGTGTCCGCTAGAGATGGCGATCCTCAATGGCCCGGCGCGGCTCCTGTTTTAGTCATGTCAGGGGTCATCCAAAATCGTTCTCTTTCTTCAGTCAACGCGTTCATCAAAACCATCCACTTCGTTCTGGATCAACACTCCGCGTATATTAGTTATTAAAGTTGTTTTCGGTATCGACAGAGAGTATGTCCATATCCGATCCTGGTCTCTTTAATAACTACGTATTATTACACCAATGGTCATTTAATAAACTTTCAAAATAGTTATATTTCAAAACCGACATATCATTGCCATTTCAAAAATATTCACCTCCAAAATCATAGTACTTTTCCAAAGTTATAACACTTTCGAAATCATAGTCTTTTAAATCATATCATTTTGGAAATCATAACACTTTGAAATTATAGCATTTTGGAAGTCATAACTCTTTTCTTTTAAACGGTTTAGATATTAAAATTAGTATATATAATAAAATAGTTTATAAATAAGATAGTTTATATAAATAGTTATAAGTTAAAATAGTTTAAAATAAAATAATTTATATCAAAAATGATTTATATTAAAATAGTTTATATTAAAATAATTTATAAAGTAAAATATCAATAGTTTTAAATATAATTTAAAATTACTTTATAAAATAAAATAGTTTCCTCAAATTTCACAAATCGATTCAAATCAACTTAAATTCCAAATTTTTAATTTAATCAAATCTCAAATCATCAATTTCAACTCGATTCCATTTCTCAATAAATCATTTCAAATTATATCGATTTCAATTACAAATTTGAAACCCAAATTTAACCATTTCAATTTCAATATATTTCAAAGCTTTAAATATTCAACATTTCAAAACTAAATTTTATAATTCCATTTACATCTAAATTTAATTTCATTATATTTAGTTTCTGAGATATTGCTTTAATCATTTCAATACATCTAAATACAACTTCAATTTACAAATTTATATAACAAAATATCCCATTTAAATTTATATAAGTTTGAAATATTCATTAGCCACTTTTAAATCAAATTCAAGTTATAAAACATGTTATCCCGCCTTTTGGCAAGGCCGTGACACCAAAAATTTGACTGGAAAACTAAAGACAGTTCATCGTAAAAGCTCGTTATACACTGTTTTACCACGGATATCAATGAATTTTGTCCGAGTCCGGATCGAGCCAAAATTGATAGGACATGACAAGCTAAGCCATGAGAGTCAACGTTTCAAATCTCAAGTCAATCTGAGTTCGTATGCTCAAGCTATGATCAATTCAAGATAGAGAAAATGACCTTACTTCGAATCCATCCTATGAATCCATCCTATGACCTTACTTCGAATCCATCCTATGACCTTGCTTCGAATCCATCCTATGACCTTACTTCGAATCCATCCTATGAATCCATCCTATGACCTTACTTCGAATCCATCCTATGACCTTGCTTCGAATCCATCCTATGACCTTACTTCGAATCCATCCTATGACCTTTCTTCGAATCCATAGGCCGAGCCTTAGTTCGAATCCATAGGCCGAGCCTTAGTTCGAATCCATAGAACGAGCCTTAGTTCGAATCCATAGAACGAGCCTTAGTTCGAATCCATAGAATGAGCCTTAGTTCGAATCCACAGAACGAGCCTTAGTTCGAATCCACAGAACGAGCCTTAGTTCGAATCCACAGAACGAGCCTTAGTTCGAATCCATAGAACAAGCCTTAGTTCGAATCCATAGAACGAGCCTTAGTTCGAATCCATAGAACAAGCCTTAGTTCGAATCCATAGAACAAGCCTCAGTTCGAATCCATAGGCCAAACATATGGATTCGACCCTACCGATTCGATCGAATCCATATGACGAAGATCATCACTCGATCATAACTTGAGATCTACAAGTCCAAATGCTATGAAATTTTCACAGAAGCTTAAGCGCATGATGAAGAATGTTCACACCAAGTTTCATCTCAATCGGAGCAAATCTTGATCTGTAACAACCCGATTTTTTTTGCTCGTCAGTTTATAAATGACGATTAAATCATTGTTAATTGCTAATGTAGATTTTAATCGAGTCGGAATCCTTTTTGTAAAAGTTTGTTATCGTCACTAGACGATTGAAATTGATAACAAATTTCTATCAGCAGTTTTAATCATATTGAAATACTTTTTAAGCTGTAAAATTCTTTTATGATTTGGTATATGAGATATGGGCTTTTGAAATGGATCCTGACCCTTATTTTATTTTGGTGCCGTGATAAGTATTCGAACCATTCCCCCTATCTCCATTGGCAAGCCCGGCTCCTTCATTTATCATTTGCGAAAAACCTAAAACAACGTACGAAAATAATGGCGGCTCGATTTTCTCCGTTCGCTCGATCAAAATTAGGGCTTGCTCGTCTTCGTCTCGCTGTGAAGATAAGGAGCTGTCGTATGGTGAGCATCTCGTTCAATGATTGTGTGGCCACCGAGCTCGTCTTCGCTTCGAGAAATGGTGAGTAATTTTAAATTACTCACATCTAATTCGATTTCAAGCATACATGATTTTGTGTTTTCAGGCCTTGAATTCTGGATACTTTGACTTCGGTCACTTTGGAATTTTGATAGTATTTGACTTCGATCTCATTTTGCTCCGCGTTTGACTTGGTTTCACTGTCGATGATGATTTGGGTCTTTTACAGGGTTCGCAACCCTATTTTCTTGTTCGTTTGATAATTTCAAAAGTTTCATAATTTTATACCCGATAATCCTTGGTTTAAAACTGCTTCGATGTTGATAAGACCTCTGGGATGACCACAACTTGATTGTTTGGTTTGATTGCATTTCTTGAGCTCCATTTCACTTTGCAGTTAATCACTGTCCATATTTGTTTGACCACTGCTTGGATTCATTGTGCACATTTTGTTGCTAGATGTCACTCATATGCTGTTTGCTTATATTCCTTTTGACCTGTTTGCATCAAGTCAGTTTGAACTTGTTGTTGTATTTAGTTGTTCCCTTGTAGTCTGCACCATTTGATCTGATATACTGATATTTTGAGTATTCGAGTGATGTTGGCACTGTAATATAGCTCGAACTGTAGTTGTTGATGTACATATTGAGGTTCTAGTTGATTCACTGTCTCATTTGCCATAGCTTGATCCATTCAGAAACATTGTTGCATTTGTATCTCACTGTGTTGCATTTAGCTTGACACTTGCATTATTGTGATGGCTGACCATCCTGTAGCATTGTCGTTTTGCCTCCATATTGATACTGTGTGCTTTTCTTCAGGTCAGTTTGAATTCCTTGTAGTCTCTTGTGTATACACTTTGCATTCACTTGTAGTTATCATCAGTTGCATTCATTCCTCTACATTCATTGTTGTCCAGTCTGGTTTTCTTTTGATCCATGCTGTGCACTGTGTGTTTTTGAGATATATGCATGTTGACTAGTTGTACTTGAATGTCTTGACTTTGATGTTCTCTGCATTGGCCTTGAGTCTTTCCTTGTTCATGTTGGCTATCTTGGTTCATTGGGACACTTGACACTGTCTTGTTTCCATACTGAAGTTCACTGTTGCAGTGCTTCATGTTATAGCTTGAACCATACTGCATTTTCATGTATCTTCTGCCTAATCTCTGAATTTGTTGAACTTGAGTCACTTGAAACGGGACATGTGCATTTCTTTGTTGTTGATGCTTGTTGCATGTGAGTTTGTTACCTTCCAATCTTTGCCATTTCAGTAGTTTGTGATGTTGGCATTTCACTGTGTCACTGTCCATATTTGTTTGTGACAGTCTCTGCATCCATGTTGATGTTTCGTATGTTGAAGCTTTGCATTGATATACTTGTCCATCTCTGAGTTCTTCCATGTTGATCTGTTGTGATATTGTTCTCTAGATCACTTCCAGTTGTACTGCTATTTGAAATGCAGTGCTTCATGTTGTAGATTCACTTGAGCTCTTACTTCATCCCCACTTCATCACTGTATGTTGCACTGTTTCCAGTTGCTTCTATGTTGTCTCTTTGATGGTCTTGAGTTATGGTGGCATCTCCTTGTTGCCCAGACTTTTCAGTTGTACTGTGAAGCAGTTTGTTGATATTGATGCACTGCTGGGTTCATGTGTTCACTTGTAGTCTGTGATATTTGTTGAGTCTTCACTTTGCAGTTTCATTGTAGCTGTGCATTCATGTTTAAACTGGACCATCTATTTGAGTTGTTTTACATCTGGTCAGTTTGGTTGCTGTCTTCACTATTATATCATGTAGTTTATTTGGGTGGGCCATGTTGCATCTGCAATGGGGTCTCATCGAGTTTGGTCATTCATTACAGTTGTCTTGACCATTTGAGACAGTTTGCATACCATTTACACTGAGTAACCTTATCCACTGCTGCATTTGTTTTTCTTACACTTGAGTTGAACCCGATTTTTGGGTTTGACCTTTGCAGTTTCTACGCACTGTAGTGGCGAGGCAGTGCACGCGTGCGTGCACTGCGGCCACCCAGAATCGACAGTTTTGAATTGATATTTCTTTTGTGTCGTGATGCATTGATCTTTTATGCTGTATTGGCGAGGCCATACACGCGTGCGTGTACGGCAGCCAATCGAGTTTTGATGATTTTAAAGTGACAGTTTCAATTTTTTTTAAATTGATTTAGTCAATTTGATAAATTGTTTATTTATCTCTGTTGATGATTTAAGTCTGCTGATTTTTGTTAAACACTATTAAGTGTTACATTGACCGTTATCCGGTTTCTTTGTTTAAAGAATCGGATAGACGGGAATTATTGTGACTGTCGTCTATTTAAATTATTACTGCCTATATGCACTAATAAACTGGTTTGAATTAGACTGACCTGGGTATTATTTTCTTTTGAATGTAATACTCGGGTCAGACCCGAGTTATTTCAGGTTGTAGATTTTCTTCTTTGAGTTGCTGTTCAGGATATGAAGACTTTTCACATCTTCTGAAGTTGTCAATGTCATTTTGTAGTAGTCGTGTCATTGTATAGAACGATATGTAGTCATGTATATTAGTTGATAATGTACTTGTATATATAACTTCTAGAGTCGGCAGTTGTAGTTGTATCATATGTATTGTGTCAACTATGTATTAACTGACATCAGTTATATATATATGAGACTTTTGTTTTTATCTGTGTTCGGCATTTATATTATCTGTGTTATTGTTATATCTAATGTCCTAAACTCTTATGAACTATCGTAGTTTGTTTTATACTGATTATTGGATATGTCGATGGGAGTAAATAAATAATAGATGAAAAATAAAAAGGCATATACCACTCCTATCGAGATAACCAATATTAGTGTAAGGCCAACTACGGATGGTCGCTCCTATCCAGCCTTATTCTTCGTAATAATAGACAGTATTTCTTTTAATACTCTTTGTTATTATGAGCATAGAGGTGGGGCGTCACAATTGGTATCAGAGCTTGGGGTTTATGGACATAATATAAAACTTAACTCGGAAGAAACATATGTTACAACTATTGGTCGATGTTTTATTTGTGCTGGAGTCAAAACTAAAGTTTTGAAATTTGGATGAAATTTTTAAATAACTTTATTTAAAAATAATAGTGAAATTGTGTTCTGATGATTTGATTGATTTGTGGTCTGTTTATCAGAGTGCGCAGCGGAAACAGTGAAACTGTCTTCGCTGAGTACAACTGATAATCTTTTTGATTTAAAAATCAAAATACGAAATTGATATGAATTTCATTTGTTGTTTACATAGCTGTAATTATTTTATTTCTTTGAGAACTTCGGATCCGAATTGAGGATTCGAAGAAATTGCAGATATGTGATTTTTGTTGAAATTTCCGCTGGCTTTCTTTTGTACTAATCATCTATTGATTAGATTTTTGCTGTTTTAAATTATCTTCATTGAAGATACATTTGAATGATTCTTTGTTCATTTTGTAGTACGTGCAAAAATTTAAATTGCACGTTATTGCATTTATTTTACGTTGAACCGATGCTTGGTTATGAAACGTATTTTGTTGCCGTTATTTTTACAACAGAATTTTACACCAATGCTATATTTTGAAGTACGGTGTTTTGTGGCATTTTGATGAATGAAAATTCACTGACATTACATGTTGACGTAGATTGTTTTGATGTGATTTTGACGTTTTAAAACTACTGTCGCTTTGGCTTCCGTAACCGTCAAATTTTAAAAAGTGGATTTTCAAGCGGTTATTCCGCAATGCTGATTTGTAACCGTTTTTACGGTATTTTGAGAAGTACAATTTACTTATCGAAATTGTTACTGATTTGCTGTTTTAATCACGTGATTGGAAAATCGTTTTAAAATGAAAATTGTTTTATAAAATTTTAGCAGTTTGCATTTTCAAAAGAATGAGAAAGGGACTTAAACGATTCAGCAAAATCGAGGATTATGACCCCTTTCTTTTACTGTTTCGCTTAACTCCGGACTTGTTCAGTTGAGAATGCGAATTGTTATTTTTACAAAATAAATAAATTTGTTTTCAAAAATTTTACAGTTTGCGATTTCAAAAGAATGAGGAAGCGATTTAAACTTTTCAGCAAAATCGAGGACTATGACCCCTTTCTTTTACTGATTCGCTTAATTCCGGACTTGTCCGTTTGAGAATGTGAAATGTATTTTTACAAAACACACAATTTTGCACTTTCAAGGAAACGATGAAGAGAATCAAACGATTTAGTAAAACACGTGGTATGGGACATGTGCGTTTGCTATTTCGGTTAATTCCGGACTCGTTAATTGAAATATTTGATGATTTTGTGTGCTTTCGAGCCACTCTGCGGACCTTCGGGTCATTTGTTGGGCTTTCGAGCCACTCTGCGGACCTTCGGGTCATTTGTTGGGCTTTCGGGCCACTCTGCGGACCTTCGGGTCAAATACCAGTACTAGACCTTCGGGTCACTCTGCGGACCTTCGGGTCAATCTGATGGGCGCCAAAATTATGTTGAGTACTTGGTAGGCTTCGGCCACTCTGAGATGCACGTGCGGCGAATTAAAAACTCACCATCTGATGGGATCGATCCAAGCTTTTATGTTGATTTTCTAGTCTTCTTAATTGATTTCTAGATATTTGTTGCTTCCAATTATCTGCAGGTAATTGGATATTTGTTGATATGAGTTCTGATTATCGTTTTTGATAATCAGATATTTGTTGTTTCTAATTATCGCTTGTGATAATTAGATATTTGTTGATATGAGTTCTGATTATCGTTTTTGATAATCAGATATTTGTTGTTTCTAATTATCGCTTGTGATAATTGGATATTTGTTGATATGAGTTCTGATTATCGTTTTTGATAATCATATATTTGTTGTTTCTAATTATCGCTTGTGATAATTAGATATTTGTTGATATGAGTTCTGATTATCGTTTTTGATAATCGGATATTTGTTGCTTTTAATTATCGCTTTAGATAATTAAATATTTGTTGATTTGAGATTTAATTATCGTCTTTGATAATTAAATATTTGTTGATTTGAGATTTAATTATCGCTTTTGATAATTAAATATTTGCTGATTTGAGATTTAATTATCGCTTTTGATAATTAAATATTTGCTGATTTGAGATTTAATTATCGCTTTTGATAATTAAATATTTGTTGATTTGAGATTTAATTATCGCTTTTGATAATTAAATATTTGCTGATTTGAGATTTAATTATCGCTTTTGATAATTAAATATTTGTTGATTTGAGATTTAATTATCGCTTTAGATAATTAAATATTTGTTGATATGAGATTTAATTATCGCTTTTGATAATTAAATATTTGCTGATTTGAGATTTAATTATCGCTTTAGATAATTAAATATTTGTTGATATGAGATTTAATTATCGCTTTTGATAATTAAATATTTGCTGATTTGAGATTTAATTATCGCTTTAGATAATTAAATATTTGTTGATATGAGATTTAATTATCGCTTTTGATAATTAAATATTTGTTGATTTGAGATTTAATTATCGCCTGAGATAATTAAATATTTGTTGATTTTAGATTTAATTATCGCTTGAGATAATTAAATATTTGTTGATATGAGATTTAATTATCACTTTTGATAATTAAATATTTGTTGATTTGAGATTTAATTATCGCCTGAGATAATTAAATATTTGTTGATTTTAGATTTAATTATCGCTTGAGATAATTAAATATTTGTTGATTTGAGATTTAATTATCGCTTTAGATAATTAAATATTGGTTGATTTGAAATTTGATTATCGTTTTTGATAATCGAATATTTGTTGAATTTGAAATTTGATTATCGCTTGTGACAATCGAATATTTGTTGATTTGAAAATTTTGATTATCGCTTTTGATGATTGAATATTTGCGATTTTTGAGATTTGAGCTTCGTCTTTTTCTCTGGCGATTCAGGTGAGTAATTTGATTTACTCACATTCAATTCGTGCTCTGTATGGGATTTCTGCTCTGTTTTTCCTTCTCTTTTAGTTGCTGGAACTCGATTGTTCTTGCTTGTGTTAGTCGTCTGATTTTGATCCCTGATTCCCACGATGTTGATTCTTTTGATTGAAGCAGTCGAACCTTTTGATTTCTTATCTAATACTTCCCCGCTGACACTTGCTTTGCTTATACATTCGACATTGCCATGCTCTTTTGGTTGTTACCTTTTACCCATTTATTTCCTATGATTGCGCGGACGCAATTTCTTTAAGGAGGGGAGTCTGTAACAACCCGGTTTTTTTTACGCGTCAGTTTATAAATGACGATTAAATCATTGTTAATTGCTAATGTAGATTTTAATCGAGTCGGAATCCTTTTTGTAAAAGTTTATTATCGTCACTAGACGATTGAAATTGATAACAAATTTCTATCAGCAGTTTTAATAATATTGAAATACTTTTTAAGCTGTAAAATTCTTTTATGATTTGGTATATGAGATATGGGCTTTTGAAATGGATCCTGACCCTTATTTTATTTTGGTGCCGTGATAAGTATTCGAACCATTCCCCCTATCTCCATTGGCAAGCCCGGCTCCTTCATTTATCATTTGCGAAAAACCTAAAACAACGTACGAAAATAATGGCGGCTCGATTTTCTCCGTTCGCTCGATCAAAATTAGGGCTTGCTCGTCTTCGTCTCGCTGTGAAGATAAGGAGCTGTCGTATGGTGAGCATCTCGTTCAATGATTGTGTGGCCACCGAGCTCGTCTTCGCTTCGAGAAATGGTGAGTAATTTTAAATTACTCACATTTAATTCGATTTCAAGCATACATGATTTTGTGTTTTCAGGCCTTGAATTCTAGGTACTTTGACTTCGGTCACTTTGGAATTTTGACAGTATTTGACTTCGATCTCATTTTGCTCCGCGTTTGACTTGGTTTCACTGTCGATGATGATTTGGGTCTTTTACAGGGTTCGCAACCCTATTTTCTTGTTCGTTTGATAATTTCAAAAGTTTCATAATTTTATACCCGATAATCCTTGGTTTAAAACTGCTTCGATGTTGATAAGACCTCTGGGATGACCACAGCTTGATTGTTTGGTTTGATTGCATTTCTTGAGCTCCATTTCACTTTGCAGTTAATCACTGTCCATATTTGTTTGACCACTGCTTGGATTCATTGTGCACATTTTGTTGCTAGATGTCACTCATATGCTGCTTGCTTATATTCCTTTTGACCTGTTTGCATCAAGTCAGTTTGAACTTGTTGTTGTATTTAGTTGTTCCCTTGTAGTCTGCACCATTTGATCTGATATACTGATATTTTGAGTATTCGAGTGATGTTGGCACTGTAATATAGCTCGAACTGTAGTTGTTGATGTACATATTGAGGTTCTAGTTGATTCACTGTCTCATTTGCCATAGCTTGATCCATTCAGAAACATTGTTGCATTTGTATCTCACTGTGTTGCATTTAGCTTGACACTTGCATTATTGTGATGGTTGACCATCCTGTAGCATTGTCGTTTTGCCTCCATATTGATACTGTGTGCTTTTCTTCAGGTCAGTTTGAATTCCTTGTAGTCTCTTGTGTATACACTTTGCATTCACTTGTAGTTATCATCAGTTGCATTCATTCCTCTACATTCATTGTTGTCCAGTCTGGTTTTCTTTTGATCCATGCTGTGCACTGTGTGTTTTTGAGATATATGCATGTTGACTAGTTGTACTTGAATGTCTTGACTTTGATGTTCTCTGCATTGGCCTTGAGTCTTTCCTTGTTCATGTTGGCTATCTTGGTTCATTGGGGCACTTGACACTGTCTTGTTTCCATACTGAAGTTCACTGTTGCAGTGCTTCATGTTATAGCTTGAACCATACTGCATTTTCATGTATCTTCTGCCTAATCTTTGAATTTGTTGAACTTGAGTCACTTGAAACGGGACATGTGCATTTCTTTGTTGTTGATGCTTGTTGCATGTGAGTTTGTTACCTTCCAATCTTTTCCATTTCAGTAGTTTGTGATGTTGGCATTTCACTGTGTCACTGTCCATATTTGTTTGTGACAGTCTCTGCATCCATGTTGATGTTTCGTATGTTGAAGCTTTGCATTGATATACTTGTCCATCTCTGAGTTCTTCCATGTTGATCTGTTGTGATATTGTTCTCTAGATCACTTCCAGTTGTACTGCTATTTGAAATGCAGTGCTTCATGTTGTAGATTCACTTGAGCTCTTACTTCATCCCCACTTCATCACTGTATGTTGCACTGTTTCCAGTTGCTTCTATGTTGTCTCTTTGATGGTCTTGAGTTATGGTGGCATCTGCTTGTTGCCCAGACTTTTCAGTTGTACTGTGAAGCAGTTTGTTGATATTGATGCACTGCTGGGTTCATGTGTTCACTTGTAGTCTGTGATATTTGTTGAGTCTTCACTTTGCAGTTTCATTGTAGCTGTGCATTCATGTTGAAACCGGACCATCTATCTGAGTTGTTTTGCATCTGGTCAGTTTGGTTGCTGTCTTCACTATTATATCATGTAGTTTATTTGGGTGGGCCATGTTGCATCTGCAGTGGGGTCTCATCGAGTTTGGTCATTCATTACATTTGTCTTGACCATTTGAGACAGTTTGCATACCATTTACACTGAGTAACCTTATCCACTGCTGCATTTGTTTTTCTTACACTTGAGTTGAACCCGATTTTTGGGTTTGACCTTTGCAGTTTCTACGCACTGTAGTGGCGAGGCAGTGCACGCGTGCGTGCACTGCGGCCACCCAGAATCGACAGTTTTGAATTGATATTTCTTTTGTGTCGTGATGCATTGATCTTTTATGCTGTATTGGCGAGGTCGTACCCGCGTGCGTGTACGGTAGCCAATCGAGTTTTGATGATTTTAAAGTGACAGTTTCAATTGTTTTTAAATTGATTTAGTCAATTTGATAAATTGTTCATTTATCTCTGTTGATGATTTAAATCTGCTGATTTTTGTTAAACACTGTTAAGTGTTACATTGACCGTTATCCGGTTTCTTTGTTTAAAGAATCGGATAGACGGGAATTATTGTGACTGTCGTCTATTTAAATTATTACTGCCTATATGCACTAATAAACTGGTTTGAATTAGACTGACCTGGGTATTATTTTCTTTTGAATGTAATACTCGGGTCAGACCCGAGTTATTTCAGGTTGTAGATTTTCTTCTTTGAGTTGCTGTTCAGGATATGAAGACTTTTCACATCTTCTGAAGTTGTCAATGTCATTTTGTAGTAGTCGTGTCATTGTATAGAACGATATGTAGTCATGTATATTAGTCGATAATGTACTTGTATATATAACTTCTAGAGTCGGCAGTTGTAGTTGTATCATATGTATTATGTCAACTATGTATTAACTGACATCAGTTATATATATATGAGACTTTTGTTTTTATCTGTGTTCCGCATTTATATTATCTGTGTTATTGTTATATCTAATGTCCTAAACTCTTATGAACTATCGTAGTTTGTTTTATACTGATTATTGGATATGTCGATGGGAGTAAATAAATAATAGATGAAAAATAAAAAGGCATATACCACTCCTATTGAGATAACCAATATTAGTGTAAGGCCAACTACGGATGGTCGCTCCTATATAGCCTTATTCTTCGTAATAATAGACAGTATTTCTTTTAATACTCTTTGTTATTATGAGCATAGAGGTGGGGCGTCACATGATCGATTCGAAGCAAGGGTCGAATCGATCCCAAAGTGGGCCCGGATTTCCTAAAAGCGGGTATGTGGGCCCCCTCACGTGCCAGAAGTGGTCTCCCCGGATTTTAGGTGAAATATCAGCCTCCTACACCTATAAATAGAGCCCCTGGTCATTCAGAAAAGGGGTCGGACAATTCTAAGAGCTAAAGAGCGCCCAGACTTTGCCAGATTTACTCAGAATCACCACTGCTTCCTTAGATTCAGATTATAATCATAAAATCAGTTGTATTACATCAGAAGAAATTGTAATCATCAAGCGAATATCAATAAAATCATCAACTTCAGAGTGGACGTAGGCAAGATCGCCGAACCACTATAAATCTCGTGTTTCTGTTCATTATTTCTGAATTGTGATACTCTGTTTGCTTAGATTTGAGATTTGTGTGTGAATATTGTTGATTTATATTCATACACTAGTGCTTTCACAACATTTGGGGTTTGTGACCAATTTTGGCGCAAACACTTTGGTGCTTTCACTGAGAATTGACTAGGACCTGCTACACAAGATTTGAAAATTTGAAAGACAATGACTCGACAAACAAGTAGAAGGCAAAGAGCTGAGAGAAGTCAGCACGAAGGAAGTCAAGAGGCTTCCTCAGGAGCAAACCAAGCTTCAGCCTTTGTCACCAGGGATGAGATAGAGGCAATGATGAGAAGACAAGAAGAAATGATACAGAACTTGTTTCAACAGATTGGGCAACTTGGAGCGCAAAATCAAGTAACAACCAGAGTCCAGAACGAAGCAGGATCATCCAACGCAGCGCCGGAGCTGGGTGGCACACACTTAGGACATGTTGATCTGAACCCGGGAAGAGAGACAAGGACATCCGAGCAACCTGGCAGCGATAGAGGGATGAACGCTCAGCCGGGGGGCAGACACCCGAAAGCTCACAAGGACTCGGGGGGCAGATCGAAGGTAGTGAACGAGGACTACAGCTTGGAGACAATGATAGATTGGCAGAGATGGTCAGGCGAGCCATGAGAGGAGGATTAGTAAACAGAGATCTTGAAGACGTGAACAAGAGTCCCTTTTCTCCTGCGATTAGGTTGGCTAGGAACCCACCAGAATTCAAACTGCCAACAGTAGAAGGGTATGATGGGAGGAGGGACCCTGCGGTCCATCTAACGAGGTATATAAGGCACATGGAAGTGCTGGGGGCATCACAGGAAGTTATGGCCCGGTGCTTCCCATTGTATTTGACAGACATAGCAGCTTTATGGTTTAGACAGCTAGAGAGCGGCTCCATTGGGACATGGACCGATTTGATTGAGAAATTTATGAGGCAATTCAGGGTTCACATTTCAAGACCCAAGAATGTGATGAGTTTGGCAACGCTAAAACAGAAAGCTGGGGAGTCTCTGAGGAATTTCCTGACGCGGTTCAATGCGGCAGCAGCATCGGTGTATCGGCCAGATCCATCCATGGTTATGATGGCAGCCGTGTCCGGAATAGCTGACGGCACGGAATTCAAAAATTCATTAACTAAGGATCCGCCTATGGATCTAGGAGAATTTTATCATGAAGCCAAAAAGTTTTTACGATTAGAGGATGCTCGTACAGAGAGAGAAGAAGAAATTGATGTTTACATAGTTAGAGGCGGTAATTCACCTGGAAAGGGTGCAGAGATTGATAAAGGGAAGCGAAAAGCTAAAGAAAATGACGATAGGTCAAAGCGGCAACGGAGGGAGCCGCGATTTACCACCTATTCAGAACTAAACGAGGGTTTGGAGCGAATCTACCAAGACACCCGAGAGCAAGTTGCCTATCGTAGGCCAATACGACGGGATCCAACTACCGACGAGAGAAAATCTGACAAATATTGCTTATTCCATGAGCTGAATGGACATAGCACAAGTGATTGCAGACACCTAAAGGATGAAGTAGAAGGGCATATCAGGAACGGTAGGCTACTTCAGTATGTGAGGAGGCGAGCTCCAATGGTGGAACCAGAGCGACCACCGTCTACATCGGCTAGGGGTGATCCTGAACCAGGACACCGTTTGGTTATCAATTGATTTGAATAACGATGAACGAGTCGTAAATTTCTCACTAACAACATCAAACCATTTACACATGTATGAGATCGCGAACGATCCACAGGCATGCTCTGAATGATTATTGATCGTCTCGTAGTGAGAATTTACACTTTGACATCCTTGCTTTGCTTTTGTTTCATGTTGATTTGAACATTTAGACTTTGTTTGTTTGAATATTTTTGTGAACGTTAATTTGATATTTGCAATTCTGTAGAAGAAGTTACTCGCGTATGCTTTGGATCGCGAACGGTCCACAAGCACACCTTGTATAGCGACGAACCGCCACGATCGCTGATTCAGAAGTTCACCCGAACATGAACCTGACATTGATAATACTAAGTCCCCCTCCCGGACACCCGACCTCGAACGGTCACCATTCGCCTCGAACGGCACCCGACCTCGAACGGTCACCATTAGCCTCGAACGGCACCCGACCTCGAACGGTCACCATTAGCCTCGAACGGCACCCGACCTCGAACGGTCACCATTTGCCTCGAACGGCACCTGACCGCGAACGGTCACAATTCACCTAATATGACATTCGATCGCGAACGATCACATTTTTGCCCCGTACGGCACATGATCGCGAACGATCACATTCCTCTTTCCACGTCACCTGACCGCGAACGGTCATTGTTCGCCTAGAATGACACACGATCACGAACGGTCGCAACTCGTCTAGAACGACATCCGACCGCGGACGGTCCCATTTCTTTATTTGCCGCGAACGGCATCCGACCACGAACGGTCCCATTTCACTATTTTCCATGAACGACAACTGACCTCGAACGGTCACATATCATCTCAAATGACATAGGGTCGTGAACGATCGTCATTCATGGCCAGGAAAGACTATCAATTTCTTTACAGGTCATCAACAGGATATGAACATCCGGCTCATTGCATTACAAAACACACCTTCCAATCGCAAGGCATGTTTTGGGGGGCAAATGTTATCCCGCCTTTTGGCAAGGCCGTGACACCAAAAAGTTGACTGGAAAACTAAAGACAGTTCATCGTAAAAGCTCGTTATACACTGTTTTACCACGGATATCAATGAATTTTGTCCGAGTCCGGATCGAGCCAAAATTGGTAGGACATGACAAGCTAAGCCATGAGAGTCAACGTTTCAAATCTCAAGTCAATCTGAGTTCGTATGCTCAAGCTATGATCAATTCAAGATAGAGAAAATGACCTTACTTCGAATCCATCCTATGAATCCATCCTATGACCTTACTTCGAATCCATCCTATGACCTTGCTTCGAATCCATCCTATGACCTTACTTCGAATCCATCCTATGAATCCATCCTATGACCTTACTTCGAATCCATCCTATGACCTTGCTTCGAATCCATCCTTTGACCTTACTTCGAATCCATCCTATGACCTTGCTTCGAATCCATAGGCCGAGCCTTAGTTCGAATCCATAGGCCGAGCCTTAGTTCGAATCCATAGAACGAGCCATAGTTCGAATCCATAGAACGAGCCTTAGTTCGAATCCATAGAACGAGCCTTAGTTCGAATCCATAGAACAAGCCTTAGTTCGAATCCATAGAACAAGCCCCAGTTCGAATCCATAGGCCAAACATATGGATTCGACCCTACCGATTCGATCGAATCCATATGACGAAGATCATCACTTGAATCGATCATAACTTGAGATCTACAAGTCCAAATGCTATGAAATTTTCACAGAAGCTTAAGCGCATGATGAAGAATGTTCACACCAAGTTTCATCTCAATCGGAGCAAATCTTGATCGATTCGAAGCAAGGGTCGAATCGATCCCAAAGTGGGCCGGATTTCCTAAAAGCGGGTATGTGGGCCCCCTCACGTGCCAGAAGTGGTCTCCCCGGATTTTAGGCGAAATATCAGCCTCCTACACCTATAAATAGAGCCCCTGGTCATTCAGAAAAGGGATCGGACAATTCTAAGAGCTAAAGAGCGCCCAGACTTTGCCAGATTTACTCAGAATCACCACTGCTTCCTTAGATTCAGATAATAATCACAAAATCAGTTGTATTACATCAGAAGAAATTGTAATCATCAAGCGAATATCAATAAAATCATCAACTTCAGAGTGGACGTAGGCAAGATCGCCGAACCAATATAAATCTCGTGTTTTTGTTCATTATTTCTGAATTGTGATACTCTGTTTTGCTTAGATTTGAGATTTGTGTGTGAATATTGTTGATTTATATTCATACACTGGTGCTTTCACAACATTTGGGGTTCGTGACCAATTTTGGCGCAAACAAAACATATCTTAAAATTTCAAATTTTATAGATTTCAAATCAAACTTATTTAAGTATAATTCTTAAATAATTAAGAATTCCAAATCAATTTCAAATTTATCTTTCAACCTGAAACATTATAAACTTATATTTGAAAATATAAATTTTACATAAATACTTGAACATATTTCATATTGATTCAGATCAACTTTATTAAATCAACTTTAATAAATCTTTAAAATCCTTATTTATTAAAACAATATATTTCTTTCAAAATCGTAGAAATGTTTTTCAAAACATTTATATATAGACCAACGGTGTATGTATATAATTTTCTATCCTATGGTCAAGTGATACGGATATTTATCATTTCAATCCGCAATTTAAAATATATTCGGGTATATATCTTTTCAACCCGAAATCCCAAATTCAATTTAATTTGAAAATCGCTTGGGTTTATCATTTCAACCCATAACGATTTTCTCATATTCTAAAGTCCGTTCGGGTATGTATCATTTCAACCCATAGTGATTCTATACTAACAGGGAACTTGCAGAGTGATAACAGATATGATAATAATATAACAACGGTAACAGGCATATATCATCAGTATAAATAACAGATAGGGGTGTCAGATGTCACAGGTGAACAGATACAGATGATGGCATATATATATATCAATATAAATAACAGATAATGATGTCAGGTGTCACAGGTGAACAGATACAGATGATGGCATAGATATAGCAATATAAATAACTAACAGCAGCATATTTCAATTGTCGTTTCAATTGAAATCAAATTTAATAAATATAAGAACATTAATCGTGAGTGATTGCTCACCATTCGAGGCTAGAGAAACAGACGATGAAATTGAGTTACGAATCCAAGTACGAATTTCAAAGCAAAGCGAGATTGACATGAATTCGATGGTCAAGCAGATAGATACGAAATAGAATAAATCAAATCAGAACTGGATTGATGCAGATAAAATTGAAGCGAAAGTATATAATATATATATAAATTGTGACGACCGCCCATAACCCCTGCACTGAACCTAGAGAAAGTGCGCTGTAAAGTGTGCCAGGCAGCCATGGACGATTGTCAAGGTAAATTAAAACAACAAGATCTATCGTATCACTTACAGCGCATGGACAAAATACAATAGAACATATATATAGTGAAGCTTCACAGAATAGAATCTCATCAATAAAACTTCATAATAGTTGAATACAAACATCTAAATAGTCAATACAACAAGCCTCACTACATATCACTCAGAGAATACAAAGAAGCGGAACATCCAGTACATATAGTAAGAAGTAATATGCAATACTCCAGCTCGTCTTCATCATAAGCATCGTGGAAAGCAAGAGCAGCACCTGTCACCTGCTATCTAGTCTGCCCGTCCCAAAATGGACGAACAGCCCAAGGCAATAAGAATTAAAACATAAAGCCTTGAGTCAGACAACAGTCTTAGTGAGCGGTAAATTAACTAACAACATACCAAAAGAGTACAAAGGAAAAAGGAATAGGAATACAACCCTCCCACTCCAACCTCTTTCTACAGTGATAGCCCCCAGACACACACTAAGCAGAAGCAAACATAGCAGAACATACAATTTGAAATAAAGTAATTATCACTCGAGTCAAGGGCGATGGTTTCCAAGTACAAACCCCCAAGGCCTAAACCAAGATCAGATAAGCACCTAGAAAGTACCGCTCTTGAGACCGAATGACTATACAACCAAACATCCATGACTCTGGCTATCACTGTTATCATTGCTTCGATGCCACCGTTAATTGAATGATCGGCACATTCTTTCAGCCGTCCGTCAAGGGCTAATGGAAACCCCGGTTCTAGACATAACTCCCGCACGTCATCGTGACCCGTGCCTAGGACTATCGAATCTGCCCAGAGTACTTGACTACCAATCCATAGCCTTTAGGGACTATCGAATCTTCCCAACGTACTCTTGCTTTGAGCATGCTAGAACCTTCAACAACGATGAGATCTCAGCCTTCTAGTCATCCTCCTCGACGACTATTTCCATACTAGCTCAAGCGCCTCTCGAGCATCCATTATCCTCAAACTCGAACCATATCACCGAGTTATCAACCTACTTGGAATGATCCCGTCTGGATTAGACCAAGACTATCTCATATCATGCCTCGCTTCATCACATCCTCGCAAAGCTTCATCTCAACAGCATCATCAAATCTATGTATAAGAGCTTCATCATCCGCTACATATGCCACGAGCAGCTTTCCCAATTCAAGAGCCTTTCTCTTAGCTTCTGAATCATCTTCGGTCTAAATCAAATCATCAATTCATCTAATTCATAGCAATCAACCAAGTCAAACATTAATCCAAACAATCAAGCATTCAAATATGATCTAAGTAGATAATTATAACAATAATGGCAATTTCGTAATTAAAGAGTTGAAAGTCTAATAAGCATGAAAACATGAACAATATCTCTATGATCTTGATGAATGAACTTGCATAGGTTAACATGTAGTAAGATGGATGTCAAATCATCATGAACAATGAATCTATACGGATCTACACATGTGGTTAGGAAAATGCATGGAAATCACTATTTTAACACCAAATCAAGCCAACGATCCGATATACTCCTTTGGATCCGTGTGAGAGATAATCACCACTCACCAAATCACCTAAACAACCCAAAAGCAACACACTTCAGATCTGGACAGCGAAGGATCTAACTTGATCTATCACCAATCCGCTTCAAACAATGAAATCTCTCTTCGAAGAATGTAGATCTTCAATCTAAGCTCTTCGATCTTCGATTTGATCTTCAAGATGGATGGAAGGAATCACTCTATTTAGAGTGGAGAAAAGAAGTGTAGAAGTCGAGCTCTCAAAATGGCAGCACTTCGTCGCTTCGAAATCCGGATCCCAAAAAGTGAGAAAAAACCCTTCTATTTATAGGCTGAAATCTCCTTAACTCGTCCGCTTTCTTAAGTCGTTGCCGACTTAACCTCTTCTCCGACCTAACACTCCAGACGACCTACGACTTAGTTGCTTTGCCGACCTAACACTCGCATGTCTATGACTTACGACATATCAGCTAACTCCTAAGTCGGTCACGACTTATAACATATGCGCGCCTACGACTCAACTGAGACACGACCTAACAACAGCTCCCACCTAACGACTTAACAAGTGCGCGCGTCCTACGACTTAAGAAGTGCGCGACTTAACTGGGTAACTGACCTACGACTTAACACTTAGCAGATCAGCGCCTTCTACGACTTAACAACTTTGGGGCCTAATAGGGGATACGACTTACGACTTAGCGGCTTAACCCCTAAGTCGCTCACGACTTAATAACTTAGCAACTCTACGACTCACTATGCTACGACCTAACTTCCTTAATTCGTCTAACGACCTAACTTCGCTAACCACTAGGTTGCTAACCTGCTAACTTCTATAAGTCGTCAACACTTAGGTCGCTCGACCGACCTATCCTACCATACGACCTAAACCACTACCCCTTAAGTCGTCCACTACCTTAGGTCGCTCCAACACCCTACGACCTAAGCTACCACGACTTAATTCCTATACGACTTAACTGCCTTAACTCGTATCTTCCTTAAGTCGCTCCAAAACTCCCATACAACCTAGGACTTAAACTCAGGACGACTTATCACAAATGCGACCAAATGTCAACTGTTTTACGATGTTTCGATCCGTGAAAATACGGGTCGTTACATTCTCTCCCCCTTAGGAATTTCGCCCCCGAAATTCCAAACAAACAAAGCAATCAAAGACTATTTTGCATGCCTAACATCCATAGCAATCAACAAACCATGCATCCATTTCTAGCTTAGCATGCAGAATTCTAAAACTAGAACAAGTTACAATATCGTGAGATGACACGACACCTTAGGGCCATACCTTGAAGAGTTCAGGATGAGCTGCTTTCATCCTCCCTTCCACCTCCCACGTACAGTCGTTATCATCATCACTCCATTGTATCTTGAGCAACTTAACTATCTTCCTCCTAAGCTGTTTCGTGTCGGTTTCCACAACACGAAGCGGCTTACGAGGTCTCTTATCGACTGGATCAACTTCGAAATCTTCACAGCTATCAGCAGAAACCACTGTATTCGAGTCGTGCACATACTTCCGTAGATATGATACATGAAAAACATTGTGCACACTCGACATCTTCTCAGGTAACTCTAATCTATAGGCGAGCTTTCCAATTCGCTCGATGATCGAGAATGGTCCAACAAATCTCGGAGTCAATTTTCCTTTCTTCCCGAATCGAATAACATTCTTCAGTGGAGAAATCTTCACAAAAACCATATCTCCTACGTCGAATTCCAAATCCTTTCGACGCTTATCGGCATAACTCTTCTGACGGTCTTGGGCTGCCTTCATTCGTTGCTGAATGATCTCTATGCAATCCGAAGTCTGTCGAATCATCTCTGGCCCAAGTATCAACTTTTCTCCAGTTTCTAACCAACATGTCGGTGAGTTACACGGTCTTCCATACAATGCCTCATACGGTGCCATACCAATGCTTGACTGGTAACTGTTGTTGTATGCAAATTCCACCAAATGAAGGTGATCTTCCCATGATCCTCCGAAATCCAAAACACAAGCTCTGAGGAGATCTTCCAAAACTCGGTTGACTCTCTCAGTCTGACCATCGGTTTGAGGGTGATAAGCTGTACTCAAACACAACTCGGTTCCCAAAACTTCCTGGAAGCTCTTCCAAAATCCACTAGTGAACAATGGATCCCGATTGCTCACTATACTCTTCGGAATACCATGAAATCGAACTATCCACTTAACATACAACTCAGCCAACTTTGATGCAGTCCTAGTCGATCGAACAGGAATGAATCTTGTGCTCTTAGTCAGACGATCTACGATGACCCAAATCCCTTCATTTCACGTTCTTGTTCTAGGTAATCCATCAATAAAATCCATCGATATCTGCTCCCACTTCCATGTAGGAACTTCCAATGGCTGAAGCAATCCACTTGGCTTCTTCTATTCAGCTTTTACCAACTGGCAGTTCATGCACTTGGAAATAA
The DNA here is from genome assembly GCA_030737815.1 of Allium fistulosum. Lineage (NCBI taxonomy): Eukaryota > Viridiplantae > Streptophyta > Magnoliopsida > Asparagales > Amaryllidaceae > Allium > Allium fistulosum. The sequence goes on along the minus strand of CM060903.1, from coordinate 1,437,983,745 downwards.
AATTTCCAACATCCTTCTTCATGCCTTCCCAGTAATAAGTTCTCTTCATATCCCGATACATCTTATTTCCACCTGGATGAATTGTCAGCTTCGAGTGATGACTTTCCTTCAGAACTTCACTCCTCAATTCATCTATATCGGGAACAACTAGTCGTCCTTGCTTCTGAAGCCATCCCTCTCGATCGACCTCGAATCCTTTATCCTTTTTTGGATCCAATCCAGATTCCAATTCACGGATAATCTTGACAATCTTATCATCTCGCTTTTGACTCTCGCCAATCCTTTCCACAAGAGTCGGTCTTATCGATAAGTTTGCCAACATCTCAGGTTCCAATTCGCATCTAGGCCTGAAGTCAAATCCAGCTAAATACTCGAAATTCTTCCATTCTGAGAACATGGCTCCCAATCCTGCATGTCTTCGACTTAACGCATCTGCCACCGCGTTACCTTTTCCCGGAGTATAAGCTATACCAAAATCATATAATGCCAAAAACTCTAGCCAACGTTGCTGCCAAAGATTCAAATCCTTTTGGGAGAAAAGATACTTCAACGACTTATGATCTGTAAACAGCTCGAATCGAACTCCCAATAGATAATGTTTCCACATCTTCAGAGCAAATACAATCGCCGCTAACTCCAAATCATGAGTCGGGTAATTCCTTTCATGCGGCTTCAGTTGTCGACTTGCATATGCAACAACTTTATCCCTCTGCATCAGCACTGCTCCAAGTCCAGTACCACATGCGTCGGTGTAAACCACCATCTCATCATTCCCACTTGGAATAGTCAAAACAGGAGCACTTGTCAATCGCTCTTTCAGGATTCCGAAAGCTTGCTCACACTTAGCATCCCATATGAACACTTGGTTCTTTTTCGTCAATCCTGTCAATGGTGCAGCCACCTTGGAGAAGTCTTTGATAAACAGTCGATAATATCTTGCTAATTCAAGAAAACTTCTCACATCCGTTGCATTCTTAGGTCTAACCCAATCTTGGATTGCTGCCACCTTAGCGGGATCAACCGCTATTCCATTTCCAGAGATAACATGGTCTAAGAACCTCACTTCACTCTTCCAGAAGTGACACTTTGAAAACTTAGCCTTCAACTGATGTTTCCGCAAGATTTCCAAAACAATACGCAAGTGCGTCTTGTGCTCTTCTTCAGTTCTGGAATAAATCAGAATATCATCCACGAACACACGTACAAACTTGTTCAACTGATCCCTGAACACTCTATTCATAAGATCCACAAAATATGCTGGCGCGTTAGTCAATCCAAACGGCATTACCAGCCACTCAAAGAAACCGGATGGTGTTCGAAAAGCAGTCTTCGGCACACTATCCTTAGCCACTCTCAACTGGTGAAATCCCATTGCCAAATCCATCTGAGAAAACACCTTGGCTTCGTAAAGCTGATCAAACAAGTCATCTATTCTCGGCAATGGATACTTGTTTTTCTTAGTCACCTTATTCAGCTCACGATAATCGACGCACAACCTCAGCGATCCATTTACTTTGGTTACAAACACAACTGGTGCACCCCATTCGGACACACTACGCCGAATGAATCCTTTCTGCAAAAGATCATCAACTTGCACCCTCAACTCTTGCTGTTCCCTAGGCGCCATCCGCCTAAGAGGCATCACAACAGGTCTGGCTCCTTCAACTAGATCTATACGAAACTCGATCTCTCTATGCGGCGGTACCCCTTTGACTTCGTCAAAGACATCCTCGAATCCATTCGCGATTGGCACTAATGACAGTCCATCCCGTGGAACAACTAGCGAATACATGAAGCTCATGAAGATGCCTTCTTCATGCTTACATCGTATCACAATCTTTCGCCCCTCCACATTCTCGACTGTCACTTCCAGCCTCTCACAATCAACCTTTGGCGCATACCTCCTAAGCCAGTCCATACCCAAAATAATTCCGAACCCCGTAATGTTCAGAACAAAACAATCACAAACAAAAGAGCAACCATGACTCGATACAATCAGACCACGACATAACATACACAAACAAGACGAACCCCCAACTGGATTAGTCACAACCAATGGCCTATCCACGATATCCGGTTCCAAACCTAACCGGCCTACGAGTTCACTACAAACAAATGAATGCGACGCTCCAGTATCAAACAGAACTCTAACTGGAACACCACATAGGAAAAGAGTACCTTGAACCACCACACTCTTTCCCTTCTCTTCAGCGCTAGGAGCTTTTGAAGACGACGGAACAGCTCCCAAAGCATAAGCTTGCACAATCTGCTTGTCCCTCCTCGGTTCTGGACAATTCTTCCTGAAATGCCCCGGCTTGTCACAATTGTGACACTTCATCGGTGCCATCGGATTCTTACAATCCTTCGAGAAATGGTCCTTCTGCTGACAATTGTAGCAAGTCACCTCGCCTTTCGGCTTCTTCTGGCCATCCTTACCCTTCTGTTGCTGCTGCTTCCTCTTCTTGTTTCCACCCTGTTGGGGTTTAGACTCTTCCCTGGTCACAGCAACAACAGATCCTTCCTTAGGAAACAGACTCTCATGCCTGAGAGCTTTCTCCACAAGCTTCTCAAATGAATCGTCCAAATGATCCACCAGCTGTCTCCCAAGATAACTGTCCAAGTCTGTCACAAACTTCTCATTCTTCTGATATGCAGATTCAATATATGACCGGGCATATTTGGACAAAGCCTCAAACTCAGAAACATACTCAAGAACTGGTCTTCCACCTTGCTTGAGCTCCACAAACTTCTTGAACAGAACAGACTTCTAAGCGGTAGAAATGAACTTAGCTTCAAATCTGGCTTGGAATTGCTCCCAAGTAATCTCTTCCTCCGGAGTATTGATGGTAATAGAGTTCCACCAATCAGAGGCTCTCCCTTGAAGCTGTCTTGATGTTAACTTCCTCTTAGTTGCATCCTCAATTCCCAAATCACCAAAAATCCTTCTACAAGCATCTATCCACCTCTGAACTTCAATGGTTGATTCTGTTCCCAAGAAAACCTTTCCTCCAAGAGCAGTATAGTCCTTACACAACTTAGCGAAATCCACCGGTTTTGGAGTTTGAACTTGAACTCCAACATCCACTGATGGCCCTGGAGCTGGCATCCTTCTCATGATTGAAGTCATCATAGCTTCGAACATAGCAGCATAATCAGCAGCCCCTTTAGTAGCACGGCCTTCCCTAGAAGCTGGTCTCCCTCTTCGACTCATTCTCAATATCTATAAAAGGGAATGATCAGAACATCTTAGAGAAACAACTGCATAAAGGACTCAAACTCTACTAAACTACTATATTATATATAGTAATCATCCATCAAAATACAATTACGTCTCTCATACGTAGTTACGTCAGCGAGCGTTGGGTAAAATCGATTAACCAAAGCTCTGATACCAAATGTGACGACCGCCCATAACCCCTGCACTGAACCTAGAGAAAGTGCGCTGTAAAGTGTGCCAGGCAGCCATGGACGATTGTCAAGGTAAATTAAAACAACAAGATCTATCGTATCACTCACAGCGCATGGATAAAATACAATAGAACATATATATAGTAAAGCTTCACAGAATAGAATCTCATTAATAAAACTTCATAATAGTTGAATACAAACATCTGAATAGTCAATACAACAAGCCTCACTACATATCACTCAGAGAATACAAAGCAGCGGAACATCCAGTACATATAGTAAGAAGTAATATGCAATACTCCAGCTCGTCTTCGTCATAAGCATCGTGGAAAGCAAGAGCAGCACCTATCACCTGCTGCCTAGTCTGTCCGTCCCAAAATGGACGAACAGCCCAAGGCAATAAGAATTAAAACATAAAGCCTTGAGTCAGACAACAGTCTTAGTGAGCGGTAAATTAACTAACAACATACCAAAAGAGTACAAAGGAAAAAGGAATAGGAATACAACCCTCCCACTCCAACCTCTTTCTACAGTGATAGCCCCCAGACACACACTAAGCAGAAGCAAACATAGCAGAACATACAATTTGAAATAAAGTAATTATCACTCGAGTCAAGGGTGATGTTTTCCAAGTACAAACCCCCAAGGCCTAAACCAAGATCAGATAAGCACCCAGAAAGTACCGCTCTTGAGACCGAATGACTATACACCCAAACATCCTTGACTCTGGCTATCACTGTTATCATTGCTTCGATGCCACCGTTAATTGAATGACCGGCACATTCTTTCAGCCGTCCGTCAAGGGCTAATGGAAACCCCGGTTCTAGACATAACTCCCGCACGTCATCGTGACCCGTGCCTAGGACTATCGAATCTGCCTAGAGTACTTGACTACCAATCCGTAGCCTTCAGGGACTATCGAATCTTCCCAACGTACTCTTGCTTTGAGCATGCTAGAACCTTCAACAACAATGAGATCTCAGCCTTCTAGTCATCCTCCTCGATGACTATTTCCATACTAGCTCAAGCGCCTCTCGAGCATCCATTATCCTCAAACTCGAACCATATCACCGAGTTATCAACCTGCTTGGAATGATCCCGTCTGGATTAGACCAAGACTGTCTCATATCATGCCTCGCTTCATCACATCCTCGCAAAGCTTCATCTCAACAACATCATCAAATCTATGCATAAGAGCTTCATCATCCGCTACATATGCCACGAGCAGCTTTCCCAATTCAAGAGCCTTTCTCTTAGCTTCTGAATCATCTTCGGTCTAAATCAAATCATCAATTCATCTAATTCATAGCAATCAACCAAGTAAAACATTAATCCAAACAATCAAGCATTCAAATATGATCTAAGTAGATAATTATAACAATAACGGCAAATTCGTAATTAAAGAGTTGAAAGTCTAATAAGCATGAAAACATGAACAATATCTCTAGGATTTTGATGAATGAACTTGCATAGGTTAACATGTAGTAAGATGGATGTCAAATCATCATGAATAATGAATCTATACGGATCTACACATGTGATTAGGAAAATGTATGGAAATCACTATTTTAACACCAAATCAAGCCAACGATCCGATATACTCCTTTGGATCCGTGTGAGAGATAATCACCACTCACCAAATCACCTAAACAACCCAAAAGCAACACACTTCAGATCTGGACAGCGAAGGATCTAACTTGATCTATCACCAATCCGCTTCAAACAATGAAATCTCTCTTCGAAGAATGTAGATCTTCAATCTAAGCTCTTCGATCTTCGATTTGATCTTCAAGATGGATGGAAGGAATCACTCTATTTAGAGTGGAGAAAAGAAGTGAAGAAGTGTAGAAGTCGAGCTCTCAAAATGGCAGCACTTCGTCGCTTCGAAATCCAGATCCCAAAAAGTGAGAAAAAACCCTTCTATTTATAGGCTGAAATCTCCTTAACTCGTCCGCTTTCTTAAGTCGTTGCCGACTTAACCTCTTCTCCGACCTAACACTCCAGACGACCTACGACTTAGTTGCTTTGTCGACCTAACACTCGCCTGTCTATGACTTACGACATATCAGCTAACTCCTAAGTCGGTCACGACTTATAACATATGCGCGCCTACGACTCAATTGAGACACGACCTAACAATAGCTCCCACCTAACGACTTAACAAGTGCGTGCGTCCTACGACTTAAGAAGTGCGGGACTTAATTGGGTAACTGACCTACGACTTAACACTTAGCAGATCAGCGCCTTCTACGACTTAACAGCTTTGGGGCCTAATAGGGGATACGACTTACGACTTAGCGGCTTAACCCCTAAGTTGCTCACGACTTAATAACTTAGCAACTCTACGACCCACTATGCTACGACCTAACTTCCTTAAGTCGTCTAACGACCTAACTTCGCTAACCACTAGGTCGCTAACCTGCTAACTTCTATAAGTCGTCAACACTTAGGTCGCTCGACCAACCTATCCTACCATACGACCTAAACCACTACCCCTTAAGTCGTCCACTACCTTAGGTCGCTCCAACACCCTACGACCTAAGCTACCACGACTTAATTCCTATATGACTTAACTGCCTTAACTCGTATCTTCCTTAAGTCGCTCCAAAACTCCCATACAACCTAGGACTTAAACTCAGGACGACTTATCACAAATGCGACCAAATGTCAACTGTTTTACGATGTTTCGATCCATGAAAATACGGGTCGTTACATAAATCATATTCTAAATTCAAACATATATTAAATTGAATATATATATATTTCAAAATCTATTGTTTCAAGTTAAACACATAAACCAAAATCAAACATATACTTACCCAAAATTTAAATTATAACCTTTATCTTCTCTTTGAAAATTCAAACAGATAACATAAAACCTCTATAATCATCACATATTTTATTTTAAATCATAAATTCGCAAAATTCATATATAGAACCAGATTATAAAACTTGCATATCAAAATGCATAGACTGACATCATATATGAAATAACAGAGTACTACCGACCACAGTAATCAAGAAATATACGCACACAAACTTTACTTTTATTATAAAATTTGGAAATATATGTTATAAAAAATATATATATATACCATAACATATTAACAACAGATTATATATATATGAAACAGAAATCAAAATAGGAACTAACTTTAAAATATACACTCATATAAACTGAGATATAAAAAACCAAGCAGCTTAAATATATATGTTTCCTGGGGAATTGACCAGGCAACTTAGTACTCGGCCTCCCCATCGATCAGTTAAACAATAAGCGTTCGGCATGTTAAGACCATTCGGCACGAGCACAGCGTTCGGCATCTAAAGGGCATTCGGTATGGGATAACGTTCGGCATCTAGGAGCGTCCGGCATTGAGAAACGTTCGGTAGTGAATACCGTGTGGCCAAGGAAGAACGCTCGGCATAAAATCGTTCGGCATCCATGAATGTTCGGCCTACAAGGTACGCTCGGCATTCCCGGACTGTTCGGCGTTCCAGCCTCATTCGACCTGCATCCCTCACTCAACACTACATCTCTTCCGGTACGTATCTCGTTCGGCAATCACATGTAGCTCGTCATCCAAGGTCATTCAGTACAAATGGATGTTCGGCATTCAGAGTGTCCGGCCTCACCTCATTCAGCATAAAGGGGGAGGCTCGGCATTCTGTTGTTCAGCCTATCTGGTTCGGCGCATAGGACTTACACTATTTGGACCGAGTTATTCAGCTAGCAGGCCCACCAGAGAAGTCTAACCCACCTTCGTCTATAAATAGAGAGGCAGGGGCACAATGAAAGTGATCCTTTTTGGAGAACACTGGGGAGACTCTGCCATTTTTGAGACTCATCTTCTCTACTTAACAACTTCATTCAAGCATTTGATTCACGAATTGTATTTGTAATCAACTATTAAGAAGATCAATAAAGTTTAACCTCAAAGTGGACGTAGGCAATTACGCTGAACCACTATAAATTTGGTGTTCTTACTTTCTGCATTTAAATTAGCATATTCATCCTTGTTTAATTTATCTTCATCACTTATATCTCTACACAATCTTTCTCAACGAGGTTAGTGACCAATTTTGGTGCTAACACTTTGGTGCTTTCACTGAGAATTGAACTCAGGCGTATGCCGAACACTCCAGAAAAGGCGTATGCCGAACGCTCCAGAAAAGGCGTAGGCCGAACGCTCTTCCAGGCCGAACATACCTCTAGGCCGAATGCCCTTCCAGGCCGACCATACCTCTAGGCCGAATGCCTCTGTAATGCCGAACGGTATTGTATGCCGAACAACTCGTTTGTGCCGAACAGTGTGAATGCCGAACACGTGTGGAATGCCGAACAGTGTGGATGCCGAACAGCTTTGGCCGAACCACTTCTGGATGATCCACTTTGGACAAACAGCCTTGGCCGAACAGCTTTGGCCGAACCACTCCATGCCGATCCACTCTACCGAACAGCCTTGGCCGAACAGCTTTGGCTGAACCACATGCCAACACCGAACGCCCCAATGCCGAACGGTACTTCTGTGCCGAACGAAGTATCTAGACCGATCCATGCACTGTATACCGATCTCTCTCTCAAAAAACAATCTGACTGGTCCCTATACAAAAAATATATGGATCGGGTACGACCATTATTTTCAAAAAATATCTTTTTCGGGTACGACCCAAATTTCCAAAAAATATCCTTTTCGGGGGGAAACCCCCCCGAACCCTAGCCGCAGCGCAGTGCCTCCGGATAATGAATGCAAAACTCAACTTAATAAAGGAACATTCTATCCACTTCCCTGACATCCCATGATCGACCAAGGCATAGAGGATCTAGCAGCAGCTTATGAATGGCAACAAGGGAACGGACAAGCAACCGCTATTCAAACGTCGACCTCTAGATATATTTTGGTAGCTAGTTAGCTAAAGAGCCTCCTACGACTATGGATCGTTTCTTTTACAAAATGAATCAGAACTAAAGTGAGGTGGAGTAGAGCATACTAAGAAAAATAACAATGAAGGCCCGTTGGCTAAGGATGTAGATCCCAGTAGCCGAAACAAGACTTCAGAATTCAGCTCATATGCTCTTTGAAAGGTTCAATTGACAACCTCTACTTGAAGACTCACGACTCGGGGTGGTACTGGAAACCAACCTCGAGAGAGTACACCAACGTCTAAAGAAAATCAGGGGAATGTTGTATATTCCAAAATGCTCACTGATCCTAACACAGGCGATTACAAACACCTTCGAGGTATGATCGAAAAGATGACCTGGAAAGGAAAGCTTTAATAGTATGTACAAGTCCTGCAGAATGGCGGGCAGCGAATATCCGATGCCTATTAATAAAGGGCTATGATTATCAATTGGACGGTTGACGGCCGACATCCCTTTGAAAGGAGCCAGAGGCGGAGTCGAATAGCGAGCACACGATGCTGCTTCACATATCAATGAGATTTACCATAATCTTCTTTGAATTATTTCCATTTCCATCTCTATTTCAATTGTTCTATGAACTACGACTAGCTTGAACTAAACTACTTTCAAAATGATGCAGGTGACCAGGTACTCAGATTTGGTTGCCAACCAATCTACGCAGACCATGATCGGACGTGTGGAGTTACATCTGGACGAGCATAACTCTATCGCTCATCATCAACCATATGCCTTTGATTTGGGGCTATGGGTTAAATACAATGTACAACATCACGATGCACGGAGAGCTGAATTCCATCCTACAAGTGGAATTTATTCAAGTAGAGAGCGGCTGCGATACGGCCGGCCACTCGCTAAGTGAAACTCGAGCTCGGGGGCAAGCCATCACATCAAGGCTAAAAATGGGTTGATACACGACGATCCTTCGCACAACTCCGTACTCCCAGAGTGCGAGACGGAGTATAAACATTTAATCAAATCCGTACTCCCAGAGTGTGAGACGGAGTATAAACATTCGCTTAACTCTGTACTCCCAGAGTGCGAGATGGAGTATAAACATTAATCAACTCCGTATTTCCAGAGTGCGAGATGGAGTATAAACATCTACTCAACTTCGTACTCCCAGAGTGCGAGACAGAGTATAAACATACATCAACTCCATACTCATCCCCAAAACTGGGGGCAGAACCAAAGCAAAGCATGCTAGTTGAACATTTGTCTAAAAGAAGATTGCAACGAAACGATTAAAAGACGACTGTGAAGTAATCAACTGAACGGAAATATTCAGCATGAAAGACTGCGGGTTTTCAAAGCACGTCATGTTTACACAAGACGTCCTTTGGGGGGCAAATGTTATCCCGCCTTTTGGCAAGGCCGTGACACCAAGAACTTGATAAGAAACCAGTGACAGTTCGTCTTGGAGATCGGTTACACAAAGGCTCACAATGGATATCAATGGATTTTGTCCGAGTCTGGATCGAGCCACGATTAACAAGACATAACAATCAAAGCCAGGGAAGCCAATGTTCCAAGTTTCAAGACGATCCGAGTTCGTATGCTCAACTTATGATCGATTCGAACAACCGACCATCCATCCATCAACCTCCACATTTGACTTGGAGACCTAAACTGCTTGGAATGAATATGGCCCGATCATCCACTCCAATCGAGTCATAGAACAAAGTTCGACAAAATACAGATACCCCTCATGAAGCTCAGTGACGCCGGGATCTGTCTAGAGTGGACATGATTTGTTCATCTACACATCAAATCCTACCTCGAACACAAAAGGTTATTCGAAAGCCCGACTTGAAGTAGTTGTGGTGGACTTCCTACTCATTAACCATCGCTCTCAATATATGGACACGACTGCACCTTGGAACATATGCAACTTACTTTGTCTACTCAACAATCTATTATCCTTATTTTCTAGAAGGAGATACGGAGCAAATTGTAAGAGATTTGGCTATCTAACCCAACATGGATGTGATCTAACCATCTGTCATATACATCCTTCCTTGACTTGATTGGAAGAGCTATAATCACCAAGCGGACGAGAATCAATCGTCCATTTTTCAAATTCCGTCCCTTATCCTAGGGGGCAGAATCCCATTCCGTGAGCAAACGTGGTTCGATTGTTCATTCGACGACATTAGCCTTGATATAGTAGATGAATACAAATTAAAGAATGGAAATACGACTGCTCTCAACTTAAACCTCCAAGTCCCCAGAGCGCGGACTGGAGTACTCTAAGTCCCCATAGCGCGGACTAGAGTATAAACGACTTAAACCTCCAAGTCCCCAGAGTGCGGACTGGAGCACTCTAAGTCCCCAGAGCGTGGACTTGAGCATAAATGACTTAAACCTCTAAGTCCCCAGAGAGCGGACTAGAGTATAAACGACTTAAACCTCCAAGTCCCCAGAGTGCGGACTGGAGTACTCTAAGTCCCCAGAGCGCGGACTAGAGTATAAACGACTTAAACCTCCAAGTCCCCAGAGTGCGGACTGGAGTACTCTAAGTCCCCAGAGCGTGGACTAGAGTATAAACGACTAAAACCTCCAAGTCCCCAGAGTGCGGACTGGAGTACTCTAAGTCCCCAGAGCGTGGACTAGAGTATAAACGACTTAAACCTCCAAGTCCCCAGAGTGCGGACTGGAGTACTCTAAGTCCCCAGAGCGTGGACTTGAGCATAAATGACTTAAACCTCTAAGTCCCCAGAGCGCGGACTAGAGTATAAACGACTTAAACCTCCAAGTCCCCAGAGCGCGGACTGGAGTACTCTAAGTCCCCAGAGCGCGGACTAGAGTATAAACGACTTAAACCTCCAAGTCCCCAGAGTGCGGAGTGGAGTACTCTAAGTCCCCAGAGCATGGACTAGAGTATAAACGACTTAAACCTCCAAGTCCCCAGAGTGCGGACTGGAGTACTCTAAGTCCCCAGAGCGTGGACTAGAGTATAAACGACTTAAACCTCCAAGTCCCCAGAGTGCGGACTGGAGTACTCTAAGTCCCCAGAGCGCGGACTAGAGTATAAACGACTTAAACCTCCAAGTCCCCAGAGCGCGGACTGGAGTACTCTAAGTCCCCAGAGCGCGGACTATAGTATAAACAACTTAAACCTCCAAGTCCCTAGAGTGCGGATTGGAGTACTCTAAGTCCCCAGAGTGCGGACTGGAGTATAAATGACTTAAACCTCCAAGTCCCCAGAGTGCGGACTGGAGTACTCTAAGTCCCCAGAGCGCGGACTAGAGTATAAACGACTTAAACCTCCAAGTCCCCAGAGCGCGGACTGGAGTACTCTAAGTCCACAGAGCGCAGACTAGAGTATAAACAACTTAAACCTCCAAGTCCCCAGAGTGCGGACAGGAGTACTCTAAGTCCCCAGAGCGTGGACTAGAGTATAAACGACTTAAACCTCCAAGTCCCCAGAGTGCAGACTGGAGTACTCTAAGTCCCCAGAGAGCGGACTAGAGTATACACGACTTAAACCTCCAAGTCTCCAGAGCACGGACTGGAGTACTCTGAGTCCCCAGAGCGCGGACTAGAGTATAAATGACTTAAACCTCCAAGTCCCCAGAGTGCGGACTAGAGTACTCTAACTCCCCAGAGTGCAGACTCGAATATAAGCGAATCAGATCTCCAAGTTCCCTGAATATGAACTATGACACAAATGACTTGAATTTGTCAAATCCCTGACATACGGGCTAGAAAGTATTCTAAGTGCTCGAAGCACAGAATGGAAGTTCAACGACTCCCGAAGAGTTTCCGAGTTATATGAAGATGGACTGAGAAGTCTATGTTACTCACAACTGCTTGGATTAAAATCACAATCACAAAGAAAACTGAACAATAAGAGTCTTTTGTAAGACAGAAAAAGGAACTAAACCTTATTCAGAAATGAGTTTCTATTACAACCCCTCCAAAGTTTAGAGTCGACATTCTATCTACAAGGACTAAGGAAATAGATGAAAATAATTACATGACTTAAACTAACCCTCGTTGAACGAGGATAGTAGTCACTTCTTGTGCTTCTTCAACTTCTTTCCAAACGGCTCCTCTCCAGAGCATTTACCCTTGGTACTCTTCTTTGATAGAGGGGTAGCAACTGAAAGAGTACGGGGGCCTTCCATGGGCTTGGACCCGCCAGGAAGGATGACCTTCAACGGCTTGTTCAAAGGATCGTCCAAGTCCACAACTCGGGGATCTACTATGACCTTGACCATCTCCTCCCTCTCTTTCTCGAGCCGCTCCTCCATGCTCAATTCGGATGTATGCTCAGAGGCGCCTATGATTTCTACTTCATAACCCCCGTCGGTAGGAGAGGAGGTTTCAGACTTGTCTTCGTCAAGCGCTCCGATCACCTGAGCGTCTAGACCAGAAGCCTCCCCTGCGTGAGTGGCTTCACTTGTTTTCTCCCCCACTTCCTTGGCGACATCGCTCCTCGGAGTGGGCTCGGGGTCAGAACGGCCTGCACAAAATCATGGAAAACAAGAATGCAATAGTCCTGCATAAAGAATAACGACTTTTGAAATCTTAAAGAGAACCTTAAAGAGAAGGATTATCTACCAGGTTCGGGAAAACTCTCAGCCATCCGAGAGGTCTCACCCTATGGAATGGGAGACAGAATGCGGACTAAAGTACTCTGAGTCCCTGAGTGCGGACTAGAGTATAAATGACTCAAAAACCTCTACGTCCCCAGAGTGCGGACTATAGTACACTCAGTCCCCAGAGCATGGACTAGATTATAGACGACTTTAGAAAAATCCCTAAATCCCAGAAGCGGACCAGACTACTCTAAGTTCCCAGAGTGCGAACTAGAGTATAAACGAGTTGACGAAAATCTCTGCGTCTCGAAATGTGGACTAAAGCATAAACCGTTCGACAAATCTCTAAGTCCCCAGAGCGTGGACCGAAGCATGAACACAAATTGGGCGCGAGTCAACCGGGGGAGAATAACACTAAGTCACCAGAATTCAGAGTGGTGTATAAACATCGATAAATAGACGAGTGGATTCCGACCATTTTCTATTCCGCAAACTTCGGCCTGGAATCGACAGGAGGATTATTAACCCGTTGAGGATGGAGTTTGACCATCCAATTAGTGACCTGGCCAAATCAATGCTGGGGGCAGGGGTACAAAACACTAAAAAGCCGAATACGACAGCTTACTATAGCTCTAGCGTGGCGATCTTTATAACTTGAGGCAGCGACTGCAAGGAGGCCTCAATACAGAACCAATCGAAACGGCATCCAAAGCTACGAGCAACCTACTATATCATACCTCAGACCAAGGGTTAATGCCGATCCGCACCAAGCACATAAGAATGTGACTCGGATGTTTGTTTTTTGAAAAACTATGACCCCCCAGAGTATGGAAAGGAGGGTAAACCACGAATACTTGCTGAAAAATTCTCCAGCACCCTCGTTCGATTCATCAAGAGGAGTATGAAACTGGATGAGCATAACCCGACTGCATTTGTAGCCAACTTTACCCCAAGATCTGATTACAGAGCATGAACCAAAGTGGATGTGGATGACCATCCACTGTCCAAATTACGCCCTGAAACTTACATGGCATCAAAGTATTCCTCTTGTAATGAAAAACCATGATAAAATCCAAGATAGGCGAGACCTAGTCTCCCATCGACTGACATGATCCCACGATCCAATGGGAAAGAGAGTAAAGCTAAAGAGGGCATGGCTGGCCTTCCTACTTATCGGTATATGCCCCAGACCTGGGGGCACGAGCGAGAAGCAAGATGAATGTGAACCAACTATTCACCAATCACCTCTATGCCTTTGGAGTGTAGGTGGAAACATAAACATAGCTATGACGAGACTCAACCGCCCATGCAGTACATTTATCAACCCGAGATTGGGAGAAGACGCATGGTCATCCAAAAACTGGCTACGATAGCTCAGTATTAAAACTTATATATAGTGCTTACAGCTACTCAAGGCAACGACCGAAAGGAGGCCTAGAGATAGAATCGTTAAATAGATACCTTAGCTCATGGGCAATTGACTTTCACTCCAACCCGAAGGATGGGTAAAGAATCATGAATGCATTAAATAGAAAGTGAGTTACTCGAATACACAAGCAAATTCAAACTCATAGCAAGATCCAGCTATACAGTTGCGTGCCACTCGAGGCAGACCCCCACTCGACATTTCCTTTAATGCGCTTTTAAGCCTGATTTTTGGCTATTTGCTGATAATCTATTAGAGCATTCAGAGTCCTTCACTATTAGACTCAATAACTCATGACAAGACTCTAGGATTTGACTAGAGTAACCATCAACATTGGCCGTCCCAACCATCTTTCACATTGAATGTTATGCAAAATAGTTACACCTTTACTCAAAGAATCTGGGATGGCACGTGCTAAGCTGACGGTAGACATTACAGCCAGCCATGGCGACCCTTTCCGGGTGCTGAATATCGGATCACAGCTCAGTGCAATGATGATAAAAGAATTAGTTGGATTTTTCTAAATAAATGATGATATGTTCCCTTGGACCCATTCTGACATGCATATGTGATTTCATTAACTATCGCGAGCCATGCATTGGATATCAACCTGAAGCTACAAAATCTAGCACAATCTCCATTGATTTCATCATGAAAGCTCCACTCTTACTTTTAGGCTCACCCCATCAACGTCTATGCCTACTAGCCGTTGCGACAAGGCATACAATGACCTGAGACGTCTGAAAGACTACTTAAATAGAATATCAAACTAAGCTGATTCGATATCACTTATTTTCCACGAAGGGCTATCCAAGGACGGAAATTAGCAGACCTCACACCCAAATTCACTACCTCAGAAGACTACTCGAAGAGTAGCAGAGAACCAACCATGAGATGGAAAATGTACACGGATGGAGCATCCAATGATCAGTGTTATGGCTTGATAATGACTCCTGAGGAACGATCAATCTGCAACATCCTAAAACTCGATTTACCTGTAACAAACAACGATGTTTAGTATAAAGCCTTAACTACCAGCCTCAAACTTGCTAGAGGATTTGAAGTGAAAACTTTACATATCTTTTGTGATTCTTGATTGGTAGTATACAAATTTAAGGAAGTTGATCTTGCTAGGGGGCATTGTCTTGTTCCTTTTCTCGGCCAAGTCCAAGAGCTACTAACTGACTTCACATATTACATCATTACACACGTACTCAGCGAACAAAATGAAAAGGTGTCATGGTTGACTCCTATCAAAGACTATCTAAAATGAGGAATTCTTACTGAACGGAGGAATGGCAATCGACGGATCCTCCTCAAAGCTTCACGCCAAATCATCTAAGAATAATTCGTGTGTCAAAAGGAGTTTATCCATCCCCATGCTTCGGCATATCGCCCATGATGATATCTTGAGCAAAGTCTATGAAGATGAATGCGGTAATAACATCAGGGGGAAAACCATGATAAAGAAGATACTCTGCTACAGGTATTACTGGCCAACTATCAACCCAGATGCGGTTGATCATGCTAGACAATGGACGAGTGCAAGATGTTTGCAGAAAATCCAGGAACCTCGCCGATGGAAATTATTCAAATGGCTAGTTCATAGCCATTTGCCACTTGGGGGCACTGAAATCATCTTCTTGTCGATCCTAAAGGTGGTGCGAAATACACCATCATAGCAGTTGATTACGTCACCAAATGGGCAGATGAAGAACTCTTAACCACGACCAAGATGAAGAAAATAATTCACTTCTTTATCCGTAACGTCATCTGTCCTTATGACCTTCCATGATCCATTATAACTGAAAATGGATAGGTTGAAGTTGTGAACAAAATCATAGAGTCTGTACTGAAGAGAGGTTTGGAAAACGCCTCAAGTGGTTGATTGCAACCCTTATTTCACAAAAAATACAAACAAGGAATCGCGATTGAATTGCAATTAAACTAGATGGAGTTGGCGACAACTTATGAGCATATAAAATGCATCCGAGAGCCAATGGCAAGAACATGTACCCGAACGTGCATGTGTACATCTGAAAAAGTTCGACTTCTTGAGATCAACAGAAATTGAATTCTCACTAAGGGTTATTAAGAGAAGACTAGATCAAATAGCCAAAGCTTATTAGCTCTGCAGAATCAGACACGAATGGCCATTGATATTCTCGAGAAGGCATCTCCAAGAGGATTTAACCAAGGTTCGAAGCGGAGCATGGAGGATACGTAATTCAAAGCGTATCACGTTCGGTCACGTAATACACTTTGGGGGGCAAGTGTTTCCTGGGGAATTGACCAGGCAACTTAGTACTCGGCCTCCCCATCGATCAGTTAAACAATAAGCGTTCGGCATGTTAAGACCATTCGGCACGAGCACAGCGTTCGGCATCTAAAGGGCATTCGGTATGGGATAACGTTCGGCATCTAGGAGCGTCCGGCATTGAGAAACGTTCGGTAGTGAATACCGTGTGGCCAAGGAAGAATGCTCGACATAAAATCGTTCGGCATCCATGAACGTTCGGCCTACAAGGTACGCTCGGCATTCCCGGACTGTTCGGCGTTCCAGCCACATTCGACCTGCATCCCTCACTCAACACTACATCTCTTCCGGTACGTATCTCGTTCGGCAATCACCTGCAGCTCGTCATCCAAGGTCATTCAGTACAAATGGATGTTCGGCATTCAGAGTGTCCGGCCTCACCTCGTTCAGCATAAAGGGGGAGGCTCGGCATTCTGTTGTTCAGCCTATCTGGTTCGGCGCATAGGACTTACACTATTTGGACCGAGTTATTCAGCTACCAGGCCCACCAGAGAAGTCCAACCCACCTTCGTCTATAAATAGAGAGGCAGGGGCACAATGAAAGTGATCCTTTTTGGAGAACACTGGGGAGACTCTGCCATTTTTGAGACTCATCTTCTCTACTTAACAACTTCATTCAAGCATTTGATTCACGAATTGTATTTGTAATCAACTACTAAGAAGATCAATAAAGTTTAACCTCAAAGTGGATGTAGGCAATTACGCTGAACCACTATAAATTTGGTGTTCTTACTTTCTGCATTTAAATTAGCATATTCATCCTTGTTTAATTTATCTTCATCACTTATATCTCTACACAATCTTTCTCAACGAGGTTAGTGGCCAATTTTGGTGCTAACAATATATACATCATAAAGTAATAAAACATGTTCAGGCAAAGTGTACTTCACATTCTCCTTTGTTCTACCATCTATACAACTTCCAAAAGTAGAGAAAAGATTTGGAACCGGCAAACATGAGCAGACAGACTTACATAAAGATTTTCAAAAGCTAGTGTATAAATGTATAATGAATACGTAGCTAATATACACTCTGTAAAACATATTATAAACTAACTTATCTGTAGCCTTATATACAATAAACTATAAAATCCTTACATTAACATAACTAACTAATAGATTATAATACATATAGCTCACGCAACTATCTATATATATATATATATATACTTTTATATACCAAAAATTCAAAACGCACTCACACATATATTATAAATAAATATGAATATATATATATATCCGAACCTTCATATACAAACAGCCAAAGAGAAGAAAGGCTACATGCTTCGAGTGGCTGTGGAGAAAAGGTGGAAGGCCTTCGGCTAACAGTCTATAGTTGGATCGGGTTTGGGGAAGGAGGAGCAAGCGGCCAGAGGTGCAAGGACGGAACGGTGATGAGCAAGGGTAGGCGGTGATGATGAGCTGCTCGGCCGTGAGGGTGGGTTCGCATGGAAAAGGTGAGGGGAGTTGGGTTGGAGAAGGCGGATTCTGGGCTGTGGTAGGGTGTTCGGCAGTGTGTGTCTCGGTGTGTGATGATGGAGGCGGAGAGGCATGGGGTCGGGCGAGAGGGCTGTTGCACGGTAAGGAAAGCGAGATGGTGTCGGTGCTCGAGTGGTTGGAGGAACAAGGCGCGAGCAAATGGAGGTCGGAAGAGGGGAGGGGAGATGCGGGTCACGGATCTGAGAGGGAGCGTGGTGGTGAATCTTTGATGATGCGGGAGTAGCTTCAGGGAAGGATGATATATATATAAAGTTTGAAAAGCCACAGAACAGAGAAACAACAATGCCTGATATGATTTATATCTATTATTATAAATTACTTTTTGAGGGATGAACTGATTAAACAGTGCCTAGGAGAGAGAACGACAGTATATGCATTGAAAAAGGGTGAAAGTCGCATGAAAATTGCAGAGCAATAAAGCTAGGTGACCGTTGGATTTTGTACTGTTGACAATAAAATAAATGAAAAGCAACAGAAGACACTTGATTGACATAGATAATTAAAGTAATAAATTTTGGTTGTTTGGACAGCACGTCAAATTTTGAAACCGAGGGAAGAAATAAAGTCACAATTTGTGTACCGCTACAATGAACAGTTTATTGTTTTCGTCGCGTACCGGACCTCAAAATACAAAAATAAATATACCGTAGAGATCAGCACGACGAGACGATCAAAACGGTATACAGATATTAGTGGTTCGATTGAATTAAAAAAAATTCAAATTTTCTACTAGCGGAAAATGCAAGAAAAACGCTGAAAAATAAGATCGACGGAGCCAAAGATGTCCGAATTTGGAAAAACGACAAACTGAAGTCTTGCTCAGAAGATGGTTTAGAATTTTTCTATGTAAAAATATTTAGGTTTCAGAACATTTTATTTTCATCGCTTTTTAACTGATTAAATTGAAGTAAATTTACGCGCGAAATAAACTTTCATATTTTCGGACGAAAATTTACCAGTTGCTATGTTTAACTAAACGCATTCCAAATATCAAATTTATATTTCAAAATTTTATCGTTTAAAATTTTCACAAAATTTCAACTAATTACGTTATTAAACAGTTGAAATTTACGGGTCGTTACACTCTTCCCCACTCAAAACTTTTCGTCCCCGAAAAGGAACGAGGTAGGAGAATAGAAACAACCAGAAAGAAAAACAAATTTGAAATACAAAATAACAATTAATTTAAACCATATAAATTCAAATTTAAATTAATTGATATTCAATAATTGATTTAATCCATTTGATTTTACTAAAATCAATCTCAACTATTTCTAAATTCATTATCTTATTATCCAATTATCCTCAATTTACAATTTCTAAAACCATAAATTTGAATAATCTTTTATTATAATCATATTTTATTTTCAACAATTTAAATTCTTCTTCATTCCAAATTATTGTTAAATTTATTTTACTTAATATCTAATCACATATATTTAACCCATATAAATTAATTTAAACCATAAAAGTTTCGATTTAAATTAATTTATATTTACTAATTTCTTTCAAATTCAAGGTATTTTCATAAGTTGATCAAATTTCAATCTATTAATTCTTTCAAAACATATTTATTAATTCTTTCAAAACAAATTTATTTCATTATTAACTGAGTTTTACTTATTATCCTATCCAACTCTGTTAACATCTTTATAATCAAAATTTAGTGTATAACATTTATTATAAACACTCAAATTTTATTTATAAAATTATTTTATATTGTATATTGTCCAATTACATTTTAACTTATGAATAATTTAGGTAAGTTATATTGAAATGCAATTTAGTACTATACAAATAAAATTATCAAATTCAATTATCTCAAGTTTAAATACTTATTCAAAATTTAGCTTTATTTATAATTTAAAACATCTTTTAACATGATTTTAAGAATAAATTTCCATTTAATTCCAAACCCTTTAGAATAATTATGTATATACTATATATATTAAATCAAATTAAATTTAAAATAATATACCCATATATATATATATATAAATCAAGTCATACTTAAGAAATTTAAATTAAATATTTTTCCCGACAAAACCGTAGCAAAGCTAAGAATGGTTTCTCCACTTCGAAACTCGAAAATGAACGTCGATGATGCGGCCGCCATCACCGAAATTATTTTCCAGCGACAAAGAGAAGAGTACTGTTTCAATATCTAAATTCTTTGAAAACGGTTTCTATTTGAAAATACGTTCAATAATATACATTTTAAAATTTTAAAAACCAAAGTTCGAAATCACCGGAAACTAATAAATTCTCAAATTTCTGAATTAAATTCATTTCAAATTCCAATCAATTTATAACCAAGTTTATAAATTCATCTATTTATATTATGCAATAGTCAATGGTTTACAAAATAATAAATGAAAATCAAATATTATTATTTCAGACGACAAATTCATTAACAATTTAATTTCATAAAACTTATATTTATATATAATATAATCATACAAAACTTTTATTTTATTTATCAAATTTGAAAACGATATTGTGTTAGTTTGCTCTGCTCAAGTGTTTTGGAAATCCTATCGATAGCGTTGATCAGACGAATCGATCGAAAACCCAAATCAACATCAACAACTCAACAACACAATATAAAAACATTTTAAAATTAATTTACAAATACACTTCCTCACTTAACGATACAATAATGGATTTCAAAGCAAGGATAGAGATTCATATTTTTGATAGACCCAAATCAAAGAGAATTTCGATTTGAAGATAGGTTTGAAACAAAGACGAGATAATGAAATAACAAAATAAGGCGAAGGATAAATTTATATAAATCGCGGGCAACCTTAACCGGGTCGACCGTGACTTCAAAATAAGATCAGTGTAGAATTCCGAGATAAATCGACATTCGATCTCAAGAAATAGAATTCAGGTATGGCAGGAGATAGATAGCATCGTAAACCGAGGATACATAAATCTCGGGTAAATCAATGCCTATTGTAAAGGAGTTTTGTTCCTTTACGAATCATTCGAAGATTGGATAGACCGCCGATTTATTATAGATATCATTCGAAGTGGAGTTATGGGATGCTCCAGAATCAAAAGACACGAATAGGGGAGACACAAATGGACTTTGAAACCGAAGGGAACGTTCCAAAATTCAAAGAAACCGAGTCAAAGAAGAAGGAATTCAAGCTTGAACGAACGTGATTCTGTAATTGAGTTTACTCTATATGCTGAGTTTTGCCTAAAACCAGAGCTCTGATACCACTTGTAACGACCCACTATTTTGGACCATTCAAATCGACAATAATCCACACATGTCAGACTTGAATAATTCAAAATAATAGATTGTTAATTTAAATTTGGAAAACTTAGCATATACAATAAATAAATAATCACAGATCACAGACACAGAGTAATATAACAATAATGCAGCGGAAACAAAAGAATAGTAGTTCATGAAGCTACTATATATATAAAACAGAGTTATACATGGTACAACAGAAGTCTCGAATACAATAGTCAAATACAATATCAGAATACATCACTGGAATCAACTGAATAACTGGAAGCTGGATAGATAGCTGGATCTCCAAGCGAAGCTCCAACTCCAAAGGTGAGTCTTGAATACTGTATCACTCAGTCTGACACGAGCGTAAAGAAAACACAAAACACTCGAGTCAGGATTAACATTCTTATATCAATAAATCCAACTCAAGTGAAATAACGACTGAAATACAAGTGACTCAAAGGATGTTTGGGATAACCATCCTCTAAGGATCCATTAAACTATCTATATATACAGTAGAATACGCCAAGTAGATAATGTCTAATCAGTAAAGTACGATATCAAAATAGCATTAAGTCATGGCCCATTCCACCCTTAACACATTTTTATTCCCAAGAGCATATACAAGACCGTAGTTTCCCCAAAACCGGAAGTCACCAGAGGGCAATCCATATACTAAAGGTACAAACCAAAATCGTAGTGGTCACGAATAGGATAATCGGTATGACAAGGTACATGAGGCAATACCAACTAGGATACTAGTAGTTGCGTGATCCGGACTGATGTTGGGCATAGCAGCTACTACCCCAACACCGCGAAACAACACTCCCATAATCGAGGGGTGCACCCAAATCGAATCACAAAAGTAATAGATATGGTAACGAAGAAGTGTGTCCGCTAGAGATGGCGATCCTCAATGGCCCGGCGCGGCTCCTGTTTTAGTCATGTCAGGGGTCATCCAAAATCGTTCTCTTTCTTCAGTCAATGCGTTCATCAAAACCATCCACTTCGTTCTGGATCAACACTCCGCGTATATTAGTTATTAAAGTGGTTTTCGGTATCGACAGAGAGTATGTCCATATCCGATCCCGGTCTCTTTAATAACTACGTATTATTACACCAATGGTCATTTAATAAACTTTCAAAATAGTTATATTTCAAAACCGACATATCATTGCCATTTCAAAAATATTCACCTCCAAAATCATAGTACTTTTCCAAAGTTATAACAATTTCGAAATCATAGTCTTTTAAATCATAGCATTTTGGAAATCATAACACTTTGAAATTATAGCATTTTGGAAGTCATAACTCTTTTCTTTTAAACGGTTTAGATATTAAAATTAGTATATATAATAAAATAGTTTATAAATAAGATAGTTTATATAAATAGTTATAAGTTAAAATAGTTTAAAATAAAATAATTTATATCAAAAATGATTTATATTAAAATAGTTTATATTAAAATAATTTATAAAGTAAAATATCAATAGTTTTAAATATAATTTAAAATTACTTTATAAAATAAAATAGTTTCCTCAAATTTCACAAATCGATTCAAATCAACTTAAATTCCAAATTTTTAATTTAATCAAATCTCAAATCATCAATTTCAACTCGATTCCATTTCTTAATAAATCATTTCAAATTATATCGATTTCAATTACAAATTTGAAACCCAAATTTAACCATTTCAATTTCAGTATATTTCAAAGCTTTAAATATTCAACATTTCAAAACTAAATTTTATAATTCCATTTACATCTAAATTTAATTTCATTATATTTAGTTTCTGAGATATTGCTTTAATCATTTCAATACATCTAAATACAACTTCAATTTACAAATTTATATAACAAAATATCCCATTTAAATTTATATAAGTTTGAAATATTCATTAGCCACTTTTAAATCAAATTCAAGTTATAAAACATATCTTAAAATTTCAAATTTAATAGATTTCAAATCAAACTTATTTAAGTATAATTCTTAAATAATTAAGAATTCCAAATCAATTTCAAATTTATCTTTCAACCTGAAACATTATAAACTTATATTTGAAAATATAAATTTTACATAAATACTTGAACATATTTCATATTGATTCAGATCAACTTTATTAAATCAACTTTAATAAATCTTTAAATTCATTATTTATTAAAACAATATATTTCTTTCAAAACCGTAGAAATGTTTTTCAAAACATTTATATATAGACCAACGGTGTCTGTATATAATTTTCTATCCTATGGTCAAGTGATACGGATATTTATCATTTCAATCCACAATTTAAAATATATGCGGGTATATATCTTTTCAACCCGAAATCCCAAATTCAATTTAATTTGAAAATCGCTTGGGTTTATCATTTCAACCCATAACGATTTTCTCCTATTCTAAAGTCCGTTCGGGTATGTATCATTTCAACCCATAGTGATTCTATACTAACAGGGAACTTGCAGAGTGATAACGGATATGATAATAATATAACAACGGTAACATGCATATATCATCAGTATAAATAACAGATAAGGGTGTCAGATGTCACAGGTGAACAGATAAAGATGATGGCATATATATATCAATATAAATAACAGATAATGATGTCAGGTGTCACAGGTGAACAGATACAGATGATGGCATAGATATAACAATATAAATAACTAACAGCAGCATATTTCAATTGTCGTTTCAATTGAAATCAAATTTAATAAATATAAGAACATTAATCGTGAGTGATTGCTCACCTTTCGAGGCTAGAGAAACAGACGATGAAATTGAGTTACGAATCCAAGTACGAATTTCAAAGCAAAGCGAGATTGACACGAATTCGATGGTCAAGCTGATAGATACAAAATAGAATAAATCAAATCAGAACTGGATTGATGCAGATAAAATCGAAGCGAAAGTATATAATATATATATATAAATCATATTCTAAATTCAAACATATATTAAATTGAATATATATATATTTCAAAATCTATTGTTTCAAGTTAAACACATAAACCAAAATCAAACATATACTTACCCAAAATTTAAATTATAACCTTTATCTTCTCTTTGAAAATTCAAACAGATAACATAAAACCTCTATAATCATCACATATTTTATTTTAAATCATAAATTCGCAAAATTCATATATTGAACCAGATTATAAAACTTGCATATCAAAATGCATAGACTGACATCATATATGAAATAACAGAGTACTACCGACCACAGTAATCAAGAAATATACGCACACAAACTTTACTTTATATTATAAAATTTGGAAATATATGTTATAAAAAAAAATATATACCATAACATATTAACAACAGATTATATATATATATGAAACAGAAATCAAAATAGGAACTAACTTTAAAATATACACTCATATAAACTGAGATATAAAAAACCCAGTAGCTTAAATATATATACATCATAAAGTAATAAAACATGTTCAGGCAAAGTGTACTTCACATTCTCCTTTGTTCTACCATCTATACAACTTCCAAAAGTAGAGAAAAGATTTGGAACCGGCAAACATGAGCAGACAGACTTACATAAAGATTTTCAAAAGCTAGTGTATAAATGTATAATGAATACGTAGCTAATATACACTCTGTAAAACATATTATAAACTAACTTATCTGTAGCCTTATATACAATAAACTATAAAATCCTTACATTAACATAACTAACTAATAGATTATAATACATATAGCTCACGCAACTATCTATATATATATATATATATACTTTTATATACCAAAAATTCAAAACGTACTCACACATATATTATAAATAAATATGAATATATATATATATATATATCTGAACCTTCATATACAAACAGCCAAAGAGAACACAGGCTACATGCTTCGAGTGGTTGTGGAGAAAAGGTGGAAGGCCTTCGGCTAACGGTCTATAGTTGGATCGGGTTTGGGGAAGGAGGAGCAAGCGGCCAGAGGTGCAAGGACGGAACGGTGATGAGCAAGGGTAGGCGGTGATGATGGGCTGCTCGGCCGTGAGGGTGGGTTCGCATGGAAAAGGTGAGGGGAGTGGGGTTGGAGAAGGCGGATTCTAGGCTGTGGTAGGGTGTTCGGCATTGTGTGTCTCGGTGTGTGATGATGGAGGCGGAGAGGCATGGGGTCGGGCGAGAGGGCTGTTGCACGGTAAGGAAAGCAAGATGGTGGCGGTGCTCGAGTGGTTGGAGGAACAAGGCGCGAACAAATGGAGGTCGGAAGAGGGGAGGGGAGATGCGGGTCACGGATCTGAGAGGGAGCGTGGTGGTGAATCTTTGATGATGCGGGAGTAGCTTCAGGGAAGGATGATATATATATAAAGTTTGAAAAGCCACAGAACAGAGAAACAACAATGCCTTATATGATTTATATCTATTATTATAAATTACTTTTTGAGAGATGAACTGATTAAACAGTGCCAAGGAGAGAGAACGATAGTATATGCATTGAAAAAGGGTGAAAGTCGCATGAAAATTGCAGAGCAATAAAGCTAGGTGACCGTTGGATTTTGTACTGTTGACAATAAAATAAATGAAAAGCAACAGAAGACACTTGATTGACATAGATAATTAAAGTAATAAATTTTGGTTGTTTGGACAGCACGTCAAATTTTGAAACCGAGGGAAGAAATAAAGTCACAATTTGTGTACCGCTACAACGAACAGTTTATTGTTTTCGTCGCGTACCGGACCTCAAAATACAAAAATAAATATACCGTAGAGATCAGCACGACGAGATGATCAAAACGGTATACAGATATTAGTGGTTCGATTGAATTAAAAAAAAAATCGAATTTTCTACTAGCGGAAAATGCAAGAAAAACGCTGAAAAATAAGATCGACGGAGCCAAAGATGTCCGAATTTGGAAAAACGACAAACTGAAGTCTTGCTTAGAAAATGGTTTAGAATTTTTCTATGTAAAAATATTTAGGTTTCGGAACATTTTATTTTCATCGCTTTTTAACTGATTAAATTGAAGTAAATTTACGCGCGAAATAAACTTTCATATTTTCGGACGAAAATTTACCAGTTGCTATGTTTAACTAAACGCATTCCAAATATCAAATTTATATTTTAAAATTTTATCGTTTAAAATTTTCACAAAATTTCAACTAATTACGTTATTAAACAGTTGAAATTTACGAGTCGTTACATATAGAGAATTTAAATAAATTAAAGAATGAATTGGGAAAGGATAAAAGTGATTTTTAAATTCTATTAAATAAATTTCGAGTATGGGAAAGGAGATTTTGAATAAAAGGGGAAATATTAAATTTTTAAACCTAAGTGATATTATTTAAGGGAATAAAAATTTTATTTTAAAAATTCAAAGTTTGAATTTATTTAAAGGGATAAAGAAGGATTTTGGAAAACCTGAATTGATATTTTCAGTTTAAAAGATTTTAAATCATAATATAGAAAGAAAAGCTGAAGTTAATGGATTTTGAGATAAATGGAGTAAGTAAAGAAATTTATTTCAAAGTAAAGTAAATTGGAAATCAATTTGAAAAATGATTTAAGCGTTTGGAAATTGGAATTTTAACGGAAGATGAGACTATGGAATCTATAAACTGGGTTTATAATGGTGAAATAATATATCAGTGGATATTTGGAAAAATAAATTCACAATGGGAATTTATTAAGGGAATGGGTAAATTTGGTTAAAAATAAATAGTGATTTATTTTTAAAAGATGTGAAAGAGGGGTGTATTTCCCTGGATAGCCAAGTACGTTTTCAAGGCAAATTTTTAAGTACAAGTGAAAGGTGTTAAAAGTGGTTGTAAAAATATGTTTTAGAAAATTTATTATTTTTAAATGTTTAAGTTTAAAGTAAGTATTATTTTCAAATTTATTTTAGTAGTAATTATTTAAAGGTGACTTGGTATTATGTTTTAAAAAGATGAAAATTTAGTTTTATAAAGTAGCTTTATTTAAAATATTCTTAAAGTATAAATTTTTGAATAAAGTATTAAAGTAGTTTTTAATTTAAAGTATATTTATAATAAAGTGTTCTAAATTATTTTTAAAAATCTAAAGTGTTTGTACTTGGTGATTTAAGTGGAAATAGAAATATTTGGGAAATTTATTCCATGAGAGAAGGACGGTTTGAAACTGTTTTCAAAGGGTTGAAAAGTGGAAATATATCTTGCGAAGATATTTTGAGATAAATTGGAAAATTATTTATGTGTCTGATGGTTGTTGTGAATGTTATTTGATAGTTAAACAACCGACTATCAATATTGGCCAATGCGCTGATCATTTCGAAGAGACCGGGATTAATTTCTCGAAAACCACTTCGATTCGGTTTGTATGTTTTCGTGGGGAAAATGAGTTTTGAGTCGAAGATAGAGCAGTGAAGTGCAAGGGCTAATCGCTACTAATCCTAAGGGTGATTCCAAAATGGATGTAGTAGGAGTAGTGCCTTCGGTTCCGTTCGAACCCGGGACGGACTTGTATGGATGAATTGTAACAACCCGCATATCTATCGATTCTATATTTAAATATTTTATCGTTAGTCGGATGTTAGTCCGAAAAGCTACTTTTTGCATACGGTCAAATTAGGACTCGAGACCACCCCCATTGAGTTCAAAATGACGTTTGCGATCTTTTTGAGTGTAAACTTCGATATGTTTGGAGATAGTGAAATTTTCAACACTTTTTCCCGCCTTTGACTTTGGTTTGGACTGCACCCCTTTAGTTCAGCCCAACCATCTTCCTCACTCTATCAAAACACTTCAAGCTTTGTCAAAAATGGTGGTGGGAAGTGGAAATTAAAACTCCAAACACAAATTCTATTGCAAATCCGTGATTCAACATCAAATTCACGTAAAGACCATTGATTCAAGCTTGTTGGTGTTCTTGCTTTGCTCTCAAATCTCCATCTTCATCAAATTCCGTGAAAAGGTGAGATTTTTGATCTCACATCTTACCTATATCTATCTTGGACTGTTGGGAATGATCCCCTATTGCATTTGCATCAACATTTGCATTTGGTTTGGATTGGATTGGCGAAAAACTTCAATTTTCAGCGTTTTGGTGATTTTTCTGGCCTTAAGTCGTTTCTGGCCTTCGCTGAGTCGTCCACGAGTTAAGCCTAAGTCGTGAGTCGTTCACGAGTTACTGGCTTGAGTCGTTCGCGAGTTAAAGTGTTAAGTCGTTCTGGGTGTTCTGCCTTCGCTAGGTCGTTCGCGAGTTAAGTGCTAAGTCGTTCGCGAGTTAAGTGATAAGTCGTAGCTCGTATTTGAGCTTAAGTCGTAGCTCGTATGGCTCTTAAGTCCTAGGTCGTTGGCTTTTAAATCGTTAAGTCGTAGGTCGCTGCTTCTACTAAGTCGCTAGGCCATGCCAACTCCGCTAGCTCGCAACTGTTAAGTCGTAAGACCTTAAGTCGTAGGTCGTCCCCGACCTAACTCCACTAGGTCGTTCCAGCCTTAGCTCGTAGCTCGAATTGAAGCTTAAGTCGTTAAGTCGTTCGACCTGTTCTTCTGCTAAGTCGCGTGGCATTCTCCACTTAGGTCGTATGACCTTATCCCTTAAGTCGTAAGTCGCTTGCCTCCCTTAAGTCGTAAGTCGTTCGCGAGTTAGTACTTGGTCGTTTGACCTGTTTTTCCCCTAGGTCGTTCGCGAGTTAGTACTTGGTCGTTTGACCGGTTTGGCTTCTCGAGACCGCTTGCCTTCACTAGGTCGTACCGTGACGGGGCGCTGCCCCGCACCCCGCCGTGGGCGCTGCCCCCTGGACCCCCGTATTACTCTGCGTAGGCAATCTCTTCTGAAAAACATTTATCAGAATTTCTACTTTGATGGTTTTGGGATTGACTTCTTTGGACTTTACTCACGTCTTCGAACGTGAATTGATTTGTTTCTACAATCGTTTTATGACTTGTCACTTTAAAGATATATGAAGGTTTCAATACTAATAGTAAATATCAAAACTCTTTCATCAAAGCGATTTCAACACTATTTTAAATATCAAAAGTTCGTTTTCTCAAACCGATTTTCAATCTACTAGTATATACAAGCCTTTACTTCACTCGAATGAGAAATCGACTTAAACGACTTAGTAAAACGAGTGGTATGAAACGCTTGCGTTCACTTCGTCGGTTAGCTCTTGGACTTGTTCGATTGAACCCTTTTTGTGACAATTTCCTAGTGAAGATTTACAGCTTTTTCGTAAATATTTAAGTTAAGCAGGTGGTTATGGGACATGAAGCTAAACTCATGTATTTACTAGCTTGGTGTGATTGACACTTCCTTATGATCATGACGATCATTTTTGTGATTTAGACTAGCGATTGAGCGATGTCTCTTTGTCTACGTGGGAGACTATACCCCGATTTTGTGATGTTTCGCCATCACATTTCTAGGGTAGCACCCTACGGTCTTCGGGCCATTCTTGTGTGAAAATTTAATGGATAGCTTCCATGAGATAGCTTCTCGTCATGTGTTTACGCGTAGGTGATTTTTCATGCTCCCATTCATGTGTTAGGCCTCCCCCCTTTTTATGTGTTTTCTGGATTTCTGATGATGAATTCTGGAATTTTGTGCTTCACCAATTTTCATGATTTTCATTGATATGATATCAGTTTTTGTGCATTGGTGAATTCATGTGTTATTGACTTGTTATGAATACAAGTTTAGGGTATGATACCCTACCTTATCTTTGAGAAGATTCTTGTGATATTGATTAATCTTTTGTTGATTATCATTTACATACTTATAGTAGTATGTCGTTATAGTTATTTCATGTTCATGTCATGCCTTTTACTTTATACCATATCATCTGATATTTATAGTTAGACTGATCCGTTTATTATTTTCTTATAAATAATACACGGGTCAGACCGAGATGTTACAGGTGCTTCTGTTTGACTTCTCTTCCGGATATTTCTGACTCTTGGCTAACTACATAGATTAGTAGTTTTTGGATGTACACCTTTGAGATATAGACTCTATGTTGTGTACTTATTCTTTTGTATAGCACGTGATGCTATTCTTTTGTATTATCGTGGATCTTTCTGACCACTACTCTGATGTACACTTTCATGTGTTATATATTTATTCATATCTTCTTCCGCCTTTGTGATATGGATGTCTGTGACTGATTTATGTTATGATTATTTCTATGTTTGTTTCCGAAGATTATATATAGCCACCGTGTGATAGCTTTGTGTTTGTATCGGTATGTCGGATTTCCTCCTTAAAAGATATGCATTCTATTCTATCTGACGTATCGGTGCTCGCACAAAGAAGTTACATGGATGGTCGCTCCTCCACAGCCTTATTCTCTGCGCTAATTGACAGCACTACATCGTAGTGTTCTTGGTTAGCGTGGGTATAGAGGTGGGGCGTTACATGAATGCTTTCGAAACATCGTCAGGTGGACGGTGGGCATTCTAAGTGAAATGTTCTAAAAAGGTAACGCTTAGCCTCGAGCCTCATCAACCGGGAATGACTGAAAATCAGTGGTTATGCAACATGGCTAAGTGGGTCGCGCCCATTAGGGTGAGGTCATCCCTGTCTAGATGTTCCTTTTTATTTCGGCTGTATGGGCGGTTGCTGTAACGACCCGTAAATTTTAACTGTTTTAATAACGTAATTAGTTGAAATTTTGTGAAATTTTAAACGATAAAATTTTTAAATAAAAATTTAATATTTGGGATGCGTCTAGTTGAACATAGCAAACTGTAAATTTTCATCTGAAAATATGAAAGTTTAATTTCGTGTGTAATTTTATTTCAATTTAATCAGTTAGGAATTGATGAAAATAAAATGTTTTCGAAACCTAAATATTTTTATATAGAAAAATTCTAAATCGACTTCTGAGCAAGACACCATTTTTTTTTCAAATTCGGACTTCTTTAGCTCCGTCGATCTTATTTTCCTACGTTTTTCTTGCATTTTCCGCCAGTAGAAAATTTCGAATTTTTAAGATTCAATCGTATCACTAATATCTGTATACCGTTTTAATCGTCTCGTCGTGCTGACCACTACGGTATATTTATTTCTATGATTTGAAGACTGGTACACAACAGAATTGTAACAACCCGCATATTTATCGATTTTATATTTAAATATTTTATTTAAATATTTCATCGTTAGTCGGATTATAGTCCGAAAAGCTACTTTTTGCAAACAGTCGAATTAGGACTCGAGACCACCCCCATTGAGTTCAAAATGTCATTTGCGACCTTTTGAGTATAAACTTTGATATGTTTGGAGCTAGTCAAATATTTGACCATTTGCACTTTGGGTTTGGGTTTAGGTTCAGCCCCTTTGTCAACTTAACCCCCAAATCTGAACCACTTCTCCCCATTCTCCCTCACTTCCTCCTCATTTCTGTTCTTGAGCAACAATGGTGATTGGAATGGGAAATTAAAACTCCAAGCCCTAGTTCCTCTTGTAAATCCAAATTCTAGCTCCAAATTCAAAGAGAACCCATTGGTAAGCTTCATCTCCTTCTTCTCCAACACATTCTCTCTTTGATTTCAGAAAATTCCTAAACCTAATTTGGGAAATGTTTCTCTTTTAGCTTAGATTCATGCTTCTTGTGTTGAGATTGAAGTGTGGTTGATCTTCCCTTGTCTTCAAGCTTCTCATTCATTGTTTTTGGGTTCAAAGGTGAGAATTTTTATCTCACATCTATGACTATAACTTTCTTTGATGTTGGGTATGAATTCCTAACACTATTTCATGATTAATTGCTTTTGGTTTGAATTGATTTGGCGAACATTTCAATTTTTGATGTTTTGAAGTCAAAACTTTGCATCTCCTTGCTTTGAATTGTGAACATATTTTTGGTTGTGAATCGGAGAGCCTATAGGGCCGAACCATCGATTGACAAAAGCCCCGAATTCCATTGCTCGACCGGGTGAAACACTACGCCATAGATGGCCTACTGCAACAAAATTACATGGTGTTGCTAGCTATAATGTAACGATAGGTATGCTGATTTTTGTCTATTACAACACTCGCTTCAAGGTGTTAGCATAGGTATCAACAAGATGTTGCAGTAGCTATAGATGTATTCAAATTAAAAAATTAATAAAATTAGCAATCCGCGTGAATACGATCCAACGGTCTACATTTAATCTGGTTGTTAAAATGGATCACCACTGCAATTTGCCCCAAAATTTCGTTTTACCACCTGAACTAGTTTAGAGTAGATCCCCTTTTCTCGTATGTGATAATGGCTGCTCCTATCTTGTTCCTCTTTTGCTCTGAAATTAGGGCTTTGGCCTCGTGTTCGCTCCTATGAGATTAGCTAGGGCTTCGGCCTTGTCTTCGCTCCTGTGAGATTAGCTAGGGTTTCAGCCTTGTGCGATTAGGGCTTCGGCTAATATCGAAGGACCCGATTGATTGTCGATCGATTACAATTGCTGTTCTTCTGATTTGCTTTGGCAATCGATCGTCTCCTTGCTTCGAATACAGCTCCTTCGATTTTGCTTGAGTTCAACTGTGTATTCGGGTATGTAATTTGTTGCTTTTACTTTACTGTATTGCTTGCTTAAACTCGATACTATCTGCCGATGATGTTAATGTGTTTATATAGGGTTCGAACCCCTAGATTTACGTTCGAATATATCTGTTTGAATTTGTCAACTAATTTATCTCGGCCACTTGATTTAAGTTGAATGTTTGTGATGATTTCTGACTTTGTCAATTTCGTATATTTGTTACTTGATTCCCACGATGTTGATTTCTGACTTGGTTCGATTTCTTGGCCACCATGGTTTTGGTTTGACGATGGTTGTCACGGCTCTGACTTTACTCTGTTGACATCGGTCATTTAATTGATTGTTCATCGTGACTTTGCCTTTGACATTTAACTAGACTTCGGCAACTTGATTTGAATTGGTTAAACTTGCTACTGTTCGTGGTTGACTTTGGCTATGTCTGTTCATCCTGTAGCTTGAACTTGTAATATATCTTCTGGTTGACATCCTGTAGCTTGAACTTGTAATATATTTCACTTGAGTTTTTGTAGTCAAGTTGCTTCACCATACTGTTTCCATTGGTGCCACACACACACTTATGTACCTTTCTCTTTGTGCTTCACTTGTTCACTGAAACTGTTGTATCACTTATGTTTTCCATTATCATGTACATATATATATGCATTCATGTATGTATATATGTGTTTGTTGTTGCACTTGAACATGTATATATGTTGCACTGGGTTTGTTTTTTATTTGATGTTGAGGCCTTCTCTTGTATTTAGTTGCCTTCGAGTCATATAAGTTTCTTTCCCTTGTGCCAGTCTTGCTTTGTTTTGGTCTTGGCCATTCACTTGTTAAGGCTGCTTGTTTCATTGATGCATGTTTTTGTATTCACCACTTTGCATTGGTCATTGTATATCTATGCACTGGTCCTTTGAGCCTGTTTGCACTGCCTATATATATACATGCTGTTTCACACATGTATATATGTATGGTTGCTTTCATATGGTAGCTAGACTTGCTCGAGTTCATATTTCTTATATTATCTGACTTCGGTCATTTTTGAAATTGCTGCAGCTCATTCACTTGACACTTCTGTTGGTCTGTATTTTTGAATATGGTTGGAGTTTTGGTTTAATTGTGAGTTTGAGTTCTTTTGTTGAGCTCTGTCCACTGTTGTTTTATGTCTGGCATACAAGTCTGGTATAGTTTGCTCTGACCAATTCATTGAGCATGCTGTTTATTTCTGTAGCATGCTTCTGTTTCATTTTTGTTCTTGTGCATTGTCAACTGCTTGGACCAAATTGTCACCCAAATAACTGAGGCAAATCATATTTTCAAAATTACATTTTATTTTATACTGCAAAAATATTTCCTTTTCAATTTTACTGCGTCAGTGTGTATTTTTGCAGATTGCTCAGATGTTGGATTCAATCTGAAATGGAGTTGAAGACAGGTTTCAAAGAAGGCTCGATCTTCCGAAATCGGATGAATCGGGCGGTGCCCGGGATCCCCGCCGGGATTGCGGTGCCCCGGACCCCCGCCGGCGCTGCGCCCGGACCCGCTTCTCGCCTCGCCTTCGGCTCGGAACTCGGCTCGCCTTCGGCTCGGCACTCGGCTCATCATATATTTGTCAGTGTCGGTGTTTGTATAAATTGAAACTGCATATGTAATGAGTGAACTGAGTAATGTAGTGAGGAATATCTGTATATGTGAATATCAGTGTTATTTATCATTGAATTGTAAAATAGTGGAGTCAGGAATTTGTACTATTTTAAATGTTGAAATAAAATATTTATTTAAATAAATTACTGTTTGAATATCAAATTCTGTGCAATAGCATTTTATTAAATAAATATTTATTTCTATTAAAAAATCAAATATGCTCTACATTGTGGGCCCCACAAATTCAGAAAATTAATATCTATAGCAACATTTTGGAATGTTGGTACAAACACCTATGGATGTTGCTATAGACCCAAATAGGGTTCTATTGCAACAATATTTCTTATGTTGCCTTAGATAGTCAAAATGTTGCCTTTGAGGTCTGCGGCAACGTGACAAAATGCATCACCGAGAAAGTGTTGCCTTTGCCCTTTTTAGTCTTCAGCAACATTTTTTGGCACATCCTGCATCACTTCTTTGGTGTTGCAGTATGCAATCTATGGCGTAGTGAAAGGAGTGGGAGATTGCCCTCCCACTTGGCTGAAAAACAGGTTCAGCTTGTCACCAGACATCTGCAAGTAAGCTCAGACGTCTGGGGTCTGTTTCAGGAAGTTCCTGAAACTTCCTGCAGACGTCTGAGTATTTACCTCAGACGTCTGGAGTATGTGACCTGCTCTGTTTGACCTGTTTTGCCTTAGGTCGAACGTCGCTTGGCTTCACTAGGTCGCTTGTCTTCTCTAGGTCGTACCCCCACCTAGGGGGTTGCCACCCCCTTGGACCCCTCCTCCGTAGGGGATCTTATCTGAAAAACATTCAATAGAACTTCCTACTTTGATGGTTTTGGGAATTGGTTTCTTTGGATTTTTCTCACGTCTTCGAATGTGAATTTATGTGATTCGATTTGTTTCAACAATCATTTTGTGACTTGTCACTCCAAAGATACGAAGGTTTTAATACTAGTAGTAAATATCAAAACCCTTTCATCAAAATGTTTTCAACTCTATTTTAATACCAAACTCGTTTATCAAACCGTTTTCTAATCTACTAGTATATACAAGCCTTTACTTCACTCGGATGAGAAATCGAATTAAACGACTAGTAAAACGAGTGGTATGAAACGCTCGCGTTCACTTTGTCGGTTAGCTCTTGGACTTGTTCGATTGAACCCTTTTGTGACAATTTTCTAGTGAAGACCTACAACTTGTTCGTAAAAATTTAAGTTAAGCAAGTGGTTATGGGACATGAAGCTAAACTCATATATTTACTAGCTTGGTGTGATTGACACTTCTTGATGATCGATGATGATCATTTTATGGTTTAGACTAGCAATGTGCGATGTCTCTTTGTCCACATGGAGGACTGTTCCTCGTTTTAATGAGCTTCGTCTCACTTCTCGCATGGGTCGTACCTATTTAGGTGCGTCGATGTTTATTTCACGCATGGGTCGTACCTATTTAGGTGCGTCAATGTTTATTTACTTCGTGGAGCAATCGGCTCAATAAGTCGGGACATGGGGCGTATCTATTTAGGTGCATCGATGTTCGTCTATGCATGGGGCGTATCTTTCTAGGTATGTCAATGTTCGGCTTTGCATGGGGTGTATCTTTCCAGGTGCATCGATGTTAGACATTACATGGGGCGTATCTTTCTAGGTGCGTCGATGTTTATTTATGTATGGGGCGTATCTTTCTAGGTGCATCGATGTTTATTTATGTATGGGGCGTATCTTTCTAGGTGCGTCGATGCCAGAGCATGGGGCGTATCTATTTAGGTGCGTCGATGTTCGACTTTGCATGGGGTGCATCTTTCTAGGTGTATCGATGCTAGACTTTACATGTGGCGTATCTTTCTAGGTGCGTCGATGTTCAATTTATGGGATTGGCCATCCTCTTTTCTTGTGATTTCTGGATTTCTCGTTGTGATTTCTGGAATTTATGTTTCACCACCTTTTTCAGTTGGCATTATTATGTATGTCATTTATTGTGGCTTGGTGAATTAAATAAAGAATATGGCATTCTTTTTATGCTATGAGATTCGTGAGATATTTGTATGATTTTCCTTTGTTGATTTTCTAATGTATACTTGTCGAGGTATGACCTTTTTGGTTATCATACGTTTTTATTATATATCTCTTCTTATATCTCATTTTATCTGATAACTATAGCTAGACTGATCCGTTTATTATTTTCTTCTTAAATAATACTCGGGTTAGACTGAGGTTTTACAGGTGCTTCTTCATGACTTCCTATCTGGAACCATCATCTGACTTTTGGCTATCTACTCTAGTTTAGTAGTTTTTGTTGTATACATTTGAGATTAGACTCCTTAATGTATTCATATTCTATTGTCTTGCACTTGTATCTATTCTTTTGTGTTATTGTGGATCTTATTTGACCACTACTCTGATGTACACTTTCATGTGTTATATTCATATCTATTTCCGCCTTTGTGATATGTATTGTCTGTGACTGATTTGTGTTATGTTTATTTCTATATTTGTTTCCGAAGTCCATATAGCCACTGTGTAGTAGCTTTGAGTTTGTATCGGTATGTCGGATTTCCCCTTGAGATGAAAAGTTATATTTTTATCTGGCATATCGGTACTCGCACAAAGAAATTATACAGATGGTCGCTCCTCAACAGCCTTATTCTCCGTGCTAGTTGACGGCATTACCTCGTAGTGTCCTTGGCTAGCGTGGGTATAGAGGTGGGGCGTCACAAGAATTTACGAAACTGGCAACCGTATCGGTACCGGATCCATACCGTTTAGAACTTTGAATTCCTTCGTCCATTCATTATCCACCGTTTGAAACCAATGCTCAATCGCTGGGATTATTTCCTAAATTCTCGTGACTTATTATTCCCGATGGTTTAATTTATTGGCTTGCATTTCCTAGTTTCTATATGGCATTAAGTTTCACTGTTCACTTCCTCTTCTCACTGTTATCTGAAGCCATGCGTTCCTTCTTCATTTCATGTGGCTCATCCACCAAAGAATGCCGAACAACTCAAACTTCTCCTGCACTCCCCAACCTTTTCCGCAACCTCACCATTCTGGCCGAGCATCCCACCACCTGACTTCGGCTCCACCTCTCCGACAACCGCTCATCCTTCCCTTTGCCTCACTGTAGCTCACGAACCATCTCCCGTGGCAGCCGACCCGTCACCATCGAACACCCCAACCGAGGATCTTCCTCCTTGCCTGACCCACTTCCGCTCTCTCCTCTCCTTCTTGTTGCCGACCTTAGTCTCGCCGACCATCAATATGCAGCCCACGTCCAGCAAGCCGCAACACCTCCCTCTCTCCTCCACTGACAGCCGAATCATCCCTTGACTCGAACAGCTCCGCATCTCTAACTCGACCACACTCCTCGAACCCGTATACCACCTCCTTCCTCTCGCCACCATGCTCGCGCCAAACCCACCCATCCATAAGCCGCCGTCTCTACTTTCTTCTGGCCGTACCCATCACCCCAGGCCGAAGCCTTTTCCCCGCAACCTCCGCTCGCTCCTCCCCGCCATGCACCAGAAACCGCACCACATCTCCCTTTTTCCAGCAAGCGGCAGTCAAGTCAGCTAGCCTACCCGTGTTCCCTTGCTCTCTCTCTCCTATTTTGTTGCTCTGACTTCTTCTCTCTTGTTTATAAATGAAGGTACTATATATAAATCTGACATATATTGTAACAACTACAGTATTAAATGTATAAGTATTTCGTGCGTATGTTTTAAGTTATTCAGTGTTATAAAGTATACAATGTACTGTAATATATGTATAAAGTTTTAACTGTTCATGAAAATATATACAAAGTTTTAAAGTGTCATTTTAAGTGCCGTTATATAATAGTACCAGATAATAGTTTATATATATATAAGTCTAATATTTTGCCAGTATATATATAAATGATTGTATGTATGTATGTAGGTGTGTCAGCTGTATAAATATATGGCATAAGTTTTTTTTAAGTTTGTATTGCAAATAAGATTTGCA
This sequence comes from Allium fistulosum, assembly GCA_030737815.1. NCBI lineage: Eukaryota > Viridiplantae > Streptophyta > Magnoliopsida > Asparagales > Amaryllidaceae > Allium > Allium fistulosum. The sequence goes on along the minus strand of CM060903.1, from coordinate 1,437,945,274 downwards.
GCACTAATTTTATAATATAGTGATGTTTATATATACATGTTTCGGCTGCACATTGTTAGGCACATCTGCTACAGGACGTTATATAGATTTGTTAGTATATATAATATATTGTCGTGGGTAACTTTGTAGGCTCCATATATATATTCTATAAGAGGTGTAAATATAAGTTTCTATTAGTCTACTTTTTGTTTTCTTTGGAGACCAGCACTATATTGGTTTGAGTTATAAGAAGAAGTACTGTATCTATTTTACTACTTGGTTTAAGAAATGATTCACGTACTGTATATTAGTACATTTGTTGATTTTCAAATTTTATATATATGGAGACTTCGGTTTATGGGATTGAATGTAACATAAACTTGAAATTTTTATTCAGATTGACTTTTAATATACTAGTATAAATTTTAAATATAATAGTGAATATATTTAAGTATATGTTTATATTCAATAATGCGATCTTGAGGTATATAAGGATTTAAACTATATATATTGATATTTTGATTATAAGAAATATTTATAGAAAATTTGTTTTTGAGAAAAATTATAACATATATTTTGTTTTGATTATATCAAGACGATTCTGATTCATTTCCATCGATTTCTATTTACCAGCTTCGTTTGTCGATTCGAGTCAAATCGTGCCTTATTATGATTTCGTGTTTGGATTCGTAGCTCATTTCTGTGTCAAATTTCTCTAGCCTCGAAAGGTGAGCAATCACTCACGATTAATGTTCTTTTATTTATTAAATTTGATTTCAATTGAAACGACAATTGAAATATGCTGCTGTTAGTTAATTACACTGTTATATATGCTATTACCTGTATAAGTTCACCTGTGACATCTGACACCATTATCTGTTATATATACAACGATAATCCAGTTTGGTTGTTAAATGATTGATTGTTAGATGTTGACATTGGACGTTAAATTTTTAAATGTTGTAAGTGATAAATAAATTGAAATTGAATTGACGTAGGATAGTTAGATTTGATATATGTGTTAAATTTGATTTGATGACATTTGCATAATATGACCCCTTTAAATGTTTAATTACTTGACACGTAGTAATATGGATAATTACACCTTGAACCATTTGAATGTATGTTGTATAAATTGATGTAGTATGAAATTTAATAATTGATATCAAATGAAGAACCGTATTAATATTAGTGTAATAATCTTTAATCTACATGAAATGATAGTGTAGATTCTAGAAATAATTATATTAATTTACACAAACAACAATGTGAATTAAGACGATTATTTCGGGATTATTTGAATTGATTATTGGATTGATATTGGTTGTTGTTATTGCTTGTTTATTTACTTTGACACCATCCCAGTTATCACACTGCAAGTTCCCTTTGCTATGCTTTGATTTTGAATTGAATTGGAATTGGGTTGAAATAATAAATACCCAAAGTGAACTTTGACCTAGGATAGAGAATTAAATAAAACCCGATTGGTCAATAATTTTGATTTAAAATATAATAAAGATTTTATTTGAATAAATGATAAGGTTTTGAAATGAAGTTGGAATTTGAAATTTTATGAAAGGAAAATGTTAATATTTAAATCTGAAACAAAATATTAGCAATGTAATCGATGAAAGAACGTTGTTTAATTTGAGAAACGATTGAATTAAGTTTGGAAATTATTTAATAATTAAGTTTGAAATTATTTGATAATTAAGTTTGAAATTATTTAATAATTAAATAAGATTGAATTCTTTAATAAGTGAAATTGAACTTCTTGCATAAGTGAAATTTAGTTTCTTTATTAATTGAGCTTTGACATTGTAACTAAGTAAATAAATAAGTGAAATTGAATTTTCTTTAACAAGAAATAAAAAATGTGATTTATTGAAATGAATGTAAGACTTGTAATTTAAAGAGTTGATTTGACGAATCTAATTTAATTCAATTTGAAGTTTTGATATATGGAAGTTGAACTTAAGTAATTGATTTAATGAATTGGAAATTAAATAGAAATTATTTTGAATGACAAATTTACTTAATGAATATTGAATGAAGTCGATCAATGAATTTAAATTGATTTGGATGTTAATTTAAAAGATTTCGGAATGAAATTCATATATGAATTTAAATGAATACTGGAATGGTTTTAAATAAAAATTGAAATTGTATTATAAGATTTTGAAATGGTAATTTGGATGTTTTGAAACGTAAATTTTTGGAAATTGGTTTAGAAAGACAAATGAAATGTTGGTTTACAAATTCTAATTGAGATTGAAATTGATTTGGTTTTTGAAATAAATAAGCGACCAATCGGTGTAATAATTACGAAAGTTATTAAAGAGACCGGAATCGGTTAGGGCCATACTTACTGTCTAAACCGAAAACCACTTTAATAACTATACGCGGAGTGTGATCCAGAATGAAGTGGTTGGAATGATGTACGTGATGACTGAAGAAAGAGAACGATAATGGATAGCCCTGACACTTGTGTCAAATTGGAAATGACTAAAACAGGAGCCGTGCCGGGCCAAATGGGGTCAGCTACCTCGAGCGAACACACTTCTTCGAAAACTACTCATTACTTGTTGTCGATTAGTGCACCCTTGATTTGGGAGTGTTGTTTCGCGGTGTTGCGATCGCTGCGGCGATGCGTTTTCACCAGTCTGGATCAGGCAAACGGTAGTTTCACTACCTTGGGTATTGCCTCAAGTGCCTTGTCATACATGTATCCCTATACGCGACCACTACGATTTGTTTTGTGTTGTACCTATGGAGTACTCCCTGATATACCACTAGTTTACGGTGGAGTTTACAGTGCTGTATAGACTATACGCTTATATAAAATGTGTTAAGGGGGATAATGGTAACGCCTTAACACTATTTGATATTTTATATTACTGATAGACATTATCTACTTATCGTACACTACTACATAGTAGATAATTTATGTAACGACCCGCCTTTTTTGGACAGTTTAACCGACGATCAAATACACATGCCGATTCTAAACCATTCAAAAGGGCAGATGGTTATTGGGGTAATTAAGAAAAGAAGAGAAAAGGAACAAGAAACAATCACAGAATCTCGCAGCGGAAAGATAAAATATAATAATCAAATAAACAGTTCATGAAGCTGTTTAATATACTTTTGATTATCATTTATACAACATTTATCAGAGTTATACATATACAACAGAACAATTAAAATAATGCAGCAAACAGCATGATGCAGAGATAATAATAGTAATAGTATACCAAATCTTCGTCTTCGTCCTCCAGAATAGATCTTCAAAAATCTGAAAAACTCAGGACTGACCCGAGCGTAATGAAAAGACAAACACTCGAGTCAGGACTAAAATATCCTTATGTAAGTTAAATCAATCGTGAATAAATATGGGTGTATCGGCGTCAGAGATGTTTACGGGGTTTGACATCTCCTATCCAGTGTCGACGTGCGTGCAATAACTCAAGAGATGTTATGGGATTTTCCATCTCTTAAGGATCCGTTAAACTATCTACTATGTAGTACAATACGCTATATACAATAATGTCTATCATAAAGTAAAATATCAAACTAGCGTTAAGCCATGGCCCATTCCACCCTTAACACATTTTTATTCCCAAGAGCATATACAAGACCTTAGTTTCCCCAAAACCAGAAGTCACCAGAGGGCAATCCATATACTAAAGGTACAAACCAAAACGTAGTGGTCGCGAATAGGATAATCAGTATGACAAGGTACATGAGGCGATACCAACTAGGATACTAGTAGTTGCGTGATCCAGACTGATGTTGAGCATAGCAGCTACTACCTCAACACCGCGAAACAACACTCCCAAATCAAGGGGTGCACCCAAATCGAATCACAAATGTAATAGACATGGTATCGAAGGAGTGTGTCCGCTAGAGGTGGCGAACCTCAATGGCCCGGCGCGGCTCCTGTTTTAGTCATGTCAGGGGTCATCCAATATCGTTCTCTTTCTTCAGTCAACGCGTTCACCAAACCATCCACTTCATTCTGGATCAACACTCCGCGTATAATAGTTATTAAAGTGGTTTTCGGTATCGACAGAGAGTATGTCCATATCCGATCCCGGTCTCTTTAATAACTGCGTATTATTACACCGGTGGCTCTTTTATATTTCAAATCGATTTATAATTAATATCAAAATATCATATTCGCTTCAAAATCAAATCCAGTTCAAATATCATCATATCTATTCAAGATGTAAGATTCCGTTTCAAAATCATTTTTTTTCGCCTCAATATCTCATTTTGATTTCAAAATCATTTTTCGCCTCAATATCTCCTTTCGATTTCAAAATCATTTCGAATTTCAATTTAGGTTGCAACTACATTTAACCTAATTTGAATTTAAATTCAAGATTTAAATATAAACATTTAACCTTATTGACCAGCTTGAAACTTTAGAAAATAGTTTTAAGTAGTTTAAAAGTAGTTTTAAATAATTAAAATAATTAACATACTTAAAATCTTTAAATGGATTTCAAATAGATAAATTAGTTTAAAATAATTTAAATTGGGTTAAGTAGATTTAAAATAGATTAAAATAGTTTAAGTATTTAAAAATGGTTTATAAAACAGAGTAATTTGGAAAACAAAATGAAACAGCTTCAAAACAAAACCATTTCAATTATAACTTCCCAATTCAAATCAATTTCAATTTCTATTCTACCGATTCAATTTCGATTTCAATTCAAATGAATGTCAACTTTGACTTCAAATTAATTAAATTCTACATTCACCTTCAATTAATTCAATTTCAATTTATATCGATTTGGAGCTTGATTTTTCAAAATATCAATTTATAACACTTAACAAAATTTATCCTTCAATATTCAATTTTATATCCAAATTCAAATATGATTCAATTTCAAGCTCAATTTCGAAATATCATTTTTATATCACTTTTACTTAGTAATACTCAAAGCTCGGAAAAAATGTTCAATCTTTAAAGCAAATAAATTTTCAAAATTCAATCATATCCCAACTTTAAATTTCAAAGTCTCAACTTAAATTATTAAGCAATTTCTTTTAACTAAAATTTATTTCAACATTCCCAACTCAATTTGTGATAAATTCGATTTCTATACATTGATTTTATTTATAACTTTTAAATCAAAACCTTTAAATAAATTTCAAACCAACTATTTTAAAAATTATTAAATTAACCAACCCGGTGTCCGTATATAGTTTACTAACCTATGGCCAAGTGATTAGTTATTTCAATTAAATGTCAGGGATGAATATATATCACTTAAACCAAATCACAGTGTCATATGTGTAACGACCCGTATTTTCACGGATCGAAAAGTTCATCAAATCTGGAGTTTTAGCATTTTTGAGCCATTTCAGATTTTAGGCAAATTTTGCCTAAGTCCTAAGTCGTTCACGACTTAGCATAAGTCGTGAGTCATATACGACTTAGGAGATAGGAGTGACCCAGGGTTTGGCGACCTAAGGAAATAAGTCGTAGCTGGGCTAAGTCAGTAGGTCGAAGTTAACTCGGCAAGTGTTAAGTCGTAGGTTGTAAGTCGTCGCCGAGTTAAGGGATAGACAACCTAAGTAAGTGACCGACCTAGGGATTTACGACATAAGTGCTGACCGAGTTAAGTGATGAGTCGTCTAACCAGTTAAGTCGTATCCTTTAAGTCGTAGCCTATGTATTGAGTCGTAGACGACTTAGGAGTTGAGTCGCAACCCAGTTATCTGATGAGTCGTATCCCAGTTATCTGATGAGTCGTATCCCAGTTATCTGATGAGTCGAATCCCGGTAAGCTGTTGAGTCGCGCGTAGGTGATAACTCGTGCAAGTGGATGAGTCGTAGCCTTTGTGTTAAGTCGTATACGAGTTAGTAGTTGAGTCGTCTAACCAAGTAAGGCGCGTGCGCATTTAAGTCGTAGACAGGGGGTCTGGTGAGTCGTAGGCGCATGCTATAAGTCGGAGACGACTTAGGAGATAGCTATTTTGTCGTGAGTCATAGGCAGAAGTGTGTTAAGTCGTTGAAGCCAGAAGTTAAGTCGTAGGTTGTTGAGTCGTAAGTCGTAAACGACTCATGAGGGCAGACGAGTTAGGGGTTTCAGCTATAAATAGGAGAGTTTCTCTTCATTTTTGGGATCCGGATTTTGAAGCGACGAAGTGCTGCCATTTTGAGAGCTCGACTTCTACACTTCTTCACTTCTTTTCTCCACTCTAATCTAGTGCTTCCATCCATCCAAATTGAAGATCAAGGTTGAAGATTCAAGAGCTTGGATTGAAGATCTTCATCTTTTCAAGAGAGATTTCTTCGTTTGAAGCGGATTCGTGATAAATCAAGCTTGACCCTTTGCTATCCAGATCTGAAGCGTGTTGATTTGAGGTTGTTTAGGTGATTTGGTGAGTGGTGATTATCTCTCACACGGATCCAAAGGAGTATATCGGATTGTTGGCTCGATTTGGTGTTAAAATAGTGATTTCCATGCATTTTCTTCATCCTAAGTGTAGATCCATGTAGATCCATTGTTCATGATGATGTTACATCCATTTTATCACATGCTAACCTATGCAAGTTCATTCATCAAGTTTGTAGAGATATTGTTCATGTTTTCATGCTCATTGGACTTTCAACTCTTTAATTACGAAAATGCCATTATTGTTATAATTGTCTACTTAGATCATATTTGAATGCTTGATTGTTTGGATTAATGTTTGATTTGATTGATTGCTATGAATTAGATGATTGATGGTTTGATTTAGACCAAAGGTGATTCAAAAGCTAAGGGAAAGGCTCTTGAATTGTGGGGAAAGCTGCTCGTGGCATATGTAGTGGGATGATGAAGCTCTTATGCATAGATTTGATGATGTGATGTTGAGATGAGGATTTGCGAGGATGTAATGAAGCGAGGCATCATGTGATCAAGACTTGGTCTAATCCAGACGGGATCATTCCAAGCATGTTGATAACTCGGTGATATGATTCGAGTTGAGGATAATGAATGGATATAAGAATAGTCGTCGAGGAGGATGACTAGGAGGTTTGGATAGCATCATTGTTGAAGGTTCTAGCATGCTCTAAGCAAGAGTACGTTTGGGCAGATTCGATAGTCCCAACGACTAACTGTTGATGGTCGAGTACTCTGGGCAGATTCGATAGTCCTAGGCACGGGTTGCGACGACGTGCGGGAGTTATGTCTAGAACCGGGGTTTCCATTAGCCCTTGACGGACGGCTGAAAGAATGTGCCGGTCATTCAATTAACGGTGATATCGAAGCAATGATAACAGTGATAGCCAGAGTCATGGATGTTTGGTTGTATCGTCATTCGGACTCAAGAGCGGTATTTTCTGGGTGCTTATCTGATTTAGGCCTTGGTACTTGGAAAACATCGCCCTTGACTCGAGTGATAGTAGTTTTACTTTAAATTGTATGCTCTGCTATGCTTGCTTCTGCTTAGTGTATGTCTGGGGGCTATCACTGTAGAATGAGGTTGGAGTGGGAGGATTGTATTCCTATTCCTTTTCCTTTATGCTCTTTTGGTATGTTGTTAGTTAATTTACTACTCACTAAGACTGTTGTCTGACTCAAGGCTTTATGTTTTTAATTCTTATTGCCTTGGGCTGTTCGTCCATTTTGGGACGGGAAGACTAGGTAGCAGGTGACAGGTGCTGTTCTCTTCTCATGATGCTAATATCGAAGACGAGCTTGAGGGTTGCATATTATCTTCTTATTATATGTACTGGATATTCCGTTGTTTTGTATTCTCTGAGAGATATGTAGTGAGGCTTGATGTATTGACTATTTGGATGCTTGTATTCAACTATTATGAAGTTTTATATGATGTCATTTTGTTCTGTAAAGCTTCACTATACATATGTTCTATTGTATTTTGTCCATGCGCTGTGAGTAATACGTTAGATTCTGTTGTTTTAATCTTACCTTGACAATCGTCCATGGTCGCCTGGCACAGTTTACAGCGCTCTATCTTTAGATTCGGTGCAGGGGTCATGGGCGTTCGTCACATTTGGTATCAGAGCTTTGGTTAATCGATTTTACCCAACGCTCGCTGACGTAACTACCTTTGAGAGACGTAATTGTATTTTGATGGATGATTACTATACATAATATTGTAGTTGTTGTTTCTCTAGATGTTCTGATCATTCCTTTTTATAGATATTGAGAATGAGTCGAAGAGGGAGACCAGCTGCTAGGGAAGGCCGTGCTACTGAAGAGACTACTGATTATGCAGCCATGTTCGAAGCTATGATGACTTCGATCATGAGAAGGATACCAGTTCCGGGGGCAGCAGTTGATGTTGGAGTTCAAGTCCAAACTCCGAAACCAGTGGATTTTTCTAAGTTGTGCAAGGATTATACTGCTCTTGGAGGGAAGGTTTTCTTGGGAACAGAATCAACTATTGAGGTCCAGAGGTGGATGGATGCTTGTAGAAGGATCTTTGGTGATTTGGGAATTGATGATGCAACTAAGAGGAAGTTGGCATCAAGGCAGCTTCAAGGGAGAGCCTCTGATTGGTGGAACTCTATTACCATCACTACTCCGGAGGAAGAGATTACTTTGGAGCAATTCCAAGCTAGATTTGAAGCTAAGTTCATTTCTACAGCTCAGAAGTCTGTTTTGTTCAAGAAGTTTGTGGAGCTCAAGCAAGGTGGAAGATTAGTCCTTGAGTATGTTTCTGAGTTTGAAGCTTTGTCCAAGTATGCCCGGTCATATATTGAATCTGCTTATCAGAAGAATGAGAAGTTCGTGACAGGCTTGGACAGTTATCTTGGGAGGCAGTTGGTGGATCATTTGGATGATTCATTTGAGAAGCTTGTGGAGAAAGCTCTCAGGCATGAGAGTCTGTTTCCTAAGGAAGGATCTGTTGTTGCTGTGACTAGGGAAGAGTCTAAACCCCAGCAGGGTGGAAACAAGAAGAGGAAGCAGCAGCAGCAGAAGGGTAAGGATGGCCAGAAGAAGCCGAAAGGCGAGGTGACTTGCTACAATTGTCAGCAGAAGGGCCATTTCTCTAAGGATTGTAAGAATCTGAAGGTGCCAATGAAGTGTCACAACTGTGACAAGCCAGGGCACATCAGGAAGAATTGTCCAGAACCGAGGAAGGACAGGCAGATTGTGCAAGCTTATGCTTTGGGAGCTGTTCCGTCGTCTTCGAAAGCTCCTACCGCTGAAGAGAAGGGAAAGAGTGTGGTGGTTCAAGGTACTCTTTTCCTATGTGGTGTTCCAGTTAGAGTTCTGTTTGATACTGGAGTGTCGCATTCGTTTGTTTGTAGTGAACTCGTAGGCCGGTTAGGTTTGGAACCAGATATTGTTGATAGGCCATTGGTTGTGACTAATCCAGTTGGGGGTTCGTCTTGTTTGTGTATGTTATGCCGTGGTCTAGTTGTGTCGAGTCATGGTTGCTCTTTTGTTTGTGATTTCTTTGTTATGAACTTTGCGGGGTTCGGAATTATTTTGGGTATGGACTAGCTTAGGAAGTATGCGGCAAAGGTTGATTGCGAAAGGCTGGAAGTGACAATCGAGAATGTGGAGGGGCGAAAGGTTGTAATACGATGTAAGCATGAGGCAGGCGTCTTCATGAGCTTCATGTATTCGCTGGTTGTTCCACGGGATGGACTGTCATCGTTGCCAATCGCTAATGGATTCGAGGATGTCTTTGACGAAGTCAGAGGGTTGCCGCCGCATAGAGAGATCGAGTTTCGCATAGATCTAGTTGAAGGAGCCAGACCTGTTGTGATGCCTCTTAGGCGGATGGCGCCTAGGGAACAGCAGGAGTTGAGGGTGCAAGTTGATGACCTTTTACAGAAAGGATTCATTCGGCGTAGTGTGTCTGAGTGGGGTGCACCAGTTGTGTTTGCAACCAAGGCAGATGGGTCGTTGCGATTGTGTGTGGATTATCGTGAGCTGAATAAGGTGACTAAGAAGAACAAGTATTCATTGCCGAGAATAGATGACTTGTTTGATCAGCTTCACGAAGCCAAGGTGTTTTCTCAGATGGATTTGGCAACGGGATTTCACCAGTTGAGAGTAGCTAAGGATAGTGTGCCGAAGACTGCTTTTAGGACACCATCCGGTTTCTTTGAGTGGCTGGTAATGCCGTTTGGATTGACTAATGCGCCAGCATATTTTGTGGATCTTATGAATAGAGTGTTTAGAGATCAGTTGAACAAGTTCGTACTTGTGTTCGTGGATGATATTCTGATTTATTCCAGAACGGAAGAGGAGCACAAGACGCACTTGCGTATGGTTTTGGAAATCTTGCGGAAACATCAGCTGAAGGCTAAGTTTTCGAAGTGTCACTTCTGGAAGAGTGAAGTGAGGTTCTTAGGCCATGTGATTTCTGGAAATGGGATAGCGGTTGATCCCGCTAAGGTGGCAGCAATCCAGGATTGGGTTAGACCTAAGAATGCATCTGATGTGAGAAGTTTTCTTGGATTAGCAGGATATTATCGACGGTTTATCAAAGACTTCTCCAAGATAGCTGCACCGTTAACAGGATTGACGAAAAAGAACCAAGTGTTCAGTTGGGATGCTAAGTGTGAGCAAGCTTTCGGAATCCTGAAAGAGAGATTGACGAGTGCTCCTGTTTTGATTATTCCAAGTGGGAATGATGAGATGGTGGTTTATACCGACGCATGTGGTACTGGACTTGGAGCAGTGCTGATGCAGAAGGATAAAGTTGTTGCGTATGCAAGTCGACAACTGAAGCCGCATGAAAAGAATTACCCGACTCATGATTTGGAGTTAGCGGCGATTGTATTTGCTCTGAAGATGTGGAGACATTATTTGTTGGGAGTTCGATTCGAGTTGTTTACGGATTATAAGTCGTTGAAGTATCTTTTCTCCCAAAAGGATTTGAATCTTCGGCAGCAACGATGGCTAGATTTTTTGGCATCATATGATTTTGGTATAGCTTATACTCCGGGAAAAGGTAACGCAGTGGCAGATGCGTTAAGTCGAAGACATGCAGGATTGGGAGCCATGTTTTCAGAATGGAAGAGTCTCGAGTATTTAGCTGGATTTGACTTCAGGCCTAGATGTGAATTGGAACCTGAGATGTTGGCAAACTTATCGATAAGACCTTCTCTTGTGGAAAGGATTGGCGAGAGCCAAAAGCGAGACGATAAGCTTGTCAGGATTATCCGTGATTTGGAATCTGGATTGGATCCAGAAAAGGATAAAGGATTCGAGGTCGATCGAGAGGGTTGGCTTCGGAAGCAAGGACGACTAGTTGATCCCGATATAGATGAATTGAGGAGTGAAGTTCTGAAGGAAAGTCATCACTCGAAGCTGACAATTCATCCAGGTGGAAATAAGATGTATCGGGATATGAAGAGAACCTACTACTGGGAAGGTATGAAGAAGGATGTTGGAAATTTTATTTCCAAATGTATGAACTGCCAGTTGGTAAAAGCCGAACAGAAGAAGCCAAGTGGATTGCTTCAGCCATTAGAAGTTCCTACCTGGAAGTGGGAACAAGTGTCGATGGATTTTATCGATGGATTGCCTAGAACCAGAACGGGAAATGAAGGGATTTGGGTCATTGGGGATCGTCTGACTAAGAGTGCACGATTCATTCCTGTTCGATCGACTAGGACTGCATCAAAGTTGGCTAAGTTGTATGTTAAGTGGATAGTTCGATTCCATGGTATTCCGAAGAGTATAGTGAGCGATCGAGACCCGTTGTTCACTAGTGGATTTTGGAAGAGCTTCCAGGAAGTCTTGGGAACCGAGTTGTGTTTGAGTACAGCTTATCACCCTCAAACAGATGGTCAGATCGAGAGAGTTAATCGGGTTTTGGAAGATCTCCTCAGAGCTTGTGTTTTGGATTTCGGAGGATCATGGGAAGATCACCTTCCTTTGGTGGAGTTTGCGTACAACAACAGTTACCAGTCAAGCATTGGTATGGCACCGTATGAGGCATTGTATGGAAGACCGTGTAACTCTCCAACATGTTGGTTGGAAACTGGAGAAAAGCTGATGCTTGGGCCAGAGATGATTCGGCAGACTTCAGATTGCATAGAGATCATTCGGCAACGAACGAAGGCAGCCCAAGATCGTCAGAAGAGTTATGCCGATAAGCATCGAAAGGATTTGGAATTTGACATAGGAGATATGGTTTTTGTGAAGATTTCTCCACTGAAGAATGTTATCCGATTCGGGAAGAAAGGAAAATTAACTCCGAGATTTGTTGGACCATTCCCGATTATCGAGCGAATTGGAAAGCTCGCTTATAGATTGGAATTACCGGAGAAGATGTCGAGTGTGCACAATGTTTTTCACATATCATATCTATGGAAGTATGTGCACGACTCGAATACAGTAGTTTCTGCTGATAGATTTGAAGATTTCGAAGTTGATCCAGTTGATAGAAGACCTCGTAAGCCGCTTCGTGTTGTTGAAACCGACACGAAACAGCTTAGGAGGAAGGTAGTTAAGTTGCTCAAGATACAATGGAGTGATGATGATAACGACTGTACATGGGAGGTGGAAGAGAGGATGAAAGCATCTCATCCCGAACTCTTCAAGGTATGACCCTAAGGTGTCGTATCGTCTAACAACATTGTAACTTGTTCTAAGTCTTAGAATTCTGTACGCTAAGCTAGAATTGGATGCATGGTTTGTTGATTGCTATGGATGGTAGGCGTACAGAATAGTTTTTGATTGCTATGATTGTTTGGAATTTCGGGGGCGAAATTCCTAAGGGGGAGAGAATGTAACGACCCGTATTTTCACGGATCGAAAAGTTCGTCAAATCTGGAGTTTTAGCATTTTTGAGCCATTTCAGATTTTAGGCAAATTTTGCCTAAGTCCTAAGTCGTTCATGACTTAGCATAAGTCGTGAGTCGTATACGACTTAGGAGATAGGAGTGACCTAGGGTTTGGCGACCTAAGGAAATAAGTCGTAGCTGGGCTAAGTCAGTAGGTCGAAGTTAACTCGGCAAGTGTTAAGTCGTAGGTTGTAAGTCGTCGCCGAGTTAAGGGATAGACAACCTAAGTAAGTGACCGACCTAGGGATTTACGACATAAGTGCTGACCGAGTTAAGTGATGAGTCGTCTAACCAGTTAAGTCGTATCCTTTAAGTCGTAGCCTATGTATTGAGTCGTAGACGACTTAGGAGTTGAGTCGTAACCTAGTTATCTGATGATTCGTATCCCAGTTATCTGATGAGTCGTATCCCAGTTATCTGATGAGTCGTATCCCGGTAAGCTGTTGAGTCGCGCGTAGGTGATAACTCGCGCAAGTGGATGAGTCGTAGCCTTTGTGTTAAGTCGTATACGAGTTAGTAGTTGAGTCGTCTAACCAAGTAAGGCGCGTGCGCATTTAAGTCGTAGACAGGGGGTCTGGTGAGTCGTAGGCGCATGCTATAAGTCGGAGACGACTTAGGAGATAGCTGTTTTGTCGTGAGTCATAGGCAGAAGTGTGTTAAGTCGTTGAAGCCAGAAGTTAAGTCGTAGGGTGTTGAGTCGTAAGTCGTAAACGACTCATGAGGGCAGACGAGTTAGGGGTTTCAGCTATAAATAGGAGAGTTTCTCTTCATTTTTGGGATTCGGATTTTGAAGCGACGAAGTGCTGCCATTTTGAGAGCTCGGCTTCTACACTTCTTCACTTCTTTTCTCCACTCTAATCTAGTGCTTCCATCCATCCAAATTGAAGATCAAGGTTGAAGATTCAAGAGCTTGGATTGAAGATCTTCATCTTTTCAAGAGAGATTTCTTCGTTTGAAGCGGATTCGTGATAAATCAAGCTTGACCCTTTGCTATCCAGATCTGAAGCGTGTTGATTTGAGGTTGTTTAGGTGATTTGGTGAGTGGTGATTATCTCTCACACGGATCCAAAGGAGTATATCGGATTGTTGGCTCGATTTGGTGTTAAAATAGTGATTTCCATGCATTTTCTTCATCCTAAGTGTAGATCCATGTAGATCCATTGTTCATGATGATGTTACATCCATTTTATCACATGCTAACCTATGCAAGTTCATTCATCAAGTTTGTAGAGATATTGTTCATGTTTTCATGCTCATTGGACTTTCAACTCTTTAATTACGAAAATGCCATTAATGTTATAATTGTCTACTTAGATCATATTTGAATGCTTGATTGTTTGGATTAATGTTTGATTTGATTGATTGCTATGAATTAGATGATTGATGGTTTGATTTAGACCAAAGGTGATTCAAAAGCTAAGGGAAAGGCTCTTGAATTGTGGGGAAAGCTGCTCTTGGCATATGTAGCGGGATGATGAAGCTCTTATGCATAGATTTGATGATGTGATGTTGAGATGAGGCTTTGCGAGGATGAAATGAAGCGAGGCATCATGTGATCAAGACTTGGTCTAATCCAGACGGGATCATTCCAAGCATGTTGATAACTCGGTGATATGATTCGAGTTGAGGATAATGAAAGGATATAAGAATAGTCGTCGAGGAGGATGACTAGGAGGTTTGGATAGCATCGTTGTTGATGGTTCTAGCATGCTCTAAGCAAGAGTACGTTTGGGCAGATTCGATAGTCCCAACGACTAACTGTTGATGGTCGAGTACTCTGGGCAGATTCGATAGTCCTAGGCACGGGTTGCGACGACGTGCGGGAGTTATGTCTAGAATCGGGGTTTCCATTAGCCCTTGACGGACGGCTGAAAGAATGTGCCGGTCATTCAATTAACGGTGATATCGAAGCAATGATAACAGTGATAGCCAGAGTCATGGATGTTTGGTTGTATCGTCATTCGGACTCAAGAGCGGTATTTTCTGGGTGCTTATCTGATTTAGGCCTTGGTACTTGGAAAACATCGCCCTTGACTCGAGTGATAGTAGTTTTACTTTAAATTGTATGCTCTGCTATGCTTGCTTCTGCTTAGTGTATGTCTGGGGGCTATCACTGTAGAATGAGGTTGGAGTGGGAGGGTTGTATTCCTATTCCTTTTCCTTTATGCTCTTTTGGTATGTTGTTAGTTAATTTACTGCTCACTAAGACTGTTGTCTGACTCAAGGCTTTATGTTTTTAATTCTTATTGCCTTGGGCTGTTCGTCCATTTTGGGACGGGCAGACTAGGTAGCAGGTGACAGGTGCTGTTCTCTTCTCACGATGCTAATATCGAAGACGAGCTTGAGGGTTGCATATTATCTTCTTATTATATGTACTGGATATTCCGCTATTTTGTATTCTCTGAGAGATATGTAGTGAGGCTTGATGTATTGACTATTTGGATGCTTGTATTCAACTATTATGAAGTTTTATATGATGTCATTTTGTTCTGTAAAGCTTCACTATACATATGTTCTATTGTATTTTGTCCATGCGCTGTGAGTAATACGATAGATTCTGTTGTTTTAATCTTACCTTGACAATCGTCCATGGTCGCCTGGCACACTTTACAGCGCTCTATCTTTAGATTCGGTGCAGGGGTCATGGGCGGTCGTCACAATATGTATGCATAACAGGATATATATAAGCAAATAAACATCCAAACATTTAAATATCAACCAATAGCATCCATCGAAATAAATCATCCAATAAACAATACAATTCACGACAATTTCATAATTATCAATATCAGCTAATTTAATCACAATTAAATTTTTAATTTCAACTTGACTGTCAAATTTAATTTTCAATGGTGAATTCAAATGACAATCTATATGACAATTAAATTTTAATCAAACAACGACAAATAAAATTCATATCACTTCATAATATCAAATTTAACTACCATAAAGATATTTAGTACGTTGTGAATGTTATAAAACACTCACCTTGATTTTATGATTTTCAATCAAATCGAACGACGTTCGATTTAACCAAAAATTTAATAAGCTCGAAACAGTCCCGGATTTGCACTGCAGTGTAGCACTCGTCGCTGCGATTCCAACGTCGCCAGTTTCATCTGATTCTGATAACGAATGAAGGAGTTACACTATTTTCAAGTTTGAATACAATTTAAATAAATTTTTTTTTATACCGAGACAGATCTGCTGTTTAATTTTGAAATTGAGATCTAGGCCACGCGATCATGCTTCTCCCCCTTCTCACGAACGTATCCCAGGTTATCACAAACCCATCAACGCCACCATCTCCTCGATGTCGCACCCACAACGAAGCTCTAGAAATCGATCGGGGACCACCAAACGATGCGCCTCCGTGAGCTCCACCACCGCCCTGAGCATGGACGAGCTCGGTCATCCCCTGTCTCCAGAAAACGTGCGCGAACACGCTGCCTTCAAGCGAAAATTCTGGCCATCTCGTTGAGTTTCGCATCGACCCACCGTATGGATGCGAAGCTCACATCGTGCTCTACGTTATTCGTGTTGGAAGTTTTCGAAAATATTGATTTGATCAAGAGATAATTTGAGGAACAATATGGGACGATTTCGGCCATAGAATGAATAAGTGGCGGCTACGAACACTCTCGGCCTAGGGTTCCACTGCAAATGTATATATACGCGTATAACTAATATTATTTTAATATTAATCTCACAAATTACATGATTTTCGAACGAACTCCAAATGACACGTGCCGACAGGCGTTCGTAAGGTTTTACCCGCCTTTCGAACACAATGGAACGTGTTTCGGAGGCTAATTCGATCGTCCACGGAAGATAGCTTTTGAATCGAATTAAAATATTAATTTTTCAATATTTATTTCAACGCGTTTCTAACCCGTACAACCAAACGATAACTCCAAACGCTACGAAATTTGGAATCCAATAATAATACACTATTACGGATCCAATGGAATTGGTTTCGTCGAATTCCGAAACTGTGCCTCGGAAGGCTATTTTTACCCGTCGATTATAATATAAAATTTTCAATTTCCAATTTTTCACTTTTAAATCCAATTTTAAAAGTTAACAATCTTCATTGTTGTTTAAATAAACTTTACATCAACTTCCGGTTTTATTTTCAATCATATTATATTCAGAATTCAATTGTTCAAGTATTTGTAATATTAAATTTAAACAATTTTGATTGTTCAATAATTCACTATCCTTTGGAATATATGAAAATGAACTTATAAGATTAAATCTTTAAAACGAATTCACATTATAGAACAATTATTTCCATTATACAGTTATTCAATTCCCGTTATTCAATTTTATTCAATTATTCAATTAATTTCCAATATTAAGTTTAAACAATTTAATTGTTCAATATTCAACAAATTTCAATATTAGATTTTAAATGAATTCTCATTACTAATCAATTACTTTATTTACATCTAACGAATTCAACATTTATTTATCCAACTATTGAACGTAAACTCATTCAATAAGTAGCATTTATATTTCAATATTAGATTTTTTAAAAATAAATTTCCGTTATCAGTCAATTACCTTATTCACATCTAGTGCATCCAACATTTGTTATTCAACTTTAGTTATTGATTGTAAACCCAGTTAATATATAAAATTTCATTTCATTTACAATTGGTTTCTAAATTCAATTCGACTGACAAATAAACTAGTAACTTATAATAATTATCACCATTTACTTTTAATCACACTTATAAGTTTATTATTTACTAACAACTGTGACAATTACCAATACAATACCAATTTGATTCCATTTCCGATGACTATATATTATTTCATTAGTTAACCCAATATTTACATTTTTTTCTTATATTCCCTTATAACCAAGTTATAATATTTAAGTCATTTCAATTGATTGGAATATCATTTAATCCATTAATAAGTAATTGGATAAATATTGTTGCAATTCATTCTAGTTATTATTATCATACATAAATTTCAAATTTTTAATTCTTCCAACATTAAACCATGAAATCTTATTAAATTAACATTTTTAATTATCGAAATTTTACGGGTCGTTACACTCTCCCCCACTCAAAACTTTTCGTCCTCGAAAAGGAAAAGAAGGGAAAAGGAACTAAGTAAAGAATTCAACATTTGATATATTTTATTCAAAATTATCAACTTATAAAATAATGAAATTCCATTTATAAATTGTTACTACACTTCCACTAAGTTACCCCGAACGGCTTTCTAACTTTAAAAGTTAGTTATCAAAACAAGTTACAAAATTTTAAAACTTGAAAATTTTTCTAACACCAGGATTTACGAAAAATTTCGGCAGAGTCTCCTTTGCGCGGCTCGATCGGTACAGCTACAAAACGCCTCTACGGGCCCCAAACCATCAAAAGAAAACAAAAGCCAAGTGGCTCCAATCAAAAATCACCAAATCCAACGACAAAATAAACATGTACCTTTTTGTCGGGCAATCCAATTTCCTTGATTTAAATACCTGCATCTTATTTATCAATGATATCGAATCATATAATTTAAAATTAATTTATAATTTGCATTTCAATTTTCAATTTTAGCTTTACTTAAACCTGTACGAAGTACATATACCATCCGTACGTAATATCAAATCTGATCACTCATTTGATCACACAATTTCGCTTCCAAACTAGTATCGTTCACGCGACTCTCTAGTGCGGACTCGGATTTGGTTCCTTGATCGAAAACTGTTATTCTCCTTGCATAGCCATATACTATGATAGAGAATTCCAGAATCAAATCAAAAATCCATATCCAGGGTTCGCCGTTAAGAATCGAGTGAAAAATCCTAACTTGGATCGATATAAATTATCTCGAAATTCTGTGCTCTAATTCAGATCAAATTGTTATGCGAATAAAATAATATACGTACAACTTACGTATTAACTTTCAATAGATTCCTATACAATGTATCTATATTAAATTATTTTATTGACTTCATTTTATTTACAATTAATTATTCACAATCCATTATTCAGTTAGTATATCCATTTCTTTACATAGCACATTCTTTAACATTATCTTTTCTTAAACATCATATCATAGAATTTGCCTACTCAAGTTCATTTTAAACATTCTATATAATTTAATTAAATTCAATTTCATTTTCCAATTGATTCTTAGCTATACGAAATTCCTTTGTTTACATTTACTTCATTTCATAATTTCAGTTAATAATATACTTCATTTTCATAATTTCAGTTAATAACAGATTTATTTGTGGAACATTTTATTAACCAACACTTTAGTTTATTAACCATCCTATAAAAGTCATATATAAGAAGTTGGACTTTATCTAAGTTTATAATTACCTCAAAAGCTACAAATTTCAATTTCACAATTTCTTTGCAAATTTATATTCAATTCTATAACAAATTTACAAAGATATTATTTAGTTCATTTGTCTGCTTCCTTAAATTCTACTTACTTATTCCATTTAGCCATTCATCATTTCATATTATACTTAAGTATATAACATTTTTATCACAACCAAATTTCATTTATATACATTTTAATTACTTTTGAGTTTTGCTTACTTGTATATTTCAATTACTTTTAGGTTTTGCTTACTTGTATAATATCTCATTACATCTCTAAATCATTCTTTTAACTTTTTAACGTTTGGTAAGTCATATTATATGTTATTAGAATGCAATGTGGTATTATACAAATTTAGAATTCATTTTACTAAATTAGAATGTTCACAATTTTTAACTTGTCTATATTTTCTTTACCTTTCAATACTTTTCAATTTTAAGAGTTACACTTCAATTCTTAAGTTTCTCAAAACATTTAGCTTAGAGTTTTTTTTAAATCTCTTATTATATAAGTTCTGATTATTCACATTTCATTCAAATATTTTGAAAATATTAATTAACAGAACTTAGAAATTTAAACGCCCGGTTCATCTCAAATCATTTGAAATAAAAATATATGCATTTATATCTTATATATATCAAATCATACTTTTGGAGTTTAAACCAAAATGCATTTTTCTAAACAGTTTCGAAGCAAAGCAAAGCTTCACATAAGTTTCCTACACTTTGAGACTCGAAAATGAATGTCGATGATGCTGCGTAGTCATCATCGAAATTATTTTCCAGCGACATAAGAGAGGAGTACTGAATTTATATATAAAAAAAACTCCTTTCAAAATATTTCCCATAAATATTTTTCAACTAACATCACTACATATTTTTCTTCAAAGTTTTGAAAACCATTTTCAAAATCTCCGGGTCTTAAACTCAATATTTCTCAATTTAAATCTATCTTGATTTATAAGTCACATTTATAAATTATTCTTACAAAATTTTTCTTTCTTAAAACATTCAATAAATTGTTTTATCATTATTTATTTTTTAATAAACCTTATTTATTAAAACACAATATCCCATTTATGATGACCATCCATATTATCCTTTCTAACAACCAAACAAACTGGATGAATCATAATAATTTCTAAAAATTATTTCTTTATATATAATATATAATTAGGGCAAAATTATTTCATTTACCCAATTTCAAACAATACTATGTCGAATTGTTCTGTTCAAGTGTTTAGAGACCCCTATCAATGACGTTAATTACTCGTATTGACCAGAGTCCATAAGCCACTCAACAAATCAACCAACACAATATAAAATAATTTTATGTCACTAACAAATACGCTCTCTCATACATACACTCAGCGACTCATCATAGGGTATTATTACCCTATTCATAAAGAGTCAGACCCCACAAAGCTAAGGTTATCGCTAAACCAAAGCTCTGATACCAACTGTAACGACCTGCCTTTTTTAGACAGTTTAACCGACGATCAAATACACATGCCGATTCTAAACCATTCAAAAGGTCAGATGGTTATTGGGGTAATTAAGAAAAGAAGAGAAAAGGAACAAGAAACAATCACAGAATCTCGCAGCGGAAAGATAAAATATAATAATCAAATAAACAGTTCATGAAGCTGTTTAATATACTTTTGATTATCATTTATACAAAATTTATCAGAGTTATACATATACAACAGAACAATTAAAATAATGCAGCAGACAGCATGATGCAGATATAATAATAGTAATAGTATACCAAATCTTCGTCTTCGTCCTCCAGAATAGATCTTCAAAAATCTGAAAATCTCATGACTGACCCGAGCGTAATGAAAAGACAAACACTCGAGTCAGGACTAAAATATCCTTATGTAAGTTAAATCAATCGTGAATAAATATGGGTGTATCGGCATCAGAGAAGTTTATGGGGTTTGACATCTCCTATCCAGTGTCGACGTGCGTGCAATAACTCAAGAGATGTTACGGGATTTTCCATCTCTTAAGGATCTGTTAAACTATCTACTATGTAGTACAATACGCTATATACAATAATGTCTATCATAAAGTAAAATATCAAACTAGCGTTAAGCCATGGCCCATTCCACCCTTAACACATTTTTATTCCCAAGAGCATATACAAGACCTTAGTTTCCCCAAAACCGGAAGTCACCAGAGGGCAATCCATATACTAAAGGTAAAAACCAAAACGTAGTGGTCACGAATAGGATAATCAGTATGACAAGGTACATGAGGCGATACCAACTAGGATACTAGTAGTTGCGTGATCCGGACTGATGTTGAGCATAGCAGCTACTACCTCAACACCGCGAAACAACACTACCAAATCAAGGGGTGCACCCAAATCGAATCACAAATGTAATAGACATGGTATCGAAGGAGTGTGTCCGCTAGAGGTGGCGAACCTCAATGGCCCGGCGCGGCTCCTGTTTTAGTCATGTCAGGGGTCATCCAATATCGTTCTCTTTCTTCAGTCAACGCGTTCACCAAACCATCCACTTCATTCTGGATCAACACTCCGCGTATAATAGTTATTAAAGTGGTTTTCGGTATCGACAGAGAGTATGTCCATATCCGATCCCGGTCTCTTTAATAACTCTGTATTATTACACCGGTGGCTCTTTTACATTTCAAATCGATTCATAATTAATATCAAAATATCATATTCGCTTCAAAATCAAATCCAGTTCAAATATCATCATATCTATTCAAGATGTAAGATTCCGTTTCAAAATCATTTTTTTCGCCTCAATATCTCATTTCGATTTCAAAATCATTTTTCGCCTCAATATCTCCTTTCGATTTCAAAATCATTTCGAATTTCAATTTAGGTTGCAACTTCATTTAACCTAATTCGTATTTAAATTCAAGATTTAAATATAAACATTTAACCTTATTGACCAGCTTGAAATAGTTTTAAGTAGTTTAAAAGTAGTTTTAAATAATTAAAATAGTTAACATACTTAAAATCTTTAAATGGATTTCAAATAGATAAATTAGTTTAAAATAATTTAAATTGGGTTAAGTAGATTTAAAATAGATTAAAATAGTTTAAGTATTTAAAAATGGTTTATAAAGCAGAGTAATTTGGAAAACAAAATGAAACAACTTCAAAACCAAACCATTTCAATTATAACTTCCCAATTCAAATCAATTTCAATTTCTATTCTACCGATTCAATTTCGATTTCAATTCAAATGAATGTCAACTTTGACTTCAAATTAATTTAATTCTACATTCACCTTCAATTAATTCAATTTCAATTTATATCGATTTGGAGCTTGATTTTTCAAAATATCAATTTATAACACTTAACAAAATTTATCCTTCAATATTCAATTTTATATCCAAATTCAAATATGATTCAATTTCAAGCTCAATTTCGAAATATCATTTTTATATCACTTTTACTTAGTAATACTCAAAGCTCGGAAAAAATGTTCAATCTTTACAGCAAATAAATTTTCAAAATTCAATCATATCCCAACTTTAAATTTCAAAGTCTCAACTTAAATTATTAAGCAATTTCTTTTAACTAAAATTTATTTCAACATTCCCAACTCAATTTGCGATAAATTCGATTTCTATACATTGATTGTGACGACCCGCCCTTCTCTCTACAGAAGGACGCATCGACAATAAGAAAGAAAGGGGTAGAAAATAGAAAAGAAGAGAAGAAAGAAAGAAACGACAACAACGATCTCACAGCGGAACGAATAAATTATATTAATAACATAAACTATTACATAGTATACAACAATTTACAGAGTTACACAACATATACATCACTTACTAGACAGTTATAAACATCTGTCTAGACATTACAACTCAAATACAAGACAAGACACTATCACAGATATCAACACAGCGGAATACTATATCTACGAACGCCGAAGCCTCCTGCTCCATTGCTCCTCCAGAATATTCGTCAAAGCTAAACCTGAATCCCTTGGCTACTCGTAAAAATTTGAGTACCCAAGAGTTTATAAAACAGAAATAAACACTTGGGTCAGACATGGGTCTGGTGTGAGTAACAGGTTAAACTTGCTTAACTTCAAAACCTTTAGAAAGAAAAGGTATCACGTAAGACTCCCCACAAATAAACATGGGTAAGTTTTTACCTTACGCTAACCAAAACATTTGATAGGAAATCTGATTTTATTATAATAGGGTCTAGGGTTTTCAAGTAAATATGAAATAGCTGAAATTGTTACATTATTAAATTCCAGCATACTAGCCAACAAAGTGGGTTATACAATCAAGTCCGTTATCACTTATTGGAAATTGGATTCCATACAATGGCAGGGCTACCGGGGTACCGCCCGTCACAGTACGTGGCCTAGATCACCGTACCGAGGATCACTCCCAATCCCCTGCAACACAAGGTCGGAACATCCCTTACTGGATAATTCCCGCACAAGATACCTCACGGTTGGGATCAGCAACCGCACCACTAAGTCGAAAATAGAAAGGGACATCTAGACAGAGGTAACCTTGTCCTACTTGGGTGCTACCCACTAACCTTGCTGAACCTCCCTTGTTTTAGCCATTCCCGGTTTGTGAGGCTTGAGGTCACGATTACCTTAGAAAAGAACACATCACTTAGAATGCTCATCGTCCACCTGACGATGTTCTGAAAGCATTCAATCCATACAAGTTCGTTCCGGGTTCGAACGAAACCGAAGGCATTATCTCATTACACTCGTTTTGGAATCACCCTCAGAGTTAACGACCATAACCCTTGCACTTTGAATCTTCATCTTCACTTGATTCACGACCTATCGTTAATTTGGATCGATGTGGTATTCGGGTCTCCAGACCTGGAAATCCGGTATACGGAAACCCGATCCCGGGCTCATCGAAATCCAAAACGTATCTTTTAAGGGCCAAGTTGTTTTAAGGTTAAAACAATTCAATTCTTATCTATATACACAAAGATAGATAATTCAATAGATAATCTATATTATCATCACAAACAGATAACTCATATTATCATTATAATTCAACCAAACATCCATATCATATATCAATCATATCTCATCAGAGATATCAAACAATGAAATACATTCAATCTCATTCATCCATCCTTAAGCAATGATTTATATCATCTAATTAATTTAAAGTGAATTAAACTAATTACTTCATTCTATAAATCCTGCTTACTTAATTATTAATTAAACCAATTAATTAATCATTACTCTAAGTATCCATCTTAATTAATGATTCCTGATTAATAATCCTTTAATTACTTTAAGTAATTAATACTTAATTAATTTCACAAATTAATTATCTTAAACCATTCAGTAATTAATCTTTAATTACTTCATTAATTAATTAATTATACTTAATTATCTTAATCCTTAATTAATTACAATTAATTAATTACTTTAATAACTTATTATTTATTAATTAATCTTAATTAATCAATTCTTAATTACATCATTAATTTTATTAATTAATGATCCTTAATTACTCTTAATTAATTATCTTATTTAAATTAATTACATTTAATAATTAATTAGTCACATTTATTAATCACCTTTGATTAATCTCATTTAGTAATTAACTTCCCTTAATTACTCCACTTCATAAATTAATTACTCCTTAATTAATTATCTTTTAATTAATCCCTTGATTAATTATACAAAAGTAATTTAAACTCAAATTACTTTCATTATAAAATCTTCTTTAGTTAATTACATCCACTAATTAACTTTAATTACTTTCCTAAGTAATTACACTTCACTAATTACATTTAAGTAATTATACTTATCAATCACCAAGTGATTATCTTAATTTAATTTAATTAATAAATTAAACTTGTCATATTTATCTAATTAATTACCTTAAGTAATTAATTACTTTAATTACTTTCTTTAAGTAACTAAGCTTTAATCAATTATTTTATTAATTACAACTTAATAAATTCTTAATTATCAATTAACTAATCTTTATTTACTTAATTAATTGCTAAATAAACTTTTAATCACTTGATTAATAATTTATAATCATTTATTTTTAACCTATACTTATTTAAATAAATGATTCTAAATCCCAAATTAATTAACCCTTAATTAATTAACTTATAATCCTAATTATTTAATTAATTATCACTAAACCATTAATTAATTAAATTATTAAATTATTCTTTAATTACCCTATTAATTTAATGACTCCTATATCATTAAATCTCTAAATTAAAGTATTAATATTTATAACTACTTTAATTATCATTTACAAAAGCTTTGAAATCTTTTACTTTGAAATCTTTTACTTTGAAATCTTTCTTTTATTTCCTTTCAATTTAAAGATTTAAAATAAATTTCAATTTAACTTTAACCAAGTTTAAATCAAATTTTTCAAAACCTTTTTAAACCATTTTAAACATTTTAAGTTATTTAAAACAATTTCAATTCAAAACTTTCCTTTAATTTCAAACTTAATGTAACGACCCGCCATTTTGGACCATTCGCGTCCATTATAAGTGTATAGGTAGACACTCATGCCGGAGTTGAATTGCTCAAAATACCGCGTTGTTAATTTAAATTTGGCAAAACTGAACATATACAGTAAATAGATATAATCACAGATCACAGACACAGAGTAATAAATGCAGCGGAAATAAAAGAGATAGTAGTTCATGAAGCTACTATATGAATATATAAAAATACATCAGAGTTTACAACAGAAGAGTAATACGATACATCAGATACAAATCAGAATACATCACTGGAATCATCGAATACTGAAAGCAGAATAGATGGCTGGATCTTCAAGCAAAGCTCCAACTCCAAAGGTGAGTCTCGAATACTGGTACACTCAGTCTGACCCGAGCGTAAAGCAAAACACAAGACACTCGAGTCAGGATTAACATTCTTATATTAATAAATCCAACTCAAGTGAAATAGCAATTGAAATACAAGTAACTCAAAGGATGTTGGAATAACCATCCTTTAAGGATCCGTTAAACTATCTACTAGGTAGTAATGTACGCTAAGTAGATAATGTCTATCCGTAATATAAAGATATCAAAGTAGCGTTAAGTCATGGCCCGTTCCACCCTTAACACATTTTTATTCCCACAAGTATATACAAGACCGTAGTTTCCCCAAAACCGGAAGTCACCAGAGGGCAATCCATATACTCAAGGTACAAAACAAATTCGTAGTGGTCGCGCATAAATGGAATACAAGTATGACAAGGCACATGAGGCTATACCCAAGGTAGTGATACTACCGTTCGCCTGATCCGGACTGGTGAGAACGCAACGCCGCAGCGCCCGCAACACCGTGAGACAACACTCCCAAAATCAAGGGTGCACCAATCGACAACAAGTATAAGTAGTTCGAAGAAGTGTGTCCACTTGAGGTATCAATCCTCCATTGGCCCGGCACAGCTCCTGTTTTAGTCATTTCCAATTTGACACAAGTGTCAAGGCTATCCATTATCGTTCTCTTTCTTCAGTCAACGCGTACATCATTTCAACCACTTCATTCTGGATCATCACTCCGCGTATAGTTATTAAAGTGGTTTCGGTTCAGATAGAGAGTATATCCATTACCGATCCCGGTCTCTTTAATAACTTTTGTAATTATTACACCGATTGGTCGTTTATATATTTCAAAAACCAAATCAATTTCAATTTCATTTTCAATTCGTAAACCAACATTTCATTTGTCTTTCAAAACCGATTTCCAAAATTTACGTTTCAACTACCAAATTCATTTCAAAATCCTATAATTCAAATTCAATTTCTATTTAAACAATCCAAATATTAACTCAAGTTCGAATATAAGTTTCATTTCGAAAACATTTAAATTAATTTAATTTAACATTTAAATCAATTTAAATTCATTTATCAATTTCATTCAATATCGTTAAATTAATTTATCATTCAAAAACAATTTCTATTAAACTTCCAATTCATTAAATCCATTATTTAAATTCAACTTCATTATATCAAAACTTACAAATTTAATTGAATTAAATTCATCAAATCAAATTCTTTGAATTTCAAATCTTACATTAATTTCAATAAATCACATTTTATTTCTTGATAAAGAAATTCAATTTCACTTATTTACTTACTTAAATAATTTTCCAAACTTAATTAATAAAGAAACTCAATTTCAATTATTTACGAAATAAACTTCACTTATTCAAAGGTTCAATTTCTCTTATCAAAGAATTCGATTCAATTTAATCATTAAATAATTCAATCTTATTTAATTGTTAAATAATCCATAACCTAATTATTAAATAATTTCAAAGTTTAATAATTTTGAACTTAATTACAATTTCAAACTTAATTATTAAATCATTTCAAAGTTTAATAATTTCAAACTTAATTCAATAATTTCTCAAATTAAACAACATTCTTCCATCAATTACTTTATTAATATTTCATTTCAGACTATTAAATATTCACATTTAAATTTCATTAAGATTCAATTTCCAACTTCGTTTCAAAACCATATTTTTATTTAAATAAAATCTTCGTTTTATTTTTAAATCAAATTATTGACCAATCGGGTTTTATTAAATTTTCTTTCCTAGGTCAAAGTTCAATTTTGGGTATTTATCATTTCAACCCGATTCCAATTCAATTCAAAATCAAAACATATCAAAGGGAACTTGCAGTGTGATAACTGGGATGGTGTCAAAGTAAATAAACAAGCAATAACAACAATCAATATCAACCCAATAATCAATTCAAATAATCCCGAAATAACCGTATTAATTCGCATTGTTATTTGTACGAATTAATATAATTATTTCTAGAATCTACACTATCATTTCATGTAGACTAAAGATTATTACATTACGGTTTTCACTTGTCATCTATTTACAATTTCATACATCATCAGTTTAAACAACATACAATTTCAGTGGTTCAAAATGTAATTAAACAAATCCTACGTGTCAATAAATTTAACAGTTAAAGGGGTCATATTATACAAATGTCAGTTAATCAAATTTAACATTTAACTATCCTATATCAAGTTCAATTTCATACTATTTACCATTTTAACATTAACAATTTATCGTCCAATATAAACATCAACATTCAATCAATTATCAGCCAAACTGTATTATCATCGCATAAATAATTAACAGATAATGGTGTCAGGTGTCACAGGTAAACTGATACAGGTAATAGCATATATAACAGTGTAATTAACTAACAACAGTATATTTAAATTGTCGTTTCAATTGAAATCAAATCTAATAACTAAAAGAACGTTAATCGTGAGTGATTGCTCACCTTTCGAGGCTAGAGAGATTAGACAATGAGAGTAGTTACAACCCAAGCACAAATTCGATGATCAAAGCTGATAATAAGGAATAGACGAAATCAAATCAGAATTGGGTATATAAGATTATATATATCAAAATAAATTACTTTATACAAAACCCAATGATAATTTAAAATATATATATTCTCAAAGATCAATTAAACATATAGTTAAAATAAAATATATATATTAACTTCAATCAATATTTATCATAAAATAAATTTAAAGACATATATTGAAATAAATCTTTATATATATATATATATATATATATATTTTCAGATCAACTTAATATAAATGGAAAATATATCTACTATAATTTAAAATCAATAATTATAAAAGATCAACATGACTTAATATATATGAACCCAAAATTATATTCCAAACTTCCTAGCCGAAACGTTTATCTTCATTTGTAATATTATAACTACTGTAACTCAACACTGTACCCGTACTTACCTATACATCTATATATATTTAAAACAGAACTTACGTTCCTGTATAAAAGCTAATATATACAACTGCTGACAAATATAAGCCTATATATATTATATTAAAATCATAAGATGATAAATTATACAAACTACAAAAATCTAAACAACATATGTACATACATATATATTATATATTACTGTAAATATATGATAAAAAAACTATCTATATAGATTTATGCAATGTATAACGAATCAAATACTTGAATGTATAAACTGTAAAATAAAATAAAAATAAAAGAACCCTGTAACTTACATATTTATATATTAAACTAGAATCCTTTGTATGATTATACCTTTACATATATATACGAGCAAGGGAGAATATGACCATACTGCTACAGGCTCAAGCAAGATGAAAGAGAGAGTCGGCACAAACAAACAAGCTTTCGGTGTTAGGAGGTTGGCGTGAGAGAGACGGGGAGGCGGGTCAGAGCGACTGGGGAGATGTTGCAAGCACGATCAGAGGTGATGAAGGTCAGACGGGGCTACAGCGTGACCATGTGGCCTGCTGACGTGGGCAATGGCCGAGAAAAGTCGGGCCAATGCGAGATGACGGCCAGGTAGAGCTGCCGTCTGGAAATTTGCGCAACTGCCGCCAAAACTATGGGTGATGAAGTTGCCAAAGTTGTCGGTGTAGCTGTCGCCGCTTATTCTTGGATTTCTATCGGGACACGATAGTAGTGTGGTGAAGTTGCAGCGTGGGATGTCGAAGGTGCTACTGGGTTGCAATGATAAGGAAATGGTTGAAGTTTGACATGATATGGCTAGAGTTTGATGATGGACAACCAGGTTATGGTTGATCGGTAGATCTAAAAGATGAATTGAATTGGGTTTTTTCTCTGATAGTAATGGTGATGTGTTTTTGCTGGTAGTTTAACATGGGTTGAAGTTTTGTTACAGGAGAGTGTGGAAGATTTTGCAAGTGGAGAGTGGGAGAAGCCCTGTCACGGGTTGGATAAAGAGGTGAGGTGGCCAGAAAGAAAATGAGAGTAGTAGATGGGGAGAAGAGAATAAGGCGAAATCAAAAGGCATATGAAGTGGTGGGATAGATAAAGGAAAAATAAATTCAAGGAATTTAAATAGGCTAACGTTGAATTCCAGAAAATCATAGTAGCTAAGTGTCACATCCCGAAATTTTCGACTTTCGAAAATTCAACATCGATACTCACTTTATCGACTGCTGAGCCATCGAATGCCGGAAACCCGAAAAGTTATGGTTTTAAGAAAAAGAAAAAGTAGAAGAAGAAGAAGATAGAA
Source organism: Allium fistulosum (assembly GCA_030737815.1). NCBI lineage: Eukaryota > Viridiplantae > Streptophyta > Magnoliopsida > Asparagales > Amaryllidaceae > Allium > Allium fistulosum. The sequence goes on along the minus strand of CM060903.1, from coordinate 1,437,915,087 downwards.
GAAAAAGAGAAGAAAGAAAGAAGAAGAACAACAGAACAGCCATAGAAACAGAACAATATCAGAATCTCACATATCGCAGCGGAACAACATATAATAGATAAATGAATAATCTCTAAAACAAAGAACTATATCATTTTATACATACATCAATCAGAGTCAATATACAACTGAATACAATACATCACATCAATGGACATTTATATAAACTTGTCCTCATACAGAATACACAGCGGAATAAATACTATCAGATACAAATACTACGTCTCGTCATCCAGCTTATCTCCAAGGCTCCAGAATATCCTGATAATATAACTCTAGGCTGCCCGTGTGGAAATTGGTGGGCACCCAGAGTTTAGAAGGGAAACAATAAACTCCGAGTCAGTCATGGTGACTGGTGTGAGATCGTAAAACAGTTATTTTATCTTTAAAATAAACAACAGGAACATTTTTAAAGTCAATTCGCAATGCTTTTGGAAAATGAAACTACCATAAGACCTCCCGCCACACACACAATGCAAACGCAGACTTGGAGGAGATTTCTTCTTATGATAGTCAAAGATGCTTACTACGCAAAAATCAAATTCTTTTTGATATTATTATTAGTGCATAGTGTAGAAAACATTTCGAAAGTAGAATATAAATCTTAGCCAGCATAGGTACCATTATAGTATGCTTGCTATAGCTACCATATTAAATGGCAGGTTCTACAACTAATACCGTACAAGTCGCGTATTGTTTCTTTGGATTTCCAACAAATGGTCAGGCTAAGGAACTTCCTATCCACGATGGGTACGTCCCTGGAATAGACGACCCGAGAACCTAACCGGATCTCTGCCAACACAAGGCCGGGTTACCTCTGCAAAAATAGGTAACTACTGACACGCGTATGCCATCCCCCGATCGTCACCGATCTTCCCGAGGATCCCCGATTCGCAACAAACCACATAGATAATAATAATGCAGTAACCACAGAGGTTAAGTATCTGGGCTCCATACCATGATACCACCTTTATCCAGAAGGAATGACATACACTAAGGGGCGCTACTCCCTAGAACCTTGCCGCATTCGTCCTGTTTCGACCATTTCCGGGGTGTGAGGCTCGACGAAGTCTCGTCCACAAAGCTACGCTTTCTACAAAAAGCCCTGCTTCGGGTCAAACAAAATGATCAACCTATGATCACAAAGATATAAGATCAAACAAATGATCATATCACAAACGATCAAACACTGATCATTTCACAGCAACACTCAGTATGCCACGTTACCAAATTGGGATATATCGCTGATAAATTTCAACTACATAACCTCTGAGCTCGTACGTCTCAGAGAAGGGTGTTAAGCTAAGAGAATAAATTCTCCGCCACCAACAGAAATGTATTTGAAAGAAATCAGCTTTATATCTCAAATTGTAACGTCAGACACACAATCCATATAAGTCTGTTCCGGGATCGAACAGAACCGAAGGCACTTCTCACGAAGCCCTTGCATTTCCGGATAATTTTCAATCACGTCAGGACTTCCCGTCACTAAGGGTGATAAAACCTCTAAATCGAAGATCAGTCGATGTAGAGTAACTCGACGGTAATCCTTCCGTTTTCAAAAATATCCGGTCTTCAACACCGGTCTTCAAATGCGATTCATAACGACGTATCACATATTTGGAATGGGTTATACGACCCCATGGTCCTTTCCCGGCTAACCCGAATAGTGAGCGATTATTTAAAAATAAGTGTGGCATTCAATTTCATCCAATTCACAACAAATACCTATCTAAAGGTAATTACTGATAGTCGGTTATTTAACTATCAATAAAGATGCGCAACATCATCAGATTCCAAATAATTTTCCAAATTATTTCATCTTCCAAAAATATCTTTACTAGATATAAAATTTCCACACTTTAAAAATAAATCAACGTTTATTTTTAAAACAATTTCACATTCCATTTATAAATCCCATAATGAATTTATATCTTCAAAATATCTACTGATATACGATTCTCAATTCGATTTCAAATATATTCAATTTCAATTTACCTTTACAAAGGTAAATTCTCAAACGTTCACTTCATATTGGAAAAGCAATTCCATACTTATTTAAAAATAAGTGTTTCACAAATCTATTTATTTTCAACGTTTGAAAATATTCGATATACTTAAAATCAAAATTAAGTATATATCTCATTCTTTAAGGAAATCATTCTTAAATCACATTTATTTGAGTCAAAACGAATGTTGCGTAAAACATCGTTACGACGACTCGAAATCACTAGTATAGGGATTCGGAATTAAGATAGATATATAAATCCCAATACTATATAAAATATTTCCTTTCGGAAATCATTTACTATAACAACAGTGTTATAGTCCACCATTTCCTTATTCTTCGAAAACGTCTATTTCAACAATAAATGTTGAAATCTATGATTTCGATATTCAATATAATTTAAAACATCGTTTAAAACAATTAACTTCATTTCAAATATCACTTTCCCAAAACCATATCTATTTTACTTAACAATATATTCACTGTCCAAAATCGTGAATATAATTTACTTAACCCAATTTCAATCTTTTCCACACATTTTTATTTCAATAAAAATTCGCTATCCAAAATCGCGAATATATCTTCTTTGATAATCTTCTATATTTAATTTATCAAATTCAATCGATTTCGAATTTATAAACACGGTTATAAATTCTATTTCTATTTATAAAAACTTCAGTTTATATATCTTCTTTATTTACCAATTCAATTCACAATTCAATTTATATACCACAATCCATATTATAAGTTAAATACTTATAATTTCATTTATTTACAAAGATCATTCTTTTAAAACTTTACAACTGTAAAATTTACCCTTTTATAAACCCATTTTAACGTCATTTCCAAATACTACATCAATTACAGATTGATTTCCAAAATTTTATCATTTCTAAATAATTTTCCTTATTCTTTCCAATTTATTCAATATTCTATTTTTAAAAGAATTCTTCAATTTGAAATCATTTTTACATTGATTTCCCAAGTTATTTCAATTCATAAATTTAATTTCTAATTGGACTTCCAACTTATTTTATTTTAAATAAAATTCCTTTTGAAGAGAATAAATTTCTTTGTCTCTTTCAATCTATTTAAAAATCCAAATTTAAATTAATTTCTTCAATTTATAATCACTGTTTTATGAAATTCTTTTATTTAGCAATTTCACTTTATTCTGGAATTTATTCCATAAGATTATAAAAAATTAACTTTTTTATACTTTAAAAATTCCTTTCTTCAAAATTATTAAATTTCTAAAATTGATTCATTTAGAAATTCCTATTTTTGATTTCAAAAATCCAATTTCGTATATTTTGGAATCCAATGATATCAAACATCCATTCGGCCAATTTTTTTATTTTCAAACAATTCCCAATCATCAATATCATCGATCATATCAAAATAATCATTCACAGAATTATCATATCACAATAAAATAAATTCACAACAATATTGAGGGGTCCAGTTGGATCCCTCCAACCTGTTTCCCTGCATCCAAAGACGTTAGCACAATACCAATTCCGCTCCAGTACGGAATTATCGCGGTATATGGGTTTTTATAAATCCGCTTACTAACGGCGCAATAGGGTCTCATCCGCTATACGAGGCGGGAAATCATCAATCCAATATATACATATGCCAATATGTATATACTGCTATATATATATATATATCCTATCATATCTAATAGCACATTCAATAGCAATCAATAAGTCAATAAATAACTGCAATATTAAATTTTTTTCCTTCGAGTGAGAAAATCTCACCTTAGCATTTTATTTGGCAATCCAATCCAATTCTTCTTTCGTTTTCTCGACTTTAACCTTGTATAAATAATTTATACAATCTATTAATATTTGAATAAATTGGCAATAAATTTCCATCTGTTAATTTCTTTAAATCAATTATTTAATTTTATCGAATGATTTATTTAAACGAATTTTCTATTAACTATTTAAATTGACCGAACAAATTCATTACTATTTCTTTCAAATAAATTTATTTAACTAACCCTTTTAATTTCAACTAACTTTCCATTTACTTTAAACCAAAATCTCATCTACAGAAATACTTCAAACACTTTTACTTATATAAATTAAATTAACTAACAATTTTCACTTAAAACTAACACTTTTTAATTATCCAATGATTTAATTTCAAACTAATTTTCTTTAACAATTTCATTTAACTAAATTTCTTTCTTCGAAATAAATGGAAAATGACCAACAGTTTTATACTGTACTGCACATATTAATTTTATCTATTTATTTATCTTTACATGTAGTTACAAATCAAGATTTAAATCGAGAAAAAATGAAGTTTGAATACCTTCAGCCTCGACCACGATTCACAGTAGATGAACGAGTTCGCACTGCCTGACCACGACGCTACCGGCCTCGAGACACCCCCTGCTTTGCCCACGCATCTCCCTGAGTCGTCTGAAACTGCCATCGCGACATCAACGACACGCCACCCACGCGATGCTCCTCGACCAACATCGCCCAATCGCAGTGCCTCGCGTGAACCCCAATCCAGATCGAGATCGCGAGCCTCGACTCGCCACACCCATCTCGACGCGCCTCCGTGCCTGACCCCTATCGATGTCAAAGTCGATCGCCTCCCTGTGACCGTCGAACCGGAATCGCGACACCTTCCCAGTGAACCCAGCCTCGCCGTGCTCTCCTCCCACGCGAAATCTGCTCGCGCGCCTCCATCGTGGTCGTGCCCTAGGGCTGGTAAACCTCCATCGATCGCGACACTCTAGGTATTTGGAATTAGGGAGAACGAAGAATAAGCGGCCATTAATTTCATATTTTATTTCCTTCGTTTGTTTTGAACGAGGAAGATGGTTTCGATTTAAAATTTTAAAGATAAGCTCGGCCATGTTTTTGCACGATCACTTTCGTGCTTCTCTGCGTGAATCTCGGCTGAAACAAAGGGAGAACGTGCTGATGGAGACGTTATTTTCTTTTTATTTTAAATTTAAATTCAATTTGATTCCGACGCGTTTATGCACCGTACGCCCGCATATTAACTCTGAAAAATATGAAATTTGAAACTTGGTAATAATCCAATATTCCGGACCCAATGGAACTGGTTTCGTCGAATTCCGAGACTGTTTGAAAAATGACTATTCTATAAATATCGGTTCGAACGATTTATTCAAAACTGATCAAATCGATTTCAATTTCGATTCTGAAGCTTCAATCATCTTCAGTTTTATAATTATGAATTTTAAAAGCCTTTGAAATATTTTTCTTCAGCTTAAAATCGTAGATTCAAATTTTTATTCAACTATTAACAGATTAAATTCTATAATTAAATCGCCGATTTAAAGTTATATTCGGGATTCAAATTAAATCGTCGTTCAAATATTTAAAATTAATTAAATATTCTCAATTTAAATTCGTTTGAAATTCTGGGTCGTTACAAACTTCCCTCCTTAAAAGAATTTCGTCCTCGAAATTACAAGTTAGGAAAAAGGGTCCTTAACTCGTCTTCTATCTTTCACAATTCAATTGTTTTTATCAATCTATCAAAACAAATCTTCCTACTAAAGATTCGTTATCATTCAACTAAATTTCCAACTTCAATTCTAAGTTTCAAAACAACATTGTTTACTTCAAAATTCAAATTCGAGTTTAAATTCAAATTTAAACTTTCAGAATTTTCTCAAAAATTTTCTAACGCCCTAAATTTTCGAAAAATTTCGCCAGCGTCTCCTTTGCGCGGCTAATACGGCACTACTACAAAACGTCCCTACGGACTCTCAGATTTCAAAAAGAAAAAGAAAAAGCCAAGCGGCTAGAGAGAAATCATCAAAAACTCATATTAAAACTCAAATACGTACCTTTTTCGAGCAATTCAAATTATCTGTGAAATCAAATTCAAATTCCTTTATACCTGTATATCCTACTAGCCATTATATCTAGTTACAGCATTCAAATCATTTTGCAAATTCGATTACAAATTTTCAATATATACTTCTTATATCATATTCAATTCCAGTTCTATTTACTTTCAAATTCAAAATGAATTTTAACATTCAATTTCATTTTCTGGCACTTGCAATCGCAATTTATTCATTCATTCACTAATTCATTCGTTTTTCAATTTGAATTTCATTCTAATCAAATTTCAAATATTCTATAAGTCATCGACTTATCTACATCTTGATTTATAAATCATCTATACATTCATATTACTAATTCCATTCCTTTAAGGAATTTTATTTTCAATTAATTTTTTTTTGAATTCTATTTTCATTTGTAAATCATATTTACAATTCATATTCATAATTTTTATTCATATATGAATTTCTTTCCTTATACTTTCAATTCACATTTATAGATTTCACTTGTTAATGAACTTTAATTCCAATCACAATTTCATATTTCACATTAACAATTTCTATTCGTATAAGTTATCAAGTCAATAATATTCCGTAAATATTCTTTATAGTATTCCAGAGTCTTTTTCAACCTTTTCAAAACCATTTTGAAAACAATTCAAATCATCTCTTGAACTTTCAAAACAAAACCCAAATTTTTCAAACAACTTCCACTTAAAACAATTTGGCAGCAATTTCTCTTTTGGAAACCCGAAAATGAACACCGGTGATGTCGCGATCATCATCGGAATTATTTTCCAGCGACCTAAAAGAGTTTAGAGCTTTCAACTCTCCAAAATATTTTTCAAAACCTTCGAAATTCATTTTCAACTCCAAAAATGATTTAACTTTCCAAATCTCCAAAATTTTCAAATACTTTTCAAAACATTTCCAAAAACTTCTCTGGAATCCCGTTTTAAATTACAATTCACATTTATAATTTACATTCTTTAATTTCACTTGTATATGGATTCATTTCTTAACTTTGGAGTTACGATTTCAATTTCTTACTTAATTCCAATGGGAATAATTTAATATTATTACTTCTAGCAACCATGCAACCCTATACTATAATATTTCATAGAAAATCGTTTCTTTTCTATACAAAAATAGCTTTGGGCAAAATTATTTCATTTACCCTATTTTAAAACAATACTGTGCCGAATTGTTCTATTCAAGTGTTTAGAAACCCCTTCGATACAGTTTTGCAAGACTGTGCCGACGAAGGTTCATATACCACTCAATAAACCAATCATCACAACATAAAACAATTTTTATATTCAAATAACAAATACGCGCTCATATCTATTATTACACTCAACTCATTCTAGAGTACTGCTGACTCTATCTCTAATGAGTAACACCCAACAGAGCAGGGTTGTCGCTTAACCATATGCTCTGATACCACTTTGTCACATCCCGAACTTTTCGACTTTCGAAAATTCAACATCGATACTCACTTTATCGACTGCTGAGCCATCGAATGCCGGAAACCCGAAAAGTTATGGTTTTAAGAAAAAGAAAAAGTAGAAGAAGAAGAAGATAGAAGAAAAAGAGAAGAAAGAAAGAAGAAGAACAACAGAACAGCCATAGAAACAGAACAATATCAGAATCTCACATATCGCAGCGGAACAACATATAATAGATAAATGAATAATCTCTAAAACAAAGAACTATATCATTTTATACATACATCAATCAGAGTCAATATACAACTGAATACAATACATCACATCAATGGACATTTATATAAACTTGTCCTCATACAGAATACACAGCGGAATAAATACTATCAGATACAAATACTACGTCTCGTCATCCAGCTTATCTCCAAGGCTCCAGAATATCCTGAATATCCTGATAATATAACTCTAGGCTGCCCGTGTGGAAATTGGTGGGCACCCAGAGTTTAGAAGGGAAACAATAAACTCCGAGTCAGTCATGGTGACTGGTGTGAGATCGTAAAACAGTTATTTTATCTTTAAAATAAACAACAGGAACATTTTTAAAGTCAATTCGCAATGCTTTTGGAAAATGAAACTACCATAAGACCTCCCGCCACACACACAATGCAAACGCAGACTTGGAGGAGATTTCTTCTTATGATAGTCAAAGATGCTTACTACGCAAAAATCAAATTCTTTTTGATATTATTATTAGTGCATAGTGTAGAAAACATTTCGAAAGTAGAATATAAATCTTAGCCAGCATAGGTACCATTATAGTATGCTTGCTATAGCTACCATATTAAATGGCAGGTTCTACAACTAATACCGTACAAGTCGCGTATTGTTTCTTTGGATTTCCAACAAATGGTCAGGCTAAGGAACTTCCTATCCACGATGGGTACGTCCCTGGAATAGACGACCCGAGAACCTAACCGGATCTCTGCCAACACAAGGCCGGGTTACCTCTGCAAAAATAGGTAACTACTGACACGCGTATGCCATCCCCCGATCGTCACCGATCTTCCCGAGGATCCCCGATTCGCAACAAACCACATAGATAATAATAATGCAGTAACCACAGAGGTTAAGTATCTGGGCTCCATACCATGATACCACCTTTATCCAGAAGGAATGACATACACTAAGGGGCGCTACTCCCTAGAACCTTGCCGCATTCGTCCTGTTTCGACCATTTCCGGGGTGTGAGGCTCGACGAAGTCTCGTCCACAAAGCTACGCTTTCTACAAAAAGCCCTGCTTCGGGTCAAACAAAATGATCAACCTATGATCACAAAGATATAAGATCAAACAAATGATCATATCACAAACGATCAAACACTGATCATTTCACAGCAACACTCAGTATGCCACGTTACCAAATTGGGATATATCGCTGATAAATTTCAACTACATAACCTCTGAGCTCGTACGTCTCAGAGAAGGGTGTTAAGCTAAGAGAATAAATTCTCCGCCACCAACAGAAATGTATTTGAAAGAAATCAGCTTTATATCTCAAATTGTAACGTCAGACACACAATCCATATAAGTCTGTTCCGGGATCGAACAGAACCGAAGGCACTTCTCACGAAGCCCTTGCATTTCCGGATAATTTTCAATCACGTCAGGACTTCCCGTCACTAAGGGTGATAAAACCTCTAAATCGAAGATCAGTCGATGTAGAGTAACTCGACGGTAATCCTTCCGTTTTCAAAAATATCCGGTCTTCAACACCGGTCTTCAAATGCGATTCATAACGACGTATCACATATTCGGAATGGGTTATACGACCCCATGGTCCTTTCCCGGCTAACCCGAATAGTGAGCGATTATTTAAAAATAAGTGTGGCATTCAATTTCATCCAATTCACAACAAATACCTATCTAAAGGTAATTACTGATAGTCGGTTATTTAACTATCAATAAAGATGCGCAACATCATCAGATTCCAAATAATTTTCCAAATTATTTCATCTTCCAAAAATATCTTTACTAGATATAAAATTTCCACACTTTAAAAATAAATCAACGTTTATTTTTAAAACAATTTCACATTCCATTTATAAATCCCATAATGAATTTATATCTTCAAAATATCTACTGATATACGATTCTCAATTCGATTTCAAATATATTCAATTTCAATTTACCTTTACAAAGGTAAATTCTCAAACGTTCACTTCATATTGGAAAAGCAATTCCATACTTATTTAAAAATAAGTGTTTCACAAATCTATTTATTTTCAACGTTTGAAAATATTCGATATACTTAAAATCAAAATTAAGTATATATCTCATTCTTTAAGGAAATCATTCTTAAATCACATTTATTTGAGTCAAAACGAATGTTGCGTAAAACATCGTTACGACGACTCGAAATCACTAGTATAGGGATTCGGAATTAAGATAGATATATAAATCCCAATACTATATAAAATATTTCCTTTCGGAAATCATTTACTATAACAACAGTGTTATAGTCCACCATTTCCTTATTCTTCGAAAACGTCTATTTCAACAATAAATGTTGAAATCTATGATTTCGATATTCAATATAATTTAAAACATCGTTTAAAACAATTAACTTCATTTCAAATATCACTTTCCCAAAACCATATCTATTTTACTTAACAATATATTCACTGTCCAAAATCGTGAATATAATTTACTTAACCCAATTTCAATCTTTTCCACACATTTTTATTTCAATAAAAATTCGCTATCCAAAATCGCGAATATATCTTCTTTGATAATCTTCTATATTTAATTTATCAAATTCAATCGATTTCGAATTTATAAACACGGTTATAAATTCTATTTCTATTTATAAAAACTTCAGTTTATATATCTTCTTTATTTACCAATTCAATTCACAATTCAATTTATATACCACAATCCATATTATAAGTTAAATACTTATAATTTCATTTATTTACAAAGATCATTCTTTTAAAACTTTACAACTGTAAAATTTACCCTTTTATAAACCCATTTTAACGTCATTTCCAAATACTACATCAATTACAGATTGATTTCCAAAATTTTATCATTTCTAAATAATTTTCCTTATTCTTTCCAATTTATTCAATATTCTATTTTTAAAAGAATTCTTCAATTTGAAATCATTTTTACATTGATTTCCCAAGTTATTTCAATTCATAAATTTAATTTCTAATTGGACTTCCAACTTATTTTATTTTAAATAAAATTCCTTTTGAAGAGAATAAATTTCTTTGTCTCTTTCAATCTATTTAAAAATCCAAATTTAAATTAATTTCTTCAATTTATAATCACTGTTTTATGAAATTCTTTTATTTAGCAATTTCACTTTATTCTGGAATTTATTCCATAAGATTATAAAAAATTAACTTTTTTATACTTTAAAAATTCCTTTCTTCAAAATTATTAAATTTCTAAAATTGATTCATTTAGAAATTCCTATTTTTGATTTCAAAAATCCAATTTCGTATATTTTGGAATCCAATGATATCAAACATCCATTCGGCCAATTTTTTTATTTTCAAACAATTCCCAATCATCAATATCATCGATCATATCAAAATAATCATTCACAGAATTATCATATCACAATAAAATAAATTCACAACAATATTGAGGGGTCCAGTTGGATCCCTCCAACCTGTTTCCCTGCATCCAAAGACGTTAGCACAATACCAATTCCGCTCCAGTACGGAATTATCGTGGTATATGGGTTTTTATAAATCCGCTTACTAACGGCGCAATAGGGTCTCATCCGCTATACGAGGCGGGAAATCATCAATCCAATATATACATATGCCAATATGTATATACTGCTATATATATATATCCTATCATATCTAATAGCACATTCAATAGCAATCAATAAGTCAATAAATAACTGCAATATTAAATTTTTTTCCTTCGAGTGAGAAAATCTCACCTTAGCATTTTATTTGGCAATCCAATCCAATTCTTCTTTCGTTTTCTCGACTTTAACCTTGTATAAATAATTTATACAATCTATTAATATTTGAATAAATTGGCAATAAATTTCCATCTGTTAATTTCTTTAAATCAATTATTTAATTTTATCGAATGATTTATTTAAACGAATTTTCTATTAACTATTTAAATTGACCGAACAAATTCATTACTATTTCTTTCAAATAAATTTATTTAACTAACCCTTTTAATTTCAACTAACTTTCCATTTACTTTAAACCAAAATCTCATCTACAGAAATACTTCAAACACTTTTACTTATATAAATTAAATTAACTAACAATTTTCACTTAAAACTAACACTTTTTAATTATCCAATGATTTAATTTCAAACTAATTTTCTTTAACAATTTCATTTAACTAAATTTCTTTCTTCGAAATAAATGGAAAATGACCAACAGTTTTATACTGTACTGCACATATTAATTTTATCTATTTATTTATCTTTACATGTAGTTACAAATCAAGATTTAAATCGAGAAAAAATGAAGTTTGAATACCTTCAGCCTCGACCACGATTCACAGTAGATGAACGAGTTCGCACTGCCTGACCACGACGCTACCGGCCTCGAGACACCCCCTGCTTTGCCCACGCATCTCCCTGAGTCGTCTGAAACTGCCATCGCGACATCAACGACACGCCACCCACGCGATGCTCCTCGACCAACATCGCCCAATCGCAGTGCCTCGCGTGAACCCCAATCCAGATCGAGATCGCGAGCCTCGACTCGCCACACCCATCTCGACGCGCCTCCGTGCCTGACCCCTATCGATGTCAAAGTCGATCGCCTCCCTGTGACCGTCGAACCGGAATCGCGACACCTTCCCAGTGAACCCAGCCTCGCCGTGCTCTCCTCCCACGCGAAATCTGCTCGCGCGCCTCCATCGTGGTCGTGCCCTAGGGCTGGTAAACCTCCATCGATCGCGACACTCTAGGTATTTGGAATTAGGGAGAACGAAGAATAAGCGGCCATTAATTTCATATTTTATTTCCTTCGTTTGTTTTGAACGAGGAAGATGGTTTCGATTTAAAATTTTAAAGATAAGCTCGGCCATGTTTTTGCACGATCACTTTCGTGCTTCTCTGCGTGAATCTCGGCTGAAACAAAGGGAGAACGTGCTGATGGAGACGTTATTTTCTTTTTATTTTAAATTTAAATTCAATTTGATTCCGACGCGTTTATGCGCCGTACGCCCGCATATTAACTCTGAAAAATATGAAATTTGAAACTTGGTAATAATCCAATATTCCGGACCCAATGGAACCGGTTTCGTCGAATTCCGAGACTGTTTGAAAAATGACTATTCTATAAATATCGGTTCGAACGATTTATTCAAAACTGATCAAATCGATTTCAATTTCGATTCTGAAGCTTCAATCATCTTCAGTTTTATAATTATGAATTTTAAAAGCCTTTGAAATATTTTTCTTCAGCTTAAAATCGTAGATTCAAATTTTTATTCAACTATTAACAGATTAAATTCTATAATTAAATCGCCGATTTAAAGTTATATTCGGGATTCAAATTAAATCGTCGTTCAAATATTTAAAATTAATTAAATATTCTCAATTTAAATTCGTTTGAAATTCTGGGTCGTTACACTAAGTGACTGTTTGTACCAACATTTAGATAGATGAAAGGACAACAAGCCCAAAAGGTTGAGATTGGATACCGGTACCGTTACGGTCCGACGTTACGCAAAGTGCAACGTGCAACGGAACTCCGAATTTGACAATCGAATATACCATAGAGATCGGCATGACAAGACGATCAAAACGGTATATGGAAATCAGTGGTACGATCATCCGATAACAATCGATATCGGTACCGGAATACTGCTATTTTCCAGAAAATAAGAACGACGAAGCAATAGGTGTCCGAATTTGGAAAAATGACGAACTGATATTTTGCTCAGAAGATGGTTTAGAATTTTTCTATGTAAAAATATTTAGGTTTTGGAAATATTTTATTTCATTACTTTTTAACTGATTAAATTGAAGTGAATTTACGCGCGAAATAAACTTTCGTATTTTCGGACGAAAATTTACCAGTTGCTATGTTTAACTAGACGTATTCCAAATATAAAATTTTTTATTTCAAAATTTTATCGCTTAAAATTTCACAAAATTTTAACTAATTACGTTATTAAAACGGTTAAAATTTTACGGGTCGTTACATTCTCCCCCACTCAAAACTTTTCGTCCCCGAAAAGGAACGAGGTAGGAGAATAGAAACAACTAGAAAGAAAACAGATTGAAATACAAAATAACAATTAATTTAAACCATATAAATTAATTTAAACCATTTAAATTTAAATTAATTCATATTCATTAATTGATTTCAATTTCAAGGTATTTCTATAAGTTGATCTAATTTCAATTTATTAATTAACCTTCAAAACAAAATTTATTTTTCAATTATCTTATTATTCTATTTATCTCTATTAACATTTTATAATTAAAATTTAAGTGTATAACATTTGTTATAACCACTCAAATTTTATTTATAAATTCAATTTATTATATATTATCCAATTACATATTCAACTTCTGAACGATTTAGGTAAGTTGTATTAGAATGCAGTTGAACCATATACAAATAAAATTTTCTCATGTCAATTATTCAAGTTTAAATATTTATCCAACTTTTGGTTTTATTTATATTTAAATCATCCTTTAACAAAATTTAAGAATTAGATTTCCGATTAACTTTAAACAATTTAGAGATATATATAATATATTTATATCAAATCAAATTAAATTTTAAAATAAGATACTTATATATATAAATCAAATTATACTGAAGAAGTTTAAATCAAAATATTTTTCAAAACAAAACCGTAGCAAAGCTACAGAATAGTATCTCCACTTCGAAACTCGAAAATGAATGTCGATGATGCGGCCGCCATCACCGAAATTATTTTCCAGCGACAAAAAGAAGAGCACTGGTTTCAACATTTTAAAATTCTTTGAAACAATTTTATTCGAAAATACTTTCAATACTATATATTTTAAAATTCTAAGAACCAAAGTTCGAAATCACCGGAAACTAATAAATTCTCAAATTTCTGAACTAAATTCATTTCAAATTCCAATAAATTTATAAACCGTATTTATAAATTTATTCAGAACAATAAATGATAATCAAATATTATCATTTCAACAACAATTTAATTAACTTATTAAATTCCAGAAAATTTTAACTTATATTTTTACAATATAATCAACAAATTTATTTCATTTACCAAATTTGAAAATAATATTGTGTCAGTTTGCTCTGTTCAAGTGTTTTGGAAATCCTATCGATAGCGTTGATCAGACGAATCGATCGGAAACCCAAATCAACATCAACAACCCAAACAACACAATATATAAAACATTTTTATATAAATTTACAAATACACTTCTTTGCTCGACGATACAGGGATGAATTTTCAAAATAAGGATAGGGTTTCAAATTTGATGGACTTAAATCAAAGAGAAATTTGATTCGAAGATAAGTTCGAAACAAGATATGATGATTAATAGCAAAGTAGGAAGATTGATAAGTTTATATAAATCGCGGGCAACCTTAATCGGATCGACCGTGAATTCAAGAATAAGATCGTTGTAGAATTCCGAGGTAAATCAACATTCGATCTCAAGAATTAGAATTCAGGTATAGCAGGTAATAGATAGCATTGTAAACCGAGGATACAGAAATCTCCGGTAAATCGATGCCTATTATAAAGGAGTTTACTCCTTTACGAATCACTCTAAGATTGGCGAGACCGCCGATCTATTATAGATAACATTTAGAATGGAGTTATGGGGTGCTCCATGATTGAAAGAAGACGAATAGTGAAGGACACGAATGAATTTCGGAACCGAGGGGGACGTTCCAAAATTCAAAGGAAGAGATTGAAACTCGAATGAGAGTGATTCTGTAAATACATTTACCCTATATGTTGAGTTTTGCCTAGAGCAACCAAAGCTCTGATACCAACTGTAACGACCCGCCATTTTGGACCATTCGCGTCCATTATAAGTGTATAGGTAGACACTCATGCCGGAGTTGAATTGCTCAAAATACCGCGTTGTTAATTTAAATTTGGCAAAACTGAACATATACAGTAAATAGATATAATCACAGATCACAGACACAGAGTAATAAATGCAGCGGAAATAAAAGAGATAGTAGTTCATGAAGCTACTATATGAATATATAAAAATACATCAGAGTTTACAACAGAAGAGTAATACGATACATCAGATACAAATCAGAATACATCACTGGAATCATCGAATACTGAAAGCAGAATAGATGGCTGGATCTTCAAGCAAAGCTCCAACTCCAAAGGTGAGTCTCGAATACTGGTACACTCAGTCTGACCCGAGCGTAAAGCAAAACACAAGACACTCGAGTCAGGATTAACATTCTTATATTAATAAATCCAACTCAAGTGAAATAGCAATTGAAATACAAGTAACTCAAAGGATGTTGGAATAACCATCCTTTAAGGATCCGTTAAACTATCTACTAGGTAGTAATGTACGCTAAGTAGATAATGTCTATCCGTAATATAAAGATATCAAAGTAGCGTTAAGTCATGGCCCATTCCACCCTTAACACATTTTTATTCCCACAAGTATATACAAGACCGTAGTTTCCCCAAAACCGGAAGTCACCAGAGGGCAATCCATATACTCAAGGTACAAAACAAATTCGTAGTGGTCGCGCATAAATGGAATACAAGTATGACAAGGCACATGAGGCTATACCCAAGGTAGTGATACTACCGTTCGCCTGATCCGGACTGGTGAGAACGCAACGCCGCAGCGCCCGCAACACCGTGAGACAACACTCCCAAAATCAAGGGTGCACCAATCGACAACAAGTATAAGTAGTTCGAAGAAGTGTGTCCACTTGAGGTATCAATCCTCCATTGGCCCGGCACAGCTCCTGTTTTAGTCATTTCCAATTTGACACAAGTGTCAAGGCTATCCATTATCGTTCTCTTTCTTCAGTCAACGCGTACATCATTTCAACCACTTCATTCTAGATCATCACTCCGCGTATAGTTATTAAAGTGGTTTCGGTTCAGATAGAGAGTATATCCATTACCGATCCCGGTCTCTTTAATAACTTTTGTAATTATTACACCGATTGGTCGTTTATATATTTCAAAAACCAAATCAATTTCAATTTCATTTTCAATTCGTAAACCAACATTTCATTTGTCTTTCAAAACCGATTTCCAAAATTTACGTTTCAACTACCAAATTCATTTCAAAATCCTATAATTCAAATTCAATTTCTATTTAAACAATCCAAATATTAACTCAAGTTCGAATATAAGTTTCATTTCGAAAACATTTAAATTAATTTAATTTAACATTTAAATCAATTTAAATTCATTTATCAATTTTATTCAATATCGTTAAATTAATTTATCATTCAAAAACAATTTCTATTAAACTTCCAATTCATTAAATCCATTATTTAAATTCAACTTCATTATATCAAAACTTACAAATTTAATTGAATTAAATTCATCAAATCAAATTCTTTGAATTTCAAATCTTACATTAATTTCAATAAATCACATTTTATTTCTTGATAAAGAAATTCAATTTCACTTATTTACTTACTTAAATAATTTTCCAAACTTAATTAATAAAGAAACTCAATTTCAATTATTTACGAAATAAACTTCACTTATTCAAAGGTTCAATTTCTCTTATCAAAGAATTCGATTCAATTTAATCATTAAATAATTCAATCTTATTTAATTGTTAAATAATCCATAACCTAATTATTAAATAATTTCAAAGTTTAATAATTTTGAACTTAATTACAATTTCAAACTTAATTATTAAATCATTTCAAAGTTTAATAATTTCAAACTTAATTCAATAATTTCTCAAATTAAACAACATTCTTCCATCAATTACTTTATTAATATTTCATTTCAGAATATTAAATATTCACATTTAAATTTCATTAAGATTCAATTTCCAACTTCGTTTCAAAACCATATTTTTATTTAAATAAAATCTTCGTTTTATTTTTAAATCAAATTATTGACCAATCGGGTTTTATTAAATTTTCTTTCCTAGGTCAAAGTTCAATTTTGGGTATTTATCATTTCAACCCGATTCCAATTCAATTCAAAATCAAAACATATCAAAGGGAACTTGCAGTGTGATAACTGGGATGGTGTCAAAGTAAATAAACAAGCAATAACAACAATCAATATCAACCCAATAATCAATTCAAATAATCCCGAAATAACCGTATTAATTCGCATTGTTATTTGTACGAATTAATATAATTATTTCTAGAATCTACACTATCATTTCATGTAGACTAAAGATTATTACATTACGGTTTTCACTTGTCATCTATTTACAATTTCATACATCATCAGTTTAAACAACATACAATTTCAGTGGTTCAAAATGTAATTAAACAAATCCTACGTGTCAATAAATTTAACGGTTAAAGGGGTCATATTATACAAATGTCAGTTAATCAAATTTAACATTTAACTATCCTATATCAAGTTCAATTTCATACTATTTACCATTTTAACATTAACAATTTATCGTCCAATATAAACATCAACATTCAATCAATTATCAGCCAAACTGTATTATCATCGCATAAATAATTAACAGATAATGGTGTCAGGTGTCACAGGTAAACTGATACAGGTAATAGCATATATAACAGTGTAATTAACTAACAGCAGTATATTTAAATTGTCGTTTCAATTGAAATCAAATCTAATAACTAAAAGAACGTTAATCGTGAGTGATTGCTCACCTTTCGAGGCTAGAGAGATTAGACAATGAGAGTAGTTACAACCCAAGCACAAATTCGATGATCAAAGCTGATAATAAGGAATAGACGAAATCAAATCAGAATTGGGTATATAAGATTATATATATCAAAATAAATTACTTTATACAAAACCCAATGATAATTTAAAATATATATATTCTCAAAGATCAATTAAACATATAGTTAAAATAAAATATATATATTAACTTCAATCAATATTTATCATAAAATAAATTTAAAGACATATATTAAAATAAATCTTTATATATATATATATATATTTTCAGATCAACTTAATATAAATGGAAAATATATCTACTATAATTTAAAATCAATAATTATAAAAGATCAACATGACTTAATATATATGAACCCAAAATTATATTCCAAACTTCCTAGCCGAAACGTTTATCTTCATTTGTAATATTATAACTACTGTAACTCAACACTGTACCCGTACTTACCTATACATCTATATATATTTAAAACAGAACTTACGTTCCTGTATAAAAGCTAATATATACAACTGCTGACAAATATAAGCCTATATATATTATATTAAAATCATAAGATGATAAATTATACAAACTACAAAAATCTAAACAACATATGTACATACATATATATATTATATATTACTGTAAATATATGATAAAAAAACTATCTATATAGATTTATGCAATGTATAACGAATCAAATACTTGAATGTATAAACTGTAAAATAAAATAAAAATAAAAGAACCCTGTAACTTACATATTTATATATTAAACTAGAATCCTTTGTATGATTATACCTTTACATATATATACGAGCAAGGGAGAATATGACCATACTGCTACAGGCTCAAGCAAGATGAAAGAGAGAGTCGGCACAAACAAACAAGCTTTCGGTGTTAGGAGGTTGGCGTGAGAGAGACGGGGAGGCGGGTCAGAGCGACTGGGGAGATGTTGCAAGCACGATCAGAGGTGATGAAGGTCAGACGGGGCTACAGCGTGACCATGTGGCCTGCTGACGTGGGCAATGGCCGAGAAAAGTCAGGCCAATGCGAGATGACGGCCAGGTAGAGCTGCCGTCTGGAAATTTGCGCAACTGCCGCCAAAACTATGGGTGATGAAGTTGCCAAAGTTGTCGGTGTAGCTGTCGCCGCCTATTCTTGGATTTCTATCGGGACACGATAGTAGTGTGGTGAAGTTGCAGCGTGGGATGTCGAAGGTGCTACTGGGTTGCAATGATAAGGAAATGGTTGAAGTTTGACATGATATGGCTAGAGTTTGATGATGGACAACCAGGTTATGGTTGATCGGTAGATCTAAAAGATGAATTGAATTGGGTTTTTTCTCTGATAGTAATGGTGATGTGTTTTTGCTGGTAGTTTAACATGGGTTGAAGTTTTGTTACAGGAGAGTGTGGAAGATTTTGCAAGTGGAGAGTGGGAGAAGCCCTGTCACGGGTTGGATAAAGAGGTGAGGTGGCCAGAAAGAAAATGAGAGTAGTAGATGGGGAGAAGAGAATAAGGCGAAATCAAAAGGCATATGAAGTGGTGGGATAGATAAAGGAAAAATAAATTCAAGGAATTTAAATAGGCTAACGTTGAATTCCAGAAAATCATAGTAGCTAAGTGACTGTTTGTACCAACATTTAGATAGATGAAAGGACAACAAGCCCAAAAGGTTGAGATTGGATACCGGTACCGTTACGGTCCGACGTTACGCAAAGTGCAACGTGCAACGGAACTCCGAATTTGACAATCGAATATACCATAGAGATCGGCATGACAAGACGATCAAAACGGTATATGGAAATCAGTGGTACGATCATCCGATAACAATCGATATCGGTACCGGAATACTGCTATTTTCCAGAAAATAAGAACGACGAAGCAATAGGTGTCCGAATTTGGAAAAATGACGAACTGATATTTTGCTCAGAAGATGGTTTAGAATTTTTCTATGTAAAAATATTTAGGTTTTGGAAATATTTTATTTCATTACTTTTTAACTGATTAAATTGAAGTGAATTTACGCGCGAAATAAACTTTCGTATTTTCGGACGAAAATTTACCAGTTGCTATGTTTAACTAGACGTATTCCAAATATAAAATTTTTTATTTCAAAATTTTATCGCTTAAAATTTCATAAAATTTTAACTAATTACGTTATTAAAACGGTTAAAATTTTACGGGTCGTTACACTTAAATACAGATTTAATCTTGATTCTAGATTTAACTTAAATTTTTAAAGCTTTCCTATATTTAACTTCATTTTGAAATTCTAACTATTTAACCATTTAGAATAGATAAACAATTTAAGTTTTTAAAACTTATTTTAAAAGAACTGAAATTTAATTCAAATTCCAGATTTTAAAATCTCAGATTTAAACTTATTTTAAATTTCTATTTTACAATTTAAACTTTTCAGTTTAAATTTAAAACCAATTATACTTTACTCTTAAAAGTTTTTAAATCCAAATTTAAATTTCAAAACTTAAATTATTACAAAATCTCAGATTCAACTTATTTTTGAATTCAGATTCAAATTCAGATTTTAAACTAAATTTAAATTTCTTGATTTCATTTAAACTTTACTTAAAAATGAAAACAGAACAGGTTTCTGTTTTAAAATTTAAAACCTATAAACAAAAGTTACCCGAGCCCATCACAAATTCCCCCGAGCCAAAAGCATATGTGCTTCGAGTCACTCGCTCAATAAACTCGAGAAATACCCGAGTACTTCCTCTGTTAAAACCCAAACGAAAACACTGATACACATGATACTCGTTTACGTGCACAATCGAGATGATCGCCTCCGACCATCGATTCCATCGCCGGCATCTCGTCCACGACCATCTCTTACGATCTCGATCACCAGAAACTCGAACAAACGCCTAAATCGAAATCGAGAAATCTCGATCACAAAACTGGAAACAGACCCAAACCTGGAAATCATTCGTGCTCACTTCTCCGATCACCGTGTCGACTGAAACTCCGGCAAATGCTTTGATATTTCACTAACTTCCATCACCTAAAATCCTACTACACTCGATCAACCCGAGCTATTTCTATGAATCAAAATGCTCAACCTGTTCAAACTAGGTTTAGAAATTTAATCGGCCAACCACCATCGCCACGGTCATCAATACGGCCATCCAACATTTTTGCCACAGTCCCTGATCATTCCACTTCCTCCCCTAGTGACCACGACCTTCCCGAACTCTTAGATCATCAGGAACTACCCAAAACGTGAAAACTGTTCAACCCAAACTGCTCCTTCGTTTGAATGTTAAAAATTTTGATTTCATTTTTAAAAATCAAGATTTTAGTTAAGTTTTCAGTTTACAAACCTGTCTTGACAAATTAAGATACTTAAATTTCACCTATTTTAAACACGCACTGTAGTTTCTAGTTTCTAGAGGCATTCCTGTTTATTTTAACCTAATTAAAATTTTAAAACTCTAATCTATGATAAACAAACAATTATTGTTTTTAACTTAAACCATAACAGTAACTAAGTCAAAAGATACGGGATTTAAATCAAACTTTGAACTTGAAACTGAGAACAGGGAAAACAGAAGCATCAGACATGCACACCAATACACATCCATATATACAAAAATATACATACATACCAAACATATTAAACAACATGCAGGCATATTATATCATAGATTCAAGAATTTATAGCATGCAAACAGATATCATATACTTAAATTTTTAAAATAAATGTTACTCACCTTTTTAAAAGTAAACAGAGCTTCCAGCTTTAATTTGAAAAGCTTTTGAATCTTTAAAACTTTAATTATAAACTTGAATGCTAGCTACTGAATCTTGCATGCATGCTCTAAATCTTGTTTGTTGAGATGTTGCTTAGATCAGTTGTACTGAAATGATCTTGCTTCCAAATTTGAAAGATATTGCAGGTTTGTTGTTCTTAGATTTACAAATGCAGGCTAAAAGCTTTGATTCCAGGTTTTGAAGAAAATGAACAGGCTTTTGATTGATTTATTTTGGTTTGAGGAAAGTTTAGTTACAGATTATTTTGGAGATTGAGGAACTTGATTACTAATTTGGGTTGAGAGGAATGTTTGATTACTAAATTGGTTTGAGAGGAGAGTTTGATTACATATTATTTAAGAGGATTTTGTTTTGAGGATTTTTGTTACAGGCTAAATCTTCTTAAGTTTGAAAAAGAATTAGAAAAGAAAATGGGATGAAAGCATGTGTTTATATAAGTAGAAATGATTTATTTAATTAAAAGAAAAACAAAAATACAAAACTTTGACATTTGTCACATTGAGTAGTTAATAAATTAACACTTGTTATAATATAGTCTTTAGAGAATTACACATGTCCTTTTTATTGATTTATGTTTATTTTAAATGTAAATAAAAAGCCTTTCTTATTTATTAAATACTCATGTATATATATATATAAAAGCTTGTCCATATATTTAAAATCTAAAACTATTTAAAATCTTACCTCTTTTGAATTTCAAATTTAATTTAAATTCAAATGCAAATTATATTTAAAAATCCAATTTAAAGTTAATCTTAAACAACACATTCAATTTGAAATAACAAATCCTATTTTACATTAAAATCTATTTATTTAAAAACAATACACTATTAATATTGTTTGAAAATAACATACTTATCAATTTTAAAATAATTTATAAAAGAGATTATAAATTATCATTATTATTAATTGAATTAACATATCACATGCAAATTGTATTTTAAACATATATATATTCTTATACTTCTTAAATCATATTTATTAAGCAATATTCAAAAAGAAAATAAAATAAACTTTATTATTAATTTTATTTAAGACCATATAGTTATTTTGTTTTAAATAGCTTTGAAAAGCTAATATTAAATAAATCCAAATCTCCAAACTATCAATATATATATATTAGAAATTTTAAACAAGATTTCATTTATTATTTAAATTTCAAACACAGCTTATTTATTTACAATATATACAATTATATATATACATTATAAATAGAAATAATCTTATTAATTTTTTAAAGGATAAATTCACTAATTAAATATCCATTTAATTAGATTATTAAACCAAATCAAATTTTATTATCAAAAATTATCAATCAATTTAATTATTTAAACAGATTATTAAATTGATATTGCCCATAAATTCCGGGATATTACATTCCTCCCCCCTTAAAATAATTTCGTCCCCGAAATTAAAAACAAAGGTAATTTAATAATCTATTTAAATCACAAACAAATATTATCATCCATATGCTAACAACCATAGCAACCAATTTACCCAATCAAACAATTCTAATTATCCAAACAAAATTCTGAATACAATCTCCTCGAGTTTTCCCAAGTATAAATATACCGGGATACTCGCTCTACAAAATCCAAACAATCAACAATACTAAGCTATAGAGTTCTTACTCATATAGATCTATAGAACTAAACAAGATATCAGACTACAGACGAGTCTGACTCAACAACCAAATCTTCCAGAACTGCTGGTTCCAAAACCAGAGATAGATCCAATACGTACTCCCTCAGAGATACGTGAAACAAAATGAATTCCAGTTATCCAAACTGACAATTCAATCCAGTAGATCAAAGCACTTATCCAAATCAGAACACAGAAAAGATCCAAAATAACTCGGAGCTGACTTCCCAGACTTACCCAATCTTATAGCTCCCTTTTACCAGAGAAAACTTCAACAACAACGAAGTCTCCAACTTCGAATTCCAAATTCCTCCGCCTCTTATCCTCAAAATCCTTCAGACGATCCTGAGCTGACTACATCCTTCCTGATCAGTTCAACCTTCGCTGATGCTTCTAGAAATAAACCGGGTTAAAAATAACTCAACCAAATGATCCTCCAAGATCTACCCAAATCCAAATCACAAACTCTACTACCATTAGTAGACTGAACTAACTTCTCTTATCTGGAAAAGACAAACAGGAGCACTTGTCAAACTGCTTCCGCTACACCACTCTGATCTGGAATAGATAAGAATGCTGATGAAGAACACAAGCACAAACTGGACAACACATCCCAGAAAATCTCAGATAACTCAAGAGAACACTCAGCAATCGCAAGTCACTTTTGCGATCAACCCAGCCTAACTGCAAAGAAAATTGTTCTCTCTTTACCAATCAGAATAGCTTACACTTATCTATCCTATCTATCGAAGAAATGGATCCACTCTGCTGCTTCTGAACTTCACCTTCAGAAAACTGCTCAGCCAGAAAACTTCCTGCCAATGCACAGAATACTCCGAGCTGCACTACTGCCACAGGTGCCAAAGACTTCTCGATCCAAAGCTTCTCGAGAAACTCGAACCTCAAACCAACAGAATCACCATGCTGAACTCAGCCACAACACCGAAGCAGACATACTTCATTAACTTGTTCGAAAGAAAACATCTTCGGGAACATCCATATTCACTGCATCTCATCACACAGTTACTTCTTCCTGAAGTTACCAACATTAACTTCTGCCTATCCGACAGATCCAACTCTACTCATCCAACTTCAAAGATAAACTCCGAACCTTAACAGGTTTTCTTCAGAGATTGTGAAATCCTTACAATTGCAAAGTTCACTCGAGACGGTATTAGGTTTACAGTCTCGACAAATACACTTCCAACCTCAACACTCAGACTCCTAATCTTAGATGATAAATTATTATCATCTCAACCAATCATTACAAATACCATATACATTTAAAATGATACTTTTTTATATAGAAATTAAATATGGGTAAAAAATTTTCATCTACCTTTTTAAAACAATATTGTGTCTGTTGGCCTGGTCCAAGTGTTTAGAGATCCCTATCAATAACGTTAGCTACTCGTATTGACCAGAATCCATATACCACCCAACCGATCAATTAACACAATATAAAACCATTTTATATAACTAACAAATACGCGCTCTCGTATATATATATATACTCAGACTCAAACAGGTTGCCACAGATCCTATCTCTAATGAACAATCCTTTCGAACCTAGGTATTCACTCAACCTAGTGTTCTGATATTCACTTAACCAAAAGCTTAGGCATTCGCTCAACCTATGCTCTGATACCACATGTGACGACCCGCCCTTCTCTCCACAGAAGGACGCATCGACAATAAGAAAGAAAGGGGTAGAAAATAGAAAAGAAGAGAAGAAAGAAAGAAACGACAACAACGATCTCACAGCGGAACGAATAAATTATATTAATAACATAAACTATTACATAGTATACAACAATTTACAGAGTTACACAACATATACATCACTTACTAGACAGTTATTGTAACGACCCAGAATTTTGAACAAATTAAATTGAAAATATTTAATTAATTTGAAATATTTGAACGATGATTTAATTTGTATTCCGAATATAACTTTGAAACTGACGATTAAATTATAAAATTTAATCGATTGAATGTTGAATAGAAATTTAAATCTTCAATTTTAAGCTGAAGAAAAATATTTCGAAAGCTTTTAAAATTCGTATTGATAATATTGAAGATAACATAAGCTTCAGAATTGAGTTTCAAAACGATTAGTTCAATTTTGAAAAATATATTGTTTGAACCGATATTTAAAAATAGCCGTCCGAGGCACAGTCTCGGAATTCGACGAAACCAGTTCCATTGGATCCGTAATATTGAATTATTACCGGATTTCAAATTTCGTAGCATTTGGAATTGTTATGTGACCATACGATAGTTAAACGCGTTGAAATTTCAAAATGAATTCAATTTAAATTTTAATTTTAATTTGGTCAACGTCGATCTATTTCGTTCCTTTAATCACGCGCCTAAATTTTTGCCTAAAATCGCGATGCAGAAATCGTGCAAAGTAGGGGTCGCGTACTTCTTGTTCCCCCTCCCCATCTGATATCACGCAACTATTCTCAGTTCGAAATTCTCTGAGAAAATAATTTAATGGCCGTTTCATTTTAAATTCCATACCCCATTTCTTCGTCCCCGAAATCAATTACCAAATCAAAACAATGTCAGCTCGTTTCAAAACAAAAGCTCGTCAATCTCGAAAATCAAAACGCGAGTTCCCCCTTCTTCTTCGACAGTTAGTCCACGCGAGTGGTCGAGTGAAGGCGTTTAGGGTTTGGTCGACGTTCGATATCGTGTGTAGTGGAGACGGCATCGCGTGAGTCGTGCGGCGTCGACGAGGGCAGACCAGGTGGTGGCGCGCGTTGCGAGATAGAGCTGGGTGTCGAGATTTAGGTCAAGCAATGGCGTTCGTGCTCGCATGGAGCTCGCGACTAGGGCTCCTCAAATGGGGTCACGAATTTGGTCACGGCAATTTTTGGGTTCGCAAGGGAAGTGATCGAGCTAGGGTTGGTTTTGGTTCGCGTGTGCAGTGGATGGTGGTGCGGTAGGCTATCGCGATGATCGCGTGGCGACCTGGAAAGGAAGGCGGAGGCGAGGCATCGGGTCAGGTGGAGTTCGTCGAGGATCTTCTCGCGTTAGTTTGTGCGTGAGGTATTGTTCATCTTCATTTCGTTTGCTCGATTTTAATACTGATTTGGAAGAAATTTAGTTATATAATCTAAAACAGAGAAAATATGCATATGTGTATATTTCAACTACATATTGTTTAGGAGGTTTTACAGTAAAGTTTGTTAAAAAAATTAAATTTTTGCTTGAAACAAAATGTACGAGTTTAAATAAAATAAGTAAGTAGAAATTAATTATTCGATTTTATATAAGTATGGATTGGCAGATAAAAGAAAAATATATATCTAGAGGATATTTACAGTTAGGTATAAAAATTTATTCTGCTTTTGATTTACAGTAAAAATAAAAATATGTAGATAAGGTACTTAAAGAAATAGATTAAATGAGAATTTAGTTTAAAGAAATATGAAAGTTAGTTTAGAATTTAAATAATTAGTTAAATTTATTTGTATAAAAAAAATTGGGTCAAAATGAAATCTTAATTAAATAAGTTTATTTAAAAAGGAAAATCAGTTAAAAATTTAAATTTTTGTTAAAGAAGAAATTAGTTTTAAATTTAATTTATAGTTACGCAAATTTATTAAAAGAACTTGGTTTGAAATAAAAGCATTGAATAATTGAAATTACCAAATGAAAATTTGTTATTCGATTTATTTCGAATATTAACGAATTGTATAATTATTTATACAAGGTTTAAAATCGAGAATCAAGCTGGAAATGAAATGGGATGGCAAAATAAAAAGCTAAGGTGAGATTTTCTCACTCGATTTAAAAGTGGAATTTTTGCAGTTATTGATTGCTATGTGGATGTGATATTAGATATTATAGGATATATATATATATAGCAATATATACATATTGGCATATGTATTGTGACGACCGCCCATGACCCCTGCACCAAATCTAGAGATAGTGCGCTGTAAAGTGTGCCAGGCGACCATGGACGATTGTCAAGGTAAGATTTAAAACGAAAGAATCTATCGTATTACTCACAGCGCATGGACAAAATACAATAGAACATATGTATAGTGAAGCTTTACAGAACAAAATGACATCATATAAAACTCCATAATAGTTGAATACAAGCACCCACATAGTCAATACATCCAGCCTCACTACATATCTCTCAGAGAACACAAAACAGCGGAATATCCAGTACATATAATAAGAAGATAATATGCAATCCTCCAGCTCGTCTTCGATATCAGCATCGTGAGAAGAGAACAGCACCTGTCACCTGCTACCTAGTCTGCCCGTCCCAAAATGGACGAACAGCCCAAGGCAATAAGAATTAAAAACATAAAGCCTTGAGTCAGACAACAGTCTTAGTGAGCAGTAAATTAACTAACAACATACCAAAAGAGCATAAAGGAAAAGGAATAGGAATACAACCCTCCCACTCCAACCTCATTCTACAGTGATAGCCCCCAGACACACACTAAGCAGAAGCAAACATAGCAGAGCATACAATTTAAAGTAAAGCAATTGTCACTCGAGTCAAGAGCGATGTTTTCCAAGTACAAATCCCAAGGTCTAAAACCAAGGTCAGATAAGCACCCAGGAAATACCGCTCTTGAGACCGAATGACGATACAACCAAACATCCATGACTCGGCTATCACTGTTATCATTGTTGCGATATCACCGTTAATTGAATGACCGGCACATTCTTTCAGCCGTCCGTCAAGGGCTAATGGTAACCCCGGTTCTAGACATAACTCCCGCACGTCATCGTGACCCGTGCCTAGGATTATCGAATCTACCCAGAGTACTTGACCATCAACTTAGTCTTTTGGGCGTCCCCATGTACTCTTGCTTAGAGCATGCTAGAACCTTCAACAACGATGAGATCTCAACCTCCTAGTCATCCTCCTCGACGACTATTGCCATACTAGCTCAAGCGCCTCTCGAGCATTCATTATCCTCAACTCGAATCATATCACCGAGTTATCAACATGCTTGGAATGATCCCGCCTGGATTAGACCAAGTCTTCATCATATGATGCCTCGCTTCATTACATCCTCGCAAAGCTTCATCTCAACTTCACATCATCAAATCTATGCATAGGAGCTTCATCATCCCGCTACATATGCCACGAGCAGCTTTTCCAATTCAAGAGCCTTTCCCTTAGCTTTTGAATCACCTTCGATCTAAATCTAATCATCAATCATCTAGTTCATAACAATCAATCAAATCAAACATCAATCCAAGCAATCAAGCATTCAAAAATGATCTAAGTAGACAATTATAACAATAATGGCATTTTCGTAATTAAAGAGTTGAAAGTCCAATAAGCATGAAAACATGGATTATATCTCTACAAACTTGATGAATGAACTTGCATAGGTTAACATATGATAAAATGGATGTAACATCATCATGAACAATGGATCTATATGGATCTACACATAGGATGAAGAAAATGCATGGAAATCACTATTTTAACACCATAACGAGCCAACAATCCGATATACTCCTTTGGATCCGTGTGAGAGATAATCACCACTCACCAAATCACCTAAACAATCCAAAAGATATCAACTACAGATCTGGACAGCGAAGAACTAAGCTAGATCCGACAAGATCTCACTTCAAACGACGAAATCTCTCTTGAAAAGATGAAGATCTTCAATCTAAGCTCTTGAATCTTCAATCTTGATCTTCGATTTGGATGGATGGAAGCACTAGATTAAAGTGGAGAAAAGAAGTGAAGAAGTGTAGAAGTCGAGCTCTCAAAATGGCAGCACTTCGTCGCTTCAAAAATCCGGATCCCAAAAAGTGAGAACAACCCCTCCTATTTATAGCTGAAATCTGTCCTTAAGTCGAAATCTGGCTATCTCCCTAGGTCGTTTCCGACCTAAGCCTCTCCGACCTAATAGATGCACGCGACATAACAGTCTTCGACCTAACGACTTAGCCAGACCCAGCGACTCATCGCACGCGCGACCTAACCTCTTACGCGCTTAGCGACCTAACAGGCCTCCCCATCTTACGACCTAACGATGTTACGACCTAACACTTAACTTCTAGGTCGCTTTCGACTTAAAGCATAGGCTACGACCCAACACTTAAACTATCTAAGCGACTTAACAACCTACGACTCAGTTGGGTTGCGACCTAACAACTTAGGCTCCTACGCGACCTAACACATGTCGACCTAAAACAACATACGACCTAACAGTTAGATCCACGCGACCTAATACTTAAACTATTCTAGCGACCTAACAACTCACGCGACCTACGACTCAGCAAACTCGCGACCTAACACACACGCGACCTAACCATCTTAGGTCGCCTACGACCTAACTCAACACAGATCTAACGACCTAACTACGCTAACACTTAGGTCGGTCAATCCCATAGGTCGCTAACTCTTATAGGTCGCAAACTGCTTATTCCCTAAGTCGTTAACTCTACTAGGTCGCTAACTCGAACTGCCGACCTAACACTTGACTCACCCAAACACTTAGGTCGCTCACACATTTTCTTAGGTCGCCTGAACCTCTTAAGTCGGTCACGACTTAACCCCTTAGGTCGCCTACGACCTAACCAAAGCCAACAACTAGTCTTCCTTAAGTCGTCTAACGACCTAACTCCAAACCCTGAGTCAACACTCCCACCTCCTAAGTCGTATACGACTTACGACTTATGCTAAGTCGTGAACGACTTAGGACTTAGCCAAAAATTTCCTAAAATCTGAAATGGCTAAAAATGCTAAAACTCCAGATTTGACGAACTTTTCGATCCGTGAAAATACGGGTCGTTACATTCTCTCCCCCTTAGGAATTTCGCCCCCGAAATTCCAAGCAATCAAAAACTATTCTGTACGCCTACCATCCATAGCAATCAACAAACCATGCATCCAATTCTAACTTAGCGTACAGAATTCTAAAATTAGAACAAGTTACAATATCGCGAGATGACACGACACTTTAGGGCCATACCTTGAAGAGTTCAGGATGAGCTGCTTTCATCCTCTCTTCCACCTCCCACGTACAGTCGTTATCATCTTCACTCCATTGTATCTTGAGCAACTTAACTACCTTTCTCCTAAGCTGTTTCGTGTCGGTTTCAACAACACGAAGCGGCTTACGAGGTCTTCTATCAACTGGATCAACTTCTAAGTCTTCACAGCTATCAGCAGAAACCACCGTTCTCGAGTCGTGCACATACTTCCGTAGATACGATACATGAAAAACATTGTGCACACCCGACATCTTCTCCGGTAACTCCAATCTGTAGGCGAGCTTTCCAATTCGCTCGATGATCGGGAATGGTCCAACAAATCTCGGGGTCAATTTTCCTTTCTTCCCGAATCGAATAACATTCTTCAGTGGAGAAATCTTCACAAAAACCATATCTCCCACGTCGAACTCCAAATCCTTTCGACGCTTATCAGCATAACTCTTCTGACGGTCTTGGGCTGCCTTCATTCGTTGCCGAATGATCTCTATGCAATCCGAAGTCTGTCGAATCATCTCTGGCCCAAGTATCAGCTTTTCCCCAGTTTCCAACCAACATGTCGGAGAGTTACACGGTCTTCCATACAATGCCTCATACGGTGCCATACCAATGCTTGACTGGTAACTGTTGTTGTATGCAAACTCCACCAAATGAAGGTGATCTTCCCATGATCCTCCGAAGTCCAAAACACATGCTCTAAGAAGATCTTCCAAAACTCGGTTGACTCTCTCGGTCTGACCATCTGTCTGAGGGTGATAAGCTGTACTCAAACACAACTCGGTTCCCAAAACTTCCTGGAAGCTCTTCCAAAATCCACTAGTGAACAATGGATCTCGATCGCTCACTATACTCTTCGGAATACCATGGAATCGAACTATCCACTTCACATACAACTCAGCCAACTTTGATGCAGTCCTAGTCGATCGAACAGGAATGAATCGTGCACTCTTAGTCAGACGATCCACAATGACCCAAATCCCTTCATTTCCCGTTCTGGTTCTAGGCAATCCATCAATAAAATCCATCGACACTTGTTCCCACTTCCATGTAGGAACTTCTAAGGGTTGAAGCAATCCACTTGGCTTCTTCTGTTCAGCCTTTACCAACTGACAGTTCATACACTTGGAAATGAAATCTCCAACATCCTTCTTCATGCCTTCCCAGTAGTAGATTCTCTTTATATCCCGATACATCTTATTTCCACCTGGATGAATTGTCAACTTCGAGTGATGACTTTCCTTCAGAACTTCACTCCTCAATTCATCTATATCGGGAACAACTAGTCGTCCTTGCTTCCGAAGCCAACCCTCTCGATCGACCTCGAATCCTTTATCCTTTTCTGGATCCAATCCAGATTCCAAATCACGGATAATCTTGACGAGCTTATCATCTCGCTTTTGGCTCTCGCCAATCCTTCCCACAAGAGTAGGTCTTATCGATAAGTTTGCCAACATCTCAGGTTCCAATTCACATCTAGGCCTGAAGTCAAATCCAGCTAAATACTCGAGACTCTTCCATTCTGAAAACATGGCTCCCAATCCTGCATGTCTTCGACTTAACGCATCTGCCACTGCGTTACCTTTTCCCGGAGTATAAGCTATACCAAAATCATATGATGCCAAAAACTCTAGCCAACGTTGCTGCCGAAGATTCAAACCCTTTTGGGAGAAAAGGTACTTCAACGACTTGTGATCCGTAAACAACTCGAATCGAACTCCTAACAGATAATGTCTCCACATCTTCAGAGCAAATACAATCGCCGCTAACTCCAAATCATGAGTTGGGTAATTCCTTTCATGCGGCTCCAATTGTCGACTGGCATACGCAACAACTTTATCCTTCTGCATCAGAACTGCTCCAAGTCCCGTACCACATGCGTCGGTGTAAACCACCATCTCATCATTTCCACTTGGAATAGTCAAAACAGGAGCACTCGTCAATCTCTCTTTCAGGATTCCGAAGGCTTGCTCACACTTAGCATCCCAACTGAACACTTGGTTCTTCTTCGTCAATCCTGTTAACGGTGCAGCTATCTTGGAGAAGTCTTTGATAAACCGTCGATAATATCCTGCTAATCCAAGAAAACTTCTCACATCAGATGCATTCTTAGGTCTAACCCAATCCTGGATTGCTGCCACCTTAGCGGGATCAACCGCTATTCCATTTCCAGAAATCACATGGCCTAAGAACCTCACTTCACTCTTCCAGAAGTGACACTTCAAAAACTTAGCCTTCAGCTGATGTTTCCGTAAGATCTCCAAAACAATACGCAAGTGCGTCTTGTGCTCTTCTTCCGTTCTGGAATAAATCAGAATATCATCCACGAACACAAGTACGAACTTGTTCAACTGATCTCTGAACACTCTATTCATAAGATCCACAAAATATGCTGGCGCGTTAGTCAATCCAAACGGCATTACCAGCCACTCAAAGAAACCGGATGGTGTCCTAAAAGCAGTCTTCGGTACACTATCCTCTGCTACTCTCAACTGGTGAAATCCCGTTGCCAAATCCATCTGAGAAAACACCTTAGCTTCGTGAAGCTGATCAAACAAGTCATCTATTCTCGGCAATGGATACTTGTTCTTCTTAGTCACCTTATTCAGCTCACGATAATCGACGCACAATCTCAACGACCCATCTGCCTTGGTTGCAAACACAACTGGTGCACCCCACTCGGACACACTACGCCGAATGAATCCTTTCTGCAAAAGATCATCAACTTGCACCCTCAACTCTTGCTGTTCCCTAGGCGCCATCCGCCTAAGAGGCATCACAACAGGTCTGGCTCCTTCAACTAGATCTATACGAAACTCGATCTCTCTATGCGGCGGCAACCCTTTGACTTCGTCAAAGACATCCTCGAATCTATTTGCGATCGGCACTAAAGACAGTCCATCCCGTGGAACAACTAGCGAATACATGAAGCTCATGAAGACGCCTTCCTCATGCTTACATCGTATCACAATCTTTCGCCCTTCCACATTCTCGACTGCCACCTCTAGCCTCTCACAATCAACCTTAGCCGCATACTTCCTAAGCCAGTCCATACCCAAGATAATTCCGAACCCCGCAAAGTTTAGAACAAAGCAATCACAAACAAAAGAGCAACCATGACTCGATACAACTAGACCACGGCATAACATACACAAACAAGACGAACCCCCAACTGGATTAGTCACAACCAATGGCCTATCAACAATCCCCGGTTCCAAACCTAACCGGCCTATGAGTTCACTACAAACAAACGAATGCGACGCTCCAGTATCAAACAGAACTCTAACTGGAACACCACATAGGAAAAGAGTACCTTGAACAACCACACTCTTTCCCTTCTCTTCAGCAGTAGGAGCTTTCGAAGACGATGGAACAGCTCCCAAAGTATAAGCCTGCACAATCTGCTTGTCCCTACTCGGTTCTGGACAATTCTTCCTGAAATGCCCTGGCTTGTCACAGTTGTGGCACTTCGCCGGCGCCTTCGGATTCTTGCAATCCTTGGAGAGATGGCCTTTCTGCTGACAGTTGTAGCAAGTCACTTCGCCTTTCGGCCTCTTCTGACCATCCTTACCCTTCTGCTGCTGCTGCTTCCTTTTCTTGTTTCTACCCTGCTGGGGTTTAGACTCTTCCCTGGTTACAGCAACAACAGATCCTTCCTTAGGAAACAGATTCTCATGTCTGAGAGCTTCCTCCACAAGCTTCCTAAATGAATCGTCCAAGTGATCCATCAATCTTGGAGCCTGTACTTGATCTCCAACATCTACTGATGGCCCCGGGGCTGACATCCTTCTCCTGATCGAAGTCATCATGGTTTCGAACATAGCAACATAATCAGCAGCCCCTTCAGTAGCACGGCCTCCCCTAGCAGCTGGTCTCCCTCTTCGACTCATTCTCAATATCTATAAAAAGGAATGATTAGAACATCTAGAGAAACAACTGCATAAAGGACTCAAACCCTACTAAGCGACTATATTATATATAGTATTCATCCATCAAAATACAATTACGTCTCTCATACGTAGTTACTTCAGCGAGCGTTGGGTAAAATCGATTAACCAATGCTCTGATACCAAATGTGACGACCGCCCATGACCCCTGCACCAAATCTAGAGATAGTGCGCTGTAAAGTGTGCCAGGCGACCATGGACGATTGTCAAGGTAAGATTTAAAACGAAAGAATCTATCGTATTACTCACAGCGCATGGACAAAATACAATAGAACATATGTATAGTGAAGCTTTACAGAACAAAATGACATCATATAAAACTCCATAATAGTTGAATACAAGCACCCACATAGTCAATACATCCAGCCTCACTACATATCTCTCAGAGAACACAAAACAGCGGAATATCCAGTACATATAATAAGAAGATAATATGCAATCCTCCAGCTCGTCTTCGATATCAGCATCGTGAGAAGAGAACAGCACCTGTCACCTGCTACCTAGTCTGCCCGTCCCAAAATGGACGAACAGCCCAAGGCAATAAGAATTAAAAACATAAAGCCTTGAGTCAGACAACAGTCTTAGTGAGCAGTAAATTAACTAACAACATACCAAAAGAGCATAAAGGAAAAGGAATAGGAATACAACCCTCCCACTCCAACCTCATTCTACAGTGATAGCCCCCAGACACACACTAAGCAGAAGCAAACATAGCAGAGCATACAATTTAAAGTAAAGCAATTGTCACTCGAGTCAAGAGCGATGTTTTCCAAGTACAAATCCCAAGGTCTAAAACCAAGGTCAGATAAGCACCCAGGAAATACCGCTCTTGAGACCGAATGACGATACAACCAAACATCCATGACTCGGCTATCACTGTTATCATTGTTGCGATATCACCGTTAATTGAATGACCGGCACATTCTTTCAGCCGTCCGTCAAGGGCTAATGGTAACCCCGGTTCTAGACATAACTCCCGCACGTCATCGTGACCCGTGCCTAGGATTATCGAATCTACCCAGAGTACTTGACCATCAACTTAGTCTTTTGGGCGTCCCCATGTACTCTTGCTTAGAGCATGCTAGAACCTTCAACAACGATGAGATCTCAACCTCCTAGTCATCCTCCTCGACGACTATTGCCATACTAGCTCAAGCGCCTCTCGAGCATTCATTATCCTCAACTCGAATCATATCACCGAGTTATCAACATGCTTGGAATGATCCCGCCTGGATTAGACCAAGTCTTCATCATATGATGCCTCGCTTCATTACATCCTCGCAAAGCTTCATCTCAACTTCACATCATCAAATCTATGCATAGGAGCTTCATCATCCCGCTACATATGCCACGAGCAGCTTTTCCAATTCAAGAGCCTTTCCCTTAGCTTTTGAATCACCTTCGATCTAAATCTAATCATCAATCATCTAGTTCATAACAATCAATCAAATCAAACATCAATCCAAGCAATCAAGCATTCAAAAATGATCTAAGTAGACAATTATAACAATAATGGCATTTTCGTAATTAAAGAGTTGAAAGTCCAATAAGCATGAAAACATGGATTATATCTCTACAAACTTGATGAATGAACTTGCATAGGTTAACATATGATAAAATGGATGTAACATCATCATGAACAATGGATCTATATGGATCTACACATAGGATGAAGAAAATGCATGGAAATCACTATTTTAACACCATAACGAGCCAACAATCCGATATACTCCTTTGGATCCGTGTGAGAGATAATCACCACTCACCAAATCACCTAAACAATCCAAAAGATATCAACTACAGATCTGGACAGCGAAGAACTAAGCTAGATCCGACAAGATCTCACTTCAAACGACGAAATCTCTCTTGAAAAGATGAAGATCTTCAATCTAAGCTCTTGAATCTTCAATCTTGATCTTCGATTTGGATGGATGGAAGCACTAGATTAAAGTGGAGAAAAGAAGTGAAGAAGTGTAGAAGTCGAGCTCTCAAAATGGCAGCACTTCGTCGCTTCAAAAATCCGGATCCCAAAAAGTGAGAACAACCCCTCCTATTTATAGCTGAAATCTGTCCTTAAGTCGAAATCTGGCTATCTCCCTAGGTCGTTTCCGACCTAAGCCTCTCCGACCTAATAGATGCACGCGACATAACAGTCTTCGACCTAACGACTTAGCCAGACCCAGCGACTCATCGCACGCGCGACCTAACCTCTTACGCGCTTAGCGACCTAACAGGCCTCCCCATCTTACGACCTAACGATGTTACGACCTAACACTTAACTTCTAGGTCGCTTTCGACTTAAAGCATAGGCTACGACCCAACACTTAAACTATCTAAGCGACTTAACAACCTACGACTCAGTTGGGTTGCGACCTAACAACTTAGGCTCCTACGCGACCTAACACATGTCGACCTAAAACAACATACGACCTAACAGTTAGATCCACGCGACCTAATACTTAAACTATTCTAGCGACCTAACAACTCACGCGACCTACGACTCAGCAAACTCGCGACCTAACACACACGCGACCTAACCATCTTAGGTCGCCTACGACCTAACTCAACACAGATCTAACGACCTAACTACGCTAACACTTAGGTCGGTCAATCCCATAGGTCGCTAACTCTTATAGGTCGCAAACTGCTTATTCCCTAAGTCGTTAACTCTACTAGGTCGCTAACTCGAACTGCCGACCTAACACTTGACTCACCCAAACACTTAGGTCGCTCACACATTTTCTTAGGTCGCCTGAACCTCTTAAGTCGGTCACGACTTAACCCCTTAGGTCGCCTACGACCTAACCAAAGCCAACAACTAGTCTTCCTTAAGTCGTCCAACGACCTAACTCCAAACCCTGAGTCAACACTCCCACCTCCTAAGTCGTATACGACTTACGACTTATGCTAAGTCGTGAACGACTTAGGACTTAGCCAAAAATTTCCTAAAATCTGAAATGGCTAAAAATGCTAAAACTCCAGATTTGACGAACTTTTCGATCCGTGAAAATACGGGTCGTTACATGTATATATTGGATTGATGATTTCCCGCCTCGTATAGCGGATGAGACCCTATTGCGCCGTTAGTAAGCGGATATTTATAAAAACCCATATACCGCGATATTCCACCTCGAAGTGGAATTGGTATTGTGCTAACGTCTTTGGATGCAGGGAAACAGGTTGGAGGGATCCAACTGGACCCCTCACATTGATTGAATTTATTTATACTGTGATATGAATCTGTGAATGATTTTATTAATCATATTGATATCTGGAAATTGTTTGAAAGCTAAAATTTAGCTGAATAGATGTTTGGTATCATTGGATTCCAAAGATAAACGAGGTTGAATTTTTGAAATCAAAATAGAAATTTCTAAGTGAATTAATTTTAGAAATTGAAGAAATTTTGAAAAAAGGAATTTTTAAAGTATAAAAAGTTAATTTTTAAAATCTCATTGAATTAATTCCAGAATCAAGTGAAAATGTTAAATAAATGGATTTCGTAAAATAGTAATTATAATTTGAAGAAATTAATTTAAGAATTTGGATTTTTAAATAGATTGAAAGAAACAAATTGAAATTTATTTTCTTCAAGAGGAATTTATTTAAAAGGAAATAAGTTGGAAGTCCAACTATAAATTTAATTGGAAAATTGAAACGAATTTGGAAAGTCAATATAAAATGTGAAGGAAATTGTGGAATAAAATATTTATAAGAAAATTTACTTATAAATTAGATTTTTGCCTTTAGATGGAATATAAATAGAAATTGCTAATAAAAATGATTTTTGAAGTTGAAATTGTTATGAAGTATAAAAGCAATCTATAAATGTTGTTTTATAAATCTAGAATCACTCAATTTTGATAAGTGAATTATAGAAGGTTAATAAAGAAGATTTATAAATCAAAGTTGTTATAAGAGAGAAAAAGAATTTATAAACGTTGTTTTATAAATTCGAAATCAATTAAATTTGATAAATTGAATATAGAAGGTTGTTAAAGAAGATATATTCGCGATTTTGGATAGCGAATTATCCTTGAAATAAATGTGTAGAAAATATTGAAATTGGTTAAGTGAAGTATATTCACGATTTTGGACAGTGAATATAATTTTGAAGTAAAATGGATATGGTTTTGGGAAAGCGATATTATAAAAATGAAGTAATTGTTTTAAAAGATGTTTTAAAACGTGTTAAATATCGAAATCATAGATTTCAACATTTATTGTTGAAATAGACGTTTTCGAGAAATAAGGAAATGATGGACTATAACACTGTTGTTATAGTAAATGATTTCCGAAAGGAAATGTTTTATGTAGTATTGGGATTTATATATCTATCTAAATTTCGAATCCCTATACTAGTGATTTTGAGTCGTCGTAACGATGTTTTACGTAACATTCGTTTTGACTCAAATAAATGTTGTTATAGTAATGTTTTCCTTAAAGAATGAAATATATACTTAATATTGATTTAAGTATATCGAATATTTTCAAATGTTGAAAATAAATGATTTGTGAAATACTTATTTTTAAATAAGTAGGGAAATGCTTTTCCAATATGAAATGAAACGTTTTGAGATTTTATCTTCTTAAAGATAAATCGAAAATGAATATTTGAAAACGATTGTAAATCGAATATCAGTAGATATTCGAAAGTTTAAATTCGATACGGAATTTATAAAAGAAATGGGAATTCGTTTAAAAATAAATATTAATTTATTTTTGAAGTGTGGAAATTATATATCTAGTAAAAGATATTTTGGAAGATAAAAATAATTTGGAAAATTATTTGGAATCTGATGATGTTGCGCATCTTTATTGATAGTTAAATAACCGACTATCAATAATTACCTTTAGATAGGTATTTGTTGTGAATTGGATGAATTTGAATGCCACACTTATTTTTGGAATAATCGCTCACTATTCGGGTTAGCCGGGAAAGGACCATGGGGTCGTATAACCCATTCCGAATATGTGATACGTCGTTATGAATTGCATTCGAAGACCGGTGTAGAAGACCGGATATTTTTGAAAACGGAAGGATTACCGTCGAGTTACTCTACATCGACTGATCTTCGATTTAGAGGTTTTATCACCCTTAGTGACGGGAAATCCTGATGTGATTGAAAATTATCCGGAATTGCAAGGGCTTCGTGAGAAGTGCCTTCGGTTCTGTTCGATCCCGGAACAGACTTGTATGGATTGTGTGTCTGACGTTACAATTTGAGATATAAAGCTGATTTCTTTCAAATACATATCTGTTGGTGGCGGAGAATTTATTCTCTTAGCTTAACACCCTTCTCTGAGACGTACGAGCTCAGAGGTTATGTAGTTGAAATTTATCAGCAATATATCCCAATTTGGTAACGTGGCATACTGAGTGTTGCTGTGAAATGATCAGTGTTTGATCATTTGCGATATGATCATTTGTTTGATCTTATATCTTTGTGATCATAGGTTGATCATTTTGTTTGACCCGAAGCAGGGCTTTTTGTAGAAAGCGTAGCTTTGTGGACGATACTTCGTCGAGCCTCACACCCCGGAAATGGTCGAAACAGGACGAATGCGGCAAGGTTCTAGGGAGTAGCGCCCCTTAGTGTATGTCATTCCTTCTGGATAAAGGTGGTATCATGGTATGGAGCCCAGATACTTAACCTCTGTGGTTGCTGCAAAAAAATTTATTTCTTTGTGGTTGTTGGAAATCGGGGATCCTTCGGAAGATCGGTGACGATCGGGGGATGGCATACGCGTGTCAGTAGTTACCTATTTTTGCAGAGGTAACCCGGCCTTGTGTTGGCAGAGATCCGGTTAGGTTCTCGGGTCGTCTATTCCAGGGACGTACCCATCGTGGATAGGAAGTTCCTTAGCCTGACCATTTGTTGGAAATCCAAAGAAACAATACGAGCCTTTACGATTTCAATTGTATAACCTGTCTCCTTAGGAGGCAGCTATAGCAGGCATAATATAATGGTACCTATGCTGGCTAAGATTTATATTGTACTTTCGAAATGTTTTCCACTATGCACTAATAATAATATCAAAAAGGACTTGATTTTGCATAGTAAGCATCTTTGACTATCATAAGAAGAAATCTCCTCCAAGTCTGCGTTTGCATTGTGTGTGTGGTGGGAGGTCTTATGGTAGTTTCATTTTCCAAAAGCATTGCGAATTGACATTAAAAGTTTTCCTGTTGTTTATTTTAAAGATAAACTTTTTACGATCTCACACCAGTCACCATGACTGACTCGGAGTTTATTGTTTTCCCTTCTAAACTCTGGGTGCCCACAAATTTCCACACGGGCAGCCTAGAGTTATATTATCAGGATATTCTGGATATTCTGGAGCTTTGGAAGCAAGCTGGATGACGAGACGTAGTATTTGTATCTGATATATTTATTCCGCTGTGTATTCTGTATGAGGACAAGTTTATATAACTGTCCATTGTTGTATTGAGTTGTATATTGACTCTGATGATTGATGTATGTATAAACTGATATAGTTCTTTGTTTTAAAGATTTTTCCCTTATCTATTATATATTGTTCCACTGCGATATGTGAGATTCTGATATTGTCTCTGTTCTGTATCTGTTGTTGTTTTGTTGTTCTTCTTCTCTTCTTCTTCTATCTTCTTCTTCTTCTTCTGCCTTTTTCTTCTTTCTTAAACCCTCGCTATTGGAGTTTCCGGCGTTCGATTTCTCGGCAGTCGATAAAGTGAGTATCGATGTCGAATTTTCGAAAGTCGAAAATTTCAGGATGTGACAAAGTGGTATCAGAGCATATGGTTAAGCGACAACCCTGCTCTGTTGGGTGTTACTCATTAGAGATAGAGTCAGCAGTACTCTAGAATGAGTTGAGTGTAATAATAGATATGAGCGCGTATTTGTTAGTTAATATAAAATTGTTTTGTATTGTGATGATTGGTTTATTGAGTGGTATATGAACCTTCGTCGGCACAGTCTTGCAAAACTGTATCGAAGGGGTTTCTAAACACTTGAATAGAACAATTCGGCACAGTATTGTTTTAAATAGGGTAAATGAAATAATTTTGCCCAAAACTATTTTTGTATAGAAAAGAAATGATTTTCTGTAAATTATTACAGTATATGGTTGCATGGTTGCTAGAAGTAATAATATTAAATTATTCCCATTGGAATTAAGTAAGAAATTGAAATCGTAACTCCAAAGTTAAGGAATAAATCCATATATAAATGAAATTTGAGAATATAAGTTATAAAAGTGATTTGTAATTAAAAAACGGAATTCCAGAGAAATTTTTGGGAAATTTGGAAGTTTAAATCATTTTTGATTTGAAAATGAATTTCAAAGGTTTGAAAAGTATTTTAGAGAGATGAAAGCTCTAAACTCTTTTCGGTCGCTGGAAAATAACTTCGATGATGACCGCGGCATCATTGGTGTTCATTTTCGGGTTTCCAAAAGAGAAATTGCTGCCAATTTTTTTTTTATGGAAGTGTTTGGAAAATTTGGATTTTGTTTTGGAAATTAAAAGGATAATTTG
Source organism: Allium fistulosum (assembly GCA_030737815.1). Taxonomy (NCBI): domain Eukaryota; kingdom Viridiplantae; phylum Streptophyta; class Magnoliopsida; order Asparagales; family Amaryllidaceae; genus Allium; species Allium fistulosum. The sequence continues at coordinate 1,437,873,008 of CM060903.1, read as the reverse complement.
AATTGTTTTCAAATGGTTTTGAAAAAGTTGAAACGACTCTGGAATCCTATTTAAAATACTTACGAAATATTAATAAGTTGATAACTTATAGAATATTGAAATTTGATTAGAATGAAATTCAAATTGAAAAACGAATGAATTAGTGAATGAATGAATAAATTGCGATTGCAAGTGCCAGAAAATGAAATTGAATGTTAAAATTCATTTTGAATTTGAAAGTAAATAGAACTGGAATTGAATTTGATAAATGAAGTATTAAAATGAAAGTTAGTAAGTGAAGCTAATTGATTATTGACCAAACGGATAAGGTTTGAACGAATTAAATTCAATGATTATAAATGAATATAAATTGAATTCCAATAGAATTGAAAATGTGAATTATAAGTTCAAATGAATGAGAAATGTAAAATTGAATGATAATGAATATGTAACTTCAACAGTGAAGTAAAGATGACATAAGCAGTTATATTGAAAATTTTGTAATAGAATGTGCAAAATGATTGGAATATATGCAACTAGATATTATGGCTAGTATGATATACAGGTTATTAAGGAATTGGATTTGATTTCAAAGATAATTTGAATTGCTCGAAAAAGGTAAGTATTTGAATTATAATATGAGTTTTTGATGATTTCTTGTCTAGCCGCTTGGCTTTTTCTTTTTCTTTTTGAAATCTGAGAGTCCGTAGGGACGTTTTGTAGTCGTACCGTATTAGCCGCGCAAAGGAGACGCTGGCGAAATTTTTCGAAAATTTCGGGTGTTAGAAAATTTTGAGAAAATTTTGAAGGTTTAAATTTGAATTTGAAATTTAAATTGAGTTGAGAAGTTAAACAAGGTTGTTCTGAACTTAGAATTGAAGTTGGAAATTTACTTGAATTAATAACGAATCTCTAGTAGAGAGATTTGTTTTGAAAATTTGATAAAACTATTGAATGTTGAAAAATAGTAGACGAGTTAAGGACCTTTTTTCCTAACTTGTAATTTCGAGGACGAAATTCTTTTAAGGGGGGAAGTCTGTAACGACCCAGAATTTTGAACAAATTAAATTGAAAATATTTAATTAATTTGAAATATTTGAACGATGATTTAATTTGTATTCCGAATATAACTTTGAAACTGACGATTAAATTATAAAATTTAATCGATTGAATGTTGAATAGAAATTTAAATCTTCAATTTTAAGCTGAAGAAAAATATTTCGAAAGCTTTTAAAATTCGTATTGATAATATTGAAGATAACAGAAGCTTCAGAATTGAGTTTCAAAACGATTAGTTCAATTTTGAAAAATATATTGTTTGAACCGATATTTAAAAATAGCCGTCCGAGGCACAGTCTCGGAATTCGACGAAACCAGTTCCATTGGATCCGTAATATTGAATTATTACCGGATTTCAAATTTCGTAGCATTTGGAATTGTTATGTGACCATACGATAGTTAAACGCGTTGAAATTTCAAAATGAATTCAATTTAAATTTAAATTTAAATTTGGTCAACGTCGATCTATTTCGTTCCTTTAATCACGCGCCTAAATTTTCACCTAAAATCGCGATGCAGAAATCGTGCAAAGTAGGGGTCGCGTACTTCTTGTTCCCCCTCCCCATCTGATATCACGCAACTATTCTCAGTTCGAAATTCTCTGAGAAAATAATTTAATGGCCGTTTCATTTTAAATTCCATACCCCATTTCTTCGTCCCCGAAATCAATTACCAAATCAAAACAATGTCAGCTCGTTTCAAAACAAAAGCTCGTCAATCTCGAAAATCAAAACGCGAGTTCCCCCTTCTTCTTCGACAGTTAGTCCACGCGAGTGGTCGAGTGAAGGCGTTTAGGGTTTGGTCGACGTTCGATATCGTGTGTAGTGGAGACGGCATCGCGTGAGTCGTGCGGCGTCGACGAGGGCAGACCAGGTGGTGGCGCGCGTTGCGAGATAGAGCTGGGTGTCGAGATTTAGGTCAAGCAATGGCGTTCGTGCTCGCATGGAGCTCGCGACTAGGGCTCCTCAAATGGGGTCACGAATCTGGTCACGGCAATTTTTGGGTTCGCAAGGGAAGTGATCGAGCTAGGGTTGGTTTTGGTTCGCGTGTGCAGTGGATGGTGGTGCGGTAGGCTATCGCGATGATCGCGTGGCGACCTGGAAAGGAAGGCGGAGGCGAGGCATCGGGTCAGGTGGAGTTCGTCGAGGATCTTCTCGCGTTAGTTTGTGCGTGAGGTATTGTTCATCTTCATTTCGTTTGCTCGATTTTAATACTGATTTGGAAGAAATTTAGTTATATAATCTAAAACAGAGAAAATATGCATATGTGTATATTTCAACTACATATTGTTTAGGAGGTTTTACAGTAAAGTTTGTTAAAAAAATTAAATTTTTGCTTGAAACCAAATGTACGAGTTTAAATAAAATAAGTAAGTAGAAATTAATTATTCGATTTTATATAAGTATGGATTGGCAGATAAAAGAAAAATATATATCTAGAGCATATTTACAGTTAGGTATAAAAATTTATTCTGCTTTTGATTTACAGTAAAAATAAAAATATGTAGATAAGGTACTTAAAGAAATAGATTAAATGAGAATTTAGTTTAAGGAAATATGAAAGTTAGTTTAGAATTTAAATAATTAGTTAAATTTCTTTGTATAAAAAAAATTGGGTCAAAATGAAATCTTAATTAAATAAGTTTATTTAAAAAGGAAAATCAGTTAAAAATTTAAATTTTTGTTAAAGAAGAAATTAGTTTTAAATTTAATTTATAGTTACGCAAATTTATTAAAAGAACTTGGTTTGAAATAAAAGCATTGAATAATTGAAATTACCAAATGAAAATTTGTTATTCGATTTATTTCGAATATTAACGAATTGTATAATTATTTATACAAGGTTTAAAATCGAGAATCAAGCTGGAAATGAAATGGGATGGCAAAATAAAAAGCTAAGGTGAGATTTTCTCACTCGATTTAAAAGTGGAATTTTTGCAGTTATTGATTGCTATTTGGATGTGATATTAGATATTATAGGATATATCTATATATATAGCAATATATACATATTGGCATATGTATATATTGGATTGATGATTTCCCGCCTCGTATAGCGGATGAGACCCTATTGCGCCGTTAGTAAGCGGATATTTATAAAAACCCATATACCGCGATATTCCACCTCGAAGTGGAATTGGTATTGTGCTAACGTCTTTGGATGCAGGGAAACAGGTTGGAGGGATCCAACTGGACCCCTCACATTGATTGAATTTATTTATACTGTGATATGAATCTGTGAATGATTTTATTAATCATATTGATATCTGGAAATTGTTTGAAAGCTAAAATTTAGCTGAATAGATGTTTGGTATCATTGGATTCCAAAGATAAACGAGGTTGAATTTTTGAAATCAAAATAGAAATTTCTAAGTGAATTAATTTTAGAAATTGAAGAAATTTTGAAAAAAGGAATTTTTAAAGTATAAAAAGTTAATTTTTAAAATCTCATTGAATTAATTCCAGAATCAAGTGAAAATGTTAAATAAATGGATTTCGTAAAATAGTAATTATAATTTGAAGAAATTAATTTAAGAATTTGGATTTTTAAATAGATTGAAAGAAACAAATTGAAATTTATTTTCTTCAAGAGGAATTTATTTAAAAGGAAATAAGTTGGAAGTCCAACTATAAATTTAATTGGAAAATTGAAACGAATTTGGAAAGTCAATATAAAATGTGAAGGAAATTGTGGAATAAAATATTTATAAGAAAATTTACTTATAAATTAGATTTTTGCCTTTAGATGGAATATAAATAGAAATTGCTAATAAAAATGATTTTTGAAGTTGAAATTGTTATGAAGTATAAAAGCAATCTATAAATGTTGTTTTATAAATCTAGAATCACTCAATTTTGATAAGTGAATTATAGAAGGTTAATAAAGAAGATTTATAAATCAAAGTTGTTATAAGAGAGAAAAAGAATTTATAAACGTTGTTTTATAAATTCGAAATCAATTAAATTTGATAAATTGAATATAGAAGGTTGTTAAAGAAGATATATTCGCGATTTTGGATAGCGAATTATCCTTGAAATAAATGTGTAGAAAATATTGAAATTGGTTAAGTGAAGTATATTCACGATTTTGGACAGTGAATATAATTTTGAAGTAAAATGGATATGGTTTTGGGAAAGCGATATTATAAAAATGAAGTAATTGTTTTAAAAGATGTTTTAAAACGTGTTAAATATCGAAATCATAGATTTCAACATTTATTGTTGAAATAGACGTTTTCGAGAAATAAGGAAATGATGGACTATAACACTGTCGTTATAGTAAATGATTTCCGAAAGGAAATGTTTTATGTAGTATTGGGATTTATATATCTATCTAAATTTCGAATCCCTATACTAGTGATTTTGAGTCGTCGTAACGATGTTTTACGTAACATTCGTTTTGACTCAAATAAATGTTGTTATAGTAATGTTTTCCTTAAAGAATGAAATATATACTTAATATTGATTTAAGTATATCGAATATTTTCAAATGTTGAAAATAAATGATTTGTGAAATACTTATTTTTAAATAAGTAGGGAAATGCTTTTCCAATATGAAATGAAACGTTTTGAGATTTTATCTTCTTAAAGATAAATCGAAAATGAATATTTGAAAACGATTGTAAATCGAATATCAGTAGATATTCGAAAGTTTAAATTCGATACGGAATTTATAAAAGAAATGGGAATTCGTTTAAAAATAAATATTAATTTATTTTTGAAGTGTGGAAATTATATATCTAGTAAAAGATATTTTGGAAGATAAAAATAATTTGGAAAATTATTTGGAATCTGATGATGTTGCGCATCTTTATTGATAGTTAAATAACCGACTATCAATAATTACCTTTAGATAGGTATTTGTTGTGAATTGGATGAATTTGAATGCCACACTTATTTTTGGAATAATCGCTCACTATTCGGGTTAGCCGGGAAAGGACCATGGGGTCGTATAACCCATTCCGAATATGTGATACGTCGTTATGAATTGCATTCGAAGACCGGTGTAGAAGACCGGATATTTTTGAAAACGGAAGGATTACCGTCGAGTTACTCTACATCGACTGATCTTCGATTTAGAGGTTTTATCACCCTTAGTGACGGGAAATCCTGATGTGATTGAAAATTATCCGGAATTGCAAGGGCTTCGTGAGAAGTGCCTTCGGTTCTGTTCGATCCCGGAACAGACTTGTATGGATTGTGTGTCTGACGTTACAATTTGAGATATAAAGCTGATTTCTTTCAAATACATATCTGTTGGTGGCGGAGAATTTATTCTCTTAGCTTAACACCCTTCTCTGAGACGTACGAGCTCAGAGGTTATGTAGTTGAAATTTATCAGCAATATATCCCAATTTGGTAACGTGGCATACTGAGTGTTGCTGTGAAATGATCAGTGTTTGATCATTTGCGATATGATCATTTGTTTGATCTTATATCTTTGTGATCATAGGTTGATCATTTTGTTTGACCCGAAGCAGGGCTTTTTGTAGAAAGCGTAGCTTTGTGGACGATACTTCGTCGAGCCTCACACCCCGGAAATGGTCGAAACAGGACGAATGCGGCAAGGTTCTAGGGAGTAGCGCCCCTTAGTGTATGTCATTCCTTCTGGATAAAGGTGGTATCATGGTATGGAGCCCAGATACTTAACCTCTGTGGTTGCTGCAAAAAAATTTATTTCTTTGTGGTTGTTGGAAATCGGGGATCCTTCGGAAGATCGGTGACGATCGGGGGATGGCATACGCGTGTCAGTAGTTACCTATTTTTGCAGAGGTAACCCGGCCTTGTGTTGGCAGAGATCCGGTTAGGTTCTCGGGTCGTCTATTCCAGGGACGTACCCATCGTGGATAGGAAGTTCCTTAGCCTGACCATTTGTTGGAAATCCAAAGAAACAATACGAGCCTTTACGATTTCAATTGTATAACCTGTCTCCTCAGGAGGCAGCTATAGCAGGCATAATATAATGGTACCTATGCTGGCTAAGATTTATATTGTACTTTCGAAATGTTTTCCACTATGCACTAATAATAATATCAAAAAGGATTTGATTTTGCATAGTAAGCATCTTTGACTATCATAAGAAGAAATCTCCTCCAAGTCTGCGTTTGCATTGTGTGTGTGGTGAGAGGTCTTATGGTAGTTTCATTTTCCAAAAGCATTGCGAATTGACATTAAAAGTTTTCCTGTTGTTTATTTTAAAGATAAACTGTTTTACGATCTCACACCAGTCACCATGACTGACTCGGAGTTTATTGTTTTCCCTTCTAAACTCTGGGTGCCCACAAATTTCCACACGGGCAGCCTAGAGTTATATTATCAGGATATTCTGGATATTCTGGAGCTTTGGAAGCAAGCTGGATGACGAGACGTAGTATTTGTATCTGATATATTTATTCCGCTGTGTATTCTGTATGAGGACAAGTTTATATAACTGTCCATTGTTGTATTGAGTTGTATACTGACTCTGATGATTGATGTATGTATAAACTGATATAGTTCTTTGTTTTAAAGATTTTTCCCTTATCTATTATATATTGTTCCGCTGCGATATGTGAGATTCTGATATTGTCTCTGTTCTGTATCTGTTGTTGTTTTGTTGTTCTTCTTCTCTTCTTCTTCTATCTTCTTCTTCTTCTTCTGCCTTTTTCTTCTTTCTTAAACCCTCACTATTGGAGTTTCCGGCGTTCGATTTCTCGGCAGTCGATAAAGTGAGTATCGATGTCGAATTTTCGAAAGTCGAAAATTTCAGGATGTGACAGTTATAAACATCTGTCTAGACATTACAACTCAAATACAAGACAAGACACTATCACAGATATCAACACAGCGGAATACTATATCTACGAACGCCGAAGCCTCCTGCTCCATTGCTCCTCCAGAATATTCGTCAAAGCTAAACCTGAATCCCTTGGCTACTCGTAAAAATTTGAGTACCCAAGAGTTTATAAAACAGAAATAAATACTTGGGTCAGACATGGGTCTGGTGTGAGTAACAGGTTAAACTTGCTTAACTTCAAAACCTTTAGAAAGAAAAGGTATCACGTAAGACTCCCCACAAATAAACATGGGTAAGTTTTTACCTTACGCTAACCAAAACATTTGATAGGAAATCTGATTTTATTATAATAGGGTCTAGGGTTTTCAAGTAAATATGAAATAGCTGAAATTGTTACATTATTAAATTCCAGCATACTAGCCAACAAAGTGGGTTATACAATCAAGTCCGTTATCACTTATTGGAAATTGGATTCCATACAATGGCAGGGCTACCGGGGTATCGCCCGTCACAGTACGTGGCCTAGATCACCGTACCGAGGATCACTCCCAATCCCCTGCAACACAAGGTCGGAACATCCCTTACTGGATAATTCCCGCACAAGATACCTCACGGTTGGGATCAGCAACCGCACCACTAAGTCGAAAATAGAAAGGGACATCTAGACAGAGGTAACCTTGTCCTACTTGGGTGCTACCCACTAACCTTGCTGCACCTCCCCTGTTTTAGCCATTCTCGGTTTGTGAGGCTTGAGGTCACGATTACCTTAGAAAAGAACACATCACTTAGAATGCTCATCGTCCACCTAACGATGTTCTGAAAGCATTCAATCCATACAAGTTCGTTCCGGGTTCGAACGAAACCGAAGGCATTATCTCGTTACACTCGTTTTGGAATAACCCTCAGAGTTAACGACCATAACCCTTGCACTTTGAATCTTCATCTTCACTTGATTCACGACCTATCGTTAATTTGGATCGATGTGGTATTCGGGTCTCCAGACCTGGAAATCCGGTATACGGAAACCCGATCCCGGTCTCATCGAAATCCAAAACGTATCTTTTAAGGGCCAAGTTGTTTTAAGGTTAAAACAATTCAATTCTTATCTATATACACAAAGATAGATAATTCAATAGATAATCTATATTATCATCACAAACAGATAACTCATATTATCATTATAATTCAACCAAACATCCATATCATATATCAATCATATCTCATCAGAGATATCAAACAATGAAATACATTCAATCTCATTCATCCATCCTTAAGCAATGATTTATATCATCTAATTAATTTAAAGTGAATTAAACTAATTACTTCATTCTATAAATCCTGCTTACTTAATTATTAATTAAACCAATTAATTAATCATTACTCTAAGTATCCATCTTAATTAATGATTCCTGATTAATAATCCTTTAATTACTTTAAGTAATTAATACTTAATTAATTTCACAAATTAATTATCTTAAACCATTCAGTAATTAATCTTTAATTACGTCATTAATTAATTAATTATACTTAATTATCTTAATCCTTAATTAATTACAATTAATTAATTACTTTAATAACTTATTATTTATTAATTAATCTTAATTAATCAATTCTTAATTACATCATTAATTTTATTAATTAATGATCCTTAATTACTCTTAATTAATTATCTTATTTAAATTAATTACATTTAATAATTAATTAGTCACATTTATTAATCACCTTTGATTAATCTCATTTAGTAATTAACTTCCCTTAATTACTCCACTTCATAAATTAATTACTCCTTAATTAATTATCTTTTAATTAATCCCTTGATTAATTATACAAAAGTAATTTAAACTCAAATTACTTTCATTATAAAATCTTCTTTAGTTAATTACATCCACTAATTAACTTTAATTACTTTCCTAAGTAATTACACTTCACTAATTACATTTAAGTAATTATACTTATCAATCACCAAGTGATTATCTTAATTTAATTTAATTAATAAATTAAACTTGTCATATTTATCTAATTAATTACCTTAAGTAATTAATTACTTTAATTACTTTCTTTAAGTAACTAAGCTTTAATCAATTATTTTATTAATTACAACTTAATAAATTCTTAATTATCAATTAACTAATCTTTATTTACTTAATTAATTGCTAAATAAACTTTTAATCACTTGATTAATAATTTCTAATCATTTATTTTTAACCTATACTTATTTAAATAAATGATTCTAAATCCCAAATTAATTAACCCTTAATTAATTAACTTATAATCCTAATTATTTAATTAATTATCACTAAACCATTAATTAATTAAATTATTAAATTATTCTTTAATTACCCTATTAATTTAATGACTCCTATATCATTAAATCTCTAAATTAAAGTATTAATATTTATAACTACTTTAATTATCATTTACAAAAGCTTTGAAATCTTTTACTTTGAAATCTTTCTTTTATTTCCTTTCAATTTAAAGATTTAAAATAAATTTCAATTTAACTTTAACCAAGTTTAAATCAAATTTTTCAAAACCTTTTTAAACCATTTTAAACATTTTAAGTTATTTAAAACAATTTCAATTCAAAACTTTCCTTTAATTTCAAACTTAAATACAGATTTAATCTTGATTCTAGATTTAACTTAAATTTTTAAAGCTTTCCTATATTTAACTTCATTTTGAAATTCTAACTATTTAACCATTTAGAATAGATAAACAATTTAAGTTTTTAAAACTTATTTTAAAAGAACTGAAATTTAATTCAAATTCCAGATTTTAAAATCTCAGATTTAAACTTATATTAAATTTCTATTTTACAATTTAAACTTTTCAGTTTAAATTTAAAACCAATTATACTTTACTCTTAAAAGTTTTTAAATCCAAATTTAAATTTCAAAACTTAAATTATTACAAAATCTCAGATTCAACTTATTTTTGAATTCAGATTCAAATTCAGATTTTAAACTAAATTTAAATTTCTTGATTTCATTTAAACTTTACTTAAAAATGAAAACAGAACAGGTTTCTGTTTTAAAATTTAAAACCTATAAACAAAAGTTACCCGAGCCCATCACAAATTCCCCCGAGCCAAAACCATATGTGCTTCGAGTCACTCGCTCAATAAACTCGAGAAATACCCGAGTACTTCCTCTGTTAAAACCCAAACGAAAACACTGATACACGTGATACTCGTTTACGTGCACAATCGAGATGATCGCCTCCGACCATCGATTCCATCGCCGGCATCTCGTCCATGACCATCTCTTACGATCTCGATCACCAGAAACTCGAACAAACGCCTAAATCGAAATCGAGAAATCTCGATCACAAAACTGGAAACAGACCCAAACCTGGAAATCATTCGTGCTCACTTCTCCGATCACCGTGTCGACTGAAACTCCGGCAAATGCTTCGATATTTCACTAACTTCCATCACCTAAAATCCTACTACACTCGATCAACCCGAGCTATTTCTATGAATCAAAATGCTCAACCTGTTCAAACTAGGTTTAGAAATTTAATCGGCCAACCACCATCGCCACGGTCATCAATACGGCCATCCAACATTTTTTCCACAGTCCCTGATCATTCCACTTCCTCCCCTAGTGACCACGACCTTCCCGAACTCTTAGATCATCAGGAACTACCCAAAACGTGAAAACTGTTCAACCCCAAACTGCTCCTTCGTTTGAATGTTAAATTGATTTTATTTATAACTTTTAAATCAAAACCTTTAAATAAATTTCAAACCAACTATTTTAAAAATTATTAAATTAATCAACCCGGTGTCCGTATATAGTTTACTATCCTATGGCCAAGTGATTAGTTATTTCAATTAAATGTCAGGGATGAATATATATCACTTAAACCAAATCACAGTGTCATATGTATGCATAACAGGATATATATAAGCAAATAAACATCCAAACATTTAAATATCAACCAATAGCATCCATCGAAATAAATTATCCAATAAACAATACAATTCACGGCAATTTCATAATTATCAATATCAGCTAATTTAATCACAATTAAATTTTTAATTTCAACTTGACTGTCAAATTTAATTTTCAACGGTGAATTCAAATGACAATCTATATGACAATTAAATTTTAATCAAACAATGACAAATAAAATTCATATCACTTCATAATATCAAATTTAACTACCATAAAGATATTTAGTACGTTGTGAATGTTATAAAACACTCACCTTGATTTTATGATTTTTAATCAAATCGAACGACGTTCGATTTAACCAAAAATTTAATAAGCTCGAAACAGTCCCAGATCTGCACTGCAGCGTAGCACTCGTCGCTGCGATTCCAACGTCGCCAGTTTCATCCGATTCTGATAACGAATGAAGGAGTTACACTATTTTCAAGTTTGAATACAATTTAAATAACAAATTTTTTTTTATACCGAGACAGATCTGCTGTTTAATTTTGAAATTGAGATCTAGGCCACGCGATCATGCTTCTCCCCCTTCTCACGAACGTATCCCAGGTTATCACAAACCCATCAACGCCACCATCTCCTCGATGTCGCACCCACAACGAAGCTCTAGAAATCGATCGGGGACCACCAAACGATGCGCCTCCATGAGCTCCACCACCGCCTTGAGCATGGACGAGCTCGGTCATCCCCTGTCTCCAGAAAACGTGTGTGAACGCGCTGCCTTCAAGCGAAAATTATGGCCATCTCGTCGAGTTTCGCATCGACCCACCGTATGGATGCGAAGCTCACATCGTGCTCTACGATATTCGTGTTGGAAGTTTTCGAAAATATTGATTTGATCAAGAGATAATTTGAGGAACAATATGGGACGATTTCGGCCATAGAATGAATAAGTGGCGGCTACAAACACTCTCGGCCTAGGGTTCCACTGCAAATGTATATATACGCGTATAACTAATATTATTTTAATATTAATCTCACAAATTACATGATTTTCGAACGAACTCCAAATGACACGTGCCGACAGGCGTTCGTAAGGTTTTACCCGCCTTCCGAACACAATGGAACGTGTTTCGGAGGCTAATTCGATTGTAACGACCCGCTATTTTGGACCATTCAAATCGACAATAAATCCACACATGTCTGACTTGAATAATTCGAAATATCAGATTGTTAATTTAAATTTGGCAAAACTCAGCATATACAGTAAATAAACCAATCACAGAATCATAGACACAGAGTAATACAATAATACGCAGCAGAAATAGATAAAATAGGAGTTCATGAAGCTACTATATAAACATCAGAGTTAAAAATAAATACAACAGAATATCTCAAATACAGTGAAGTCTCCAGTACAACAGATGACTTCTCTGAACAAATCAACTAGAAGAGCTGAAAGCTGAGGCGATAGTTGGATCTCCAAAGGAAGCTCCAAACTCCAAAGGTGAGTCTCAAATGCTGTATCACTCGGTCTGACCCGAGCGTAAAGCAAAAAACAAAACACTCGAGTCAGGATTAACATTCTTATATAAATAAATCCAACTCAAGTGAAATATCAATTGAAATACGAGTAACTTAAAGGATGTTTGGGATAACCATCCTCTAAGGATCTTTAGAACTATCTACAAGGTGGAGATATACATTATAACACCGTGGTCATTTCAATTTAATTTATACTTCAAAACCCAAATATCATTTCATTTCAAATATACCTATTTTCCAAAATAGTGTATGTTCATTAAATAATTTATAAAGTAAAGTATTTATAATTTCCTCAAGTCTCACAACTCGATTCAAATTAACTCAAATTCCAAATTCAAATTTTTTCAAAACTCAATTCATCAATTCAATTCAGTTCTAAAAATATACCATTTAGATTTTCAATATATTTCAAAGCTTTAATATTCAACATTTTCAAAGTTAAATTTAACGGTTTCCTATAGCTCTTGATTCAACTTTATTATTATTTAATCAGGGAATATTCACTTAATAAATTCAATATCATTTAACTAGCCTTAAATTTCAATTTTTCCAAATATTTCCTTAAATTTATTTTAAACAAGAAATATTCATTAAATTATTTAAATCAAACTCAAGTTATAAATCATATCTTAAATTCCAATTTCAATAAGTTTTAAATTAGTTTAATTAAATAAAATTCTTTGCTAAATTCAAATTATCTTTCCAACCTTAGCTTATTCAAATTTTACCAAAAATCTATTTTGAAATATAAATTTAATACTTAACATATTATATGTATTAAATCCATCTTAATTAAATTAAATATCATTATTAAATCTATATATATCATTACCGTTTATATATAAAATTTAAGAATCAACATTAGTTAAAACCATATATTTCTTTCCAAAACCATAGAATTCATTTTTAAAATATTTATATATATGGACCAACGGTGTTTGTATATATATTTATCATATGGTTAAGTGATACGGATATTTATCATTTCAATCCGAAATTTAAATATATACGGGTAGATATCATTTCTACCCGTAATCCCAATTTCGATTCAAATGAAAATCGCTTGGGTTTATCATTTCAACCCATAACGAAATTCTCCTATTCTAAAGTCCGTTCGGGTATGTATCATTTCAACCCATAGTGATTTCTATACTAACAGGGAACTTGCAGAGTGATAATAGATAATATAAAATATAACAACAGGCATATATCATCAATATAAATAACAGATACTGATGTCAGATGTCATAGGTGAACATATACAGATAATAGTAATAACAGGCATATAAATACTAGATACTGGTGTCAGATGTCACAGGTGAACATATACAGATAATAGCATATATAAAAATTTAAATAACTACATCATCATATTTCAATTGTCGTTTCAATTGAAATCAAATTTAATAAATACAAGAATGTTAATCGTGAGTGATTGCTCACCTTTCGAGGCTTGTAACGACCCGTATTTTTACGGATCGAAAAGTTCGTTAAAATCTGGAATTGTCAACATTTTTAAGTCGTTTCAGATTTTGGCAGAATTTTGCCTAAGTCCTAAGTCGTAGCCGACTTAGGAGTTTTGGACGAGTTAGCGAGTTAAGGCAGTTAGGTCGGTAACGACTTAGAGCGTAGAGAAGTTAGGTCGGTTGGACGAGTTAGCGAGTTAACGACCCAGTAGTAGACGACCTAAGAAGTTGACCGACTTATGGTAGTAGACGACTTAAGGTTAGGACCGAGTTAGGAAATAGGTCGTATTGTCTTAAGTCGTATGTGGGTTTAGGTCGTGGGTTAGTTGGAGCGACCTATAGAATATTAAGCGACCTAAGTGTTGACGACTTAAGGAATGGCTGACCTAGTGGATAAGCAGTGAGCGACTTAGGAGATAGCCAAGTTAGTATATTTAGGTCGGCATCGACCTAAGGAAACTAGTGAGATGCGACCTATAATAGTTCGCGACCTATAGGAGTTAGCGATCTAATTGTTAGCGACCTAAGAGTTAAGCGGAGAAGGGGATGGCTGGTTAGGGTAGTTAGGTCGCGTGTTGGCATAAGTTGTTAGGTCGCATAGGTTGGTAGGTCGCGTGGAAGTTAGGTCGCGTGTTGTTTTAGGTCGTCATGTGTTAGGTCGCTGAGGAGTTAAGTCGTAGCATCTGTTGGTCGCGTGGGTTGCTAAGTTGTTAGGTCGCAAGATTTTGTCTAAGTGTTAGGTCGTACCTGTTGTTAAGTCGCGCGCTTGTGATAGGTCGTGCGCATTAGGTCGTAGGTCGCTGGCATGTTAAGTCGCAGATGCGCATTGTTGTAGGTCGTTAGGCTTAGGTCGTTAGGCTTAGGTCGGAGAGGCTTAGGTCGGAGACGACCTAAGGAGATAGTCGAGTTACGACTTAGAGAGATTTTCAGCTATAAATAGGAGGGGTTGTTCTCACTTTTTGGGATCCGGATTTCGAAGCGACGAAGTGCTGCCATTTTGAGAGCTCGACTTCTACACTTCTTCACTTCTTTTCTCCACTCTAATCTAGTGCTTCCATCCATCCAAGTTGAAGATCAAGATTGAAGATTCAAGAGCTTAGATTGAAGATCTTCATCTTTTCAAGTGAGATTTCATCGTTTGAAGCGGATTCGTGATAGATCAAGCTTGATCCTTCGCTGTCCAGATCTGAAGCGTGTTGTTTTGAGGTTGTTTTGGTGATTTGGTGAGTGGTGATTATCTCTCACACGGATCCAAAGGAGTATATCGGATTGTTGGCTCGATTTGGTGTTAAAATAGTGATTTCCATGCACTTTCTTCATCCTAAGTGTAGATCCATATAGATTCATTGTTCATGATGATGTTACATCCATTTTATCACATGTTAACCTATGCAAGTTCATTCATCAAGTTTATAAAGATATTGTTCATGTTTTCATGCTTGTTGGACTTTCAACTCTTTAATTACGAAAATGCCATTATTGTTATAATTGTCTACTTAGATCATATTTGAATGCTTGATTACTTGGATTGATGTTTGACTTAATTGATTGCTGTGAATTAGATGATTTTTGATTGGTTTTAGACAAGATGGTCGAAGATGATTCAAAAGCTAAGGGAAAGGCTCTTGAATTGGAAAAGCTGCACGTGGCATATGTAGCGGATGATGAAGCTCATATGGATAGATTCGATGACGATGTTGAGATGAGACTTTGCTATGATGATGATGAGGCGAAGTATGATATGAGATAGTCTTGGTCTAATCCAGACGGGATCATTCCAAGCATGTTGATAACTCGGTGAAATGGTTCGAGTTGAGGATAATGGTTTGCTCGAGAGGCGCTTGAGCTAGTATGGAAATAGTCGTCGAGGAGGATGACTAGGAGGCTGAGATCTCATCGTTGTTGAAGGTTCTAGCATGCTCCAAGCAAGAGTACATGGGGATGCCCAAAAGACTAACCGTTGATGGTCGAGTACTCTGGGCAGATTCGATAATCCTAGGCACGGGTCACGATGTCGTGCGGGAGTTATGTCTAGAACCGGGGTTTCCATTAGCCCTTGACGGACGGCTGAAAGTAGGTGCCGGTCATTCAATTAACGGTGGTATCGAAGCAAGGATAACAGTGATAGCCAGAGTCATGGATGTTTGGTTGTATCGTCATTCGGTCTCAAGAGCGGTATTTCCTGGGTGCTTATCTGACCTCGGTTTAGACCTTGGAGTTTGTACTTGGAAAACATCGCCCTTGACTCGAGTGATAATTGCTTTACTTTAAATTGTATGCTTTGCTATGCTTGCTTCTGCTTAGTGTGTGTCTGGGGGCTATCACTGTAGAATGAGGTTGGAGTGGGAGGGTTGTATTCCTATTCCTTTTTCCTTTATGCTCTTTTGGTATGTTGTTGGTTAATTTACTGCTCACTAAGACTGTTGTCTGACTCAAGGCTTTATGTTTTAATTCTTATTGCCTTGGGCTGTTCGTCCATTTTTGGGACGGGCAGACTAGGTAGCAGGTGACAGGTGCTGTTCTTGCTTCTCACGATGCTGATATCGAAGACGAGCTAGAGGGTTGCATATTATCTTCTTACTATATGTACTGGGTGTTCCGCTGTCTGTATTTTCTCTGAGTGTTGTAGTGAGGCTTGATGTATTTTGATGACTTGACTATTCAGATGCTTGTATTCAACTATTATGAAGTTTTATTGATGAGATTCTATTCTGTGAAGCTTCACTATATACATATGTTCTATTGTATTTTGTCCATGCGCTATGAGTAATACGATAGATTCTGCTGTTTAAATTTACCCTGACAATCGTCCATGGCTGCCTGGCACACTTTGCAGCGCACTTTGTCTAGGTTCGGTGCAGGGGTCATGGGCGGTCGTCACATTTGGTATCAGAGCATTGGTTAATCGATTTTACCCAACGCTCGCTGACGTAACTACATATGAGAGACGTAATTGATTGATTGGAAAAGCCCGGTTCTCTTTGTCTTCGAGTTTTCATTCAAAAATCCACTTATTCTTTCATATTTCATATACCTCCCCAGAAGAGCTCGATAAATACACTCGTGTAGATATTAAAGCTTCTGAAGGTAGAGTACTGTAAGCATCTTGTGATAGCTAGTATGCCTCCCGCCTGCCTTGATAGTGGCTTAATCCCTTTCTAAAAACCTCTCATTCGCTGTCCGCCAGTATATTAATTGGCCAGGAGCGTAGCGTATCAGAAGAAAGCCGAGTATAAAAGCAGAATCAATGGATGGTTAGGATAGGGCCGAAACCCCGCCTCTGCTTTCACAACGCCTATCCAACATCGGGGATTCTTACTAAAGAATGCTGTTCTTTCCACCTGTCTATACCTATGAGCCTTTTTTTCATGCTTTTACCGGAGGTCTGGAGAAAGCAGCAATCAATAGGATTTCCCTAATCCTCCCTTCCCGAAAGGAAGCCAGAGCCGTCTAGCTTCCTCAAATGAGCCGGTATACCAAGTCCAGTATAAACATTGTGGATCCACGATTTTTCTTTCAGAATTTCTTGTCATCAAAAAGGCATGATTCTCTAGGTGGAAGTCGCGTCCGTTGTTCCGCGCCCCGGTAAATAGGGGAGGCTCCTCTCACTTGAAAGAGAGGTTCTCTGGCAAAAGAGAAGAGAATTTTACAAGAAAAGTTACTGGCGTGACACGAAGATGGTTAGCTGCAAGGTGACTGACAGAAAGCAAGTTTGTCCTGGTTGAGGAGTTTCTTTATCTGAGGGTGCGGGACGCTCGCGGAGTCCGTGCCTTCCGGGCAAATATAGGTTCGATCAAGATTTGTTTTTCGCTTCTTGCTCTGATCGGACTGCCTCTGGTTGAACTAACTGACACTCTGAATCAAGAAATTGCCCGAGAAAGAATTTGACAGGTTCTTCCTAAGGAAAAGGAAGTGGCAAGAAGAAGGACAAACAAGAAGTGCCCAGTGCTTGCGGTTTCGCCCGGAAATGATTCAGGGTCTGAGGGGGCTCTCAATTCTTCCGCCTCGAAGAATTTTTTGGAGTCCTTCGAGCTCGGGGTCCTAGAGGATGGATCGGTCTCCTGCCTTGTTCCGCTCTCGCTCGCCGCTACTAACGGGTGTATTTTGATGGATGAATACTATATATAAAATAGTATTTTAGTTGAGTTTGAGTCCTTTATGCAGTTGTTTCTCTAGATGTTCTAATCATTCCTTTTTATAGATATTGAGAATGAGTCGAAGAGGGAGACCAGTTGCTAGGGAAGGCCGTGCTACTGAAGAGACTGCTGATTATGCAGCCATGTTCGAAGCTATGATGACTTCGATCATGAGAAGGATACCAGTTCTGGGGGCGGCAGTTGATGTTGGAGCTCAGGTTCAGACTCCGAAACCAGTGGATTTTGCTAAGCTGTGCAAGGACTATACTGCTCTTGGAGGGAAGGTTTTCTTGGGAACCGAATCAACTATTGAGTTCCAGAGGTGGATAGATGCTTGTGGAAGGATCTTTGGTGATTTGGGAATTGATGATGCAACTAAGAGGAAGTTGGCATCAAGGCAGCTTCAAGGGAGAGCTTCTGATTGGTGGAACTCTATTACCATCAATACTCCGGAGGAAGAGATTACTTGGGAGCAATTCCAAGTCAGATTTGAAGCTAAGTTCATTTCTACAGCTCAGAAGTCTGTTCTGTTCAAGAGGTTTGTGGAGCTCAAGCAAGGTGGAAGATCAGTTCTGGAGTATGTTTCTGAGTTCGAAGCTTTGTCCAAGTATGCCCGGTCGTACATTGAATCTATATATCAGAAGAATGAGAAGTTTGTGACAGGCTTGGACAGTTATCTTGGGAGACAGTTGGTGGATCATTTGGACGATTCATTTGAGAAGCTTGTGGAGAAAGCTCTCAGGCATGAGAGTCTGTTTCCTAAGGAAGGATCTGTGGTTGCTGTGACCAGGGAAGAGTCTAAACCCCAGCAGGGTGGAAACAAGAAGAGGAAGCAGCAGCAGCAGAAGGGTAAGGGTGGCCAGAAGAAACCGAAAGGCGAAGTGACTTGCTACAATTGTCAGCAGAACGGCCATTTCTCTAAGGATTGTAAGAATCCGAAGGTACCAGTGAAGTGTCACAACTGTGACAAGCCAGGGCACATCAGGAAGAATTGTCCAGAACCGAGGAAGGACAAGCAGATTGTGCAAGCTTATGCTTTGGGAGCTGTTCCGTCGTCTTCGAAAGCTCCTACTGCTGAAGAGAAAGGAAAGAGTGTGGTTGTTCAAGGTACCCTTTTCCTATGTGGTGTTCCAGTTAGAGTTCTGTTTGATACTGGAGCGTCGCATTCGTTTGTTTGTAATGAACTCGTAGGCCGGTTAGGTTTGGAACCGGATATTGTTGATAGGCCATTGGTTGTGACCAATCCAGTTGGGGGTTCGTCTTGTTTGTGTATGTTATGCCGTGGTCTGATTGTGTCGAGTCATGGTTGCTCTTTTGTTTGTGATTGTTTTGTTCTGAACTTTGCGGGGTTCGGAATTATTTTGGGTATGGACTGGCTTAGGAAGTATGCGGCTAAGGTTGATTGTGAGAGGCTGGAGGTGACAGTCGAGAATGTGGAAGGGCGAAAGATTGTGATACGATGTAAGCATGAGGAAGGCGTCTTCATGAGCTTCATGTATTCGCTAGTTGTTCCACGGGATGGACTGTCTTTAGTGCCAATCGCAAATGGATTCGAGGATGTCTTTGACGAAGTCAAAGGGTTGCCGCCGCATAGAGAGATCGAGTTTCGTATAGATCTAGTTGAAGGAGCCAGACCTGTTGTGATGCCTCTTAGGCGGATGGCGCCTAGGGAACAGCAAGATTTGAGGGTGCAAGTTGATGACCTTTTACAGAAAGGATTCATTCGGCGTAGTGTGTCCGAGTGGGGTGCACCAGTTGTGTTTGCAACCAAGGCAGATGGGTCGTTGAGATTGTGTGTGGATTATCGTGAGTTGAATAAGGTGACAAAGAAGAACAAGTATCCATTGCCGAGAATAGATGACTTGTTTGATCAGCTTCACGAAGCCAAGGTGTTTTCTCAGATGGATTTGGCAACGGAATTTCACCAGTTGAGAGTGGCTAAGGATAGTGTGCCGAAGACTGCTTTTCGGACACCATCTGGTTTCTTTGAGTGGCTGGTAATGCCGTTTGGATTGACTAACGCGCCAGCATATTTTGTGGATCTGATGAATAGAGTGTTCAGAGATCAGTTGAACAAGTTCGTACTTGTGTTCGTGGATGATATTCTGATTTATTCCAGAACGGAAGAAGAGCACAAGACGCACTTGCGTATTGTTTTGGAAATCTTGCGGAAACATCAGCTGAAGGCTAAGTTTTCAAAGTGTCACTTCTGAAAGAGTGAAGTGAGGTTCTTAGGCCATGTGATTTCTGGAAATGGAATAGCGGTTGATCCCGCTAAGGTGGCAGCAATCCAGGATTGGGTTAGACCTAAGAATGCATCTGATGTGAGAAGTTTTCTTGGATTAGCAGGATATTATCGACGGTTTATCAAAGACTTCTCCAAGATAGCTGCACCGTTAACAGGATTGACGAAGAAGAACCAAGTGTTTAGTTGGGATGCTAAGTGTGAGCAAGCTTTCGGAATCCTGAAAGAGAGATTGACGAGTGCTCCTGTTTTGACTATTCCTAGTGGGAATGATGAGATGGTGGTTTACACCGACGCATGTGGTACTGGACTTGGAGCAGTGCTGATGCAGAGGGATAAAGTTGTTGCGTATGCCAGTCGACAACTGAAGCCGCATGAAAGGAATTACCCAACTCATGATTTGGAGTTAGCGGCGATTGTATTTGCTCTGAAGATGTGGAGACATTATCTATTGGGAGTTCGATTCGAGTTGTTTACGGATCACAAGTCATTGAAGTATCTTTTCTCCCAAAAGGATTTGAATCTTCGGCAGCAACGTTGGCTAGAGTTTTTAGCATCATATGATTTTGGTATAGCTTATACTCCGGGAAAAGGTAACGCAGTGGCAGATGCGTTAAGTCGAAGACATGCAGGATTGGGAGCCATGTTTTCAGAATGGAAGAGTCTCTAGTATTTAGCTGGATTTGACTTCAGGCCTAGATGTGAATTGGAACCTGAGATGTTGGCAAACTTATCGATAAGACTGACTCTTGTGGAGAGAATTGGCGAGAGTCAGAAGCGAGATGATAAGCTTGTCAAGATTATCCGTGATTTGGAATCTGGATTGGATCCGGAAAAGGATAAAGGATTCGAGGTCGATCGAGAGGGTTGGCTTCGGAAGCAAGGACGACTAGTTGTCCCCGATATAGATGAATTGAGGAGTGAAGTTATGAAGAAAAGTCATCACTCGAAGTTGACAATTCATCCAGGTGGAAATAAGATGTATCGAGATATGAAGAGAACCTACTACTGGGAAGGTATGAAGAAGGATGTTGGAAATTTTATTTCCAAGTGTATGAACTGCCAGTTGGTGAAAGCCGAACAGAAGAAGCCAAGTGGATTGCTTCAGCCATTAGAAGTTCCTACATGGAAGTGGGAACAAGTGTCGATGGATTTTATCGATGGATTGCCTAGAACCAGAACGGGAAATAAGGGGAGTTGGGTCATTGTGGATCGTCTGACTAAGAGTGCACGATTCATTCCTGTTCGATCGACTAGGACTGCATCAAAGTTGGCTGAGTTGTATGTTAAGTGGATAGTTCGATTCCATGGTATTCCGAAGAGTATAGTGAGCGATCGAGACCCATTGTTCACTAGTGGATTTTGGAAGAGCTTCCAGGAAGTTTTGGGAACCGAGTTGTGTTTGAGTACAGCTTATCACCCATAAACAGATGGTCAGACCGAGAGAGTCAACCGAGTTTTGGAAGATCTCCTCAGAGCTTGTGTTTTGGATTTCGGAGGATCATGGGAAGATCACCTTCATTTGGTGGAGTTTGCGTACAACAACAGTTACCAGTCAAGTATTGGTATGGCACCGTATGAGGCATTGTATGGAAGACCATGTAACTCTCCGACATGTTGGTTGGAAACTGGAGAAAAGCTGATACTTGGGCCAGAGATGATTCGGCAGACTTCAGATTGTATAGAGATCATTCGGCAACGAATGAAGGCAGCCCAAGACCGTCAGAAGAGTTATGCTGATAAGCGTCGAAAGGATTTGGAATTTGACGTAGGAGATATGGTTTTTGTGAAGATTTCTCCACTGAAGAATGTTATTCGATTCGGGAAGAAAGGAAAATTGACTCCGAGATTTGTTGGACCATTCCCGATTACCGAGCGAATTGGAAAGCTCGCTTATAGATTGGAATTACCGGAGAAGATGTCGAGTGTGCACAATGTTTTTCATGTATCATATCTACGGAAGTATGTGCACGACTCGAATACAGTGGTTTCTGCTGAAAGCTGTGAAGACTTTGAAGTTGATCCAGTCGATAGAAGACCTCGTAAGCCGCTTCGTGTTGTTGAAACTGACGCGAAACAGCTCAGGAGGAAGGTAGTTAAGTTGCTCAAGATACAATGGAGTGATGATGATAACGACTGTACGTGGGAGGTGGAAGAGAGGATGAAGGCAGCTCATCCTGAACTCTTCAAGGTATGGCCCTAAGGTGTCGCGTCATCTCACGATATTGTAACTTGTTCTAGTTTTAGAATTCTGTACGCTAAGCTAGAATTGGATGCATGGTTTGTTGATTGCTATGGATGGTAGGCGTACAGAATAGTCTTTGATTGCTTTGTTTGCTTGGAATTTCGGGGGCGAAATTCCTAAGGGGGAGAGAATGTAACGACCCGTATTTTTACGGATCGAAAAGTTCGTTAAAATCTAGAATTGTCAACATTTTTAAGTCGTTTCAGATTTTGGCAGAATTTTGCCTAAGTCCTAAGTCGTAGCCGACTTAGGAGTTTTGGACGAGTTAGCGAGTTAAGGCAGTTAGGTCGGTAACGACTTAGAGCGTAGAGAAGTTAGGTTGGTTGGACGAGTTAGCGAGTTAACGACCCAGTAGTAGACGACCTAAGAAGTTGACCGACTTATGGTAGTAGACGACTTAAGGTTAGGATCGAGTTAGGAAATAGGTCGTATTGTCTTAAGTCGTATGTGGGTTTAGGTCGTGGGTTAGTTGGAGCGACCTATAGAATATTAAGCGACCTAAGTGTTGACGACTTAAGGAATGGCTGACCTAGTGGATAAGCAGTGAGCGACTTAGGAGATAGCCGAGTTAGTATATTTAGGTCGGCAGCGACCTAAGGAAACTAGTGAGATGCGACCTATAATAGTTCGCGACCTATAGGAGTTAGCGATCTAATTGTTAGCGACCTAAGAGTTAAGCAGAGAAGGGGATGGCTGGTTAGGGTAGTTAGGTCGCGTGTTGGCATAAGTTGTTAGGTCGCATAGGTTGGTAGGTCGCGTGGAAGTTAGGTCGCGTGTTGTTTTAGGTCGTCATGTGTTAGGTCGCTGAGGAGTTAAGTCGTAGCATCTGTTGGTCGCGTGGGTTGCTAAGTTGTTAGGTCGCAAGGTTTTGTCTAAGTGTTAGGTCGTACCTGTTGTTAAGTCGCGCGCTTGTGATAGGTCGTGCGCATTAGGTCGTAGGTCGCTGGCATGTTAAGTCGCAGATGCGCATTGTTGTAGGTCGTTAGGCTTAGGTCGTTAGGCTTAGGTCGGAGAGGCTTAGGTCAGAGACGACCTAAGGAGATAACCGAGTTACGACTTAGAGAGATTTTCAGCTATAAATAGGAGGGGTTGTTCTCACTTTTTGGGATCCGGATTTCGAAGCGACGAAGTGCTGCCATTTTGAGAGCTTGACTTCTACACTTCTTCACTTCTTTTCTCCACTCTAATCTAGTGCTTCCATCCATCCAAGTTGAAGATCAAGATTGAAGATTCAAGAGCTTAGATTGAAGATCTTCATCTTTTCAAGTGAGATTTCATCGTTTGAAGCGGATTCGTGATAGATCAAGCTTGATCCTTCGCTGTCCAGATCTGAAGCGTGTTGTTTTGAGGTTGTTTTGGTGATTTGGTGAGTGGTGATTATCTCTCACACGGATCCAAAGGAGTATATCGGATTGTTGGCTCGATTTGGTTTTAAAATAGTGATTTCCGTCCACTTTCTTCATCCTAAGTGTAGATCCATATAGATTCATTGTTCATGATGATGTTACATCCATTTTATCACATGTTAACCTATGCAAGTTCATTCATCAAGTTTATAAAGATATTGTTCATGTTTTCATGCTTGTTGGACTTTCAACTCTTTAATTACGAAAATGCCATTATTGTTATAATTGTCTACTTAGATCATATTTGAATGTTTGATTACTTGGATTGATGTTTGACTTAATTGATTGCTGTGAATTAGATGATTTTTGATTGGTTTTAGACAAGATGGTCGAAGATGATTCAAAAGCTAAGGGAAAGGCTCTTGAATTGGAAAAGCTGCACGTGGCATATGTAGCGGATGATGAAGCTCATATGGATAGATTCGATGACGATGTTGAGATGAGACTTTGCTATGATGATGATGAGGCGAAGTATGATATGAGATAGTCTTGGTCTAATCCAGACGGGATCATTCCAAGCATGTTGATAACTCGGTGAAATGGTTCGAGTTGAGGATAATGGTTTGCTCGAGAGGCGCTTGAGCTAGTATGGAAATAGTCGTCGAGGAGGATGACTAGGAGGCTGAGATCTCATCGTTGTTGAAGGTTCTAGCATGCTCCAAGCAAGAGTACATGGGGACGCCCAAAAGACTAACCGTTGATGGTCGAGTACTCTGGGCAGATTCGATAATCCTAGGCATGGGTCACGATGTCGTGCGGGAGTTATGTCTAGAACCGGGGTTTCCATTAGCCCTTGACGGACGGCTGAAAGTAGGTGCCGGTCATTCAATTAACGGTGGTATCAAAGCAAGGATAACAGTGATAGCCAGAGTCATGGATGTTTGGTTGTATCGTCATTCGGTCTCAAGAGCGGTATTTCCTGGGTGCTTATCTGACCTCGGTTTAGACCTTGGAGTTTGTACTTGGAAAACGTCGCCCTTGACTCGAGTGATAATTGCTTTACTTTAAATTGTATGCTTTGCTATGCTTGCTTCTGCTTAGTGTGTGTCTGGGGGCTATCACTGTAGAATGAGGTTGGAGTGGGAGGGTTGTATTCCTATTCCTTTTTCCTTTATGCTCTTTTGGTATGTTGTTGGTTAATTTACTGCTCACTAAGACTGTTGTCTGACTCAAGGCTTTATGTTTTAATTCTTATTGCCTTGGGCTGTTCGTCCATTTTTGGGACGGGCAGACTAGGTAGCAGGTGACAGGTGCTGTTCTTGCTTCTCACGATGCTGATATCGAAGACGAGCTAGAGGGTTGCATATTATCTTCTTACTATATGTACTGGGTGTTCCGCTGTCTGTATTTTCTCTGAGTGTTGTAGTGAGGCTTGATGTATTTTGATGACTTGACTATTCAGATGCTTGTATTCAACTATTATGAAGTTTTATTGATGAGATTCTATTCTATGAAGCTTCACTATATACATATGTTCTATTGTATTTTGTCCATGCGCTATGAGTAATACGATAGATTCTGCTGTTTAAATTTACCCTGACAATCGTCCATGGCTGCCTGGCACACTTTGCAGCGCACTTTGTCTAGGTTCGGTGCAGGGGTCATGGGCGGTCGTCACAAGGCTAGAGAAATAACAAGAATGAGATGCACGGACCCGAATATGCACGAACAAGGTAGAGTTGCGGAAATAATTTCTGGACAACAACGTAACAAGTGAAGCAAGGTAGACGAACTTGGATTTGATGAAATGCAATATATATGTTATATTTTAAAAATCAATATTAAATTTGAAAATGCATATTAAGAATAATATATATATATATACACACCTTAATAAATATCAAATTTTAAACACATATAATAAAGTCTATCTATATATATTCTACTTCAAAAATCATTTTTCCTTAAAACTCCTATCTTTCTCAAATAAAACATATATGTATATGCATTATGTTTTTAAACCAGATACTTCAAATCAATGTTTCCCAGACCCATATTTCGAACAGTTAAAACTGTAAATAAATAAGGCATAAAACAATGGAACAGAATTATAACAACATATATGTTTCATATACAGTAACAGCTTATAATATATATATCAAAATAACCTTTTATATAAACTTTTATATTATATTGAAAAATCAAAACAAAAAAATCCAAATCTATATATATATACATTTGTTTCTAGATCAAATTAAAACATAAAATTACAAATCTATATTTGATTCAACACGTGGAAAATAAAGTCTGTACAGTTGAAACCAATGCATATATATACTTATAGATATAAACTAATGTATAAACATGTATATAACTACATAATATATATATTTCAATATTCATTTTAAAAATCAAAATAACTTATTTTATTATACTATATACATAATTCAAATATATCATATACAATCTTATCATAGAAACTGATCTATAGTTTATATACTTTTTATATATATAGATCTTTTTTTCTTTTTCCTAAATATATATATTAAAATATATAAATATGAACCAGATATATAAGTAATATATACAAAATATGGGTGAAGACGAATGAAAACAAGCAGGTAGAGCTGTCACTGCATATCGAAATATATAGCATATACATATTTTGAAAAGAGAAGGTGAAGGCTAGTGGGTGGAGCTTCGGCTGATGTAGAGCAGGCACGGGCACGTGGAGATGAGGCGGTGCTAGGGGCATGGGGTTGGCTGCGTGCGTGGAGATAGGCGTTGTCACGTACCGAAATTTTCGACTTTCGAAAATTCGACATCGATACTCACTTTATCGACTGCCGAGCAATCGAGTGCCGGAAACTCCAATAGTGAGGGTTTTAAATAGAAGAAAAAGGTAGAAGAAAAAGAAAAGAGGAAGAAGAAAAAAAGAGAGAACAACATCAGAACAGAAAACAATATCAGAATCTTACACATCGCAGCGGAACAATATACAATAGATAATTACTAGTCTTTTAAAACAAAGAACTATATCAGTTTATACATACATCAATCATCAGAGTCAATATACAACAATGGACAGTTATATAACTTGTCCTCATACCGAATACACAGCGGAATAAATACTATCAGATGCAAATACTACGTCTCGTCATCCAGCTTATCTCCAAAGCTCCAGAATATCCTGATAACATAACTCTAGGCTGCCCGTGTGGAAATTGGTGGGCACCCAGAGTTTAGAAGGGAAACAATAAACTCCGAGTCAGTCATGGTGACTGGTGTGAGATCGTAAAACAGTTTATCTTTAAAATAAACAACAGGAAGATTTTAAAATAGATTCGCAATGCCTTTGGAAAATGAAACTACCATAAGACCTCCCGCCACACACACAATGCAAACGCAGAATTGGAGGAGATTTCTTCTTATGATAGTCAAAGATGCTTACTACGCAAAATCAAATCATTTTTGATATTATTATTAGTACATAGTGTAGAAAACATTTCGAAAGTACAATATAAATCTTAGCCAGCATACGTACCATTATAGTATGCTTGCTATAGCTGCCATATTAGATGGCAGGTTCTACAACTAAAACCGTACAAGTCACGTATTGGAGTTTGGATTTCCAACAAATGGTCAGGCTAAGGAACTTCCTATGCCACGATGGGTACGTCCCTGGAATAGACGACCCGAGAACCTAACCGGATCTCTGCCTACACAAGGCCGGGTTACCTCTGCAAAAATAGGTAACTACTGACACGCGTATGCCATCCCCCGATCGTAACCGATCTTCCCGAGGATCCTCGATTCGCAACAAACCACATAATAATAATAATGCAGCAACCACATAGGTTAAGTATCTGGGCTCCATACCATGATACCACCTCTATCCAGAAGGAATGACATACACTAAGGGGCTGTCATAGCCCGCAAATCCGTCCCTCTTGATTAACCACTAATCTCCATTGATTAACTCAAAATGAACGGGCATACGAACTATGATGGTTTAAGAAGAAGAAAAAGGCAGAAGAAAAGATAGAAGAAGAAGAAAGAAAGAAGAACAACAGAACAACATCAGAACAGAAAACAATATCAGAATCTTACACATCGCAGCGGAACAATATATAATAGATAAATGAATAATCTTTAAAACAAAGAACTATATCATTTTATACATACATCAATCATCAGAGTCAATATACAACA
This sequence comes from Allium fistulosum, assembly GCA_030737815.1. Classification (NCBI taxonomy): domain Eukaryota; kingdom Viridiplantae; phylum Streptophyta; class Magnoliopsida; order Asparagales; family Amaryllidaceae; genus Allium; species Allium fistulosum. The sequence continues at coordinate 1,437,845,104 of CM060903.1, read as the reverse complement.
ATGGACAGTTATATAACTTGTCCTCATACAGAATACACAGCGGAATAAATATATCAGATACAAATACTACGTCTCGCCATCCAGCTTATCTCCCAAGCTCCAGAATATCCAAAAATATCCTGATAATATAACTCTAGGCTGCCCGTGTGGAAATTTGTGGGCACCCAGAGTTTAGAAGGGAACAATAAACTCCGAGTCAGTCATGGCGACTGGTGTGAGATCGTAAAACAGTTATTCTTTAAAATAAACAACAGAGAATTTTAAAGTCAATTCGCAATGCTTTTGGAAAATGAAACTACCATAAGACCTCCCGCCACACACACAATGCAAACGCAGACTTGGAGGAGATTTCTTCTTATGATAGTCAAAGATGCTTACTACGTGAAAATCAAATTCCTTTTTGATATTAATATTAGTGCATAGTGTAGAAAACATTTCGAAAGTAGAATATAAATCTTAGCCAGCATAGGTACCATTATAGTATGCTTGCTATAGCTGCCATATTAGATGACAGGTTCTACAACTAAAACCGTACAAGTCACGTATTGTTTCTTTGGATTTCCAACAAATGGTCAGGCTAAGGAACTTCCTATCCACGATGGGTACGTCCCTGGAATAGACGACCCGAGAACCTAACCGGATCTCTGCCAACACAAGGCCGGGTTACCTCTGCAAAAATAGGTAACTACTGACACGCGTATGCCATCCCCCGATCGTCACCGATCTTCCCGAGGATCCCCGATTTCCAACAAACCACAAAGTAATAATAACTGTGCAGCAACCACAGAGGTTAAGTATCTGGGCTCCATACCATGATACCACCTTTATCCAGAAGGAATGACATACACTAAGGGGCGCTACTCCCTAGAACCTTGCCGCATCCTTCCTGTTTCGACCATTTCCGGGGTGTGAGGCTCGACGAAGTCTCGTCCACAAAGCTACGCTTTCTCAAAAAGCCCTGCTTCGGGTCAAACAAAATGATCAACCTATGATCACAAAGATATAAGATCAAACAAATGATCATATCGCAAATGATCAAACACTGATCATTTCACAGCAACACTCAGTATGCCACGTTACCAAATTGGGATATATCGCTGAGGAATTTCAACTACATAACCTCTGAGCTCGTACGTCTCAGAGAAGGGTGTTAAGCTAAGAGAATAAATTCTCCGCCACCAACAGAAATGTATTTGAAAGAAATCAGCTTTATATCTCAAAGTGTAACGTCAGACACACAATCCATACAAGTCTGTTCCGGGATCGAACAGAACCGAAGGCACTTCTCACGAAGCCCTTGCATATCCGGATAAATTTCTAATCACGTCCAGACTTCCCGTCACTAAGGGTGATAAAACCTCTAAATCGGAGATCAGCCGATGTAGAGTAACTCGACGGTAATCCTTTCGTTTTCAAAAATATCCGATCTTCAACACCGGTCTTCGAATGCAATTCATAAAGACGTATCACATATTCTGAATGGGTTATACGACCCCATGGTCCTTTCCCGGCTAACCCGAATAGTGAGCGATTATTTAAAGATAAGTGTGGCATTCAAATTCATCCAATTCACAACAAATACCTATCTAAAGGTAATTATTGATAGTCGGTTATTTAACTATCAATAAAGATGCGCAACATCATCAGATTCCAAATAATTTTCCCAAATTATTTCATCTTCAAAAATATCTTTACTAGATATATTATTTCCACACTTAACCGTTTGAAAACAGATTTCAAATATTCACTTCTCAATTTATCTTTAAAAGATAAAATCTCTAAACAGTTCACTTCATATTGGAAAAGCATTTCCATACTTATTTAAAAATAAGTAATTCACAAATCATTTATTTTCAACACTTAGAAAATATTCGATATACTTAAACCAAAAATTAAGTATATATCTCATTCTTTTAAGGAAATCATTAATTTTAACATCTATTTGAGTCAAAACGAATGTTGCGTAAAACATCGTTACGACGACTCAACATCACTAGTATAGGGATTCGAAATTTAGATAGATATATAAATCCCAATACTATACAAAATATTTCCTTTCGGAAATCATTTACTATAACAACAGTGTTATAGTCCACCATTTCCTTCTACTTCTCGAAAACGTCTATTTCAACAATGAATGTTGAAATCTATGATTTCGATACTTAACACGTTTTAAAACATCTTTTAAAACAATTAACTTCATTTTATAATATCGCTTTCCCAAAACCATATCCATTTTACTTAAAAATATACTCACTGTCCAAAATCGTGAATATACTTCACTAACCACATTTCAATCTTTTCTACACATTTATTTCAAGAATTATCCACTATCCAAAATCGTGGATAAAATTTCCTTAATAACCTTCTATATTAAATTTATCAAATTTGATTAATTTCCGAATTTATAAAACAACGTTTATAAATTCCATTTTTATTTTCTATAACAACTCCGGTTTATAAATCTCATTTTATTAACCTCTAAAATTCACTTATAAGAATAAGTGGTTTCGGATTTATAAACAACGTTTATAAATCGCATTTGTACTTTATAACGATTTCAACTTTTTAAAAGAATCATTTATGAACAAATCCGATCAATATTCCATTTAAAGGCAAAAATCCAAGTTATAAGTAAATTACTTATAAATCCTTTATTCTACAACTTCATTCATTTTTAACTTCACAATATAAATTTATTAATTTCATTCACTTATGAAATCCATTTATACTTCTTTTTAACACTTATAAAATTCGTTTTATAAGTCCAATATTTTGATTTACAAAATATCAATTTTATAAATCTTTCTATACAAATCGTTTATAGTTATTCAAAAATCCCAACTTAAACCATTTTATAAATAAATCGACTTTTATTTCAAAAACGACACTTCAGTTATATTTCACAAAAAATTATAACTTTTATAACTTTAAAATTTTACGTTTATAAATTGATTCAAAAATTCCATAAAACGGATATTTTCAAAAATCACTTTAAAAATCCTTTTAAAGTAAAAGTCGTTATTTTTACATTTCAAAACTGAATCCGATGATGCAACAACACCAATCAGTCCATCACAACAGTCAATATCATATATCATCATATGATAACAGAATATATCAAAATATCTGTAAATAAATAATTACTGGTGAGGAATCCAGTTGGATCCCTCCAACCTGTTTCCCTACATCCACAGACGTTAGCACAATACCAATTCCGCTCCAGTACGGAATTATCGCGGTATATGGGTTTTATAAAAATCCGCTTACTAACGGCGCAATAGGGTCTCATCCGCTATACGAGGCGGGAATCAATCAATCCAATATATACATATGCCAATATGTATATATTGCTATATATATAGATATATCCTATTATATCTAATAGCACATTCAAACAGTCAATCAATCAATCAATAATAACTGTAAAAGAAAATCCACTTTCATTTGAGTGAGAAGATCTCACCTTGATTTTCTGATAGCAATTTATAGCGATTTATTTCGAATAAAATTAAACGGACGTTTAATTTTACCCGAAATTTCTGCTAGCTCCAAACGACTCCAAATCAGTTGCATTGCGTAGAGCTCATCGAAACGGTTCCAATGCAAAAAACCTCGTCGAATTCCGACCTCGTATCAAGCAGATATGATATTTCAAAGTTTAAACAATTTAATATAAATCAATTTAAATATTTCTTTTATTATTTTCAAATATTTTCAAACCCTAGAAATCTGGACCGTTCGTTTCTCTAACTGCAGATCCGGCCTCTCCCCCCATCTTCCCCAATACGTGAAAACACTTATCACGTTCGAACCCAAGTAGCCGCCCCAAACCCTACAGCACGCGACCACCACGTTGACCTCCACCATGATCGAGCTCCACCAACAGATACGTCTGCTCGAGACTCAACCACGGCCAGGACCCCATAGCACTCGGTCGCCACCTCTGGCCGAAGCACGAGCATGAACGGCCACTCATTGCACTCGATTTGCCGATGATTTCCTCCACTATAATCAATCATATCCGTATGGATTCCAAGAGCTCGCGAAGCTCTTCAATCTTCGTGTTGGAGGTTTCTTGTATTGATTAACAGATTTAAAGAAATTAGAGAGGGAAGATTCGAACGTTCTTGGCCGTGCAAACAATAATGGCGGCTGCGTATATAAACTAGGGTTTAATTTTTTTTTTCTTTTTATTGAGAAAATGGCTCTATTTATATACTTTTGAACGAACACTATTCATCCGGGTTTTCCGGAATCTGATTTACGAGTGGTAACTGGCATTTCTGGGGTTTATCCCACGTTCCGGACACAATGGAACAGGTTTCGGAAGCTAATTCGATCGTCTGTGCGAGTTATGAATTTAAACGATCAATTTAAATTAAACCGATTTAATTCGATTTCGAGGCGTTTTGATTCGTACCGGACAAACGGTAAATCCAAAAATTACGAAATTTGAAATCTTACAATAATATCACATTACGGATCCGATGAAACTGGTTTCGTCGAAATCCGAGACTTTTTGAAAAATGACTATTTTAACTCGACGATTTAAAATTAAAACGATATCGATGCGTTTCGAGTTGCCACGGTCAAACGACAACTCCGATGGATACGAAAATTGAAATCCGATAATAACTAACTATTACGGATCCAATGGAACTGGTCTCGTTCAATTCTGAGACTGTTCAAAAATTGGCTATTTTTACAGTCGATAATTAAATATTAAAATATTCGATTTTCACAAATTAACTCCAAATTCGATTCTGAAGGTTCAAAAATATTTCTATAACTCCAGTATGATTAAATAAAATTTTACAAATCAATTTCAATCATTTTAAACTCGATTTTTAATTATCTCTGGAATTTCACTATATACTTTATCGATTAAATTATCAAATTAAATCCAATATTCGAAAAATAAATTATTCGACTTATTAAATCTACTTATCAACATTTAAAATTAATTAAATATTCAATTTTTAATTATCAAAAATTCTGGGTCGTTACAGGGGCGCTACTCCCTAGAACCTTGCTGCATCCTTCCTGTTTTGACCATTTCCGGGGTGTGAGGCTCGACGAAGTCTCGTCCACAAAGCTACACTTTATACAAAGCCATGCTTCGGGTCAAACAAATGATCAACCTATGATCACAAAGATATAAGATCAAACAAATGATCATATCACAAAAGATCAAACACTGATCATTTCACAGCAACACTCAGTATGCCACGTTACCAAATTGGGAGAATATCGCTGATAAATTTCAACTACACAACCTCTGAGCTCGTACGTCTCAGGGAAGGGTGTTAAGCTAAGAGAATAAATTCTCCGCCACCAACAGAAATGTATTTGAAAGAAATCAGCTTTATATCTCAAATTGTAACGTCAGACACACAATCCATACAAGTCTGTTCCGGGATCGAACAGAACCGAAGGCACTTCTGACGAAGCCCTTGCATATCCGGATAATTTTCTAATCACGTCCGGACTTCCCGTCACTAAGGGTGATAAAACCTCTAAATCAGAGATCAGCCGATGTAGAGTAACTCGACGGTAATCCTTCCATTTTCAAAAATATCCGGTCTTCAACACCGTTCTTCGAATGCAATTCATAACGACGTATCACATATTCGGAATGGGTTATACGACCCCCTGGTCCTTTCCCGGCTAACCCGAATAGTGAGCGATTATTCAAAAATAAGTGTGGCATTCAAATTCATCCAATTCACAACAAATACCATTCAAGGCAATTATTGATAGTCGGTTATTTAACTATCAATAAAGATGCGCAACATCATCAGATTCCAAATAATTTTCCAAATTATTTATCTTCCAAAATATCTTTTACTAGATATAAAATTTCCACACTTCAAAAATAAATCAACGTTTATTTTTCTAAACAGTTTCCCTTTCCTTTATAAATTCCATAGTGAATTTATATTTTCAAAATATCTACTGATATACGATTTTCAAATCGATTTCAAATATTCAATTTCAATTTATCTTTAAGAAGATAAATTCTCAAAACGTTCATTTCATATTGGAAAAGCAATTCCATACTTATTTAAAAATAAGTAATTCACAAATCATTTATTTTCAACATTTGAAAATATTCAATATACTTAAATCAAATTTAAGTATAAATTCATTCTTTAAGGAAATCATTTACTATAACAACATTTATTTGAGTCAAAACGAATGTTACGTAAAACATCGTTACGACGACTCAAAATCACTAGTATAGGGATTCGAATTTTTAAGATAGATATGTAAATCCCAATACTATATAAAAACATTTCATTTCGGAAATCATTTACTATAACAACAGTGTTATAGTCCACCATTTCCTTATTTCTCGAAAACGTCTATTTCAACAATGAATGTTGAAATCTATGATTTCGATAGTTCACACGTTTTTAAAACATCTTTTAAAACAATTAACTTCATTTATAATATTGCTTTCCCAAACATAACTATTTTTTTCAATAATATATTCACTGTCCAAAATCGTGAATATACTTCAATAACCAAATTTCAATCTTTTTTACACATTTATTTCAAGAATTATCCACTATCCAAAATCGTGGATAAAATTCCCTTAATAATCTCTATATTTAAAATCAATCAAATTTGATTTATTTTCGAATTTATAAAAACAACATTTATAAATTCTATTTCCATTTTATAACAACTTCGATTTATACATCTTCTTTAATGACCCATTCAATTTATAAGTTAATATAACTTATAATTCATTTATTTTAAAAGAAATCGTTCTTTTAAACTTCACAAAATTTAAAACTTTCAGATTTCATTAACTTATGAAATCCCATTTATACTTCATTTTAACACTTATAGAAACTTGTCTTATAATCCCAATATTTCAAATTTATAAATATCCATTTTTGTACATCTTTTAAATAAACCGTTTATAATACTAGAAATCCCAATTTAAACCATTTCATAAATTCCTTAACTTTTATTTCAAAAATCACACTTTGATTTTATTTCACAAAAATCTTAACTTTTATAACTTTAAAATTTTAGACGTTTATTTATTTGAAATAAATCAATTCAAAAATTCAATAAAACGTTTACTTTCAAAAAATCACTTTAAAATCCTTTTAAAGTAAAAGTCTTTATTTTTAAACTTCAAAACTGAATCCGATGATGCAACAGCACCAATTAGTCAATCACAACAACAAACATCATAAATCAATATGATAACAGAATATACATCAATATCTGTAAATAAATAACTACTGGTGAGGAATCCAGTTGGATCCCTCCAACCTGTTTCCCTGCATCCATAGATGTTAGCACAATACCAATTCCACTTCGAGGTGGAATATCGCGGTATATGGGTTTTATAAAAATAATCCGCTTACTAACGGCGCAATAGGGTCTCATCCGCTATACGAGGCGGGAAATCAATCAATCCAATATATACATATGCCAATATGTATATATTGCTATATATATAGATATATCCTACTATATCTAATATCACATCCAAATAGAAATCATATCAATCAATAAATAACTACAATACCAAATATATTTTGAGTGAGAAAAATCTCACCGTGATTCTTCCGATAGAAATTTGTAGCGTTTATTTCGAATGAAATTAAACGGACGTTTAATCTCACTCAAAATTTTCACTGACCCCGATCGTTTCCAATTCAGTTGCATCGCGTAGTATTCGATGATACGATTCCAACGCATTTTGTTTCGTTCCATTCCGACCTCGCAGCAAAAAGATATGCGTTTTTAAAGTTACATGAATTTTAAATATAAACTTATATACAATTTTAAATTCTTTTCTAACCCTAAGATCAATCAAGGCCGTTCATTTTGAAACCTCAGATCCCAGCCGTGTGCCTCTTCTTCCCTCCCCAGGTAACATACGTGACCAATTAACCCATGCCGCCCATTCTAGGGTTGAATTATACACCCTACTCGTCGACTTCCAAAGCGATCAGCCACCTTCAATAGAACGAGCATCACATGAGCCACCACCGCCTACCACCGTTCGAAACTCGGTGGTCCCCACTCCTCTCGAAATGCGTGCGAAACCCAGGGGAACGCGAGCAGATATCTCCTCGATTATTTCGTCGTTCACGATCATCACCATATAGTTTTGAAGCCCTCACGATGCTCTACAGGTTTCATTTAGGAATTTTCGCGAATCGTTGCTTGGATGTGAAGAAATTGAGGGGGGACGATGATTGTTTTCTGGCCATTGATAATAGAGGGAGGCGGCTGCTCGTTTAAAACCCTAGCTAGGTTTGTTTTGTGAAAAATAGAATGATAAAGGGCTTTTATAGAAAATTATCTCAACACTATTCATCCGAAAAATTTCGAACTCGAAATCGAGTGTGCCGACCGACGTTCCTAAGGTTTACCCCACGTTCCGAACACAATGGAACAGGTTTCGGAAGCTAATTCGATCGTATGTGTGAGATATGACAATAAACGATCAATTTAAATTAAACCGATTTAAATCGATTTCGAGGCGTTTTGGCTTGCCCCGGACAAATGGTAAATCCAAAAATTACGAAATTTGAAACCATGCAATAATATCACATTACGGTTCCGATGAAACAGGTTTCATCGAAATCTGAGACTGTTCGAAAATTGGCTATTTTTACAATCGATAATTAAATATTAAAATATTCAATTTTCATAGATTAACTCCAAATTCAATTTTAAAAGTTCTATAACCTTTCTATAACTCCAGGATGATTAAATAAAATTTTCCAAATCAATTTCAATCATTTTAAACTCGATTTTCAATTATCTCTGGAATTTCAATCATTAAATTATCGATTTAATTGACCAAATTAAATCCAATATCCTTTAAATAAATTATTCGACTTATTAAATTCATTTATTAATATTTAAAATCAATTAAATATTCGAATTTTAATTATCAAAAATTCTGGGTCGTTACAAACTTCCCCCCTTAAAAGAATTTCGTCCTCGAAATTACCAAGTAAGGAAAAGATACAAAATCCGTTAATTTCTTAAAACAAACTGTTCAAATTAAATTTTCAGATTTCTTAAGTGTTTAACCTTCCCAAAATTCATAGTTAAACTTTTTACAACATTTTTACTAAGTTTTCCAAAATTTTCAAATTTTCCAATTTCTCAAAAATATTCTAACGCCTTAAATTTTCGAAAAATTTCGCCATAGCCCGCGGCTAATACGGTACGACTACAAAACGTCCCTACGGACTCTCAGATTTCAAAAAGAAAAGAAAAAGCCAAGCGGCTAGACAAGAAATCATCAAATTTCATATTGAAATTTAAATACTTACCTTTTGTCGAGCAATTCAAATTTATCTTTGAAAATCAAATCCAATTTCCTTTATAACACCTGTATATCCTACTAGCCATAATATCTAGTTATACTATTCAAACCATTTTGCACAATTCTATTACAAAATTTCGATACTTCTTATATCATCTTTACTTCCCTATTGAAGTTTCATATTCATTTTCATTCAATTTCACATTTCAAATTTCATTTGAATTTAATTCACAATTCCAACCTAATTTGGATTCAATTTAACTTCTGAATATTGAATTTTATCAACTATTTTTTTCATTCACAACTGATTCATAGCTTTATTTTAAATTAGTTCCAATTACTAATTCATTACAAATTCTAATTCTCTTTACTCAAATTTGTTTTCAATATTCAGTTTCAATTCCAGTTTTATCCTTTTGTTCATTCCCAAAATTTGTTTTCAATTTACCATTTGGTTTATAACCACTCGTATTTAAACTGGATTTCAAATTCCATATGAATTTTAATTCATCTCAAACCATATTAATTTGTCATTTCTTCAATTAGTTTCCGTTACTAATTTGATTTCAATACTTTACTTTACAAATTTGAAATGAATTTTTCAACATTCAATTTACTTTCATTAAATTGATTCACTTGTACTTACATTAATTTAACTCCATCCTTTAAGTTAAATTTGTTCTATCAAAATCCAATTTGTATAAGTTATCAACTTAATAATATTTCCAATAAATATTTTAAATAGTATTCCAGAGTTTTACCAACCTCAAAAATCATTTTGAAAACAATTCAAATTATCCTTGAATTTCCAAAACTAAACCCAAATTTTCCAAACAACCTCCATTTAAAACAATTTGGCAGCAATTCCTCTTCCGGAAACCCGAAAATGAACACCGGTGATGCTGCAGTCATTACCGAAGTTATTTTCCAGCGATCGAAAAGAGTTTAGAACTTTTCACCTCTTCAAAATACTTTTCAAAACCTTTGAAATTCATTTTCAAATCAAAAAGGAATTTAAACTTTCCAAATCTCCAAAATTTTCAGATTCTTTTCAAAACATTTCCAAAAACTTCTCTGGAATTCTACTTCCAATTATAAGTCACATTTATAATTTACATTCTTAAATTTCATTTGTATATGGATTTATTTCCTGGTTCTTTGTTTTAATTCCAATTTCATATACAATTTCCACATATATATTAATGAGGATAATTAACATCATTACTTCCTAACAACCATGCATCCATATATCATAATAATTTACAGAAAATTATTTCTTTTCTATACAAAAATAGTTTTGGGCAAAATTATTTCATTCACCCTATTTTAAAACTATACTGTGCCGAATTGTTCTATTCGAGTGTTTAGAAACCCCTTCGATACAGTTTTGCAGACTGTGCCGACGAAGGTTCATATGCCACTCAATAAACCAATCATCACAATACAAAATAATTTTATATTCAATAACAAATACGCGCTCATATCTATTATTACACTCAAACTCATTCTAGAGTACTACTGACTCTATCTCTAATGAGTAACACCCAACAGAGCAGGGTTGTCGCTTAACCATATGCTCTGATACCACTTTGTCACGTACCGAAATTTTCGACTTTCGAAAATTCGACATCGATACTCACTTTATCGACTGCCGAGCAATCGAGTGCCGGAAACTCCAATAGTGAGGGTTTTAAATAGAAGAAAAAGGTAGAAGAAAAAGAAAAGAGGAAGAAGAAAAAAAGAGAGAACAACATCAGAACAGAAAACAATATCAGAATCTTACACATCGCAGCGGAACAATATACAATAGATAATTACTAGTCTTTTAAAACAAGGAACTATATCAGTTTATACATACATCAATCATCAGAGTCATATACAACAATGGACAGTTATATAACTTGTCCTCATACAGAATACACAGCGGAATAAATATATCAGATACAAATACTACGTCTCGCCATCCAGCTTATCTCCAAAGCTCCAGAATATCCTGATAACATAACTCTAGGCTGCCCGTGTGGAAATTGGTGGGCACCCAGAGTTTAGAAGGGAAACAATAAACTCCGAGTCAGTCATGGTGACTGGTGTGAGATCGTAAAACAGTTTATCTTTAAAATAAACAACAGGAAGATTTTAAAATAGATTCGCAATGCCTTTGGAAAATGAAACTACCATAAGACCTCCCGCCACACACACAATGCAAACGCAGAATTGGAGGAGATTTCTTTTTATGATAGTCAAAGATGCTTACTACGCAAAATCAAATCATTTTTAATATTATTATTAGTGCATAGTGTAGAAAACATTTCGAAAGTACAATATAAATCTTAGCCAGCATACGTACCATTATAGTATGCTTGCTATAGCTGTCATATTAGATGGCAGGTTCTACAACTAAAACCGTACAAGTCACGTATTAGAGTTTGGATTTCCAACAAATGGTCAGGCTAAGGAACTTCCTATGCCACAATGGGTACGTCCCTGGAATAGACGACCCGAGAACCTAACCGGATCTCTGCCAACACAAGGCCGGGTTACCTCTGCAAAAATAGGTAACTACTAACACGCGTATGCCATCCCCCGATCGTAACCGATCTTCCCGAGGATCCTCGGTTCGCAACAAACCACATAATAATAATAATGCAGCAACCACATAGGTTAAGTATCTGGGCTCCATACCATGATACCACCTCTATCCAGAAGGAATGACATACACTAAGGGGCGCTACTCCCTAGAACCTTGCTGCATCCTTCCTGTTTTGACCATTTCCGGGGTGTGAGGCTCGATGAAGTCTCGTCCACAAAGCTACACTTTCTACAAAGCCATGCTTCGGGTCAAACAAATGATCAACCTATGATCACAAAGATATAAGATCAAACAAATGATCATATCACAAATGATCAAACACTGATCATTTCACAGCAACACTCAGTATGCCACGTTACCAAATTGGGAGTATATCGCTGATAAATTTCAACTACACAACCTCTGAGCTCGTACGTCTCAGGGAAGGGTGTTAAGCTAAGAGAATAAATTCTCCACCACCAACAGAAATTTATTTGAAAGAAATCAGCTTTATATCTCAAATTGTAACGTCAGACACACAATCCATACAAGTCTGTTCCGGGATCGAACAGAATCGAAGGCACTTCTCACGAAGCCCTTGCATATCCGGATAATTTTCTAATCACGTCCGGACTTCCCGTCACTAAGGGTGATAAAACCTCTAAATCGGAGATCAGCTGATGTCAGTGTTTTAAATCTCGGATTTTGGCCAATATCTCGGAAAAATATCTCGGCTATCTCGGGCGATATTTAAAACACTTATAACTAAATAGGCTGCCAAATCTTGGATTTTGGCTAATATCTCGGATTTTTCATCTCGGCCATCTCGGGGAGATTTAAAAGCCTGGCTGATGTAGAGTAACTCGACGATAATCCTTCCATTTTCAAAAATATCCGGTCTTCAACACCGGTCTTCGAATGCAATTCATAATGACGTATCACATATTCGGAATGGGTTATACGACCCCCTGGTCCTTTCCCGGCTAACCCGAATAGTGAGCGATTATTCAAAAATAAGTGTGGCATTCAAATTCATCCAATTCACAACAAATACCATTCAAGGCAATTATTGATAGTCAGTTATTTAACTATCAATAAAGATGCGCAACATCATCAGATTCCAAATAATTTTCCAAATTATTTATCTTCCAAAATATCTTTTACTAGATATAAAATTTCCACACTTCAAAAATAAATCATCGTTGGTTTTTCTAAACAGTTTCCCTTTCCTTTATAAATTCCATAGTGAATTTATATTTCCAAAATATCTACTGATATACGATTTTCAAATCGATTTCAAATATTTAATTTCAATTTATCTTTAAGAAGATAAATTCTCAAAATGTTCATTTCATATTGGAAAAGCAATTCCATACTTATTTAAAAATAAGTAATTCACAAATCATTTATTTTCAACATTTGAAAATATTCAATATACTTATATCAAATTTAAGTATAAATTCATTCTTTAAGTAAATCATTTACTATAACAACATTTATTTGAGTCAAAACGAATGTTACGTAAAACATCGTTACGACGACTCAAAATCACTAGTATAGGGATTCGAATTTTTAAGATAGATATGTAAATCCCAATACTATATAAAAGCATTTCATTTCGGAAATCATTTACTATAACAACAGTGTTATAGTCCACCATTTCCTTATTTCTCGAAAACGTCTATTTCAACAATGAATGTTGAAATCTATGATTTCGATAGTTCACACGTTTTTAAAACATCTTTTAAAACAATTAACTTCATTTATAATATCGCTTTCCCAAACATAACTATTTTTTTCAATAATATATTCACTGTCCAAAATTGTGAATATACTTCAATAACCAAATTTCAATCTTTTTTACACATTTATTTCAAGAATTATCCACTATCCAAAATCGTGGATAAAATTCCCTTAATAATCTCTATATTTAAAATCAATCAAATTTGATTTATTTTCGAATTTATAAAAACAACGTTTATAAATTCTATTTCCATTTTATAACAACTTCGATTTATACATCTTCTTTAATGACCCATTCAATTTATAAGTTAATATAACTTATAATTCATTTATTTTAAAAGAAATCGTTCTTTTAAACTTCACAAAATTTAAAACTTTCAGATTTCATTAACTTATGAAATCCCATTTATACTTCATTTTAACACTTATAGAAACTTGTCTTATAATCCCAATATTTCAAATTTATAAATATCCATTTTTGTACATCTTTTAAATAAACCGTTTATAATACTAGAAATCCCAATTTAAACCATTTCATAAATTCCTTAACTTTTATTTCAAAAATCACACTTTGATTTTATTTCACAAAAATCTTAACTTTTATAACTTTAAAATTTTAGACGTTTATTTATTTGAAATAAATCAATTCAAAAATTCAATAAAACGTCTACTTTCAAAAAATCACTTTAAAATCCTTTTAAAGTAAAAGTCTTTATTTTTAAACTTCAAAACTGAATCCGATGATGCAACAACACCAATTAGTCAATCACAACAACAAACATCATATATCAATATGATAACAGAATATACATCAATATCTGTAAATAAATAACTACTGGTGAGGAATCCAGTTGGATCCCTCCAACCTGTTTCCCTGCATCCACAGATGTTAGCACAATACCAATTCCACTTCGAGGTGGAATATCGCGGTATATGGGTTTTATAAAAATAATTCGCTTACTAACGGCGCAATAGGGTCTCATCCGCTATACGAGGCGGGAAATCAATCAATCCAATATATACATATGCCAATATGTATATATTGCTATATATATAGATATATCCTACTATATCTAATATCACATCCAAATAGCAATCATATCAATAAATAAATAACTGCAATACCAAATATATTTTGAGTGAGAAAAATCTCACCGTGATTCTTCCGATAGAAATTTGTAGCATTTATTTCGAATGAAATTAAACGGACGTTTAATCTCACTCAAAATTTTCACTGACCCCGATCGTTTCCAATTCAGTTGTATCGCGTAGTATTCGACGATACGATTCCAACGCATTTTGTTTCGTTCCATTCCGACCTCGTAGCAAAAAGATATGCGTTTTTAAAGTTACATGAATTTTAAATATAAACTTATATACAACTTTAAATTCTTTTCTAACCCTAAGATCAATCAAGGCCGTTCATTTTGAAACCTCAGATCCCAGTCGTGTGCCTCCTCTTCCCTCCCCAGGTAACATACGTGACCAATTACGCCTTGCCGCCCCTTCTAGGGTTGAATTATACACCCTACTCGTCGACTTCCAGAGCGATCAGCCACCTTCAATAGAACGAGCATCACATGAGCCACCACCGCCTACCACCGTTCGAAACTCGGTGGTCCCCACTCCTCTCGAAATGCGTGCGAAACCCAGGGGAACGCGAGCAGATATCTCCTCGATCATTTCGTCGTTCACGATCATCACCATATAGTTTTGAAGCCCTCACGATGCTCTACAGGTTTCATTTAGGAATTTTCGCGAATCGTTGCTTGGATGTGAAGAAATTGAGGGGGGACGATGATTTTTTTTTGGCCATTGATAATAGAGGGAGGCGGCTGCTCGTTTAAAACCCTAGCTAGGTTTGTTTTGTGAAAAATAGAATGATAAAGGGCTTTTATAGAAAATTATCTCAACACTATTCATCCGAAAAATTTCGAACTCGAAATCGAGCGTGCCGACCGACGTTCCTAAGGTTTACCCCACATTCCGAACACAATGGAACAGGTTTCGGAAGCTAATTCGATCGTATGTGTGAGATATGACAATAAACGATCAATTTAAATTAAACCGATTTAAATCGATTTCGAGGCGTTTTGGCTTGCCCCGGACAAATGGTAAATCCAAAAATTACGAAATTTGAAACCATGTAATAATATCACATTACGGATCCGATGAAACTGGTTTCGTCGAAATCTGAGACTGTTCGAAAATTGGCTATTTTTACAGTCGATAATTAAATATTAAAATATTCAATTTTCATAGATTAACTCCAAATTCAATTTTAAAAGTTCTATAACCTTTCTATAACTCCAGTATGATTAAATAAAATTTTCCAAATCAATTTCAATCATTTTAAACTCGATTTTCAATTATCTCTGGAATTTCAATCATTAAATTATCGATTTAATTGACCAAATTAAATCAAATATCCTTTAAATAAATTATTCGACTTATTAAATTCATTTATTAATATTTAAAATCAATTAAATATTTGAATTTTAATTATCAAAAATTCTGGGTCGTTACAGGCGTGGAAGTGAAGTCAGAGGGGAGAGGCTACGGCGACGAACGATGGTCTGGCAGGCGAAGGTTGCTGGTCGGTGGGGTTGCGTGGAGGGAAATTTGCAGAGAAGGAAGGGCGAACAGCAGTGATTGTGGGTTGAAGGCGGAAGTCGGTGACGTGGGGAGGAGGTGATGGCGAAGAAGGGAAGCACGGGACGAGTTGTCGTGAATAGAGGGAGAAGCTTGGGTGGCGTTGCTGGGCTCGGTGAATGAATGGCTACAGGCTTTGAAAATAAAAAATTTAGCAACTGAGAGAAGAACAATGAACAGGCACGTTTTGTTTCAGAGAAAATATAAATAGGCTAGCTGTCCTATATTAAAAACGAAAGTAAACATAAAAGAAAGCAAAAGCAATCGTACTCTATTTTGAAACAGACGCTAGAGAAATCAAAGAGACGAAGGCACGTGAACCCAAAATGAAAAGCCAGGTGGAAGATAAGTAGGTGAGTCCAAAAGAAAATATAACAAATATTACATAATTCAAAAGAAAGGCAATGAACCGTTCGAGGTAAATGAAAGTAAAACGTATAACTAATATAAAAATTATATATTTTCAAACTGATGGAAGTGAAGGCAGCGAACCATCAATGCATTGAAATGATGGAATTGTAACAGCTGATAATAAATGCCAGAAGCCGTTTATTTCAACGGTTTTGAAATTTGACTGGGCATCAAAAGTGGTACCAAAACGGAATCGTTTTTCCGATTTTCCAACACGTATCGGACACCGAAACACGGATACGAATATATTACGGAGATCAGCACGACGAGGCGAACAAAACGATATACAGATATTAGTGGTATGATCATCCGATCAAAAGTCGATAATCGGTACTTGAAATGCTGCTATTCTGCCAGAATTAAGATAAACGGAGCAATAGAAGTCCAAATTTGGAAAAACGAATTTCGCAGTCTGATTCAGAATGATCTGAATAAATTTTCTCCTGTTGACATATTTTGGTTTCGGAAAACTTTTAAATTCACTGTTATTAACCGGTTTGATTTGAAATAAAATTTCACAGGAAAATAAACTTCAATATTATCAGATGAAAATTTACCAGTTGCTATATTACAATAGACGTATTCCAAATAATAAATTTTTAATTTCAAATTTTATTGTTTAAAATTTCACAAATCTCCAGTTAAATATACTTTTAAAACCATTAAATTTTACGGGTCGTTACACTCTCCCCCACTCAAAACTTTTCGTCCCCGAAAAGGAAGGAGGTAGGAGAATAGAACAACCAGAAATAAAAGTAGATTGAAAGTTAAAATTAAACAATTAATTTGAACTATATAAATTTTACTTAAATTTTAAAACTTCATTTGCAATTCAATTGTTTTATATACTTTAAAACTTTTTCAAGATCCATTTGCAAAATTTCTTGCTTCCTTACAATTACCATTTATATGCTTAAATAACAACTTTATAAATATATGAAAACTATTTGAAAACAGTTATTTACATTATTACTTATATTTACAAAGAAGCTATTTGAAAACATTAAATTCATAATTCATAATTTATTAATTTTTTTTTCTCAAGATACTTTTCAAATATTATTAATAATCAATAATCATTTACTTTAAATATGTATTATTAAATAAATAACTTCTAAAATATTTAACACTAAAATTTTCTATTTATAACACTATTTTTTTTATATATTAAACCATATAGTATATAATAAACAATACTTGAAAAGGATATAGTCAACAAAGAGAAGAAGGAGGATTTGGAAAAGCAGAATATAGATGAATAAATAAAGATGAGCAGATAAGGTAGATTCAAGGAATAGTATCGGGCACGAATAATTAATTTAGAACCATAAGAATTTCAATTTCAAATATTAATACAAAATTTCTTTGTTGGAAATGATAAAATACCTTTATAACGAAGCAAATTTTCTTTTGAAAATACTTTTATAACTTGATGTTTCAACAAGTTTATCCTTGTTCCTGTAGACTCTGGTAGTGCGTTGATCAGGCGCAAAACTAGAATTCTCCAGGTACTTAGTAGACCTGTTTCAACACCCAGTGAAAATACTGGAAAACCTTTTAAAAATAGATATGGAAAGTACAATCCAAACAACAAAACGAACAAAACCTTTGTCTAACCATGGTTCGCAGATACACAATGGTTACGCCTGGGTCCCCCAGGAAACAATCCATATCCGTAAGCTTTCTCAGCCCTGCGAGTTACGCCATGATGACTAGTAGAATGCAGGATACACAATGGTTACGCCTGGATCCCCCAAGAAATAATCCATACCCCCAGGCAAGACTCAGCCAAGCATTTGCGCTACTATTCGCGACCTACACAGATTGCAGGATACACAATGGTTACGCCTGGATCCCCCAGGAAACAATCCGTACCCCTAGGCAAGACTCAGCCAGGTAGTTGCGCTATGCATTCACGAGAGAACAATAAGACCATGGGTAACGCCATGGACTTCGAAGGACACTCGAGTATCATATCCGGAAAACCGACAATCAGAGAGAATAATATCGATAGAATGAATCCAAGATGTGGCCACAAATCGGATATCAAGTAGAAGGCACTTTCCATATTTTTACTTCGAAAATATGTATCATATAGTACCTTTTCAAATCACTTTCAAATATCGTACTTATATAAAATCCATTATATATAAGATTTAATTTTCAAATCAAATACTTTCCAAAATCAATAGTATATCAAATCATACTTATATAGACTTCAATTATATAAGATTTCACTTCAAATTGAGTACCTTTTCAAACCTATAGTTTTCGAATCAATTTCATACTCATACAAATCAATTTTGTATAGGTTCGACAACTCCCAAATCAAGTGTTTAGTAACATAAGGTTCTCAATTTCAATTTGTTTCAATATTAGTTCAATTTCAAAATCATATACAATTTCACCAAATTATTTCTTCTCAAATTAATCATCTTTAGTTTCAAAGTTTCCAAAATAATAGATTTAGAAAATAAATCCAAATTTCCAAATCAATAATTTAAGTCAAACAATTCATTTCCAAAATCAAATGTTTTCAAAAATCATCTTATACTTACGTAAGGTCCATCTTATATAAGGATCAAATTTTTCAAAATAAATTTCACTATATGAAGAGCCATATGGGATTGAATATCTTTGCTTTTTATGGGTTATATATCTTTGTAATTTAAATTGGAAATTTTCTTTTAGTAAGCAAAGATATTCTAACCCGACAGCTTTCAATTTCAGCGTCAAAATATATCAATGATATTAGAATATAAGAGGTACATACGTCATTTTTTTTCGCAAAATCACATTTGATCGCTCGCTCGATCAATCAAGTTTGCTTTCGAACTAGTATTGTCCATTCGACTTCCCTAATGCGGACTTCGATATGGTTTCTCGACTAAAAGTCATCAGTCTCCTTGCATAGCCATATACTATGATAGAGAATTCTAGAATTTAGCCCAACATCCATATCAAATATTCGCCATCAAGAATCAAATGAAAAATCCTAACACGAAATGGTGTAATTCACCTCGAACTTGTGTACTCAAACTTGGATCAATTCAATTATGCGAATAAAACAGCATACGTACAACTTATATATTTATTCCAACTTGTTAGATATATAGTTTCATAAAGATGTTACTAAGTTAAAACATTTAAACTAAACTTTATTCAAAATATTTTGAAGACCAAATTCTTTTCGAAACATTCCAAATTTAAATTTCATATTAGAAAAATTCAAAATAGCCTTATTCAAATACTTAACAAAACAGTTTCAACTTATTTAAATCATATTACTTCATACTTAAACATTCAAAACAAATTTATATACTTTATCAAAATACTTTTCAAAATTTCTTAGCTTTGAAAAGTTAACCTTGATTTGGAAGTGCTCAAACCTTCAAAATAGTTGAAGTAATCATTTTCAAATTCAGGAGTTGGATATCAACAACAAATCAGTAAGTCAATTTTCAAAAGATAGGCTTATATCAAATTCAAAACACGAGGACTGAACACCGGCTTACTTCAAATCATTTCAAGTATATATATACATATATCTTTCGAATATCAGATCATACTTTGGAATTTGAAATCAAAATTGGTTTCGTAAAATCACTCGCGTAGCAATGCTACTAAAGTGGCCTTTCCCTCACTCTGAAACTCGAAAATCAATGTCGATGATGCGTGCACTCATCACCGAAATTATTTTCCAGCGACATAAGTGAGTTCTGGACTTCTATTTTCTCAAACTTCTTTTGAGATTTCTTCGAAACTCATTAAAATCATTTGAAACATTTCTTATTCGGAAAATATTTTTAAATCATATTATTATTATATATTTCAAAATCTTAAAACCAATTTCAAAATACCAGAGTTCAATTCTCGAATTTCAAATTTAAAATCCTTCAGTTATAAATCATTTATAGATAAATCAAATTTCTTATATAGTTTTTTCAAAATTACAAATCCTTTCGAAACCTCAAATTCTTATTTTAAAAGGGTTTATAATCTTTATCGAAAACATTTTCACTTTTATATATAGAATATAATCATACTTATAAAAATTTCGATATATAAAACAATTTCCAAAATACGAATAAACCCGACTTTCAACGGATGATTTAGGAATGGATTTCAACAAAGATAGAGATTCAAATTAGAGGAACTCTAATCAAATAGGATTCTGATTCGAAGGTAAGTTCGAACGAAAAATGAGATAATTGATTACAAAACAGTAGTCAGATATACTTATATAAATCGCGGGCGACCTTAACCGGGTCAACCGTGACTTCAAGAATATAATCGATGCGGAAATCTAAGGCAAATCGACATTCGATCGCAAGAGATAGAATTCGGCATATCAAGAGATAGCAGCATCTAAACCGAGTGATATATAAATCTTCGGTGATTCAATGCCAATTGTAAAGGAGTTTCACCCCTTTACAAAACATTCAAAGATCGGCGAGATCGCCTACTCTTATAGAGATCATTCGAAGTGGATTATGGGATACTCCAGAATCAAAAGAATACCAATAGAGAGAGACAAGAATGAATTTTGGAACCGTAGGGAACGTTCCAAAGTTCAAAGGAAATCGAGTCAAAAGGAAGAGATTAAACTCGAACGAAAGTGATTCTGTAAATAAATTTACTATATATGTTAAGCTTTGCCTAGAGCCAAAGCTCTGATACCAACTGTAACGACCTGCTATTTTGGACCATTCAAATCGACAATAAATCCACACATGTATGACTTGAATAATTCAAAATATCAGATTGTTAATTTAAATTTGGCAAAACTCAGCATATGCAGTAAATAAATCAATCACAGAATCACAGACACAGAGTAATACAATAATACGCAACGGAAATAGATAAAATAGTAGTTCATGAAGCTACTATATAAACATCAGAGTTAAAAATAAATACAACAGAATATCTCAAATACAGTGAAGTCTCCAGTACAACAGATGACTTCTCTGAACAAATCAACTAGAAGAGCTGAAAGCTGAGGCGATAGTTGGATCTCCAAAGGAAGCTCCAAACTCCAAAGGTGAGTCTCAAATGCTGTATCACTCGGTCTGACCCGAGCGTAAAGCAAAAAACAAAACACTCGAGTCAGGATTAACATTCTTATATAAATAAATCCAACTCAAGTGAAATATCAATTGAAATACGAGTAACTTAAAGGATGTTTGGGATAACCATCCTCTAAGGATCTTTAGAACTATCTACAAGGTGGAGATATACATTATAACACCGTGGTCATTTCAATTTAATTTATACTTCAAAACCCAAATATCATTTCATTTCAAATATACCTATTTTCCAAAATAGTGTATGTTCATTAAATAATTTATAAAGTAAAGTATTTATAATTTCCTCAAGTCTCACAACTCGATTCAATTTAACTCAAATTCCAAATTCAAATTTTTTCAAAACTCAATTCATCAATTCAATTCAGTTCTAAAAATATACCATTTAGATTTTCAATATATTTCAAAGCTTTAATATTCAACATTTTCAAAGTTAAATTTAACGGTTTCCTATAGCTCTTGATTCAACTTTATTATTATTTAATCAGGGAATATTCACTTAATAAATTCAATATCATTTAACTAGCCTTAAATTTCAATTTTTCCAAATATTTCCTTAAATTTATTTTAAACAAGAAATATTCATTAAATTATTTAAATCAAACTCAAGTTATAAATCATATCTTAAATTCCAATTTCAATAAGTTTTAAATTGGTTTAATTAAATAAAATTCTTTACTAAATTCAAATTATCTTTCCAACCTTAGCTTATTCAAATTTTACTAAAAATCTATTTTGAAATATAAATTTAATACTTAACATATTATATGTATTAAATCCATCTTAATTAAATTAAATATCATTATTAAATCTATATATATCATTACCGTTTATATATAAAATTTAAGAATCAACATTAGTTAAAACCATATATTTCTTTCCAAAACCATAGAATTCATTTTTAAAATATTTATATATATGGACCAACGGTGTCTGTATATATATTTATCATATGGTTAAGTGATACGGATATTTATCATTTCAATCCGAAATTTAAATATATACGGGTAGATATCATTTCTACCCGTAATCCCAATTTCGATTCAAATGAAAATCGCTTGGGTTTATCATTTCAACCCATAACGAAATTCTCCTATTCTAAAGTCCGTTCGGGTATGTATCATTTCAACCCATAGTGATTTCTATACTAACAGGGAACTTGCAGAGTGATAACAGATAATATAAAATATAACAACAGGCATATATCATCAATATAAATAACAGATACTGGTGTCAGATGTCATAGGTGAACATATACAGATAATAGTAATAACATGCATATAAATACTAAATACTGGTGTCAGATGTCACAGGTGAACATATACAGATAATAGCATATATAAAAATTTAAATAACTACAGCATCATATTTCAATTGTCGTTTCAATTGAAATCAAATTTAATAAATACAAGAATGTTAATCGTGAGTGATTGCTCACCTTTCGAGGCTAGAGAAATAACAAGAATGAGATGCACGGACCCGAATATGCACGAACAAGGTAGAGTTGCGGAAATAATTTCTGGACAACAACGTAACAAGTGAAACAAGGTAGACGAACTTGGATTTGATGAAATGCAATATATATGTTATATTTTAAAAAATCAATATTAAATTTGAAAATGCATATTAAGAATAATATATATATATATATACACACCTTAATAAATATCAAATTTTAAACACATATAATAAAGTCTATCTATATATATTCTACTTCAAAAATCATTTTTCCTTAAAACTCCTATCTTTCTCAAATTAAAACATATATGTATATGCATTATCTTTTTAAACCAGATACTTCAAATCAATGTTTCCCAGACCCATATTTCGAACAGTTAAAACTGTAAATAAATAAAGCATAAAATAATGGAACAGAATTATAACAACATATATGTTTCATATACAGTAACAGCTTATAATATATATATCAAAATAACCTTTTATATAAACTTTTATATTATATTGAAAAATCAAAACAAAAAATCCAAATCTATATATATATACATTTGTTTCTAGATCAAATTAAAACATAAAATTACAAATCTATATTTGATTCAACACGTGGAAAATAAAGTCTGTACAGTTGAAACCAATGCATATATATACTTATAGATATAAACTAATGTATAAACATGTATATAACTACATAATATATATATTTCAATATTCATTTTAAAAATCAAAATAACTTATTTTATTATACTATATACATAATTCAAATATATCATATACAATCTTATCATAGAAACTGATCTATAGTTTATATACTTTTTATATATATAGATCTTTTTTTCTTTTTCCTAAATATATATATTAAAATATATAAATATAAACCAGATATATAAGTAATATATACAAAATATGGGTGAAGACGAATGAAAACAAGCAGGTAGAGCTGTCACTGCATATTGAAATATATAGCATATACATATTTTGAAAAGAGAAGGTGAAGGCTAGTGGGTGGAGCTTCGGCTGATGTAGAGCAGGCACGGGCACGTGGAGATGAGACGGTGCTAGGGGCATGGGGTTGGCTGCGTGCGTGGAGATAGGCGTGGAAGTGAAGTCAGAGGGGAGAGGCTACGGCGGCGAACGATGGTCTGGCAGGCGAAGGTTGCTGGTCGGTGGGGTTGCGTGGAGGGAAATTTGCAGAGAAGGAAGGGCGAACAGCAGTGATTGTGGGTTGAAGGCGGAAGTCGGTGACGTGGGGAGGAGGTGATGGCGAAGAAGGGAAGCACGGGACGAGTTGTCGTGAATAGAGGGAGAAGCTTGGGTGGCGTTGCTGGGTTCGGTGAATGAATGGCTACAGGCTTTGAAAAGAAAAATTTTAGCAACTGAGAGAAGAACAATGAACAGGCACGTTTTGTTTCAGAGAAAATATAAATAGGCTAGCTGTCCTATATTAAAAACGAAAGCAAACATAAAAGAAAGCAAAAGCAATCGTACTCTATTTTGAAACAGACGCTAGAGAAATCAAAGAGACGAAGGCACGTGAACCCAAAATGAAAACCCAGGTGGAAGATAAGCAGGTGAGTCCAAAAGAAAATATAACAAATATTACATAATTCAAAAGAAAGGCAATGAACCGTTCGAGGTAAATGAAAGTAAAACGTATAACTAATATAAAAATTATATATTTTCAAACTGATGGAAGTGAAGGCAGCGAACCATCAATGCATTGAAATGATGGAATTGTAACAGCTGATAATAAATGCCAGAAGCCGTTTATTTCAACGGTTTTGAAATTTGACTGGGCATCAAAAGTGGTACCAAAACGGAATCGTTTTTCCGATTTTCCAACACGTATCGGACACCGAAACACGGATACAAATATATTACGGAGATCAGCACGACGAGGCGAACAAAACGATATACAGATATTAGTGGTACGATCATCCGATCAAAAGTCGATAATCGGTACCTGAAATGCTGCTATTCTGCCAGAATTAAGATAAACGGAGCAATAGAAGTCCAAATTTGGAAAAACGAATTTCGCAGTCTGATTCAGAATGATCTGAATAAATTTTCTCCTGTTGACATATTTTGGTTTCAGAAAACTTTTAAATTCACTGTTATTAACCGGTTTGATTTGAAATAAAATTTCACAGGAAAATAAACTTCAATATTATCAGATGAAAATTTACCAGTTGCTATATTACAATAGACGTATTCCAAATAATAAATTTTTAATTTCAAATTTTATTGTTTAAAATTTCACAAATTTCCAGTTAAATATACTTTTAAAACCATTAAATTTTATGGGTCGTTACATCGATCGTCCGTGGAAGATAGCTTTTGAATTGAATTAAAATATTAATTTTTTCGATATTTATTTCAACGCGTTTCTAACCCGTACAACCAAACGATAACTCCAAATGCTACGAAATTTGGAATCCAACAATAATACACTATTACGGATCCAATGGAACTGGTTTCGTCGAATTCCGAAACTGTGCCTCGGCAGTCTATTTTTACCCGTCGATTATAATATAAAATTTTCAATTTCCAATTTTTCACTTTTAAATCCAATTTTAAAAGTTAACAATCTTCATTGTTGTTTAAATATACTTTACATCAGCTTCCAGTTTTATTTTCAATCATATTATATTCAGAATTCAATTGTTCAAATATTTGTAATATTAAATTTAAACAATTTTGATTGTTCAATAATTCACTATCTTTTGAAATATATGAAAATGAACTTATAAGATTAAATCTTTAAAACAAATTCACATTATAGAACAATTATTTCCATTATACAGTTATTCAATTCCCGTTATTCAATTTTATTCAATTATTCAATTAATTTCCAATATTAAATTTAAACAATTTAATTGTTCAATATTCAACAAATTTCAATATTAGATTTGAAATGAATTCTCATTACTAATCAATTACTTTATTTACATCTAATGAATTCAACATTTATTTATCCAACTATTGATCGTAAACTCATTCAATAAGTAGCATTTATATTTCAATATTAGATTTTTTTAAAATAAATTTCTGTTATCAGTCAATTACCTTATTCACATCTAGTGCATCCAACATTTGTTATTCAACTTTAGTTATTGATTGTAAACCCAGTTAATATATAAAATTTCATTTCATTTACAATTGGTTTCTAAATTCAATTCGATTGACAAATAAACTAGTAACTTATAATAATTATCACCATTTACTTTTAATCACACTTATAAGTTTATTATTTACTTACAACTGTCACAATTACCAATACAATACCAATTTGATTCCATTTTCGATGACTATATATTATTTCATTAGTTAACCCAATATTTACATTTGTTTTCTTATATTCCCTTATAACCAAGTTATAATATTTAAGTCATTTCAATTGATTGGAATATCATTTAATCCATTAATAAGTAATTGGATAAATATTGTTGCAATTCATTCTAGTTATTATTATCATACATAAATTTCAAATTTTTAATTCTTCCAACATTAAACCATGAAATCTTATTAAATTAACATTTTTAATTATCGAAATTTTACGGGTCGTTACAGTTTAACGGATCCTAGGATGGTTATTCCAACATCCTTTGAGTTACTTGTATTTCAGTTGCTATTTCACTTGAGTTGGATTTATTGATATAAGAATGTTAATCCTGACTCGATTGTTTTGTGTTTTGCTTTACGCTTGGGTCAGACTAAGTGTACCAATATTCGAGACTCACCTTTGGAGTTGGAGCTTCGCTTGGAGATCCAGCTTTCAGATATCCAGTTGATTCCAATGATTGTATTCTGATTCTTGTATTTGACTATTGTATTCAAGACATCTATTGTACCTTATTTAACTCTTATATGTATATAGTAGCTTCATGAACTACTATCTTTTGTTTCCGCTACAAATTATTACTCTGTGTCTGTGATCTGTGATTATTTATTTACTGTATATGTTCAGTTTTGCCAAATTTAAATTAACAATTCAGTATTTTGAATTATTCAAGTCCGACATGTGCGGATGCGAATAGTCCAAAATAGCGGGTTGTTACAGTTGCTGATCCCAACCACGGGGTGATCTTACTCGGGATTATCTAGTAAGGGGTAGTCCCGGTCTTGTTTTGCAAGGGATTGGGAGTGATCCTTGGTACGTTGATCTAGGCCACGTACTGTGATAGGTGGTACCCCAGTGCCTAGTCATTAGTTGGAAATCCATTCTCCCTACGCGCCTTTTACGGTTTTTGTTTGTAGAACCCACTTTATGGCTAGTATGCTGGAATTTAATCATGTAACATTTTCAGCTATTTGAATAAGTATTTGTATATAGACACTACTATAATATCAGAGGATTTTGATAAGAAAGTGTTTTGGCTATCGTAAGGTAAAAACCTGACATGTTTATTTGTGGCGCAGTCTTACAAGATGCTTTTGATTTCAAAGGGTTTTAAAACTTTAATAATCCAATTGAGTGTGTTTTCTCACGCTGGTTTTCCAGACTGACGCGAGTGTTATTTTATTATAATGCTCGGGTCAGACCGAGTATTTCAGATATAGGATAGGATTCTGTGGAGCTCAGGAGATGAGCTGGATGGCGAGACGTATCACACGTATTTGATGTATCCCGCTGTGTATCATAAGTTGTATAGTCAGATTTGTGAGGACAAGTTGTCATAACTGTCCAGTATTGTATTATTGATTGTGATGTACTGTGATATCCCGGAAATTTGGCAATATCAATTTAATAATCTTTATTAATAATTAAATTGATTAGTTGATTTATTTTATAAATTGACAAGTTTAATTCATTTTAAAAGGTTAATAATATTTTAAATTGGCAATATTTATTATTATCTTTTCTAATAATTTAAAATTGGTAAGATTTATCTTTTAAAACTTATATAAATGTTTTCTATTTATAATGATTATATATATATATTGTTATTTGAAGTTATGTATTAAAATTTCAATATGATAATTATCAAAACTAATGGTAAAAAAATATTTTCCATTTAGAATATATATTTGTATATATTGAAATGGAAGGAACATTGGATTTGAATTTAATAAAGTATTTTCAAACTTTAATATATATATATAATTTGTAATTTGGAAATTTGTAATTTGACTTAGTACTTTTGGAAATGATAATTGAGATTTAAATAACAAGTGTAATTTCTTATTTATTAAAATATATATGTAAGCTTAAGTTTAAATAAGGTTTAAATTAAGAAGTTTATTTGTTTTAATAATCTTTTCTCTTTTAATATTCAAATATAAGTCAAAATGGTTTTGTAAAAATATATAGAGAGTTAAACTCAATTTCTCAAGCATATATAAATATGTTATATTTAATTGATATAAGTATAAGTTAATTTAAATATTTGTTTCTCACCATTGTATATTTATTAAAATCTAGAAGCTTATTTATAAAAGATAAATACATTTTTATATACATGTAAATATTTTATAAATACATAGGTATAGCTTAAGTCAATTAATTAAAATAAGAATGTACACTTGTAAGTTTTTAAAGGTAGTTTAAAGACATTTGTAAAGATGTAAGCCTATGTGTAAGCAAATTAACACTTAAAGAAGACAAGTGGCTATTTTCTTTGGTAATTAAAGTTTTAAAATTTTAAATATAGAAGAAAGATCTGCAATTTATTTTCTTCAGCTCTAAAAACTATCTTCACTTCTTTCTCTACCAAAATAATTCGAATCTAAAGATAAAGTAAAAAGTATGGAAATCAAATGATAAGAAAATGAAGAACTGGAAATTTAAATTGAAAGCAAAGCAAAGCAAAATCTGGAAATTTCAAATGAAACAAGAAGAGAAGTCTGGAAATTCAAATGCAAAGCAAAAGGTGATCAAAGGAAAATTCAGTAGCAGTTCCAAATAAATCAACAAACAACTAAATACAAGAATCAAATTGCAAGTTTATAATTCAACAAAGCAAAAAGAAATCAAATTCAAAAATCTGGGAAAAGCCTGGAAACCAAATCTGTTCTCTGTCTCTGTTCTCTGCATTATTGCCTGGTGAGTAAATTTTTTTTTAAAACAGTTTTAAATTCTGGAATTCCACTTTAATATGTATGAAACTCTGGTTGCTTGTTTGAATACTTGGATTGGAATGAATGCATGTATGTATAAGTATTTAATGTCTGTATATTGTTTAATATAAACTCTGTTGTGTGATAACAGGTTTCAATTCCTCTATAAATCTAGTATCTCACTTCTGAATCACCGTTAGATTTTTATTTGTAAATGAAAAATGTTTGAAATCGTGAAACATCCCTACTAGGATTCATTCCTGAAATTTACATTAAATATTTGACTCAGAAATTTATAAATTATAGAGAAATATAGTTTGGGTCAAAAAATTAATCGAATCAATTTTTAGTTTGAATTACATAATTGAATTCATAATGCTAAAGCATGATTTTTAAGATTTGTATCATGATTTTTAGATTAGAAATTGAAGAGAATTTTGGGTTTATTTGTTTGGGGCTTTCTGGCCGATTCACGACAATCGACGGCGAAGTTGGGGTCGTGATTGAGCTCGAAGGTGGAGGGGGCAATGGAGATCATAGGAAAAATCATATTTGAATTTATTGATGTGGGGGTTGGCTGGGAATCGAGAAGGTAGGGTTTTGGGCACTGTGATTGTCGTGGGTTTTCATATGGGTTTCGCGGCTTCGACGTGCATCAGGAGGCGATCGCATATGGTTCAGGAGGTAGAGGGAAGTGAGGCGGAGCTACGGTGAAGGTGGTGGGTTTTCTCGAGGCCGGGGGTTGCCGTGGTGATGGAATTTACTAGCAATGGTGTTCGTGCAGTTTGGGTTCGATGGCCAGAAATCGATTCTCGATCGAGGGGAGTTTTCTGGGTAGTGCGATTTGATGTCGAGGTCGAACATGACGTGCTGGAGGCCGGAGGAAGGATCGCCGCCGATCAACGTGGGTGTGCATGTTAACGTGCACGGTTATGTATCAGGAAGATGGGTTTTGGGGAGGAAGGCTGGAGCTCGAAGTTTGTCTCGGGGGTTTTGATATTTTTCTCGAAGCAAGTCGTAACGTGGGTTGGTCTCGAGAGTTACTTCGGGGATTTTGTAACGTTTTACTCGGGTTTGGTTTTGGAGCAGGCATTTAGATTTTTAAAAAGAAATGCTTTAAGTTTTAAAACAAAAGAAGTTTGATTTTTGTAATATTTCTAAGTTTTTAAAACAAGATTAAACAAGTTTTGACTTGTAAAATAAATGGTTTTCAAAATAAATGTTTTCAACAAGTTTTAAATATTTAAATAGATAAGTTGGAAAAGGTAGATAAGTAGACTTTCAAAATGCTTTTTATATTAAAGTTAATTTAATAACTTTGGAAGTTTAAAGGTTTTGAAAGTTGAAGTAGAAGTTTATGTTCTTTTAATTGTAATTGATTAAAAATTTTTATTTTAAATAAAGATTAAATAATAAGGATTTTAGTAAATAAATTATAATAGAGAATTTATCTTAAGTAATTAAGAGATTTAATTAATTAAAGATAATTAATATGGGAAGATAATTAAATTGTTGGTCAATTTAATTTATTCAATTAAGACAAATGATTTTCTTAATTAAGATCTTTTAAATATAAGGATTAAGAAATTAGTTCATTTATTTGAATAATTAGTTAAATAATTAACTAAGTAATTAATTAGTGATTAATTAGAGATAATCACTTATAAATTTAATTAAGTATAATTACTTGATGAAGTAATTAAAGAATAATTACTGGATGTAATTAAGTAAGGAAAATTATTTAATAAAGTAATTAGAGAATAATTATTTTATAAAAGTAATTAATTAGAAAGTGATTAAGAGTTAATTACTTAGTGTTATTAATTTAATAATTTAGTTAATAAAGTTAATTAAAGGATTAAGGTTAATTAATAAGGTAATAAATTTTTAGTTAAGATAATTAATTAAAAGTAATTAATTAATGGAAGTAATTAAGGGAATTAATTACTGGATGAAATTAATCAAAGTGATTAATAATTGTGGTTTAATTAAGATTAATTATTTAATTAATTTAAATATAATAAATAATTAAAGAAGTAATTAGAGATCATTAGTTTATAATGATATGATTAAGACTTGAATAATTAAGATTAATTAATCAAATGATAACTAATTAATTTTAAATTAATTAAGGATTAAAGTAATTGATTATAATTAATTAATTAATGAAGTAATTAAAGGTTAATTACTGTATTTGGTTAAGAATAATTAATTTGTGAAATTAATTAAGATAATTACTTAAATGTAATTAAAGTATAATTAATCAAGGTGATTAATTAAAGTGGATAATTAGAGAAAGATTAATTAATTTATTTGTAATTAATTAATGATTATATAAGTAAGATTTATAATGAAGTAATTAATTTAATTTACTTTAAATTAATTAAGAGATGAAGTAATTAATTTAATTCACTTTAAATTAATTAAAGATAGAGATAGTTAATTTAATTCATTTTAAATTAATTATGTTATGATTAAGTAAATCATTTCTTATATAAGAATGGATGACATTGATTTGTCTTGAATGGATGTAATCTCAGTAATGAGATAAGATGATATGTGGTATGAATGCTTGGTTGCATTATGATGGTAATATAGATTAACTATTGTGATGTTGATATGGATTACCTATTTGATTATGAATCATCTGTTTAAATGATAATGTGATTATCAATTGTAATTTGTGAATTATCTATCTGTATAGATAAGTTAAATTGTTTAAACCTTTAAAACAACTTGGCCTTAAAAGATACGTTTTGGATTTCGATGAGACCGGGATCGGGTTTCCGTATACCGGTATTCCAGGTCTGGAGACCCGAATACCACATCGATCCAAATTAACGATAGGTCGTGAATCAAGTGAAGATGAAGATTCAGAGTGCAAGGGTTATTGTCGTTAACTCTGAGGGTGATTCCAAAACGAGTGTAACGAGATAATGCCTTCGGTTTCGTTCGAACCCGGAACGAACTTGTATGGATTGAATGCTTTCAACACATCGTCAGGCGGACGATGAGCATTCTAAGTGATATGTTCTGATTAAAGGTAATCGTAACCTCAAGCCTCATCAACCGGGAATGGCTAAAACAGGGGAGGTGCAGCAAGGCTTCGTGGGTAGCGCCCACTGAGAGCAAGATAGATCCCTGTCTAGAGGTCCCTTTCTATATTTCGGCTTAGTGGGTAGTTGGAACTGCAGCCAACTACGGGGTTGTCTTGTTCGGGATTATCCAGTAAGGGATGGTTCCGGCTTTGTGTTGCAGGGGAGCGGGCGTACTCCTCGGTACGGTGATCTAGGCCACGTACTGTGACGGGCGGTACCCCAGTAGCCCTGCCATTGTATGGAATCCAAACTCCAATAAGTGCCGTACGTATTAGTTGTGCCCAACTATGTTGGAATGTGAGATGTAAGCATTTCAGCTATTTCTGTATTTTACTTGAAAACCCTAGACCCTATTATAATATAACTGGATTTCCTATCAAATGATTTGGTTAGCGTAAGGTAAAAACTTTTCCACGTTTATGTGTGGGAAGTCTTACGTGATACCTTTGTTTTCAAAAGGTTTTGAAGTTAAACAATTTTAACCCGTTTACTCACACCAGACCCATGTCTGACCCAAGTGTTTATTTTCTGTTTTATTAAACCTTGGGTACTCAATTTTTACGAGTAGCCAAGGGATTCAGGTTAGTCTTGACGAATACTGGAGGAGCTGAGGAGCAGGAGGCTTCAGCGAGTAGATATATAGAGTTTCCGCTGTGTTTGTATTAGTCTGTATTGTACTGGTATATTTGTGTTGTATAATAGACAGAAGTTTATAACTGTCTATTCTGTGATGTATAAATTGTGTACTCTGATGTATATGATACTATGTAATATCTTATGTGATAATATATTTCTCGTTCCGCTGTGAGATTTCTGATGTATTGTTGTTCTCTTTTCTTTTCTTTTCTTCTTCTATCCCTTTCTTTCTTCATAACGATGCGTCTTTCTGGGCAAAGAAAGTCGGGTTGTTACATTTGGTATCAGAGCGGTAGGTTGAGTGAATACCTAGGCTCTGGAGTGGTGTCTATCTTGAGAGCGCGTATTTGTAATTTTTATATAACTATATATATATTTATTCTACCTATTTATTGGGTTACCTGTTCGGGTTTTCCAATATGAGTTATAAAGGTAGATAAGATGGTAGTGTGTGTAACACAATTACCAATAGTTAGAGTCTGAGTGTTGAGGTTGGAAGTGTATCTGTCGAGACTGTAGACCTAATACTGTCTCGAGTGAGCTTTGTTGTGGTGTAAAGATTTCATCGATCTCTGAAGGAAACCTGTTAAGGTTCGGAGTTTATCTTTGAAATTGGATGAGCAAAAGCGAATGATGGTATCTTGGTAACTTCTGGAAGAAGTAGCTGTGTGGTGAGACGCAGTGACTATGGATGTTTCCGAAGATGTTTCTTTTGGAGCAAGTTTTAGGAAGTATATCTGCTTCGGTGTTGTGGCTGGGTCCAGCGGGGTGTTTATGTTTGATTTGAGGTCCGAGTTTCTCGAAGAGTTTTGGATTAGGAAGTCTTTGGCGTCAGTGTCAGCGGTGCAACTCGGAAGTGTTCTGTGTTGGCAGGAAGTTTTCTAGCTGAGCAGTTTTTCTAGAGGAGGAATCCAAAAGCAGCAGAGTGGATCCATTTCTTCGATGAATTGGATAGTTAAGTATGAGCTGTTCTAATTTGTGAAGAGAGAACAGTATCTGTGGAAGTTAGGTCGAGTTGATCGCAAAAGAGACTTGCGATTGTTCGAGTGTTCTCATGGGTTATTGGAGATTGAGATTCCGTATCAACTTGATTAGTGGAGTTACCGGAAGTTCAGCTTAGTAGAAGGATGTCTTCTAGAGAAGAATTTGGTGAAGCAGCTTAGGATTTTTTTGAGAGGGATTGATCAGTCCTAATTTTCTGGAGGGAATTCTTCTATGTTTTGACCAAGTGGAGTGGTTCACTAAGATTTTATGGTATGGTGAACTGTGGATGATCAAGTTTGTGCTCGAGTTTCTTTGACAGCATTCTCATCTATTCAAGATCAGAGTTGTGCAGCGGAAGCAAGATAGCAGCTATTCTAGAGTGGAAGCGACCAGAAGTTGTAATTTTCTTGGAGTAAAGGATTTCTATAGGAAATTCAAGTATATCTCTAAGTATGAAGGATTTTTCAGGATTTGGAGGTAAGGTTGTCAAGTGCAACTGTTTGGCTATTTCAGATAGGAGAAGTAGTTCGAAGTGCTCTAATGATTGTGGAGTAGAGTTGTGTTCTGGATTTTGGCGTATTTTTGGAAACCATTTTGTTGAGTAGGATCCGGAAATTGGTTTGATGTTGGTCTAGATTATTTCAAGAAGCATCAGCAAGGGTTAAGCTGATCAGGAAGGATCTGTAGACAGCCCAGGATCGTCTGAAGATTTTTGTGGATAAGAGACGGAGGAATTTTGAATTCGAAGTTGGAGACTTCGTTGTTGTTGAAGTTTCTCTGATAAAAAGGGAACTATAAGATTGGGTAAGTCTGGGAAGTCAGCTCCGAGTTATTTTGGATCTCTTCTGTATGCTGATTTGGATAAGTGCTTTGATCTACTGGATTGAATTGTCAGTTTGGATAACTGGAATTCATTTTGTTTCACGTATCTCTGAGAGAGTACGTATTTGATCTATCTCTGGTTGTGGAACCAGCAGTTCTGGAGGATTTGGTTGTTGAGTCAGACTCGTCTGTAGTCTGATATCTTGTTTAGTTCTGTAGATCTAGATGAGTAGAAGCTTTATAGCTTAGTAGTTTTGATTGTTTGTAAAGCGAGTATCCCGGTATATATATACACTTGGGGAAACTCGAGGAAATTCTATCTAGAATTTTGTCTGGATAGTTAAAATTGTTTGATTAGATTAAATGGTTGCTATGATTGATAGTGTATGATTGATTGTGTGATTGTTGTTTAAAATTAAAAACTTTTGCTGGGTTATTAAATTATCTTTGCTTTTAAATTTCGGGGACGAAATTATTTTAAGGGGGGAGGAATGTGATATCCCGGAAATTTGGCAATATCAATTTAATAATCTTTATTAATAATTAAATTGATTAGTTGATTTATTTTATAAATTGACAAGTTTAATTCATTTTAAAAGGTTAATAATATTTTAAATTGGCAATATTTATTATTATCTTTTCTAATAATTTAAAATTGGTAAGATTTATCTTTTAAAACTTATATAAATGTTTTCTATTTATAATGATTATATATATATATTGTTATTTGAAGTTATGTATTAAAATTTCAATATGATAATTATCAAAACTAATGGTAAAAAAATATTTTCCATTTAGAATATATATTTGTATATATTGAAATGGAAGGAACATTGGATTTGAATTTAATAAAGTATTTTCAAACTTTAATATATATATATAATTTGT
Source organism: Allium fistulosum (assembly GCA_030737815.1). Taxonomy (NCBI): domain Eukaryota; kingdom Viridiplantae; phylum Streptophyta; class Magnoliopsida; order Asparagales; family Amaryllidaceae; genus Allium; species Allium fistulosum. The sequence goes on along the minus strand of CM060903.1, from coordinate 1,437,809,389 downwards.
AATTTGGAAATTTGTAATTTGACTTAGTACTTTTGGAAATGATAATTGAGATTTAAATAACAAGTGTAATTTCTTATTTATTAAAATATATATGTAAGCTTAAGTTTAAATAAGGTTTAAATTAAGAAGTTTATTTGTTTTAATAATCTTTTCTCTTTTAATATTCAAATATAAGTCAAAATGGTTTTGTAAAAATATATAGAGAGTTAAACTCAATTTCTCAAGCATATATAAATATGTTATATTTAATTGATATAAGTATAAGTTAATTTAAATATTTGTTTCTCACCATTGTATATTTATTAAAATCTAGAAGCTTATTTATAAAAGATAAATACATTTTTATATACATGTAAATATTTTATAAATACATAGGTATAGCTTAAGTCAATTAATTAAAATAAGAATGTACACTTGTAAGTTTTTAAAGGTAGTTTAAAGACATTTGTAAAGATGTAAGCCTATGTGTAAGCAAATTAACACTTAAAGAAGACAAGTGGCTATTTTCTTTGGTAATTAAAGTTTTAAAATTTTAAATATAGAAGAAAGATCTGCAATTTATTTTCTTCAGCTCTAAAAACTATCTTCACTTCTTTCTCTACCAAAATAATTCGAATCTAAAGATAAAGTAAAAAGTATGGAAATCAAATGATAAGAAAATGAAGAACTGGAAATTTAAATTGAAAGCAAAGCAAAGCAAAATCTGGAAATTTCAAATGAAACAAGAAGAGAAGTCTGGAAATTCAAATGCAAAGCAAAAGGTGATCAAAGGAAAATTCAGTAGCAGTTCCAAATAAATCAACAAACAACTAAATACAAGAATCAAATTGCAAGTTTATAATTCAACAAAGCAAAAAGAAATCAAATTCAAAAATCTGGGAAAAGCCTGGAAACCAAATCTGTTCTCTGTCTCTGTTCTCTGCATTATTGCCTGGTGAGTAAATTTTTTTTTAAAACAGTTTTAAATTCTGGAATTCCACTTTAATATGTATGAAACTCTGGTTGCTTGTTTGAATACTTGGATTGGAATGAATGCATGTATGTATAAGTATTTAATGTCTGTATATTGTTTAATATAAACTCTGTTGTGTGATAACAGGTTTCAATTCCTCTATAAATCTAGTATCTCACTTCTGAATCACCGTTAGATTTTTATTTGTAAATGAAAAATGTTTGAAATCGTGAAACATCCCTACTAGGATTCATTCCTGAAATTTACATTAAATATTTGACTCAGAAATTTATAAATTATAGAGAAATATAGTTTGGGTCAAAAAATTAATCGAATCAATTTTTAGTTTGAATTACATAATTGAATTCATAATGCTAAAGCATGATTTTTAAGATTTGTATCATGATTTTTAGATTAGAAATTGAAGAGAATTTTGGGTTTATTTGTTTGGGGCTTTCTGGCCGATTCACGACAATCGACGGCGAAGTTGGGGTCGTGATTGAGCTCGAAGGTGGAGGGGGCAATGGAGATCATAGGAAAAATCATATTTGAATTTATTGATGTGGGGGTTGGCTGGGAATCGAGAAGGTAGGGTTTTGGGCACTGTGATTGTCGTGGGTTTTCATATGGGTTTCGCGGCTTCGACGTGCATCAGGAGGCGATCGCATATGGTTCAGGAGGTAGAGGGAAGTGAGGCGGAGCTACGGTGAAGGTGGTGGGTTTTCTCGAGGCCGGGGGTTGCCGTGGTGATGGAATTTACTAGCAATGGTGTTCGTGCAGTTTGGGTTCGATGGCCAGAAATCGATTCTCGATCGAGGGGAGTTTTCTGGGTAGTGCGATTTGATGTCGAGGTCGAACATGACGTGCTGGAGGCCGGAGGAAGGATCGCCGCCGATCAACGTGGGTGTGCATGTTAACGTGCACGGTTATGTATCAGGAAGATGGGTTTTGGGGAGGAAGGCTGGAGCTCGAAGTTTGTCTCGGGGGTTTTGATATTTTTCTCGAAGCAAGTCGTAACGTGGGTTGGTCTCGAGAGTTACTTCGGGGATTTTGTAACGTTTTACTCGGGTTTGGTTTTGGAGCAGGCATTTAGATTTTTAAAAAGAAATGCTTTAAGTTTTAAAACAAAAGAAGTTTGATTTTTGTAATATTTCTAAGTTTTTAAAACAAGATTAAACAAGTTTTGACTTGTAAAATAAATGGTTTTCAAAATAAATGTTTTCAACAAGTTTTAAATATTTAAATAGATAAGTTGGAAAAGGTAGATAAGTAGACTTTCAAAATGCTTTTTATATTAAAGTTAATTTAATAACTTTGGAAGTTTAAAGGTTTTGAAAGTTGAAGTAGAAGTTTATGTTCTTTTAATTGTAATTGATTAAAAATTTTTATTTTAAATAAAGATTAAATAATAAGGATTTTAGTAAATAAATTATAATAGAGAATTTATCTTAAGTAATTAAGAGATTTAATTAATTAAAGATAATTAATATGGGAAGATAATTAAATTGTTGGTCAATTTAATTTATTCAATTAAGACAAATGATTTTCTTAATTAAGATCTTTTAAATATAAGGATTAAGAAATTAGTTCATTTATTTGAATAATTAGTTAAATAATTAACTAAGTAATTAATTAGTGATTAATTAGAGATAATCACTTATAAATTTAATTAAGTATAATTACTTGATGAAGTAATTAAAGAATAATTACTGGATGTAATTAAGTAAGGAAAATTATTTAATAAAGTAATTAGAGAATAATTATTTTATAAAAGTAATTAATTAGAAAGTGATTAAGAGTTAATTACTTAGTGTTATTAATTTAATAATTTAGTTAATAAAGTTAATTAAAGGATTAAGGTTAATTAATAAGGTAATAAATTTTTAGTTAAGATAATTAATTAAAAGTAATTAATTAATGGAAGTAATTAAGGGAATTAATTACTGGATGAAATTAATCAAAGTGATTAATAATTGTGGTTTAATTAAGATTAATTATTTAATTAATTTAAATATAATAAATAATTAAAGAAGTAATTAGAGATCATTAGTTTATAATGATATGATTAAGACTTGAATAATTAAGATTAATTAATCAAATGATAACTAATTAATTTTAAATTAATTAAGGATTAAAGTAATTGATTATAATTAATTAATTAATGAAGTAATTAAAGGTTAATTACTGTATTTGGTTAAGAATAATTAATTTGTGAAATTAATTAAGATAATTACTTAAATGTAATTAAAGTATAATTAATCAAGGTGATTAATTAAAGTGGATAATTAGAGAAAGATTAATTAATTTATTTGTAATTAATTAATGATTATATAAGTAAGATTTATAATGAAGTAATTAATTTAATTTACTTTAAATTAATTAAGAGATGAAGTAATTAATTTAATTCACTTTAAATTAATTAAAGATAGAGATAGTTAATTTAATTCATTTTAAATTAATTATGTTATGATTAAGTAAATCATTTCTTATATAAGAATGGATGACATTGATTTGTCTTGAATGGATGTAATCTCAGTAATGAGATAAGATGATATGTGGTATGAATGCTTGGTTGCATTATGATGGTAATATAGATTAACTATTGTGATGTTGATATGGATTACCTATTTGATTATGAATCATCTGTTTAAATGATAATGTGATTATCAATTGTAATTTGTGAATTATCTATCTGTATAGATAAGTTAAATTGTTTAAACCTTTAAAACAACTTGGCCTTAAAAGATACGTTTTGGATTTCGATGAGACCGGGATCGGGTTTCCGTATACCGGTATTCCAGGTCTGGAGACCCGAATACCACATCGATCCAAATTAACGATAGGTCGTGAATCAAGTGAAGATGAAGATTCAGAGTGCAAGGGTTATTGTCGTTAACTCTGAGGGTGATTCCAAAACGAGTGTAACGAGATAATGCCTTCGGTTTCGTTCGAACCCGGAACGAACTTGTATGGATTGAATGCTTTCAACACATCGTCAGGCGGACGATGAGCATTCTAAGTGATATGTTCTGATTAAAGGTAATCGTAACCTCAAGCCTCATCAACCGGGAATGGCTAAAACAGGGGAGGTGCAGCAAGGCTTCGTGGGTAGCGCCCACTGAGAGCAAGATAGATCCCTGTCTAGAGGTCCCTTTCTATATTTCGGCTTAGTGGGTAGTTGGAACTGCAGCCAACTACGGGGTTGTCTTGTTCGGGATTATCCAGTAAGGGATGGTTCCGGCTTTGTGTTGCAGGGGAGCGGGCGTACTCCTCGGTACGGTGATCTAGGCCACGTACTGTGACGGGCGGTACCCCAGTAGCCCTGCCATTGTATGGAATCCAAACTCCAATAAGTGCCGTACGTATTAGTTGTGCCCAACTATGTTGGAATGTGAGATGTAAGCATTTCAGCTATTTCTGTATTTTACTTGAAAACCCTAGACCCTATTATAATATAACTGGATTTCCTATCAAATGATTTGGTTAGCGTAAGGTAAAAACTTTTCCACGTTTATGTGTGGGAAGTCTTACGTGATACCTTTGTTTTCAAAAGGTTTTGAAGTTAAACAATTTTAACCCGTTTACTCACACCAGACCCATGTCTGACCCAAGTGTTTATTTTCTGTTTTATTAAACCTTGGGTACTCAATTTTTACGAGTAGCCAAGGGATTCAGGTTAGTCTTGACGAATACTGGAGGAGCTGAGGAGCAGGAGGCTTCAGCGAGTAGATATATAGAGTTTCCGCTGTGTTTGTATTAGTCTGTATTGTACTGGTATATTTGTGTTGTATAATAGACAGAAGTTTATAACTGTCTATTCTGTGATGTATAAATTGTGTACTCTGATGTATATGATACTATGTAATATCTTATGTGATAATATATTTCTCGTTCCGCTGTGAGATTTCTGATGTATTGTTGTTCTCTTTTCTTTTCTTTTCTTCTTCTATCCCTTTCTTTCTTCATAACGATGCGTCTTTCTGGGCAACGAAAGTCGGGTTGTTACATGTACTTTGATGATGAGATGTATAAAACAGATATAGTTCTTTTGTGTAAAGATCAGTTATTATCTATTATATTTTATTCCGCTGCGATGTGAGATTCTGATGTTGTTTTCTATTTTTCTTCTTTTACCCCCTTCTTCTTTAATCCTGATGGTTTGATTTTTCGGGTAAGAAAAATCGGGTCGTTTCAATACAAGTGTAGTGTCGTAGAGGATAATTAAGAGGGAGACTAGAATCAAATCGTTCAAGCCAAGGTAAATTATAAGTCCGTATCTAAAATGTAAACCAAATCCAAATCTCTTTTCAAAACTTAGATCTTTGATAAATCTATGTAAGCTTGCAGTATATATATCCAAATAGGAAGAAAAAGTGAGTCAAACTGGAATAACATGTATTAGATTTGGAGATTTGGAAAGCTAAAATGGTGAGTGAGAAGTTATATATTTTTATATAATATTGGATTTATATCATCGTAAATCTATTCCTGTATGCCTAAAATGTAAATTAGAGCTGTAGGCTAAAATTGTGTAAGTGTAATGAACTTATAAACTCTACCAACGTATTTTGTAATTGAAAACTTGAATTATGTATTACATGTACGTGAACCTGGAAAGTATTGGGTAGTAATAGTTTCTGAATTTGATAAATTATGTGATAGTTGTAGATTTGTAGATTTAAATGGCTTTTGCAAGTAAAAATGAGAAGTAAGTTATTACAATAAATTATTTGGATTTAAGCAATTCATTGGAATATTAGGTGTTGCAATGTGAATTCCTATAGATTATCAAGTTCGGATTTATAAATAAAAGTGTATCGTCCGAAATAACAAGGAATATGCCTAAACGGAAGATGTACAAAAAATATGGATATTTATCGTATTTAGTGCTGTGTACTTCAATACCACAAAAAGATAATTCGTTGCAATTCAAACACAACACAAATTCCCTTTTTTGATAAGATATAGAAATTCATTGTGCTAACCTTTCATTTTAGGAAGAGGTGGTTTCAATGCATTAAAATGGACAAATCCCTACTAATTAATTGAAGAATTATAAATGCGATAAAACTGGTCTAAGAAAAGAATAAAGGCAATATAAGCAAGATGGAAATTAAATAAAAGAAATGAAAAGATAGACAATAATAATTTAAAGTAAAAATGGTATGGAGAGTCCTCTAAACGAGAGAGGGAGATAAAGGTTAAAATGGGAATGGAGATAGAAAATTTAATAACGAGGAAAAAGGGAAGTAAATGAAAAAATATATTTAGATCTTTGAAAAGAAAGCAGTAAATTAATTTAAAGTAAATAAGGTGTAAATGCATAAAGAAGTAAAGAAATATTGTTAACAGTGAACAGTAGAGGCGTAATGATTAAACAAGTATAAATGAAGATATACATACATATATACATATATATATATATGAACATATGTATACACGTAGCCTCAAGTATGCATTTATAACGAGCGTGAATTATTATGATTAGTAAATAACTTAAATGGATAAGAATGACATAGTAACTAAAATGGGTTGGAATGAGAGGTCAGTAGTGATACAAAATAGAAGCCTATCGATTGTAAAGGGCTGTGAGTCAGCGAAATAGGGATCTTAAGGCTAAATAAAACTAAAGGGGGTGAATAGTGTTTAATGGATTATATGAATATTTTTCAAATTCTTTAAGGTTCTACTAAGAATAATGTAATTAACAATCACTAAAAAAATCACAAAATCAAAGTACAAATAAAATTAAATATAGTAAAAATAAAAAGGAAAGAACACACCAGGATTTTATACTAGTTCGGGGTTACCATACATCCAGTCCTGCACAATTTCATGTACAGATTTCTTTTCAACTAGTAAATGCAAATACAATCTCGATCTCAAGGCTACGAGACATACTCTCCAGAATCCTGACCTCTATGTAAAGTTGCTTGATTTCTGGACTACAAGTACATCCACTAGATTTACGGGCTACTAAGCACACTCAATTGATCTTACGGGCTACAATCACACCCACAAATATAGCAGTATGATTTGATAGAGTTTTACGGACTTGGATCTTCTTTCTTGATTACAATTGATCCTATAACTCTAGAATAGGACTTTGATCTTGGTTTGAGTAAGAGAGATGAGAGAAATCAGGCAGTATATGAAAGAGAATCAATCTAGTAATGATTGAATTTGATTCTGGTTGAATTTCGGCAGAGTTGGGTATATTTTTATTTAGAAATCAAGAGAGTGAAAATGGGAGAGAAAAATAAGAAAGTAATTAATAAAAATTCTTTTGGAAGTCTGGTATATATAGGAAAACAACAGTCACGTCCGTTCACGAAGAAATACGATGAAAATACACTTCCATTCAAATTTGAATTTGGAAAAGTACGGCCACTATGTCATCATACATGGATGGATATGCCAACATATCCCTTTGTATTTTGAAAAACACTTTGAAAATATATTTTGAAAATATTTTGCTTTGTAAAATAATTTGATACTTTGTAGAATCATTTAAATATAGTTTATACACATTTAATCGAAATATAACTTAATAAAACTTTATAAAATTATTTTGAAAGATTTAATAAGAATATTCAATATAATGTAAATAATATATATAAAGTCAATATAGTTATAAATTATTAAAGTATAAACAAAATTAAATATATATTTAAACTTAAAAACACTAAAATAATATCTTTGGAAGTATAAGAAATTGAAAATCGTTTTGAGAAATATTTTGAAAAGATTTTAAAACTAGGATATTTGAAAAACAATTTAAAACTTACTTGAGAGAGAGAGAGAGATCAAGAAAGTGCTATCTGGATTTTAATAAAAATTCTATGACTCTATAACTTATCTGGAATATCTTAAAATCTTGAACTCTTCAATACTTCCGAGTCTTCAATTTCCAACTCTTGAGATTCTATATCAGCATCTTAAATCACTCTTGATACTGTACAATCTTCTTAAATGACACACGTCTAATATCCTGCACAATATACTATATATATCTTGATAAAACATTAGTATCTGTATTTTATATAATGTCCTATAGTTATGATCATCAAAACCAAAACCTAAGCTACTAACAGTCTCCCCACTTTTGATGATGACAACTCTATATATAAAATATAATATAACTTCCCTTGTGTTACAAAACTCCCACTTAATCTATGCTTAGATTTTATATATTTCTCCTCCTTTTTCATCAAGAAAGATAAACTGGCTATAACTCCCCCTAGCTAAGACACTATAGTAATAATGATAAGAATGACATATAAAAATGATGAGAGATAACACAAATCATTAATTGTAACTATACAAAACTATATATTCATTCATTATCATAATACAAAGTGATCACAATCCGGTCAAATCCTAAACTATACATATAAGTTCAAAGTAAACTTGTTAGATAAATTCAAATATACATACCACGCATTCAAAGCAATAAAAGCAAATTGAATATTATCTAACGTGAATTTCTAATGATTGGGGATTTGTGTAATGACCCACCTTTTTAGACGGTTTAAATCGACAATAAACCACACATATCAACTCAAACCATTCAAAAGGGAGGATTGTTAATGGGGTATATAAGAAAATAAGAGAAAAGAAAGAAAAACAAAACAAAAAATCTCATAGTGGAACGACAAAATATAATAATCAAATAAACAGTCCATGAAGCTGTTTTTACAAATAACATTTGATTACACTTTTGCCATTCAATTAGAGTTATATATACAGCAGGTATAATAAGGTAATGCAGTGGAACAACATGATGCTGTGGAATAAATATAATAAATAGTAGACTAATCTCCGTCTTCATCCTCTAAATAAAATGGTTTTCAACACTGAAATGCTCAGGCTGACCCGAGCGTAATGAAAAGACAAAACACTCGGTTCAGAACTAAAAGATTTTATGTAAGTTAAATCAACAGTATTAAATATGAGTGCAAAGGCATTAGAGATGTTTACGAGATTTTACATCTCCTATCCAGTGTATAACAAGCCTGTAATAACTTAAGAGATGTTCGGGATTCCCATCTCCTAGGAATCCGTTAAACTATTTATATGTAGTAATATACGCTATATATGTAGTGTCTATCAGTAAAGTATTAAAATAGCGCTAAGGCATTACCCATATCCCCCTTAACACATTTTTATAAATGCCGTAGTCTATACAGTATTGTAAACTCCACCAAACCGGTGGGCTATCAGGGAGCACTCCGTAGGAACGACATAAACCAAAATCGTAGCGGGCTCGATAAGACGTATGGCAAGGCATGCGAGGCAATGCCCAGGGTAGGATTCTACCGTTTTGCACTCCCGGACTGGTGGTAACACATAGCAGCTACTACAGCCCACCTCAGAACACAATCCCATAATCAAATCGAAGGCGGCCACCAAATCAATCACAAAGTAACAGATATGGTATTGAAGAAATGTGCCCGATCGGAGGAGCGACCTCACTTGGCCCGTTATAGCTCCTGTTTTAGTCATATCAAGCTAACCCGGGGGGTCAGGGCTGCATTCATACCTCATACAGTAGCGCTCGTCAAACCATCCTACTTCGTTCTGGATTCTCCATGTAACGACCAGCATTTTTTCCGATAATTAAAATAATGAATTAAATAAGATTTCGTAATTTAATGTTGGAAGAAAATAAAATTTATGATGTAGGGTTGAGAAAACTTACTAGAATGAAGGTTAATAATGTAAATTAATGTAATAGATGACTATTTGAGTGTAATCTCAAGTAATTGTAGTAATTATAGGTTATAATTGATTTTAATTTAAAATAAGGAATAAATTTAAATGTTATATTGATTGATGAAATAATGTTTGTATTAATTGACAATTGGATTAAAAGAGTAATTGATAATTTAAATGTTGAATTAATTAATGAAATAGTATGTAATACATTGTAATTGAATAAAATATTAGTGTTGTGCAAATAATTATAACAATTGTGTAGACAATCAACTTATAAATGTAATTAAATTAAGCTAAAGGTGATGCTATTTGTTACCTATTTGTTTAACTTGTTGAAATCAAATTAGAAATAAATTCCATTAAATGTAATTAACTGTTACGTTAATGTGAATTAAGGCAATAACTGTAGACTATTGAGGTAACAAAATGTAAATTAGTGTTAGTTTTTCCATTTGACAATAAATGGTTGAATAAAATATTGAACTCAAATTTAATCAATTTATTGGAATTAAAATACAATTAATTGGATTTAATTGCAGTTGAAATTGAACATTGTAATTAGTGATATATTTAACATTGAATTGATATGTAATTTTCTTTTAAAATTATTGTAAATGTCTAAGTAATCAAAAATGATAAAAATTGTTAGTTACTAAATTTGAAATTAAAAAGGTGACTTAATCAATTTAATATTATTTATTTAATTAATGTAAAAATAGCCATTTTGGCCACTATCTCGGATTTCGACGAAACTAGGTTCATCGGATCCGTAACAGTAAATTATTGTAGGATTTCAAGTTTCCTATCGATCGGACTTGTCATTTGATCGTACAGACTCGAAACGCGTAGAAATCAATTAAATTAAATTTAATTGAAATCAATTTGAAATAAGCTGATTTTAAAACTAACTTTTTCATACGATGGAATTATGACTTGGAACCTGTTCCATTGGATTTAGATATATCGAAAACATCTATTTTGATATATGGGATGACTCACTTTCATTTTGGAGGCAGAACGGGCTTTTTGGGTCGCTATTCGTTGTTCGTACAAATTTGATATGTGTTTATTTTCTTACCGGGCTTTGTTTATATCAATAGTCTTGTTTCCCAAAGCCTAGCAGTCATTTTTCTTATTCTGTATGTGTGACGACCCGGAATTTTAGGATATTTGAAATTGGAATATTTAATTGACTTTAAATATTCAAGAGTGAATTTCTAACTCGAATTTCAAATATCAATATTTGTTGGATAATTTAATTCTTTAATTTAACAATTGAAAATTGGGTAAATTATTGAATCTTCGGTTTTAAGCTTGTCAAAAATAATTTGAAGGCTTATAATTTTTTTTATAGTATTGAAGATAGTAAAAGTTTTAAATTTGAGTTTGAAAATGATTTGTTAAGTTTTGAAATTATATCGTTTAAAATTGAATTTAAAAACAGCCTTCCGGGGCACATTCTTGGAATTCGACGAAACCGGTTCCATTGGATCCGTAATATTGTATTATTATCGGATTTCAAATTTCGTAGTGATTGGAGTTGTTGTGTGAGTATAGGATATATAAACGCTTTGAAATTTATATTGAGACAATTGAATTTTAATAATATTTATATATATATTAATCAATATCAGCCGTAATTCTTCCCCATCAGTCTGTTCCTTTCTACATCAAAAACTTTTTGCTTCCACTGTAGCCAAGCTTCTTCTGTACGCCTCCCTCCTTTACATATTGAATAATCGAAAATGGCCGACCAAAATCACATCCTTCCCCCCCAATTCTTTTCGTTAGAAAGCAAAATAAATAAATAAAAAGGGAAAATGGTAACCGAGTTTTTCGAAACCCTTCCCTCCTCTAGTTTGTAATTCGTGAATCAAATGAATGACGAATCGACTCATGAGGCAGCGCGTTCAGATGGAGGCGACCGATGGTCGCGAGGCTTGAGAGGGAGAAGTTCGATTCGCGAGCCATGAAAACTCGCGTTCTGGGGACGATGTGATCGAGCGACGCGTCGTGGCTTCGAAGTCTGGATCCTTGTTCGAGCATGTGATATGGTGGTGTCTATCGCAACTGATGAGGCGCTGGTTTGATTTTTGGTAGACTATCGTTCGTTTTGGTGATCGAATAAGAGAACAATTGCAGTAAGGTATAGTTCTACTCTAAATTTGATTAATTTAATATGTATATATTTATATATATATATATGCATGCTGTAACTTACTGGTCATTTTAAATAAATATACTCGTAATCTCTTTTATAGATCTAACGGTAAATTAAACTATTTTGATTTACAGACTGAATGAAGATATATTATATTGGTAATTTATTTCAAACTGGTTAATTAAAATTTATTTAGTGGTAAAGATAGATTGTTGGATTATTCCAAATATTTATAAAAGCCATTCTGTTTGAAATAATATACTTAGGAAATGGGTATTTTAAACTATTTGGAAGTTTATATTAAAGCATATTTTTGAAAACTATAATTTATTTTTATAAGTATATATATATATAGGTAGTTTCAAAGGAAAAATAAATATCTACATTTTAAATGTTACTAGTTTATTTTAAAATAATGGATTTGGGAATAAATTTATTCAATTAACTTATATAATTATTATAGTTACTAAAAGATTTTTTTTAAAAAGGGGAAATTATCAGCTTAAATTAATTTATTGGCTAATTAAATTTATTAAATGATAATTGATTAGTTCAAATATTAATAAACCATATAATGTTTATACAAGGTCTAAAATCGTAAAGGAGATAGCCGGTTTGGATCGGATTGCAAAACAAAAATCAAAGGTGAGTTAATCTCACTCATCTGGGTTTTATTTAAATTTAAATGGTTAAATTTAAATAATTGGTTGAATGGTTGAATTGATTGGATGTGATATATATTATATAGTAGTATATAGTATATATATTGGAGTGATGGATATTCCCGCATTATATAGCGGATGAGACCCTATGCGTCGCATAATAGCGGATGATATTATATAAACCCATATACCGCGATATTCCACCTCGAAGTGGAATTGATATTGTGCTAACATCTGTGGATGCAAGGAAACAGGTTGGAGGGATCCAAATGGATTCCTCAAAATTTTATTTAGATTGTTTAATATTCTCTATTATGAATATTTGATACTCTGTGAGTAATTATATTGATAATTGAAATGTTGAATGCTATGGATTGCTTGAATATATTTTGATACTCTGAGTTATCAAAATCTATAAAATTGGATTTGAAAAGAAAGTAAAGGAGTGGATTTTTCTTTAGTAAAATAATTATAGAGAATTTGAATAAGTTTAAAGAATGAATTAGAAAGAATAAAAGTGATGTTAAATAAATTCCGAATATATAAAGGGGATTTTGAAATAACCCAGAAATAATAAATTTTAAAACTCAAGCATTATTATTTTAAAGAAATAAAGAATTTAATTTATAATTCAAGGGTTAAATTTATTTTAAAGGATAAGAAAGGAATTTGGGAAATCTGAATTGGTATTCTCAGTTAAAGAGATTTTTAAATCATAAATAAGAAATAAAATGGATTTGAAATAAATGAAGTAAGTATGGAAATTTATTTCAAAGTGAAGTAAATTGGAAATCAATTGAAAATTGATTTAAGTGTTTGGAATTGAAATTTATAAATTGGGTTTATAAAGTGAAGTAAAATATCAGTGGATATTTGGAAGTTTAAACTTCACGGTGGGAATTTATAAAGAAATGGAAATTTGATTTAAAAATAAATAATGATTTATTTTTAAAAGTATGGAAATGGAAAGTGTATTTCCCTGGAAAGCCAAGTATATTTTAAAGGAGACATTTATGTATAAGTTAAAGGCTTAAAGATCTGTTATAAGGAAATGTTTTAGAAATGTAATATTAAACGTTTAAAGTATATTTTATAATAAAGTGTTTTTAAGTTATTTTTTTAAAATCCAAAGTACGTGTTAATTCCTTTATTTCGGCGACCTAAAACCCTATGACCTAACAGCTCTTAACGACCTAAAAGAGTTCACGACTTAAGAGAGCTCACGACCTAAGGATGTTACGACTTAAGGATATCGCGACCTAAAGATATTACGACTTAAGGATATCGCGATATAAGGATGTCACGACCTAACAGATTGCACGACCTAACTCTCGAAGCAACTTGGCGACCTACCGACCTAAGAGCTTAACGAGTTAAGAAGTTCATGACCTGAAAAGCCTGCCGACTTAACAAACTGCGACATAAGGAAGTGGATGATCTACAACTTACGAAGTCTCACGACCTAACAACTGGAAGTGGTTAACAACTTAACGTGTTAAGAGTTAAAAAGGTCTCCGACTTAACTACAGAGCCAACTTAAAGGAACTACGATTTACAGGTTTAAGAAAGATCTACGACTCAAGGGATCTGCAGCTTATGAGATGCCGCATTCAGTTGAGTCGTACACGGATTAAGGACTTACCACGACTCAAGACTTGGCTTAAGTCGTCCACGACTCAAGACTTGGCTTAAGTCGTCCACGACTCAAGACTTGGCTTAAGTCGTCTACGACTCATGGCTTTCTATAAGTCGACTACGACTTAGGACTTGAAGAAAGTACCTGATCGGGAACAACTCTCCAACTGCTTCTATCTCATCGCCGACTTACGACCTACGACTCACTATAAGTCGGTTGCGGGTTATGACTTGGAACATTTCCTATTCAGATTCGACTCCTATAAATGGACCCCCACTTCGAACATAAGAGGGACTTTTGGCCATTCATTTCTTCAAGCGCCGTTACTCTGTCGAACTCTCCACTCATTCAGCAATCAAAGATCTTCAAGCATTCGAGACACTACAACAAGCTTCGAGAGGAATTCCTTACATCCAACACGGATTCATCGAGTTTCATCATCGAAGATTGAGCTAGTAGTCAAGATTGTTTCTTGTGATCAAATTGTACTGTTTTCATAAGAGATTTGTATCGATTTGTAACCAGATTCAGTAATAAAGAGATTCAAAGTGGACGTAGGCTTAATCTCAAGCCGAACCACTATAAAGTGCTGTCTTTTACTGCTTTTCTGCTAGTTTACTGCTTAAATTCTGTTCCCGTCACACGGGTGGTGCTTTCACGATTCTATTACACACACCGGGTGTTAGCGTTCACTTTTTAACGTTAACATTTTGGTGCTTTCATTGAGAAACCAACTCAGGCGATTGTCCACCGTTGCTTCGCAAAGATTCATAAAGAGAACCTCTCTTGAAAACCAGAAGTTGATCCGAAATAATGGCTCCTGGAAGAAGAGGTAGACCTATCAGATCCAGAAATGCTCATGAAGGGACTTCCGCTTCCCCAACAATAGACCAAGCAACTCCTACCGTTGGAGTCACCAGGGCTGAATTGGATGACGCAGTTTCTGGATTATACCAACAAATTGAAACTCAAAACGCTTTGATGATGGATAGAATAACTGCCCTGCTCGGGGCAAATCGTCAACCAGAAAACCATCAAACTACTCTTCCTGAAATGCCACCTTTCCAAGCTGATGGTTCTATGCCGCAACTAACTTGTCATGAACATATGCCCGGGCAAACTTCCGAGGGAAGAACTGATGCTTGCCCGGAGGTGTCTTTGAACAATAAAGAGTACCTATCCGAAATGGTTGGCCGCATCATGAAAGAGAGCATGCAAAGGGAAGAGGATGAGGCTGACTGGGGATTTGCGCCAAGCAGAACTCCGTTTACTGAAAGGATCCTGAAAGCGGAGTTTCCGAGGAAATTTGCACCTCCTACTATCCAAACCTATAGGGGAACGAGTGACCCTAATCATTTCCTATACAAATACGATTGGCATATGACTGGTGCAAGGGCGTCAGACGAGATTAAGTGTCGATACTTTCCAGTGTACTTGGAAGGTGTGGCCTTATTTTGGTTCACAAAGCTCCCAACTCGGTCAATAGATCGATTCTCCGACTTAACGCAAAAGTTTAGAGAACAGTTCAGATTGTATGCTTCAAAAGCTAAGGATATAATGTCACTATCCAATCTTGAACAAGCTCCCGGAGAATCAATCAAATCTTTCTTAAGCCGTTTCAATATAGCAGTAGCCGAAGTGGATAATGTAGAACCACGTATGATCCTGACCTACTTAGTGCGAGCCATCAATAAATCAAGTGAATTTGGAAAATGGCTGAAAATGAAGGAACCAAATTCCCTTGAGAAGTTTTATAAAAAGGCCGATGAATTCATGCGCCTGGAAACCCTTTCTGCCCCAGCAAAAGCATTAGTTGCTAAGGACAATAATGATGAACTTGCTTCTAACAGAAGAAATTCTGAGAATCAGAAAAGGGAAAACGACAGAGGAAAGAACCAGGGGAATGAGAAGAAACTCCACCGCTTCGATTTTTCAGATTTTACTCCTTTAACCGATACACCAAGAAATATCTTTTTTGCAACAAAGGACGTTGTCAGGTATCCTAAGCCACCTAAGATGACGAGAGGTGCAAAGCGTAATGGAAAATTCTGCCAATTTCACAATCAACCTGGCCATGACTCTGACTAATGTCGCCAATTAAAGAATGTGATTGAAGAATTGCTGGAGCAGGGTAAACTCCAACAATACGTTAAGAGAAGCGGAGTCGATCCAACCTCATCCACTCGGGATCAACAACGTCCTACCCATCAATCCGATTCTCTCAACAACACTGCAGTGCAAGATTCAGAAAAGCTTGTCACAGGAGGACTACACCCAGCGGGCAGAAGTTGGGACGACTGCTAATTGTCCACAAAACTGCAACTGGGGCATCTTTCACTTTCTCTAGCATATAAATCCGAAGCTGCGAATCTAGTGCAAATGGAAAATCAGTCCGGAGATTCTGAAACAACAATAACTAGCATCCATTTTTTACTTAACAGCATTGCTTGAATTTGTAAAAATGATAATGGATGTGTGACTTCTGCATTGTAAACCGTTGAGAAATTAGTGTGACTGAATAATGAAAAACTATGAATTCTGTGTTTTCTATTACGAAATGCCTGTTATATTTCGATATGTAAATACTCTAAATGTATTGCTAAAATGTCGATCTAATATTGCAGGTCATTAAAGCAAAGCTCACCCATCGCAAAGCTAAGCGAGCCCTACAAATCACTTATTAAGCAAATACCAAGCAACCAAAAATTCCATATTCAAATCCCATATAAGAAGAACTTCACATAAAAAGTTGGCAACTCCACTGAGGAAAACCTTCGTTAAGTGGTTGTGACTGTCAATACGAACAGACATCCAACTAGGTAACTTGCGTTTGTCCTGTGAAGTTGTTCAACAGTGAAGTCCACTTCTTCGGATAAGACAATTTACTTGCAAAGGAAGACGCGCTTGGAAACAATAATAAAGGGTAGCTGATTAGCAAATGATGAGGGAACATGGGCCACCAAACATAGAAGCAGCCAAAAGGAGGTATGCCACTCAATAAAAAGGGCCGGTAGAACCACCGAAGGGACACCTTCCCAAGCAGAAGGAAAAGGGCCCTTGCTAACTGATCGTGATGCATCCGATCAGGCAGCTTGCGTCCATCCCGTGGATCTACTCGCCCCTGAGACGTAACCTTCCTGGCACACCAACCAACCGATGCTCCTTCCCAAAGGTCAACAAAGCCCTCTAACGAGGCACGCCAATAAACGAAAGTGCTTCTCTCAATAAAAAGATTGGTGGAACCACCGGAGGGGCACCTTCCCACGCTGAAGGAACATGGCCCTTGTTAGTTAATTGCGATCGTTTGTGCAAACGAACATCCAATCAAGCAACTTGCGTCCGCCCCGTGGATCCATTCAACCATGAGAAACTAACTTCCAGACAATCACAAGACCTCTTCAGAGGCAAAAGCCCTTTTCGGAGGCACATTTCACCCGTGTAGAAGTGCAAAATGCTCCTCTTCAGAGGCCCACTTCACCAGTGATGAAATGCTAAAAAGCCCTTTTCGGAGGCACATTTCACCCGTGTAGAAGTGCAAAATGCTCCTCTTCGAAGGCCCACTTCACCAGTGATGAAATGCTAAAAAGCCCTTTTCGGAGGCACATTTCACCCGTGTAGAAGTGCAAAATGCTTCTCTTCGGAGACCCACTTCACCAGAGCTGAAATGCCAAAATTGCTTCTCTTCGGAGGCCAAAATTGCTTCTCTTCGGAGACCAAAATTGCTTCTCTTCGGAGACCAAAATTGCTTCTTTTCAGAGACCAAAAGACCTCTTCAGAGGCGTACTTCACCTTGCTTGAAATATCAAAAATAAACCCTTTAATGGGGCACAAAATCAAAACCTTCTTCAGAAGCTCATTTCACTGCGTAGGAAAATTCACTTTTTAACAAATAAAAGTGATCATTCCCAAAAGTTGAAGTGTTCTTTAGGAAGAAAGAGAAAGTAAAAACTTCTCTGAAGACGAGATATGCTCTATTAGAAGCAGAATGATTCTTCCCTTAAAAGTGGAGTAGTTATTCTCTGAAGTAAGAGTATCAGTCTTGAAGAAGCTAGAAATGTTGCAATGCACTTGCGGTATGGGGGCAACACTATACAATTCAGTCACATGAATAAAGTAATATGCAAGCAACATACCGCGAGTTCATTACAATATCATGAAAAATAGATGTGGAATAAATGCATTCTCAAAAAACAAACAAAAAGTTTGTTCAAACAAAAAAGAATCATTTGTTCTACACTAAAAAAGAGAAACAAATGCATTCTCACATACACAAGAATTTGTACAAGTAAAATAGCTATTTTATTCAATACTATGGAAACTTTTTACATTGTGCAGATTACAAAAAGGAGCGGAGACCGGTATCCGCACAATCTCCGGTCAATACATGCAAAAAACAGAAAAAGACAAAATCAAACTCATTTCTCCTTCTTCCCGCCCTTGGAGCTTTTACCCGGCCTGGTAATTAGTTTCGGAGGCCGTATCGGAGAAGAAGCAGAGAGAGACTTAGCCGGATCGACTTCTGCGTCATCTCCAGTAGCAGAAGAACTTTTCTTTCCTTTCTTCGAAACCACACATTTCCCCATTTTCTTGGAAGAAGATTCACTCCCCGGAGAAAGAAATGTAGAAAGCTTTGTGTCGTAGTCAAAAGACTGCTCCGGGGTCTTCTCACTATCTCCCATATCTTCTGCTTTCTATTCCTGAGAAGCAGGTGGTTCATCTAAGCCTTGAAGGGCTGCTATCTGTTCTTCCTGAGAACCTGGCTGAGGAGCTGGAAGAGGAGTAACTTGAGAAGAAGGAGGAATGGTGGCTGAAGAAGGAGAAGTTGGTGCAATTTTCAACGCATCCGCTACATAACAAAAGAAATTAAAATCAGTATTCTCCAAGTTAAGAGAAGATATTGGTTCGTTCAGGCTTAAGTAATAAGCAAGAAGTTCATCAAGCTCAGTCAAATCTAGTTCACTGGAGATGGGTCGACGTCAAAGTTACCTGGGGAAGTCAGTTTGACGAAATCAATCTCAAATTTCTGAGCTTTAAAGTCTTCCATAGCCTCTTCCTCTGTGGGAGTGGTCACAGTTTCTTGGTCAACTTTAGCCGGAGGCGAAGAGTGGGAGCTAGAGCCAGCAACATCCACATGAGCTGAAGTCAAAATATGAACAGGGGCAACAGGAAGTATTTCTTTCTCAGAAAGCTTCTCTCCCGTCGCTTCAGCTCGCATTCGGGTACGTTGCTCTTTTCCTTTGGCAAGGGCAGCGCGGGCACTCTCATCTAAGTAGGAAGCTTGAAGATCTGCTTCAGCATAACCGGCACCGCCAAACATGTCAATGATCGCCTCCCATACTTCAGCTAAAGTAACTTCATAATCCGGTCCCAAGAATGAAAGGCTCCCACGGCCCAAGACGCAATGGATATAAAAGTCAAATAAAGTCGTGTCAATGGTGGCCCTAGTTGCCTCATGGGATTCTTCAGCTGCAGCTTTACCAGTGATAGCTTCATAACGCTCTCTTTCAGCCTTCAATAACTGAGACTGCAGTCTTATAATCTCCAGGTCTTGGGAGCTGACTTTCTCCCGAAGTTGAGCCGCGTCATCACGATATTTCCTGGTAACATGCTGCTCTGCTTCCAGATTTACTTCAGCATCCCGCTGAGCAGCATGAGCATTTCGAACCTGCCGTTGGAGCATCTCTTCCTTTTGTGAAAAAGAAGTGGAAGAAGTAGCAAGTTCATTCTTGAGTCTTTCAACTTCAGCCTCGAGCTTCTCATAACCATCGGAGATGCTCTTCATTTCGGCGTCGTGCTGTTTGCAAATTTTATCCCATTCTGATTTATCGTTCTCCATGGTCATCATCGCCTCAATATTCATGTGGTTGACGCTTTGAAGTTCATCGACCAGCTTCTGCCATCCAGACATTCTTTCAATGTCAAGCTTGACAGCATCATGATTTCTCAGCATGGCTTGTTTGTCGATTGGTACCAAATCCAAATCAAAACGCACTCCTTTCAGACACCAATTCGGAAATCGGCCTTGAAGTGTGGGAGGACCATCTCCAGCTTGGTACTGAGGCCTATTAATGATTGCCTGGATGTCAGACTTCTTAAATGCAGGAGAACCGGAAGAAGTATCAGGAGGAATAGAAGCGTTAGTCTTTTCCAAAATTGCAGATGCGTCCTTTTCGCCAAGTTTGGTCCGCTTGCTAGAATCATCAGCCATACGACTCTTCCCCTTGTCGTCATAAGATTTCCTTTTATGAGAATCGTCACTTCTACGGGAAGAGTCGTATCGCTCGTCTCTATTCCCATAATGCTATTCATCTTCTATTCTACGGCGCTCCTCATAATCCCGTGTCTCTCGAGCTTTTCGAGAGGCCCTTTCTTCGTCGGTCTCTTGACGAGAAGGAAGATAACTCCTAAAATCATAAGCATCGCGACTTCCATGACGCTGAAATTTGTTGTAATACGATCCACTTCGCCCCATTAGAGAACCTGAAATTGAAGAAAAAACAAGTCTTAGAAATCCTCGAATTGAAGAAGCTAAGTGCATATAAGTGCCAAAAAATCCTAAGTGTATGTGATGTGCAAACTACGCGCGTCAGACTACAAACCACTTTTGGGTGTAGGAATGGCAATAACTTGTGTGGGGGGTGTTGTAGTTTGTTGCAAAAAAGAGGTTGCTTCAACAACAGGGGATATCGCTTTTGAGGTATCGTCTTTAAAAAGCTCTTGAGATGTTATCATTATATCGCTCAAGTCATCAAAGGTGTCATCAACATGGCGCTCAGCAGGATTCTCCCTTTCAACTTCCACGTCGACTGACTTTTCAAAATTTCGAGGATTCTCTTCCTCTTCAACAATTGGAGCAAGCGCCGGCTTGCTGGACGATCCCGTAACATCGACAGAAGTAGAACACTTTACTAATGTAGTGTCTACGTTTGGCTCTTTTGGAAACATCCCTTCCATTGAAGCTGGGGCATCTGCTGTCTGTACTGAAGAATTAGAAACTTCACGGGGCTGAGTAAAGCGGGAAGAGTCTAAAAGCCCGAAGTGATGTAAAAATTCGTCTGTCAATAGAAATTGAATAGTCCTCTCCTCAGTTGGCACCGCCGTAAGCCTCTCAAAAGTCGGTTTATGACCGGAATCTCTAGAAGGAGAAGGAAGTGCTGAAAAGAAAATGGGCAAAGTTAATATTTGACAGCTCGAACTTTGGAAAGTTTGAAGGAACATAAAAGACAGAGACGAATGATCTTACTTCCTACTCTCCAAATAGCGTAAAACCCCGGGGGATAGCGAACATAGAAAAACTGGCTTAGAAAACTGTGAACACTATCGGGGAGACCAATGATCAACTTGTGGTTCCTGGCACTCCTCTCAAGTGTGATAGAGGGATGGTCTTTGTTCTTTGCAAATGTGCACAAGAAGCGAATTTCTGCAAAACTGGGAAAAAGGTCCAACGTTCTCCTAAAAAGCACACACAACCCTAGCAGGATGGCATAGCCATTAGGATGTAGTTGAAAAGGGGAAATAGATAGTCGGAGGAGAAGTTCTCGAAGACAGTCGTTAAACGGGGGGATAGCTCCACTCAAACACATTTGGCGGTTAACTGCGACAAAGCCATGAGGCGGCCTATCAGCAGTATCATTTATTCCAGGGAACAAAGCGTCAGCTTCGGCAATGCCAAACTGGATGCATAATTGACGAAAAACTTTACGGCTTAGAGTGGTAGGAGTCCTTTCCGGAGGATCGTTCAATGGAGTAGCAATTGGAAAAACTTCTCCAGCAGGTTCCAAGTCTTCTTGTTGAGATGCCATTCTACACAAGGAACTGGATGATCAAATATTAAGGTGCACGTTTCCTAAAAGAGTGAAGTGTTGTGCGAAACTAATACCATAACAAGCAAATATAATTGAAACTAAGTTAATTGATATTTGTCGATTATAAAGTTTCAAGGCTTGATATTTAAAATCCAAGTACAGTGTTGTGTCGATGCAAATAAATCAGCTTTAGTTGTTCATTTCAATTTTGCTTTAATACTTCACTTAGACTTGTTAGTTCGCAGCACTTCATTCACGAAATTCATTTAAGTTAGTTATTCTTTGTCGACTAATCTGTTATTCGATGTGGGCAATCAATGGCAGTATATTCGTCCCATTTTTCTGCAAACATTGTTCTTAAGCAGGTTATTAGCGTTAAAGTCAAGACAATCTGAAAAGAAGTACAACAAGGTCCAAAACAGTTCAAACAATTCAAAGTTCAGTCATGTTCTGCTGAAATTCCCAAGTGTTAGGTCGCTCGCGACTTGGCATATCTCGGAGCCTTTTTTAGGTCGTACAGTGCAGTTTGGAAGGTTTAAGGCGATTTAAATTGATCAAGTCCTAACTCGGCCGCGACTTAAAGCTTATGCCGCAAGAATTAGGTCGTACAATTGTTAAGTCGTCATGTTCAAAGTACAGTTGTCCAAAGGTTCAAGTCTTAGGTCGCTCACAACCTAGCATAGGTCGGTCAAATGTCTTAGGTCGTAAGTCATATGTCGCGAAAGGCTCAGCACAAAATTCTTAAGTCGTACAAATATGCTAAGTCGCCAAACTTCCCCTCCACGAAATCTCTTAATGGACCCGGTAACCCAATACTACCATTACAAAGAAAACAATCATCCTTTTCTTGAATTTGATTCATCTCCGCATACCACTAGATCGCCCAGCAAATCAATTGCAAATCCCTCCGATCCATTGTGAATATTACCATACATTCACAATTCATATAAACATATCAAACCACGATTGGAAGTCGATTGTAGTAATCATTCAAAAAATAAAACACGAATGCATGGAATTAAATTTGGGGCGGAAAACATGAACTCATGGTTGGGCGGCGATTATGGTAGGACAGAGATTGAACTCACTTACGTAGTCGGTTGGAAAGGATGAATCGTCGATTAAACAAGTTGAATTCGCCTTCAAAGACTGAGAATTCGTTAATGGAAGTGAAAATTCAGAACAGTAAGGTGGGGAGGAAGAAGCGACTTAACAGTTTATATGGGGTTGAGAGAGGAAGGCGAATAGGCAAGTTTTAGGTCGCCTGCGAGCTAACAAAAGTAAGTCGAAGCACACGACCTATGGCATAGGCGTGTACTTCGAGGGGCAAATGTTAATTCCTTTATTTCGGAGACCTAAAACCCTATGACCTAACAGCTCTTAACGACCTAAAAGAGTTCACGACTTAAGAGAGCTCACGACCTAAGGATGTTACGACTTAAGGATATCGCGACCTAAAGATATTACGACTTAAGGATATCGCGATATAAGGATGTCACGACCTAACAGATTGCACGACCTAACTCTCGAAGCAACTTGGCGACCTACCGACCTAAGAGCTTAACGAGTTAAGAAGTTCATGACCTGAAAAGCCTGCCAACTTAACAAACTGCGACATAAGGAAGTGGACAATCTACAACTTACGAAGTCTCACGACCTAACAACTGGAAGTGGTTAACAACTTAACGTGTTAAGAGTTAAAAAGGTCTCCGACTTAACTACAGAGCAAACTTAAAGGAACTATGACTTACCGGTTTAAGAAAGATCTACGACTCAAGGGATCTACGGCTTATGAGATGCCGCATTCAGTTGAGTCGTACACGGATTAAGGACTTACCACGACTCAAGACTTGGCTTAAGTCGTCCACGACTCAAGACTTGGCTTAAGTCGTCTACGACTCATGGCTTGCTATAAGTCGACTACGACTTAGGACTTGAAGAAAGTACCTGATCGGGAACAACTCTCCAACTGCTTCTATCTCATCGCCGACTTACGACCTACGACTCACTATAAGTCGGTTGCGGGTTATGACTTGGAACATTTCCTATTCAGATTTGACTCCTATATATAGACCCCCACTTCGAACATAAGAGGGACTTTTGGCCATTTATTTCTTCAAGCGCCGTTACTCTGTCGAACTCTCCACTCATTCAGCAATCAAAGATCTTCAAGCATTCGAGACACTACAACAAGCTTCGAGAGGAATTCCTTACATCCAACACGGATTCATCGAGTTTCATCATCAAAGATTGAGCTAGTAGTCAAGATTGTTTCTTGTGATCAAATTGTACTGTTTTCATAAGAGATTTGTATCGATTTGTAACCAGATTCAGTAATAAAGAGATTCAAAGTGGACGTAGGCTTAATCTCAAGCCGAACCACTATAAAGTGCTGTCTTTTACTGCTTTTCTGCTAGTTTACTGCTTAAATTCTGTTCCCGTCACACGGGTGGTGCTTTCACGATTCTATTACACACACCGGGTGTTAGCGTTCACTTTTTAACGTTAACAGTATGTTTCAAAGCAAATTCTTAAGTATAAGTTAAAATTCAAGTATGTTTTGGGAAATTATTATTTTTAAATTGTTTAAATTTTAAAGTAAGTATTCTTCAAATTTATTTTTGTAGTAATTATTTAAAGGTTGAATGGGTATTATGTTTTAAAGATAAAGTTAGTTTATATTTTATTAAGTAGCCTTATTTTAAATATTCTTAAGGTATATATCTTTGAATAAAGTATTGAAGTAGTTTTATTTGAAATGTTTTATTTAAAGTATATTTGATAATAAAGTGTTTTAAATTATTTTTAAGCTCTAAAGTATTTGTACTTGGTGATTTCAATGGAAATAGAAAATATTGGGAAATTTATTCCGTGAGAGGAAGATAGTTTGAAAACTGTTTTCAAAGGGTGAAAAGTGGAAATATATCTTGCGAAGATATTTGAGATAAATAAATAATTTGGAAAATTATTTATTGTTTGATGGTTGTTTGTGGATGTTAATTGATAGTTAAATAACCGACTATCATTATTGGCCAATGCGCTGATCGTTTCGAAGAGACCGGGATCGGGATTAATTTCTCGAAAACCACTTCGATCCGGTTTGTACGATTTCGTGAGAAAACGAGTTTGGAATTGAAGATGGTGCAGTGAAGTGCAAGGGCTAGTCGCTACTAATCCTGAGGGTGATTCCAAAATGGATGTAGTAGGAGTAGTGCCTTCGGTTCTGTTCGAACCCGGAACGGACTTGTATGGACGAATGCTTTCGAAAACATCGTCAGGTGGACGATGGGCATTCTAAGGGATATGTTCAATAAAGGTAACGCTTAGCCTCAAGCCTCATCAACTGGGAATGACTGAAAATCAGGGGTTATGCAGCAAGGCTATGTGGGTAGCGCCCATTAGGGTGAGATCATTCCTGTCTAGATGTCCCTTTTTATTTCGGCTGTGTGGCGGTTGGTCGCGCCAATCGTGGGGTGATCTTACTCGGAATTACCCTTAGGTAGTTCCGGTCTTGTGTTGCAGGGGATCGGGCGTGGTCCTCGGTACACTGATCTAGACCAAGTACTATGACAGGTGGTACCCCAGTGCCTAGTCATTAGTTGGAAATCCTTTCTCCCTACGTGCCTTTTATGGTTTTTGTTTGTATTACCCACTTTGTGGCTAGTATGCTGGAATTTAGTAGATGTAACAATTTCAGCTATTTTAATAAGTATTTGTATATAGACACTATTATAATATCAAAGGATTTTGATAAAAAGTGTTTTGGCTATCGTAAGGTAAAAACCAAGAGTGAATTTCTAACTCGAATTTCAAATATCAATATTTGTTGGATAATTTAACTCTTGAATTTAACAATTGAAAATTGGGTAAATTAATGAATCTTCGGTTTTAAGCTTGTTAAAAATAATTTGAAGGCTTATAATTTTTTTATAGTACTGAAGATAGTTAAAGTTTTAAATTTGAGTTTGAAAATGATTTGTTAAGTTTTGAAATTATATTGTTTAAAATTGAATTTAAAAATAGCCTTCTGGGGCACAGTCTCGGAATTCGATGAAACCAGTTCCATTGGATCCGTAATATTGTATTATTATCGGATTTCAAATTTCATAGTGATTGGAGTTGTTGTGTGAGTATAGGATATATAAACGCTTTGAAATTTATATTGAGACAATTGAATTTTAATAATATTTATATATATATTAATCAATATCAGCCGTAATTCTTCCCCATCAGTCTGTTCCTTTCTACATCAATTTTTTTTTGCTTCCACTGAAGCCAAGCTTCTTCTGCACGTCTCCCTCCTTTACATATCGAATAATCGAAAATGGCCGACCAAAATCACATCCTTCCCCCCAATTCTTTTCGTTAGAAAGCAAAATAAAAAAAATAAAAAGGGAAAATGGTAACCGAGTTTTTCGAAACCCTTCCCTCCTCCAGTTTGTAATTTGTGAATCAAATGAATGATGAATCGACTCGTGAGGCGGTGCGTTCAGATGGAGGCGACCGATGGTCGCGAGGCTGGAGAGGGAGAAGTTCGATTCGCGAGCCACGAAAACTCACTAACTGGCGACGATGTGATCGTGCGACGCGTCGTGGCTTCGAAGTCTGGATCCCTGTTCGAGCATGTGATATGGTGGTGTCTATCGCGAATGATGAGGCGCGGGTTTGATTTTTGGTAGACTGTAGTTTGTCTTGGTGATCGAATAAGAGAACAATTGCAGTAAGGTACAATTCTACTCTAAATTTGATTAATTTAATATGTATATATTTATATATATATGCATGCTATAGCTTACTGGTCATTTTAAATAAATATACTCGTAATCTCTTTTATAGATCTAACGGTAAATTAAACTATTTTGATTTACAGACTGAATGAAGATATATTATATTGGTAATTTATTTAAAACTGGTTAATTAAAATTTATTTAGTGGTAAAGATAGATTGTTGGATTATTCCAAATATTTATAAAAGCCATTCTGTTTGAAATAATATACTTAGGAAATGGGTATTTTAAACTATTTGGAAGTTTATATTAAAGTATATTTTTGAAAACTATAATTTATTTTTATAAGTATATATATATAGGTAGTTTCAAAGGAAAAATAAATATCTACATTTTAAATGTTACTAGTTTATTTTAAAATAATGGATTTGGGAATAAATTTATTCAATTAACTTATATAATTATTATAGTTACTAAAAGATTTTTTTTAAAAAAAAGGAAATTATCAGCTTAAATTAAATTATTGGCTAATTAAATTTATTAAATGATAATTGTTTAGTTCAAATATTAATAAACCATATAATGTTTATACAATGTCTGAAATCGTAAAGGAGATAGCCGGTTTGGATCGGATTGCAAAACAAAAATCAAAGGTGAGTTAATCTCACTCATCTGGGTTTTATTTAAATTTAAATGGTTAAATTTAAATAATTGGTTGAATGGTTGAATTGATTGGATGTGATATATATTATATAGTAGTATATAGTATATATATTGGAGTGATTGATATTCCCGCATTATATAGCGGATGAGACCCTATGCGCCGCATAATAGCGGATGATATTATATAAACCCATATACCGCGATATTCCACCTCGAAGTGGAATTGGTATTGTGCTAACATCTGTGGATGCAAGGAAACAGGTTGGAGGGATCCAACTGGATTTCTCAAAATTTTATTTAGATTGTTCAATATTCTCTGTTATGAATATTTGATACTCTGTGAGTAATTATATTGATAATTGAAATGTTGAATGCTATGGATTGCTTGAATATATTTCGATACTCTGAGTTATCAAAATCTATAAAATTGGATTTGAAAAGAAAGTAAAGGAGTGGATTTTTCTTTAGTAAAATAATTATAGAGAATTTGAATAAGTTTAAAGAATGAATTAGAAAGAATAAAAGTGATGTTAAATAAATTCCGAATATATAATGGGGATTTTGAAATAACCCATAAATAATAAATTTTAAAACTCAAGCATTATTATTTTAAAGAAATAAAGAATTTAATTTAAAATTCAAGGGTTAAATTTATTTTAAAGGATAAGAAAGGAATCCGGGAAATCTGAATTGGTATTCTCAGTTAAAGAGATTTTTAAATCATAAATAAGAAATAAAATGGATTTGAAATAAATGAAGTAAGTATGGAAATTTATTTCAAAGTGAAGTAAATTGGAAATCAATTGAAAATTGATTTAAGTGTTTGGAATTGAAATTTATAAATTGGGTTTATAAAATGAAGTAAAATATCAGTGGATATTTGGAAGTTAAAACTTCACGGTCGGAATTTATAAAGAATTGGAAATTTGATTTAAAAATAAATAGTGATTTATTTTTAAAAGTATGGAAATGGAAAGTGTATTTCCCTGGAAAGGCAAGTATATTTTAAAGGAGACTTTTATGTATAAGTTAAAGGCTTTAAAGATCTGTTATAAGGAAATGTTTTAGAAATGTAATATTAAACGTTTAAAGTATATTTTATAATAAAGTATTTTTAAGTTATTTTGTTTAAAATCCAAAGTACGTTTGAAAGCAAATTCTTAAGTATAAGTTAAAATTCAAGTATGTTTTGGGAAATTATTATTTTTAAATTGATTAAATTTTAAAGTAAGTAATCTTCAAATTTATTTTTGTAGTAATTATTTAAAGGTTGAATGGGTATTATGTTTTAAAGATAAAGTTAGTTTATATTTTATTAAGTAGCCTTATTTTAAATATTCTTAAGGTATATATCTTTGAATAAAGTATTAAAGTAGTTTTAATTGAAATGTTTTATTTAAAGTATATTTGATAATAAAGTGTTTTAAATTATTTTTAAGCTCTAAAGTATTTGTACTTGGTGATTTCAGTGGAAATAGAAAATATTGGGAAATTTATTCCGTGAGAGGAAGATAGTTTGAAAGCTGTTTTTAAAGGGTGAAAAGTGGAAATATATCTTGCGAAGATATTTGAGATAAATAAATAATTTGGAAAATTATTTAATGTTTGATGGTTGTTTGTGGATGTTAATTGATAGTTAAATAACCGACTATCATATTGGCCAATGCGCTGATCGTTTCGAAGAGACCGGGATTAATTTCTTGAAAACCACTTCGATCTGGTTTGAACGTTTTCGTGAGAAAACGAGTTTGGAATCGACGATGGAGCAGTGAAGTGCAAGGGCTAGTCGCTACTAATCCTGAGGGTGATTCCAAAATGGATGTAGTAGGAGTAGTGCCTTCGGTTCCGTTCGAACCCGGAACAGAATTGTATGGACAAATGCTTTCGAAAACATCGTCAGGTGGACGATGGGCATTCTAAGGGATATGTTCTATAAAGGTAACGCTTAGCCTCAAGCCTCATCAACCGGGAATGATTGAAAATCAGGGGTTATGCAGCAAGGCTATGTGGGTAGCGCCCATTAGGGTGAGATCATTCCTGTCTAGATGTCCCTTTTTATTTCGACTGTGTGGCGGTTGGTCGCGCCAATCGTGGGGTGATCTTACTCGGAATTACCCTTAAGTAGTTCCGGTCTTGTGTTGCAGGGGATCGGGCGTGGTCCTCGGTACACTGATCTAGACCAAGTACTATGACAGGTGGTACCCCAGTGCCTAGTCATTAGTTGGAAATCCATTCTCCCTACATGCCTTTTACGGTTTTTGTTTGTATTACCCACTTTGTGGCTAGTATGCTGGAATTTAATAGATGTAACAATTTCGGCTATTTTAATAAGTATTTGTATATAGACACTATTATAATATTAGAGGATTTTGATAAAAAGTGTTTTGGCTATCGTAAGGTAAAAACCCGACATGTTTATTTGTGGCGTGGTCTTACGAGATGCTTTTGATTTCAAAGGGTTTGGAAAACTTTAATAATCCAATTGAGTGTGATTTTCTCACTCTGGTATTCCAGACTGACTCGGGTGTTATTTTATTATAATGCTCGGGTCAGACCGAGTATTATAGGATACAGGTTATGATGCTGTAGAGCTCAGGAGACGAGCTGGATGGCGAGACGTATCACACGTATATGATGTCTTTTTCGCTGTGTTGTGTATGTTATGTATTCTGTGTGGGATAAGTTATTATAACTGTCCTGAATTGTGATGTTGATTATATTATACTCTGATTATGTACTCTGATGATGTAATATATAAACAGATGTATTTTCTTTTGTGTAAAGTTCATCTATTATCTATTATATTTTATTCCGCTGCGATGGTTAGATTCTGTTGTTCTATTTTCTTCTTCTACCTCTTCTTCTGTAACCCAAATGGTTCGTATTTCCGTCTTCTTGAGTTGATTTGATGGAGATTAATGTCAACTATAGGGGTACGGATTTGTGGGCTATTACAGTATGTACATCAACTTCTGTCTATCTCTTTCTTTTCAATTGCAGAAACAAATTAAATCTTAAAACCCCAATTCAATTCAAAATTCAAATCGAAAATCAAACTCCTCAGAACTGTGTCATATTATATATTGTTTAGAAGCTCTCGACGAGCGTAATTCAATGGTGCAATTCATTTCTCGATTCGAATCACCATTTGGCCTGAAATTAGTGTTTTGTTCTCGGCCGTCCATAGGCCATCGCTTCGTTTAACGGTGGATTTGTGCCGAGGGGTCGATCGGAGGTCATGGACACGTAGAGGGTGATGAGCAGGTTCGATCCATGAAGCTACTTGGGTCTGGAGGTGTTTGGATTCGTAGCAATTGGGGGTCAAAGGGGCGTTGGCCACATACGGTCGGAGGTGGTTCCAGGAGACGAGTAGGCTGCGCGACCCAGGAGGAGGGGCACCTCGGCCTGAGGAGATTGGTGTGACGTCTCGATCTGGTCGACAACGATGGTAGGCGGCACGATTTCAATTGGACGATGGCGGTTGTGTTTGAATAGGGGTTACGCGATGTACAGTGAATGAGGGGCTAGGATTTGAGTGGTAGAGATGCGATGACGTGGCCTGGTATCATTCGTTTTTTTTAATTTAAATTTGATTGTCAATCTTCTAACGATCATAACTTTCACGTACGAGGTCAGATTTACGCGTGGTTTACTCCACTGCGACCGTATCGAAATTCCGAACATTATGGAACTTGTTTGGATAAATTCTGAGACTATTGAATTTTGGGCCTTATTTTGGATTTCAAATCGATTTGAAATCAAAGGTCAGTGTTTTAACCCACTCACAACTACTACATTGTCTTATGTTAGTTAAATTAAATTTATGATGTGATTAGAAATTGATTAGTTGACGTTTGATATATTTAAATTGTAATTCCAGTTAAATATGACTTTTATTACATTTAACCGTCATATAATTTAATATTGAATTTTAAAATTTCCAGTTAATGCTTGTTATTGGTAATCAGTAAATTGTTATTATTTATTGGTTGATTTGGATGATGATTGTGCTGGATGTTTGATTGTTGATATTGGATGATTGCATGTTATATTTTATATTGTTATAACACTTCAAGTTCCCTTTGGGTTGGAATGATACATACCCAAACGATCTATAGACTAGGTGTAACGACCCAGAATTTGTATCATTTGAAATTCAGATATTTAATTAATTTTAAATATTAACAAGTAAGATTTGTAAGTCGAATGAATTTAATTTCGAATATCTAGATTTAATTGTTTAATTAAATCGATAATTTAATATTTGGAATTGCAGAAATAATTGGGAATCGTGTTTAATGTGTATAAAAATGGTTTATAAAGTTATATTAAATCATATTGGAGTTGAAATGATGTTTGTAAACTTTTAAAATTGGTTTAAAAGTTCATTTGTGAAAATTGAATATTTTAATATTTAATTGACGACTAAAAATAGTCATTTTTCAAAAAGTCTTGGATTTCAACGAAACTAGTTTCATCGGATCCGTAATGTGAAATTATTGTAAGGTTTCAAATTTCGTGTCAATCGGGTTTACGGTTTGTCCGAGGCAAGTTAAAACGCATCGAAATCGTTTTAAATCGATTTGATTTAAATTTGATCATTTATTTCCGTAACTCGCACATACGATCGAATTAGCTCCCAAAACACATTCCATTGTGTTCGGAACGTGGGTAAAACCTTAGAAACGCCAGCCGGCACGCTTGATTTCGAGTTCGGAAAAATTCGGGTGAATAGTGTTTCGAATATTTTCTATAAAAGGACCTAAACTTTTCTTTTTGCCCAAACCAAACGACATTAGGGTTTCGGCCGCCATTAACGTTTTTGTGGCCACAAACTTCCAACGTTCTTCCCTCTTTTTCTACCAATCCGTAGACAATCAAGGAAAATGTCCAAATACAACTTTGTAGAGCTCGGCACGACGAGCAAATCCAACGGCTACGATCTAAAACGACGCAACGATCGAGGGGAAAAAGGCACGTGAAGTCGTGCGTTTGGGTTCGGTTTTCTATGCCGAGATGGAGGCCGAGCTCCCTGATGTTGTAGCCGAAGGTGGAGTATGGCTTGGAGAGATGAACGGCTATAGTTGATCGTCGTATTTGTCGACGATGGTGTCGCAATAATTGATGAAGAAGCGGCGGCAAATGGGTTTTGTTCACGCATGTAACCTAATGGAGGAGAAGCATTTTCGAATGGCCTAGATTTCATCAGTGAAAACGTATGGCCCAGATCAAATCTAGGTTAAAATAAATAAATAAAATAGTGAATTAATTTCCTTTTAATTCGTATTAACTTTCTAATATTATAACTTTTTGATACGAGGTCTGTTTTTGACGAAACGAATTGCGTTGGGTTCGTTTTGACGATCACTACGCAATGGATTTGGTTTGGAGTCATTTGGAGCTAGTGATAATTTTGGGTAAAATTAAACGGTCGTTTAATTTTATTCGAAATAAAACGCTGCAACCGTTATTGAAAGCAAGGTGAGAACTTCTCACTCAATCGAATAATTGTTTCGATTTAAATTTTAAATAGTTAGATTTAAAATTGCTTGATTGTGTGAATTGGATGATAATTGTTATCTGTTGTGCTGAAATAGACCCTATACGCCGTATATTAAGCGGAGGTTATGATATTAAAAACATATACCGCGATAAATCCACCGTGAAGTGGAATTGGTATTATATATGTATTTGGAGTTGATTTCCCGCATTATATAGCGGATGAGACCCTATTGCGCTGCATAATAGCGGATAATATTTATAAATCCCATATATCGCGATATTACATATTGAAGTGGAATTGGTATTGTGCTAACATCTGTGGATGAAGGGAAACAGGTTCGAGGGATCCAACTGGATTCCTCAAATAATTGAATTTATTTCAATGTTGTGTGTTGATTTATTTATAATCGCTGTGTGATTATATTGTGATTGAAATTGTTGACGGCTATAATTTAGCCGAATATATTTTGGTATCGTTGGATAACGAAAATAAATAAAAGTGGATTTTCGAAATTTAAGTTGAAAATTTATCAAAAAATTTATTTTTGATAATTGGATAAATTTAAAAGGAGTTAAAAGATAAAAGTCTTATTTTTGAACGGTATTGAATTAAATTTCAAAA
The DNA here is from genome assembly GCA_030737815.1 of Allium fistulosum. NCBI lineage: Eukaryota > Viridiplantae > Streptophyta > Magnoliopsida > Asparagales > Amaryllidaceae > Allium > Allium fistulosum. Next base: position 1,437,775,941 of record CM060903.1, on the reverse strand, counting down.
TATGGAAAAAAGGGGCTTAATAAATGGATTTTCGAAAATATTATTTATAAGTTTAGAATTTATTTAAAATTTGGATTTTTAAATAGTTTGAAAAATAAAGAAATTTATTTTAAAAAAAAGAAATAATTTGAAAATTAAGTTGAAATTTGAATTGGTGTTTTGAAATAAATTTGAAAATCAATTTGAAATTAATTGATTATTAAATTACTATAACTAGTAAAATTGATTTATTAAAATTTATCTGATTTAAATTAATCAGATAATTTAATTAATCCTACTTATGGATGTTTGGATTATATTGGATGTTGAATTGTTTGATATCTCTGATATGTGATGCTTTGTGATATATCCTGTTTTGTGTGTGATTTGTAATTTGTTTATCTGTGATATATATATATATATCTGTGATCTGTGAATGAAAGATAAGCGTTATCGTTTATACCGCTTATCAATTATATTGTTATATTTGATCTGTGATGGTTGAATGTTGTTGCACTCTTGTGTTAAACCCTTGGACTACACAATACACATACAAATGTGGATTTCACGTGGAAATCGGTTAAGGCACAGATTTTTATCAATTTTGGAAAATTGAGTTTTTGAATCCAAAATGGTTTTGGAATTGGAATTGAAAGCTTTTGGAAATGAGTTTCAAAAATAAAAGTTATTTTAAATAACTTAATAGAATTGGAATTTAAATCATTTGATTTTAATTTGAATTCAATATTTGAAATTGAATTCAATAATTTGGGAATTCTGGTTTAAAAGATTTTATAAGTATAAAAGGTGTTTATATGGGTTTTTAACCATTTAAAATATGGTTTTGGAAATTTAATTTTATATTCAAGTTTTATACTTGGATGGTTTTAACCTGTGTAATTGTAACCAGTTTTTCCCAAAACGAAAACTATCCGTTTTCAAGTAATAATAACTTTCATAAAAAGAAAGGATTTCCAATTTGTATCGAAACATTTCAAGTTGAAATGAAATTGTAAATAGTTTGGAAAAACTATGAATTAACCTTTGTGACGATAATTAAATTTTATTTTGAAATAAAAGAGTATTTCAAAAGGTGTATCTTTTATATTATAAAAGACTTGAATTGTGAATAATTTTGAAAGCTATAAATTAAATCTTAATTTAAAGATTTAATTGGTTAATCAAATTGAAATGAAAATTGATTCGGAAATCTGTGAATGAATCTTTGTGAAACTGGATAAACTTTGTGAATTAAATCTTTTGTTTAAAAGATTAAAGTGTGGAAATTGTTTAAACCGTTGAAGGTTGTTAAAATGAATCTCACAATCGCAGTGGAACAACATATAATAGATAAATGAATAATCTTTTAAATCAAACTATATCAGTTTATACATTACATCATCATCAGAGTTTACAACAACAATATACAACACAACTGAACAGTTATATAAACTTGCCCTCATACAGAATACACAGCGGATAACTTTGGCTCTGTTGGGTATTAGTCATTAGAGATAGAGTCAGTAGTACTCTAGAATGAGTGTGAGTGTAATAATAGATACGAGTGCGTATTTGTTAGTGAATATGAAATTTTTTATATTGTGTTTGCTTATCCGTTGAGCTGTTTATGAATTCTGGTCGGTATGTGGGATGCCATATTATCGATAGGGGTGTAACGACCCGGTATTTTGGACCATTCAAATCGACAATAAATCCACACATGTCTGACTTGAATAATTCAAAATAACAGATTGTAATAAAAATTTGGCAAAACTCAGCATATGCAGTAAATAAATCAATCACATAATCACAGACACAGAGTAATACAATAATACGCAGCGGAATAGATAAAATAGTAGTTCATGAAGCTACTATATAAACATCAGAGTTAGAAATAAAATACAACAGAATATCTCAAATGCAGTGAAGTCTCCAGTACAACAGATGACTTCTCTGAACAAATCAACTAGAAGAGCTGAAAGCTGAGGCGATAGTTGGATCTCCAAAGGAAGCTCCAAACTCCAAGGGTGAGTCTCAAATGCTGTATCACTCGGTCTGACCCGAGCGTAAAGCAAAACACAAAACACTCGAGTCAGGATTAACATTCTTATATAAATAAATCCACAAGTGAAATATCAATTGAAATACGAGTAACTTAAAGGATGTTGGGATAACCATCCTCTAAGGATCTTCAGAACTATCTACAAGGTGGAAATATACATTTTAACACCGTGGTCATTTCAATTAAATTTATACTTCAAAACCCAAATATCATTCCATTTCAAATATATCCATTTTCCAAAATAGTATATATATATATATATATATTAAATGATTTAAAAAGTAAAGTATTTAATTTCCTCAAGTCTAGCAAATCGATTCAAATCAACTTCAAATTCCAAATTCAAATTTATTCAAAGCTCAATTCATCAATTTAATTCATTTCTAAACAGATCATTTAAATTTTCAATATATTTCAAAGCTTTAATATTCAACATTTTCAAAGTTAAATTTAACAGTTTCATATAGCTCTTGATTTAACTTCATTATTATTTAATCAGGGAATATTCACTTAATAAATTCAATATCATTTAACTAGCCTTAAATTACATTTTTACTAAATATTTCCTTAAACTTTAGTTAAACAAAAAAAATATTCATTAGATTACTTATAAATCAAACTCAAGTTATAAATCATATCTTACATCTCAGTTTCAATAAGTTTCAAATCGGTTTAATTAAATAAAATTCTTTATTGAATACAATTTCAACTAAATTCAAATTATCTTTCTAACCTTAACTTATTCAAATTATTACCAAAATCTATTTTGAAATATATTTTAAACACTCAACATATTATATGTATTTAAATCAATCATTCCCATTTATATATAATAATTTAAGGCTCAACATTTATTAAAACCATATATTTCTTTCCAAAACCATAGAATTCATTTTTAAAATATTTATATATATGGACCAACGGTGTCTGTATATATATTTATCATATGGTTAAGTGATACAGATATTTATCATTTCAATCCGAAATTTAAATATATACGGGTAGATATCATTTCGACCCGTAATCCCAATTTCAATTCAAATGAAAATCGCTTGGGTTTATCATTTCAACCCATAACGAAATTCTCCTATTCTAAAGTCCGTTCGGGTATGTATCATTTCAACCCATAGTGAATTCTATACTAACAGGGAACTTGCAGAGTGATAACAGATAATAAAAAATATAACAACAGGCATATATCATCAATATAAATAACAGATATTGGTGTCAGATGTCATAGGTGAACATATACAGATAATGGTAATAACAGGCATATAGATACTAGATACTGGTGTCAGATGTCATAGGTGGACATATACAGATAATAGCATATATAACAATTTAAATAACTACAGCATCATATTTCAATTGTCGTTTCAATTGAAATCAAATTTAATAAATACAAGAACGTTAATCGTGAGTGATTGCTCACCTTTCGAGGTTAGAGAGATAGACAATGAAGTTGAGTTATGGAATGCAAGCACGACTTCCAAAGCAAAGTTAGATGGTACAATTTCGACGGAAAAGCTGATAGATAGAAATTGATGAGAACGGATCAAATTAGCTTGATAAAATTGAAACGAAGATTATATGATTAATTTATTACTTTCTTTCAAAATGAACGTTAAATCAAAACACGCATTTTAAAAAATGAAATATATATATATATATATATATATATATATGCACACCCATGAAAACCATATAACTTTAAAACACTTCCATTTCATATTAATGTTAAATAACAAATATATAATTATTCAAAATGTCACATATATAGTATATTCATTTTATGGTTGTCGTTTCCATGTAATAAATATTCATTTTAAACCAATATTAAAATAATATATATGTATAGTTAAAAAAATCAATGTTCTAACATAAAACACATATATTAAAGATCAACACACATATATATAATATCTTTTGAAATGAATACTTATGTATATATATAATTATTATAGTTTATTACTTTCCTTTTCAAAATATCCAGCAGGAAATCAAACAACTTATGCACATATATGTGCAGATAAACAATATTCTTTATAATACATTGTTAACTTACTCCTTTTTTTTCTCTTTTTTTTTATTAAACCTTTATATATAACAAAATATATGTATAAAATAAAATATTTGTATATATAAAAATCAAAACGTTTCAAACATATATTCAAAAACTGGATCATATAAATAACAATGTATTTAGTTAACGTATAGTATAAAATTCATTTATATAACACTCTTATATATATATATATCTTATATATAAAACAAATACTTCAGTCAACCGGTCAAAGTGAAGCCTTTTTCGCACTGACCAAAATACCCACTTTGACACTTAATTAGCTCAGAAATTTTTGCCCAGAGTTAGTTTTGGCATTTTCACACGCATATGCCAGTTACTTCGACATGAGCATTTCTCGGTCTCAACATACACCATGACTTCATAACTAGGGTTACTTCCACTCAAACCCCCTAATCTTCTCCTACAACTCATCCACCGCTCTTCAAATTAACACAGACAATTACCTCCCAAAACCACGACCGATGGCTGTCGATCTACGGTTTCAACCGCCACCGACCAACTTTCGCGTTTACTTTATTCTTCCAATTTTGCTTTCACATTTTTTATTTGCAATTTTGTTTGCTTATTTTGGAACTGTATAAATGCAGCCTTATCTCCCGTATTATCTTCTCTGTCCAACTCAGAGATTAGGCTTCCCAATGGAGGTTGGACTGCTCTCTACCAATTCCAGACGTCTTCAGTAGTAGATGGATCATTGAGGAAGAGGCACGGTGAGGGAAATAGGTGATGGCTATCGATCTACAGTTTCGACCGCACAGATAGACTTTTCGGTTTACGGTACTCTTCCAATTTTGCTTTAATGAAAAATAGTATAATAAAAGCTATATATTTTCTGTATTTGTTTTATGTTTCTACAATGTTAACAATTAAAACCAAAGAGATCAAACAAATTAAAAAGAAGTAGAAACTATAATAGGTTTATCCATTCGATTTATGTTTGATTGTTGTGTGTTCTAAATTGAAAGTTTAAGCTTTTGTAGAGGTGCAAATTTAAAATTGACAAATGAAGTGGTTGAGAGATGAGCAAGAAATGAATAGGTTTATTCCCTTCTGTTTTCAACCATGATAATGCTAAAAAATTTGCATATATATTACACCGAAAATTTACCTTAACTATCTTCTGCATTAGTGTTAAACCAATTGTTACATGAATTTAGGATGTACTAAAATTTGATATCTTTTCCTTCAGATATCATGCTCCAACTGTTTGATGAAATGACTAAAAAGTACCAAACAACCATTGTTGCACAAAAAAATGATTGGATAATTCAGGTATGTATTACAATTACTCTTTGACTGAACTGTTATATTACACCTTATATTATTGATTTGATAAATATTAATGTTATGGGTTACTCATCTGATAAGGATATTGTATTAATATGAGAAAATTAGTCCTTGATTTACATATGCTTTATTGCAACATTCATATACTACTAATTAATTGTACTACTAAAACTCAGTTTTTTGTCAGATTCATAAGTTAGTGGAAGAAAATGAAAAATTATGATCACATGATTTTTGTAATATTCTCTACGTTATTAACTGGAAAAATAACTCATCCATATTTGGCCTTACTATAGTTAATTTGATATAAGAAATCAGTAGATTATCGCTACTCAGAAGAACTACTTAATTTGTTTTGTATTATGAGATCAAACTATCATGTACTTTATTATTTACGACTAAATTATTCTGTATTGTAACTTCTTTCAATTATGAGTTATCAAGCTAATCACGATCCAATGTTTTTTAAACCGCGTATTTACATTTTGATGTAAAAAGATTATATTTAAAATGAAATGCTAATTTTTTAAACTATTCCACATGTGTTACATTTTGGTCATTGTTCTCCATTGTTATTTACCCTTTATACACCCACAATACGCTTTACATCATCTGTTTGATGAATAATTTTATAACTTATGTATATGTTGAGATCTTGAAGTTAGCAGTTCATCGCAATGAAAATCTTTCACGTTATATGAATAATCTACAAGGACTACATATGTTTCTGGAACGGTTTCTCAGCATACTCAAACGCCGTATATTTCTTACCATTACAGGAAAATAATTTCATCAAAGAAGTAACTAACAAGATCAATATTTGATATTAAAGGTGTTCTTTGCGATTGTAACTTCATACTGAAATTGATGAATAAGAATCATATACACACCAACTACAAAATCAATGCCCAGCTCTACTAATAACTCCAGTCAGACTTCGATTCTTTTATTTTTGAAAAATGATATTCATTATGTTTGAGAATTGCTATTACATATAGATGTATCTATATTCAAAAAAAATTTGAAAACTTAGAGTTTGCTTTGATTATTTTATAGTAAGTTGAGTTTTCAAAGTTTGTGTTTAAATAAAAAATTGTTATGGAAATTTAGTTATGTAAACAATTTAATTTTTATACAAATTTTGTTATACAGATTTATATTCACTTTATTGGAACATAATCATTTCAGCTTTGATTTTTTTTATCTTAATTAATTTTTATAGTTTCATAAATCACTTTCTGCAATTTAGCCACTAATTTGCTCATTTATTTGGTATAACTATTGATTTTGTAACAGAGCATTAAAGTGAATTCCTTTTTATTGTGGATTTCCATATTTGAACAAGCAATGAAATGAAAAATTGGGATTATAGTGTAAAATGGTTATTTAAATGGCATTCACTTTCATAAACTGTAAATTGACTAGACTATCATAGTAAGTAATTTTTGCACCAAAATACAAGATGTTGTTTTGTTATAAAACTTGATTATTGGTTTCCATCTACAGGATAAAGTAAAACGACAACATAAGTTACTGGAATGGTTTCTCAGCATACTCAAACAGTGATATATGTTTGATCATTACAGGAAAATAATTTCTTCTAAAAACTAACTTGATCAATATTTGATATTGAAGGTGTTCTTTGCAATTATAATTTCATACTAAAATTGATGAATAAGAATCATACACACATCAAATAATAAATCAGTGCCCAACTCTACTAATAACTATAGTCATACTTCGATTTTTTTTCTTTCTGGAAATGATATTCATTATGTTTGAGAATTGTTATTACATATAGATGTGTCTATAAGCGAAAAATTTCTGAAAATTTAGAGTTTTATTTGATTATTTTATAGTTAATTGAGTTTTCAAAGTTCGTGTTTAAATACAAAATTGTTATGGAAATTTAGTTATGTAGTCAATTAAATTTTTATACAAATTTTGTTATAGAGATTCACATTCACTTTATTGGAACAGAAACATTTCAGCTTTGATTTTTTATCTTAATTAATTTTTATAGGTTTGTAAATCAGTTTCTGCAATTCGGTAACTAATTTTCTCAATTATTTGATATAATTATGGATTTTGTAACAGAGCATTAAAGTGAATTCCTTTTTGTGGATTTTTATATTTGACCAAGCAATGAAATGCAAATTTGTGATTATAGTGTAAAATGGTTATTCAAATGGCATTCACTTTCATAAATCGTAATTTTGACCGGACTATCACAGTAAGTAATTTTTGCACCAAAATACAAGGGTTGTTTTGTAATAAAACTTGATTATTGGTTTGCATCTATAGGAAAAAGTAAAACGACATCATATGTTACTGGAATGTCTTTGATTATTTTATAGTAAGTTGAGTTTCAAAGTTTGTGTTTAAATAAAAAATTGTTATGGAAATTTAGTTATGTAAACAATTTAATTTTTATACAAATTTTGTTATACAGATTTATATTCACTTTATTGGAACATAATCATTTCAGCTTTGATTTTTTTTTATCTTAATTAATTTTTATAGGTTCATAAATCACTTTCTGCAATTTAGCCACTAATTTGCTCATTTATTTGGTATAACTATTGATTTTGTAACAGAGCATTAAAGTGAATTCCTTTTTATTGTGGATTTCCATATTTGAACAAGCAATGAAATGCAAAATTGTGATTATATTGTAAAATGGTTATTTAAATGGCATTCACTTTCATAAACTGTAAATTGACTGGACTATCATAGTAAGTAATTTTTGCACCACAATACAAGGTGTTGTTTTGTTATAAAACTTGATTATTGGTTTCCATCTCCCGGATAAAGTAAAACGACAACATAAGTTACTGGAATGGTTTCTCAGCATACTCAAACAGTCATATATGTTTGATCATTACAGGAAAATAATTTCTTCTAAAAACTAACATGATTAATATTTGATATTAAAGGTGTTCTTTGCGATTATAACTTCATACTGAAATTGATGAATAAGAATCATACACACATCAAAAACAAAATCAGTGCCCAACTCTACTAATAACTACAGTCAAACTTCGATATTTTTCTTTCTGGAAATGATATTCATTATGTTTGAGAATTGCTATTACATATAGATGTGTCTATAAGCAAAAAAAATCTGAAAACTTAGAGTTTGCTTTGATTCTTTTATAGTTAATTGATTTTTCAAAGTTCGTGTTTAAATACTAAATTGTTATGAAAATTTAGTTATGCAATCAATTAAATTTTTTATACAAATTTTGTTATAGAGATTCACATTCACTTTATTGAAACAGAATCATTTTAGCTTTGATTTTTTATCTTAATTAATTTTTATAGATTCGTAAATCAGTTTCTGCAATTTGGTTACTAATTTTCTCAATTATTTGATATAATTATGGATTTTGTAACAGAGCATTAAAGTGAATTCCTTTTTTGTGGATTTCTATATTTGAACAAGCAATGAAATGCAAATTTTTGATTATAGTGTAAAATGGTTATTTAAATGGCATTCACTTTCATAAATCGTAATTTTGATTGGACAATCACAGTAAGTAATTTTTGCACCAAAATACAAGGGTTGTTTTGTAATAAAACTTGATTATTGGTTTCCATCTACAGGATAAAGTAAAACGACAACATAAGTTACTGGAATGGTTTCTCATCATACTCAAACAGTCATATATGTTTGATCATTACAAGAAAATATTTTCTTCTAAAAACTAATATGATTAATATTTGATATTAAAGGTGTTCTTTGCGATTATAACTTCGTACTGAAATTGATGAATAAGAATCATATACACATCAAATACAAAATCAGTGCCCAACTCTACTAATAACTACAATCAGACTTCTTTTCAAATTTTGACTTAAAATTCTTGATTACTTTTTTAGACGAGACCATATTAAAATGTGCCTGAGACCATATTAAAACGTGTCTACATATAAGCATGCCTTTTTTTAACCTTAAATTAAATTTAATGGTTAGGCTAACAACTATATACATAGGTTGAAAGTTGAAACACATCGTTTATTTCTAAACTTTGGAAAAGATGGAAGCTATAATCAATAATATCACTTACCAAGTTCAATGCAAGCATGTATTTCATCATGTGGTAGCTTTACACCCAATTCATCCAAAATTACATTATTCATTAAGGTTTCCCTTAAATGTAGCTTATCCTAATGCTTACATAAGTCAGTTGAGAATGTTTCGTTTATGATCAATCATTTGTTGAAGACCTTGCAATAAATGATTAATAACGACACTTTCTCCTCACATTCCATGTGATTTTTAGAATTGCATATGGGTAACAGGACCCAACTAAGACAATACTACTTTACGACATTAAATTATCCTCAAATAAGTTACAAAAATTTGACATTGCCTTAATGATACTGTGTTCTTTTTAAGCATTTACTATAGAAGTCACTGTTTACTAATGGTGATTCAATGTTTAAGAAGTAAAAAATATTTAATTCTAATATGAGTCAGGTGTGTATAAATGTAATTTAAAATTGTTATTACAAATATTTTGCTCTAACTATGCAAGCAAAGAATATTACCTCCAGATGTTCACTCACGGCCACTTTGTAAATCTCCAATTCTTTGTAATCATAGTTATGATTGCACCAGGAGAGTAGTCATTATATTTGTAAAACAAATCAAAATCCATACAAATGTTTGATAAGATTAAGTTATTATAATTATGTGAGATAGTCACTTTGATGATCAGCGAAATGAAGCTGAACAAAACAAATGAAAAGTAAATGTAGAATCGTTTGAATTGACAAAAATAGCAGCGTATGTAATAATAAAACAAGCAAATAAGCTTATTGATGTTGCTGCTGCATGTTGTTATAGTGGTGCTGCTGCATGTTGCGGAGAAACAGATAGTGGAAGAATTTGAAGCACTTCAGACTTGCGACTGGATCATGAAGCACTTTAGACTTCCAAATGGACGTGAAAAAGTTTGCCTGAAGGTCTGATGATGTAAAACTGATGATGCTCGGACTACAACGTATATGTCATGAAGGAGCTACTTTGGAGATGCCCCGGTGATGCTATGATGCTGCTTAGGTGTTGAAGTATAAAGGTGCCATATACTTAGTAGGCAAGAAGATGCACCGTCAGGAGAATGGCATAGGCAAGAAGATGCACAGGCAAGAAGTATGAAGGTACACCGGTTTTTAGGAAATGCAAAGGCACCGGGCCCAACAGGCTATGAAGCACCAATAAGCCTCACTTCCTTTACAAACTTGCAGTTCTAAAGATTTGTTTTAGGCCTCACACTATAGCAGCAAAATTTTGAACAACCCAAAACCAGAGAAAACTGTAGCATGACTTAATTCCAACAAAAAAAGAATGCAAGAAACTAACCAAAACTGCCTTAACTAAAGGGAATGGGTGCTGCATAGGCAGAAATGCACGGCCAGATGAGAAAGGCAGGAGATAAACAGCAATGCAAGGTGCTGCAAAAAGTGAAACATAAGTGCTACGAAGGTGCAAGCATGTACATGATGACACGGAAACATAGGCTGTGTTGTTTTTCCCCTCAGCTAAACAGAGATGCATGAACAACTGTACTTATTTTTAATTATACGTATTAATATTTACTTGCAAAAATATGTACCAATGTGAATGTACTATAAGAAGTGTGACTGATACGTGCAAATTGATAAATTATATATTGTGTAAGGTCATATGAATTCGGCAGTTATTATGAACTGTGATAGCAAGTCAATGTGAAACTGATTTTTTTTAGTCTTTGATTGCCATGTTCTCCCTTCTAATGAGCATGTGCATAGGCTACCACTTCTATACTTTTATATTGTTACTTGAGCATTACTCTCACTGTATGATAATTTCTCTGTGCATTGATTTTAGCTTTTGCAAGCTTAAGGATACTAAATTCATATGGTACTGTGGATAGTAATATTTATATAATAATGCGGTACAGAAATATCTATTTGTCTCTATCATGAATACTCTACCATGTTCTTTGTTCCTGCTTCTATAAAGTTTGCTACAGACTAGCCTTTATCTTCCCTCAAGTTATCTTTCCGAACATGTTTTCAATCATGGTCGGCCATATGTTGCTTTATCCAAAGGAGTTGCTCGAAAAACAATAAAGGTTTTGATGAAAAATGGAAAGATTTGAAATAGAAAGGGTACATATACTAAAAATGCAATATATAAAGACGTATTATTAACATGTAATCATGAATTAGTTAGCTATGCTTCACAATTTCCATTTCTTATGCCTTATTCTTACAATAAGCATTATTCCTCAATATGCATACTCATATGTATTCCATGCCTATTATATTACTCCATTTACATAAGGGGTTTTTTATATATCCATAAACGAGTAAGAGCCGTAGTTAACACCGTTTTCTCCATTTCATTTTTCACGTATTTCAAGCAATGCTTTTAGAAATTACATCATTGAGTTAATTTCATATATACTTACGAATTAATTTTTTTCCAATTTTATTACTAAAATAAGATAATAATTTACGTAACAAAATCCCTTATCCAATATTTTTAACTCTGCATGATGTCGATTTCAAGTTAGGGACAAGAAGAAGAGAAAACGATTCCTACAATTGTATTTTATTTCTTATAAGCTACTGCCGTTGACATCAACTTTGAAAAAGGTTCCAGAAAAATTATTACATAAATTTAAGAAAAAGAAAAATTTGAAATCTATATACTAGCATCAAGTAGTTTTATACTTTACCAATTATTGAAGGTTTATGAGGAAAGAGTATCTTGAGAAGTCCAGTCTTTATGGTTGACAAGGAAAATTCTCTATATATTAACATGGTGGTTTAATACTTTTTAAAAGAGAGATGATAAGTTTTTTAAGTTCCAAATTACTGGAAGTGTTAATTTTAATATTTGTTACATTTTTTTAGATATTCATATAATAGTGATTACTTTCTTTACCTTTTTGATAGTTTTCTAAAATAACTTAGTCTCATTCACATTTTGATAAACGATTGATTTATGCATGTACACGCATAAAAATGCAATATCACTTATATGTTAAATTCATTTTGTAAAATCAAAAAAATCTTACAGACGGCATTTTTCAATACCAATTTCTTATGTGCACGTGCATTGCACGTGCCAAAGTACTCGTATATATATATATATATATATATATATATATCTTGTATAAGTAAACCTTTAAAGCTTCATAACTTATTTACTTTCACATATAACAAGATATGTACAAAAGAATGCAAATTTTTCTCAAATCCTTTTGAACGTTTATAAGAAAAATTTTAAACAATAAATATACCTTCTTATTTAGGAAAGGAAGTAAGCATGCACTTGTAGGAGAAACGTGAGTGGAGGTTGAGGGTTGTAGGCGGTGGAAAGGGAAGAGGGGCGGAGATAGCTTCAGGCGATGGGTATATACGTCGCACAAATATTTTTTTTTTTTTAATCTGGCGTAGGCCATGGAAAAATTTGGGAGGAGGAAAAGTAAGCAATGGTGGGGAGTGGATCTCGAAAATGAAGAAGGAGCAGGCAACAACGAAATATATGAAGAGAGAGGTAGTGGAAAGCTACAGAGAAAAATATAATATAAAAAAGGTAATAATAAATGAAAATCAACGTTCATGCGTTGATTCAGCAGAGAAGTTAAAGCAAATAAGAAGAGAATGGATTGATTTAAAGGAAAGGCAATGAATGGTTTAGAAATAAATAAAATGTAAAACGTATACGTTTTAATTTCAAAAAGGAAAGAAATAAATACGGGGATGGCAACAGTCAAAATGCACATTTAGGCTAATAATAGAATATAAAAGTAAGAAACTCAAAAGGATAGGCACAGAGATGTGAAATCAGGGAGACAAGGGAAGCAAGTGATCTTTCAAATTTATAACGTTGGCAATAAATATAGAATAAATGAAAATTAATAGATGGATGCAAGTATGAGGTGGAAAGTGAAAGCAAAGTGAAGTTGCAAAAGTGGAAATTGATTTATAAACGCAATTGAAATATGAGCCTTTGCCCAATCAATGTAAAAAAACGTACACAAATAAATGAATGTGGGACAAACGAAGATGAAGGGGGAAAGAAATAAACTATTTATGGGCGTTGAATTTATAAAAGGGACCATGATGTGTACAATAATTGAAATGAAAACGTACACAAATAAATGAAAACCAGTGAAGTTAAAAAGGCAATAATAGTGTAAATGTGAATCGTTGCCACATAAACAAATAAAACGTATACAAATCTTTTACCGGTTATGTGATGGCAACGGTCACCCTTAATTGAGCTGAATAATAAAAGCCAATGCTTTGAACGTATGCCATAAATTAAGTAACAGACACTGATTTCTAAATTTATTAGTAGCTAGGAATAGCAACGTTTGAACGTGAATTGGAAAGCAATTAATACTGTGGTCCAGCCTGTACGTTTCAAATTTTGAAAACGAAGAAAATAGAAATGGAACAGGTTGCAAAAGGAAAGCCACACATATAAATGGAATAAAACGTTAACAATGAAACGTGCCACATTCAATGGAAAGAAACTGAAATGATAACATCAAGCACGGGAATTAAGGACAATAAAGTAGAAAGTATGAGAAACGTAAAAGTGAACAAACGAATGAATGCAAGCTACAGATATATATATATATAAATGATGTAAAATATTATGTTTCTACCGGAGAGAAGAGAAAATGTTTGAAATGGAATAAATAGGGAAGGAACAAACCCGAAATGAAATAGCAACGGATAGAAAATTAAAGAGCTACAGCATGAATACGGGGAGTAATAAAGGTATGGTATTGATTGGATTGTAACTGATGTAAAACTTGAATGGACAGGGAAGAAATAAAATTTATGGTAACAGTCGATTCCCTTGATTTCATGCAAATTTATTTTCAACAATTCTTAACTGATTTGAATTTAATAGAATTACATAATAAATAAACTTTCATATAATTAATTGAAAATTTACCATTTGCTATATTTAATTATATGTAATCCAAATATTTTTTTTTTCAAAATTTTATTATTAATAATTTCTCAAAAATCCAATTCAATACGTTATAAACCAATTAAAAATTGCTAAACTTTTATGGGTCGTTACACTCTCCCCCACTCAAAACTTTTCGTCCCCGAAAAGGAACAAAGTAGGAGAATTAAAGCAACCAGAAAGAAAATAGATTGAAAGACAAGATAAACAATAAATTTAAAACTATACAAATTTTACTTGAAATATTCATTTAAAAACATCATTTGAAATTTAATTTTCTTTAATACTTTAATACTTTTCAAAACTCCTTTGAAAACGATTGTTTACATTATTACTTATATTTACAAAGAAGCTATTGAAAATTTTAAACCCAAAATTTATAAAAAAAACTTTTTTATTTATCTCAAGATACTTCCAACATTATAATAAATTAATAATCATTCACTTTAAATATGTTATAATTAATTAATAACTTCTGAAACACTAAAAATTTTCTATTATACCATGTAGTATATAAATAAACAATATTTTAAAGGATATATTCAAAAGAAGGAAAGAAGATAGATTCGGAAAAGAGAATATAAGTGAATAAATAAAGCAGGGCAGATAAGGTAGATTCAAGAGAATAGTATCGGGCACGAATAATTAATTTAGAACCATAAGAATTTCAATTTCAAATATTAATACAGAATTCATTTGATGAAAATACTTTTATAAATAAATACTTTTATAACTCGATGTTTCAACAAGTTTATCCTTGTTCCTGTAGACTCTGGTAGTGCGTTGATCAGGCGCAAAACTAGAATTCTCCAGGTACTTAGTAGACTTGTTTTAACACCTAGTGAAAATACTGGAAAAACTTTTTTTAAAAACAGATATGGAAAGTACAATCCAAACAAAAACAAACAAAACCTTTGTCTAACCATGGTTCGCAGATACACAATGGTTACGCCTGGTTCCCCCAGGAAACAATCCATATCCGTAAGCTTTCTCAGCCCTGCGAGTTACGCCATGATGACTAGTAGAATGCAGGATACCCAATGGTTACGCCTGGATCCCCCAGGAAACAATCCGTACCCCCAGGCAAGACTCAGCCAAGCATTTGCGCTACTATTCGCAACCTACACAGATTGCAGGATACACAATGGTTACGCCTAGATCCCCCAGGAAACAATCCGTACCCCTAGGCAAGACTCAGCCAGGCAGTTGCGCTATGCAGTCACGAGAGAACAATAAGACCATGGGTAACGCCATGGAATTCGAAGGACACTCGAGTATCATATCCGGAAAACCAAAAATCAGAGAGAATAATATCGATAGAATGAATCCAAGATGTGGCCACAAATCGGATATCAAGCAGAAGGCACTTTCCATATCTTTACTTCAAAAATATGTATCATATAGTACCTTTTCAAATCACTTTCAAATATCGTACTTATATAAAATCCATTATATATAAGATTTAATTTTCAAATCAAATACTTTCCAAAATCAATAGTATATCAAATCATACTTATATAGACTTCAATTATATAAGATTTCACTTTCAAATTGAGTACCTTTTCAAATCTATAGTTTTCGAATCAATTTCATACTCATACTAATCAATTTTATATGAGTTCGACAACTCCCAAATCAAGTTTTTAGTAACATAAGGTTCTCAAATTTCAATTTGTTTCAATATCAGTTCAATTTCAAAATCATATACAATTTCACCAAATTATTTCTTCACAAATTAATTATCTTTAGCTTCAAAGTTTCCAAAATAATAGATTTTGAAAATAAATCCAAATTTCCAAATCAATAATTTAAGTCAACCAATTCATTTCCAAAATCAAATGGTTTTCAAAATCATCTTATATTTACCTAAGGTCCATCTTATATAAGGATCAAATTTTTCAAAAATAAGTTTCGCTGTATCAAGAGCCATATGAGATTGAATATCTTTGCTTTTATGGGTTATATATCTTTGTAATTTAAGTTGGAAATTTACTTTTAGTAAGCAAAGATATTCTAACTCGACAGCTTTCAATTTCAGCGTCAAAATATATCAATGATATTAGGATATAAGATGTACATACGTCATCATTTCGCAAAATCACATTTGATCGCTCGCTCGATCACACAAGTTTGCTTTCGAACTAGTATTGTCCATTCGACTTCCCTAATGCGGATTTCGATATGGTTTCTCGACTAGAAGCCATCGGTCTCCTTGCATAGCCATATACTACGATAGAGAATTCAAGAATCAAGCCCAAAATCCATATCAAATATTCGCCATCAAGAATCAAATGGAAAATCCTAACATGAAATGGTGTAATCCACCTCGAACTTGTGTACTCAAACATGGATCAAATTAATTATGCGAATAAAACAGCATACGTACAACTTATATATTTATTCCAACTTGTTAAATATATAGTTTCATAAAGATGTTACTAAGTTAAAACATTTAAACTAAATTTTATTCAAAATATTTTGAAGACCAAATTCTTCTCAAGACATTTCAAATCTAAATTTCATATTAGAAAATTTAAAATTTCCTTATTCATTTACTTAACCAAACAGTTTCAACTTATTTAAATCATATTACTTCATACTTAAACATTCAAAACAAACTTATATACTTTATCAAAATACTTTTCAAAATTTCTTAGCTTTGAAAAGTTAACCTTGATTTTGAAAGTGCTCGAACCTTCAAAATAGTTGAAGAAATCATTTTCAAATTCAAGAGTTGGAAATCAGCAACAAATCAGTAAATCAATTTTAATAGATAGGATTATATCAAATCCAAAACTCGAAGACTTAACACCGGCTCATTTCAAATCGTTTCAAATACATATACATATATCTTTCGAATATCAATCATACTTCAAAATTTTGAAATAAAAATGGTTTAAAAAAATCACTCGCATAGCAAAGCTACTGAAGTGGCCTATCCCTCACTCTAAAACTCGAAAATCAATGTCGATGATGCGTGCACTCATCACCGAAATTATTTTCCAGCGACACAAGTGAGTTCTGGACTTCTATTTTCTCAAACTTCTTTTGAAATTTCTTCGAAACTCATTGGAACTCATTTGAAGTCATTTGAAACATTTCTTATTCGGAAAAAACTTTCAAACCGTATTATTATATATTTACAAAACCTTAAAACCAATTTCAAAATACCGGAGTTCAATTCTCGAATTTCAAATTTAAAGTCCTTTAGTTATAAATCATTTTTATATAAATCAATTTCTTATATAACTTTTCAAAATTACAAATCCTTTCGAAACCTCAAATTCTCATTTTAAAAAGGGTATATAATCTTTATCGAAAATATTTCACTTTTATATATAGAATATAATCATACTTATAAAAATAATAATTTCGATTTAGAAAACAATTTCTTAAAATACAAACAAACCCGATTTCAAAGGATGATTTAAGAATGGATTTCAAACAAAGATAGAGATTCAAATTAGAGGGACTCTAATCGATTAGGATTTCTGATTCGAAGATAAGTTCGAACGAAAATGAGATAATTAATTACAAAACAATAGATCGATAGTTATATAAATCGCGGGCGACCTTAACCGATCAACCGTGATTCCAAAATAAGATCAGTGCCGAATTCTAAGGCAAATCGACATTCGATCGCCAAAGATAGAATTCGACATAGCAAAAGATAGCAGCATTTAAACCGAGGGATATATAAATCTCCAGTGAATCAATGCTAATTGTAAAGAAGTTTCACCCCTTCACAATTCCTTCAAAGATTGGCGGAATCGCCTATTCTTATAGAGATCATTCGAAGTGGAGTTATGAGATACTCCAAAATCAAAAGAATACTAATAGAGAGAGACAAGAATGAATTTTGGAACCGTAGGGAACGTTCCAAAGTTCAAAGGAAATCGAGTCAAAAGGAAGAGATTAAACTCAAACGAAAGTGATTCTGTAAATAAATTTACAATATATGCTAAGTTTCGCCTAGAGCCAAAGCTCTGATACCAACTGTAACGACCAGGTATTTTGGACCATTCAAATCGACAATAAATCCACACATGTCTGACTTGAATAATTCAAAATAACAGATTGTAATAAAAATTTGGCAAAACTCAGCATATGCAGTAAATAAATCAATCACATAATCACAGACACAGAGTAATACAATAATACGCAGCGGAATAGATAAAATAGTAGTTCATGAAGCTACTATATAAACATCAGAGTTAGAAATAAAATACAACAGAATATGTAACGACCATAGATTTTAATTTATTTAAATTGATAATTTATTAAATTTTTGAATAAAATTTGTGAAATAAAATGGTAAATAGATTGCGAGTTTCCCCGATATCCAAATTTATTTGGTAAATCATTTTGATATAAATATTGTAAATATTGTATATATGTGTGAATATATATAAAAGATATATAAGTGATAAAATAAAAAATGAAAAATAAATGAAAAATAAAATAATAAAAGCAAATACAAAATACTTAAGCTAATAAATATAAGACAATAAATGTGAAGTAAAATAATTATAGAATCTCATTTAAAATAATAGAACAAAAGCATAGAAATAAAACAAAATAAAATATATTCAAATATAAGTATGAAGACAAAAATAAATAATATACACATACTTTGGACACAAGTATAAAAAAAAATAAGGTAAATTATATAAGTTATAAAAGACAAAGTAAACAAACACAAATTTGATAAGTAATATATCTACAAGTTTGCAAAATAAACCAAGTAAATAAAATACATTTACATATGAACACTTAGAAAAGAAAAACAAGTATGAAGTAACAACATCTCAAAGAAACTCATCAATCTCGAAAACAAACTAGGCAAACAAGTTATGACATCTTTTGTACAACTAAGATAAGCAAAGGAGACATATGGTACATATGCATTGAATACTTTCATCTCTAGCCCAATACAATAAGCTGCAGCCATCAAAACAAAGAAGAGAAACATAATATAATCTCTTAGCCGAAATGAAGGTAAAGCAAGTAACATAAAGTACTTAGCATTTAATGCTTTCCATCCTAGCACAAAACAAAGACTGTTCGCAAATGCTTTCAGCCCCCAAACTTCATAAAAATCTCTGGCCATATTAGTACTAGAGAAGAAAGATATATCATATTGTACAAACAATATAAAATAACCTGTACAAAACATTATTAGCCATCTCCATTTAATTCGTTCATTCATAGTTATGTTGAACTGAAGAAAACAAACTACAACTTTAAACAACAATCCAGATCATTATCAAACCCGAGATCAAATTGAAGATTTCAAGTGGAAAATTCAAAACCTGTTTCAAGAAGATATGACCTGTTCATTTTCTGGAAAATAAAGTGAGTAAACTCTCTTTAAAACCCAATTTTTCTTTTCTTGATCTATGCTCTATGATGATGAACGATATGGATGATGTTATAACTATGTTTGTATATATAAATATATATGTATACATATGTGTACAGATTTAATAATGCATGTCTGGTTTAAAGGCAATATTTGCCTCTGTTGATTACAGGCTTCCAAACCTGTCTTCAAAATAAAAGAAGAATTAAAGTGCTCCTTCTATGATCATTTTTAGCCAGAAATGTAGAAACAAACATGTTTAAAATCATCATAACCTAATTTTAAAAATATATTTTCAATATAATATGAAGTGTATAAAGGTGAAACAATCTGTGCTTGTTTATTTAAAAGTGTGTAATGCCTCTGTTTATGCAATAGGTGCAAACACATTCAAATAAAAATCGATTTCTCTTCTTATATTCAATTCTAAGTTATGAGCTCTGAAGATGAAATGTGTATAAGGATGCAATATTATTTTTAAGAATAATTCCAAGCAGAAATAATTAGAAAATATTTTGAAAATAAAACATCACAGTAATGAACAATATTAGTCAAAAAAATTCGAATGATCTATTTTCAAGTTTTGATTTGATAAACTATCTCGAATCGGCAAATGATGATTTTTGATCAGAAAATCTAGATTTTTAGGATTGGGAATAACGGTAATTCGAGGGCTGAACGGAATTGGCTTTCTCGTCAAATTCCGATGACCAGTGGAGCGTTTGGTCTCGTAATCGTGCCTGGGTTTGGCTCGCAAGTCAGGGTTCATGGGAAAAATATTCGCTCAAATTCTTGTTCGCCATGGTGGCTGAACGAGAGCGAAATAGGGTTTTATACCCAAATGTGGTCAACGAGGTTAAAGAGGATAGTTCGTCTTCGACGTGGCACCGGAAGGCATCGGACCGGGGGGAAAATAAACGTGGGGGTATCGGTGGAGCTCAGGAAGCGATTTCGGGGTTGTTGACGATCTGTGGCAGCGGTACGTGGTGATTCTGGCAACTGAGTTTGGTTCCAGTTTTGAGTCGTAGCGTTCGATTTTGAATTCATGTCGAAGTGAGTGATCTGAGCTTTAGTAAGGGATGAGGGAGTGTTCGTCGTCATGCCTGAAATCTCGATGATGATCGGAAGTCGACTAGATAATCGTGCACGTGCACGGGGTTGGGTGTGTGCACTGGGGAAAGTTGTTTGGAGAAGACGATGGGAAACTCGAAGAAAAGCTCGCGTGTGTTTCGGGGGCAACTCGAAGATGTTGGAGTTGGGTTTACTTCGGGGATGACACGGGAGTTTCTGCGTTTGGACTCGGGATTTTCTTAGCTTGGTCTTGTAGAAGGTAGATGCAGATTAAACTTGTTTAAAGTAAATCAAATATGTTAAAGTGAAAACTTAATTTATATTTCAAATTTAAAAATGTATTAGGATGTTTGATTTTAAAAATAATTATCTTAATTAAGTTTAAAATTCAAACTTAAAAGAGAAATTTGAATTTAGTTATTAAGTCAAAGTAATTAAATAAAAAAAATATGAAACTTATCTTTACTTAAATTAAGATTGTTATGTATAAAGTATAATCAATTAGTGAAATAAATTTAAAGTTAATCACTTATTGTAATTAGAGGATAATGAATGAATGAAATTAATTAGAGTATTAATTAATTTAAAGGATAAATTAATTTGGGCAATTAATTAAAGAATAATTGTTTTATGTGATGAAGGAATTAAAGGTAATTAATTTCTTGAAGATAATTACGTAATTAAGAGTAATTAATGATTAAAGTTAATTAAATAATGATTTGAATATTAATAAATTAAAGTGATTAAGAAATGATAATTAATTCGTGGTAAATTGATTTATGTAATTAATTAAGTATAATTAATTAAAGTGGTAATTAATTAAGGGTTAATTAATTAAAAGAAAATTAAGTGATTAAAAGTTAATTACTTAAAAATTAAAGGTTATTATTAAAGTACTTAATAAGAGGATAATTAACTTAATGTGATTAATTAAGGAATAATTAATTAAAGGAAGGTAATTAATTAAGATAAATAATTAAGGTTAATTAATTACATTAATTAATGTCAAATGATTTGTATTTAATCAGGAGTGGGTAATTAATTCATGAGTAATTAATTAGAAATTTAATTGGTTTAATTAGGGATTGAACAATTAATTAATCCTACTTATAAATGATTATTGAATACTTGGATTCTATTGAATGTGAATTGTTTGATATCCCTGATATACGATACTTTGTTATACACCCTGATTTATGTTATGATCTGTGATGTAATTTATTATCTGTGATATTTATATATCTGTGATCTGTGAATGAACGATAAGCGTGATAGTTTATACCGCTTATCAACTATATTTCTGTATACTGATCTGTGATGATTGATGATATTGCACTACTGTGTGAAACCCCTAGACCACACTTTTACACACACAAATATGGATTTCACGTGGAAATCGGTTAAGTCACAGATAATTTAAATTTGATGTTTTTGAAATTGAAATTTTAATTTCAATTAATTTTGAAAATGGATTTGGGTTAAATGTTAAAGCTTTTGAAATGGGGTTTTTAAGATGAAAGTTATTTTGAATAACTTGGTAAAATTTCCAATTTAAATAATTTAATTTGAATTTGAATTCAATATTTAGAATTGAATTCAATGATTGGAAATTTTGATTAAAGATGATTTAAATGTGTTTATAGGAAGTTAAACCATTTCAAAAGTATCGTTTGAGAATTTAGATTTAACCCAAGACTTTAACTCGTATAAATGAGATCAGATTTTCCGAAGTGAAACTGTTTGTTTCCAAATGATAAAAGCTTTCAGATAAAAGAAGAAATTCCAGTTTAATTAAGGGAATTTTAAGATTGAATTGAAAAATGGTTTCTAAGTTATGAACGAATTGTTTTGAAAGCTATGAATAAAATCTGGTTATTTTTAACAGATTTAAAATGGTGATTTGTTTAAACCCTTCGAAATGAAATTGTTTTGAAAACTGTAAGTTAAATCTTTGATTTAAAGATTTAACAAGTTAAATTGAAATGGAAATCGATTTGGAAAATCTGTGAATGAATCTTTTGTTAAAAAGATTAAAGTGTGGAAATTGTTAAACCGTAAAGGTTGAATCTTTTTGTTTAAAGATTTAAAATGGTAATTTGTTAAACCATTTGAAAAGAAAGATTTTTGGGTAATAAGTTGTGACTTAATTGAAATCCCAATATCCATATGTTTTTAAAATGTTGCGCTCATTATTCGGTTTAGCCGGGAGAGGACCTTTGTGTCGTATAACCCGTTCCGAATAATGATACGTCGTATATGGATCGCATTTGAAGACCGGTGGTGAAGACCGGATATTTACAAAAACGAAAGGACAACTCGTCGAATGTCTCTGCACCGACTGGTCCCCGGTATAGAGATTTTATCACCCTTTGTGATGGGAAGTCCGGACGGGATTGTGAATACCTGGAAGTGCAAGGGCTTCGTAAGAAGTGCCTTCGGTTCTGTTCGAACCCGGAACAGACTTGTATGGTTACATGTCTGACATTACACTTTGAGATATAAAGCCGATTTCTT
Source organism: Allium fistulosum (assembly GCA_030737815.1). Taxonomy (NCBI): domain Eukaryota; kingdom Viridiplantae; phylum Streptophyta; class Magnoliopsida; order Asparagales; family Amaryllidaceae; genus Allium; species Allium fistulosum. Next base: position 1,437,752,591 of record CM060903.1, on the reverse strand, counting down.
TCAAATACATTTCTGTTTGGTGGCGGAGAATTTATTCTCTTAGCTTAACATCCTTCTCTGAGACGTACGATCTCAGAGGTTATGTAGTTGAAGGTTATCAGCGATATATCCCAATTTGGTAATGTGGCATGCTGAGTGTTGCTGTGTGATGATCAGTGTTTGATCATTTGTGATATGATCATTTGTTTGATCTTATATCTTTGTGATCATAGGTTGATCATCTGTTGACCCAAAGCATGGCTTTGTGACAAAGCGTAGCTTTGTGGACGAGACTTCGTCAGGGCCTCACAACCCGAAAATGGTCGAAACAGGAATGTTGCGGCAAGGTTATGAGGGTCGCGCCCTTTAGGGTATGTCATTTCCTTCTGGAAAAGGGTGGTGTCATGGTATGGAGCCCAGATACTTACTCATGTGGATACACTTTATTATGTGTGATGTTGGTTATCGAGGCCTCGGATAAAGGTCCCAAAGGACCGGGAGGTGGCATATTCGTGAGTTACCTGTTACAGGGGTAACCCGGCCTTGTTTGGCAGAGAGCAGTTTGTCTCTCGGGACGTCCCGCCAGAGGCGATCCCATGCGGCGGAAGGAAGTTCCTTAGCCTGACCATTTGTTGGAAATCCATTTCTCCAATACGGAACTTGTACGGTTTTAGTTGTAGAACCTGCCATCTAATATGGTAGCTATAGTAGGCATAGTATAATGGTACCTATGCTGGCTAAGATTAATATTATACTTTCGAAATGTTTTCTGCACTATGCACTAATAATAATAATCCAATGATTTTACGTAGTAAGCATCTTTGACTATCATAAGAAGAAATCTCCTCCAATTCTGCGTTTGCATTGTGTGTGTGGCGGGAGGTCTTATGGTAGTTTCATTTTCCAAAAGCATTGCGGATTTCAATGTTTAAATCCTTTTGTTGTTGTTTAAAGATAAACTGTTTTTGTTGCTCACACCAGTCCCATGACTGATCCGGAGTTTATTGTTCCCTTCCTAAACTCTGGGTGCCCACTATTTTCCACACGGGCAGTCTAGAGTTGGGTTTCTTTTAAGATATTCAGGTTTGGTAGATTATCTAGAGCTAGTTCATTCATCGGAGTTTCTTATCTTGGAGTTGTGGATTCATTCTTGTCTGAAGATCATTTTGGAGTTATCACTTCTATTGATATTGTTCCGCTGCTGATGTTATCTTTTCTTTTCCGCTGCTATTTGTTGTATCATATCTCTGATGTATATTGATATTCATTATATCACTCTGTTGTATCAGATATTATATATCAATGTATTATTCATTTTTTTCCGCTGTGTTATTTACTTAATTGTGTTATAGCTCCGGCGAATCGGATTTGAACGATCGAATCTGCGGCATTCTAGTACAATGTGAAGTACGGATGTTGATTTTCGAGCGGGCAAAACCCGAGTCGTTACATGTGGTATCAGAGCTAAGGTTGAACTTTAGCTCAGGAGTATAACACGTTAAGTAGCTCATTAGAGATAGAGTGAAGTAAACTCTAGAATGAGTATCCTTAAGATATCCGTCTGAACGTCTCAGTAAATTCTCTTACTATCCACTGATAGTGAGTATGAGTGCGAGAAGAGGACGAGATAGGGGATAGGGAATACGACTACAAATGGTCAATACCCTGCAATAGTGGAAATAACTTCTCTATCAATTTTCTTTGATTCGTCTTTCTAAATTCTTTTGATTTCTTCGTATCAGCTACCAGAAGAAGTTTCGGTGCGATGATGCCCTACGAATCGTTGTAGAAAATTCTTACTAAGTATCTTCATCGTTTCTATCAGTTTTTCGATTTAAACTTTAATGAATTGAAAATTTTGAAATTGGAAATTTTAAATTGAATTAAATTGATTAATAGAATATGAGGATAAAATTTGAATTAAATCAATAAAATGATATCGTTTGAAACCAAAATTTGAAATTCTATTCTAATTTCTTTTGAATACCAAAGTCCGAAGAGGGACAAATTGGTATGTATTCTGAGATATTCCGACTTGAGTTTGGAATTCATATCGTAAGTTTGAGGAATTATAGGAGATCGAACCTGTCTATCTCTCTGTTGTTTTCGTGCCTGCGATTTCGAGGACGAAATTCTTTTAAGGGGGGGAGTTTGTAACGACCATAGATTTTAATTTATTTAAATTGATAATTTATTAAATTTTTGAATAAAATTTGTGAAATAAAACGGTAAATAGATTGCGAGTTTCCCCGATATCCAAATTTATTTGGTAAATCATTTTGATATAAATATTGTAAATATTGTATATATGTGTGAATATATATAAACGATATATAAGTGATAAAATAAAAAATGAAAAATAAATGAAAAATAAAATAATAAAAGCAAATACAAAATACTTAAGCTAATAAATATAAGACAATAAATGTGAAGTAAAATAATTATAGAATCTCATTTAAAATAATAGAACAAAAGCATAGAAATAAAACAAAATAAAATATATTCAAATATAAGTATGAAGACAAAAATAAATAATATACACATACTTTGGACACAAGTATAAAAAAAAATAAGGTAAATTATATAAGTTATAAAAGACAAAGTAAACAAACACAAATTTGATAAGTAATATATCTACAAGTTTGCAAAATAAACCAAGTAAATAAAATACATTTACATATGAACACTTAGAAAAGAAAAACAAGTATGAAGTAACAACATCTCAAAGAAACTCATCAATCTCGAAAACAAACTAGGCAAACAAGTTATGACATCTTTTGTACAACTAAGATAAGCAAAGGAGACATATGGTACATATGCATTGAATACTTTCATCTCTAGCCCAATACAATAAGCTGCAGCCATCAAAACAAAGAAGAGAAACATAATATAATCTCTTAGCCGAAATGAAGGTAAAGCAAGTAACATAAAGTACTTAGCATTTAATGCTTTCCATCCTAGCACAAAACAAAGACTGTTCGCAAATGCTTTCAGCCCCCAAACTTCATAAAAATCTCTGGCCATATTAGTACTAGAGAAGAAAGATATATCATATTGTACAAACAATATAAAATAACCTGTACAAAACATTATTAGCCATCTCCATTTAATTCGTTCATTCATAGTTATGTTGAACTGAAGAAAACAAACTACAACTTTAAACAACAATCCAGATCATTATCAAACCCGAGATCAAATTGAAGATTTCAAGTGGAAAATTCAAAACCTGTTTCAAGAAGATATGACCTGTTCATTTTCTGGAAAATAAAGTGAGTAAACTCTCTTTAAAACCCAATTTTTCTTTTCTTGATCTATGCTCTATGATGATGAACGATATGGATGATGTTATAACTATGTTTGTATATATAAATATATATGTATACATATGTGTACAGATTTAATAATGCATGTCTGGTTTAAAGGCAATATTTGCCTCTGTTGATTACAGGCTTCCAAACCTGTCTTCAAAATAAAAGAAGAATTAAAGTGCTCCTTCTATGATCATTTTTAGCCAGAAATGTAGAAACAAACATGTTTAAAATCATCATAACCTAATTTTAAAAATATATTTTCAATATAATATGAAGTGTATAAAGGTGAAACAATCTGTGCTTGTTTATTTAAAAGTATGTAATGCCTCTGTTTATGCAACAGGTGCAAACACATTCAAATAAAAATCGATTTCTCTTCTTATATTCAATTCTAAGTTATGAGCTCTGAAGATGAAATGTGTATAAGGATGCAATATTATTTTTAAGAATAATTCCAAGCAGAAATAATTAGAAAATATTTTGAAAATAAAACATCACAGTAATGAACAATATTAGTCAAAAAAATTCGAATGATCTATTTTCAAGTTTTGATTTGATAAACTATCTCGAATCGGCAAATGATGATTTTTGATCAGAAAATCTAGATTTTTAGGATTGGGAATAACGGTAATTCGAGGGCTGAACGGAATTGGCTTTCTCGTCAAATTCCGATGACCAGTGGAGCGTTTGGTCTCGTAATCGTGCCTGGGTTTGGCTCGCAAGTCAGGGTTCATGGGAAAAATATTCGCTCAAATTCTTGTTCGCCATGGTGGCTGAACGAGAGCGAAATAGGGTTTTATACCCAAATGTGGTCAACGAGGTTAAAGAGGATAGTTCGTCTTCGACGTGGCACCGGAAGGCATCGGACCGGGGGGAAAATAAACGTGGGGTATCGGTGGAGCTCAGGAAGCGATTTCGGGGTTGTTGACGATCTGTGGCAGCGGTACGTGGTGATTCTGGCAACTGAGTTTGGTTCCAGTTTTGAGTCGTAGCGTTCGATTTTGAATTCATGTCGAAGTGAGTGATCTGAGCTTTAGTAAGGGATGAGGGGGTGTTCGTCGTCGTGCCTGAAATCTCGATGATGATCGGAAGTCGACTAGATAATCGTGCACGTGCACGGGGTTGGGTGTGTGCACTGGGGAAAGTTGTTTGGAGAAGACGATGGGAAACTCGAAGAAAAGCTCGCGTGTGTTTCGGGGGCAACTCGAAGATGTTGGAGTTGGGTTTACTTCGGGGATGACACGGGAGTTTCTGCGTTTGGACTCGGGATTTTCTTAGCTTGGTCTTGTAGAAGGTAGATGCAGATTAAACTTGTTTAAAGTAAATCAAATATGTTAAAGTGAAAACTTAATTTATATTTCAAATTTAAAAATGTATTAGGATGTTTGATTTTAAAAATAATTATCTTAATTAAGTTTAAAATTCAAACTTAAAAGAGAAATTTGAATTTAGTTATTAAGTCAAAGTAATTAAATAAAAAAAATATGAAACTTATCTTTACTTAAATTAAGATTGTTATGTATAAAGTATAATCAATTAGTGAAATAAATTTAAAGTTAATCACTTATTGTAATTAGAGGATAATGAATGAATGAAATTAATTAGAGTATTAATTAATTTAAAGGATAAATTAATTTGGGCAATTAATTAAAGAATAATTGTTTTATGTGATGAAGGAATTAAAGGTAATTAATTTCTTGAAGATAATTACGTAATTAAGAGTAATTAATGATTAAAGTTAATTAAATAATGATTTGAATATTAATAAATTAAAGTGATTAAGAAATGATAATTAATTCGTGGTAAATTGATTTATGTAATTAATTAAGTATAATTAATTAAAGTGGTAATTAATTAAGGGTTAATTAATTAAAAGAAAATTAAGTGATTAAAAGTTAATTACTTAAAAATTAAAGGTTATTATTAAAGTACTTAATAAGAGGATAATTAACTTAATGTGATTAATTAAGGAATAATTAATTAAAGGAAGGTAATTAATTAAGATAAATAATTAAGGTTAATTAATTACATTAATTAATGTCAAATGATTTGTATTTAATCAGGAGTGGGTAAATAATTCATGAGTAATTAATTAGAAATTTAATTGGTTTAATTAGGGATTGAACAATTAATTAATCCTACTTATAAATGATTATTGAATACTTGGATTCTATTGAATGTGAATTGTTTGATATCCCTGATATACGATACTTTGTTATACACCCTGATTTATGTTATGATCTGTGATGTAATTTATTATCTGTGATATTTATATATCTGTGATCTGTGAATGAACGATAAGCGTGATAGTTTATACCGCTTATCAACTATATTTCTGTATACTGATCTGTGATGATTGATGATATTGCACTACTGTGTGAAACCCCTGGACCACACTTTTACACACACAAATATGGATTTCACGTGGAAATCGGTTAAGTCACAGATAATTTAAATTTGATGTTTTTGAAATTGAAATTTTAATTTCAATTAATTTTGAAAATGGATTTGGGTTAAATGTTAAAGCTTTTGAAATGGGGTTTTTAAGATGAAAGTTATTTTGAATAACTTGGTAAAATTTCCAATTTAAATAATTTAATTTGAATTTGAATTCAATATTTAGAATTGAATTCAATGATTGGAAATTTTGATTAAAGATGATTTAAATGTGTTTATAGGAAGTTAAACCATTTCAAAAGTATCGTTTGAGAATTTAGATTTAACCCAAGACTTTAACTCGTATAAATGAGATCAGATTTTCCGAAGTGAAACTGTTTGTTTCCAAATGATAAAAGCTTTCAGATAAAAGAAGAAATTCCAGTTTAATTAAGGGAATTTTAAGATTGAATTGAAAAATGGTTTCTAAGTTATGAACGAATTGTTTTGAAAGCTATGAATAAAATCTGGTTATTTTTAACAGATTTAAAATGGTGATTTGTTTAAACCCTTCGAAATGAAATTGTTTTGAAAACTGTAAGTTAAATCTTTGATTTAAAGATTTAACAAGTTAAATTGAAATGGAAATCGATTTGGAAAATCTGTGAATGAATCTTTTGTTAAAAAGATTAAAGTGTGGAAATTGTTAAACCGTAAAGGTTGAATCTTTTTGTTTAAAGATTTAAAATGGTAATTTGTTAAACCATTTGAAAAGAAAGATTTTTGGGTAATAAGTTGTGACTTAATTGAAATCCCAATATCCATATGTTTTTAAAATGTTGCGCTCATTATTCGGTTTAGCCGGGAGAGGACCTTTGTGTCGTATAACCCGTTCCGAATAATGATACGTCGTATATGGATCGCATTTGAAGACCGGTGGTGAAGACCGGATATTTACAAAAACGAAAGGACAACTCGTCGAATGTCTCTGCACCGACTGGTCTCCGGTATAGAGATTTTATCACCCTTTGTGATGGGAAGTCCGGACGGGATTGTGAATACCCGGAAGTGCAAGGGCTTCGTAAGAAGTGCCTTCGGTTCTGTTCGAACCCGGAACAGACTTGTATGGTTACATGTCTGACATTACACTTTGAGATATAAAGCCGATTTCTTTCAAATACATTTCTGTTTGGTGGCGGAGAATTTATTCTCTTAGCTTAACACCCTTCTCTGAGACGTACGAGCTCAGAGGTTATGTAGTTGAAGGTTATCAGCGATATATCCCAATTTGGTAATCTGGCATGCTGAGTGTTGTTGTGTGATGATCAGTGTTTGATCATTTGTGATATGATCATTTGTTTGATCTTATATCTTTGTGATCATAGGTTGATCATCTGTTGACCCAAAGCATGGCTTTGTGACAAAGCGTAGCTTTGTGGACGAGACTTCGTCAGGGCCTCACAACCCAGAAATGGTCGAAACAGGAATGTTGCGGCAAGGTTATGAGGGTCGCGCCCTTTAGGGTATGTCATTTCCTTCTGGAAAAGGGTGGTGTCATGGTATGGAGCCCAGATACTTACTCATGTGGATACACTTTATTATGTGTGATGTTGGTTATCGAGGCCTCGGATAAAGGTCCCAAAGGACCGGGAGGTGGCATATTCGTGAGTTACCTGTTACAGGGGTAACCCGGCTTTGTTTGGCAGAGAGCAGTTTGTCTCTCGGGACGTCCCGCCAGAGGCGATCCCATGCGGCGGAAGGAAGTTCCTTAGCCTGACCATTTGTTGGAAATCCATTTCTCCAATACGGAACTTGTACGGTTTTAGTTGTAGAACCTGCCATCTAATATGGTAGCTATAGTAGGCATAGTATAATGGTACCTATGCTGGCTAAGATTAATATTATACTTTCGAAATGTTTTCTGCACTATGCACTAATAATAATAATCCAATGATTTTACGTAGTAAGCATCTTTGACTATCATAAGAAGAAATCTCCTCCAATTCTGTGTTTGCATTGTGTGTGTGGCGGGAGGTCTTATGGTAGTTTCATTTTCCAAAAGCATTGCGGATTTCAATGTTTAAATCCTTTTGTTGTTGTTTAAAGATAAACTGTTTTTGTTGCTCACACCAGTCCCATGACTGATCCGGAGTTTATTGTTCCCTTCCTAAACTCTGGGTGCCCACTATTTTCCACACGGGCGGTCTAGAGTTGGGTTTCTTTTCAGATATTCAGGTTTGGTAGATTATCTGGAGCTAGTTCATTCATCGGAGTTTCTTATCTTGGAGTTGTGGATTCATTCTTGTCTGAAGATCATTTTGGAGTTATCACTTCTATTGATATTGTTCCGCTACTGATGTTATCTTTTCTTTTCCGCTGCTATTTGTTGTATCATATCTCTGATGTATATTGATATTCATTATATCACTCTGTTGTATCAGATATTATATATCAATGTATTATTCATTTTTTTCCGCTGTGTTATTTACTTAATTGTGTTATAGCTCCGGCGAATCGGATTTGAACGATCGAATCTGCGGCATTCTAGTACAATGTGAAGTACGGATGTTGATTTTCGAGCGGGCAAAACCCGAGTCGTTACAGAATATCTCAAATGCAGTGAAGTCTCCAGTACAACAGATGACTTCTCTGAACAAATCAACTAGAAGAGCTGAAAGCTGAGGCGATAGTTGGATCTCCAAAGGAAGCTCCAAACTCCAAGGGTGAGTCTCAAATGCTGTATCACTCGGTCTGACCCGAGCGTAAAGCAAAACACAAAACACTCGAGTCAGGATTAACATTCTTATATAAATAAATCCACAAGTGAAATATCAATTGAAATACGAGTAACTTAAAGGATGTTGGGATAACCATCCTCTAAGGATCTTCAGAACTATCTACAAGGTGGAAATATACATTTTAACACCGTGGTCATTTCAATTAAATTTATACTTCAAAACCCAAATATCATTCCATTTCAAATATATCCATTTTCCAAAATAGTATATATATATATATATAATAAATGATTTAAAAAGTAAAGTATTTAATTTCCTCAAGTCTAGCAAATCGATTCAAATCAACTTCAAATTCCAAATTCAAATTTATTCAAAGCTCAATTCATCAATTTAATTCATTTCTAAACAGATCATTTAAATTTTCAATATATTTCAAAGCTTTAATATTCAACATTTTCAAAGTTAAATTTAACAGTTTCATATAGCTCTTGATTTAACTTCATTATTATTTAATCAGGGAATATTCACTTAATAAATTCAATATCATTTAACTAGCCTTAAATTACATTTTTACTAAATATTTCCTTAAACTTTAGTTAAAAAAAAATATTCATTAGATTACTTATAAATCAAACTCAAGTTATAAATCATATCTTACATCTCAGTTTCAATAAGTTTCAAATCGGTTTAATTAAATAAAATTCTTTATTGAATACAATTTCAACTAAATTCAATATCTTTCTAACCTTAACTTATTCAAATTATTACCAAAATCTATTTTGAAATATATTTTAAACACTCAACATATTATATGTATTTAAATCAATCATTCCCATTTATATATAATAATTTAAGGCTCAACATTTATTAAAACCATATATTTCTTTCCAAAACCATAGAATTCATTTTTAAAATATTTATATATATGGACCAACGGTGTCTGTATATATATTTATCATATGGTTAAGTGATACAGATATTTATCATTTCAATCCGAAATTTAAATATATACGGGTAGATATCATTTCGACCCGTAATCCCAATTTCAATTCAAATGAAAATCGCTTGGGTTTATCATTTCAACCCATAACGAAATTCTCCTATTCTAAAGTTCGTTCAGGTATGTATCATTTCAACCCATAGTGAATTCTATACTAACAGGGAACTTGCAGAGTGATAACAGATAATAAAAAATATAACAACAGGCATATATCATCAATATAAATAACAGATATTGGTGTCAGATGTCATAGGTGAACATATACAGATAATGGTAATAACAGGCATATAGATACTAGATACTGGTGTCAGATGTCATAGGTGGACATATACAGATAATAGCATATATAACAATTTAAATAACTACAGCATCATATTTCAATTGTCGTTTCAATTGAAATCAAATTTAATAAATACAAGAACGTTAATCGTGTGTGATTGCTCACCTTTCGAGGTTAGAGAGATAGACAATGAAGTTGAGTTATGAAATGCAAGCACGACTTCCAAAGCAAAGTTAGATGGTACAATTTCGATGGAAAAGCTGATAGATAGAAATTGATGAGAACGGATCAAATTAGCTTGATAAAATTGAAACGAAGATTATATGATTAATTTATTACTTTCTTTCAAAATGAACGTTAAATCAAAACACGCATTTTAAAAACTGAAATATATATATATATGCACACCCATGAAAACCATATAACTTTAAAACACTTCCATTTCATATTAATGTTAAATAACAAATATATAATTATTCAAAATGTCACATATATAGTATATTCATTTTATGGTTGTCGTTTCCATGTAATAAATATTCATTTTAAACCAATATTAAAATAATATATATGTATAGTTAAAAAAATCAATGTTCTAACATAAAACACATATATTAAAGATCAACACACATATATATAATATCTTTTGAAATGAATACTTATGTATATATATAATTATTATAGTTTATTACTTTCCTTTTCAAAATATCCAGCAGGAAATCAAACAACTTATGCACATATATGTGCAGATAAACAATATTCTTTATAATACATTGTTAACTTACTCCTTTTTTTTTTCTCTTTTTTTTATTAAACCTTTATATATAACAAAATATATGTATAAAATAAAATATTTGTATATATAAAAATCAAAACGTTTCAAACATATATTCAAAAACTGGATCATATAAATAACAATGTATTTAGTTAACGTATAGTATAAAATTCATTTATATAACACTCTTATATATATATATAAATCTTGTATAAGTAAACCTTTAAAGCTTCATAACTTATTTACTTTCACATATAACAAGATCTGTACAAAAGAATGCAAATTTTTCTCAAATCCTTTTGAACGTTTATAAGAAAAATTTTAAACAATAAATATACCTTCTTATTTAGGAAAGGAAGTAAGCATGCAATTGTAGGAGAAACGTGAGTGGAGGTTGAGGGTTGTAGGCGGTGGAAAGGGAAGAGGGGCGGAGATAGCTTCAGGCGATGGGTATATACGTCGCGCAATTTTTTTATTTTTTTTTAATCTGGCGTAGGCCATGGAAAAATTTGGGAGGAGGAAAAGTAAGCAATGGTGGGGAGTGGATCTCGAAAATGAAGAAGGAGCAGGCAACAATGAAATATATGAAGAGAGAGGTAGTGGAAAGCTATAGAGAAAAATATAATATAAAAAAGGTAATAATAAATGAAAATCAACGTTCATGCGTTGATTCAGCAGAGAAGTTAAAGCAAATAAGAAGAGAATGGATTGATTTAAAGGAAAGGCAATGAATGGTTTAGAAATAAATAAAATGTAAAACGTATACGTTTTAATTTCAAAAAGGAAAGAAATAAATACGGGGATGGCAACAGTCAAAATGCACGTTTAGGCTAATAATAGAATATAAAAGTAAGAAACTCAAAAGGATAGGCACAGAGATGTGAAATCAGGGAGACAAGGGAAGCAAGTGATCTTTCAAATTTATAACGTTGGCAATAAATATAGAATAAATGAAAATTAATAGATGGATGCAAGTATGAGGTGGAAAGTGAAAGCAAAGTGAAGTTGCAAAAGTGGAAATTGATTTATAAACGCAATTGAAATATGAGCCTTTGCCCAATCAATGTAAAAAAACGTACACAAATAAATGAATGTGGGACAAACGAAGATGAAGGGGGAAAGAAATAAACTATTTATGGGCGTTGAATTTATAAAAGGGACCATGATGTGTACAATAATTGAAATGAAAACGTACACAAATAAATGAAAACCAGTGAAGTTAAAAAGGCAATAATAGTGTAAATGTGAATCGTTGCCACATAAACAAATAAAACGTATACAAATCTTTTACCGGTTATGTGATGGCAACGGTCACCCTTAATTGAGCTGAATAATAAAAGCCAATGCTTTGAACGTATGCCATAAATTAAGTAACAGACACTGATTTCTAAATTTATTAGTAGCTAGGAATAGCAACGTTTGAACGTGAATTGGAAAGCAATTAATACTGTGGTCCAGCCTGTACGTTTCAAATTTTGAAAACGAAGAAAATAGAAATGGAACAGGTTGCAAAAGGAAAGCCACACATATAAATGGAATAAAACGTTAACAATGAAACGTGCCACATTCAATGGAAAGAAACTGAAATGATAACGTCAAGCACGGGAATTAAGGACAATAAAGTAGAAAGTATGAGAAACGTAAAAGTGAACAAACGAATGAATGCAAGCTACAGATATATATATATATATATAAATGAGGTAAAATATTATGTTTCTACCGGAGAGAAGAGAAAATGTTTGAAATGGAATAAATAGGGAAGGAACAAACCCGAAATGAAATAGCAACGGATAGAAAATTAAAGAGCTACAGCATGAATACGGGGAGTAATAAAGGTATGGTATTGATTGGATTGTAACTGATGTAAAACTTGAATGGACAGGGAAGAAATAAAATTTATGGTAACAGTCGATTCCCTTTATTTCATGCAAATTTATTTTCAACAATTCTTAACTGATTTGAATTTAATAGAATTACATAATAAATAAACTTTCATATAATTAATTGAAAATTTACCATTTCCTATATTTAATTATATGTAATCCAAATAATTTTTTTTTCAAAATTTTATTATTAATAATTTCTCAAAAATCCAATTCAATACGTTATAAACCAATTAAAAATTGCTAAACTTTTATGGGTCGTTACAAGGGGTTTCTAAACACTTAAACGAGGTAAGTCGACATAGTATCATTTTAAATTTGGTAAATGAAATAATTTTACCTCAATTATATTTTGTATATAAAGAAACAATTTTTCAGAAATTATTGAAGTGTATATAAAATTGATTGTTTGGTTGTTGAAAATGTGAAAATATATATGAGTTAATGAAAGTTGTTTGAATAATCTAAATAAAAACAACAATTGTAAAAGAATGAAGTATATAAGCAATAATTGTATAAGTATAGAATTATAATTAAGATGATTTACAATTGTGAAATAATCTTGTATAAGTAAAGTTAAATAGTGAAATTATACGAGAAAAAGATTTATAAATGTGATTTATAAATAAAGGAAATGTTGAAAGAATTTAAGCACTGAATTCACTAGTGTTGCTGGGAAATAATAAGGGTGATGACTGCAGCATCATCAGTATCATTTTCGAGTTTCTGTGTGATGGATTTGATACCATAATAAATTGAAAATTGAAGTGTTATTGTGTTAAACAAATTTGAAATTAAATTCCAAGTTGAAATTGATAAATATAAGTGAAACGAGTTTTGAACTTATAATACGAAATAAAAATTTAGCTTTGGTAAAGTTGAAATAAATTTGAGTTAGCATAATAAAATATGTGATTTGAAATTTAACTAAAGGAAAGTTAAATAAATTGAATTGGATTTATAAGTGAAAATTTAAGTTAAGTTAAACAAATTATGTTTAATTGGAATATAACTTAAGTAATGATGAATGAATTTGATTTTGGTGTCGAAGTAAAAATAATGAAGTTAATTAAATGGATATGAACTTGAGTTATATAAAGGAGATTCAACTTTATTTGTAAAATGAATTAGCAATTGAATTGAACTAATGTTAATCAATCGAATGTAAATAAATTAATATGGAATAATGAATGTAAGTGTTAATTCATTAAAGTTAATTAAAAAGCGTTGAACCAAATTGAATGCAAGTAAAGTAAATTAATTTGGTAATGTTGAATATACATTGATTGTTATTTGATTGTTAGATGGTTGTTAGTTAATTCATTAAGTGTTAATGAAATTGAATTGATAAAAAAATTGAAAGCTATGTGATGGAATTTGAATTGAAAGCGAACCAACTTGAATTTAAATTAGTGAATGTAAACTAATTAAAAATGAAGAATTGAATGTCGTTGTATATAAATTGGTTGTAAACAATTACAAGTGATGTTGAAATTATGTAAGTTGCTTATAAACTTTGTTTAGTATGCATTTCTTTTAATATGCATGTGTTGTAGTTGTTTAAAAGAGTAAAATGTTAATAACTTTATATATATGTCACTTACATATTTAAATTGATTAAGTACAGCTACCGAGGCTACCGTTTGGTTGGATTTGGTTGCGCTAAAATGCTAAATTAATAACTGCTTTGCTTAAAAATGCTAAAAAGGTATGCCTACGCAATAAAAATAGGAAATATGAACTGTTTTTCTGCTTTTCCGACCGTGTGGGTCGATGTATATATATTTATGTCTATTGTGATCCTACTACGATCGAACCGCGCAAAGGAGACGCTGGCGAATTTTTCTGAAAATTTAAGGCGTTGGAAAATTTTCGGGAAATTTTGGAAAATTTGTGAAAACTAAATTTTGGATTTGGAGTTAAAAGTTAAACGATATAGTTTGTTTTGAAAAGTATAACTAAGTATAGATTTGAAAAACTTAGTAAAGTTTTTGAAAGAGTTTAACTAATGGATTTTGGGGAAGTTGTACACTTAAGTGATTTTGAAATCTAATTTGAACGAATTGTTTGAAAAGTTGATAGATTTTGTGACTTTTTCTTACTTGGCAATTTCGAGGACGAAATTCTTTTAAGGGGGAAGATTGTAACGACCCAGAATTTTTGTCATTTGAAATTCAGATATTTAATTAATTTTAAATATTAACAAGTAAGATTTGTAAGTCAAATGAATTTAATTTCGAATATCTAGATTTAATTGTTTAATTAAATCTATAATTTAATATTTGGAATTGCAGAAATAATTGGAAATCGGGTTTAATGTGTATAAAAATGGTTTATAAAGTTATATTAAATCATATTGGAGTTGGAATGATGTTTGTAAACTTTTAAAATTGGTTTAAAAGTTAATTTGTGAAAAATGAATATTTTAATATTTAATTGACGACTAAAAATAGTCATTTTTCAAACAGTCTCGGATTTCAATGAAACTGGTTTCATCGGATTCGTAATGTGAAATTATTGTAAGGTTTCAAATTTCGTGTCAATCAGATTTACGGTTTGTCCGGGGCAAGTTAAAACGCATCGAAATCGTTTTAAATCGATTTGATTTAAATTTGATCGTTTATTTCCGTAACTCGCACATACGATCGAATTAGCTACCAAAACACGTTCCATTGTGTTCGGAACGCGGGGAAAACCTTAGAAACGCCAGCCGACACGCTTGATTTCGAGTTCGGAAAAATTCGGGTGAATAGTGTTTCGAATATTTTCTATAAAAGGACCTAAACTTTTCTTTTTGCCCAAACCAAACGACATTTGGGTTTCGGCCGCCATTAACGTTTTTATGGACAGAAACTTCCAACGTTCTTCCCTCTTTTTCTTCCAATCCATAGAAAATCAAGGAAAATGTCCAAATACAACTTTGTAGAGCTCGACACGACGAGCAAATCCAACGGCTACGATCTAAAACGACGCAACGATCGAGGGGGAAAAGGCACGTGAAGTCGTGCGTTTGGGTTCGGTTTTCTATGCCGAGATGGAGGTCGAGCTCCCTGATGTTGTAGCCGAAGGTGGAGTTTGGCTTGGAGAGTTGAACGGCTATAGTTGATCGTCGTATTTGTCGACGATGGTGTCGCAATAATTGATGAAGAAGCGGCGGCAAATGGGTTTTGTTCACGCGTGTTACCTGATGGAGGAGAAGCATTTTCGAACGGCCTAGATTTCATCAGTGAAAACGTATGGCCCAGATCAAATCTAGGTTAAAATAAATAAAAAAATTAGTGAATTAATTTCCTTTTAATTCGTATTAACTTTGTAATATCGTAACTTTAAGATACGAGGTCTGTTTTTGACGAAACGAATTGCGTTGGGTTCGTTTTGACGAGCGCTACGCAATGGAGCTGGTTTGGAGTCGTTTGGAGCTAGTGATAATTTTTGGTAAAATTAAACGGTGGTTTAATTTTATTCGAAATAAAACGCTGCAACCGTTATTGAAAGCAAGGTGAGAACTTCTCACTCAATCGAATAGTTGTTTCGATTTAAATTTTAAATAGTTAGATTTAAAATTGCTTGATTGTGTGAATTGGATGATAATTGTTATCTGTTGTGCTAAAACACACCCTATACGCCGTATATTAAGCGGTTATGATATTAAAAACATATACCTCGATAATTCAACCGTGAAGTGGAATTGGTATTATATATGTATTTGGAGTTGATTTCCCTCATTATATAGCGGATGAGACCCTATTGCGCCGCATAATAGCGGATAATATTTATAAATCCCATATATCGCGATATTCCATATTGAAGTGGAATTGGTATTGTGCTAACATCTGTGGATGTAAGGAAACAGGTTGGAGGGATCCAACTGGATTCCTCAAATAATTGAATTTATTTCAATGTAGTGTGTTGATTTATTTATAATCGCTATGTGGTTATATTGTGATTGAAATTGTTGACGGGTATAATTTAGCCGAATATATTTTGGTATCGTTGGATACCGAAAATAAATAAAACTGGATTTTCGAAATTTAAGTTGAAAATTTATCGAAAAATTTATTTTTGATAATTGGATAAATTTAAAAGGAGTTAAAAGATAAAAGTCTTATTTTTGAACGGTATTGAATTAAATTTCAAAATATGGAAAAAAGGGGCTTAATAAATGGATTTTCGAAAATATTATTTATAAGTTGAGAATTTATTTAAAATTTGGATTTTTAAATAGTTTGAAAAATAAAGAAATTTATTTTAAAAAAAGTAATAATTTGAAAATTAAGTGGAAATTTGATTTGGTGTTTTGAAATAAATTTGAAAATCAATTTGAAATTAATTTATTATTAAATTACTATAACTAGTAAAATTGATTTATTAAAATTTATCTAATTTAAATTAATCAGATAATTTAATTAATCCTACTTATGGATGTTTGGATTATATTGGATGTTGAATTGTTTGATATCTCTGATATGTGATGCTTTGTGATATATCCTGTTTTGTGTGTGATCTGTAATTTGTTTATCTATGATATATATATATATATATCTGTGATCTGTGAATGAAAGATAAGCATTATCGTTTATACCGCTTATCAATTATATTGTTATATTTGATCTGTGATGGTTGAATGTTGTTGAACTATTGTGTTAAACCCTTAGACTACACAATACACACACAAATGTGGATTTCACGTGGAAATCGGTTAAGTCACAGATTTTTATCAATTTTGGAAAATTAAGTTTTTGAATCCAAAATGGTTTTGGAATTGGAATTGAAATCTTTTGGAAATGAGTTTCAAAAATAAAAGTTATTTTAAATAACTTAATAGAATTGGAATTTAAATCATTTGATTTAAATTTGAATTCAATAATTTAGGAATTTTGGTTTAAAAGATTTTATAAGTATAAAAGGTGTTTATATGGGTTTTTAACCATTTAAAATATGGTTTTGGAAATTTAATTTTATATTCAAGTTTTATACTTGGATGGTTTTAACCTGTGTAATTGTAACCAGTTTTTCCCAAAACGAAAACTATCTGTTTTCAAGTAATAATAACTTTCATAAGAAGAAAGGATTTCCAATTTGTATCGAAACATTTCAAGTTGAAATGAAATTGTAAATAGTTTGGAAAAATTATGAATTAACCTTAGTGACGATAATTAAACTTTATTTTGAAATAAAAGAGTATTTCAAAAGGTGTATCTTTTATATTATAAAAGACTTGAATTGTGAATAGTTTTGAAAGCTATAAATTAAATCTTAATTTAAAGATTTAATTGATTAATCAAATTGAAATGGAAATTGATTTGGAAATCTATGAATGAAACTTTGCGAGACTGGGTAAACTTTGTGAAGTGAATCTTTTTGTTTAAAGATTTTAAAATGGTAATTTGTTAAACCCTTTAAAGGAAAGGATTTGGGTAATAAGTTGTGACTTAATTGAAATCCCTATATCCATATGTTTTAAATATTGTGCTCACTATTCGGGTTAGCCGGGAAAAGGCCTTTGTGTCATATAACCCATTCCAAATTTGTGATACGACGATATGGATCATATTGAAGACCGGTGGTGAAGACCGGGTATTTGTGAAAACGATAGGATGACCTATGGATTGTCTCTGCATCGTTAGCTACGGTATAGAGATTTCCTTTGTGATGGGAAGTTTTATCGGGATTGTGAATACCCGGATTGCAAGGGCTTCTTTTGAAGTGCCTTCGGTTCTGTTCGAACCCGAAACAGACTTGTATGGTTACATGTCTGACATTACATTTTGAGATATAAAGCTGATTTCTTTCAAATACATTTCTGTTTGGTGGTGGAGAATTTATTCTCTTAGCTTAACACCCTTCTCTGAGACGTATGAGCTCAGAGGTTATGTAGTTGAAATTTATCTGTGATATACTCCCAATTTGGTAGTGTGGCCTCCTGAGTGTTGCTGTGTGATGATCATTTATTGATTATTTGTGATCAAAGCGTGGCTTTGTGAAAAAGCGTAGCTTTGTGGACGAGACCTCTTCAGACCTCACAACCCGGAAATGGTCAAAACAGAAATGATGCGGCAAGGTTATGAGGGTTGCTCCCTTTAGGGTATGTCATTTCCTTCTGGAAAAGGGTGGTATCAGGTATGGAGCCCTGGTATTTAACCTATGTGGATACTCCAATCTCATTTACTGTGTGATTGTTGTTTGATCGAGGCGCCTCGGATAAAGGTCCCAAAGGACCGGGGGGTGGCATATTGTGTAGTAGTTACCTAGTGTCAGAGGTAACCCGACCTTGTGTTGGCAGAGATCCGGTTAGGTTCTCGGGACGTCCATCCAGAGGCGATCCCATTGACAGTAGGAAGTTCCTTAGCCTGACCATTTGTTGGAAATCCAAAGAAACAATACGAACCTTGTACGGTTTTAGTTGTATAACCTGCTATGGAATGTGGAGGTAACCTACTATTGAACATAGTAGCTATAGTAGGCATAGTGTGAAATGCCTATGTTGGCTAAGATTAATATTATACTTTCGAAATGTTTTCTGCACTATGCACTAATAATAATAAAAATCGAATGATTTTGCGTAGTAAGCATGTTTGACTATCATAAGAAGAAATCTCCTTCAATTTTGCGTTTGCATTGTGTGTGTGGCGGGAGGTCTTATGGTAGTTTCATTTTCCAAAAGCATTGCGGATATTTTCCACTTCCTTTGTTGTTGTTGTTTTAAAGATAAATAACTGTTTTAGTTCTCACACCAGTCCCATGACTGACCTGGAGTTTATTGTTTCCTTCCTAAACTCTGGATGCCCACCAATTTCCACACAGGCAGTCTAGAGTCAGGTTATCAGGTCATTCTGAATTTAGGAGATACTGTGGAGCTTAGTGGCGAGCTGGATGGCGAGACGTATCACTTATATATGATATTATTTATTCCGCTGTGTATTCTATATGAGGACAAGTTTATATAACTATTCAGTTGTGTTGTATATTGTTGTTGTAAACTCTGATGATGATGTAATGTATAAACTGATATAGTTTTGATTTAAAAGATTATTCATTTATCTATTATATATTGTTCCGCTGCGAATGTGAGATTCTGATATTGTTTCTGTGTTATTTTTCTTTCTTTTTCTTCTGTCTTCTTCTACCTCTTCTTTTTCTCCATAACAATTCGGTTTTCCGGCATTTGATTGCTCGGTAGTTGATACAGTGGACGTATTAATGTCGATTTTCGGGCGTCGAAAATCCCGAATTGTTACACTAGGGAAAATCGTTATGGGTTGAAATGATAGACTCGAGCGATTTTATGGATTTTATTTTAATTCGGGATTGCGGGTTGAAATGATATATACTCGTAAATTTAAATATTTGCAGATTGAAATGATAAATATCCGTATCACGTGACCATAGGGTAGAAACTTATATACGGACACCGGATGTAACGACCCAGTATTTTGGACCATTCGCATCCATTATAAGTGTATAGGTAGACACTCATGCCGGAGTTGAATTGCTCAAAATACTGCGTTGTAAATAAAATTTGGCAAAACTCAGCATATACGGTAAATAAAATAATTACAGATCACAGACACAGAGTAATATAACAATACTGCAGCAGAAACAAAAGGATAGTAGTTCATGAAGCTACTATATATATATAACAGAGTTAAACAAGATACAACAGAGGTCTCGAATACAATAGATGTCTCAATACAATAATCAAATACAAGATCTGAATACATCACTAGAATCAACAGAATAACTGAAAGCAGGATCGATAGATTGCTGGATCTCCAAGCGAAGCTCCAACTCCAAAGGTGAGTCTCAAATGCTGTATCACTCGGTCTGACCCGAGCGTAAAGCAAAACACAAAACACTCGAGTCAGGATTAACATTCTTATATTAATAAATCCAACTCAAGTGAAATATCAACTGAAATACAAGTAACTTAAAGGATGTTTGGGATAACCATCCTCTAAGGGTCCGTTAAACTATTTACTATGTAGTAATATTCGCTATTATAATAGTGTCTAAATAAGTAAAGTATAATCATATTGGAAAATAGCGTTAAGGGGATGGAGAACCTTAACGCGGTCGGATCTTAAAATCATAATCGTAGTAAAGCTCGATATGGTAGGTGACACGGCACAACTAGGCAATGCCAGGGTAGATATACCAATTACGCACACGGACTGATGGATACGCATAGCAGCCACTACCGTTCCACCTCGAACAACATTCCCAAATCGGAGGATGGCCATCTAGTCAAATCACAAGTAAGAGTATAATATCGAAGAAATGCGTCCGAGAAGAGGTGCTACCTCACTGGTCCGAGATCGCTCCTGTTTTAGCCACCTTATGCCAACTCACGGGAGTTGGGTCCACGTAACATACCTTAAGAACGCCGCCACCATCCTACTTCATTCTGGAATCTCCACCGCGTACACGGTTGTCAAAGTGGTTTTCGGTATCGACAGAGAGTATGTCCATATCCGATCCCGGTCTCTTTGCCAACCAATCGTTATTATAACACCGTGGTCATTTCACAATAGTTTATACTTCAAAACCAAAATATATCATTATCATTTCAAAACCCAATTTAATACGATATCATTTCATTTCAAATATATCCATTTTCAAAATCATATTACTTTCCAAAGTTATAATGCTTTCGAAATCATAGTCTGGAAATCACAGTATTTTGGAAATCATAACACTTTCCTATTAACAGTTTAGATATTAAAATTTCATTATAAAATAAATTAGTTTCCTCAAATTTCACAAATCAATTCAAATTAACTCGAATTCCAAAAATTTAATTTAATCAAATCTCAAATCATCCGTTTCAACACGATTTAGCTTCTAAATAAACCATTTCAATTTATCGATTTCAAATACATATCTGAACAATAAGATAAGCCATTTCAATTTTAATATATTTCAAAGCATTAAATATTCAACATTTCAAAACTAAATTCGATAAATTTATATACATATCAAATTCCCTTTACAATTCTTTAGTTTTGAAATATTAACTTAACATTTCCATAATATTTGAATACGATTTAAATTTTACAATTTAAATAACCAAAATATCTCATTTAAATATTTATACGTTTGAAATATCCCTTTAAGTCACCTTTTCAACTTTCAAGTTGTAAATCACCCCTTTAAATTTCAAATTCAATACATTTCGAATCAACTTATTTAAGTATAATTCTTAAATAAAATAAAATTTTAATCGATTTCATATCATTATAAATTCTATATTTCAAAAATATAGATATTAAATAAATACTTAAACATATTATTTATCAACTTTATTAAATCAACTTTAATGAATCTTTAAAATCAATATTTATCAAAACCATACATTTCTTTTCAAAACCAAAGAAATCATTTCAAAACATTTATATATAGACCAACGGTGTCTGTATATAATTTTCTACCCTATGGTCAAGTGATACGGATATTTATCATTTCAATCCGCAATTTAAAAATATATATACGGGTATATATCTTTTCAACCCGCAATCCCAAATTCAATTCAATGAAAATCGCTTGGGTTTATCATTTCAACCCATAACGATTTTCTCCTATTCTACAGATCGTTCGGGTATGTATCATTTCAACCCATAGTGATTCTATACTAACAAGGAACTTGCAGAGTGATAACAGGTATGATAATAAAATAACAACAGTAACAGGCATATATCAACAATAATAAATAACAGATAATGGTGTCAGATGTCACAGGTGAACAGATACATAAAATGACATATATAACAATGTAAATAACTAACAGCAGCATATTTCAATTTACGTTTCAATTGAAATCAAATTTAATAAATATAAGAACATTAATCGTGAGTGATTGCTCACCTTTCGTGGTTAGAGACGAACGAGGATGAAATGAGTTACGAATCTGAACACGAACTTCGAAACAAAGCAAAATTGGCACGAGTTTGATGACCAAGCTGATAACACGAATTGATGGAACGAATCAGAATGTGATCGATAAAGGTAAGTTATACAAGTAAATTGTTATAGATGAAACATATGAAATTATATTTATATACAAAATCATATCCAAATTTCAACACATATTAAATTAAATATATAACTTATGAAATATACAACTCAGAACAAATATATATGAACTATATAATAACAGACCAACCTAGACTTAATATATATAACAAACAACTTTCAAAGTTTCAAATATAACCTCAGCTTGCAATATATAGATCGTATAAAATATATATGTTGAAACACAACAATTTGTACATATAAATATTATAGTTTATAGCAATATTATATACACCCTTCATTTATAATTAAACTAACAAAACCTATATCTATATATCAAAATATCTCTTGCACCTACTAATATATATAACATAACTTTAACACTTTGAACATCCATCCATATATACAGTAAAACAAATTTTATAACAAAACATACATTAACTACTCATATACTATATATACAAATATACTTTAGTACATAAAGTAAAACTAAAAGCTTCAGCATAACATAACTTTATATATATGTACACTTACAAATATAACTATGCTGATATATTTATATAGAAACTTACATAACACAATATAAACTGACATCATATTTATACCATAAACAGTCAAATGGCAATACTTAACATAATATAAACTACATATGTAACTAACATTCGCAAGCTGTAAATATATATATAACATTGCAACTAAGCATTTGACTTTTATAACTTTATAACTTAAAATACGAAACAGCTATTATACAATATATACACCAACATACATATATCCATGTACAACATAAATACTATGTATAACCTATACATCACTAACAGCAAATAGGTAAACAAACTTTATATACGACTTATACACTATTATATATACAACAGTAAAATACTCAGTAAACAAATGCTTTATAAACATATATGAATATATATATATGAACATAATAAGTGTAACGACCCAGAATTTTGAACGAATTAAATTGAGAATATTTAATTAATTTTAAATATTTGAACGATGATTTAATTTGAATTCCCGATATAACTTTGAAATTGGCGATTAAATTATAAAATTTAATCTATTGGACTAGATAAAAAAAATTTTGAATCTTCAATTTTAAGCCGAAGAAAAATATTTCGGAAGCTTTTAAAATTCGTGTTGATATTACTGAAGATAACAGAAGCTTCAGAATCGAATTTAAAACTGTTTTGTTCAG
This sequence comes from Allium fistulosum, assembly GCA_030737815.1. Taxonomy (NCBI): domain Eukaryota; kingdom Viridiplantae; phylum Streptophyta; class Magnoliopsida; order Asparagales; family Amaryllidaceae; genus Allium; species Allium fistulosum. The sequence continues at coordinate 1,437,729,040 of CM060903.1, read as the reverse complement.
TTTTGAGAATTAAATCGTTCGAATCGAATTTAAAAATAGCCGTCCGAGGAACAGTCTCGGAATTTGACGAAACCAGTTTCATTGGGTCCGTAATATTGAATTATTACCGGATTTCAAATTTCGTATTTTTCGGTATTGATACGTGAGCACACGATAGATCAACGCGTTGAAATTTAATCGGATTCGATTTACAATTTAAGGTTTAAAATTTGGTCAATATCAGCATTTTAGCCTCAACTCAAATTGCTGTAGCTTGGAATTGCAAACACGTTCATTTCAAATCATTGTCCTCCACTTCGTACACGCGACATCCCCCTTCATCTCAAAGTATGGCTGAGCATCCTTTTACCTCGTTCAAATTTTATAATACTCGAGCAGTTCGAAAAAGAAATGGCCGTCCCTCCTCTCGTTTAAAGTAATGGCCGCGAAAAAGAAAAAAATAAATGAAATCGATTTCAAGTAAAAGCAAGAAATGGCGTCTCCTCCTTATCTATTTTCCCAGTTCAAAGTCGAAACCTCCTGTTCCAAAAATTCAAAACTAACGAAGTAAAGAAAATACAAAATTGGTCGCGCTTGCCAATCAGATTGAGTTCGAGGCTGTCGAACTAGGGTTACGCGATTTGTGGTGAGTTCGCGCTCGCATGCGAGTTGACAACGGGGGGGTCGCGAATAGAAACGGCAAGCACTCGAGCGCGCGTAGTAGTAGAATGTGGTTCCTTGAGTGGCCATGGTGATTTCGACTCGAGTAAGGGATCACGATCGACTGGAGGAGTTCAAACTTGAGCATCGCGAGGCTGGGATATTGCGTTGGGGTCGGAGGCGATGGCGATGTCGCTTGGGCGATGAAGGCGGAGGCTGGGAACTCGAAACGAGCAGCGCGTCGATCTGGTGGTTTCGGGGGGGTGAAGCTCGTAGTGGGTCGAGTCGAGATGATGGCGAATCGATTGGGTCGTGAGGCAGAGGGTTTCATCGATGTGGTCAGTAAGGTATTAACAATCCTACTTCTAATTTAGTGTTTTGTTAAGAAAATAATAATAATTTAATTTGTTGTTAATCATTCCTCTTATTAGAATTTTACAGTAAAATAAATTACTGGTTGGGTTGTTTTCTGGAAAGAAGAAATAAATATTGATTGGTTATTTGATTTAAACTTGGAGAAATTAATTTAAATATTGTATATTGATAGTAAAATGAATTACTGTGAATTTTTTTACAGAAAATATTTTAAATAAATAAAATTAGGTAATATAGGAGTTGTAAATGTTGTTAAATTTATATAAAGGTTGGATTTTTAAAACTCGTAAAGACCATTTTTATTGGATGTGGTTTCCGTTTAAAATAATAAAAATATTTTAGTTAAAATTGAATGGTTAACTAATTAGTTTATTTAAAGGGGTTTAGTTTTAAATTTAATAATTAGTTAAATTTAATAAGTGGATGATAATAAATTGTTTGATTTAAAATATAAGTGTTAATAAATCTTACAATATTTATACAAAGTCTATAAGTCGGAGAAAACAGATCGGAATGAAAAATCTTAAGTAAAGTAATTCTTTAAAGTATTGGGAGTTTGAAAAGAAATTAGTTTAAACCAAGATTATTAGTTTAAAAATATAATTTTTGGTTAATTAAATTATTAAAGGAGAAAATTGGTTTAAATAAAATTATCAGCTAATCAAAACTATTAAACGGAAATTGGTTGTTCGATTTATTTCGAATATTAACGAATTGTATAATTATTTATACAAGGTTAAAGTCGAGAAAATGAAAGAAGAATTGGAAATGGATTGCGAAATTAAAAGCTAAGGTGAGATCTCCTCACTCAGATTTAAAATTGTATTGCAGTTATTGATTTGATTGTTTGTCTGTTTGGATGTGATATTAGATATAGTAGGATATATATCTATATATAGCAATATATACATATTGGCATATGTATATATTGGATTGATGATTTCCCGCCTCGTATAGCGGATGAGACCCTATTGCGCCGTTAGTAAGCGGATTTTTATAAAACCCATATACCGCGATAATTCCGTACTGGAACGGAATTGGTATTGTGCTAACGTCTTTGGATGCAGGGAAACAGGTTGGAGGGATCCAACTGGATTCCTCAACTGTATTTATTTATTTACAGATGTTGATATATATTCTGTCATCATATGATGATATATGATGTTTGATGTTGTGATGGACTAATTGATGCGTTGCATCATCGGATTCAGTTTTGAATTTTAAAAATAACATCTTTTACTTTAAAAGGGTTTTTAGAGTGATTTGTTGGAATAGACGTTTTATTTAATTTGTGAGTTGATTTATTTTCAAATAAATAAACGCCTAAAAATTTATAATTATAAAATGTGAAGATATGAAATTTTATAATTATAAAATGTGAAGATATGAAATTTATAGATTGATAAATTATGAAGTTATAAATGTGAATGAAATTGTGGAATAAAAGATTTATAAGAAAATCTACTTATAAATTTGATTTTTTGCCCTTAGATGGAATATAAATAAAACTTGCTGATAAAATGATTTTTGAAGCTGAAATTGTTATAAAGCGTAAAAGAAATTTATAAAAATTGTTTTATAAATCTAAAATCACTCAATTTTGATAAATGAATTATGGAAGGTTATCTAAGAGAGTTTATAAAGCAAGTTGTTATAAGAGAGAAATAGAATTTATAAACTTCGTTTTATAAATTCGAAATCAATTGAAATTGATAAATTAAATATAGAAGATTATTTAAAGAAGATATATTCGCGTTTTTGGATAGCGAATTTTTATTTGAAATAAATGTGTAGTAAAGTTTGAAATTTGGTTAAGTGAAGTATATTCACGATTTTGGACAGTGAATATATTTTTGAAGTAGAATGGATATGGTTTTGGGAAAGCGATATTATAAAAATGAAGTAACTGTTTTAAAAGATGTTTTAAAACGTGTTAAATATCGAAATCATAGATTTCAACATTCATTGTTGAAATAGACGTTTTCGAGAAATAAGGAAATGATGGACTATAACACTGTTGTTATAGTAAATGATTTCTGAAAGGAAATGTTTTAATGTAGTATTGGGATTTATATATCTATCTAAATCCGAATCCCTATACTAGTGATTTTGAGTCGTCGTAACGATGTTTTACGTAACATTCGTTTTGACTCAAATAAATGTTGTTATAGTAAATGATTTCCTTAAAGAATGAAATGTATACTTAATATTGATTTAAGTATATCGAATATTTTCCAAGTGTTGAAAATAAATAGATTTGTGAAATACTTATTTTTAAATAAGTATGGAAATGTTTTTCCAATATGAAATGAACTGTTTTGAGATTTTATCTTCAAAGATAAATTGAAATGTGAATATTTGAAATTTGTTTTCAAATGATTAAGTGTGGAAATTTTATATCTAGTAAAAGATATTTTGGAAGATGAAATAATTTGGAAAATTATTTGGAATCTGATGATGTTGCGCATCTTTATTGATAGTTAAATAACCGACTATCAATAATTACCTTGAATTGGTATTTGTTGGGAATTGGATGAATTTGAATGCCACACTTATTTTTAAATAAGCGCTCACTATTCGGGTTAGCCGGGAAAGGACCATGGGGTCGTATAACCCATTCCGAATATGTGATACGTCGTTATGAATTGCATTTGAAGACCGGTGTTGAAGACCGGATATTTTTGAAAACGGAAGGATTACCGTCGAGTTACTCTACATCGACTGATCTTCGATTTAGACGTTTTATCACCCTTAGTGACGGGAAGTCCTGACGTGATTGAAAATTATCCGGAATTGCAAGGGCTTCGTGAGAAGTGCCTTCGGTTCTGTTCGATCCCGGAACAGACTTGTATGGATTGTGTGTCTGACGTTACAATTTGAGATATAAAGCTGATTTCTTTCAAATACATTTCTGTTGGTGGCGGAGAATTTATTCTCTTAGCTTAACACCCTTCTCTGAGACGTACGAGCTCAGAGGTTATGTAGTTGAAATTTATCAGCGATATATCCCAATTTGGTAACGTGGCATACTGAGTGTTGCTGTGAAATGATCAGTGTTTGATCATTTGTGATATGATCATTTGTTTGATCTTATATCTTTGTGATCATAGGTTGATCATTTTGTTTGACCCGAAGCAGGGCTTTGTAGAAAGCGTAGCTTTGTGGACGAGACTTCATCGAGCCTCACACCCCGGAAATGGTCGAAACAGGAAGGATGCGGCAAGGTTCTAGGGAGTAGCGCCCCTTAGTGTATGTCATTCCTTCTTGATATAGGTGGTATCATGGTATGGAGCCCAGATACTTAACCTCTGTGGTTGCTGCAAAAATTATTTCTTTGTGGTTGTTGGAAATCGGGGATCCTCGGGAAGATCGGTTACGATCGGGGGATGGCATACGCGTGTCAGTAGTTACCTATTTTTGCAGAGGTAACCCGGCCTTGTGTTGGCAGAGATCCGGTTAGGTTCTCGCGTCGTCTATTCCAGGGACGTACCCATCGTGGATAGGAAGTTCCTTAGCCTGACCATTTGTTGGAAATCCAAAGAAAAATACGAGCCTTTACGATTTCAATTGTATAACCTGTCTCCTCAGGAGGCAGCTATAGCAGGCATAATATAATGGTACCTATGCTGGCTAAGATTTATATTATACTTTCGAAATGTTTTCCACTATGCACTAATAATAATATCAAAAATGATTTGATTTTGCGTAGTAAGCATCTTTGACTATCATAAGAAGAAATCTCCTCCAAGTCTGCGTTTGCATTGTGTGTGTGGTGGGAGGTCTTATGGTAGTTTCATTTTCCAAAAGCATTGCGAATTTACTTTAAATCTTCTTGTTGTTTTAAACATAAAACTGTTTTACGATCTCACACCAGTCACCATGACTGACTCGGAGTTTATTGTTTCCCTTCTAAACTCTGGGTGCCCACCAATTTCCACACGGGCAGCCTAGAGTTATGTTATCAGGATATTCTGGAGCTTTGGAGATAAGCTGGATGGCGAGACGTAGTATTTGTATCTGATATATTTATTCCGCTGTGTATTCTGTATGAGGACAAGTTATATAACTGTCCATTGTTGTATATGACTCTGATGATTGATGTATGTATAAACTGATATAGTTCCTTGTTTTAAAAGACTAGTGTTATCTATTATATATTGTTCCACTGCGATATGTGAGATTCTGATATTGTCTCTGTTTCTGTTTCTGATGTTTTTCTGTTGTTCTTCTCTTGTTTCTTCTATCTTCTTCTTTTTCCTCTTTTCTTCTTCTTCTACTTTTTTCTTCTTTTAAAAACCCTCACTACTGGAGTTTCCGGCACTCGATTGCTCGGCAGTCGATAAAGTGAGTATCGATGTCGAATTTTCGAAAGTCGAAAATTTTGGTACGTGACAGCGTGGTATCAGAGCATATGGTTAAGCGACAACCCTGCTCTGTTGGGTGTTACTCATTAGAGATAGAGTCAGTAGTACTCTAGAATGAGTTTGAGTGTAATAATAGATACGAGTGCGTATTTGTTAGTGAATATAAAAATGTTTTATATTGTGTTTGCTTATCCGTTGAGATGTTTATGAATTTTGGTCGGTATGTGGGACGCCATATTATCGATAGGGATTTCTAAACACTTAAACGAGGCAAGACGACATAGTATTGTTTTGAAATAGGGTGAATGAAATAATTTTACCCAAAACTATTTTTGTATATAAAGGAAATAATTTTCTATGAAGTACTATAGTATATGGATGTTTGGATGTTAGGAAGTAATAATAGTGAATTATTCTCATTGGAATTGAATAAGAGATTGAAATCGTAACTCCAAAGTTAAGAAATAAATTCATATACGAATGAAATTTGAGGATATAAATTATAAATGTGACTTATAATTGGAAGTAGAATTCCAGAGAAGTTTTTGGAAATGTTTTGAAAAGAATTTGAAAATTTTGAAGATTTGGAAAGTTTAAATTCTTTTTGGAGTTGGAAATGAATTTCAAAGGTTTTGAAAAGTATTTTAGAGAGATGAAAGCTCTAAACTCTTTTCGGTCACTGGAAAATAATCCTGATGATGATGGCCACATCATTAGAATTCATTTTCGGGTTTCCAAAAGAGGAATTGCTGCCAAATTGTTTTAAATAGAAGTGTTTGGAAAATTTGGATTTTGTTTTGGAAATTAAAAGGATAATTTGAATTGTTTTCAAATGGTTTTGAAAAAGTTGAAACGACTCTGGAATCCTATTTAAAATACTTATGAAATATCAATAAGTTGATAACTTACAGAATATTGAAATTTGATTAGAACGAAATTCAAATTGAAAAACGAATGAATTAGTGAATAAATGAATAAATGAATAAATTGCGATTGCAAGTGCTAGAAAATGAAATTGAATGTTAAAATTCATTTTGAATTTGAAAGTAAATAGAACTGGAATTGAATTTGATAAATGAAGTATTATATTGAAAGTTAGTAAGTGAAGCTAATTGATTATTGACCAAATGGATAAGGTTTGAACGGATTAAAATTCAATGATTATAAATGAAGATAAATTGAATTCCAATAGAATTGAAAATGTGAATTATAAGTTCAAATGAATGTGAAATGAAAAATTGAACGAAATTGAATATGTAACTTCAATAGCGAATTTAAAGAGGATATAAGAAGTATATATTGAAAATTTGTAATCGAATTTGCAAAATGATTTGAATAGTATAACTAGATATTATGGCTAGTAGGATATACAGGTTATAATGGAATTGGGATTTTAAATTTGAAGATAATTTGAATTGCTCGACAAAAAGGTAAGTATTTGAATTTCTATATGAGATTTGATGACTTATTTCTCTAGCCGCTTGGCTTTTTCTTTTTCTTTTTGAAATCTGAGAGTCCGTAGGAACGTTTTGTAGTCGTGCCGTATTAGCCGCGCAAAGGAGACGCTGGCGAAATTTTTCAGAAATTTAGGGCGTTAGAAAATTTTTGAGAAAATTTTGAAAGTTTAAATTTAAATTTGAATTTAAATTTGAATTGTTAAGAAAACAATGTTGTTTTGAAACTTAGAGTTGAAATTAGAAATTTAGTTGAATTGGTAACGAATCCTTAATAGAAAGATTTGTTTTGATGAATTGAAAATTGATAAAACTATTGAATTTGAGGAGATAGTAGACGAGTTAAGGACTTTTTCTTTCTAACTTGTAATTTCGAGGACGAAATTCTTTTAAGGAGGGAAGTTTGTAACGACCCAGAATTTTGAACGAATTAAATTGAGAATATTTAATTAATTTTAAATATTTGAACGATGATTTAATTTGAATTCCCGATATAACTTTGAAATTGGCGATTAAATTATAAAATTTAATCTATTGGACTAGATAAAAAAAAATTTGAATCTTCAATTTTAAGCCGAAGAAAAATATTTTGGAAGCTTTTAAAATTCGTGTTGATATTACTGAAGATAACAGAAGCTTCAGAATCGAATTTAAAACTGTTTTGTTCAGTTTTGAGAATTAAATCGTTCGAATCGAATTTAAAAATAGCCGTCCGAGGAACAGTCTCGGAATTTGACGAAACCAGTTTCATTGGGTCCGTAATATTGAATTATTACCGGATTTCAAATTTCGTATTTTTCGGTATTGATACGTGAGCACACGATAGATCAACGCGTTGAAATTTAATCGGATTCGATTTACAATTTAAGGTTTAAAATTTGGTCAATATCAGCATTTTAGCCTCAACTCAAATTGCTGTAGCTTGGAATTGCAAACACGTTCATTTCAAATCATTGTCCTCCACTTCGTACACGCGACATGCCCCTTCATCTCAAAGTATGGCTGAGCATCCTTTTACCTCGTTCAAATTTTATAATACTCGAGCAGTTCGAAAAAGAAATGGCCGTCCCTCCTCTCGTTTAAACTAATGGCCGCGAAAAAGAAAAAAATAAATGAAATCGATTTAAAGTAAAAGCAAGAAATGGCGTCTCCTCCTTATCTATTTTCCCAGTTCAAAGTCGAAACCTCCTGTTCCAAAAATTCAAAACTAACGAAGTAAAGAAAATACAAAATTGGTCGCGCTTGCCAATCAGATTGAGTTCGAGGCTGTCGAACTAGGGTTACGCGATTTGTGGTGAGTTCGCGCTCGCATGCGAGTTGACAATGGGGGGGTCGCGAATAGAAACGGCAAGCACTCGAGCGCGCGTAGTAGTAGAATGTGGTTCCTTGAGTGGCCATGGTGATTTCGACTCGAGTAAGGGATCACGATCGACTGGAGGAGTTCAAACTTGAGCATCGCGAGGCTGGGATATTGCGTTGGGGTCGGAGGCGATGGCGATGTCGCTTGGGCGACGAAGGCGGAGGCTGGGAACTCGAAACGAGCAGCGCGTCGATCTGGTGGTTTCGGGGGGGGTGAAGCTCGTAGTGGGTCGAGTCGAGATGATGGCGAATCGATTGGGTCGTGAGGCAGAGGGTTTCATCGATGTGGTCAGTAAGGTATTAACAATCCTACTTCTAATTTAGTGTTTTGTTAAGAAAATAATAATAATTTAATTTGTTGTTAATCATTCCTCTTATTAGAATTTTACAGTAAAATAAATTACTGGTTGGGTTGTTTTCTGGAAAGAAGAAAATAAATATTGATTGGTTATTTGATTTAAACTTGGAGAAATTAATTTAAATATTGTATATTGACAGTAAAATGAATTACTGTGAATTTTTTTACAGAAAATATTTTAAATAAATAAAATTGGGTAATATAGGAGTTGTAAATGTTGTTAAATTTATATAAAGGTTGGATTTTTATCGTAAAGACCATTTTTATTGGATGTGGTTTCCGTTTAAAATAATAAAAATATTTTAGTTAAAATTGAATGGTTAACTAATTAGTTTATTTAAAGGGGTTTAGTTTTAAATTTAATAATTAGTTAAATTTAATAAGTGGATGATAATAAATTGTTTGATTTAAAATACAAGTGTTAATAAATCTTACAATATTTATACAAAGTCTATAAGTCGGAGAAAACAGATCGGAATGAAAAATCTTAAGTAAAGTAATTCTTTAAAGTATTGGGAGTTTGAAAAGAAATTAGTTTAAACCAAGATTATTAGTTTAAAAATATAATTTTTGGTTAATTAAATTATTAAAGGAGAAAATTGGTTTAAATAAAATTATCAGCTAATCAAAACTATTAAACGGAAATTGGTTGTTCGATTTATTTCGAATATTAACGAATTGTATAATTATTTATACAAGGTTAAAGTCGAGAAAATGAAAGAAGAATTGGAAATGGATTGCGAAATTAAAAGCTAAGGTGAGATCTCCTCACTCAGATTTAAATTTGTATTGCAGTTATTGATTTGATTGTTTGTCTGTTTGGATGTGATATTAGATATAGTAGGATATATATCTATATATAGCAATATATACATATTGGCATATGTATATATTGGATTGATGATTTCCCGCCTCGTATAGCGGATGAGACCCTATTGCGCCGTTAGTAAGCGGATTTTTATAAAACCCATATACCGCGATAATTCCGTACTGGAACGGAATTGGTATTGTGCTAACGTCTTTGGATGCAGGGAAACAGGTTGGAGGGATCCAACTGGATTCCTCAACTGTATTTATTTATTTACAGATGTTGATATATATTCTGTCATCATATGATGATATATGATGTTTGATGTTGTGATGGACTAATTGATGCGTTGCATCATCGGATTCAGTTTTGAAGTTTAAAAATAACATCTTTTACTTTAAAAGGGTTTTTAGAGTGATTTGTTGGAATAGACGTTTTATTTAATTTGTGAGTTGATTTATTTTCAAATAAATAAACGCCTAAAAATTTATAATTATAAAATGTGAAGATATGAAATTTTATAATTATAAAATGTGAAGATATGAAATTTATAGATTGATAAATTATGAAGTTATAAATGTGAATGAAATTGTGGAATAAAAGATTTATAAGAAAATCTACTTATAAATTTGATTTTTTGCCCTTAGATGGAATATAAATAAAACTTGCTGATAAAATGATTTTTGAAGCTGAAATTGTTATAAAGCGTAAAAGAAATTTATAAAAATTGTTTTATAAATCTAAAATCACACAATTTTGATAAATGAATTATGGAAGGTTATCTAAGAGAGTTTATAAAGCAAGTTGTTATAAGAGAGAAATAGAATTTATAAACTTCGTTTTATAAATTCGAAATCAATTGAAATTGATAAATTAAATATAGAAGATTATTTAAAGAAGATATATTCGCGTTTTTGGATAGCGAATTTTTATTTGAAATAAATGTGTAGTAAAGTTTGAAATTTGGTTAAGTGAAGTATATTCACGATTTTGGACAGTGAATATATTTTTGAAGTAGAATGGATATGGTTTTGGGAAAGCGGTATTATAAAAATGAAGTAACTGTTTTAAAAGATGTTTTAAAACGTGTTAAATATCGAAATCATAGATTTCAACATTCATTGTTGAAATAGACGTTTTCGAGAAATAAGGAAATGATGGACTATAACACTGTTGTCATAGTAAATGATTTCCGAAAGGAAATGTTTTAATGTAGTATTGGGATTTATATATCTATCTAAATCCGAATCCCTATACTAGTGATTTTGAGTCGTCGTAACGATGTTTTACGTAACATTCGTTTTGACTCAAATAAATGTTGTTATAGTAAATGATTTCCTTAAAGAATGAAATGTATACTTAATATTGATTTAAGTATATCGAATATTTTCCAAGTGTTGAAAATAAATAGATTTGTGAAATACTTATTTTTAAATAAGTATGGAAATGTTTTTCCAATATGAAATGAACTGTTTTGAGATTTTATCTTCAAAGATAAATTGAAATGTGAATATTTGAAATTTGTTTTCAAATGATTAAGTGTGGAAATTTTATATCTAGTAAAAGATATTTTGGAAGATGAAATAATTTGGAAAATTATTTGGAATCTGATGATGTTGCGCATCTTTATTGATAGTTAAATAACCGACTATCAATAATTACCTTGAATTGGTATTTGTTGGGAATTGGATGAATTTGAATGCCACACTTATTTTTAAATAAGCGCTCACTATTCGGGTTAGCCGGGAAAGGACCATGGGGTCGTATAACCCATTCCGAATATGTGATACGTCGTTATGAATTGCATTTGAAGACCGGTGTTGAAGACCGGATATTTTTGAAAACGGAAGGATTACCGTCGAGTTACTCTACATCGACTGATCTTCGATTTAGAGGTTTTATCACCCTTAGTGACGGGAAGTCCTGACGTGATTGAAAATTATCCGGAATTGCAAGGGCTTCGTGAGAAGTGCCTTCGGTTCTGTTCGATCCCGGAACAGACTTGTATGGATTGTGTGTCTGACGTTACAATTTGAGATATAAAGCTGATTTCTTTCAAATACATTTCTGTTGGTGGCGGAGAATTTATTCTCTTAGCTTAACACCCTTCTCTGAGACGTACGAGCTCAGAGGTTATGTAGTTGAAATTTATCAGCGATATATCCCAATTTGGTAACGTGGCATACTGAGTGTTGCTGTGAAATGATCAGTGTTTGATCATTTGTGATATGATCATTTGTTTGATCTTATATCTTTGTGATCATAGGTTGATCATTTTGTTTGACCCGAAGCAGGGCTTTGTAGAAAGCGTAGCTTTGTGGACGAGACTTCATCGAGCCTCACACCCCGGAAATGGTCGAAACAGGAAGGATGCGGCAAGGTTCTAGGGAGTAGCGCCCCTTAGTGTATGTCATTCCTTCTGGATAAAGGTGGTATCATGGTATGGAGCCCAGATACTTAACCTCTGTGGTTGCTGCAAAATTTATTTCTTTGTGGTTGTTAAAAATCGGGGATCCTCGGGAAGATCGGTTACGATCGGGGGATGGCATACGCGTGTCAGTAGTTACCTATTTTTGCAGAGGTAACCCGACCTTGTGTTGGCAGAGATCCGGTTAGGTTCTCGGGTCGTCTATTCCAGGGACGTACCCATCGTGGATAGGAAGTTCCTTAGCCTGACCATTTGTTGGAAATCCAAAGAAACAATACGAGCCTTTACGATTTCAATTGTATAACCTGTCTCCTCAGGAGGCAGCTATAGCAGGCATAATATAATGGTACCTATGCTGGCTAAGATTTATATTATACTTTCGAAATGTTTTCCACTATGCACTAATAATAATATCAAAAATGATTTGATTTTGCGTAGTAAGCATCTTTGACTATCATAAGAAGAAATCTCCTCCAAGTCTGCGTTTGCATTGTGTGTGTTGTGGGAGGTCTTATGGTAGTTTCATTTTCCAAAAGCATTGCGAATTTACTTTAAATCTTCTTGTTGTTTTAAAGATAAAACTGTTTTACGATCTCACACCAGTCACCATGACTGACTCGGAGTTTATTGTTTCCCTTCTAAACTCTGGGTGCCCACCAATTTCCACACGGGCAGCCTAGAGTTATGTTATCAGGATATTCTGGAGCTTTGGAGATAAGCTGGATGGCGAGACGTAGTATTTGTATCTGATATATTTATTCCGCTGTGTATTCTGTATGAGGACAAGTTATATAACTGTCCATTGTTGTATATGACTCTGATGATTGATGTATGTATAAACTGATATAGTTCCTTGTTTTAAAAGACTAGTGTTATCTATTATATATTGTTCCACTGCGATATGTGAGATTCTGATATTGTCTCTGTTTCTGTTTCTGATGTTGTTCTGTTGTTCTTCTCTTCTTTCTTCTATCTTCTTCTTTTTCCTCTTTTCTTCTTCTTCTACTTTTTTCTTCTTTTAAAAACCCTCACTACTGGAGTTTCCGGCACTCGATTGCTCGGCAGTCGATAAAGTGAGTATCGATGTCGAATTTTCGAAAGTCGAAAATTTTGGTATGTGACAATAAGGGAAATAACTTTATATATATTATGTACTAACTGAACAATACATAAGTATATACTTTATAAAATCTACCAGATCATAGTTATTATACTATATTTACATACTAATATATAAGCTAATGTTTATGAACATATATACAACTGTAAAATATAAACTAACAGATAAATGCTTATGCAGACAAAATTTATAGATATGCAGACTCTTAACTATACCTTCCTTTAACAAAACATAATATATATTTAAACTTACCAAGCTCTACATATAAACAATGCATTAACTAATATATATACAAATAAACCATTATCGTATAATCTATATATGTACACGCACCTACAAACGCAGCTTCTTCACACAAAAGGGAAAGGCACGCTGGCTGACTGAAGAGGGGAAAGGCACGGCGATGGATGTTGCCGACTCGGCTGGAGGCTGTGGCAGGCGAAGGTGGAGGCCAGGCGAGAGTATGGGGATGGATATGGGAAGAGAAGGGAAATGGGTAGGCTGCGGTTGGGCGAAGAGAGAGAGAGGGAGGCCACACGAGGGAGGTGAGGCGGAGGCCGTGGTAGAGGGGAAGGCTGGAGGAGGTGGGATGATCGGCGGCACACTGGGTTCGGCAGGGATGGGCGAGGCCAGGGCTGTCGTGGTGGTTCTCGGCCGTGACTGTGGTGGTGGCAGGGTGTAGGGTTGCTGGCACGGTTTGGTCTGGCGTGAGGTTTCGTGGTGGTCTGGTCACGGTTGGGTGCTGGGTGGGTGGTGACGTGGGTTCTCTGGCGTGGGGTTGGAGGCAGGTAGGTGTGTTGGGTGGAGGAAGGCTCGAGCGAGGCTGTTAGGGTGACGTGAAGGGCGGTGGTGCTTGGAAGCGGTTATAGGGGAAGACTAGGCTGCCGAGTGTTGAAGGCTGGACTATATACTTGCTTTTCCTTTTGTTAATGAACAGAGAAAAAGGAAATTGGCAGAGATAAAGCAAAGTTATGAAGAGTTTTGCAAAGGGAAACGAGAGGAAGGAGAAGTGACAGCCAGGTAGAAGAATAAATTAAAGGAAGAGGACAAGATTTTAGAGAGAATAAGAAATGGAACAGGTTGCAAATAATAATTTTCTCATCTTTGAAGCAACTGTGAATGGGAATAGCAACCGTGAATGGGAATAGACAACGAAAGAATAGGTCCACAAATACTGAACGGTAGGAATAGAATTGGTCACCCCTTGATTTCTGGAAAATTATTAAACCAATTAATTGTTGTTAGGCTGCACGTTATAGATTTGAAGTCTAAGGGAAAAATGTAAAGTCAAAATTTCGGTACTGTTACGGTGAACTGTTTATTCTTTTCGACGCGTACCGGATCTCAAATAGCAGAGTTGAATATACCGTGGAGATCAGCACGACGAGACGATTAAAACGGTACACAGATATTAGTGGCACGATCATCCGGTCAAAAGTCGATAATCGGTACCGAAAATGCTGCTATTTAGTCAGAAATAAGATCGACGGAGCAATAGATGTCCAAATTTGACGAAACGAAAGATGACGTCTTACTCAGAAGATGACTTACAAATTTTCTATGTAAAAATATTTAGGTTTGGAAAACATTTTATTATCATCAATTTTAACTGATTAAATTGAAGTAAATTTACGCGCGAAATAAATTTTCATATTTTCGGACGAAAATTTACCAGTTGCTATCTTAAATTAGACGCATTCCAAATATCAAATTTATATTTCAATATTTTATCGTTTAAAATTTCACAAAATTCGATTAATTAAATAAATAAAACCACTGAAATTTACGGGTCGTTACACTCTCCCCCACTCAAAACTTTTCGTCCCCGAAAAGGAAGAAGGTAGGAGAATAGAAACAACCAGAAAGAAATTAGATTGAAATACAAATAAAACAATTAAATTAACCGTAAAATTTCAAATTAAACTAATTAATATTTAACAATTTGGTTTAATCCACTTCGTTTCACTTAAGTTAAATCAATCTATCTATTCTATATTCATTATCTTATTATCTAGTCATTCTCAATTAACAATTTCTAAATCAATCAATTTGTATAATCATTTATTTTCCTCATATTTTTTTCAACAATTTTAATTCTTTTATCCAAATTATTATTAAGTTTATTCCACTTAAAAAAAATTTCTCATATATTTAAACCATATAAATTAATTTAAACCATATATTTCAGTTTAAATCAATTTATATTCAACAATTGATTTTAAAATTCAAGGTATTTCCATACTTTAATCAAATTTCAATTTATTAATTCCTTCCAAACAAATTTATTTGTCTCATCTTATTATCCACTTAACTTATAATTCTATTTATTTCAATTAATATTTATAACTAAATTTTAAGTGTATAACATTTATTATAACCACTCAAATCTTTCCTTATAAAGTCATTTTATATTGTATATTATCCAATTACATTTTTAACTTCTGAAAATTTTAGGTAAGTTATGTTGAGATGTAATTGAGTATTATACAAATAAGATTTTACAATTCAGTTATTCCCAGTTAACAATTTATCCAAGAATTTTGACTTTAGTTTATAATTGAAATCATCTTTAATCTAAAATTTAAGAATTTAAATCTCCGATTTACTTCAAACAATTTAGAGATATATATAATATTTTTACATCAAATCAAATTAAATTTTAAAATCAGATACTTGTATATATATATATACATCAAATTATACTAAAGAAATTCAAATCGAATATTTTTTTTCTCAAAACAAAACCATAGCAAAGCCACAGAATGGTTTCTCCTCTTCGAAACTCGAAAATGTGGCCGTCATCACCGAAATTATTTTCCAGCGACAATGAGAAGAGCACTAATTTAAACATTTACAATTCTTTGAAAACCATTTTATTTGAAAATACTTAAATAATATACCTTTTAAGACTTTAAAATAAAGTTTAAAATCACCAGAAAATTAATTCTTAAATTCTCAATTTAAATTCATTTCAATTCCAAATAAATTTATAAACCATAGTCATTTTGCAATAGTCAATGACTTACAAAAATAAAATGATAATCAAATATTATCATTTTCAACAACCAAATTATTTAACTTTTAATTCTAGAAAATTTTTCTTATATATTTATAATATAATCATACAAATTTATTTCATTTATCAAATTTAAAAATTATATTGTGTCAGTTTGCTCTGTTCAAGTGTTTTGGAAATCCTATCGATAGCTTTGATCAGACGAATCGATTGAAAATCCAAACCAACATCAACAACTCAAACAACACACTATAAACATAAACTATTTTTATATTAATTACAAATACACTCCCTCACACGATGATTTCAGAATTGGATTCCAACACATGGATAGAGATCCAAATATAGAGGGGCTCTAATCAAAGAGAATTCTAATCTAAAAATAGATAGGCTCAAAACGAAAGTTAGATGATTGTATTTCAAACAGGAAGGTGGATAAAGTTGTATAAATCGCGGGCAACCTTAACTGGGTCAACCGTGACTTCATAGATAAGATCGATGTAGAATTCTGAAGCAAATCGACATTCGATTACCAGAGGTAGAATTCGGGTATAGCATAAGATAGCAGCATCGTAAACCGAGGATACAGAAATCTCCGGTGAATCAATACCGATTGTAAAGGAGTTTTATCAATTATACAGATATTGGCGAGACCGCCGATTTATTATAGAGATCATTCGAAGTGGAGTTATGGGATACTCCAGAATTAAGAAGACACGAATAGGGGAGACAAGAATGGGCTTTGGAACCGAAGTGAACGTTCCAAAATTCAAAGGAACCGAGTCAAAGAAGAAGGAATTCAAGCTCGAACGAAAGTGATTCTGTAATCGAATTTACTACATATGCTGAGTTTTGCCTAAAACCAGAGCTCTGATACCACATGTAACAACCCGATATTTTGGACCATTCGCATCCATTATAAGTGTATAGGTAGACACTCATGCCGGAGTTGAATTGCTCAAAATACTGCGTTGTAAATAAAATTTGGCAAAACTCAGCATATACGGTAAATAAAATAATTACAGATCACAGACACAGAGTAATATAACAATACTGCAGCGGAAACAAAAGCATAGTAGTTCATGAAGCTACTATATATATAACAGAGTTAAACAAGATACAACAGAGGTTTCGAATACAATAGATGTCTCAATACAATAATCAAATACAAGATCTGAATACATCACTGGAATCAACAGAATAACTGAAAGCAGGATCGATAGATTGCTGGATCTCCAAGCGAAGCTCCAACTCCAAAGGTGAGTCTCAAATGCTGTATCACTCGGTCTGACCCGAGCGTAAAGCAAAACACAAAACACTCGAGTCAGGATTAACATTATTATATTAATAAATCCAACTCAAGTGAAATATCAACTGAAATACAAGTAACTTAAAGGATGTTTGGGATAACCATCCTCTAAGGGTCCGTTAAACTATTTACTATGTAGTAATATTCGCTATTATAATAGTGTCTAAATAAGTAAAGTATAATCATATTGGAAAATAGCGTTAAGGGGATGGAGAACCTTAACGCGGTCGGATCTTAAAATCATAATCGTAGTAAAGCTCGATATGGTAGGTGACACGGCACAACTAGGCAATGCCAGGGTAGATATACCAATTACGCACACGGACTGATGGATACGCATAGCAGCCACTACCGTTCCACCTCGAACAACATTCCCAAATCGGAGGATGGCCATCTAGTCAAATCACAAGTAAGAGTATAATATCGAAGAAATGCGTCCGAGAAGAGGTGCTACCTCACTGGTCCGAGATCGCTCCTGTTTTAGCCACCTTATGCCAACTCACGGGAGTTGGGTCCACGTAACATACCTTAAGAACGCCGCCACCATCCTACTTCATTCTGGAATCTCCACCGCGTACACGGTTGTCAAAGTGGTTTTCGGTATCGACAGAGAGTATGTCCATATCTGATCCCGGTCTCTTTGCCAACCAATCGTTATTATAACACCATGGTCATTTCACAATAGTTTATACTTCAAAACCAAAATATATCATTATCATTTCAAAACCCAATTTAATACGATATCATTTCATTTCAAATATATCCATTTTCAAAATCATATTACTTTCCAAAGTTATAATGCTTTCGAAATCATAGTCTGGAAATCACAGTATTTTGGAAATCATAACACTTTCCTATTAACAATTTAGATATTAAAATTTCGTTATAAAATAAATTAGTTTCCTCAAATTTCACAAATCAATTCAAATTAACTCGAATTCCAAAAATTTAATTTAATCAAATCTCAAATCATCCGTTTCAACACGATTTAGCTTCTAAATAAACCATTTCAATTTATCGATTTCAAATACATATCTGAACCATAAGATAAGCCATTTCAATTTTAATATATTTCAAAGCTTTAAATATTCAACATTTCAAAACTAAATTCGATAAATTTATATACATATCAAATTCCCTTTACAATTCTTTAGTTTTGAAATATTAACTTAACATTTCCATAATATTTGAATACGATTTAAATTTTACAATTTAAATAACCAAAATATCTCATTTAAATATTTATACGTTTGAAATATCCCTTTAAGTCACCTTTTCAACTTTCAAGTTGTAAATCACCCCTTTAAATTTCAAATTCAATACATTTCGAATCAACTTATTTAAGTATAATTCTTAAATAAAATAAAATTTTAATCGATTTCATATCATTATAAATTCTATATTTCAAAAATATAGATATTAAATAAATACTTAAACATATTATTTATCAACTTTATTAAATCAACTTTAATGAATCTTTAAAATCAATATTTATCAAAACCATACATTTCTTTTCAAAACCAAAGAAATCATTTCAAAACATTTATATATAGACCAACAGTGTCTGTATATAATTTTCTACCCTATGGTCAAGTGATACGGATATTTATCATTTCAATCCGCAATTTAAAAATATATATACGGGTATATATCTTTTCAACCCGCAATCCCAAATTCAATTCAATGAAAATCGCTTGGGTTTATCATTTCAACCCATAATGATTTTCTCCTATTCTACAGATCGTTCGGGTATGTATCATTTCAACCCATAGTGATTCTATACTAACAGGGAACTTGCAGAGTGATAACTGGTATGATAATAAAATAACAACAGTAACAGGCATATATCAACAATAATAAATAACAGATAATGGTGTCAGATGTCACAGGTGAACAGATACAGAAAATGACATATATAACAATGTAAATAACTAACAGCAGCATATTTCAATTTACGTTTCAATTGAAATCAAATTTAATAAATATAAGAACATTAATCGTGAGTGATTGCTCACCTTTCGTGGTTAGAGACGAACGAGGATGAAATGAGTTACGAATCTGAACACGAACTTCGAAACAAAGCAAAATTGGCACGAGTTTGATGACCAAGCTGATAACACGAATTGATGGAACGAATCAGAATGTGATCGATAAAGGTAAGTTATACAAGTAAATTGTTATAGATGAAACATATGAAATTATATTTATATACAAAATCATATCCAAATTTCAACACATATTAAATTAAATATATAACTTATGAAATATACAACTCAGAACAAATATATATGAACAATATAATAACAGACCAACCTAGACTTAATATATATAACAAACAACTTTCAAAGTTTCAAATATAACCTCAGCTTGTAATATATAGATCGTATAAAATATATATGTTGAAACACAACAATTTGTACATATAAATATTATAGTTTATAGCAATATTATATACACCCTTCATTTATAATTAAACTAACAGAACCTATATCTATATATCAAAATATCTCTTGCACCTACTAATATATATAACATAACTTTAACACTTTGAACATCCATCCATATATACAGTAAAACAAATTTTATAACAAAACATACAGTAACTACTCATATACTATATATACAAATATACTTTAGTACATAAAGTAAAACTAAAAGCTTCAGCATAACATAACTTTATATATATGTACACTTACAAATATAACTATGCTGATATATTTATATAGAAACTTACATAACACAATATAAACTGACATCATATTTATACCATAAACAGTCAAATGGCAATACTTAACATAATATAAACTACATATGTAACTAACATTCGCAAGCTGTAAATATATATATAACATTGCAACTAAGCATTTGACTTTTATAACTTTACAACTTAAAATACGAAACAGCTATTATACAATATATACACCAACATACATATATCCATGTACAACATAAATACTATGTATAACCTATACATCACTAACAGCAAATAGGTAAACAAACTTTATATATGACTTATACACTATTATATATACAACAGTAAAATACTCAGTAAACAAATGCTTTATAAACATATATGAATATATATATATGAACATAATAAGGGAAATAACTTTATATATATTATGTACTAACTGAACAATACATAAGTATATACTTTATAAAATCTACCAGATCATAGTTATTATACTATATTTACATACTAATATATAAGCTAATGTTTATGAACATATATACAACTGTAAAATATAAACTAACAGATAAATGCTTATGCAGACAAAATTTATAGATATGCAGACTCTTAACTATACCTTCCTTTAACAAAACATAATATATATTTAAACTTACCAAACTCTACATATAAACAATGCATTAACTAATATATATACAAATAAACCATTATCGTATAATCTATATATGTACACGCACCTACAAACGCAGCTTCTTCACACAAAAGGGAAAGGCACGCTGGCTGACTGAAGAGGGGAAAGGCACGGCGATGGATGTTGCCGACTCGGCTGGAGGCTGTGGCAGGCGAAGGTGGAGGCCAGGCGAGAGTATGGGGATGGATATGGGAAGAGAAGGGAAATGGGTAGGCTGCGGTTGGGCGAAGAGAGAGAGAGAGGGAGGCCACACGAGGGAGGTGAGGCGGAGGCCGTGGTAGAGGGGAAGGCTGGAGGAGGTGGGATGATCGGCGGCACACTGGGTTCGGCAGGGATGGGCGAGGCCAGGGCTGTCGTGGTGGTTCTCGGCCGTGACTATGGTGGTGGCAAGGTGTAGGGTTGCTGGCACGGTTTGGTCTGGCGTGAGGTTTCGTGGTGGTCTGGTCACGGTTGGGTGCTGGGTGGGTGGTGACGTGGGTTCTCTGGCGTGGGGTTGGAGGCAGGTAGGTGTGTTGGGTGGAGGAAGGCTCGAGCGAGGCTGTTAGGGTGACGTGAAGGGCGGTGGTGCTTGGAAGCGGCTATAGGGGAAGACTAGGCTGCCGAGTGTTGAAGGCTGGACTATATACTTGCTTTTCCTTTTGTTAATGAACAGAGAAAAAGGAAATTGGCAGAGAGAAAGCAAAGTTATGAAGAGTTTTGCAAAGGGAAATGAGAGGAAGGAGATGTGACGCCCCACCTCTATGCTCATAATAACAAAGAGTATTAAAAGAAATACTGTCTATTATTACGAAGAATAAGGCTGGATAGGAGTGACCATCCGTAATTGGCCTTACACTAATATTGGTTATCTCGATAGGAGTGGTATATACTTTTTATTTTTCATCTTATTTATTTACTCCCATCGACACACCCAATTATCAGTATAAAACAAAGTACGATGGTTCATAATAGTTTAGGACATTAGATATAACGATAACACAGATAATATAAATGCGGAATACAGATAAAAACAAAAGTCTCATATATATATAACTGATGTCAGTTACAACATAGTTGACACAATACATATGATACAACTACAACTGTCGACTCTAGAAGTTATATATACAAGTACATTATCAACTAATATACATGAATACATATCATTCTATACACTGACACGACTACTACAGAATGACACTGGCAACTTCAGAAGATGTGAAAAGTCTTCAAATCCTGAACAGCAACTCAAAGAAGAAAATCTACAACCTGAAATAACTCGGGTCTGACCCGAGTATTACATTCAAAAGAAAATAATACCCAGGTCAGTCTAATTCAAACCAGTTTATTAGTGCATATAGGCAGTAATAATTTAAATAGACGACAATCACAATAATTCCCGTCTATCCGATTCTTTAAACAAAGAAACCGGATAACGGTCAATATAACACTTAACAGTGTTTAACAAAATCAGCAGATTTAAATTATGAACAGAGATAAATAAACAATTTATCAAATCGACTAAATCAATTTAAAACTGTCAAATCTGATAGGGCTGCAGTACACGCACGCGTGTACTGCCTCGCCACTATCGTAGGAGATACACAAAAGCTTAGTGAAAATCACAACGATCGCAAGGTCAAACCCCGAAATCGGGTTCAACTCAAGTGAATATGAAAACCAATCTAAGTGCACCAATGCCATGTCAACAAAACGAATAAATACAACTAATTCAAGTGCATGGCAACAAATGAAATCAACATATATGATTTAAAGCATTGCAACATAAAGAAGAATAAGCGCACTGTATAGCGATAGCAACTACACATATAGTTCCAAGGGGCAGACAGTAAGGTAATATGAAGACACTGCATCATGAGGCCATATGAATACTGACTCGAAGCATGCCTATGGTCAGGCAACGTGAAAGACAAAGCAATGCATAGGCATGCAACTAACAACCAAGGCCAGAGCAGAGTACATGTACAAAAGTGATGACTACATTAACTCAACTCGGTACGACATCAAGAATCACAATTCAAGTGAACAGTAGGTGGTACAAGACTGAACCAAATGAATTGCAACCAGTGATCAAAGCATGAAACAGACAAGTACTCAAGGGATGCATCTCACAAGCAACTATCAAGAGAGAGAGAGTGCAGACATGAATGTCAAAACCTTGTAAATGCAACAGGTAAGGGATGAATACCCAAATCAGGTTCAAAGTGCATCAGTACATCACTTACGGAACAAGTTCATGAGGATAGTGAATGTGCAGATGCAACACTGAACAAAAGGTCAGAGGAAGCAGTAATGCTCGGTGAAGTACACAGATGAACCAGAAACAACAACAAGCAAATGCAAATACAAGAATACATGTATGCACATATATATCTATATCAACGAAATATCACCAGTAATATTACACAATCAAGGTCAGGTCGAAGACCTGAAATTTCATAAAAAGATCAAGTGACCGAAGTCAAGTGGACAATGTGTGTGCGACCAGACAGTGTCAAGACCAAGATCACAGAAAGCACGCAATACCAGATCAGTGACATGATGAAGTAGTGCAGAGTTCGAACAAAAATCACGTAGAAGTTTGAACTGATAGAGAATGAAGTCATCATTTATCTCAAAGTCAAGTATGATACAAAAGTTACAGTGCAGACATCAATCTACTTGGCAACAATGATGAATCAATTTCAAATGCAACACGTTGGTACATATTCACAGTTACAGTTCAACATCAAAGTGCAACCAGCAATATGAACATGTAACCGTGAAACCCAAGTCTGATGGTCGGAAAGTAAACAGACTCAAAAGATATCTCTGTAAAGTCAATGGAAACAGGGATCGAAATCAACATCAAAACATAATCAGGAGTAATTGGCACCAACTCGAGATCAAGTTCGAGTTATACAACTCAAACTTGACTGGTCAGTACCCTCTAACCAAATTCAAGGATGCAAGCAGGTACATGTGGGATCAGTGATACCCAACAACAAGGACTAATGCACAACACTCAACTGTGGTGATACCAGCACACTGACCACATGAAGGAACCCGAACACTAAGTCAGACAAGGCTCGAACCCAAGTCAGTGCAAAACAAATCAGAGGGTAAGGTACACATGAATGCGACGGTGAGATGAAGGGGACAGTACAACCCTGCCTCACGCGACAACAGTTATACAAGTACATGAAGGCAACTGACGCAACTGGAATGCAACTATCTCAACAAGGTATAGTGATGATACACAAAGAAAATGCAAAGCCAAAGTCATCAGAATTTCACAAAACTAGTTCAATATCAAAAAGACAGAGCCAATAAAATCAAGGAATCAACTAAGTTAAAAAATCAAAGCCGTGGTCATCACGAAAACAAGTCGTGAGTCGAACAAATCAAAACGAGAAATTCACGGAGCAGTAAATTCAAGCAACATCGATTACCAATACCAAATGAAAACAAATGGCCGAGATAAAACAAGGTCGAATCCAACTCGAATTACAAAAGCATCATAAGACAAATGAACTAGATGTGAGTAAAGTTACTCACCTTTTTGACTGGGGCGGTCGAGGCTAAGCATGAATCCAATTCTCAAGCAAAGCCGAGCTCACAAGGGTTAAAATCCCCAAATTCAATAGTCTGGAGAAATAGGGAACGAAGCCCTAATTTGCACAACGCCAAAGCTCTCGAAAATTTCAAAGAAGCAAGGCCGAATCCTTAGTAAGCATCGAAAGAACGAACAAGACAAAAGCCCTAATCTTTCCAGATCGAAGCCGCCATTCTCTTTTCTCGTTCGATCGCGTTTGATTTTTGGAGTCTTTGAAAGTGAAAGGGGAATCGGTTTTGAACGACAAGGAAGAGGCCACCATTTTTAATTCCTTTTGATTGCTTGGTTCTAGGGTTTTCTTGTTTAGATTTCGAACGAAAGAGAATAAAGGGTAGAGGGACGGTTTTCTCGAGTGAACGAATGAAAGGGGAAAGGTACAGATAAACATCACGACAACAACGAGTGGGCCAAAACAATTTTTCTTTAAAGCCCGCTGCAATATAATTACAAATTCAAAAGAATTTCAATCCGATTTGAGAAGAATTTCGCTTGGTTAAACGCTAAAAACAACCAGCAACCCAATTAAATCGTCACATGACGATAATAATAATTCTGTGAAATCTCGGGTTGTTACAGACTCCCCTCCTTATAAAAATTGCATCCACGCAATCATAGGGAATAAATGGATAAAAGGTAACCACCAAAAGAGCATGGCAATGTCGAATGTATAAGCAAAGCAAGTGTCAGCGGGGAAGTATTAGATAAGAAATCGAAAGGTTCGACTGCTTCAAATCAAAAGAATCAACGTCGTGGGAATCAGGGATCAAAATTAGACGACTAACAAAAGCAAGAACAATCGAGTTCCAGCAACTAAAAGAGAAGGAAAAACAGAGCAGAAATCCCATACAGAGCACGAATTGAATGTGAGTAAATCAAATTACTCACATGAATCGCCAGAGAAAAAGACGAAGCTCAAATCTCAAAAGTCGCAAATATTCAATCATCAAAAACGATAATTGAATTTTCAAATCGCAAATATTTACTTATCTCAAACGATAATCAGAAGACAAAACAAGTATCTGATTATCTCATACGATAGTCAGAAAACAAATATTCAATTATCAAAAACGATAATCAAATTTCTCAAGTCAACAAATATTCGATTATCACAAACGATAATCAAATTACAAATTCAGCAAATATTTAATTATCAAAGACGATAATTAAATCTCAAATCAACAAGTATTTAATTATCTAACAGCGATAATTAAATTTCAAATCAACAAATATTTAATTATCAAAGACGATAATTAAATCTCAAATCAACAAATATTTAATTATCAAAGACGATAATTAAATCTCAAATCAACAAATATTTAATTATCTAACAGCGATAATTAAATCTCAAGTCAACAAATATTTAATTATCAAAGACGATAATTAAATCTCAAATCAACAAATATTTAATTATCAAAAGCGATGATTAGAAACAACAAATATCTGATTATCAAAAACGATAATCAGAACTCATATCAACAAATATCTAATTATCACAAGCGATAATTAGAAACAACAAATATCTGATTATCAAAAACGATAATCAGAACTCATATCAACAAATATCTAATTATCACAAGCGATAATTAGAAACAACAAATATCTGATTATCAAAAACGATAATCAGAACTCAAATCAACAAATATCTAATTATCACAAGCGATAATTAGAAACAACAAATATCTGATTATCAAAAACGATAATCAGAACTCATATCAACAAATATCTAATTATCACAAGCGATAATTAGAAACAACAAATATCTGATTATCAAAAACGATAATCAGAACTCATATCAACAAATATCTAATTATCACAAGCGATAATTAAACAACAAATATCTGATTATCAAAAACGATAATCAGAACTCATATCAACAAATATCTAATTATCACAAGCGATAATTAGAAACAACAAATATCTGATTATCAAAAACGATAATCAGAACTCATATCAACAAATATCTAATTATCACAAGCGATAATTAGAAACAACAAATATCTGATTATCAAAAATGATAATCAGAACTCATATCAACAAATATCCAATTACCTGCAGATAATTGGATGCAACAAATATCTAGAAATCAATTAAGAAGACTAGAAAATCAACATAAAAGCTTGGATCGATCCCATCAGATGGCGAGTTTTTAATTCGCCGCACGTGCATCTCAGAGTGGCCGAAGCCTACCAAGTACTCAACATAATTTTGGCGCCCATCAGATTGACCCGAAGGTCCGCAGAGTGACCCGAAGGTCTAGTACTGGTATTTGACCCGAAGGTCCGCAGAGTGGCCCGAAAGCCCAACAAATGACCCGAAGGTCCGCAGAGTGGCCCGAAAGCCCAACAAATGACCCGAAGGTCCTCATAGTGGCTCGAAAGCACACGAAAGCATCAAAATGTTCCAATTAACGAGTCCGGAATTAACCGAAATAGCAAACGCACATGTCCAATACCACGTGTTTTACTAAATCGTTTGATTCTCTTCATCGTTTCCTTGAAAGTGTAAAATTCATCAAAATCATCAAAACAACAGATATTCAATTAACGAGTCCGGAATTAACCGAAAAAGTAAAAGTGTGGTTCCATACTCCGCACTTTTGCTAAATCGTTTAAATCTCTTCATCGTTTCCTTGAAAGTGCAATATTGTGTATTTTATAAAAATACACTTTACATTCTCAAACGGACAAGTCCGGAATTAAGCGAATCAGTAAAAGAAAGGGGTCATAGTCCTCGATTTTGCTGAAACGTTTAAATCGCTTCCTCATTCTTTTGAAAGCGTAAACTGTTAAATTTCTGAAAACAATTTTATTTATTTTGTAAAAATAACAATTCACCTTCTCAACTGGACAAGTCCGGAGTTAAGCGAAACAGTAAAAGAAAGGGGTCATAATCCTCGATTTTGCTGAATCGTTTAAGTCGCTTTCTCATTCTTTTGAAAATGCAAACTGTTAAAAATTTATAAAACAATTTCCATTTTAAAACGATTTTTCCAATCACGTGATTAAAACAGCAAATCAGTAACAATTTCGATAAGGAAATTGTACTTCTCAAAATACCGTAAAAATGGTTACACATCAGTATTGCGGAATAACCGCTTGAAAATCCACTTTTTTTAAAAAATTTGGCTGTTACTGAAGTCAAAGCGACAGTAATTTTAAAACATCAAATATCTCATCAAAAGAATTCACATCAAAATGTGACATCAGTGAATTTTCATTCATTAAAATTGTCAACAAAACACCGTGCCTCAAAAATTCAGCATTGGTGTAAAAATCCCGTTATAAAAATAACGGCAACAAAATACGTTTCATAACCAAGCATCGGTTCAACGTAAAAATAAATGCAGTAACGCGCAATTCAAATTTTTGCACGTACTACAAAATGAACAAAGAAATCATTCGAAGGTATCTTCAATGAAGACAATTCAAAACAGCAAAATCTAATCAATAGATGATTAGTACAAAAGAAAGCCAGCGGAAATTTCAACAAAATCACATATCTGCAATTTCTTCGAATCCTCAATTTGGATTCGAAATTCTCAAAGAAACAAATAATTACAGCTATGTAAACAACAATTGGAATTCATATCAATTTCGTATTTTGATTCTTAAATCAAAAAGATTATCAGTTGTACTCAGCGAAGACAGTTTCACTGTTTCCGCTGCGCACTCTGAGAAATAGAACACAAATCAATCAAATCATCAGAACACAATTTCATCCAAACAACAAAACACAATTCCACTTTTATTTTTAAATAATGATATTTAAAATTTCATCAAAATTTCAAAACTTTAGTTTTGACTCAAATCACAGATAAAACGTCGACTAATAGTTGTAACATATGTTCCATCCAAGTTATGTTTTATATTATGTCCATAAACCTGGCTCTGATACCAACTGTGACGCCCCACCTCTATGCTCATAATAACAAAGAGTATTAAAAGAAATACTGTCTATTATTACAAAGAATAAGGCTGGATAGGAGCGACCATCCGTAAATGGCCTTACACTAATATTGGTAATCTCGATAGGAGTGGTATATACTTTTTATTTTTCATCTTATTTATTTACTCCCATCGACACACCCAATTATCAGTATAAAACAAACTACGATGGTTCATAATAGTTTAGGACATTAGATATAACGATAACACAGATAATATAAATGCGGAACACAGATAAAAACAAAAGTCTCATATATATATAACTGATGTCAGTTACAACATAGTTGACACAATACATATGATACAACTACAACTGTCGACTCTAGAAGTTATATATACAAGTACATTATCAACTAATATACATGAATACATATCGTTCTATACACTGACACGACTACTACAGAATGACACTGGCAACTTCAGAAGATGTGAAAAGTCTTCAAATCCTGAACAGCAACTCAAAGAAGAAAATCTACAACCTGAAATAACTCGGGTCTGACCCGAGTATTACATTCAAAAGAAAATAATACCCAGGTCAGTCTAATTCAAACCAGTTTATTAGTGCATATAGGCAGTAATAATTTAAATAGACGACAGTCACAATAATTCCCGTCTATCCGATTCTTTAAACAAAGAAACCGGATAACGGTCAATATAACACTTAACAGTGTTTAACAAAATCAGCAGATTTAAATTATGAACAGAGATAAATAAACAATTTATCAAATCGACTAAATCAATTTAAAACTGTCAAATCTGATAGGGCTGCAGTACACGCACGCTTGTACTGCCTCGCCACTATCGTAGGAGATACACAAAAGCTCAGTGAAAATCACAACGATCGCAAGGTCAAACCCCGAAATCGGGTTCAACTCAAGTGAATATGAAAACCAATCTAACTGCATCAATGCCATGTCAACAAAACGAATAAATACAACTAATTCAAGTGCATGGCAACAAATGAAATCAACATATATGATTTAAAGCATTGCAACATAAAGAAGAATAAGCGCACTGTACAGCGATAGCAACTACACATATAGTTCCAAGGGGCAGACAGTAAGGTAATATGAAGACACTGCATCATGAGGCCATATGAATACTGACTCGAAGCATGCCTATGGTCAGGCAACGTGAAAGACAAAGCAATGCATAGGCATGCAACTAACAACCAAGGCCAGAGCAGAGTACATGTACAAAAGTGATGACTACATTAACTCAACTCGGTACGACATCAAGAATCACAATTCAAGTGAACAGTAGGTGGTACAAGACTGAACCAAATGAATTGCAACCAGTGATCAAAGCATGAAACAGACAAGTACTCAAGGGATGCATCTCACAAGCAACTATCAAGAGAGAGTGCAGACATGAATGTCAAAACCTTGTAAATGCAACAGGTAAGGGATGAATACCCAAATCAGGTTCAAGGTGCATCAGTACATCACTTACGGAACAAGTTCATGAGGATAGTGAATGTGCAGATGCAACACTGAACAAAAGGTCAGAGGAAGCAGTAATGCTCGGTGAAGTGCACAGATGAACCAGAAACAACAACAAGCAAATGCAAATACAAGAATACATGTATGCACATATATATCTATATCAACGAAATATCACCAGTAATATTACACAATCAAGGTCAGGTCGAAGACCTGAAATTTCATAAAAAGATCAAGTGACCGAAGTCAAGTGGACAATGTGTGTGCGACCAGACAGTGTCAAGACCAAGATCACAGAAAGCACGCAATACCAGATCAGTGACATGATGAAGCAGTGCAGAGTTCGAACAAAAATCACGTAGAAGTTTGAACTGATAGAGAATGAAGTCATCATTTATCTCAAAGTCAAGTATGATACAAAAGTTACAGTGCAGACATCAATCTACTTGGCAACAATGATGAATCAATTTCAAATGCAACACGTTGGTACATATTCACAGTTACAGTTCAACATCAAAGTGCAACCAGCAATATGAACATGTAACCGTGAAACCCAAGTCTGATGGTCGGAAAGTAAACAGACTCAAAAGATATCTCTGTAAAGTCAATGGAAACAGGGATCGAAATCAACATCAAAACATAATCAGGAGTAATTGGCACCAACTCGAGATCAAGTTCGAGTTATACAACTCAAACTTGACTGGTCAGTACCCTCTAACCAAATTCAAGGATGCAAGCAGGTACATGTGGGATCAGTGATACCCAACAACAAGGACTAATGCACAACACTCAACTGTGGTGATACCAGCACACTGACCACATGAAGGAACCCGAACACTAAGTCAGACAAGGCTCGAACCCAAGTCAGTGCAAAACAAATCAGAGGGTAAGGTACACATGAATGCGACGGTGAGATGAAGGGGACAGTACAACCCTGCCTCACGCGACAACAGTTATACAAGTACATGAAGGCAACTGACGCAACTAGAATGCAACTATCTCAACAAGGTATAGTGATGATACACAAAGAAAATGCAAAGCCAAAGTCATCAGAATTTCACAAAACTAGTTCAATATCAAAAAGACAGAGCCGATAAAATCAAGGAATCAACTAAGTTAAAAAATCAAAGCTGTGGTCATCACGAAAACAAGTCGTGAGTCGAACAAATCAAAACGAGAAATTCACGGAGCAGTAAATTCAAGCAACATCGATTACCAATACCAAATGAAAACAAATGGCCGAGATAAAACAAGGTCGAATCCAACTCGAATTACAGAAGCATCATAAGTCAAATGAACTAGATGTGAGTAAAGTTACTCACCTTTTTGACTGGGGCGGTCGAGGCTAAGCATGAATCCAATTCTCAAGCAAAGCCGAGCTCACAAGGGTTAAAATCCCCAAATTCAACAGTCTGGAGAAATAGGGAACGAAGCCCTAATTTGCACAACGCCAAAGCTCTCGAAAATTTCAAAGAAGCAAGGCCGAATCCTTAGTAAGCATCGAAAGAACGAACAAGACAAAAGCCCTAATCTTTCCAGATCGAAGCCGCCATTCTCTTTTCTCGTTCGATCGCGTTTGATTTTTGGAGTCTTCGAAAGTGAAAGGGGAATCGGTTTTGAACGACAAGGAAGAGGCCACCATTTTTAATTCCTTTTGATTGCTTGGTTCTAGGGTTTTCTTGTTTAGATTTCGAACGAAAGAGAATAAAGGGTAGAGGGACGGTTTTCTCGAGTGAACGAATGAAAGGGGAAAGGTACAGATAAACGTCACGGCAACAACGAGTGGGCCAAAACAATTTTTCTTTAAAGCCTGCTTCAATATAATTACAAATTCAAAAGAATTTCAATCCGATTTGAGAAGAATTTCGCTTGGTTAAACGCTAAAAACAACCAGCAACCCAATTAAATCGTCACATGAGGATAATAATAATTCTGTGAAATCTCGGGTTGTTACAGGAGAAGTGACAGCTAGGTAGAAGAATAAATTAAAGGAAGAGGACAAGATTTTAGAGAGAATAAGAAATGGAACAGGTTGCAAATAATAATTTTCTCATCTTTGAAGCAACCGTGAATGGGAATAGCAACCGTGAATGGGAATAGACAACGAAAGAATAGGTCCACAAATACTGAACGGTAGGAATAGAATTGGTCACCCCTTGATTTCTGGAAAATTATTAAACTAATTAATTGTTGTTGGGCTGCACGTTATAGATTTGAAGTCTAAGGGAAAAATGTAAAGTCAAAATTTCGGTACTGTTACGGTGAACTGTTTATTCTTTTCAACGCGTACCGGATCTCAAATAGCAGAGTTGAATATACCGTGGAGATCAGCACGACGAGACGATTAAAACGGTACACAGATATTAGTGGCACGATCATCCGGTCAAAAGTCGATAATCGGTACCGAAAATGCTGCTATTTAGTCAGAAATAAGATCGACGGAGCAATAGATGTCCAAATTTGACGAAACGAAAGATGACGTCTTACTCAGAAGATGATTTACAAATTTTCTATGTAAAAATATTTAGGGTTGGAAAACATTTTATTATCATCAATTTTAACTGATTAAATTGAAGTAAATTTACGCGCGAAATACATTTTCATATTTTCGGACGAAAATTTACCAGTTGCTATCTTAAATTAGACGCATTCCAAATATCAAATTTATATTTCAAAATTTTATCGTTTAAAATTTCACAAAATTCGATTAATTAAATAAATAAAACCACTGAAATTTACGGGTCGTTACACTAGATTGGTTAAATTAATTGATTTTAAATCTTTAAGTTTTGAATTTGGATAAATGATATTTTGAAGGAAATTGATTTATATAAACTGAATAATTTTCAGAATCCAAGTTTAAATGTTGAAATGGGAAATTGGTTTAAATTTAAATTTTAAAGTTGAATTTGAAGTATAAACGAAATTTATTGAAATTGAGTTATTGAAACTTTTGAAATTGTAAATTTGAAATCTATTAGAATTGGAATAGCCTAAATTGATATTTCAGGATTTGAAATTTGGTTTTGATTTAAAATCTGGATATGGTCCAGATTTGTTGAAATGGAAGAAATAGTTAAATTTGATGTTAATTTCAAATCTATTATTTTAATATAAACTGTTTAAAATATATTGATTTGAAAATCCCGGCTATTAAGATTTGCAACTATTAAACTAATTTAATCTATTTGAACTATTTCAAACTATTTTAATCAATGTAAACTATTTTAATTTATATTAATCAATTTTAATCTATTTAATCCAATTTAATCTATTTTATCCTATTTTTAAACTAATTAACCCATTTTAATCTATTTTAAATTTTTAAATCTATTTTAAATTTATTAAATCTATTTTAAATCTATTTAATCTATTTTAAATCTGTTTAATCTATTTTTAATTCTACAAAAACTATTTTAAATCTATTTAAACTATTTTAATTCACTTTTTAAATTATTTTTAAGTATTTCAAACCATTTAAATTATATTTCCAAACTATACTAAACTATTTGTAACTATTTATACCATTTTCTAATTATAAATTGTAAAGTGGAATAACCTAAGTTGGGATTAAATGATATATTTTGAGTAAATATGATGATTAAATACTATTTTGAGTAAATATATTTGTAACCTAAGTATTTCAAACCATTTAAATTATATTTCCAAACTATACTAAACTATTTGTAACTATTTATACCATTTTCTAATTATAAATTGTAAAGTGGAATAACCTAAGTTGGGATTAAATTAACGACCCACATTTTTTCCGATAATTAAAATAATGAATTAAATAAGATTTCGTAATTTAATGTTGGAAGAAAATAAAATTTATGATGTAGGGTTGAGAAAACCAACTAGAATGAAGCTTATAAATGTAAATTATTGTAATAGATGACTATTTGAATGTAATCTCAAGTAATTGTAATAATTGTAGGTTATAATTGATTTTAAATTTGAAATAAGGAATAAATTTAAATGTTATATTGATTGATGAAATAATGTGTGTATTAATTGACAATTGGATTAAAAGAGCAATTGATAATTTAAATGTTGTATTAATTAATGAAATAGTATGTAATAGATTGTAATTGAATAAAAGATTAGTGTTGTGCAAATAATTATAACAATTGTGTAGACAATCAACTTATAAATGTGATTAAATTAAGCTAACAGTGACAATTGTTATTTGTTACCTATTTGTTTAACTTGTTGAAATCAAATTAAAAATAAATTGCATTAAATGTAATTAAATATTACGTTAATGTGAATTAAGGCAATAATTGTAGAATATTGAGGTAACAAAATGTAAATTAGTGTTAATTTTACCCATTTGACAATAAATGATTGAATAAAAGATTGAAATCAAATTTAATCAATTTGTTGGAATTAAAACAAAATTAATTGGATTTAATTATAGTTGAAATGAACACTGTAAATAGTGAGATATTTAACACTGAATTGATATGTAAATTTGTTTTAAAATTATTGTAAATGTCTAAGTAATCAAAAATGATAAAAATTGTTAGTTATTAAATTTGAAATTAAAAAGGTGACTTAATCAATTTAATATTTATTTATTTAATTAATGTGAAAATAACCATTTTGTCCATTGTCTCGGTTTTTGACGAAACCAGTTTCATCGGATCCATAAACGTAAATTATTGTAGCATTTCCAGTTTCGTAGCGATCAGACTTGTCGTTTGATCGTACGGACTAGAAACGCGTAGAAATCAATTTAATTAAATTTAATTGAAATCAATTTGAAATAAGCTGATTTTAAAGATAACTTCTTAATACGATGGAATTACGACTTGGAAACTGTTCCATTGGATTTAGAAATATCAAAAACATCAATTTTGATATATGGGATGACCCACTTTTGTTTTGGAGGCAGAACGCGCTTTTTGGTTCGCTATTCGTCATTCGTACAAATTGATATGTGTCTATTTTCTTATCGGGCTTTGTTAGTCTTGCTTCCCAAACCCTAGCAGTCATATTTCTTATTCTGTACGTACATCAACTTTTGTCTATCTCTTTCTTTTCAATGGCAGAAACAAATTCAATCTCAAAACCCCAATTCAATTCCAAATTCAAATCGAAAATCAAACTCCTCAAAACTATGTCATATTAAATACCATTTCGAAGCTCTCGACGAGCGTAATTCACTAGTGCAATTCATTTCTCGATTTATATCACCATTTGGCCTAAAATTATTGTTTTGTTCTCAGCAGTCCATAGGCCATCGCTTCATTTAACGGTGGATTTGCGATGAGGGGTCGACTGGAGGGCATGGGCACGTAGAGGGTGACGAGCAGGATCGATCCATGCAGCTACTTGGGTCTGGAGGTGTTTGGATTCGCGGAAATTGGGGGTCAAAGGGGCGGCGATCACATACGGTCGGAGGTGGTTCTAGGAGGGCGGAGGCTGCACGACCCAGGGAGAGGGGCGCCTTGGCCTAAGGAGATTGGTGCGACGTCCCGATCTGGTCGACAACGATGGTAGGCGGCCGATTTCAATTGGACGATGGCGGCTGTGTTCAAACAAGGGTTACACAATGTACAGTGAACAAGCGACTAGGGTTTGAGTGGGAGAGATGTGATGACGTGGCCTGGTATCATTCATTTATTATTATTATTATTATTTAAATATTGAT
The DNA here is from genome assembly GCA_030737815.1 of Allium fistulosum. Lineage (NCBI taxonomy): Eukaryota > Viridiplantae > Streptophyta > Magnoliopsida > Asparagales > Amaryllidaceae > Allium > Allium fistulosum. The sequence goes on along the minus strand of CM060903.1, from coordinate 1,437,693,793 downwards.
TTTCAGTGTTCTAACGATCATAACTTTCACGTACGAAGTCAGAATTACGCGCGGTTTATTCCGCTGCGATCGTATCGAAATTCCGGACATTATGGAACATGTTTGGACGAATTCTAAGACTATTGAATTTTGGGCCTTATTTTGGATTTCAAATCGATTTGAAATCAAAGGTGAGTGTTTTTACCCACTCACAACTACTAAATTATCTTATGTTAGTTAAATTAAATTTATGATGTGATTAGAAATTGATTGGTTGATGTTTGATGTATTTAAATTGCCATTCCAGTTAAATATGACTTTTATTACATTTAACCATCATATAATTTAATATTGAATTTTAAAATTTCCAGTTAATACATGTTACTGATAATTAGTAAATTGTTATTATTTATTGGTTGATTTGGATGATGATTGTGATGGATGTTTGATTGTTGGTATTGGATGACTGGGTGTTATATTTTATATTGTTATAACACTGCAAGTTCCCTATGGGTTGAAATGATACATACTCGAACGATCTATAGACTAGGGAAAATCGTTATTGGTTGAAATGATAGACTCGAGCGATTTTATAGATTTTATTTTAATTCGGGATTGCGGGTTGAAATGATATATACCCGTAAATTTAAATATTTGCAGATTGAAATGATAAATATCCGTATCACTTGACCATAGGGTAGAAAATTATATACGAACACCGGATTGGTTAAATTAAATGATTTCAAATCTTTAAATTTTGAATTTGGTTAAACGATAATTTGAAGGAAATTGATTAATATAAACTGAATAATTTTGAGAATCCAAGTTTAAATGTTGAAATGGGAAATTGGTTTAAATTAAAATTTTAAGGTTGAATTTGAAGTATAAACGAAATTTATCGAAATTGACTTATTGAAACGTTTGAAATTGTAACTTTAAAATCTATTGGAATTGGAATAGTCTAAATTGATATTTCAAGATTTGAAATTTGGTTTGATTTGAAATCTGGATATGGTCCAGATTTGTTGAAATGGAAGAAATAGTTAAATTTGATGTTAATTTCAAATCTATTATTTTAATATAAACTATTTAAAATATATATTGATTTGAAAATACCGGCTATTAAGATTTTCAACTACTAAACTAATTTAATCTATTTAAACTATTTCAACTTATTTTAATCAATTTAAAGTATTTTAATTTATTTTAATCAATTTTAATCTATTTAATCCAGTTTAATATATTTTATCCTATTTTTAAACTAATTAACCTATTTTAAATTTATTAAATCTAGTTTAAATCAATTTTAAATCTATTTAATCTATTTTGAATATATTTAATATATTTTAAATATATTTAATCTATTTTAATTCTACTAAAACTATTTTAAATCTATTTAAACTATTTTAATCCACTTTTTAAATTATTTTAAAGTATTTAAAACCATTTAAATTATATTTCCAAACTATACTAAACTGTTTGTAACTATTTATACCATTTTCTAAATTATAAATTGTAAAGTGGAAGTGGTTATATTTAAATCCTTGATTTAATAGCAAATATGATTAAATGATGTAACAACCTAAGTTGGGATTTAAATAACATATTTTGAGTAAATATGATGATTTTGAAATGAGAGTTTAACTTATTTTGAAATTATGATTTCGAAAGTGATATGGTTTGAATTGAATATGATATTTTGATATCAATATGAAATGGTTTTGGAAATGTAAAAGAACCATCTGGTATGTAATAAGAGTATGGTTGTTAAAGAGACCGGGATCAGATATTGTCATACTCTCTGCCAATACCAAAAACCACTTTAACAACTGTGTACGTGGTGGAGATTCCAGAAATGAAGTAGGATGGTTTGGTGAACGATTCTGTATGAGGTATTTACGTGACCCCGACTCCCGTGAGTCAGCTTAGATGTGACAAAAACAGGATCCACGTAGGGCCAAGTGAAGCCATTCTTCCTATCGGACATGTTTCTTCGATACCATATTATGACTTTGTGATGATTTGGTGTAACGACCCGTAAATTTTAACGGTTTTTATAACGTAATTAACTGAAATTTTGCTTGAAATTAAATAATTTAATTTTGCACTGAAAATTTGATATTTGAAATACGTCTATTTAGACATAGCAAATGTCAGATTTTCATTAGAAAATATGGAAGTTTATTTTGTTGTGTAATTTAATTTAAATTTAAATCTGTTAGTATTTGATGAAAATAAAATACTTTCGAAAATTGAATATTTTTATACGATAAAAATGTAAATCATTTTCTGAGTGAGACGTCATAATTCGTTTCGCCAAACTTGGACTGCTATAGTCCAGTTTATCATATTTTCGACAAATTTGCAGCAGTTTAGCAGCGAAATATCAACTTTTGGTAGGACGATCGTATCGCTCAAATCTGTGTACCATTCTATTCGTCTCGTCGTGGTGATCTCTACAGTATATTTGTTTGTGCATTTCAGTGTCCGGTACGCGGCGAAATCTGCGAAATGGTTAGCCGTATCGGTACCCGTTTCGAACCTTTTGTCTCTTGTGTCCTTTGAATTGTTCAACCGGGTGAAAACTAATAGCCACTAGACTTTATTATTTTTAGATTCAATAGCTGGCTATTAATATTTGCTGAATTCAATTACTGACTTTTGGCTTTTGTGATTCCAACTTTTCAATTTATATTTGACTTTTAATTTTCCTGGTCGGTTTATATCCTAGATGGTTGATTTAATTCTAGTCTCTTCCTTTTTCTCCACTTTCGTTCTGAGAGAATATATAATAAAATATAAGTTATCTATAATTTACCTGTAGCCATCCATCTCTTTATCATATGCCACCTTCTTGCCGAAAACTTGCCATTATCCTTGCTGCCACTTTCTTTTATCTTTCTCTTCTCGTTTCTGAAAAAAAATTATTAAATAAAGCACCTATATATAAAAAAAACTTATATCGCCTGGAGTGTGCTCGTCCTCCCTGTTGCTCAACCATTCTAACGCCTCAAAGCCTTTCCCCCTTCGCCAGTACACGTGGCCGACCTCACCCGAAGCCATAGCAACCACCATGACCCACTACCACGTCCGCCACTTTCTCCCTCCTCCTCTCGCTTCTATCCCCTACCCCACATCGTCAACAACAAGCACAACCCATCCCATAGAGCTCCGACCTCCTCCGCTGTCCTCCTCCGACCCACCACCTGACCTCGTCTCTTCACACCCAATCACGTACAGCCCGTGCACCATCCCGAAGCCATTGCCAAGCACTCCATCCCCTCAATCCACTCCACACATGTAAACCCGACCCACTTTCCCTTGCCAATCCAATACCTACCACCATAACGCAACCGACCAGCTAGAACCGCCCTCCACCAGAGATCGGCCACACTTCAGCACGCAGCACCACCTACCATGCAACATGTGCTCCGACCCGTGCGAACATGGCAGCCGCAAGTCCCTTCCTCGACAGCCTCCTCTTTTCTATAGCCTGAACGTCCTTTTATGCTTCAAAACCGTCTCTCCCTCAAGTTCCGTGCTTCCCATCTTCAGTGTCTAGCACGTGTATTGTTATATATTGTGTAAATATTTTCAGTAATATGCGTATCTACAGTAGTATATATATTTACAAAGTAAGTACATGTACAGTAGTATATATATTGCGTTTATAGTATTATATAATATGATTTATGGTATATAATATAATGTGTTAGTATTTTGTTTTTATTGATGTTTAGAAAAAAAATTATATATGTAATATGTCTGCTGCAAGTATTTTAAACGTATTTATATATATAGATATATATAGTTGTTATAAGGTATATGTTATGTTAGTATATATATGATCTGTATATATATGTTTATATAAGAAATACAATCTGGGTAATTTTATATACAAATTTATGTAAGTTATATATAAGCTGGTTGTTCATATATGAGTTTACATAATTTATATATGATCTGTTTGAGTTTCCTGAAGAGTCAATACATATGACAGTAGTATATAATTAGTATACATGTAATATATTAGTTTTAAGAAATGATTTCATGTACTGTAAATATAATATAATATATATATTTTAAATATATTTGTTAAATTCAATAATGATCTTGAAATATATATAGATTTTGAATTTGGTATATGTATATATGTTTAAATTTAATACTGATTTTCAAATATATATATTATAAAGATTTTTATTTTTAATATGTGTTTGAATTTTAGACTTTAAAATATATAGCCATATATATATATATATATTTATTTCATCAATCTCTGGACCTTCTTGATTTTCTTTTGCAATATCGCTTTTGTCGTAGTAATTCCCAACTTGTCGTTGTCCCACTAGTTCGTGTCAGTATCCGCGTGCGTGTCCGTATCATCTTCTTATTTCTCTAGCCTCGAAAGGTGAGAAATCACTCACGATTAACATCCTTATATTATTAAATTTAATTCACATGAAATGACGATTGAGATATGCTGTTAAATTAGAATTGTTAAGTTATTTAATTGTTAAATATGATATGCCATTATTTGCCATTGTTTACCTATGATATATGACAACATAACCTGTTGTATATATTATATTTAAATTGTTACTGATGATATAAGCCTGTTGTTAATATATTATATTTTTTATCATATCTGTTCTCACTCTGCAAGTTCCTTGTTAGTTTTGAAATCCCTATGGGTTGAAATGATACACACTCGAACGATATTATAAATTAGGGGAGAATCGTTATGGGTTGAAATGATAAACCCAAGCTATTTTCAATGATTTTGAATTTTGGGGATTGCGGGTTGAAATGATATATACCTGTAGATATTTAAATTGCGGATTGAAATGATAAATATCCGTATCACTTGACCATAGGATAGAAAATTATATACGGACACCATTGGTCTATATTTGAAAAATTATTTCCAAAGTTTGAAAGGAAATATATGGGTTTTATTGGATATTCACTTTTAAGAATATAATATATAAATGTTATTTTTATATGTATAAAATTTAGATTTTAAAATAATATGTTTTGGGAAATTTTAATTCATAAGTTGTTTTGAAAATATAATTTTTAAGATTTTTCTTATAATTTTTAAAAAAAATATATATATAAAAATTAAGATTTAATACAAAATACATTTAATAATAAGATTTAATTTAATAGAAATTTAATTTAATTAGTATATAATATGTTTAAGTATTTATTTAAATTTATATTAATATTTTAAAAAAATAGTTTTTTATAACTTTAATAATAAAGGCTGGGAAGAATAATTAATGTTGACTTGGAATTTAAATTAGTTAATAATTGAATTTAAATAAGAATTGATTTGAACTTATTGATTTTGATATTTTGAAAAAAATGATTGATAACATGATTTGATAAAAAGTGATTAAGTGAATATTTTCAAATTTGAATAAAATTAAAGTGAAATATTGAAATATAAATGAAACTTATATTGAAAATGTTTGAATATTTAAATTTTGAATCTTATTGGAATTGAAGTGATAGGTCAAACCTGGATTTTGAAATCGAGATAAATTGAAATGGTTTATTTAGAATTTAAATTGAATCTTTGACCTTTAAATTTAAATGGTTAAATTAGAATTGATTTAAATTGAATTTTTGGAATTTAAGTTGATTTGAATCGATTTGCGAAATTGGAGGAAACTAATTTTATTATATAAATCATTTTAATATATAAACTATTCTAATTTATAACTATTTTAATATATATACTATTTTCAATATCTAAACAGTTTAAGTGGAAAGTGTTATGATTTCAAAAGTGTTATGATTTCCAAAGTGTTATGATTTCAAAAGTGTTATGGGTTCGAAAGTTTTATAATTTTGAAAGTGTTAGGATTCTGGAAATGCATATTATTTAAAGTGAATAATGATATCGAATTGGTATGGTTTCGAAATGATTATGATATTTTGATATGAAGTATGAACTATTTGAAATAAAAATGACCACGGTGTGAAATAAGCGTTTGGTTGTTAAAGAGGCCGAGATCGGATATTGTCATACTCTTTGCCAATACCAAAACCACTTTAACAATTGTGTACGTGGTGGAGATTCCAAAACGAAGTATGATGGTTTTGCGACGATTCTATATGGTATTTACGTAGCCCTGACTCCCGTGAGTAAGCTTGATGTGGCTAAAACAGGAGCCATGCCGGGCCAAGTGAAGTCATTCCTCCTATCGGACACATTTCTTCAATACCATTCTATTACTTTGTAATTTGATTGGGTGCACCTTTGATTTAGGAGTGTGTCTCGAGGTAGGCAGTTGTGACGCCCCACCTCTAAACCCACGCTAACCAAGAACACTACGATGTAGTGCTGTCAATTAGCACGGAGAATAAGGCTGTGGAGGAGCGACCATCCATGTAACTTCTTTGTGCGAGCACCAATATGTCAGATAGAACAGAAAGCATATCTCTTAAAGAGGAAATCCGACATACCGATACAAACATAAAGCTATCACACAGTGGCTATATATAACCTTCGGAAACAAACATAGAAATAATCATAACATAAATCAGTCACAGACATCCATATCACAAAGGCGGAAGAAGATATGAATATATATATAACACATGAAAGTGTACATCAGAGCAATGGTCAGAAAGATCCATGATAATACAAAAGAATAGCAACACATGCTATATAAAAGAATAAATACACAACATAGAGTCTATATCTCAAATGTGTACAACCAAAAACTACTAATCTAAGTAGTTAGCCAAAAGTCAGAATAATCCAGAAGAGAAGTCAAGCAGAAGCACCTATAACATCTCGGTCTGACCCGAGTATTATTTATAAGAAAATAATAAACGGATCAGTCTAACTATAAATATCAGATGACATGATATAGAATAAGGGGTATGGCATAAACATATATAACCATGATGGCATACTACTATAAGTATGTAAATGATAATCAACAAGGGATTAATCAATGTCACAAGAATCTTCTCAAAGATCCAAACATATAAAAAGGTAATGACACACGAATTCACCAATACAGAAAAATTGATAAAGCATATCAATGAAAACCATGAAAATTGGTGAAGCACTAAATCCAGAAATCAACACACGAAATCCAGAACAAATCCTAGAAATCAACACACGAAATCTAGAAATCACTAAAAGGGGGAAGTCCGAGCACACGGACGAGAAGCTATCTCATGGAAGCTATCCATTTAATTTTCCGAACACACGGATGGCCCGAAGGCCTTTGACACACGAATGACCCAAAGACCATGGGGTGCCCTCTAAAGGCTTGTATATACTAGTAGATTGGAAATCGGTTTGAGAAAACGAACTTTTGATATTTAAAATAGTGTTGAAATCGCTTTGATGAAAGAGTTTTGATATTTACTACTAGTATTGAAACCTTCATATCTTTAAAGTGACAAGTCACAAAACGATTGTTGAAACAAATCGAATCACATCAATTCACGTTCAAAGACGTGAGTAAAGTCCAAAGAAATCAATCCCAAAACCATCATAGTAGAAATTCTGTTGAATGTTTTTCAGATAAGATCCCCTACGAAGGGGGGTACGGGGTTCGACCTACGACCTAAAGCAAAATGAGGTCTAACGACCTAAAGAGTTCGCGGCCTAAGGGATACGACCTACGTGGCACGACCTAGTTGTGACGACCCGAAATTTTCGAATATTTGAAAGTAGAATATTTAATTTATTTTAAATATTCAGAGATAAATTATTAACTTTAATTTCAAATATCATTGTTTATGGGATAATTTAATTATTGAATTTAACAATTGAAAATAGGATAAAATAGAGAATCCTGAGTTCTGAGCTTGTTAAAAATAATTTGAAGGCTTGTAAAATTTATATTTATAATATTGAAAATAATAGATGAGTAAAAATTGAATTTAACAGAGATTGGTTCTGTTTTGAAATTTATCGTTTTAAATCTGAATTTTAAAATAGCCATCCGAGGGACAGTCTCGAAATTTGACGAAACCAGTTCCATTGGATCCGTAATATTGTATTATTATCGGATTTCGAATTTCGTAGTGATCAGAAATGTTGTGTGAGCGTACAATATGTAAACGCGTTGGAATTTTTATCGAGAATTCAAAATATAATCTATACTATATTGTTGACTGGTCCAGATTTCTTCGTATTAGAGCCTTCCTGATCCTTCTCCAATACGCTTCTTCATTTAATAATTAAAAAGGGGTAGATATTTTTCTTCGTTCAGAAAACAAAACGAAAGCCAAAAGGAAGAAATATAAAACCACACAACCGAAAACAAAAATCTAAAAACCATTTTTATCTATCGTTCGAAGTCATGGCCGACACCATTCTCCTCAAATTCGAATTAACCAGATCTAGGAGTGTGTTCATCTCCTCGACGTGCCTGTAGAGATCGAGCTGTTGAATCTCGCACGCGCTCGCGTAGGGGAAAACGTCGACTCGAAATCGCGATGGGAAATGAATGTTTCGAGGCCGTGCGAGTCGAGGCTCGCGATTTCTGGAGGAGGGGAAGGCGTGCGATGGAATGGGGATGTGAGTTTCGCGTTCGGCTAGGGTCCAGGGAAGAGGCGATCGCGATGTCTCTTATCGTCGTGGGTGCGGTGACTTCGAGGAGTTCGAGCGAGTGAAGGCTGCGACTTAGGGGGAAACTCGAGTGGATCTCGACGTGAAGACGGAGGCACGAGTTAGGATGTGGGTTCGCACTAGAATCGTTCGTGGGCTCGACGTGTTCAAGTTGGGATGGATTGCGAGATGATTCTCGTTCAAGGGGGCACAGCAGCGAAGCTATGGCTCGCGATTAAGATTTCGAGTTTGACTGTGCTCACGAATGGAGGAGGCAGTTGCGTCGGGGGCAGTGACATCTTCGGCTTAGGTGGTGAGGTATTCAAATTCGTTTTTGTTCTCTCAATTAAATTCTCAGTAAAATAAACTGCTGTAGTTATATAAAAAAAATGATGGATTGTGGAAATGTAATTGTCTAACTAACCTGTTAAATTATCTTTATCACTAAGTAATAATAATAATAAGTTATTAAAAAGAATAAGTTAAATTAAATAAGTGAATGATACTAAATTATTAGATTCAAGTGTTAATAAATTGATATAATATTTTTACAAGGTCGATTTATATTTCGAATATTAATAAATTACATAAATTATTTTTCAAGGTCCACACCTGAAAAGAAGCAAGCTGGATTGCAAATGGATGCTAATAAAGAATTAAAGGTGAGTTAATCTCACTCAGTTAAATTATAATTTAAATTTAATTGGTTAAATTTAAATATTGATGGATGATTGAATTGATTGATTTGATTGATTTGATTGATGTGATATATATATATAGTAGTATAGCAATATATACATATTGGCATATGTATATATTGGAGTTGTTGAGATTCCCGCATTATATAGCGGATGAGACCCTATGCGCCGTATAATAGCGGATGATTTTATAAACCTATATACCGCGATATTCCACCTTGAAGTGGAATTGGTATTGTGCTAACATCTGTGGATGCAGGGAAACAGGTTGGAGGGATCAAACTGGATTCCTCAAAATATTTAATTTTGTTTAAATATTCTGTGATATGATTTTTGATATCCTGTGATGAATTATATGGATAATTGGATGTTATGGTTTGGTTGGACCGATTTGGATATGCTGAGTTGTCAAAATCTCTAGAATGGAATTTTTGGAAGGAAATAAAAGAGTAAATTTTTAAGTGAAATAATTTTTAGTGAATTGGAGTGAATTAATAATGAATTGAAAATAAAATAAAAGTGATTGCAAAATTCTAACAAATTTGGAATAAGAAGATTTTGAATTAACAAGGGAAATAATAAATTGTTAAGCTTAAGTGATATTATTTGAAAGAATAAAGAATTTATTTTTAAATTTAAGGAATGAATTTAATTAAGTGATAAAGAAGGAATTTTGGAAGTTTAGAATTGGTATTTTCAGTTAAAAAGGATTTTAACTCACAATAAAGAAATAAATCTAAAAGTTAATGTATTTTGAAATAAATGAAGTAGCAAAGGGAATTTATTTCAAATTAAAGTAAAGTAAATGGGAAAATCAATTGGAAATTGATTTAGTTGTTTAACGTTGGAGTTTTAAAAGAGAAGTGAGATTTTGGAAACTGGGTTATAAAGTAAAATAAAATATCAGTGGATATTTGAGAATATAAATTCAAGATGGGAATTTATAAAAGGATATGGTTTGGTTTAAAAATAAATGTTGATTTATTTTTAAAAGATGGAAATGAGAAGTGTATTTCTCTGGATAGCCAAGTACGTTTTCCCAAGGCAATTTTAAATATAAGTTAAAAGTTTTAATATGTTTTAAAAAGCATATTTTAGAAAATTGATTATTTCTAAATGTTAAAGTCTAAAGTAGTACTTTCAAAAATCTATTATTGTAGTAATTATATAAAAGTGATTTGGTATTATGTTTTAAAGAGGGAAATTTAGTTTGTATTTATAAATGGTTTTATTTTAAAGTATATATTTTAATAAAGTATTAAAGTAGTTTAAGTTCAATATTATAAAATATATTTATGATAAGTGCTTTTAAATTATTTTTAAATCTAAAGTATTTTGTACTTGGTGTTTCAGAGAGATAAATATTTGGGGAAATGTATTCCGTAAGCGGAAACTGTTTGAAATTGTTTTCAAAAGGAGTTTGAAAATGGAAATATATCTTGTAAAGGATATTTGAGACAAATAAATAATGTGGAAAATTATTTATTGTGCGATGGTTGCTTGTGGATGTTAATTGATAGTTAAATAACCGACTATCAATATTGGCCAAATGCGCTGATCGTTTCGAAGAGACCGAGATCGGGAATTTTTCTCGAAAACCACTTCGATCCGGTTTGTACGTTTCGCGAAAACGATTTCGGAGTCGAAGATGGAGCAGTGAAGTGCAAGGGCTAGTCGCTACTAATCCTGAGGATATTTCCAAAATGGATGTAGTAGGAATAGTGCCTTCGGTTCCGTTCGAACCCGGGACGGACTTGTATGGACGAATGCTTTCGTGACATCGTCAGGTGGACGATGGGCATTCAAAGAGAAATGTTCTGTAAAGGTAACGCTAAGCCTCAAGCCTCATCAACCGGGAATGACTGAAAATCAGGGGTTATGCAGCAAGGCTTCGTGGGTAGCGCCCACTGGAGAGTATGGTCATCCCTGTCTAGATGTCCCTTTTATTTCGGCTTAGTGGTGCGGTTGCTGATCCCAACCGCGGGGTGATCATATTCGGAATTACCCATAGGTGGTTCCGGCCTTGTGTTGCAGGGGACTTTGGGTGGGTCCTCGGTACTGTGATCTAGGCCACGTACTGTGACAGGTGGTACCCCAGTGCCTAGTCATTAGTTGGAATTCCATTCTCCCTACGCGCCTTGTACGAGTTTTGTTTGTATACCTAGTATGCTGGAATTTAATGAATGTAACAATTTCGGCTATTTTATAAGTATTTGTATATAGACACTATTATAATATCAGAGGATTTTGATAAAAAGTGTTTTAGCTATCGTAAGGTAAAAACCCGACATGTTTATTTGTGGCGTGGTCTTACGAGATGCTTTTGTTTCAAAGGATTTTGAAACTTTAATAATCAATTGAGTGTGATTTTCTCACGCTGGTATTCCAGACTGACTCGGGTGTTGTTTTATATGATGCTCGGGTCAGACCGAGATAAACAGGTTTAGGATATGATGATGTGGAGCTCAGGAGACGAGCTGGATGACGATACGTACTCTCGTACTTGCTATTATTTTTCCGCTGTGTATTCAGTTGTATGTTATGGATGTTGATGTACTCTAATGATGTATTCTGATGATGAATTGTATAAACAGATATAGTTTTTGATTTGTGTAAAGATCTGTTGACATATATATTATATTTTATTCCGCTGCGATGGTTAGATTCTGATGTTGTTTTCTATTTTTCTTCTTCTACCTCTTCTTCTTAACTAAAATGGTTCGATTTTCCGGGTCTGGAAAGTCGGGTCGTTACATTTGGTATCAGAGCAAAGGTTAGCGATAACCTTGGCTCTGGTGGGAATTTTGAGAGTATTAATAGATATGAGCGCGTATTTGTTAGTGAATATAAAATGGTTTTATATTGTGTTGGTTGATTTATTGAGTGGCATATGAACCTTCGTCGGCACAGTCTGGACAACTGTATCGAAGGGGTTTCTAAACACTTGAATAGAATAGTTCGACACAGTATTGTTTTAAATAGGGCGAATGAAATAATTTTGCCCAAATTATTTTTATATATAAAAGGATAACTTTTGTAAATTATATATTTGGTTGCTTGGTTGTTAGAAAGCGATGATATTAGATTATTATCATCATTGTGTAAAAATTGAATCAGAAATCGAAAACTTATAACCTAAGTTGAAGAATAAATTTATATAACAAATGGAATTTGAGAATGTAGATTATAAATGCAATTTATAAATTGAAATAAACTTTGTATACAAATGTGAATTACAAATGTGATTTATAATCAAATGAGATAAATTCATAAACAAATGAAATTTGTAAATGTAGAATTCCAGAGTAATGTTTGGATATAAAATTGAATGGATTTTGAATTTGAAGTTTTGGGAAAGGTTTAAATTCCTTTGGATTTTAAAAATAGTTTTTAAAGGTTTTGGGGAAAATAATGGTGATATTATTTCATGAATATTTTTTTAAATTGAATCGAAATCTGGTGGGATTTGGGATTTAAAAATGTTTGAAAAGTTTTAAAGTGATAAAAGCATTAAATTCTCTTACGGTCGCTGGAAAATAATTTCGGTGATGACTGCAGCATCATCGATGTCTATTTTCGAGTTTCCAAAGAGAAATTGCTACCAAACTGTTTTAAATTGGAAGTGATTGTGAAATGGGTTGGTTTTGAAATTCAAAGGAAAATTGTTTGGTAAAAGCAGATTGTTTTGGAGATTGGGATTTGATGTGATATACTAGATGTGTATGAGTTATTCATGGATTCAAAATGGTTTTGAAATAAAACCGGGCAATTGAATTCTGGGAATTCTAATTAAAATATAAATGTGGAAATTTAAATGAATCAACAATATAAAGTATAGAATGAAGTTGATAGAAATAAGAAGGGAATGAAAGTTTAATTCTGGGGTTATAATTATGAGATGGAAAATAACTCAATGAGTAATATAAGTTGGTAGATAAAAGAGTTAGAGAACTTGAAGGTGAATGAATTGTAAAACTCGTATAAAATTTGTATCCTGGGATTAAAATTTAATTCGAGTATATGAAGGTGAATAAAATATATTTGAATTTAACTTAAGATAAGTTAAATAAAAATTGAGAATTGGAATTGAATTAAATGTAAATAAGTTGAAGTCGAATTGAATTGGATATAAAGGTAATGTAAAATGCTTATAATTGTGTAAAGAAATTCATATTCTTAAGTTCTTAAGTGTAATAATTTGAAATTTGATTATAAAGATGTAAATGGACTTAAATGAATAGTCCCAGATCTTAAGTAAGTAAGTTAAACTTATGAATAGAAATGAAATTGTAAGTCATAAATGGGAATCCATTACTTTGAACCATTGTTAACGGTAAAAAGTGAACACTAACACCCGGTGTGTGTAATAAACTTGTGAAAGCACCACCCGTTGGTACGGGAACAGAATATGAGCTGAAAATAGCAGAAAAGCAGTAAATGAACAACAGATTTATAGTGGTTCGGCTCGTAATTAAGCCTACGTCCACTTTATAGTCTTTTATTGCTGATTCGGTTACAATTTGATACAATATCCTTCAAAATACAATACAACTTGATCATGAAAACACTCTTGACTACTAGCTCGATCTTTGATGATGAAACTCGACGAATCCGTGTTGGATGTAAGGAGCTCTTCCCAAAGATTGGTGTAGTGTCTCGAATGCTTGAAGATCCTTGATTGCTGAATGAGAGGAGGCTTCGACAGCGTAACGGCGCTTGGAGAAATGAATGGCCAAAAGTCCCCTCCAAGTTGGAAGTGATGGGGTATTTATAGGAGCTGATTCGGACTTAGGAAATTTCTCTAAGTCTTTAAGTCGTAGCCGACTTAGGGTAGGTCGGTGACGAGTTAAGGGATAGGGTTAGGTCGGTGACGAGTTAAGGATTTGGGTTTCTGGGCCCATCCTGTGGCTGTCTTTGACAAGTATTAAGTCGTAGCCGACTTATCAGACCTTAACTCGTAAGACCTTAACTCACAGCCTTTAAGTCGTAAACCCACTAAGTCGTAACCCGTTAGGTCGGAACCTTCTTAAGTCGGAGCATTTCATAACTCGGAATCTTCCTTAGGTCGTAGCCTTTAGGTCGCAACACTACTAGGTCGCGGAGTCTTTAGGTCGCAAGCTTCCTTAGGTCGCGACTTCCCTTAGGTCGTGACATTCCTGTAGCCTTAGGTCGCAAGGTCTTCTGTAGCTTTAGGTCGCTGGGCAAGTTAAGTCATTGAGTCCTAGGTCGTAGACATCTTAGGTCGCAGACTCCTTAACACGCAGGCACTTTAACTCGTACATTGTTAGGTTGTGATGTCCTTAGGTCGTGAGGTCCTCTTGAGTCGTAAGCCTGATGAGTCGTAAGCCTGATGAGTCGTAAGCCTGATGAGTCGTACAGACCTGATGAGTCGTACAGACCTGATGAGTCGTACAGATCTGATGAGTCGTACAGACCTGATGAGTCGTAGAGCCTTTAACTTGCTGAGTAGTTAAGTCGGAAACCTCTTAACTCTTTAAGTCGTAGACTGTTAAGTCGTAACCCACTGTAGGTTTGAGTCTACTAACTCGTGAAGCTTTTAGGTCGCGGAGTCGGCTTGTCTTCAACGGTTAAGTCGTTAAGACTACTTAGGTCGTAAGTCGTTAACTCGTTAAACCATAGCTTCCTGTAGGTTGCTTCAGCCGTTAGGTCGTAAGTCGTCGAGTCCCCTTAGGTTTTAGGCTTTTTAACTCGTAAGTCGCTGCTAAAAGGGAGTTAACATTTGCCCCTCGAAGCATACGTCTTAAGTCGTAAGTCGTGTGCTTCGATTTTCCTTAGCTCGCTTCTTGATGAGTGCGCTAGATCGTGACCGACTTAAGATGAGTCGTAGGTCGCGAACGACTTAGTATAAGTCGTAAGTCAGATATGTCGATTCACCTTTCACTGTCCCAGGGCATAAATAGATTAGGTCGTTCTCTCTTCTCCTTCACCTATTTCATTTGTGCTTTAAGTCGTATCTGCCATTAACAAGATCTCAAGCTTCCAAAGGCGATTTCGACTCGATTTACCTCCAACCACTTCCAGTTACATCGCGTAAGCGTCTTCTCCCTTTTCCCAATCGCTGACCATTGCTATCGACCTTTCTCCATGAATTCTTCCCTCGGTCCTTGCGAATACTGCTGTGTAGGATATTCATGGAATTAAGGTGGCTTGATATGGATTGTAATGATTTATGATCTGTGGTGGTTTTAGAAATAGGGTTGACGAAGAAGCTAACCGGTGAATGGGTTAACGGGTTGGATAGTTAAGGGTTAGGAGTTGGACGGACTAAATTCTAGATCGACTTATCACTCACAGCAACCAAGCTTTGAGTCGTAGCCGAGTTACGACTTACGACTTAGAGAATTGAAGTCCCCTTTCAATCCCCACGACTTATGACTTAGAGAATAGTTACCCCTGGCTCGTAGGAACCATTTGAGTCATTCGCGACTTAGCACTTGTTCACTTTGCTTGAATGTGTGGTACGATTGGAGAGTTACGACTCAACTTGATTCATGGCATATCTTTTAGACCGTGAACGAGCTAGGACTTAGGAAAATCTACGCCACGCTAAGTTGTAATCGAGTTAGAACTTGAGCAAATTTCCCACTGTCTTGAATGCTAAGACTTGAGTTGTTTGAACTTTGGACTCTTGAATTTTGTTGCACTCTTTTATAGATTGTCAATAATTCTAACTGCCTGTTATAACATTTACAAAAAACTGGGACGAATATACTGCCACCGACTGCCCATATCGGATGACAGATTAGTTGATAAAGATTAAAATTAAATGAACTGTATGAGTGAAATGCTACACAATAACCAACTCAAATGAAATATTAAAGCAGAATCGTAATGGTTAACTAAAACTGATTTGTCTGCATTAACACTGCACTTGAGTATTAACAAGTTTTGAAATCTCGTAATCGACTGATTGTCAGTTAGTTTAATTCCAGTTATACTTGCTTTTTCTTATTTTCATTAGTTTTTGCACAGCACTTTACACTTTTAGGAAACGTGCACCTTCACTTTTGAACATTCGGCTGATTGTGTAGAATGGCATCCCATCAAGAAGATTTGGAATCAGCTGGAGAAGCTTTTCCAATTGCTACCCCGCTGAATGATCCCCCAGAAAGGATTTCTACCACTCTGAGTCATAAAGTCTTCCATCAACTATGCACCCAGTTTGGCATCGCTGAATCTGACGCTTTGCTCCCTGGAATAAATGACACTGCTGATAGGCCGCCCCACGGCTTCATCTCAGTGAACCGCCAAATGTGCTTGAGTGGAGCGATTCCCCCGTTTAATGACTGTCTCCGAGAACTTCTCCTTCGATTATCTATCTCCCCTTTTCAACTTCATCCTAATGGCTACGCCATCCTGCTGGGACTGTGTGTGCTTTTTAGGAGAATGCTGGACCGTTTCCCCAGTTTTGGAGAAATTTGCTTTCTATGCTCATTTACAAAGACCAAAGACCATCCCTCTATCACAGTTGTAAGGAGTGCCAGGAATCGTAAACTGATTATTGGTCTTCTCGAAAGCGTTCCTGGGTTTCTGAGCCAGTTTTTCTTTGTTCGTTGTCCCCCGGGATTTTACGCCATTTGGAGAGTGGGAAGTACGATTATCTATCTTTTCCCTGTGTTTTCTAAATTCTTTGAAGTCCAAATTGTCAAGTGTTAACTTCTTTTTCTACTGTTTCAGCGCTTCTTCCCCCCTCTAGGGAACCTCGTCACAAGATTACCTTTGAGAGGCTTATGGCCGTGCCGGTTGAGGAGAGGAGTGTTCAATTTCTATTGAGAGATGAGTTCCTCCACGAATTTGGACTCTTACATTCTTCCCGTTCCACTCAGCCACATGAAGTCCCTGATTCTCCTGCTGAGGAGTCAGATGCCCCTGTTCCCGCTAGAGAACTTTTACAGCAAAATCTTACCGCTGAGACTTCATTGGTAAAGTGTTCTACTTCTACCGCCATTGCTGGACCGTCCAGTAAGTTAGCACTTGCCCCGGTTGTTGAAGAGGAGGAAAATCTTCACACTCTTGAAAAGACGGCTGAGGTGGGAGTTGAAAAAGAGAATTCTCCCCTGCACCATGGCGATGATACTTTTGATAGTCTAAGCGACATCATGATAACCTCTCAGGAGCTTTTTAAAGATGATGTTTCTAAAGTGATCCCTCCTGTTGTTGAAGCAACTTCTTCTTTGCAACAAACCACAACGCCTTCCACACAACTTATTGCCATTTCTACACCCAAGAGTGGTTTGTAGTCTGATGCGCGTAGTTTGCACATCACACACTTAGAATTTTGGCACTTATATGCACTTAGCTCCTTCAACTTGAGGATTTCTAAAACTGGTCTTTTTCTTTAATTTCAGGTTCTCTGATGGGGCGAAGCGGCTCTTACTACAACAAATTCCAGCGTTACGGAAGCCGTGAGGCTTATGACTTTAGGAGTTACATTGGTGCTGTGAAGGAAACTGATGAGGAGAGGGCTACCAGAAAGGCTCATGAGAGGCGAGCTCATGAAGAGCGTCGCCGGAGAGAAGATGAGGAATACTATGGGAGTAGGGACGAGCGACGTGACTCTTCCCGCAGAAGCGACGATCCTTATAAAAGGAAATCTTACGACGATAAGGGGAAGAGTCACACTTCTGATGATTCCAGTAAACGGACCAGACTTGGTGAGAAAGACACATCTAACATCTCGGAAAAGACTACCGCTTCTGTTCCTCCTAATACATCTTCCGGTTCTCCTGCCCTTAAGGAGTCTGACATCCAGACCATCATTAATAGGCCACAGTACCAAGCTGGAGATGGTCCTCCCACACTCCAGAGCCGATTTCCGAATTGGTGTCTGAAAAGAGTGTGTATTGATTTGGATTTGATCCCCATTGATAAGCAGGCGATGCTGAAAAATGTCGATGCTGTGAAGCTTGACATCGAAAGAATGTCTGGATGGCAGAAGCTGGTTGATGAACTTCAAAGGGTCAACCATATGAACCTTGAGGCAATGATGACCATGGAGAATGATAAAACAGAATGGGACAAATGGCGTAAGCAGCATGACGCGGAGATGAAAAGCATTAGCGATGGTTATGGGAAGCTCGAAGCTGAAGTTGAAAAACTTAAAAATGAGCTTGCTACTTCCTCCACTTCTTATTCTCAGAAAGAAGAAATGCTTCAAAAACAAGTTCGAGACACCCATGCTGCTCAGCGGGATACTGAAGTCAAACTTGAAGCAGAACAGCATGTTACTAGAAAATATCGTGATGACGCTGCTCAACTTCAGGAGAAACTCAGCTCTCGAGACTTAGAAATTGCTAGGATACAATCCCAGTTACTGAAGGCTGAAAGAGAACATGATGAAGTTCTCTCTGGTAAAGCCGCAGTCGAAGAATCCCATAAGGCGACCATAGCCACCGTTGACGCGACTCTGTTCGACTTTTATATGCATTGTGTCCTGGGGCGTGGGAGCCTTTCATTTTTGGGACCAGAGTATGAAGTCACCTTAGCGGAAGTATGGGAGGCAATCATTGACTTATTTGGTGGTGCCGGATATTCTGAAACAGATCTTCAAGCTACCTACTTAAGTGAGAGCGATCGCGCTGCCCTTGCCAAAGGAAAAGAGCAGCTTATCCGAGTGCGGGCCGAGGCGACGGGAGAGAAGCTTCCTGAGAAAGAAACACCTCCTATTGCTCCTGCTTATACTACGGCTTTAGCTTATGCGGATATTACTGGCTCTAGTTCTCATTCCACGCCTCCAGCTAAGGTTGACAAAGAAACTGTATCCACCCCTACAGAGGAAGAGGCAATGAAGGACTTCCAAGCTCGGGAATTTGAGATTGATATTGCTAAACCGGCTTCTCCAGGTAACTTTGACGATTCACGGTCTTCTTTTTTCTCGGAGAATACTGATTTTGATTTCTTTTATTATGCAGCAGTCGTGCCGGAAACTGCACCAATTCTTCCTTCTTCAGCTGTCGTTCCTCCTCTTTCTCAAGTTATATCTCTTCCAGCTTCTCAACCAGGTTCACAGGAAGAACCAATAGCAGCCCTTCAAGGTTTAGACGAACCACTTGCTTCCGAAGAACAGAAGGCAAAAGGTCTGGAGGATAGCGAGAAGACCCCGGAGCAGTCTTTTGATTATGACACAAAGCTTTCTACATTTCTTGCTCCGAGGAGTGAGTCTTCTTCCAAGAAGAAGGGGAAACGTGTGGTTTCGAAGAAAGGAAAGAAGAGTTCTTCTGCTGCTGGGGATGAGGCAGAGATTGATCCGGCTGAGTCTCTTTCTCCTTCTTCTCCGATACGGCCTACGAAGCTAATTACCAGGCCGGGTAAAAACTCCAAGGGTGGGAAGAAGGGGAAATGAGCTTGATTTTGCATTTTCTGCTTTTTGTATTGACCGGGGATTGTGCGGATACCGGTCTCCGCTTCTTTTTGTAACCTGTACAATGTAAAAAAAAATTTAAAAGTGTTGAAATAAATAGATATTTTTCTTGTACAAATCCTTGTGTATGTAGGAGTACATCTGTTTTTCATTTGAAGTGTAGAGTAAACGATTCTTTCTATTTGTACGAACTTTTTGTCTGTGTTTCAAGAACGCATTTACTCCACATCTTTATTACGTGATATTGCAATGAACTTGTGGTATGTCGCTTGTATATTACTTTTATTACTGTAACTGAATTGTATAATGCTGCCCCCATACCACAAGTATATTGTAATATTTCTTGCTGTCACAAGACCGATACTCTTATTTTAGAGAATAACTTTCCCCTTTTTCAGGGAAGAATTATTCTGCTTTTAATAGAGTATATCTTGTCTTTGGAGAAATTTTTATTTTCTTTTTCTTCCTGAAGAACACTTCGACTTCTGGGAATGATCACTTTTATTTGTTTGAAAGTGAATTTTCCTGCACAGTGAAATGAGCTTCTGAAGAAGGTTTTGATTTTTGTGCCCCAGTAAAGGGTTTATTTTTGGTACTTCAAGCAAGGTGAAGTACGCCTCTGAAGAGGTCTTTTGGTCTCCGAAGAGAAGCGATTTTGGTCTCCGAGGAGAAGCAATTTTGGTCTCCGAAGAGAAGCAATTTTGGTCTCCGAAGAGAAGCAGTTTTGGTCTCCGAAGAGAAGCAGTTTTGGTCTCCGAAGAGAAGCAGTTTTGGCATTTCATCTCTGGTGAAGTGGGTCTCCGAAGAGAAGCATTTTGCACTTCTACACGGGTGAAATGTGCCTCTGAAAAGGGCTTTTTAGCATTTCATCACTGGTGAAGTGGGTCTCCGAAGAGAAGCATTTTGCACTTCTACACGGGTGAAATGTGCCTCCGAAAAGGGCTTTTGCCTCCGAAGAGGGCTTGTGTCTCCGAAGAGGGCTTGTGCCTCCGAAGAGGGCTTGTGCCTCCGAAGAGGGCTTGTGCCTCCGAAGAGGGCTTGTGATTGCCTGGAAGTTACTTTCTCATGGTCGGAGGGGTCCACGGGACAGGCGTAAGTTGTTTGATTGGATGTTTGTTTGTACAAACGATCGCAATCAATTAACAAGGTGCCCCTTTGGTAGTCCCACCGATCTTTTTGATTGAGGAAAGCTCTCCATTTATTGGCGTGCCTCGTTAGAGGGCTTTGTTGACCCTTGGGAAGGAGCATTAGTTGGTTGGTGTGCCAGGAAGGTTGCGTCTTAGGGGCAAGTAGATCCATGGGATGGACACAAGCTGCCTGATCGGATGCATCACAATCAGTTAGCGAGGGTCTTATTCCTTCTGCTTGGGAAGGTATCCCTTTAGTGGATCTACCTGCTTTCCTGTTGAGAGGCATACCTCCCTTTGGCTGCTTCCATGTTTGCCCGCTCATGTTGTATCATCATCCGCCAATCTGCGATCCTTTATCATCGTTTCCAAGCGCGTGTTCCTTTCTTTTGCAAGTAAATCGCTTTATCCGAAGAAGTAGACTTCACTGTTGAATGACTCCACAGAGTAAACGCAAGTTATTTGGTTGGATGCCTCTTTTTATCAACGATCGCAACCATTTAACGAGGGCTTGACATAGTGGAGCCGTCAACTTTTTATGTGAAGTTCCTCTTGTATGGGATTTGAGTTTGAAATTTTTGTTGCTTGAAATTTGCTTTAATAAATGATTTGTAAGGCTCGCTTAGCTTTGCGATGGGTGAGCTTTGCTTTAATGACCTGCAGTATTAGATCGATATTTTAGCAATACATTTAGAGTATTTACACATCGAAATATAACAGGCATTTTATAATAGAAAACACAATGCATAGTTTTTCATTATTGAGTCACGCTGATTTCTCAGCGGTTTACAATGCAGAAGTTACACATCCATCATTATCTTTACAAATTCAAGCAATGCTGTTAAGTAAAAATGAATGCTAGTTATTGTTGTTTCAGAATCTCCAAGCTGGATTTCCATTTGTGCTTGATTCATAGCTTTTGGATTTTTATGTCAGAGAAAGCGGGAGATGCCCCAGTCGCAGTTTTGTGGGTAATTAGTAGTCATCCCAACTTCTGCTTGCTGGGTATGGTCCCCCTGTGATAGCATTAATGACAAGCTTTTCTGAATCTTGCACTGCAGTGTTGTTGTGAGAATCGGATTGATGGGTAGGGTGTTGTTGATCCCGAGTGGATGAGGCTGGATCGACTCCGTTCCTTTTAACGTATTGTTGGAGTTTACCCTGCTCTAGCAATTCTTCAATCACCTTCTTTAGTTGGCGACATTGGTCAGTGTCATGGCCAGGTTGATTGTGAAATTGGCAGAATTTTCCATTACGCTTTGCCCCTCTCGTCATCTCAGGTGGCTTAGGATACCTAACAACGTCCTTTGTTGCAAAAAAGATATTTCTTGGTGTATCAGTTAAAGGAGTAAAGTCCGAAGGATTAAAGCGGCAAGGTTTCTTTTCATTTCCCTGGCTTTTTCCTCCTTCATTCTCCCTTTTCTGACTTTCAGATTCTCTTTTCTTAGGTGGGACATTGTCATTATCAGTTTGGGCAGTAACCACTTTCGATGTTGCAGAAAGGCTTTCAAGGCGAATGAACTCATCGGCCTTTTTATAAAATTTATCAAGTGAGTTCGGTTCCTTCATCTTTAGCCATATCCCAAATTTACTCGATTTATCAATGGCTCGCATCAAATAAGTCAGGATCATGCGTGGTTCCGCATTTTCTACCTCGGCTAAAGCTATATTGAAACGACTCAAGAAAGATTTGATTGATTCTCCGGGCGCTTGTTCAAGGTTGGACAATGACATTATATCCTTAGCTTTTGAAGCATACAATCTGAACTGTTCTTTAAACTTTTGCGTTAAGTCGGAGAATTTATCTACAGACCGAACTGGAAGCTTTGTGAACCAAAGTAAAGCCACACCTTCTAGGTATACCGGAAAGTATCGACACTTGATCTCGTCTGACGCTCTTGCACCGGTCATATGCCAGTCGTACTTGTAGAGGAAATGGTTAGGGTCACTGGTTCCCCTATAGGCTTGGATAGTAGGAGGTGCAAATTTCCTTGGAAACTCCGCTCTTAGGATCCTTTCAGTAAACGGAGTTCTGCTTGGCGCAAATCCCCATTCAGCCTCATCCTCTTCCCTTTGCATGCTCTCTTTCATGATGCGGCCAACCATTTCAGATAGGTACTCTTTATTGTTCAAAGACACCTCCGGGCAAGCATTAGTTCTTCCCCCGGAAGTTTGCCCGGGCATATGCTCATGACAAGTTGGTTGCGGCATAGAACCATCAGCTTGGAAAGGTGGCATTTCAGGAAGAGTAGTTCGATGATTTTCTGGTCGACGATTTGCCCCGAGCAGAGCAGTTAATCTATCCATCATCAAAGCGTTTTGAGTTTCAATTTGTTGGTATAATCCAGAAACTGCGTCATCCAATTTAGCCCTGGTGACTCCAACGGTTGGAGTTGCTTGGTCTGTTATTGGGGAAGCGGAAGTCCCTTCGTGAGCATTTCCGGATCTGATAGGTCTACCTCTTCTTCCAGGGGCCATTATTTCGGATCTGGTTTTTAAGAGAGGTTCTTTTTATGAGTCTTTGCGAAGCAACGGTGGACGATCGCCTGAGTTGGGTTCTCAGTGAAAGCACCAAAATGTTAACGGTAAAAAGTGAACGCTAACACCCGGTGTGTGTAATAAACTTGTGAAAGCACCACCCGTTGGTACGGGAACAGAATATGAGCTGAAAATAGCAGAAAAGCAGTAAATGAACAACATATTTATAGTGGTTCGGCTCGTAATTAAGCCTACGTCCACTTTATAGTCTTTTATTGCTGATTCGGTTACAATTTGATACAATATCCTTCAAAATACAATACAACTTGATCATGAAAACACTCTTGACTACTAGCTCGATCTTTGATGATGAAACTCGACGAATCCGTGTTGGATGTAAGGAGCTCTTCCCAAAGATTGGTGTAGTGTCTCGAATGCTTGAAGATCCTTGATTGCTGAATGAGAGGAGGCTTCGACAGCGTAACGGCGCTTGGAGAAATGAATGGCCAAAAGTCCCCTCCAAGTTGGAAGTGATGGGGTATTTATAGGAGCTGATTTGGACTTAGGAAATTTCTCTAAGTCTTTAAGTCGTAGCCGACTTAGGGTAGGTCGGTGACGAGTTAAGGGATAGGGTTAGGTCGGTGACGAGTTAAGGGATTGGGTTTCTGGGCCCATCCTGTGGCTGTCTTTGACAAGTATTAAGAAGTAGCCGACTTATCAGACCTTAACTCGTAAGACCTTAACTCGAAGCCTTTAAGTCGTAAACCCACTAAGTCGTAACCCGTTAGGTCGGAACCTTCTTAAGTCGGAGCATTTCATAACTCGGAATCTTCCTTAGGTCGTAGCCTTTAGGTCGCAACACTACTAGGTCGCGGAGTCTTTAGGTCGCAAGCTTCCTTAGGTCGCGACTTCCCTTAGGTCGTGACATTCCTGTAGCCTTAGGTCGCAAGGTCTTCTGTAGCTTTAGGTCGCTGGGCAAGTTAAGTCATTGAGTCCTAGGTCGTAGACATCTTAGGTCGCAGACTCCTTAACTCGCAGGCACTTTAACTCGTACATTGTTAGGTTGTGATGTCCTTAGGTCGTGAGGTCCTCTTGAGTCGTAAGCCTGATGAGTCGTAAGCCTGATGAGTCGTAAGCCTGATGAGTCGTAAGCCTGATGAGTCGTACAGACCTGATGAGTCGTAAGCCTGATGAGTCGTACAGACCTGATGAGTCGTACAGACCTGATGAGTCATACAGACCTGATGAGTCGTACAGACCTGATGAGTCGTAGAGCCTTTAACTTGCTGAGTAGTTAAGTCGAAAACCTCTTAACTTTTTAAGTCGTAGACTGTTAAGTCGTAACCCACTGTAGGTTTGAGTCTACTAACTCATGAAGCTTTTAGGTCGCGGAGTCGGCTTGTCTTCAACGGTTAAGTCGTTAAGACTACTTAGGTCGTAAGTCGTTAACTCGTTAAACCATAGCTTCCTGTAGGTTGCTTCAGCCGTTAGGTCGTAAGTCGTCGAGTCCCCTTAGGTTTTAGGCTTTTTAACTCGTAAGTCGCTGCTAAAAGGGAGTTAACAACCATTAAGAGTTATAATTTGAAATTGTAATTATCAAATGGAAATGACTAAGATGAGCAATCTTAATTTTTAAGTAAATCCAAACTTGAATTATAAAATAAATTGAACTTAAGATAATTAAGTGAAGTGATATTTGGGATTAAAAAGCAAGTATTTAATTTTAACCAGCGGGGGAACTAATGAGATAATAAATTAGTTAATGAAATTGAATTGTGAGTAAATGAAATTGGATTAAAAGAGTGATGGTTTGGATTGCGAATGAAATCCAAATAAGTGAAAATAAATTGGAAATGACCTGGTTATTAATAAAATAATTCCAGATGAATTGAGTATGGAAATTAAAATTCATAATGATTGAGTGAATGAACCAATTATATTAAATAAATAAATGGATGGAATTTGATTAAATAAGAATCAAATGAAAGATGGAAATAAAACTTTAAAGGGTTGGTTAAATGGAAAATAAACTTAAGTTATTGACTTATGTAAATGTTGAATGGAAACTGAACTCAAACAGAAGAGTGGTTTAAATAAGTTGAGAAATAGTTATTGAATTTAAGAAGAAAAATTTGGAAATGAAGTAGTAAATTGAAGTAAGTTGGAATTCATATGAAATGGGAGTTCAATTTGAATATATACACTTCGGCGGTGAAGTAGTAAATAAATATAAGAAAAATTTATATTGAAGTTAAAAATTGAAGAATGAAATTCTTAAGAAAATTGGTATTGGAAATATACTTAGTAATTTTGGAATGGAAAAATAAAATAAATATACTAAGTGAATAGTTGAATGAAGACTAAAACTAAAGTTGTGAAATATGATAGTTGTGAATAAGGGGATAACAATCAAAATGAATGTGAATAAAAGAGAATTGATGTAATTGGTAATCAATTGAAATTAATACGTAAGGTGTACGTATATTATTTATTCGCATAGCTATTTGATCTGGATTCGAGCACAGAATTTCAAGATAGATATATCGATCCGAGTTGGGATTTTTCACTCGATTTTCGACGGCGAACCTGGATATGGATTGTTGATTGGTTCTGGATATTCTCTATCATGGTTTACGGCTATGCAAGGAGAATGACGGTTTTTGATCGAGAAACCAGATCTGAATCCGCACTAGGAAGTCGGGTGGACGATACTAGTTCGGAAGTGAAATTGTATGATCGATTGAGCGATCGAATGTGATATTGCGTACGGATGATATATGTGCATCGTACGGGCTTAAGTAAAACAAATATTGAAAATTTGTAAAGGAAAGTATAAAATGACTTTGGAATTGTGATTGAATATTATTGCTTAGTAGGATATACAGGTGTATAAAAGCAATGGATAAATTGGGATTTTTGATTTTAGAAGATAAAATTTAATGGCCCGACAAAAGGTATGTATTTGAATTTCTATATGAAATTTGATTGGGTTTTGGATCCAGCCACTTGGCTTTTTGTTTTCTTTTTGAGATTAGGAGGCCGTAGAGCCATTTTGTAGTTGTACCGAGCTAGCCGCGCAAAGGAGACGCTGGCGAAATTTTTCGGAAATTTAGAGAGTTAGAAAAATTTTGGGAAAATTTTGATAATTCAAAATTTGAATTCAAATTTAAATTTGAATGGATAAGTAGGTGGTATGGGTTGAACTTATGAATAAGTTTGGGAAGTTAAAAGATGATTAGTGTATCATTAATAAAAGATTGTTGGGTATTGTTAAAACTATTTGAATTTGGGAAATAGTTAACGGGGATTGAATCATTCTTCCTAACTAGTAATTTCGGGGATGAAATTCTTTTAAGGGGAGAGGAATGTGACGACCCAAAATTTTCGAATATTTGAAAGTAGAATATTTAATTTATTTTAAATATTCAGAGATAAATTATTAACTTTAATTTCAAATATCACTGTTTATGGGATAATTTAATTATTGAATTTAACAATTGAAAATAGGATAAAATAGAGAATCCTGAGTTCTGAGCTTGTTAAAAATAATTTGAAGGCTTGTAAAATTTATATTTATAATATTGAAAATAATAGATGAGTAAAAATTGAATTTAACAGAGATTAATTCTGTTTTGAAATTTATCGTTTTAAATCTGAATTTTAAAATAGCCATCCGAGGGACAGTCTCGGAATTTGACGAAACCAGTTCCATTGGATCCGTAATATTGTATTATTATCGGATTTCGAATTTCGTAGTGATCAGAAATGTTGTGTGAGCGTACAATATGTAAACGCGTTGGAATTTTTATCGAGAATTCAAAATATAATCTATACTATATTGTTGACTGGTCCAGATTTCTTCGTATTAGAGCCTTCCTGATCCTTCTCCAATACGCTTCTTCATTTAATAATTAAAAAGGGGTAGATATTTTTCTTCGTTCAGAAAACAAAACAAAAGCCAAAAGGAAGAAATATAAAACCACACAGCCAAAAACAAAAATCTAAAAACCATTTTTATCTATCGTTCGAAGTCATGGCCAACACCATTCTCCTCAAATTCGAATTAACCAGATCTAGGAGTGTGTTCATCTCCTCGACGTGCCTGTAGAGATCGAGCTGCTGAATCTCGCACGCGCTCGCGTAGGGGAAAACGTCGACTCGAAATCGCGATGGGGAATGAATGTTTCGAGGCCGTGCGAGTCGAGGCTCGTGATTTCTGGAGGAGGGGAAGGCGTGCGATGGAATGGGGATGTGAGTTTCGCGTTCGGCTAGGGTCCAGGGAAGAGGCGATCGCGATGTCTCTTATCGTCGTGGGTGCGGTGACTTCGAGGAGTTCGAGCGAGTGAAGGCTGCGACTTAGGGGGAAACTCGAGTGGATCTCGACGTGAAGACGGAGGCACGAGTTAGGATGTGGGTTCGCACTAGAATCGTTCGTGGGCTCGACGTGTTCAAGTTGGGATGGATTGCGAGATGATTCTCGTTCAAGGGGTCACAGCAGCGAAGCTATGGCTCGCGATTAAGATTTCGAGTTTGACTGTGCTCACGAATGGAGGAGGAAGTTGCGTCGGGGGCAGTGACATCTTCGGCTTAGGTGGTGAGGTATTCAAATTCGTTTTTGTTCTCTCAATTAAATTCTCAGTAAAATAAACTGCTGTAGTTATATAAAAAATGTAACGACCCATAAATTTTGATTGGTTTTAATAACGTAGTTAATTGAAATTTTGTGAAATTTTAAACAATAAAATTTGAAAATAAAAATCTATTATTTGGAATACGTCTATTTTAATATAGCAACTGGTAAATTTTCATCTGATAATATTGAAGTTTATTTTCCTGTGAAATTTTATTTCAATTTAAAACCGGTTAATAAAAGTTGAATTTAAAAGTTTTCCGAAACCAAAATATGTCAACAGGAGAAAATTTATTTAGAGCATTCTGAATCAGACTGCGAAATTCGTTTCACGAAATTTGGACTTCTACTACTCTGTTTATCTTATTGTCTGCAAAATATTAGCATTTTTCGGTACCGATTATCGACTTTTGATCGGATAATCGTACCACTGATATCTGTTCACTGTTTTGATCGTCTCGTCGTACCGAGCTCTGCGGTATATTCATTTCTTTTTTTTTGAGTTCCGGTACGTAGTGAAATCTATGAAACGATTTATCGTATCGGTACGTTTGAACCTTTGAATTACTGGTGTCCATTCATTAGCTGCCGTGAATCTAATAGCCGTTACTTTTAGTTTTCCAAATTTAAGGTATGACAATTATTATCCCAACGTTCAATTTATTGTAAAATCTTTGCTATTGCTATCCCTTCCTTTCGTTTCAAAACTCAAATGTGTTGTCCAATTTGAGCCATTTATTGCTTTAAATTGTCTGCTAAATCGATGGGGGACCATTTCTACTAATTGCTTTCGTAACCTTCCAAAAACCCAACCTTTCACTTCTATAGTTTCTGACCTTTCCTTTTCACTGTTTCTTTTATTGTATATAACTATTCATTTTTTTTATTACCTGTCCACTGCTATTCCTCTCCTCTCACTTCTCTAAGCTACTACTCTAATAAACCTATTTATATAAAAATTTCCCTGTAGCATGTTTCTTCTATTCGCCTTCAGCATCCCTATTCGCCACCACCGCCCGCATTCGCATGAACTCGAACCACCAACAGCACATCGCGTGCAACACCCCTACGCACTCGAGCTCCTCCAGCCGCCGTGAGCTACTCCTCCTTTCCTTTTTCCTCCGCCACATAAGTACCCTCCCACCAACCTACATCCCATCATCCACCGATCCACCTCGACCGAGCCAGTGAGCCACCCTCTACCTCAACCAGACCCGCCTAACACAGAACCCGAGCTCACAAAATGCCAAAACCATCCATTCTTCCCTCTCCCATCCATCTTACACGCTCCTCCGTCCCCTCCCCGACTGCACGACCTCCGCCAATCCACCACGCCATGACCGCCTGACCCAAGCTCCACTTCCCCATCCCGACCTCGCCTCCGCCCTAACAGTGACGCAGCCTCCTCCAACCACTCGAACACAGCCCACCTAGCACCTCCGGCCTCTACACCAGCCGTGTGTCTCTTTTGTTTCCGTGCCTAGTTCCATTCCTATTTTACTTTATTAACAGGTTAGTTATATATATATATGCTTTTATTTGTTTAGTTATAAAAGTTGTTTATGTATAATTTCTGACAGTACTATATATAAATGTTTTGCAAATCTATTTCACATATATTGGATACTATTTATGTTTGTTTTCGTATAATGTATATATGTTGTTTATATATTACGTATGAATATATATGTATAATTATATGTATAATATATTTCTGGTTATATAAGAGTTAGTTCATTTTATACATGAGCAGTCTGTTGTTTTATGCGCATATTATATATATAGTCTACTTTTGTTCTTTTGGGTTTGATATAGGTTATGTACAGTGATATATCATAAGGTATTGAGATATGTAAGTAGTATATAGTGATAGATTTGCTGTTGACATTTTATAAGTTGATTTTTTTTATGTGTTTTAATGAGTATAAATAGTTATGTAACACTATAGTAAGTTATATTAGTATTCTATAATGTATTTGATGCTATATAGTATTTTACAATATATATATATTTTATGTTATATAATAGGATTTGTTATAAAATATATTTAGTTATAATATGTAAAGGTTAATATTTCAAGTTTATATACATTACTACCTGGTCTGTATTTTTATAAAGTTGAAAATTTGACTTTTAAAAGAATATGCTCTGTTATATATAAAAATGTATAGCTGTATTAATATAAAAAGTTTGAACACTCTGTTATATATAAAATACTTATTTCAAGATATATAATGTATAAATGTTGATTTTATGTGTTTAATTAAAACTATGATTTTGTGTGTATATATATTAATAATTGTTTTAAATTAAATATTGATTTCATGGGAATGACAATAATAATATATATATATTTCCTATTTTCATCTAGATGATTCTGATTCCATTTCCATCAATCCCATCTTTCAGATTTGCCCGTCAAATCCACTCTTAGCTCACTTCGCTTGAGATTGTTGTTTGGATTTGTTCGATTGTCTAGGTCGTGATCCAATTCGTAGCTTTTTGTATGTTGAAACTCTCTCTCTAGCCTCGAAAGGTGAGCAATCACTCACGATTAACGTTCTTTTATTATTTAAATTTGATTTCATTTGAAATAGCAATTGAAATATGCTGCTGTAGTTATTTACATTGTTATATATGCTATTATCTATAACTGTTCACCTGTGACATCTAACACCAGTATCTAGTATTATATGCCTGTTATTACTATTATTTGTATATGTTCACCTGTGACATCTGACACCCGTATCTGTTAGTTATACTGATGATATATGCCTGTTGTTATATTTTTTTTGTATCTGTTATCACTCTGCAAGTTCCCTATTAGTATAGAATTCACTATGGGTTGAAATGATACATACCCGAACGGACTTTAGAATAGGAGAATTTCGTTATGGGTTGAAATGATAAACCCAAGCGATTTTCATTTGAATTGAAATTGGGATTACGGGTCGAAATGATATCTACCCGTATATATTTAAATTTCGGATTGAAATGATAAATATCCGTATCACTTAACCATATGATAAATATATATACAGACACCGTTGGTCCATATATATAAATATTTTGAAATTGAATTCTATGGTTTTGGAAAGAAATATATGGTTTTAACAAATGTTGATTCTTAAGAATTTTATATATAAATGGTAATGATATATATAGATTTAATAATGATATTAATTTAATTAAGATTGATTAAATACATATAATATGGTTGAGTATTTAAATTTATGTTTCAAAATAGATTTCAGTAATAATTTGAATAAGTTAAGGTTGAGAAGGTAATTTGAATTTAGTAAAGAATTTTATTTAATTAAACCAATTTAAAACTTATTGAAATTGAGATCTAAGATATGATTTATAACTTGGGTTTAATTTAAATAATTTAATGGATATTTCTTATTTAAATAAATTTAAGGAAATATTTAGTAAGAATGAAATTTAAGGCTAAGTTAAATGATATTGAATTTATTAAGTGAATATTCCCTGATTAAATAATGATAAAGTTAAATCGAGAGCTATATGAAACTGTTAAATTTAACTTTGAAAATGTTGAATATTAAAGCTTTGAAACATACTGAAAGTTTAAATGGTATATTTAGAACTGAATTGAATTGATGAATTGAGCTTTGAATAAATTTGAATTTGGAATTTGAGTTAATTTGAATCGATTTGTGAGACTTGAGGAAATTATAAATACTTTACTTTATAAATTAATTAATATATATACTATCTTGGAAAATAGTTATATTTGAAATGAAATGATATTTGGGTTTTGAAGTATAAATTAAATTGAAATGACCACGGTGTTATATTGTATATTTCCACCTTGTAGATAGTTCTGAAGATCCTTAGAGGATGGTTATCCCAAACATCCTTTAAGTTACTTGTATTTCAATTGATATTTCACTTGAGTTGGATTTATTTATATAAGAATGTTAATCCTGACTCGAGTGTTTTGTGTTTTGCTTTACGCTCGGGTCAGACTGAGTGATACAACATTTGAGACTCATCCTTGGAGTTTGGAGCTTCCTTTGGAGATCCAACTTTTGATTCAGCTTCCAGCTTTCCAGTTGATTCGTTCACAGAAGTCATCTGTTTGGATTGGAGACTTCATTGCATCTGAGATAGTCTGTTGTATTTTATTTCTAACTCTGATGTTTATATAGTAGCTTCATGAACTACTATTTTATCTATTCCGTTGCGTATTATTGTATTACTCTGTGTCTGTGATTATGTGATTGATTTATTTACTACATATGCTGAGTTTTGCCAAATTTTTATTACAATCTGTTATTTTGAATTATTCAAGTCAGACATGTGTGGATTTATTGTCGATTTGAATGGTCCAAAATACCGGGTCGTTACAAAAAAAATGATGGATTGTGGAAATGTAATTGTCTAACTAACCTGTTAAATTATCTTTATCACTAAGTAATAATAATAATAAGTTATTAAAAAGAATAAGTTAAATTAAATAAGTGAATGATACTAAATTATTAGATTCAAGTGTTAATAAATTTATATAATATTTTTACAAGGTCGATTTATATTTCGAATATTAATAAATTACATAAATTATTTTTCAAGGTCCACATCTGAAAAGAAGCAAGCTGGATTGCAAATGGATGCTAATAAAGAATTAAAGGTGAGTTAATCTCACTCAGTTAAATTATAATTTAAATTTAATTGGTTAAATTTAAATATTGATGGATGATTGAATTGATTGATTTGATTGATTTGATTGATGTGATATATATATATAGTAGTATAGCAATATATACATATTGGCATATGTATATATTGGAGTTGTTGAGATTCCCGCATTATATAGCGGATGAGACCCATTGCGCCGTATAATAGCGGATGATTTTATAAACCTATATACCGCGATATTCCACCTTGAAGTGGAATTGGTATTGTGCTAACATCTGTGGATGCAGGGAAACAGGTTGGAGGGATCCAACTGGATTCCTCAAAATATTTAATTTTGTTTAAATATTCTGTGATATGATTTTTGATATCCTGTGATGAATTATATGGATAATTGGATGTTATGGTTTGGTTGGACCGATTTGGATATGCTGAGTTATCAAAATCTCTAGAATGGAATTTTTGGAAGGAAATAAAAGAGTAAATTTTTAAGTGAAATAATTTTTAGTGAATTGGAATGAATTAATAATGAATTGAAAATAAAATAAAAGTGATTGCAAAATTCTAACAAATTTGGAATAAGAAGATTTTGAATTAACAAGGGAAATAATAAATTGTTAAGCTTAAGTGATATTATTTGAAAGAATAAAGAATTTATTTTTAAATTTAAGGAATGAATTTAATTAAGTGATAAAGAAGGAATTTTGGAAGTTTAGAATTGGTATTTTCAGTTAAAAAGGATTTTAACTCACAATAAAGAAATAAATCTAAAAGTTAATGTATTTTGAAATAAATGAAGTAGCAAAGGAAATTTATTTCAAAGTAAAGTAAAGTAAATGGGAAAATCAATTGGAAATTGATTTAGTTGTTTAACGTTGGAGTTTTAAAAGAGAAGTGAGATTTTGGAAACTGGGTTATAAAGTAAAATAAAATATCAGTGGATATTTGAGAATATAAATTCAAGATGGGAATTTATAAAAGGATATGGTTTGGTTTAAAAATAAATGTTGATTTATTTTTAAAAGATGGAAATGAGAAGTGTATTTCTCTGGATAGCCAAGTACGTTTTCCCAAGGCAATTTTAAATATAAGTTAAAAGTTTTAATATGTTTTAAAAAGCATATTTTAGAAAATTGATTATTTCTAAATGTTAAAGTCTAAAGTAGTACTTTCAAAAATCTATTATTGTAGTAATTATATAAAAGTGATTTGGTATTATGTTTTAAAGAGGGAAATTTAGTTTGTATTTATAAATGGTTTTATTTTAAAGTATATATTTTAATAAAGTATTAAAGTAGTTTAAGTTCAATATTATAAAATATATTTATGATAAGTGCTTTTAAATTATTTTTAAATCTAAAGTATTTTGTACTTGGTGTTTCAAAGAGATAAATATTTGGGGAAATGTATTCCGTAAGCGGAAACTGTTTGAAATTGTTTTCAAAAGGAGTTTGAAAATGGAAATATATCTTGTAAAGGATATTTGAGACAAATAAATAATGTGGAAAATTATTTATTGTGTGATGGTTGCTTGTGGATGTTAATTGATAGTTAAATAACCGACTATCAATATTGGCCAAATGCGCTGATCGTTTCGAAGAGACCGGGATCGGGAATTTTTCTCGAAAACCACTTCGATCCGGTTTGTACGTTTCGCGAAAACGATTTCGGAGTCGAAGATGGAGCAGTGAAGTGCAAGGGCTAGTCGCTACTAATCCTGAGGATATTTCCAAAATGGATGTAGTAGGAATAGTGCCTTCGGTTCCGTTCGAACCCGGGACGGACTTGTATGGACGAATGCTTTCGTGACATCGTCAGGTGGACGATGGGCATTCAAAAAGAAATGTTCTGTAAAGGTAACGCTAAGCCTCAAGCCTCATCAACCGGGAATGACTGAAAATCAGGGGTTATGCAGCAAGGCTTCGTGGGTAGCGCCCACTTGAGAGTGTGGTCATCCCTGTCTAGATGTCCCTTTTATTTCGGCTTAGTGGTGCGGTTGCTGATCCCAACCGTGGGGTGATCATATTCGGAATTACCCATAGGTGGTTCCGGCCTTGTGTTGCAGGGGACTTAGGGTGGGTCCTCGGTACTGTGATCTAGGCCACGTACTGTGACAGGTGGTACCCCAGTGCCTAGTCATTAGTTGGAAATCCGTTCTCCCTACGCGCCTTGTACGAGTTTTGTTTGTATACCTAGTATGCTGGAATTTAATGAATGTAACAATTTCGGCTATTTTATAAGTATTTGTATATAGACACTATTATAATATCAGAGGATTTTCATAAAAAGTGTTTTAGCTATCGTAAGGTAAAAACCCGACATGTTTATTTGTGGCGTGGTCTTACGAGATGCTTTTGTTTCAAAGGATTTTGAAACTTTAATAATCAATTGAGTGTGATTTTCTCACGCTGGTATTCCAGACTGACTCGGGTGTTGTTTTATATGATGCTTGGGTCAGACCGAGATAAACAGGTTTAGGATATGATGATGTGGAGCTCAGGAGACGAGCTGGGTGATGATACGTACTCTCGTACTTGCTATTATTTTTCCGCTGTGTATTCAGTTGTATGTTATGGATGTTGATGTACTCTGATGATGTATTCTGATGATGAATTGTATAAACAGATATAGTTTTTGATTTGTGTAAAGATCTGTTGACATATATATTATATTTTATTCCGCTGCGATGGTTAGATTCTGATGTTGTTTTCTATTTTTCTTCTTCTACCTCTTCTTCTTAACTAAAATGGTTCGATTTTCCGGGTCTGGAAAGTCGGGTCGTTACATCCTAGTGGGGCTTAGGTCGGAGACGACCTACGAGGTAAACTAGGTCGACTTAGTAGTCGAGCGACCTAAGGTGAATGGTCCAACGACCTAACTCGAACGACCTAGAGG
Source organism: Allium fistulosum (assembly GCA_030737815.1). Taxonomy (NCBI): domain Eukaryota; kingdom Viridiplantae; phylum Streptophyta; class Magnoliopsida; order Asparagales; family Amaryllidaceae; genus Allium; species Allium fistulosum. The sequence goes on along the minus strand of CM060903.1, from coordinate 1,437,658,362 downwards.
GTCGAACGACTTAACTGGAGGATAGGTCGGAGACGACCTAGTGGAAATGGTTGAGCGACTTACGAGCTACGACCTAAAGTGACGAGGGACGTTAGGTCGGAGACAACCTAACACTTGACTCGCGAGCGACTTATGGAAAAGAAGTGGCGAGCGACTTATGGTCCAGCGACCTAAGATGAAACGACCTAATATCGAAAACAGGGTCACGCGACCTAACAGGAAACAAGGTCAGGAGACCTAAAGAAGTTCGCGACCTAAAGGTGCACGACCTAAGGAAAAAGGTCTTACGACCTAACAGTACGGTGAGTGATTAAGCCAAATGACCTAAGACCTAAGCCTTAAACGACCCAAGGAGTTAACTCGCGAACGACCTAACTCTTTAACCGACCTAAGCCTTTAACTCGTGAACGACCTAAGCCATTAACTCGTGAACGACCTAAGCCTTTAACTCGTGAACGACCTAAGAAGGCGGTGACTTTTCAATGCGCGTGAGCTAGCAGCCTGGACGACTTAACCTGGGCAGAACGACCTAAGGGCTGGAACTCACCAAAAATGCTAAAAATTGGAGTTTTTCGCCAATTCAATCCAAACCAAATGCAAATGAGCATGCTAAAGTGATAGGGAACCATCCCCAACAGTCCAAGATAGTTCTAAGCAAGAGTGTGAGATAAAAATCTCACCTTTTCACTAAAATGGATGAAGATGGAGATTGAAAGCAAGGAGAAGCAATCCAAAGCTTGAATCCACTATCTTCTACTTGAATTTGGTGTTGAATCTCGGATTTGCAATAGAATTTAAGTTTGGAGTTTTAATTTCCACTTCCCACCACCATTTTTGATGAAGCTTGAATGTTATTTGATGAAGTGATGAAGAGAAGAGGGGGTTGGGCTGAGTTAGTGTGTGTTCAGCCCCAAACCAAAGTCCTAAGCCAAAAAGTGACGAAAATTTCACTATCTCCAAACATATCGAAGTTTACACTCAAAAAGATCGCAAACGTCATTTTGAACTCAATGGAAGTGGTCTCGAGTCCTAATTTGACCGTATGCAAAAAGTAGCATTTCGGACTAACATCCGACTAACGATAAAATATTTAAATAAAATATTTAAAATATAAAATCGATAGATATGCGGGTTGTTACAGCAGTAGTAGCTTCTATTCGTTACCACTAGTCCGGATCCGCAAACGGTATATCTACCCTAGCATTGCCTCGCGTGCCTTGTCACATGCCCTATCGCGCCTTCTACGAGTTTGGTTTGTACCATACCTATGAAGTGCCCTCTAATAGCCCTCTAGTTTACGAAGGAATTACGGTACTGTATAGACTATGGAAATATATAAAAATGCGTTAAGGGGGATATGGGTAACGCCATAATGCTACTTTAATAGTTTACTTTACTATAGACATAGTATAATAGCATACATTACAACATAGTAGATAGTTCCATGGATCCTTAGGGGATGGAAATACCAAACATCCTTTAAGTTACTTGTATTTCAGTTGATGTTTCACTTGAGTTAAATTTAATGATATAAGAATGTTATTCCTGACTCGACTGTTTCGTGTTTTGCTTTATGCTCGGGTTAAACTGAGTGACACATCATTTGAGACTCACCTTTGGAGATTGGAGCTTTGCTTGAAGATCTTTCTACTCAGCTTTTAGTTGTTCCAGTTGTTTATATCCAGGTTTTGTCATTTGACTATGTTTTGAGACTTCTGTGTTTTCGATATTTCTGTTGTATTTTGCTTTAAACTCCGATGTTTATATAGTAGCTTCATGAACTACTATTTATCTATTCCGCTGCTTATTGTTACATTACTCTTTGTCTGTGATTCTGCGATTGATTTATTTACTGTATATGCTAAGTTTTGCCAAATATAAATTAATTACAGGAAATAGGCACAAGGAAAAACTTATGAAAAAATTTAGGCTGAAGGACAACAAGTTTGTTTTTTAGGCTGAAGGACAATACTAGTTATAACTAGCATTTTGCACAGTGTAAAACCGAATATAATGCTAGATATAACTAGAATTTTGTACAGTGTAAAAGTTGAATATAATGCAAATTATAACTAGCATTTGTCCTTCAGCCTAAAAATGAAACTTGGAGTCCTTCAGCCTAAATATTGTTCAAAGTTTGTCCTTTTTCCTAATTCCCTCAATTAACAATCTATTGTTTTGAGCAATTCAAGTCTGACATGTGTGGATGCGAATGGTTCGAAATACCAAGCTGTTACAGTTGGCATCAGAGCTCTGGTTTAGGCAAAACTTAGCATATGGAGTAAAATTTATTACAGAATCATATTCGTTGGTGCTTAAGAATTCTTCGTTAGGTTCCTCTTCTATTAGAATTTATTTTGAATTTTGGAACTCTCCCCTTTGTTCTGAAATCCATTCTGGTCCCTTCCTGTTCGTGTTCTTCTTCATTCTAGAGCATCCCATAGATCCACTTCGGTTGATCTCTATAATGAATTTGAGAACAACTTGCCACCTCAATCGGCAATTTCATACTAGTGTGCGTGATTCATTCCATCGGCAGTCCCGCCAATCTTATTTTGATTTGAAAGGGGTGAAGTCGCTTCTCTTCCCTTCAAGCAGGAAATTGAATTTCCGCATTGATTTTATTCCTGGAATCGGTTGACCGGTTAAGGTCGCCGCGATTAATACGAGTCTATCCATCTTTCCTCTTTTGTAATTCAATTATCTCATCTTCCTTCCGAGCCTATCTTCGTTGTTAAAATTCTCTTTGATAAGTATTCCTCTATATTTGAATCTCAATCTATTCTTGAATCATCCTATGAGGGAGCGTATTTGTAATTGATATAAAAATGTATATATTGTGTTGTTTGAGCTGTTAAGTTTGATTTTGGGTTTCGATCGATTCGTCTAGCCAACGCTAACGATAGAAATTCCAAAACACTTGAATAGAGCAAACTGACACAATATTGTTTTCAAAATTTGTAAATGAAATAATTTTGTGTATGATTATATTATATATAAAGGTATAATTTTCTGAAATCAAATAGTTAAATGAATTGGTTGTTAGAAATGAAAATATTTGATTATCATTTATTGTTTTGTAAACCATTGACTATTGCAACATGATATAAATAAATGAAATTATAAAACATGGTTTATAAATTGATTTGGAATTGAAATGAATTTAAATTAAGAATTTGAGAATTCAATTTTCGGTATTTTCAAAAATTGGGTTTTTAAAGTTTTGGAATATGTTATTTGAAAGTATTTTGGAATGGAAATTGTTTCAAAAGAATAATTTTAAAAGAATTAAGTCTGTACTCTCTTCGTTTGTCACTGGAAAATAATTTCAGTGATGACTGCAGCATCATCGACATTCATTTTCGAGTCTCAAAGTGGAGAGAACACTTAGTAGCTTCACTACACACTTGTTTTGGAAACTGGATTTGATTTAAAATTTCTTGAGTAAGATTTGATATACAAAATATTATATGTATATATTTATTTCAAAATGATTTGAAGTGAAACCGGAAATGTATTCTTAAATTCTGTCTAAAATGATGGTTTTTAATTATTAAAATGAAGCAAAATTCTTGAATAATCAGATAGTCTAAAATGAGATATAGAATTTAAACAACTCAAAATAGTTGAAATGAGATAAAATTATTTGTATAATAATCAATTGCTTTCTAATATATATAATTACCTAAAATATTCAAAAAGTTAAAAATGTTAGGGTGTATATTAAATTGAAGGTTATACAAGAGAAAAAAAGTAATAAATTGTTCAAACTAAAATCTTGCTTAATAAAAATGTTGTAAATTAGAGGTAAATTTGTATAGTGTTCAATTATATTCAAAGACATTAATAAAACTTACCTGGAAGGGTTTGAATGTAATTGAATAATATACAATAATAGATAAGATATCCAAAATGAATTTTGTTAGGGAATTTATAATAAAAATTTTTGGGTAATTATAATAAAAGTTATACACTTAACCTATATTGCAAGTTATGTCAGTGAAATAAATTGAATAATAAATAGAGAATGCTATCTAAATAAATAAATATGAACTTAAGGATAGTTGAAATTGAATTATAAGTGGAATTAACTTAAGCGAAGTCGAATGGGTTAAATAAATAAGTTAAATAAAAAAATTGTTTTGAAAGGAAATCCTATAACAAATGAAAATAAATTGAAATCAAATCTATTGATTGAAACACATTGAATTGCAACCAACCAAATACGAATTCAATGACTAGTTATTGATTGAATAAAATGAATTGAAATCAATTTGCTGAATATAAATCAATTTTAAAATTAAAGAAATCTATATAGTTTTGAATTTTATTGTATCTAGTAATAAGTATTTCTAATCTATATTTCCTTTTGGTTGTTTCTATCTCCTACCTCGTTCCGTTTCAGGGATGAAAAGTTTTGAGTGGGGGAGAGTGTAACGACCCATAAATTTTAACGGTTTTTATAACGTAATTAACTGAAATTTTTCTTGAAATTAAATAATTTAATTTGCAATGAAAATTTGATATTTGAAATACGTCTATTTAGACATAGCAAATGTCAAATATTCATCAGAAAATATGGATGTTTATTTTGTTATGTAATTTTATTTAAATTTAAATTTGTTAATATTTGATGAAAATAAAATACTTTTGAAAACTGAATATTTTTATATGATAAAAATGAAAATCATTTTCTGAGTGAGACGACATAATTCGTTTCACCAAATTTGGACTGCTATAGTCCCGTTTATCTTATTTTCGACAAATTTGCAGTAGTTTAGCAGCGAAATATCGACTTTTGATAGGACGATCGTATCGCTTAAATCTGTGTACCATTATGTTCGTCTCGTCGTGCTGATCTCTGCAGTATATTCGTTTGTGCATTTCAGCGTCCGGTACGCGTCGAAATCTGCGAAACGGTTAGCCGTATCGGTACCTATTTCGACCCTTTTGTCTCCTGTGTCCTTTCAATTGTTCAACCGGGTGAAAACCAATAGCACTAGACTTTATTATTTTCAGAATTCAATAGCTGGCTATTAATATTTCCAGAATTCAATGACCGACTTTTGGCTTTTATGATTCAAACTTTTCAATTTATATTTGACTTTTGCTTTTCCTGGTCGGTTTATATCCTAAATGGTTGATTTAATTCTAGTCTCTTCCTTTTTCCCCACTTTCGTTCTGAGAGAATGTATAATAAAATATAAGTTATCTATAATTTACCTGTAGCCATCCATCTCTTTATCATATGCCACCTTCATTGCCGAAAACTTGCCATTATCCTTGCCGCCACTTTCTTTTATCTTTCTCTTCTCGTTTCTGAAGAAAAATATATATTAAATAAAGCACCTATATATATATATAAACTTATATCACCTGGAGTGTGCTCGTCCTCCCTGTTGCTCAACCATTCTAATGCCTCAAAGCCTTTCCCCTTTCGCCTGTACACGTGGCCGACCTCACCCGTAGCCATAGCAACCACCATGACCCACTACCACGTCCACCACTTTCTCCCTCTTCCTCTCGCTCCTATCCCCTACCCCACATCTTCAACAACAAGCACAACCCATCCTATAGACCTCCGACCTCCTCCACTGTCCTCCTCCGACCCGCCACCTGACCTCGTCTCTTCACACCCAATCACGTATAGCCCATGCACCATCCCGAAGCCATTGCCGAGCACTCCATCCCCTCAATCCACTCCACACGTGTAAACCCGACCCACTTTCCCTTGCTGATCCAATACCCTACCATCAAAATACAACCAACCAGCTAGAACCGCCTTCCACCAGAGATCGGCCACACTTCAGCATGCATCACCACCCACCATGCAACATGTGCTCCGACCCGTGCGAACATGGCAGCCGCAAGTCCCCTCCTCGACAGCCCTCCTCTTTTCTGTAGCCTGCACGTCCTTTTATGCTTCAAAACCGTCTCTCCCTCATGTGTCGTGCTTCCCATCTTCATTGTCTAGCATGTGTACAGGTATATATTTTGTATATATTTTCAGTAATATGCATATCTACAGTAGTATATATATATATATATTTACAAAGTAAGTACGTTTACAGTAGTATATATATTGTGTTTATAGTATTATATAATATGATTTATGGTATATAATATAATGTGTTGGTATTTTGTTTTTATTGATGTTTTGAAAAAAAATTATATATGTAATATGTCTGCTACAAGTATTTTAAACATATACATATATAGTTGTTACAAGGTATATGTTGTGTTAGTATATATATGATCTGTATATATATGTTTATACAAGAAATACAATCTGGGTAATTTTATATACAAATTTATATAAGTTATATATAAGCTGGTTGTTCATATATGAGTTTACATAAATTATATATGATCTGTTTGAGTTTCCTAAAGAGTCAGTACATATGACAGTAGTATATAATTAGTATACATATAATATATTAGTTTTAAGAAATGATTTCATGTATTGTAAATATAATATATATATTTTAAATATATGTGTTAAATTCAATAATGATCTTGAAATATATATTGATTTTGATTTTGGTATATGTATATATGTTTAAATTTAATACTAATTTTCAAATATATATATTATAAAGATTTTTATTTTTAATATGTGTTTGAATTTTAGACTTTAAAATATATAGATATATATATATATATTTATTTATTTATTTCATCAATCTCTGGACCTTTGTAACGACCCGTATTTTACGGATCGAAACATCGTAAAATAATTAACAATTGGTTGCATTGTTGATAAGTCGTTCAGAATTTTTCTAAGTCCTAAGTCGGTTTGGACGAGTTAAGAGATAATAGTCTGGGTCGAGTTGCCGACTTAAGGTTTTGACCGAGTTAAGAAATAGGTCGTATTGTCTTAAGTCGTATGGTGGTTTAGGTCGTGGGTTAGTTAGAGCGACCTATAGAATTATGCGACCTAAGTTTTGGTTAAGTGTTAGGTCGGCTGGGAAAGTTAGCGACCTAGTGATTCCGGGTTAGCGACTTAGTGATTAAGTTGTTAGATCAGGTGGGACGACCTATAGAAGTTAGCGACCTATAGGAGTTAGCGACCTATAGGGTTGAGCGACTTAAGAACTTAAGGATAGGCAGCGACTTAAGAAGGTTAGCGAGTTAGTGTAGTTAGGTCGGCAACGACCTAAGTAGTAGTGAGCGACTTAAGGAGTTAAGTCGTACGTGTTAAGTCGCGTGTAAGTTAAGTCGCGCGCTTGAGATTTCCTTATGTCGTAGGTCGTGGAGTTCTGCTAAGCCGTTAGGTCGTGAGCGACCTAGGAGTTGGGGCACGCGTGCATATCTGTTAAGTCGCTGAGTATGGCCTTGTAGTTAGGTCGTAACTGACTTAGGGGTTAGCTGTTGAGTTGTTAGGAGTTAGGCGCACGCGTTAAGTCGTAGACGACTTAGGGAAGTTAGGTCTTAAGTCGTAGAGACTTGGATCTGTTTTAAGTCGTAGCCCAGTTATTTGTTAGGTCGCGTAAGGCTTAGCAGTTAGGTCGAAGATGTGCTTAAGCGCTAGGTCGCAGGTGCGCGTTAGGTTAGTTCGTAGAGGCTGGGGTTTTTTTTAAGTCTTTAGGTCGGTAGGTTTTAGGTCGTAGGTCGTGGACGACCTACCTCCGAGCGACTTAGTGAATTTTCAGCTATAAATAGGAAGGGTTTTGCTCACTTTTTGGGATCTGGATTTTGAAGCGACGAAGTGCTGCCATTTTGAGAGCTCGACTTCTACACTTCTTCACTTCTTTTCTCCACTCTAATCTAGTGCTTCCATCCATCCAAGTTGAAGATCAAATTGAAGATTCAAGAGCTTAGATTGAAGATCTTCATCTTTTCTAGAGAGATTTCATTGTTTGAAGAGGATTGGTGATAGATCAAGCTTGATCCTTTGCTGTCCAGATCTGAAGCGTGTTGATTTGGGTTTGTTTTGGTAATTTGGTGAGTGGTGATTATCTCTCACACGGATCCAAAGGAGTATATCGGATTGTTGGCTTGATTTGGTGTTAAAATAGTGATTTCTATGCATTTTTGTAAACCTAAGTGTAGATCCATTGTTCATGATGATTTGACAACCATTTTTGTATATGATTAACCTATGCAAGTTCATTCATCAAGTTGTAGAGATAATTCTCAGTTTTCATGCTTGTTAGACTTTCAACTCCTTAATTACGAAATCGCCATTATTGTTATAATTGTCCATTTTGCTTATATTTGAATGCTTGGTTGCTTGGATTGATGTTTGACATGATTGATTGCTGTGAATTAGATGATTGTTGATTGGTTTTAGACAAGGTGGTCGAAGATGATTCAAAAGCTAAGGGAAAGGCTCTTGAATTGGGAAAGCTGCTCGTGGCATATGTAGCGGGATGATGAAGCTCTTATGCATAGATTTGATGATGTGATGTTGAGATGAGGCTTTGCGAGGATGTGATGAAGCGAGGCAATCATGAGATGAAGACTTGGTCTAATCCAGACGGGATCATTCCAAGCACGTTGGTAACTCGGTGATATGATTCGAGTTAAGGGTAATGGATGCTTGAGAGGCGCTTGAGCTAGTATGGAAATAGTCGTCGAGGAGGATGACTAGGAGGTTTGGATAGCATCGTTATTGAAGGTTCTAGCATGCTCTAAGCAAGAGTACGTTTGGGCAGATTCGATAGTCCCAACGGCCAACTGTTGACGGTCGAGTACTCTGGGAAGATTCGATAGTCCTAGGCACGGGCTGCGACGACGTGCGGGAGTTATGTCTAGAACCGGGGTTTCCATTATCCCTTGACGGACGGCTGAAAGAATGTGCCGGTCATTCAATTAACGGTGATATCGAAGCAATGATAACAGTGATAGCCAAAGTCATGGATGTTTGGTTGTATCGTCATTCGGACTCAAGAGCGGTATTTTCTGGGTGCTTATCTGATTTAGGCCTTGGTACTTGGAAAACATCGCCCTTGACTCGAGTGATAGTAGCTTTACTTTAAATTGTATGCTCTGCTATGTTTGCTTCTGCTTAGTGTTTGTCTGGGGGCTATCACTGTAGAATGAGGTTGGAGTGGGAGGGTTGTATTCCTATTCCTTTTCCTTTATGCTCTTTTGGTATGTTGTTAGTTAATTTACTGCTCACTAAGAGTGTTTTCTGACTCAAGGCTTTATGTTTTTAATTCTTATTGCCTTGGGCTGTTCGTCCATTTTTGGGACGGGCAGACTAGGTAGCAGGTGACAGGTGCTGTTCTCTTCTCACGATGCTGATGTCGAAGACGAGCTAGAGGGTTGCATATTATCTTCTTATTATATGTACTGGATGTTCCGCTGTTTTGTATTCTCTGAGTGTTATGTAGTGAGGCTTGATGTATTGGCTATTTGGATGCTTGTATTCAACTATTATGAAGTTTTATAAGATGGCATTTTATTCTGTAAAGCTTCACTATATATATGTTCTATTGTATTTTGTCCATGCGCTGTGAGTAATACGATTGATCCTGTTATTTTGATCTACCCTGACAATCGTCCATGGTCGCCTGGCACACTTTACAGCGCACTATCTCTAGATTCGGTGCAGGGGTCATGGGCGGTCGTCACCTTTGGTATCAGAGCCTTGGTTAATCGATTTTACCCAACGCTCACTGACGTAACTACGTATGAGAGACGTAATTGTATTTTGATGGATGAATACTATATATAATATAGTAGCTTAGTAGAATTGAGTCCTTTATGCAGTTGTTTCTCTAGATGTTCTAATCATTCCTTTTTATAGATATTGAGAATGAGTCGAAGAGGGAGACCAGCTGCTAGGGAAGGCCGTGCTACTGAGGGAACTGCTGATTATGCAGCTATGTTCGAAGCTATGATGACTTCGATCATGAGAAGGATACCAGTTCCGGGGGCAGCAGTAGATGTTGGAGTTCAAGTCCAAACTCCGAAACCAGTGGATTTTGCTAAGTTGTGCAAGGATTATACTGCTCTTGGAGGGAAGGTTTTCTTGGGAACAGAATCTACCATTGAGATCCAGAGATGGATAGATGCTTGTAGAAGGATCTTTGGTGATTTGGGAATTGAGGATGCAACTAAGAGGAAGTTGGCATCAAGGCAGCTTCAAGGGAGAGCCTCTGATTGGTGGAATTCTATTACCATCACTACTCCGGAGGAAGAGATTACTTGGGAGCAATTCCAAGTTAGGTTTGAAGCTAAGTTCATTTCTACAGCTCAGAAGTCTGTTCTGTTCAAGAAGTTTGTGGAGCTCAAGCAAGGAGGGAGATTAGTTCTTGAGTATGTTTCTGAGTTTGAAGCGTTGTCCAAGTATGCCCGGTCATATATTGAGTCTGCATACCAGAAGAATGAGAAGTTTGTGACAGGCTTGGACAGTTATCTTGGGAGACAGTTGGTGGATCATTTGGACGATTCATTTGAGAAGCTTGTGGAGAAAGCTCTTAGGCATGAGAGTCTGTTTCCTAAGGAAGGATCTGTTGTTGCTGTGACCAGGGAAGAGTCTAAACCCCAGCAGGGTGGAAACAAGAAGAGGAAGCAGCAGCAGCAGAAGGGTAAGAATGGCCAGAAGAAGCCGAAAGGCAAGGTGACTTGCTACAACTGTCATCAGAAAGGCCATCTCTCCAGGGATTGCAAGAATCCGAAAGCGCCGGCGAAGTGCCACAACTGTGACAAGCCGGGGCATTTCAGGAAGAATTGTCCAGAACCGAGGAGAGACAAGCAGATTGTGCAAGCTTATGCTTTGGGAGCTGTTCCGTCGTCTTCAAAAGCTCCTACTGCTGAAGAGAAAGGAAAGAGTGTGGTTGTTCAAGGTACACTTTTCCTATGTGGTGTTCCAGTTAGAGTTTTGTTTGATACTGGAGCGTCGCATTCGTTTGTTTGTAATGAACTCGTAGGCCGGTTAGATTTGAAGCCGGATATTGTTGATAGGCCATTGGTTGTGACTAATCCAGTTGGGGGTTCGTCTTGTTTGTGTATGTTATGTCGTGGTCTGATTGTGTCGAGTCATGGTTGCTCTTTTGTTTGTGATTGCTTTGTTCTGAACTTTGCGGGGTTCGGAATTATTTTTGGTATGGACTGGCTTAGGAAGTATGCGGCAAAGGTTGATTGCGAGAGGTTGGAAGTGATAGTCGAGAATGTGGAGGGGCGAAAGGATGTAATACGATGTAAGCATGAGGAAGGCGTCTTCATGAGCTTCATGTATTCGCTGGTTGTTCCACGGGATGGACTGTCATCGGTGCCAATCGCTAATGGATTCAAGGATGTCTTTGACGAAGTCAAAGGGTTGCTGCCGCATAGAGAGATCGAGTTTCGTATAGATCTAGTTGAAGGAGCCAGACCTGTTGTGATGCCTCTTAGGCGGATGGCGCCTAAGGAACAGCATGAGTTGAGGGTGCATGTTGATGACCTTTTTCAGAAAGGATTCATTCGGCGTAGTGTGTCCGAGTGGGGTGCACCAGTTGTGTTCGCAACCAAGGCAGATGGATCGTTGAGATTGTGTGTGGATTATCGTGAGCTGAATAAGGTGACAAAGAAGAACAAGTATCCTTTGCCGAGAATAGATGACTTGTTTGATCAGCTTCACGAGGCTAAGGTGTTATCTCAGATGGATTTGGCAACGGGATTTCACCAGTTGAGAGTGCCTAAGGATAGTGTGCCGAAGACTGCTTTTAGGACACCATCCGGTTTCTTTGAGTGGATGGTAATGCCGTTTGGATTGACTAACGCGCCAACATATTTTGTGGATCTTATGAACAGAGTGTTCAGAGACCAGTTGAACAAGTTCGTACTTGTGTTCGTGGATGATATTCTGATTTATTCCAGAACGGAAGAGGAGCACAAGACGCACTTGCGTATTGTTTTGGAAATCTTGCGGAAACATCAGCTGAAGGCTAAGTTTTCGAAGTGTCACTTCTGGAAGAGTGAAGTGAGGTTCTTAGGCCATGTGATTTCTGGAAATGGGATAGCGGTTGATCCCGCTAAGGTGGCAGCAATCCAGGATTGGGTTAGACCTAAGAATGCATCTGATGTGAGAAGTTTTCTTGGATTAGCAGGATATTATCGATGGTTTATCAAAGACTTCTCCAAGATAGCTACACCATTAACAGGATTGACGAAGAAGAACCAAGTGTTCAGTTGGGATGCTAAGTGTGAGCAAGCTTTCAGAATCCTGAAAGGGAGATTGACAAGTGCTCCTGTTTTGACTATTCCAAGTGGGAATGATGAGATGGTGGTTTACACCGACGCATGTGGTACTGGACTTGGAGCAGTGCTGATGCAGAGGGATAAAGTTGTTGCGTATGCAAGTCGACAACTGAAGCCGCATGAAAGGAATTACCCGACTCATGATTTGGAGTTAGCGGCAATTGTATTTGCTCTGAAGATGTGGAGACATTATCTGTTGGGAGTTCGATTCGAATTGTTTACGGATCATAAGTCGCTGAAGTATCTTTTCTCCCAAAAGGATTTGAATCTTCGGCAGCAACGTTGGCTAGAGTTTTTAGCATCATATGATTTTGGTATAGCTTACACTCCGGGAAAAGGTAACGCAGTGGCAGATGTGTTAAGTCGAAGACATGCAGGATTGGGAGCCATGTTTTCAGAATGGAAGAGTCTCGAGTATTTAGCTGGATTTGACTTCAGGCCTAGATGTGAATTAGAACCTGAGATGTTGGCAAACTTATCGATAAGACATTCTCTTGTGGAAAGGATTGGCGAGAGCCAAAAGCGAGACGATAAGCTTGTCAAGATTATCCGTGAATTGGAATCTGGATTGGATCCAGAAAAGGATAAAGGATTCGAGGTCGATCGAGAGGGTTGGCTTCGGAAGCAAGGACGATTAGTTGTTCCCGATATAGATGAATTGAGGAGAGAAGTTCTGAAGGGAAGTCATCACTCGAAGCTGACAATTCATCCAGGTGGAAATAAGATGTATCGGAATATGAAGAGAACCTACTATTGGGAAGGCATGAAGAAGGATGTTGGGAATTTTATTTCCAAGTGTATGAATTGCCAGTTGGTAAAGGCTGAACAGAAAAAGCCAAGTGGATTACTTCAGCCATTAGAAGTTCCTACATGGAAGTGGGAGCAAATATCGATGGACTTTATTGATGGATTACCTAGAACTAGAACGGGAAATGAAGGGATTTGGGTCATTGTGGATCGTCTGACTAAGAGCGCAAGATTCATTCCTGTTCGATCGACTAGGACTGCATCAAAGTTGGCTGAGTTGTATGTTAAGTGGATAGTTCGATTCCATGGTATTCCGAAGAGTATAGTGAGCGATCGAGACTATAACGCCCCACCCCGAGACCCACGTTAGTAAAGGGAATTAAAGAGAAATTCTATCTACTAACGCAGAGAATAGGGTTGGATAAGGGCGACCAACATAGCATACAATAGCTAAGAACTAAACATGTCAAGTAGTGTCATCATTTTTTTTTTCATTTACCTCATATGTGGTTGACATGTCTAGTCCATAACTATTGCACACTATGGCGGTTTACAAACGTTTCAGAACTAATGTAATATACATATATGCGGAAAGTAAATAACAGTCACAGAACAGCAAACCCAGATCAGATATATATATATATACATACACCACCATACATGCCCACATGATACATCATACATGAGTGCCAAAAAGGGGTACTGATAATCACATACAATCATCCCACAAAAAGAATAATAGTCAACAAAATGGTCTAAAGATAAAAGCTAGCCAAATCGATATGTCCCACAAAAGGTGATGAGCTGATCCAAAAAGTGAAGCTATCCATACTAACCTGCAACTCGGTCTGACCCGAGTGAAAAACACACGGGTCAGGCAACTAAACTCATCAGTAGATAAGGGCATCAATGATGATAAGTGATAATGAGATAATCATGTCGTTGTTCCCAATGGAACGAATATAAGGTTCATCATGAATATACATATGTGAGAATCATCAAGGACCATTCTTATATCATAAGAAGGAAAATTATTTCGAAGTACTTCAAATCAATCATAAAGATCGTCAAACTTCATAAATCACATAATCTCAACAAGTAGTAATAATATGGTCGAACCATCATCGACCATCCTATAATGTCGCCTAATTCTTACTCGAGGCTATTCAAAACATAACATCCCCCAAAAAGATTAACATCAAAATCATCAATAAAAAGAGTACTTTGCACGTGCTATTTACTTCCACTAGTACTGTACTTCGGTACCATACATCATGAGATTGGGATCACCTTCATTTCTACCTCTCCTGCCTATGCACACGACTACGTAGCCTATAATTTCCTCCATCCCAATCGGTGACGTCAAAAGACCCGAGTAATAATATTATCATAATGCTTCGGGGTTGACTACTAATCTGCAACCCCACTTCACTCGAGGTCCGTAGTACTAGTCCAAACTTCCATGTGTCTCAACTTTACGACTAGGAACCCAAAAGGTATTAACACACGTCCCATACCATGCGTCAGCACCTAATGGTTTACTAATCGTCGGTCGATACCACATCGTAAAGTAATTATACATTAACATCAAACCCTAAAAAGAAATTATATACATAGCCTCATTTCATCGGCAAAATGTAGAAAATTCCAACTCATCGTATTTTGTACCACGACGAATTCAATGTGACTACCACACTTGTCTCCTTTCATCGACAAGTATCAAAATAATAAATAACCTTGCCTCATATCCTCGGCAAGTGTACTCTACATCCATATGGTCCTCTATCGCATATACTCCAAATTAGGAGTCAACGGACCATATCTGCATAATATTAGTCAAATGGACTAATATGATAAAATGCTTCAAACACAATCAAAACGTCAAATATACACCCGAATAACATAAAAATGATTAAAATAAATAAAATTAGTTATAAAATATTTTTCCATAGACAACATTTTTTTTTTTTATGATTTATAAAAGACTTGGAAATAAGGAATACTTGTTTTAAAATCCCTTAAAAAAATGCTTTAAAACATTTATGATTTCAGCATAGAAAACGACAAAATTTGGCAATGCGATTAAAAACAAAGTTGTAGCTTAGATTCTAAGCTTTCCAGAATGACAAAGATCGTCAAATTCCGATCAGCGGTCTAAAAACTATGATCTTTCTACTAAAAGTCTTAAACAAGGCCTGTAGCATATAGTGTATGCATATATTGACAGGACTGAGATAAATATTCACAATTTCAGCATATTAAACATTCGAATCTGGCAATATGACTAAAGAAAAAGTTATAGCTTATAAAATGAGCTTTCCAGAACATCTAAGATTATCGAATTCGGCTTAAAAATGAAAAAGTTATGGCCGATTCCGTTTCAGATTCAACAACGGGGAAATTCTAGTCTTGCTCTCGGGTTAGCAGTAAACAAATTCAATTTTGTCATAGCTAACCTCAAAATAACAGAAAACTCATCAAACAAAAGTTGTAGTATATGACATAAGCATTTCGGAATGGCCAAGATTATCAAAATCCGATCTGTGATTCAAAAGTTATGGGTATTTTGCTAACAGATTCAAACTAAGCCTGATTTGTTAAAAACAGAATCAGGCTTCTGAATTCAAACCCATTTCAGGTCATTAAAATTGCAAAATCTCAGGAAACAATCTGAAGACAAATTGTTCCTTATCGAATGTAGTTTCCAACAAAAAAAATTTGAGGTAAAACGGACAAGAAACGTGAAAGTTATGACCGTTTTACTATGATGTATTTTCAACCAAACGTGATATACGAAAAACTTAAGAAAGTAGTGCGAATTTGCAACATAAAGCTACAGATTTTGCACAGGCTTTCAATTTAGTTGCTGTAAGTTATATACTTACTATTTTCAGCAGAAGATGATGGTTTTAGGCAGCAAAGACAAAGCTTTTGGCGAATTAAAGCTGCAGCAGTACCTGTAGATGCTTAAGTAGAGGCATGCAGAAAGAAATTATCAACAAGATGAGATTACAGTAAATGAAAAATTGCAATCTCTCTAGAATTTGGGATTTAAGAGATAGGAGATTACCCAATTTATGTTTTGAGCTAGGAAATCCTTCCAATTTGCCAATTAATTAACAATTTTGATTAGAGATTAAGAAGTGGAGACCATTTTTATGTATTTTGAAGCTTTTAATTTCTGGTGGAAGGAGAAAGGTGAGAAACCTGTACGATGTCTCCTTTACCAACCAGAAGTCTCTTTTGGGTATTGGATCCAACCCAAACCCAATATGCCTTAGGAAAATTTTTAGAAATGTTATTTTTCTCAATTACTCACATATTCAATCTTTAACAATTCATAACTTTTGCATTATTAATCCGATTTCAACAAAATTAAATGCGTTGGAATCGTTATTTCGTCTAGAATTTTATTAAAGTAAATAAAACATTATTTTTCATCAATTTAAATTTTATTTTAGCACTAACTCTCATTTTCTACAATTTTAATCGAATATAGTTATACAACTACATTCACAAACTCATGAAATAAAGTAACACTTTATTTCACATAAGCCCAACATTTTTATCCTCAATAAAATTATTTCTTCTTTATTCTCCATATTTTATTTTAAAATAAAATGGACTGTTGGTCTTAAATTACCAATATCATTTTATTAAACCCAAATAAATTTACAACCCATCCTAAGACTCAAATAAAGTGATTAACTTTATTTTCTTCATTTCATTAGCTCAATTTACTCAACTTCATTGTTTATATTAAATAAACAATATTTTCACCATTTTACCTCTAACTAATTTAATTAATTCCAATATTAAATTATAATCATCGTTATAATTTAATATTAGCGGTAATCTCCAAACTGGGTTTGTTACAGACTCCCCACCTAAAAAAAAAGCGTCCTCGCTATTTCTAGGGAAACCGTGACAAATATAACAATTTAATCCAAAAGGAATAAGAAATAGCTTGAGATAATAGTTCTCACCATCCTCAAATGAAGATAGAAAACCCGGAAAAGAACTCTCGATAGATTCTCTAGTTTCCCAAGTGCAATCATTGAGATTCTCCGACCATTGAATCTTAACAAGAGGAACGTTCTTGCTTCGAAGGCGCCTTACCTTCGAATCAAGCACGCGAATAGGCCGCTGAACGGTGGATAAACTCGGTGAGATCTCAAGCTCTAGCTGCTCGGAAGGATCAACAACGGAATCAGAACCTCGAATGCACTTCTTAAGCTGAGAGACGTGGAAAACATCATGAATACCGGATAAATGAGGCGGAAGTGACACTCTATAAGCAACCGGACCGATGCGCTCGGTAATCGGAAATGGTCCTATAAAGCGAGGAGCCAATTTCCCTGTGGAGCCAAAGCGCATCACTCCCTTCATCGGAGATATACGAATGAACACATGGTCACCGACGGAGAATTCAAGAGGCTTCCTACGGTTGTTCGCGTAGGATTTCTGACGGCTCTGTGCCTCTTTCATTCTCTGTCTAATAAGGGAAATCTTCTCCGAAGAATCACGAATCGAATCCGGCCCAAGAATAAACTTCTCGCCTGATTCTAACCAACAAGATGGAGAACGGCACGGTCTACCATAAAGTGCCTCGAATGGTGCCATACCGATACTAGATTGAAAGCTGTTGTTATAGGAGAATTCTACCAATGGAAGGTGATCCTCCCAAGAACCACCAAAATCAAGAATGCATGCACGAAGTAGGTCCTCAAGAATACGATTCACCCTCTCTGTCTGTCCATCAGACTGAGGATGATAAGCAGTCGAAAGATTTAGCTTTGTTCCCAAAGCCTGCTGAAAGCTGGACCAGAAATGACTGGTAAATAGAGGATCACGGTCACAAACGATCGATGAAGGAACACCATGCAATCATACAATTTCCTTAATATAGAGCTTCGCCAAAAGAGGAGCATTCCTATTAGACTTAATAGGAACAAAATGAGCTGACTTCGTGAGGCGATCAACAATTACCCAAATGCTCGAATGACCCGACCTTGAACGAGGTAGGCCGTCAATGAAGTCCATCGAAACTTGGTCCCACTTCCATAGTGGAACCTCTAGAGGCTGAAGAAGACCAGATGGCCGCTGATGCTCGGCCTTGACAAGCTGACACGTAATGCAATTGCTTACATAATTTGCAATGTCACGCTTCATGCCTTCCCAATAATAAAGTCGATGCATATCCGCATACATCTTACTGCTACCCGGATGAATGGTGTACTTAGAGCGATGACAATCATCAAGTATGTCACGTCTAAGTGTTGGGTCAGAAGGCACAACAATACGGTTCTTCAAACGGAGGCAACCGTGAGAATCAATGGAATAATCCCGCAACTCCTCATCACAGGAGTCAGTAGAACAAGACTGGATGAGGCGCATCGTATGAACATCATGCCTCTGAGCCTCAGAAATACGATCAAGAAGAGATGGTCGAGCATCCATACTAAACAATAAAGGAGGAGAACCAGATGATGGAACTCTATTACGAATATCACAACAAGATAGTGTCATCAAAACATCCCATTCGGCTAACATCATAGAAACCACGGCCGAATGCTTGCGACTAAGCGCATCAGCAACTCGATTACCCTTACCAGGGGTATACTCAATATCGAAATCATATGAGGCGAGAAACTCTAACCATCGTTGTTGCCTCATATTCAAATCCTTCTGAGAAAAGAGATACTTAAGAGATTTGTGATCGGTATAGAGGATAAAATGCTCTCCCAAAAGGTAATGACGCCAAATCTTCAAAGCAAAGACAATGGCCGCAAGCTCAAGGTCATGGGTAGCATACCGAACCTCGTTCGGTCTCAACTGTCTCGAAGCATATGCAACTACCCGATCCTTCTGCATCAGGACTGCACCGAGGCCACTGTGGCTGGCATCGGTATATACAATAAGATCTTGGTTCCCTTGAGGAACCACGAGGATGGGTGAATTAGTGAGAAGCTCTTTCAGTCTCTGAAAAGAAGCTTCACACTTATCAGACCAAATAAATCGAACGCCTTTCCTCGTAAGGCTAGTCAAAGGAAGAACAATGCGGGAAAAGTCTTTGATGAAACGACGATAATAACCCGCTAATCCCAGAAAGGAACGAATCTCGTGAACATTCTCAGGCCTCTTCCAATTCTCAATAGCCTCGATCTTAGCAGGATCGACAGAGATGCCACTGGAAGATATGACATGGCCTAAGAATTTCACTTGCTTTTCCCAAAAATGACACTTAGAAAGCTTTGCTTTGAGTTGATGCTGTCGGAGAGTACTCAAAACGATTCTAAGATGTCTAGCATGATCTACTTCGGACCTAGAATAAACCAAAATGTCATCAATGAAAACAAGAACAAACTTATCGAGATATTCCCGGAATACTCGATTCATGAGATCGACGAAATAAGCAGGAGCGTTCGTCAAACCGAATGGCATGACGAGCCACTCATAAGAACCATAGCGAGTGCGGAATGTGGTGAGAGGAATACTATCTTCCGCAACTCAAAGCTGATGAAAACCAGTGGCCAGATCTAACTGAGAAAAGACCTTAGCACCACTCAACTGATCGAACATATCATCAATTCTGGGTAAAGGATAACGGTTCTTGATGGTTAGCTCATTAAGCTTGCGATAGTCGACGCAAAGTCTAAGAGATCCATCGGATTTCTTCACGAATACCACCGCGGCACCCCACGGTGAAGAGCTAGATCGAATAAAATGCTTGGCTTCAAGCTCGAGAAGTTGCTTCTTGAGTTCCTCATTCTCTCGCGTAGACATCCTCGTGGGAGGACGACTAACGGGCTGAGCACCTGGGATAAGATCAATACGGAACTCAATGGCTCGCTTAGGAGGCAAACCAGAAACAGGCTCAAATAAATCGGCAAAGTCACAAACAACTGGAATATGGGACACATCATCATCAGTATCGAGAGAATCAAGAGAAAATAGAGAGGTTGTCGAACCACCATCGGAATCATGAAGCGAGAGAGATAACTGATCGGGAGAATCAGGGTGTCGAAGATAAAGAACTCGCTCGAAACATAAAATCTTAGCATCGTACCGAACTAGCCAGTCCATACCCAAAATCATGTCAAAGCCAAGGAAAGGAATCACATGCAGATTCGCATGGAAAGAAAAACCACAAATCAAGATCTCAACGTCATCACACAGTAAGCTAAGAGTAGCGGATCCTCCAATAGGATTAGCAATTCGCAACGAAGTAAGCAAGCATGAAACATCCAACTGCAAAGCATCTACGAGTTCCTTTGATACGAATGAGTGAGAAGCACCCGTATCGAAAAGCACTCGGATAATACGATCATGAAATAATAAGGAACCTTCTAAAACGGAAGAGTGTGTACCTCTAAGCTGAGAAGCATCACCAGAGGTAGAAGCCACATTAAGCTGACCCTGACGTGAACCTTTCCCCTTAATGGGGCAAGCAGCAACTAAATGTCCCTCTTTCTTGCAGTGGAGGCAACGCTTGGGTTTGGGACACTCTCTAACAGGATGATCAGGGGAGCCACAATTGAAGCATGCAAAAGGCTTCGCTGAAGGAGTAGACTGAGGCTGAGAAGAAGAACCACCATGCTTCTTCTTCTTCTTAGGAGGAAAGGGCCTAGACTTGCGAAAGAACTTCTTCTTATTCGGGTTGGCCCGAACCCTAACATCATCATCACTATCCTCTTCCTTCTCGACCGCTTCAAGCTGAAGGGCCATATCAACAAGCTTCTCAAAAGTAAGCTCAAGGCGAAGCATAAGGGCCTTCTTCAAATACTTCTTAAGTCCGGAAATGAACCTAAGATTCTTCTTGTATGGAGTAGGAATATGTTCAAGCCCATACTTGGAAAGACCCTCAAACGAAGCAACATACTCAGAAACAGAAAGCTTTCCTTGCTTGAGCTCAAGGAAGCGACGAGCTAGAGTTGCTCTCTCAGAATCAGGAATAAACTTGAGCTCAAAACGCTCACGGAACTGATCCCACTCAAGTGTGGACTCATCAATCTCAGCAATCAGAAGGTCATACCAATGAAGAGCTCGTTCTTGCAACATACTGGATGCTACAAGAACACGGTGATGGCTAGATATCTCCATACGGCTAAAAATACGCTCACAAGAACTGAGCCAGGCCTCAACATCAAGAACAGACTCGGTGCCTTTAAAGGCCTTGCCACCGAGATGAGTGAAATCACTGCACATACGTGCAAAAGCTGATCGGCAAGGAGAGGCAGGAGTAGCAGTAGTGGGAGGCTGAACGCTCCGCACTAACTCAAGAATCTGATCAGTGGACATATATACACCCTCAGGACGAGAACCACTGGACGATCCCGTCGCTGAATGGCGTCCTCTACCTCGATGAGACATAGCTGAGAGAAAAGATTAAAAGGATCATTCGCAGGGTAAATAGATATATTAAAAATTCAAATACAGAAAATAAGGAATACTATGAAATATACTGAACATTCCTAGACGCATTCCTTTCCATCTACCCCCATAGGAATTGAAAAAGGACATGGGTCAAAACATGGGTAAGGATAAAATTAAAAGTGAGGTGAACCGAATCATGATTATGGGATGATACATGTAGATGTATTATACTTGATGTATGGTATCTCGTGTACTGTTCTGTATATATCACATTATATTCTGAAACCTTGCTCTGATACCAAGCTGTAACGCCCCACCCCGAGACCCACGTTAGTAAAGGGAATTAAAGAGAAATTCTGTCTACTAACGCAGAGAATAGGGTTGGATAAGGGCGACCAACATAGCATACAATAGCTAAGAACTAAACATGTCAAGTAGTGTCATCATTTTTTTTTTCATTTACCTCATATGTGGTTGACATGTCTAGTCCATAACTATTGCACACTATGGCGGTTTACAAACGTTTCAGAACTAATGTAATATACATATATGCGGAAAGTAAATAACAGTCACAGAACAGCAAACCCAGATCAGATATATATATATACATACACCACCATACATGCCCACATGATACATCATACATGAGTGCCAAAAAGGGGTACTGATAATCACATACAATCATCCCACAAAAAGAATAATAGTCAACAAAATGGTCTAAAGATAAAAGCTAGCCAAATCGATATGTCCCACAAAAGGTGATGAGCTGATCCAAAAAGTGAAGCTATCCATACTAACCTGCAACTCGGTCTGACCCGAGTGAAAAACACACGGGTCAGGCAACTAAACTCATCAGTAGATAAGGGCATCAATGATGATAAGTGATAATGAGATAATCATGTCGTTGTTCCCAATGGAACGAATATAAGGTTCATCATGAATATACATATGTGAGAATCATCAAGGACCATTCTTATATCATAAGAAGGAAAATTATTTCGAAGTACTTCAAATCAATCATAAAGATCGTCAAACTTCATAAATCACATAATCTCAACAAGTAGTAATAATATGGTCGAACCATCATCGACCATCCTATAATGTCGCCTAATTCTTACTCGAGGCTATTCAAAACATAACATCCCCCAAAAAGATTAACATCAAAATCATCAATAAAAAGAGTACTTTGCACGTGCTATTTACTTCCACTAGTACTGTACTTCGGTACCATACATCATGAGATTGGGATCACCTTCATTTCTACCTCTCCTGCCTATGCACACGACTACGTAGCCTATAATTTCCTCCATCCCAATCGGTGACGTCAAAAGACCCGAGTAATAATATTATCATAATGCTTCGGGGTTGACTACTAATCTACAACCCCACTTCACTCGAGGTCCGTAGTACTAGTCCAAACTTCCATGTGTCTCAACTTTACGACTAGGAACCCAAAAGGTATTAACACACGTCCCATACCATGCGTCAGCACCTAATGGTTTACTAATCGTCGGTCGATACCACATCGTAAAGTAATTATACATTAACATCAAACCCTAAAAAGAAATTATATACATAGCCTCATTTCATCGGCAAAATGTAGAAAATTCCAACTCATCGTATTTTGTACCACGACGAATTCAATGTGACTACCACACTTGTCTCCTTTCATCGACAAGTATCAAAATAATAAATAACCTTGCCTCATATCCTCGGCAAGTGTACTCTACATCCATATGGTCCTCTATCGCATATACTCCAAATTAGGAGTCAACGGACCATATCTGCATAATATTAGTCAAATGGACTAATATGATAAAATGCTTCAAACACAATCAAAACGTCAAATATACACCCGAATAACATAAAAATGATTTAAATAAATAAAATTAGTTATAAAATATTTTTCCATAGACAACATTTTTTTTTTTTATGATTTATAAAAGACTTGGAAATAAGGAATACTTGTTTTAAAATCCCTTAAAAAAAATGCTTTAAAACATTTATGATTTCAGCATAGAAAACGACAAAATTTGGCAATGCGATTAAAAACAAAGTTGTAGCTTAGATTCTAAGCTTTCCAGAATGACAAAGATCGTCAAATTCCGATCAGCGGTCTAAAAACTATGATCTTTCTACTAAAAGTCTTAAACAAGGCCTGTAGCATATAGTGTATGCATATATTGACAGGACTGAGATAAATATTCACAATTTCAGCATATTAAACATTCGAATCTGGCAATATGACTAAAGAAAAAGTTATAGCTTATAAAATGAGCTTTCCAGAACATCTAAGATTATCGAATTCGGCTTAAAAATGAAAAAGTTATGGCCGATTCCGTTTCAGATTCAACAACAGGGAAATTCTAGTCTTGCTCTCGGGTTAGCAGTAAACAAATTCAATTTTGTCATAGCTAACCTCAAAATAACAGAAAACTCATCAAACAAAAGTTGTAGTATATGACATAAGCATTCCGGAATGGCCAAGATTATCAAAATCCGATCTGTGATTCAAAAGTTATGGGTATTTTGCTAACAGATTCAAACTAAGCCTGATTTGTTAAAAACAGAATCAGGCTTCTGAATTCAAACCCATTTCAGGTCATTAAAATTGCAAAATCTCAGGAAACAATCTGAAGACAAATTGTTCCTTATCGAATGTAGTTTCCAACAAAAAAAATTTGAGGTAAAACGGACAAGAAACGTGAAAGTTATGACCGTTTTACTATGATGTATTTTCAACCAAACGTGATATACGAAAAACTTAAGAAAGTAGTGCGAATTTGCAACATAAAGCTACAGATTTTGCACAGGCTTTCAATTTAGTTGCTGTAAGTTATATACTTACTATTTTCAGCAGAAGATGATGGTTTTAGGCAGCAAAGACAAAGCTTTTGGCGAATTAAAGCTGCAGCAGTACCTGTAGATGCTTAAGTAGAGGCATGCAGAAAGAAATTATCAACAAGATGAGATTACAGTAAATGAAAAATTGCAATCTCTCTAGAATTTGGGATTTAAGAGATAGGAGATTACCCAATTTATGTTTTGAGCTAGGAAATCCTTCCAATTTGCCAATTAATTAACAATTTTGATTAGAGATTAAGAAGTGGAGACCATTTTTATGTATTTTGAAGCTTTTAATTTCTGGTGGAAGGAGAAAGGTGAGAAACCTGTACGATGTCTCCTTTACCAACCAGAAGTCTCTTTTGGGTATTGGATCCAACCCAAACCCAATATGCCTTAGGAAAATTTTTAGAAATGTTATTTTTCTCAATTACTCACATATTCAATCTTTAACAATTCATAACTTTTGCATTATTAATCCGATTTCAACAAAATTAAATGCGTTGGAATCGTTATTTCGTCTAGAATTTTATTAAAGTAAATAAAACATTATTTTTCATCAATTTAAATTTTATTTTAGCACTAACTCTCATTTTCTACAATTTTAATCGAATATAGTTATACAACTACATTCACAAACTCATGAAATAAAGTAACACTTTATTTCACATAAGCCCAACATTTTTATCCTCAATAAAATTATTTCTTCTTTATTCTCCATATTTTATTTTAAAATAAAATGGACTGTTGGTCTTAAATTACCAATATCATTTTATTAAACCCAAATAAATTTACAACCCATCCTAAGACTCAAATAAAGTGATTAACTTTATTTTCTTCATTTCATTAGCTCAATTTACTCAACTTCATTGTTTATATTAAATAAACAATATTTTCACCATTTTACCTCTAACTAATTTAATTAATTCCAATATTAAATTATAATCATCGTTATAATTTAATATTAGCGGTAATCTCCAAACTGGGTTTGTTACAGAGACCCATTGTTCACTAGTGGATTTTGGAAGAGCTTCCAGGAAGTTTTGGGAACCGAGTTGTGTTTGAGTACAGCTTATCACCCTCAAACAGATGGTCAGACCGAGAGAGTCAACCGAGTTTTGGAAGATCTTCTTAGAGCATGTGTTTTGGACTTCGGAGGATCACGGGAAGATCACCTTCATTTGGTGGAGTTTGCGTACAACAACAGTTACCAGTCAAGCATTGGTATGGCACCGTATGAGGCATTGTATGGAAGACCGTGTAACTCTCCGACATGTTGGTTGGAAACTGGAGAAAAGCTGATACTTGGGCCAGAGATGATTCGGCAGACTTCAGATTGTATATAGATCATTCGGCAACGAATGAAGGCAACCCAAGACCGTCAGAAGAGTTATGATGATAAGCGTCGTAAGGATTTGGAGTTCGACGTAGGTGATATGGTTTTTGTGAAGATTTCTCCATTGAAGAATGTTATTCGATTCGGGAAGAAAGGAAAATTGACTCCGAGATTTGTTGGACCATTCCCGATCATCGAGCGAATTGGAAAGCTCGCCTACAGATTGGAGTTACCAGATAAGATGTCGAGTGTGCACAATGTTTTTCATGTATCATATCTACGGAAGTATGTGCACGACTCGAATACAGTGGTTTCTGCTGATAGCTGTGAAGACTTCGAAGTTGATCCAGTTGATAGAAGACCTCGTAAGTCGCTTCGTGTTGTTGAAACCGACACGAAACAGCTTAGGAGGAAGGTAGTTAAGTTGCTCAAGATACAATGGAGTGATGATGATAACGACTGTACGTGGGAGGTGGAAGAGAGGATTAAGGCAGCTCATCCTGAACTCTTCAAGGTATGGCCCTAAGGTGTCGTCTCATCTCGCGATATTGTAACTTGTTCTAAGTCTTAGAATTCTGTATGCTAAGTTAGAATTGGATGCATGGTTTGTTGATTACTGTGGATGGTAGGCGTACAGAATAGTCTTTGATTGCTTTGTTTGCTTGGAATTTCGGGGGCGAAATTCCTAAGGGGGAGAGAATGTAACGACCCGTATTTTACGGATCGAAACATCGTAAAATAATTAACAATTGGTTGCATTGTTGATAAGTCGTTCAGAATTTTTCTAAGTCCTAAGTCGATTTGGATGAGTTAAGAGATAATAGTCTGGGTCGAGTTGCCGACTTAAGGTTTTGACCGAGTTAAGAAATAGGTCGTATTGCCTTAAGTCGTATGGTGGTTTAGGTCGTGGGTTAGTTAGAGCGACCTATAGAATTATGCGACCTAAGTTTTGGTTAAGTGTTAGGTCGGCTGGGAAAGTTAGCGACCTAGTGATTCCGGGTTAGCGACTTAGTGATTAAGTTGTTAGGTCGGGTGGGACGACCTATAGAAGTTAGCGACCTATAGGAGTTAGCGACCTATAGGGTTGAGCGACTTAAGAACTTAAGGATAGGCAGCGACTTAAGAAGGTTAGCGAGTTAGTGTAGTTAGGTCGGCAACGACCTAAGTAGTAGTGAGCGACTTAAGGAGTTAAGTCGTACGTGTTAAGTCGCGTGTAAGTTAAGTCGCGCGCTTGAGATTTCCTTATGTCGTAGGTCGCGGAGTTCTGCTAAGCCGTTAGGTCGTGAGCGACCTAGTAGTTGGGGCGCGCGTGCATATCTGTTAAGTCGCTGAGTATGGCCTTGTAGTTAGGTCGTAAGCCGTATACCCAGTTAAGTCGTAACCGACTTAGGGGTTAGCTGTTGAGTTGTTAGGAGTTAGGCGCACGCGTTAAGTTGTAGACGACTTAGGGAAGTTAAGTCTTAAGTCGTAGAGACTTGGATCTGTTTTAAGTCGTAGCCCAGTTATTTGTTAGGTCGCGTAAGGCTTAGCAGTTAGGTCGAAGATGTGCTTAAGCGCTAGGTCGCAGGTGCGCGTTAGGTTAGGTCGTAGAGGCTGGGGGTTTTGTTAAGTCTTTAGGTCGGTAGATTTTAGGTCGTAGGTCGTGGACGACCTAACTCCGAGCGACTTAGTGAATTTTCAGCTATAAATAGGAAGGGTTTTGCTCACTTTTTGGGATCCGGATTTTGAAGCGATGAAGTGCTGCCATTTTGAGAGCTCGACTTCTACACTTCTTCACTTCTTTTCTCCACTCTAATCTAGTGCTTCCATCCATCCAAGTTGAAGATCAAATTGAAGATTCAAGAGCTTAGATTGAAGATCTTCATCTTTTCTAGAGAGATTTCATCGTTTGAAGCGGATTGGTGATAGATCAAGCTTGATCCTTTGCTGTCCAGATCTGAAGCGTGTTGATTTGGGTTTGTTTTGGTAATTTGGTGAGTGGTGATTATCTCTCACACGGATCCAAAGGAGTATATCGGATTGTTGGCTTGATTTGGTGTTAAAATAGTGATTTCTATGCATTTTTGTAAACCTAAGTGTAGATCCATGTAGATCCATTGTTCATGATGATTTGACAACCATTTTTGTATATGATTAACCTATGCAAGTTCATTCATCAAGTTGTAGAGATAATTCTTATGTTTTCATGCTTGTTAGACTTTCAACTCCTTAATTACGAAATCGCCATTATTGTTATAATTGTCCATTTTGCTTATATTTGAATGCTTGGTTACTTGGATTGATGTTTGACATGATTGATTGCTGTGAATTAGATGATTGTTGATTGGTTTTAGACAAGGTGGTCGAAGATGATTCAAAAGCTAAGGGAAAGGCTCTTTAATTGGGAAAGCTGCTCGTGGCATATGTAGCGGGATGATGAAGCTCTTATGCATAGATTTGATGATGTGATGTTGAGATGAGGCTTTGCGAGGATGTGATGAAGCGAGGCAATCATGAGATGAAGACTTGGTCTAATCCAGACGGGATCATTCCAAGCACGTTGGTAACTCGGTGATATGATTCGAGTTAAGGGTAATGGATGCTTGAGAGGCGCTTGAGCTAGTATGGAAATAGTCGTCGAGGAGGATGACTAGGAGGTTTGGATAGCATCGTTATTGAAGATTCTAGCATGCTCTAAGCAAGAGTACGTTTGGGCAGATTCGATAGTCCCAACGGCCAACTGTTGATGGTCGAGTACTCTGGGCAGATTCGATAGTCCTAGGCACGGGCTGCGACGACGTGCGGGAGTTATGTCTAGAACCGGGGTTTCCATTAGCCCTTGACGGACGGCTGAAAGAATGTGTCGGTCATTCAATTAACGGTGATATCGAAGCAATGATAACAGTGATAGCCAGAGTCATGGATGTTTGGTTGTATCGTCATTCGGACTCAAGAGTGGTATTTTCTGGGTGCTTATCTGATTTAGGCCTTGGTACTTGGAAAACATCGCCCTTGACTCGAGTGATAGTAGCTTTACTTTAAATTGTATGCTCTGCTATGTCTGCTTCTGCTTAGTGTTTGTCTGGGGGCTATCACTGTAGAATGAGGTTGGAGTGGGAGGGTTGTATTCCTATTCCTTTTCCTTTATGCTCTTTTGGTATGTTGTTAGTTAATTTACTGCTCACTAAGACTGTTGTCTGACTCAAGGCTTTATGTTTTTAATTCTTATTGCCTTGGGCTGTTCGTCCATTTTTGGGACGGGCAGACTAGGTAGCAGGTGACAGGTGCTGTTCTCTTCTCACGATGCTGATGTCGAAGACGAGATGGAGGGTTGCATATTATCTTCTTATTATATATACTGGATGTTCCGCTGTTTTGTATTCTCTGAGTGTTATGTAGTGAGGCTTGATGTATTGGCTATTTGGATGCTTGTATTCAACTATTATGAAGTTTTATAAGATGGCATTTTATTCTGTAAAGCTTCACTATATATATGTTCTATTGTATTTTGTCCATGCGCTGTGAGTAATACGATAGATCCTGTTATTTTGATCTACCCTGACAATCGTCCATGGTCGCCTGGCACACTTTACAGCGCACTATCTCTAGATTCGGTGCAGGGGTCATGGGCGGTCGTCACAACCTTCTTGATTTACTTTCGCAATATCGCATTTGTCGCAGCAATTCCCAGCTTGTCGTTGTCCCGCTAGTTCGTGTCAGTATCCACATGCATATCCGAGTCATCTTCTTATTTCTCTAGCCTCGAAAGGTGAGAAATCACTCACGGTTAACATCCATATATTAGTAAATTTAATTCACATGAAATGATGATTGGAATATGCTGTTAAATTAGAATTGTTAAGTTATTTGATTGTTAAATATGATATGCCATTATCTGCCATTGTTTACCTATGATATATGACACCATAACCTGTTGTATATATTATATTTAAATTGTTACTGATGATATATGCCTGTTGTTGATTGTAACAACCCGGGGTTTTACACCAATTTATAATCGTCATTAAACGATTAATGGTGACAGCTGATTGCTGTTGGGAGTTTTAACCGGGTTGAAATTCATTTATAGATTGGTTAAATGTTATGTGGACTTTATAATTATCTTGGTCCAAGTTTTTATGGGTGATGTGTTGTATCATAAGGCAGAGACCCGTTCTTTTCCCCCTTTTCATTATTTTTCGCAACCCTAAAACAAAACAAACGAAAGAAAATAAAAATGGCTGCTAGGGTTTGTCTTCGCTCGATCCCTAAATCGCCACAGCTTGACTTGAAGCGGCGATGTATTCTCTGATTTCTTGAGTGCCACGGCTTCGACTCTGAATTGTTCGATCTTTGATTTCGGCTGCGAAATTGGGTTTGGATTCTTCGAATAAGGTGAGTGATTTACACTCACATCTTAAATTCAAACTTAGTGTTATGCTTCGCGTTCGATTTGATTTCGTCGTTGATGATTTCTGACTTGATTTTGACTTGGTTCGATTTCTTGTTTTCTTGGTTATCACGGTAATGTTTTCGTATGGATGTTGATGACGTTGATTTGTTCAACTCGAATATATTTTTGTGCCTGAATTCCATGGTGTTGATTTCCTTTGACTTTGCCCATTTTTGATTTCATGAATTTCTGGCTTTGACTGGGACTTGTTGCGTGAATTTCTGGTTGGCTTCGACTTTGATTCTTCACTGTCCTGTACATGTTGTTACCATTTGTGTCAACCTGGACCTGTTCGATTTTGACTTGATTTTGTTCACTGAATTTCTGGCTTCACTTATTATTATGGCTTTGATTTTATGGCCCCTATGTACTTCGGCTTTGGCCATCTTTGTGTTCATCCCTGAGCATTTTCGATCTGCTGTTTGCATTGCATCATTCATGTATGTTTCCACTGTTTGCAACAGCAGTTTCATTATGGTGACTTCATTGGTATTACTTGATGTCATTTTGACTTGTTGTTTATAATTCGAAGTCTGGTGCTTCATCATTGACTCAGTTTTGTCTACCATATATGTGATGCATTTGTGTACTTCATATATGCACTTGTGTATTGGTTGCTTTGCCTTTGCCGTTGCCTGAATTAAAGTCTGATCATTTTTAGTTGCATACATGTTGTATCTTTGACGCACTTGGTTTGTGATTCACTGTTGCATTCCTTTGTGCTCGAATCTGATCTATTGGCACTGGTTTATATGAGTTGCTGTGTTGCCATATTAATCTAGTTGGACAGTATTCATCACAGTTCCATCTGTATCATTTTCTGGGTCTCTTGAACTTCATGTCGAGGCTACATATATGTATTGTGTTTCCAGTCATCATGTAGTTGCATTGAGTTGGTCTGCCTTTGTTTCCAGTCTTTGTTGTATATGATTGTATCTTGAATCTCTGGCCTAGATTTCTTTGTAGTCTCTGGTATCACTCTTCGAGGCAGTCTGCATTTCAATTGCATTGTTGGTCTTGAAAAATTTCTCTGTACACATTGCATTTTATCTGACTTTATCATGTCTGCATATGGACTTGTGCATTATTGTTTTTGTGATGGCACTATCCAGTTGAGTTTGAGTCGTATAACTCGAACTTGATCTCGAGTTGGTGCCATTTGCTTCCGATTCATTGATCTTTTACATATTTCATCACTGTAGTGGCGAGGCAGTGCACGTGAGCGTGTACTGCAGCCAAACAGTATTGACTTTTTAATTGATAATTTCAATTGCTTGAATTGTTTCGTGTGTCCAATTCAATTCAATTTTGATATTGTATTTTGATTTGGTCTAATTTGATCATTTTGTTGCTATCTAATTATCTACTGGATAATTAGATTATGTGTTTTCTAATTATCGTATCGATAATTAGATTTTGTTGTTTCTGCTGTTCACTGGCTTGGGTTTTACGTTGGCCACTTGCTGTTAGTTGCCGTTTAGGAAATTCTGTTGTTTTCAAATTATCTTCATTGATAATCTTTTTTTATCTTTGTTAATGATTTGAATTTGTTGATTTGTTGTTTTATGTTGTTTCGTGTTATATCTACCGTTATCTGATTCTCTTATTGAAGGGTTGGATATACGAGATTTATTGTGACTGTCGTTTATTTGTTATTTAATTATTATTGCTTCCGTGCATTAATAACTGAGTTTGAATTAGACTGACCCACGTATTATTTTCTTTTGAATTTAATACTCGGGTCAGACCGAGTTATTTCAGGTTGTTGATATCTTGCTTTGGGTTGCTGCTTGAGCTATGAAGTCTCTTCATATCTTTTGGAGTAGTCGTTGTCATAGTATAGGATGATATGTATTCATGTATATTATTTACAATAATGTACTTGTATATGTAACTTCCAGTGTCGACAGTTGTAGTTGTATCATATGTATTGTATCACATTGTAACGACCCGTAAATTTAACTAGTTGTAATAACGTATTAATTGAAATTTTGCGAAATTTTAAACGATAAAATTTTGAAATATAAATTGATATTTGGAATGCGTCTAGTTAAACATAGCAACTGGTAAATTTTCGTCCGAAAATACGAAAGTTTATTTCGCGCGTAAATTTACTTCAATTTAATCAGTTAGAAATTGATGAAAATAAAATGTTTTCGGAACCTAAATATTTTTACATAGAAAAATTCTAAACCATCTTTTGAGCAAGATGTCAGTTTGTCGTTTTTCTAAATTCGGACATCTTTAGCTCCGTCGATCTTAATTTTCTGCGTTTTGCTACATTTTCCGTCGGTAGAAAATTCGAATTTTTATAAGTCAATCGTGCAACTGATATCTATATATCATTTTGATCGTCTCGTCGTGCTAATTCCCATGGTATATTTACTTCTGTGTTTCGGCGTCCGGTACGCAGCGGAATCTGCGGACCGTATCATTACCGGTTCCGTGCTTTCTGGTTTACTTGTAACCATTGGGTATCTATCGAAAACTGTATAACCATTAACATTTCATATTCCCGAAAATTTTTTGTCATGACCATTCATTTTAGCTTCCCGTGTGCATTTACTTTCCAGTGAGAATAAATAACCTATAACCTTTATTAATATAAATGTACATGCCTTTACAAATGTACTCTGCCCTTTCAATTTTGAAATTAGAGTAAATATGTTAAAGGCTGTCATGCTTCTCTTCTCCTCATTCTCCTCATTTTTCTTTTACCCATGATTTCCCATGTCTCTGCCACGTGCCTAGCAACTCCAACCTCACCGAAGGCCACCGTCCTCTGGCCACGACCAACCAGTCCGCCCACGCCTTCAACCACCATCGGCCTACAGCCCGTGGCCTTGTTCCCCCGACCCGCGACCATCGCCTTCCCTGACGCAGATCCGCCTCGTCCTTCTCTTTTTCCCATAGCCGCCTGGCCACGTGAACCACTACCTCCTCAACCGCCTTATCCTCTCTGGCGTGTCACATCGCCACTCCTTTCCCCTCAGCTTTCCCTTTATTGCCGAGATCTTCCACTACCCCGCCTACCAGCCTCGCCGAGCCTACACCATCAAACCGACGACCCGCGGCTTCCCCTGACTGCCTCCTTGTCTACCGCCATTCTTCCTTCGTCCAAACCCAAGCACGAGAACCATCTTTCCCTCGTCTCCACTGCTCGGCCGAACCCCTCCAAATCTCCAAGCTGGCGATCCTTTTCTCCCCTCGCCTGCTGTCCATCGAGCTGGCCTATGTGCTTGGCTTTATCGAAAATGCAGTGAGGTATACTATATTATGTTGGTGGGATATATTTGTATATTTTCTAGTACATATATAAAGTTATATAGGTTAGTTGATATATAAACTTATTGGTATAGGCAGTACGTCAGTGGGGATATATGTGTTTAGCAAATGTGTTATGTTCAAAAATCTATTTTCAATGTTTATATATATATATATATATATAAAGATTTCGTTTTTTATGTATTATTATAAAGTTGAGTTGTTATAGTTTATAATATTATAGCATTTTATAGATTCAAGTTCAAAGTATTGTTTATGAAACTGCTGTCAAAATATTCGAAGAAGAAGAAGTATATTTTATGTAAGCTATATATATTTCTACAGGTTGCTTTATTTCTTTGTTTCATAGCCTACAGTTTTAAATTACAACAGATAGTATATTTTAATAAGTTGTTCTACATAGGTATGCTAGTTATATAATATGATAGCATATAAGTACTTTGTATTTTACAATGATATATATGGCAGTATATAAAGTAGTTTGCATACATATATAGGTCTGTCTATATATATAACCTATTCACTTGATTTTATAATATAAATGATTGCGTATTTATATTTTAATTTAAGGGAGTCATAGGGATTGTTTTATGCCGCCTTGTTTATACGTATATGTTTGATTTTAAATTTCATGTACTTTAAATTACATAATGACTATGTAATATAATATGTATACATGGTTCGTTAATATGTTATGTTTAAAAATATGTTATGTTATGTTTTTATATATTTGCATCTCGTTCAGTTATATCCAACTGATTTTTGATTTGTTTTTTCGATTTCAAATTCTCAGCTTCGTCTCATCGATCTCGATTACATTTGTTTTGCTTTGAGATTTGCCGTTGGATTGGTCGATCGGTTGGTTCACGATTCAATTCGTATCTTGTCTGGGTGTCAAATCTCTCTAGCCTCGAAAGGTGAGCAACCACTCACGATTAACGTTCTTTTATTTATTAAATTTGATTTCAATTGAAACGACAATTGAAATATGCTACTGTTATTTATGCTATTAACTGTATCAGTTAACCTTTGACATCTGACACCATTATCTGTTATATATGCAATGATAATCCAGTTTGGTTGTTAAATGATTGATTGTTTGATTTGGACGTTAAAATTGTAATGTATAAAGTGATAAATATTATGCAAATAAATTTGACGTAGGATAATTAAAATTTGAATTGACACATATGTTGAATTTGATTTAGTTGAATATGACCCCTTTTAATTGTTAAATTAATTGACATGTAGAATAGTGATAGTTACACTGTGAACCATTGAACGTATATTTGATTAATTGTTGTAGTGTTAAAATTGAAATCGAATGACAATGGAAGAACCGTATAAATATTAGGGTAATAATCTTTAATCTACATGAAATGATAGTGTAGATTCTAGAAATAATTTTATTAATTTACACAAATAACAATGTGAATTAATACGATTATTTTGGGATTATTTGAATTGATTATTTGATTGTTATTGATTGTTGTTATTGCTTGTTTATTTACTTTGACACCATCCCAGTTATCACACTGCAAGTTCCCTTTTGCTATGTTTTGATTTTGAATTAAATTGGAATCGGGTTGAAATGATAAAAACCCAAATGAACTTGACTTAGGATAGAGAATTTAATAAAACCCGATTGGTCAATAATTTGATTTAAAATTTAATAAAGATTTTATTTGAATAAATAATATAGTTGTGAAATGAAGTTGAAATTTGAATTTTTAATGAAAGGAAAATGTTAATATTTAATAATCTGAAACAAAATGTTAACAATGTAATTGATGGAAGAATGTTGTTTAATTTGAGAAATGATTTAATTAAGTCTGAAATGATTTAATAATCAAGTTTGAAATTATAATTATGTTTGAAATTATTAAACTTTGAAATTATTTAATAATTAATTTTTGAATTATTTAATAATTAAATAAGATTGAATTATTTAATGATTAAATTGAATAGAATTCTTTAATAAGTGAAATTGAATTTTTGAATAAGTGAATTTTACTTCGTAAATAATTGAAATTGAGTTTCTTTATTAATTAAGTTTTGGAAAATTATTTAAGTAAGTAAATAAGTGAAATTGAATTTCTTTAATAAGAAATAAATGTGATTTATTAAAATTAATATAAGACTTGAAATTTAAAGAATTTGGTTTGATGAATTTAATTTAATTCAATTTGTAAGTTTTGATATAATGAAGTTGAATTTAAATAATGGATTTAATGAATTGGAAATTTAATAAGAATTGTTTTGAATGGCAAATTTACGTAATGAATATTGAATGAAATCGATAAATGAATTTAAATTGATTTAAATGTTAAATTTAATTAATTTAAATGATTTCGGAATGAAACTTGTATACGAACTGGAATCAATATTGAATTGTTTTAAATAGAAAGTGAAATTGTATTATAAGTTTTGAAATGGTAATGTGGAAGTTTTGAAACGTAAATTTTGGAAATTGATTTAGAAAGACAAATGAAGTGTTGATTTACAAATTCTAATTGAAATTGAAATTGATTTGGTTTTGAAATATATAAACGACCAATCGGTGAAATAATTACGGAAGTTATTAAAGAGACCGGAATCGGTTATGGACATACTCTCTGTCTAAACCGAAAACCACTTTAATAACTATACGTGGAGTGTGATCCAGAATGAAGTGGTTGGAATGATGTACGTGATGACTGAAGAAAGAGAACGATAATGGATAGCCTTGACACTTGTGTCAAATTGGAAATGACTAAAACAGGAGCCGTGTCGGGCCAATGGAGGTCAGCTACCTCAAGCGAACACACTTCTTCGAAAACTACTCATTACTTGTTGTCGATTGGTGCACCCTTGATTTTGGGAGTGTTGTTTCGCGGTGTTGCGGTCGCTGCGGCGATGCATTCTCACCAGTCCGGATCAGGCGAACGGTAGTTTCACTACCTTGGGTATTGCCTCATGTGCCTTGTCATACTTGTATCCCTATACGCGACCACTACGATTTGTTTTGTACCTTTAGTATATGGATTGCCCTCTGGTGACTTCCGGTTTTGGGGAAACTACGGTCTTGTATATGCTCTTGGGAATAAAAATGTGTTAAGGGTGGAATGGGCCATGACTTAACACTATTTTGATATCTTATATTACTGATATGCATTATCTACTTATCGTACACTACTACATAGTAGATAGTTTAACGGATCCTTAAAGGATGGTTATTCCAACATCCTTTGAGTTACTTGTATTTAAATTGCTATTTCACTTGAGTTGGATTTATTGATATAAGAATGTTAATCCTGACTCGAGTGTTTTGTGTTTTGCTTTACGCTCGGGTCAGACTGAGTGTACCAGTATTCGAGACTCACCTTTGAAGTTTGTAACGACCCGTAAATTTTAACTGCTTTAATAACGTAATTAGTTAAAATTTTGTGAAATTTTAAACGATAAAATTTTGAAATATAAATTTGATATTTGGAATGCGTTTAGTTAAACATAGCAACTAGTAAATTTTCGTCCGAAAATATGAAAGTTTATTTCGCGCGTAAATTTACTTTAATTTAATCAGTTAAAAAGCGATGAAAATAAAATGTGTCCGGAACCTAAATATTTTACATAGAAAAATTCTAAACCATCTTCTGAGCAAGGTGTCAGTTTGTCGTTTTTCCAAATTCGGACATCTTTGGCTCTGTCGATCTTATTTTCCAGCGTTTTTCTTGCATTTTCCGCTATTTGAAAATTCGAATTTTTATAATTCAATCATACCACTGATATCTATATGCCGTTTTGATCGTCTCGTTGTAATGATCTCTACAGTATGTTAAATTCTGTGTTTAAAGCTCGGTTCACAGCAGAGTCCACAGAAACGGTTACCGTATCGGTACCGGTTTCATGCCTTTGAATTTCAGGTGACTATTCATTTAGCTCGGTAATCCAAAGATCACTACCTTTTTAAATTCCCAAAAGAAGTGTTTGACTATTACTACTCCTATTTCCGATTGTTACTAAAATAATTATTGTTTCGGTTCCATTTTGTTCTCTGGCCACTTCGATTTTTTTTTATATAATATAAATATAAATTAAATTGTATTGATATTGGTTGCATCTTGTTGTCTCTTTATATTTTTCCTAGAAAGTTGTAACTACTCATACTCTATCTTCTTCCTATCCCATTTCACATGCCTGTAGCCTCCATTCTCCCCACAAATATCAACCGAGCACCACCAATTGTTTCACTTCCACCATCTCAACCCCGCCTCGCCGACCAAACTCCTTCCACCAACTCATCTCCGACCATGCTCATTGCTAAACCCATTGCCCCTTCAAAGCCGAGCACTGTGCGTCCCCGTCCACCATCACCTACAGTTGCATGTCCTCCATGCCACGTCAGCTGCTAACTTTTTCCTCCATGCAAACAGCGTTCACATCTCCACCATGCTAAAACCTCTTTTCCTCGACCGTGCATCAAGCCCTCCACACTAGAACGAACCCATCACTTCTCTCGTTCACCACACCCGCCAGCCTCACATTTTCCTCCCATCCACAACCGA